>JANBPO010002596.1:5751221-6951221 GCA_024336825.1 Amorphophallus titanum
ACGTTTCACACTCCGAAAAGGGACACCTCGCATCGACTCAAGAGAGTCATCATCACAGGCATATTCTTAAGATAGCCACATTAAATGGCCCCTGCCAGAGAGAAACCCTCACCCAATTTGAGCCACCGACGTCACCCCCACAAATGTTACTTGTCTGAGCCCAATTTTGGCTCGGCAGTAGGGGGACAACTGGAGAGGGGAAAAATCTACCACCCAAGAGCACGGCCTAACTAGGTCCAATTCGACCGAACCAGGCCCAACTCCCCAAACTGACAGCCCCATTCTGGGTCCACTTATTCTAAGCCCAAAACCCACTCGGATTAGCACCTCCTAGGCAACCCCTGGGTTCGGAAGTCTGAGTGACAGGTCGGTCGGGAAGGCCCCTACGGGGGCCTAGAGCACCCTGTCTGAGCTACGCGCCCACCTCTCGGGAAGACCTCGGGCCGACGTCCCAAGCTCGGACCAACCGTCGGAAGCTTACCCAAGCGTCCGTTACATAGCTTTAAGGAGTAGGGAACTCCAAGAGATAAGGGAGAGTAAGAGTCCTTGTGCTATAATGATCCTATGAGAAGGATGTAACCTCCCCTGAATCCCCTCAACTCCATAGACTCCCTGGATTCTTGTGTTAAATGGATTGCTATATAAACCTTGGAAGACCCTACGGAGAGGTAGGCAACAATCCTGAGCGAGAACCACTACACCACTTGGTGAAGAATGATCTCACGCCTTTTCTTCCTCCTACCATCTCCCCCTGCACCTGTGCTCTACCTTATTCGCTGACTTAAGTATCAGAAGGTTTTCCCCAGGGATTCATTCCTGGGCACCCCTGATCTATTTCCTACCTTACATTTCATACAAATGTGGTGATCATGATCAAGGATTCTCCCAAGATCACACGGCTCAGGATCGACGCAAGATCACGCCTCTTCAGGTTATTTTAGACTAAAAATCAAATCAAACAAAATATATGATAGGTAAGTTATCCAAGCGTTAACAACACACCAAACATCAAAGAAAAAACTGGAGAAATAACACTCCATGATATTTTACATCATTTTATAGTATAAGTAGATGAAACTGATGTTTAAGGAGTCTAAGCCCCCACCACACTCATGGATCTCCTCACACTGGCCCAGAAGCACGCCAGCTGTTAAGAGAATACGGTCGCCCTCAGTGGAGCAACCGGAGGTGACCCCACTGAGAGGAAATGCTCGATTGATTACCCTAGGGATGATAGTGAAAAGAGGGAGCATCACGATCATGATATATTGAAGGTGAGACTTGATTACAAGTAGTACACTCCCCCCACTGCCCCCCCCAATAAATACTCATAGAGATTCGAGAGGAGCTATTCTTTCAATGGCCCCAGAAGCTAAAGTTTGGCCAGAGCAAGAGGAACCCAAGGAAGTACTATCACTTTTACTGGCTTCAACCAAAAGTGTGAAGTATCGCTGGGAGTAGCAGAATTCACACTCACTCTGGCAGATTTTACTGCGAGGGTGGAGTTCCATGTCATTGACTCTCACACCTCGTACAAAGCGCTACTCGGCTGTCCCTGGCTGCACGAAAGCATGGTAGTGCCCTCCACGCTCCATCAGTGCATCAAATATAGCCTCGAAGGGAAAGAGGAGAGGATATTTATTGACCTCCACCCGTTCAAAGTGTCCGAGTGTCACCTGGCAGACGCTTATCTATATGCAGAATAGTCCCAAAGGACCTATGAAGCCAAGACCCCTATGGGGGCGTCAAAAAGCACCTCCGGTGATAACTGGTTCCCACCACCGTCGCGTGGATATATCAAGCCCAAGGCGGTCTCTCATATTACCGTCACTGGAGACGTGGGCAGGGTAGCACCTCCCGCGATATACCCTGAAGCCAATGAAGTCAAGGTCAATCAGTAGCACAACCACATAGGGGATCCAGAAGGCCTCACTAAGCCAATTCCCGACCTCGATAACCCCATTGTTGAGCCTTTCAAAGCTTGGGAGGTTGCGTAGATAGATGGCCCTAACAGCTTGTTCTATACAGCTGAAGAGCACCCTACCCGGGAAGATACAGATTGTCATCTGCCCAAAGATATAGAGAACCCGTCAGTTCCCATCCAAGGTCTGGCGTTCACGACAAATCGGATGGCCAGGATGTTCCAAAAGCAACACACCCCCTCTGATCAGTTGCACAAGGACAAAGAAGCATTCCAGAAGATGTGGTATCCTGCGAGTCTGGACAAAGAACTAAGACGCGTCTCTCAGCACCCAGGGTTGGGCTTCACCCTTGAAGAATATTATTACAGTGGGCGTTATGATGTGGACACCATCTCTACTTTCTATCCTGCTGAGGACGACCCGCTGGGGGCAACCTTTGATGAATACCCAACAGAAGCTAAATATATTGAATCGGCTCAACCAAGAGACCAAGAAGCAGAGACCATGACTCCTTGCTGATGCTGGGAATAGGTCTATCGTGAAGAAGCGGCCCGTCAAGCCAGATTTGACATAGCTAGAAGTAGCGAAGCCAAAGATGTTGAATAAATAGGGATGTCTCCTCCCATCGAACCTCTGCTAATGATGAACTCAGCACCCCTCGTACCAATCGGGGAAGCTTCTGCCGAAACCGATCAAGAGGCACATGCTGCTAAGAAGGAAAAGGCCACCTCAACTAAGGACATGGCGATCCAAGAGGGCGAGAGCTCCTCGCCTTCTGTTACGAAGTTGCAATGCTGCCTCGACCCAGCAATATGTGACCACCAGTCTGCCATGGCTGTAAACCTATCCGTGGGGGATGAAGCCATTAGCTCACCCCTCGAAACTACAACGGTAGTGGATTTGCTGGTAGAACAATTCACACAGCCACTACTGGCCGAGGCAGAAAGTCCTGCTAAAGCCCTAATGAAACCAAATGAAGGAATTGAGGTCCTTTGACCTTGAAGATGATATTTCAGATTTTGTCGACCTTCAGCCAGCGCCCCCAAAATAGAAGACGAAGGCCAAGCTACAGTTGATGAGCTAATAGAAGTCAATCTGGGAAGCGAGGATGACCCTAGGCCGACCTTCCTCAGTGCCAATCTATCTGCTGAGGAACAGAAGCTATACATCCAGCTGCTACAAGAATACCGGGATTGCTTTGCCTGGACCTACAAGGAGATGCCAGGACTAAGCCCCGCAGTCTCACAGCATGAGCTAGCCATAAGTCCACTGATACATAAAGAAAGAGACCGGATGCAAATATGCTCAATGTAGATGGTACTTCCCCGGAAGATTGCGTCATTCCTTTCTTGCCAAATACTCCAGCAGATTGCATGGGGAATGAGACCGTACAATTTCCTCTGTGCTCTGTTTGTTGATGCCACAATCATAGTCTTGAAGTGCAGCCACATTTTCTGTACACTCTTAGAAGTAGCAGGGAAATGGAAATCTGACTAGGAGCTTGCCAAACGGCCTGACTGACAGGGCAGTTGAACATAAGATAGTCAACGTCCTTGGCTTGACTCCCACAAAAGGAACATAGAATATCACAGTCTGGCTGCCATTTCCTTCTGTACACTTCAGTAATGATCCTCTTTGCAGACAGAAGCCACATGAAACCTTGGATTTTCGGCGGTGTCTTCACCTGCCACACCTTTGAAAAAGGCGTATATCTTGCCAGTTGTTCATAGTAGCTGGTAGAAGCTTTTAACTGACAAGGAGTGAGATTGCCGGCTACAATATAATGTATCAGCTTCTTGAATATAAATTTGAACAGATTGCAGCACATTCACAAACTTATCAAATTCATTTTCCTCCTCTTCTTTAACACCCCTCTGCAGGGAAATGTTGACATCTGCCCCTGGTTGATAATTCTGTATAACCTTGCTCCACTTGTCCCTAGCTAGTTGATGAATCCTTGGGAAAAGTTGCTTGAGAGATCTCTCCCCACGCCATCTAACCAGAAGTAGGTAGTCATGCCATTGCCTACCTTACTCCTAATGGCTGGTTCCATTGGAGGTCCTGCTTTGAGAATTCCTTTCCTCACTGCAGATGGAAAGCTAGAATGAATATCTAGAACATGAAGAGTAAAGGCCAGTTTTGCATGCAAGTCTGAATGGGATTCTGGGGACTCAGGTTACAGCAATTTAGAGTTTATCTTGTTGTGATTCATATTTGTATGATACAAGGTATTTCATCCTAAAAATGTGTGCATTCTTGTGGGGGCATGAAGATTATGAATTTCTGCCATGTACTGCTTAGCAGACATCAATCAGAAAATATCAATAAGGAACAGAATTTGGGTCAAAATTGTTCTTACCTTAAAAAAAACAGCAAATTCATTAGTTGATTTTTCACTTCTGAATGGTAATCTCAATTGAGGACATCACTTAACAAAATTTAATAAAAAATAAATAATGCCTAATTATTGAAACATGCGGCAGATAAAGCCCCATGAGTGGATCTGCTTTGTCTCCGAAGGCAACCTCTGTTTACATGGGACTTTCTAATCGCCAGGGTTCAGTACAGATGCCCAAAGGAAACCACCAAAGGAGGATCTCAAAGCTCCTAAAGGCGCCACCGTGTAGGTTGGTCCACTAAAATGGCTGAAGGTTTTCGCCGGAGTCGTATCAACAAAAATGCTCAAAGGCTCTCAATCAAAAATAGCTTTACTAAAATTTGTGAATGCCTCCCACTTGAGGTGGCCCCACTTACAAAGGTTCACACATAAATGACCTTAGAACTTGTAACTTCATTATTTATCTGCCTCATGGAGTTTACAAAATGAATAAAATCATTTAAAATGTTTGGTTTGATTTTATAAACTATGACTTCAGACAAAAGATCACCTTCGATCTGCATGATCAATTTTCCATTTCACATTTGATTATTGTCAATAATAAAATTCACTTACACAATGGAAAAAGTTTCAATGGAAACAATGTACTATTTTCGGAAGAAATTCACCTTTCAGTTGTAATTCAGTTGCTAACAGATATGTCGGATGAGGTGGGAGGTGATCGAGTCAGCCAGAGTCATATACAACTCAGGCTTATTTTATCGGATCAGAGCGATTCTGAACCGATACGGATCACAGAATCGACAAATCTTGAAAAAGGAGTACCCACTCTATCTCTTTGACGGTCAACCGCAAAGGAAGGGCTATTCAACTTGGAACTTTTAAGGCATGTGATTAATGGCAGACGTAGACATGAAAGTCCATCCTGGCTGCTGGGATGTGACATACTGGCATCAGCTCAATGTTTGCATGCCTACATGGTTCTAAGATCGTCGTTATGTTTAATGTATTAAAATATCTGATAAAATACATTAGGCGTAAGGAGATGTATCTGGATAAGACCTGCGACAACTGTGCCTGTCGGCCCGGCCTTTCTTCCACTGACCAGCTTCGACAATAATGTTGCCCCTTTGATGTAGAGTTGGATCTTTTAATAGTGATCTAGTCCCAAAGAAACCAAGAGGAAAACAGTTGACCTCATAGCTGGCCTGCATGATTGGACCCAAGTACACAACTTCGTTCCTTCGCCGGCCCCTCTAGTTCCTTACTCCTGTGGTATAGCTCTAATGCCCACGTTTGTAAGCTGCACTCAAGATTTGGATCCTTGTTCAAGTTGGACTTATTAAAAAATTTAAGATGTTTATACATCTGTACTTGTTGTGATCAAGGTTCGTCGACTTATTGATTTGTATCGGATCAGATCTTCTATTATCTGATATGATATGTTCGAGTTATAAACAACTCAGTTTCACTCAGCGTATATTATCTCTCCTCTCTCCTTCTCTCTCTCTCTCATGATGACTTGACCTGACTCGACCGATCATGAGAGTGATTTACAACTTGTCAATATTTCTAGATACGATATGATGTCCTAGTCAATTCGAGTCAGACTGAGTCGACAGATCATAGTTGTGATCATCCTCCTTTCTTCTTCTTTCAGATAGCCTATGGCCGGTTCCTCTCTGACACGAAAGGCTGCCGCGAGGTGGACCTCTTCGTCCAGCAAAGCGATGGGAAGAAGATTGTGGATCCGGAGAAACAGGACACTCTGTGTTCTCGCTTGAGAACGGAGATGCTTCATCCGCTGCGGGTCATAATCGCCAACCGTGGCCCCGACACCGAGCTCCTGGTGGCGAACCCGGTGGAGTTGTCCGGGAAGGGAAGGCCTCGGGTCTTCTACGATGTCACCCTCGCTCTGAAGGTGCTCGGCATCTGCATATTCTCGGTAATGGTCTCGCGTGCGCTTTCCATGCCAAGTCCTTGTTCTTGGGTCCCCAAGTAGGCCTGCTCTTTTACTTGACGCCCTTGGGGTTTTGTAGGCGGAGATCGGCCGGTACGCGGCGGGCGAGCGGCAATGGGAGGTGTACAGGTTCCTCTTGGACGAGACGCGCCAGTTCCCTCTGTCCAGTAGCGGGGCAAGGAGCCGCATTGTGGACAGAGTGAGGAGGACGTTGATGGGTTGGAGCTGAAGTGGGATGCCAGTGTGAGTGTTCATGGGTTGTGACTGGGTTCAGCAAAGCTGCGGCTTCCCACTGCGCGCGTGTGCCGTATGGCTTGTCTTGCGACTGTCCTTCGGTGCAATTGTACAGTGCATCTTGCATGTGATAGGAGTTCTATATGTAATATTCCCCCGCCCCCAAGTTCCCCACTTCTTCCTTTCTAGGGGGGAGACACGTATTCCATGTGTGTTCTACACGCCTGTGGTTGGTTGGCTTAAGGGGTGCGAAGTTGCATGCTCCCAACCGATACCGAAACCGGTACTGCCATCCCTGGGTCCGCAAGCCACAAAAAGCCTGCCGGATGGGGTGCTCGACAGCTACCGGATGAGGGCTGGAGGAACTCGTCGGTTCGAGTGTCTGCGGAGGCTGCCGGTCCAAAGCCACAAAGGGTCTGCCGGATCAAGAGGTTGAAGCCCTATTGGCTCAATGGGTCAATGCCCTGCTGGATGGGGTTTTGGAGGATGCCGATTTAGGGGCTTGCATGCCTTGTCGGATGAGGGGGTGCCTCTTCCTATAAATGGGCTTGCGTACTCCTCAAACCCTCTTTCACCCTTCTTCCTTAGCACGCAACAGGAGCC
This sequence comes from Amorphophallus titanum, assembly GCA_024336825.1. Lineage (NCBI taxonomy): Eukaryota > Viridiplantae > Streptophyta > Magnoliopsida > Alismatales > Araceae > Amorphophallus > Amorphophallus titanum. The sequence goes on from JANBPO010002596.1 coordinate 5,758,279, forward strand.
CTTCGTCTTCTCTGTCACCGGTGCCGCCACCGTCGACGGTTCTCGCCTTGAACCCTGGTCATCAGTGCACCTCGGGGTTGGCCTTTCGGCGTTTTACCTCTCTTTCCCCCCCTCTTCTTTCTTATGGCATTGTCGTGGCGAGGGTTCGGCCGGTGTTGAAGGAACCCTCTTCTTTTGTTTTCTTCCCTCCTCTTCTTCTTCACCTTCCTTTCCAGTGCCGTTCCCTCTCTCCTCTTTTCTTTCTCTTTTCCTCTTGTTCTTTTTCTTCCTCTCCATCACCTTTCTTTTCCGTCTGTTGTCGGGGCCAGATGGGCATGCCCCCTTCCCTTCTTCTTTCCTCTCTTCTTTGTCTTCTTCTCCTTCTCTTCTCCTTTCTTCTCATTCTCTTCTCTTTTCTTCTTCTTATTTTTCCTTTCTTCTTCTTTTTCTTTGTTGCTGACGTCGGTGCCGCCGGATTGGGCGTCTTCTCCCTCTTTCCCTCTCTTTTCCTCACTGCCAGATTGGCCCTTTCTAAGGTTGTCGGATCAAGGCCCGCCTAGGGCTGTGGGACCAGGGCTACTCGGGTTGCCGGATCGGCATTGCCTGGCGCTACCGGATCAGGGCTACTAGTGCTGCTGTATCGGCATTGCCTGGAGCTGTCGGATCGGGGCTGCCAATGCTGCCGTATCATACGGCTGAGGCTTCTGGTTCAGCTCTCGGGATGCTGTTGGATCAAGGGCGCCATAGCTTTGAAATGGTGTTGCCGCTTTTGTGCGCACCTTGAAATTCTGAGGCCGTCTCGCCGTAGGTGTGGACGAGTACTCATTTACCTCCTCTTATGCACCCGATGCGGGGGAGACTTTGCCGGAATTTCATCAGAGATGTCATCAATGCTGTTTATTTTGTTGTTGTTCTTTCTTCTTTTATTTTCATTGATATAGGCTGATCAATGTGAATATTGACGCTTTATGCAGATAGATGGCTTCTATTAGTACTTCCTCTTCTTGGTCCCTAGGAACTCAAGCAGCTGGCATTGCGGCCGGCCCTCCTGCAGTGACTTGGGCCAACTTTGTTGACCTGGATAGGGAGCATGCCGAGGTGGCCATTTTGGCCGAATCTTCGGATTCTGATACTGACACAGTGGAGTTTGATTGGTTATCCTTGACTAACGAGGGCTATTGTTTTGACCAGGATGAGGGTTATCGTTGTGACCACCCAAAGGATAAGCACCTAGTCTATTTTCTAAAGCATTTCAATGTTTGCGGGAAGCGTGACCGGATGGTTATTTGCAAAATTGAGCGGGCCATTCTTAAGTCTCGGGATAGCCTGGTTGGCAGCACGCCGCGAAGTGAGCCCATGTACCTCCTTGGGGGACTGTTGCACCCGAAAATTGTTTCAAAACAATTAAATGAAGTGTTGCTATGCAACGTCCGACGAGGAGCACGACGTAACTACATCTCTAAGAAAGTGGTGTTTAATTTCAATGTGCTTAGTCCTAGAGTGGTGAACAAGATTCCTAGTTAGGCAGATAGCACTAGTGTTATCACATAAAATTAGAATACATCCTAAATTTATCTGATAATCTGAAAGTTGCAATTTTCTTTGTCGTGTTTGGATGCAAATGTATCTTGCCTTGCAGATTTCTCTCCAACTCCCATTCCCATAGTTTATTGCAATTCTTATGTTGTGTCATCTTTGCTTTATCGTTTGGAGGAGAGCACTGTATTGCAAGAAGGGGCTCAAGCCTAGCTTATCTAGTGGCAATAGATTGGGTTTGGGTCATGTCCCTCCTAGCCTACTAGATGAGAGCCCGCTCTCGGATCTCATTCTACTCCCTAGTTTGTGAAATAGGTCGCAATAGTCTTGATCCTCATGATGATGCCATCATGGGCAATATTAATCGTGCAGTCCCTCCTCTCATGCCCCAGATAGGTTTTAGTCATTCGTGTGGATTTAAATCTGCTCCATGTATTTAATTCACATACTTTCTATTTGCTTCATATGTGCACCCTTCTGCTGTCCAGTGTATGAGACTTTTGTGGAAATGGCCATCTCCCTCCTCACCCAAGCTTATGGGTTGTTAAGGCTCTGGCTCAGTCCCAGAATCACTGAACCTTGCATCTTTTCTATTTTCCCTTTTACTTTGTCCCAGCTCATCAAGTAGTTGTTGTGCACTATATGTGGATGATTTTGGCTTCTATGTTAGTCATGCACGAGCACCACACCGTTTGCTCAAATTCTCAAGTGGATTTTGTCTCTTTCGGACTCTATGTCTTTTGAGTGCTGTTCATTATATTACAATCTCAAGTCCCCCTCTGGGACACGGGTTTGCTAGTTCTCCCCAGCATGACCCGTGGTCTCTTGCATTGGGGCAATAATGTGTTTCCTCTGGTTTTGTCAAAAATTTCCCTAATGGACATGTCTTTGGGGGAAGGGATACACTATGGTTTTATATCGATTAGCTCACTGTAACCTCCCTCGGATCCCCAGGGGCTTACCTCTTTATGGCATGGTCCCTGGAGGACTTTCATCTAAAGGGATGGATACTAATGGCCATGGAGCTGACAGTAATCAGATGCACATTACAAAGTTGGAAATGCAACAGTCCCTGGGTTAGTGGAGTATCCTCGTAGGCTAGCCCTCGAGATTTTCCCTATCCAATTTGGGGATATAAAGTATCTATTTTTGGCTCACTCTGAGTTTCAGGGGCCATCTCGGAGCTTCCGTGGATGTGCTTCCAATTTTTCACCCCCCAAATGCTTGGATCTAGGGGAGATGTTGCCCCATTTTTGTCAGAGCTATGGACTTAATATAAACAGACTAATGACAAAGATATGAATTGAACAACTGATATAATGCTAAAACAGGTGCATTAGAACAAAGAACAATGCTGAGAAGAACAAATTTGAACAGAAAATTTGGCCATGTGGAGATGATGCCCTACTGGCACCAATGAAGAAAAGAAGACTACTTAAAAGAAGATGAGAGGAAGAAAAAGAATAAAAGAAAGAATTAATCAGCAATTAGTGAAATAGCCAAATAAAAAAAACTCATGTTCATATAGAGAGCATGCTCGTGTATGCATATATTCATCCTTTTATGCACGTTTTGAATATAGAATGATATGATGTTTTTCGCAGTAGGAGTCAACTCTAGGGGTCGACTCCCCCCTATCTGGGTTCTGCCTGCTATCTCCGTACAGTAAAGCTACACCAGAATAAATCACACAAGAGCTTGTGCCGAGACACGGGCAACCGGGCATATCAGTCATTCATAGACCCTTTCATATTTGGACGGGAGTCCGTGGTGAGAATGCGGTGAAAATCGAGATAAACCCGTTCGGATATCTGTCGAGTACACAGTAATTTTAATGATGATCCAGAAAGGATCCGGTTCAGCAAATGGGTCCGGTTTAATCAGAATGTCGGCCCGAGGTAAGGCCGGGTCGTGGCCATTTTGCGCTAATTCCCGAGACTCAGGCCCAGCTTACAGGGGCGGCATTATTGTCCCATCAGCACCAGGTCGCGGGGGAGATGGGGCTACAATATAGAATTTTATTATAATGATTAGTGGAGCCCCTGATTATATCTCTTTGCTGCCCATTTCCCCTTTCTCTTTATGCATTTAGGGAGATCTCGCGATTTTCCTTCGTTTGTTTACATAGACCCCCCCCCCTTTTCTCACATTTTTTATTTTGCTTGTTTGCACGGGCTTCCATATTTATTTACTTATTCATTTATTTATTTATATTTTTTTATGCATTTTACCTAGATTTCTCTGAATTTCATTCGTTCTTATTTTTATTGTGGAGGAGTGGGCCATTGAAAGGCCAAAAAAGGGTGTACCGGTGAAGGCTAGCTGAGCGCTGGGAGAGTGTGCCGGCGAAAGTAGACTGGGTATACTGGGCAGAGCCTGGGGACTAGTGTGCCGGTGAAGGACATTAGGGGTGTGCCAGAGAGGGCTGGGGGTTGGGTGTGTCGGTGAAGAGGTGGGCAGAGTGTACCGCGGAGGCCTGGGAGCTGGGTGTACCAATGAGGGACCGTGCCGGTGAAAGGGGGGGTAGGTGCGTACTGGTGAAGGAAATGCTAAGGCAAGCGTGCCCGACAAGGTGAGGCCTGTGCACGTGTTTGACAAAGCCCGTGGAGGTATTGGGATTAAGGTCCGTGCAAGTGGGGTTAAGTCCATGCATGTTTGGGCTGGGTTGGGCAAAGTCCATGCAGGTTCGTGTGGGCAGATGCTAGTCCGTGCGGGTTTATGCGGGGTTTGAGGTCCGTGCACGTTTACCGTAAAGGGGCAAAGTCCATGCATGTTTACAGAAAAGGGGCGAAGTCCATGCATGTTTACAGAAGAGGGGTAAAGTCCATACATATGTACAGAGTTGAAGAACAAAGTCCGTGCGTATGCACGAGGTTAAAGAATGAAGTCTGTGCAGGTTGTGCACGGGATTGAAGAACAAAGTCCGTACAGGTTGTGCACGGGGTTGAAGATCAAAGTCCGTGCATTTGCACGAGGTTGAAGTACAAAGTCCATGTAGGTTGTGCACAGGGTTGAAGAACAAAGTCTGTGCATATGCACGGGGTTGAAGAACAAAGTCCGTGTAGGTTGTGCATGGGTTTGAAGAACAAAGTCCGTGCAGGTTGTGCAAGGGGTTGAAGAATGAAGTCCGTGCATATGCACGGGGTTGAAGAACAAAGTCCGTGCAGGTTGTGCACGGGGTTGAAGAACAAAGTCTGTGCATATGCACAGGGTTGAAGAACAAAGTCCGTGCAGGTTGTGCACGGGGTCGAAGAACAAAGTCCATGCACGTTTTGGCCAGGGTCCATGCGAATGCACAAGTTTAACGGACAAAGTCTGTGCAGATGTTCAGGCAGTGTGACGTAGTCCGTTCATATGCACGGATGCAGATTTTGGAGTGAAGGGGAAGAGTCCATGCATGCTAGGGGCAAGGTCAGTGCAAGGTCCATGCATGTGCGAACGAAGTCCGTGTACATGGGGCCAAAGGCTGAAAGAAGGTCTGTGTACATGGGCTAAGGTTAGTGCATATGTAGGGAGAGTCAGTGTGGTTATGGAATACACAAAGGGCATTGTCAGTGTATATGCTGGTAAGGTCAGTGCACATGTAGGCCAACTCAGTGTACATGCAGACTAAGGTCAATGCATATGGGCTAAAGTCAATGCACACGTAGACTAAGGTCGGTGCATATACATACTAAGGTTAGTGCACATGCAGACTAAGGTTAGTGCACGTGGGCTAAAGTCAGTGCACATACAGACTAAGGTCAGTGCACGTGGGCTAAAGTAAGTGCAGGGTCCATACATGTGATGGCCAACATTAGTGCATGTATGCAAAGGGGGACAAGGTCCGTGCAGGGTCCGTGCACATGGGGCCAGGGGTTATGCAAGGTCTGTGCAGGGCTTGTGCAAGCCTTGTGCATGGGAGGGGTGAAGTCCTTGCATGGTCTGTAGACGTGCAAATAGGGTCCGTGTAGCCATAGGACAAGTCGGTGGACATGCCAGTAGGGTGCGTGTAGGTGTATAAGCAGGTCCGAGCATCCCCAGGCAAGTCCGTGCAGGTGTGCAGGGCTCCTCCGAAGGGTGAGGGCCAAGTTATTACATAGGCAGGCAAGGTCCGTGCACGTGGGGCCAAGGGCTGAAGGAAGGTCAGTGTTTATGGGAGTGAAGTCAGTGCACAAACGGGCAAAGTCCATGCAGCTGCTCACGGTTCGTGCAGAGATAAAGGCAAAGTCAGTGCAGGGTCGGTGCACATGGGGCCAAGACTTGTGCAAAGTTTGTGCAGGACTTGTGTGTGCAAAATGATGAAGTCCATGCATGTTCTGCACGGGGTTGAGGTTGCACGGGGTTGAAGTTGAAAGGGGATAGGTGCACTGGGGAAGGCCATGGGCGTGCCATTGAAGGATTAGAAGGGTATGCTGGCGAAGAAGGTGTATCGGTGAGGGAGGTGTATCGGCAAAGGGTGAGCTGGCAAGTGTGCCAGTGAAGGAGAGGGCGGCCTGTACCGGTGAAGGGCTTAGCAACAAAAAAAGGGGGTACACCACTCAAGGAGTGTGCCAACGAAGGGCAAGGGAAAGTGTGGCGACAAAGGGGTTTAAGGGCATGCCGTGGAAGGGTTTCTTGAGTGTGCCGGGGAAGGCCATGGGGCGGTGTACCGGTGAAGGCTGGCCAGGGGTGCCGGGGAAGGTTTGAAGGCATACCGGGGAGGGTTTAAAAGTGTGCCGGTGAAGGGTCTAGGGTGGTGTATCGGCGAGGGAGGTGTACCGGCAAAGGGTGAACTAGCAGGTGTGCCGGTGAAGGAGGAGGTTGTCTGCACCGGTGAGGGGCCCACTCCTCCTTCACCCTCTTAAGGCCTTTCTTTTCTTCTTTTACCCTTCTCTTCCTCCTTTTCTTAATTGATTTTCTATGTGATTCATGAGGGGTCCCTTTCCCCGTCTCTTAACCATTCTCCATTCATTTCTCCCTCTAGTACGGGTACTCAAAACACTCAACCATGGTTCAGTCTGGCCCTCTTCATATTGCCCCTGGTTCTTTTCACCTTGGTTAAGGTATTTTTATTGTTGATTATTTAATTTGTTTGTTGCTCCCTTCAGTATTTTAGTATATTATTATTTCTGATAAAAATTTGGCAGCATCTCCCCTTGAACCGGGCGTAAGGGAGATGCAGGGAACACGCCCACATGGAGTGGCAAAACCCGACAAGTGGAGGTGAGCATCTGAAGACGACAACACCTTTAATAAAACATCAGAAAACATAAGGAAACTGACAGAGGGAAGGCCTCTCTAAGGTTGGCCAGGGGCGTACCGGCCAAAGACTGTGTCGGTGAAGATGTGTGGGGGTCAATGCACCGGCCAAGGAGGCTGTGCTGGGCTAGGAGCGTACCAGCCAAAGAAGGGCAAGTGTGCCAGTGGAGGCATTTGACAGTGGTTCAAGGCCAGTGTGAGGAAGAGGGCCGTGAGGCCTGGGGGTTTGGTTTAGCTGGCCAGGGGGTTTTAGCTGGAGGAGGAAATGTCAGGGGCTGAGAGTTTAAGGCGGCTTGGGGGGACAAGGACCAACGGTGGTCTTGGGGTTTAGGCTCTCAGAGAAGGAGAAGGGACCCTCCTCCATGACGAATGGGCGAGGGTGCAGGCCCGAGATCCCTCAAATGGAACTAAACCACTAGGGGGAGAGGAAAGACGGTGGAAGAGCACATAAGGGGGACCCAATCTAACGAGAAACAACACCAATGATGGGAGTATGAGAAGAACAAAAGAGAAAGGGTTTTATTCATGGCAAACGGGAACCAAATACATCGAGTGTAAGAAGAAGAGGGAAAAAGCAAGGAAAAGAAACAAAGAAAGGAATGGAGGGTTGAACAGGGGCGACGGCCCCCTGCTCTTCCCCTTTCACTGCTACATTTCTCTCTCCCTCCCTCTTACTCTCTTGCTCTCTTGCTCTCTGGTGGCTGCCGAAGGGGAGAGTCCGAACCCAAAATTCATGCCAGTAACTTAGACAGAGTCTAATAAACTGGGGATGGATAAGGCCCTGGCCAATAAGGATGAAGATGCTCATATTTGGGTTTTGTGGAAAGAACCTCTAGACTTTTCTCATATTTTTAGGGATGATCAACAAATTACTATTCTTCAAACAGCTTCTTCTCTGCCATAGATTTATCTCACATTTGTCTATGCTAAATGTTCCATAAGTGAAAGGCATTCTCTTTGGTTTTCCATGGCTAATAGTCATGTTCAGATGAATGGTCCATGGCTAGTGGCTGGTGACTTCAATTGTGTTCTGGATATTGATGAGAAATTAGGAGGTAATCCTCCAAATCTGACTTCTATGTCTGATTTCAAAGACTGCATTCAGAACTGTGAGCTCTTTGATGCTGGATTCATGGGATCAAAATATACTTGGCACAATAATCAGTCAGGATGCAGAGGTATTTGGGCTAGACTGGATAGAGTTCTCATTAATGCTGAATGGTTAGAAGTTTTACCTTTCACTGTGGAGCACCTTTCTAGAGAGGCATCTGATCATACTCCTCTACTCATTAAGATGCCTTCTTTTCGAAAATTCAAGAGCAGGTTTATTTTTCAAAAAATGTGGACTTTACATGAGAATTTTGTTAAAGATGTTGAGCTATGTTGGCTTACCAATCCCTTGATAACTTCTCCTCTTACCACTTTATACCTTAAACTTAAATATCTCAAGAACATGCTTGTGGGTTGGAATAAAAATATTTTTGGTAATGTGCATATGAACCTTGTTGCTGCTGAAGATCAGCTTCCGAAGGCTTAATTTACTTATGACCTGGATCCATCCTCTTCAAACCTTGCTATCTCTAAATAGAGCCAAGACCGATCTATCCAACAGTCTACTTCAACAAGAAGTGTTTTGGAGATAGAAATCCAGAGTTAAATGGCTTAGCGAGGGTGACAAAAATACAAAATATTTTCATATGACCACCATGGCTAACAGAAGAAAGCATATCATATCGCAACTGATCAATCCTGCTGACACTCTTAGTTCTGACCATGATCAAATGAAAGTCATTGTAGTTGATCACTTTAAACTGACTTTCACTTCACAGGAACACCACATTGATATCAAGATTCTAAACTGCATTCCCTCACTGATAACACTGTCGAATAATGACTCTCTGTGTGTAACTCCTTCTGAAACTGAAATTCAAGAAGTTGTCTTCAACATGTCTTCTGATAGTGCACTTGGGCCGGATGGATTTTCAGGTGCCTTTTATCAATGTGCTTGGCCCATCATTGCCAGAGATGTAGTGGCTGCTATTCAGTATGTTTTCAACAACGGATGTAAGGGTTTCCCTCCCATATTAGCAAGTTAGTCGCATAATGATTCAGCTTTTGTCTCGACAGCCACCGGCCCAAGATTTATCCAAGCCTATGGATATTACTCGAGGTTGCCAACTGCTGGTATGACGCTGAGGTTTTCCCCCGCCTTTGTTTTGTAATGATCATGTTTTCTTCTCAAAACCCTACTTTGGGATTTGGACCAATTTCATGACTGTGATGCCAAAGGGGTGAGAAACACGACGCTTAATCCTAAATTGATCCTTTCATTTTCTCACGATCTTTGGCTTCTAGAGTCTTGATCATCCTTGGATCCCCAGGGCTTGCTTCTTCATAGCGTGGTTCCCGGGCGATCTCTTTGAGAAGGATGGATCTTGATGGCCATATCATGTGACGATAACTTAAAACCATGTCTCGGGATCGGGCAAAAGAAGTATAGGTCCGATTTCCAAAAGATTTATTATTTATTGGAGCATACCCAAAACCCTCTTTCTGAAAGTTTACTTTAATTCCTAGAAGTCTGTCCAGATTTTCAGTGCCTTTCACAAATTTAGATAAGGATTTATTCAAATCTGAGATCTCTTCCTTTAAGGATGAGATGTGCAGTTTAGAGCTAGCAAGCTCTGCCGCGTAGGCATTGACAGTGTTCTTCAATAGGCCATTCATTTCCTTGTAGTCTTCAATTTCAAGTTCTAGCACATGTGATTTTTCAGATTTGTTTTCATCTATGTGCTTTCCTTTTTCCTGAGTGGATAACCTGTCTTTTAGAACATTCATTTGTCTCCTGAGTTCCTCATTTTCCTCAATGAGCTTTTCATTGTCAACTAGTTCATCAAAGAACTTCTGATCATCCGACATTAAGTCCATCTCTTTTCTAAGCTCTTTTTCATCTTCTTCAAGTTTGGAGATCTTAGTCACAAGAATCTCATTTTCCCTTCTTAAGGAAGCAATTTGTTCCTTATGTATGTCCACATCAAACATCATATATTCATTTACTTTTTCAAGTTTGGCACGTATTTCAGAAGAAGATTCATGAGCATTGCTCTTGAGACACTTTCTCAGTTTTTTATTTTCTGATCTGATTTTCTTATACTGTTCAGCTAGATTCTCATAAGCATCCATGAGTTCATCAATTGTAAAATCTTCAGGTTCGGAGCTTACCTGAGATGACGGGGTGCCTGGCTGGTCATCATTGTCGCCCATCAAATAGTTGAACTTCTCTTGCTTTTTGTAGATGCCGATCAAGCTATCCAAGACTTCTTTGACTGAGCTGCAACTAAGTACAAAAGGAGCTGCATTGGCGTCACTGCTGCTTTCATCAAGTTCAAAGCAATGAGATTGTCAGCATGTTTGGACTTGTGTTCATAGTATATTTTACTTTATTTGCTGGCAGGCTAGAAGGACCATTGGTAATAATCCTCCAGAGGTTAGGATCATGTGAGGTTATAAACCTACATAATTTTCCTAGCCAGTTACTGAAATTAGAACCATCGAAGATCGGAAGGGAATGCACTGAAAACTGATCAACCAGAGAATACATGATTGAGTTGCACTTGGATCCTCTCCGTAGATCATTGGATCTGTGAATGACAGAGCTAGGCTCTGATACCAATTGTTGGGTCAGATAGGTGCAACCAGATCTAGAAGGGTTGGGGGGGTTGAATAGATCCTGCTGAAAGACTATGACCGATTAAAACCTTTAGCGAATTAAACCATAGACAACAACTAGAGTGCACATGAGGCACTTAGACTTAAAGCATAGCAGAATAAGTAGAAATGGCTCGAGTGAAAAAGACAAACACACAGTGACAGGTGGTTGATGCACCCATAAACACAGCAGGCTGAACGATTGGACTCTAGAGAGATGTGTGATAGAGATGCTATAGTGTGTGTTAGGAAGCAACAACCATGAGCAAGAAGGCGAACACTCCAACCTGTGAATGGGGATAAATGATAGGGATCAATCACAAAAAGAACAACCCACTGCACAGTGCATTTTTAAGGTGGTTATGTTTGCAAACCCGCAGACCTACGTCCACCCCTCACCAAACCGGTGAGGCTTCTCCACACACTGCGAATGCAGCACCACACGGGGATGACGCCCCAACCACAGACCAGAGAATACCCTCTGTCTGTCTTCCCGCACACAAACCAGCAGGGACAATTTACCACACGAGGATGAAATCCTCTCATAGGGTTGAAAAAGGGCAGCCTACAGTTAGGAGCAAGGGAGAGAGGGGCGGCCCTGGGTTTCCATATCTGGAGAGATCCTCCTTCCAACAATTTCACTCCAAAAATATTCCTTCTTATATCTCCTTTCACTCAAATATGGCATGGCGGCTGTCTTGACTTGGTCAATGGTGGAGGGGGCGCCCTAAGGCAACCATGCCCTGCTCTTGTGACTCTTTTACCTCTGGCCCTTCTAGTAAATACCTTCCATGTCCAACATATACGAAATTTGAATTAAGCCCATAGAACATCATTGTCTTGTGCATAAAAACCAAGAGTGCTCACAATTATACAATGAAAAATTAATTCTCCTGACCCTCAACCTTTTATCATTGAATAATTAATCACAAATTAAGTTAATTTACGTGAATGGCCCGATTAATGTGAGGATGAGATTAACTGTAAAGTATGCATAATTGGCTAATTATGTGCATATGACATGATGTATGTGATGTGAATTATCATACAGAAATGGGCACTCATCACCTTCTGTGGAGATGACTGTTTGCCCCCTCATTCACATCTGTGAGTTGTGGGAACCCTGTCATCTCTCTCAGACCCATCATTAGGAAGGGATACACTATGGTTTTAATAATCTCCCGATCAAAGGTTTTATCCCACTCAGACCACCCTTGCATCTCTGGGGGTTTGCTTCCTTATGCCATGATCCCTAGAAGATTATCCCTTGGAGGGCTGGACATCGACGGCCATAGAGCCAGCAACAGTCAAATGTACATCACAAGGTTGGAGATGTAGTGACCCACGGGTTTAGCAAAGCCCCTCGAAGGCTGGTCCTCGGGGTTCCCTGCCCAAGTTGGGATGATTGGGTGGCCGTTCTTGGCTTACCCAGGAATTTAGGAGCCATCAATGAGCTTCCAATTTTCACCCCACATATCCGGGACCCAGGGGAAATGCCACTGGATTCCCACTGTGGACTCGAACCAATCACCAAACTTGTCATAAAAAAAACATGCAAATGGAATGGGACAGTAATAAGATACGAGAATAAAATTCACAAAATGATGAACAAAAATAGGGTAGATAATAATTGTTATCAAACTTGGAACCCAGTTGCATATGAGCATCTGCTGAACATTTCTTCCACTGAGCCCTCATGAACCAAGAGTGGGGATTCCTTGCATTTTGGAGCTTAAGTGCATTGAGCATCCCTTTTTCATGGCATTCTCCTATGCATAAACTTGCACAAGAACATATCTCTGCAAAGCCCCATGCGTACTTCAAACCACCTGCCAGTCTCCTGCTGCCTCTACATGAACAAGCTCTAAAGAGATGAAGAGCATCATATGTCCAACATAAAATAGAGCATATCATATCCCCTTTTGCATTGTGCTTCTTGCATCATAAGTGCATAATCAGTCCAAACACATGGCATAACTTCCTTAGAGAAGCATTCACGCATTAACACTTGTCGGTCTGTCATGTGGCACTGTTCAGTGGAGTAATAAAAGTCAATTTATCCCTTTGCTGACCTCCTTCTCCTTTCTCTGCCATATGCATATCCTGACAACTATATAGTCAAAAAAAACATCAAACAAGTATAGTAAAAGAGAGGTAGCATTGCATGCATCTTACCTTGGTCAGTCATGTTGAACCCCCTCTTTGAGCAAATGGTTAAATGCGATGGTTTTTTATGATGACCAAACACTACATGCATTTATATTGCCTTTGAAGTGTTCTAGCATGAAAAGTCTTGCAAGTTCAACATTCATAGACAGCTCAGCGCCCTGCAATATTCCAGACTTCCCGTGCACACAAATGTTAATATATTCCAGCAGGTACACGGGCATCTATGTAGTCGCCTCTGCTTCTTGCCTTCTAGCAGTATGTGAGCAAGTTAACAGACAGTAAGCTTAATAATTTTTCTTCACCAAAAAACCAAAAATAGGCACAAAATAAGTCACTTTTTAAAGCGCGGGGGGTACCACATATTCAACGAATATAAAAAATAAGGCATGCAAAAGTATCAATGTCCATATGCTCTAGAAAATCCCAAAATGGAAGAATTTTGACACCTCTCTCCACGTGAGAACTTAGCATCTTAGCACATTACACTATTTTATGACAAATCGTCCACAAACAATGCCCCAACGAATATCATACACCTCTGTTTTGACCCCCCGCCACCATGCAACAACAATAGATGAGGCAAACCCAAATAAGTTAAGAGAAACGTCCCTACATCATACCCCAATATCACTGCTGCCCTTCTAACGGGGCCTCTTGTCCCATATTTCAACATCACAATCAATATCCTCTCAAATCTCACGTTCACACTTACCTCCAATAACTTGAACACTAGTGTAATGCCACAAAGTTGCTCCTCTACCTCAGTCACAAAGAGAATGCTATCATCAACCTACCAAAGGATTGAAGCTTGCGTAGCCTGTGCATGTGAATGAAAACCTTGATAAAGCCAGCGGATCCAACCCTCTTCCACATTCTGCTCACCGATCAATAGCCTTGCCTTTGCTTTCAGTGGATTTCTTCTTTAGTTAATAATAGATCTGCATATTCAATCTTCAATATGCGATCCAACCCTGTTCCACATTCTGCTCGCCGATCAATCTCCTTGCCTTTGCGTTCAGCGGATTTCTTCTTTGGTTAATAATATATCTGCATATTCAATATTCAATATGCACTTGAACTGCATGTCTTCCTCATCAAGCATACCTAACTCTTCAAGTGAATCCTGCTATTTGCTCCAGAAGCCTTTCTTTGATTTATTTACTTGGAGGAGTCTCGCTAGCTCCCCATTGGGACATGACCCAGCTGCTTCAATTTTCTGACTCCAGAGCTGAATCTTCTGTAGTTGGCTCTATCCAGACTTTTCTTCACCAAGTCACAGAAGCCGTCCTCTTTCAGAAAACATCTCTCCAGTCTCGCTAGACATGTAGCCATCAACCTTGGTTAATAATTATCCTTGTCAACCGAACCAAGAGCCCATCCAGTCTTGACCATGGAAGGCGGAATCGGATCGGATCGGCCCGGATCGGCCCGGCCGATCCAATCGGTTTTGGGCCAAACCGAGCCGTCAGAACCCAATTCATATTGAGTGTCGGCCAGATCGTGTTGGATCGGCGATTCCCGCACTGGGATCGGCCGATCCAGAGCCATGTCTCGGCCATCCCCACCTGTATGAAAAAAACGAAAAGAAAAAGGAGAAGAAGAACAAGAAGAAGAATCGAAGGAACCACAAATGAAGAAGAAGAAGAAGAAAAAAAATTGAAATAGATACTTACCTGCCGCCGACACCGTCGCCGCCGCTCCCTGCCACTGACATCGTCGCCGTCGCTCCTGCCTTCGGCTCCGTCGCCATTGCCACCTGCCACCGTTGCCGTTCCCCGCCTTCTCTTCCTCCGTCCGTCCGTCATTCCTGAGACAATCGAGCCGCCACCTGCACACAAAAGGGAAGGGGGGAGATGACAGCACAACAGAGGAAAGTGGGGTGGACATTTGTATAAAAACCCCGAAACCACACCGACAAAATCCATGATCCTGCTTCATCTCTTCACCCTCTCACTGCTACTTGGTTGTTCTCCATGTGGGCTTTCGACGTTGTTGGCCCGCTCAGTGATCCCAATTCTTAGACCAAACAGAAATCTTTCATCCTTACCGCAACTGAATACTTCACCAAGTGGGCTGAGGCCGAAGCATACACAGAGATCAAAGCTACCACGGTGTGTCGCTTCATCATGAGGAACATTATCTCGCGGTTTGGAGTGCCAAGCAGCATTGTCACCGACAACGGACCACAGTTCGTTTCCCAAGAGCTCCAAGATCTGTGTAAGAAGTTCAATATTACGTTGCATCATTCATCTCCATATTACCCTCAAGGTAACGGCCAAGTCGAAGCCACTAATAAAACCCTTCTTAAAATCATAAAAAAATATGTGAATCTCACAAATTTTCTAATTGGCCAGAATGATTAGTGGAAGCTCTGTGGGCTTACCATACCTCCATCCGTACTCCTACGGGGCAAACCCCCTATGCTCTTACTTACAGGATGGAGGCGATGCTCCCATATGAGATCTTGATCCCTTCCCTGAGGGTATAGCTCGATAAGGAACTTAATCTTGATGAACGTCGAGAGGCATTGCTCGTCCTGTTGGAACTCTTGGATGAGAAGAGGTTAAACGCAGCTGATTACGTGTCCATTTATCAAAAGAGAATCTCGTGTTATTTTCAAAAGAAGGTAATTGAGCGTAAATTTTAAGTAGGCAATATTATTTTGAAATGTAAATTTATTAGGTCTGTAGGTCCTAGGTCTAAATTGCAGCCTAACTGGGAAGGGTCGTTCATCGTTAGAGAGGTCTATCCATGGAACGCATATCATCTTGTTAATGCGGAAGGTGAGGAGCCATCTCACACTTGGAATGGGTTGTATCTTAAGCACTTTTTCTCTTAGAGTCAAGCTAGTGCCAACCTGGTAGCAAGGTGTCTCTTCCCTTGACCACAAAGAAGGACCCCGAGTACGGCTATCACACACTACATGGCAACTTTGGTCAGGTTTCCCTCTACTAGGTGACACCGTCGCTCCTGCGGCCATGCCTTGGGGAAGTGAAGGTCCCTGGTTTCCCCTCTTCGGCCAAGCATAGGTGCAAGGGGTGAATAAGGGGGAGATGAGCAATCTAGACGCCCTAACGAGAGGAGGCCTCAAATAGGGGCAGTCCATTATAACCTGATTCCACAAGTAAGAAAAAGAAAAATCAAATAAAAGGAGCACGAATCAAGGCAAAAGCCGACAACGTCAATCAAAGTACAAAGTCCAAATCTCAAGTTGCTCCAAAAGAAAAAAGAAAAAAAAATTAAACTAGGCATGACAAGAGTGGTAGTATAGTTTTCCCGCGGGACGATATGAGCCCGGTCGTATGTGTGCCTAGAGTGGATGAAGGTTCGATGATGGACACAGTCCCGACGCAACAGACCGAATCTCCAACAGGGTCATCATGGGAGGGATTCAAGCCCTAAAAGCTTCTATCCCTATACTAGGCTTTCGCCCCAAGACTTCTTCCCTTCTCCCTCGAAGGACTCAAACATACCTAGGGTATGGCCCTAAGAGAGGCACCGTTATATGGACGAGGTAGACTCAGCCAGGGTTTGCCACCTTTATTGCACGCCAACCTCGGGGGGCTTTTAGTAGGATAGGGAGTACCCTCGTTGTCGGAACGGAACTAGCTTTCCAAAATCTAAAAAATTAAATATTTTTAAAATCTAAAAAAATCAAATATTTTTAAAATTCGCATGACCTTGTAATCCTGCTATTTTTCCCTATCTATCTATGCCTCTACTTCCTGATTTTGTGAACACGTTACAAATTATGAATAGTGACGCCAAATGCATGTTCTGTAATTAATAGTCACCATGTTCAGAAATTTATATCTATGAAACTAAATCATGAAACTCCTGCATGACCATGACTGTGAAATTATGAGATTTTTCTCTATCTATCCATGTCATTATTTTCGGATTTCGTGAAATTTAGCCTTATGAATAGTGTTTTGTGTCTCGTGGAATACCCAGAGGGAAGGGTGCCCCTAACCAGGGCGCCATTCAATATAGCGCCCCTGACCAGGGTGCCATTTCAGACTATGTTAATATCCTGCTGATCCTATTAGTTACTTAGCCTGTTAAACCTGTTGCCTGTTAACCTGTTAATTATATATCTTGTTAAGCCTGTTAAATCATGTAGCATGTTAAACTTGTTAATTACATAGCCTGGTAATTACATATCCTGTCAAACCTTATTAATTACATAGCCATCGTTAAGCTTTGTTAATTCTTTAGCCTATTAATCACATAGCCTGTTAAACATGTTTGCATAACATGTTAGCCCATTATCCTGTTAAATACACAGCATGTGAAACCTGTTATTGTTACCTTTCTGAAACAGAGACCCTCTGAGAGGGTGCTAATTTACCTGGATGCCATTTTTTGTGACCAGAAGTTGAAACGCCATTTCTGAGACCCAAACACCTAAACCATGTATGTAAATACATTGCTAAAAACCTAGAAAAGACCGTTACTTAGAAACCTTGTAAATTCATTTCTGAAAAACCTAGAAAAAGACCATTATGGAGAAACTCTGTAAACCCAATTCTGTAACCTAGAGAACCGTTTCTGAAAACCCTGACAGCCATTACTAAAGACTCCTGAAAACCTAGTTCTGAAAGGTATTTGTGAAAACCAGTTTCTGGAACCCATTACAGAACACTGAGAACAATGTTTCAAAAACAAAAAAGAGAACACGGATATACCGCCCCTGAACAGGGTGCCATTTCAATAGGGCGCCCTAGACCAGGGCGCCATTTCCATGTAACAAAAAAAACTGACAGATAGGGCGCCCCTCTGAGGGGGTGCTATTTCTTAAATGATGGCACCCATCAGGGCGCCATTTCCCGGCAGTCCAGGATTTTCTGGACTTCTGTCCAGTCTTCACCATATGATCCTTGGCCTCTCTCTGTTAAAAATATGCAGTTCTTAACCCTTGATTCCCCCTCGAATGCCATGTCATCTTCCTAAACCTCTGATTTTTGAAAACTATCTATTTGGACATTACAGATTTAAACCCCTTAAATAAGGGAGCCAAATTTCACAAGACTTTCCTATGTGTTATGCATTTTAAGTAGCTTAGTCATAATTCATCATTTACATGTGATATGTCATTGAATTCCATTCCTGAAAATCTACCTTATGTCCCTACAATGAATAATTCCTTAAAATTCTATATTGACTATAAAATTAGAGTGGATGTAAAACAAACATGACCAATGCTGTGCGTATAGGGCCCGATCTGGTCTTGGGAGGAGCACCCGAAAGTACTTGTGCCCATGGGAGTTGATTGACCACGGTGTTTAAGTATTGTACCGGAGTACTTGCTTGCTAGACTTTAGACATCCCACTCACTCTCTCGTGACACGACTTGCTTTACTTGACTTGACTTGAGGCCCGCAGAAGGACAAAAGTACTTGCTTGAATGAAATTGCCAATTCCATTACACGTACTTGATTATTCTAATTAAATTAATTTTTTAATTTATCAAAATAAAAAATAAATAAATTAAAAGTTATCTTCGAAATAAATGAGATATAACCCCTAATCAAAATGAGACGTCAAGGACAATTACCCGTCCGGTACGTGTAGCTAATACGTCTCCACAAGGAATATTAGCATGTCATGTCTAGTGCCGACCCCCCATCCATCGCTCCCGTCACGGACAGTTACCCATCCAGGACGGATAGCTAACACGTCTCCGTTAAGGAATATTAGCATGCCATGTCTGAAAATGCCGGGCATGTCATGTTCCATTTCTATTGTCCAATCCTCAGATTTGATGGCTAGGAATATCGAACTCATGTTTTGGCATTCCTAAAATGTCAATCTCTAGTGTCGGCTATCTAATGTAAAGATCAGATGGTTGAGTTTAAGTGTGACCCGTCACGTTCTTCTGGGCGAGGCACGACGGTATTCCTTCTGTCAAGTTATATTATAAAACCCACAGTTAGTGTTCACGTAAGGTTATGCTTTTTTCTCTGAGATGTTGAGCTAATGCCTTTAACTACTTAGATGTAAACCTTATCAGTTAATAATTGATAAGACCTCAACAATGTGAAATAAGAGTTACATCTTAATCCAGAGGTGTGAGAAAGCATTACTTCTGGTCATGTCTTGTTGGTCCGCCCCCCTCCCCCCCAACTCTCCACCCCCGGAAGGGGGAGGACCAATAGTTTCTCAAGCTTTTAGGTATCTTTGCACTGATTGGGTTCACTCAGTTTCAAGGGCCAACAGACTCTTTAATGGTGCCATGAGGTGAGCTGGAAGTCTTGATACTTGGTGGGGGGCCATCATCTTACAAATGATTAGTGGCATCGCATTGGTTGTGCTGTAGAACGCTTTAATTCCTCGGAGAAGTAAATTACAGCCATATTAGACGAGGTCCTCTCGAGCGCTTACGTAGTTTTCTTTAGCCACGTCTCCAAGTTGCTTATTTAAATAGTTTAAGAACTCCCCAATAATACGATTTACCGTAAGAAAATGTGCAGTCAACGACGTACATCATGCATCGCAAGTCCGTGGCAAAATATGTGAGCGATGAATTTACGACGTATGTTATCTGTCACCGCAGTTTACTCGCTAATTATGCGACCTTCCTTAGATCGGTGGTTTCGACTCGCGATCGTGGTTCTCTTGTGAGAATAAAAGTAACGTAGAGACTCCGTCCATTTTAATGTTCTATTGTGATATCCACCGTTGTTTAGTTGCTTTGCCTCTATTGTTGCTCCTGTTATTGTTGTTCTTACTGCTTTCCCTTACTAGTGTTATTTCTATTGTTGTTACTTTTGTTATCGCTTTCTTTGTGGTGGAGATCCACGGGATCCTTACTGAGTCAATGAGATGAGATTCACTCCTTACTTTTTCAGGTGCATCACTTCTCCTCGAGGTGGTGTGTCTCAGTCGGAGGTCGTTTAGCAGCTAACTCTCCAGTGCCGAGATATCCCTCGAGGTAGCGTACGCTTCCTTTTCCTGTAAACTATACTTACGGATTGGACTCTATAGTTATATTTAATTGTTATAAAATGTTAATTTTATTTCTATCAGTTAATTATTAACTTTGTAGTTTAATTCCTACTTATTTAGAATTCCAATGCATAATCACACCATTCCTTTTAACTCTTCCGAGCTTCCCAGCTCATAGGTGGCGACGTAGGATCTGAATGGTATCGGGTTTGACTCGATATTCGGATCTTAGGTCGTTACAGCTAGTGTAGAAGGGGGTATTTAGTTAAATTTATTTTATTAAAAAATGGCTATTGTTCATCATGATTAGATTTAAAAATCAAATACACTATAAGAATTGGTGCCCGCCTCCTAGACGCGTACTAATGAATTAGCACCTCTTCATGGGGACGTGAACCCTTGTTTAATTATATATTTAGTTATTTATTGAAAATATTGAATTTAATTAGCATCCACTCAAAGGGACGTGACTTAAAGAAATGACGTCTCAATTCGGGTGTCAATTATGATAATTTTATTTTAATTATGGTAAATTCTAGAATTGGCGCCTCTCTAAGGAGACGCATACTACTAAATTGATGCCTATTTATTAGGACGTGAATTTCCTGTCTCACAGTTTTATCGAGTTTTTTGCCCATACCGTGGGTCTTCTTGGCACTTCTATCTCGCATCCGAGATGTAGTCCTTGTTTCACGACGTTTCACGTTATACACCTCAACTCTCGGTGATGATTGGACCCTCTACGGGATATTCCTTCCTTCAGATTGTTGCTTTCTTCATTGGGACCTCTGTAGGTCTACGCTAGCCTTGGATTCCCTCAAGACAGTCAAGCTGGTTGTACCATCAAAACCCTATAATCCTGTTTGCCATGTCACTCCGAAGAAACATGATGCCCGGCCCTCATAGAACATTGTTCTGACAATTCTGTGAGAAATCTATCTCTACCTAAATGGGTGACCATTCTAGCAGGCGCTAATTGAATGAGTGACCATCTGGATGGACGCTATTGCCTCAAGCTTGTCCTATTCATAGGAATAGGCGACCACCGCAATGGAGGCTATTTCCTTAATTGATGGTTGTCTGAGTGGACGCCAATTACCCAGTTTTATGGATTGTCATGGTTCTTACGAGAGACTTGTCACTATGTCATACTTGTCCGAAGTTCTATTCTTGGAATCTCTATTCCGTGAATCTACTTAAATGTTCCTACATGCTTGATCCTTGGAATTCTTGGCCATTAATTTAAGTGAAATTGGTGTAGACATAAAAAAGGGCCTATGGGTCCAAACAAATTGACATTCAATGCTAGAGTATAAAATACGGGATCTGGATCTGATCCTAAGGGCAAGGCAAAGTCCAAACATGTGCCGATATCATGATTGATCGGGTGTGGCATTACACCAAGGATAGCAAAATCGGTCTACGACATTTCCACAAGTGGCTTCCATACTCATTATTCAAGTGTTTGAACTCCTATATACAATGGCCAATCTTATAAAGTGATAGTTACGTGAAAAGCTCTAGTGAAAGTGAATGCCTTAGTGAAATGATTGTTATTGTCTCCTCATGAACGCTCTTGAAAACCTTATTGAAAAGCTTGCTATCTCATCATGAATATTCTTGGAATTATTGTCCCATCTATCTATTGTCTTCATAACATTTGAAATTTTCTATTGTCATGTCTACTATCTATAATGCTTGTCTCCGACTTATTGATCAAGCTCGTGCCATTATAGTTCTCGGTTACGATGCCTTGCATGCCTTGCATGTTCATGCTAAATTGTTAATTACTTAAAGCTAGCTTGGAGCTTGAGATATTAAGACCTACTGAGCGTTCGCTCATCTAGTATTTTTCAATATTTTTTTCAGGTAATGACCATGACAATGACGAGACCGAACAAGATGGGCAAGGGCAAGAGTGAAGAGTGCTCCGGCAAACTTAGATGAACCGTCTAGTCTTGTTGTCTTTCGTCTTATGTTAAGTCTAGTTTGAGAGTCTCTTGTAATTTCCCTTTATTGAGTTTTTCTTTTATTGGGTCCAAATTGTAATAAACTCATAATTGAAATGAAATTCTCTTTTGTCGATTATGCTCTGATTGACTTGACTGTTTAACTGTCACGTTTCGAGCAACGACACGTTCCGCTGCTATCGGTTCGGTTCGTGACAGAAGGTGGTATCAGAGCCTAGGCTTTCTAAATTCCTAGGTCATCAAGTTCCAGTCCTAGATTGAGTCATCCTTGTTGGTTATCCTATAGGAATCCCATGAGATTTGGGTAGAGCTATGGGCTAACTAATAAAATATGTTCCATCCACGTTAGATTGCTATCAAGATTTGAGTAATTGTTAATTTTAAAACTTATTTTGTAGGTTAAAATGGCTGTCGAAAGAGTTCAATGGAGAGAGATGCAATGCACTGTCTAAGGATTAACACAAGCCTTGCAACAAGTTACACAAGGAGGAGCACAACATGGTGCCGGGGATTTGCATAGGAAGTTCCAAAAGATGAATCCCCCGAAGTTTAGTGGGTCTACCGACCCGGACGAAGAGGAGAATTAGGTGCAAGAAATAGAGAGGACCTTTAAGGTAATGTAGTGTACCGACAAAGAGAAGGTACTATTAGGGACTTATCAATTAGAAAGGGATGCTCGAGCATGGTGGGGATCCATGGAAGTGATCTTGCCCAATGAACAAGTATAATGGGTTGAATTCTTAGAACACTTTAGTGAGAAGTATTTCTCGGAAAGAATCCGCGAGAAGAAGGCTATGAGTTCGTGGCATTGAAACAGTGTAGTCTGTCAGTCGCAGCGTAGTGAGAAGTTTTCTAGATTGGCTCGGTACAGACCACACTTAGTTTGTACCGAGAAAATGAGAGTGAGAAGATTCATGAATAGCTTGAAGGTGGAGCTTATTCCTTAATTGACTCCACTGGAGATTCAAAATTATACGGAGATGGTTAGAAAAGGACAACTATTGGAAGATGCCATGGACATGATGGAGAGAATAAAAGGGAAAGTCACTAAGAAGGAGTTAGCCAATGGATCCCATAATAAGGAAACCGTGAATGGCAAGAAGAGGTCCAATGGAGGTAACGATTTTTGGAAGGATAAGAAGCCCTGGAATGATGATCAACAAATTGTTCCGGCTAAAGAAAAGTGTGAGCATTGCAAGAAAGGGAAGCACAATCTGAATGAGTGTTGGTATAAACTCGAAAAGTGCATCCGTTGTGGAAGCACAGATCATAAGATCGCCCGTTGTCCACTCTTAAAGGAAAAAGTGCCACAAGCATTAGAAGGTAACTCTAAACTTATTTCATCCATAATTACATAAATCAGGTATGGTGATCTTAGCACTTAGGATGTTATGAGAATGATCTAGCTAGAATATATATTTTGGGATATGGTGATTTTACCCCACAATTATGGGAAAAAAATCATGTGAATTTGGAGACCAAATTCTTTTAAGTGGTGGAGGGTGTAGCAACCCTGGTAAATTGAAAGAATAGAAGTCCTAAGTAAATTAAAACGAATGATTAGCCAAGGCCCAGACCCTATACACAACACCCCATACACAAACGGGCCTTGCACTAAACCAATTGGGCCAAAAAGGAAAGGGCGTCCCTTGATACGGTGCCAATTTATCAAATCAAGACTAATTAAATGGGCACTATTACATGCTGTTGAAAGTAGCCCCGTGAATTGTAAAAGGGTGAAGGCCGCCCCCTTGCTGAGCACTATTTCATGAATTAAAGACCCCTTGAATAGTCGCCATTTCTTAAAAAGTGCCCCTCTCTTGGGCGTTATTCACCTGTAGATTGAATTGAGGAAACCTCGTTGTAGTGTCATGTTCGGATTGGGAAGCTGGGTGCAATCCGGGAAAGAATTGATCTGGGAAGGAAGCATACGAGGGAAGCTTTATTTCCAATAGGATTCTTACTCCTAATCAAACTTTAAACCACGAAGGCTCTTCTTCCCAATAAATAAGTCCTTCTAGAACCCTACCGAGGTTACTGCCTCTAAGTTTTCTTCATCGACGTCAACCTACTGTTGCTTCTTCTTCCTCTGCTCCTACCGTTGAGCATAAAGAAGCAACTTTACTTCTTTCTTCTTGTTCTGCTATCATACAGGAAGGGCAGAACCTCTGAGTTGCTGCTTCTCTCCGTGAAGAAAAGGAAGACCCGAAGTTGTATCATCTTCTGTAGCTAAGCAGCCTACGTCTTCCTCTTCTAAGAGCATCATCTTCCCCGCCAGTCTACAGCTACTGCTATTCCTCTTCTTTTGCTGCTGTGAAGTTGCCTTGCTGCAGTGGATTATCCTCTATTGATTTTCCAGTTGCTCTGTTGCAAATAGAGTATCAGATATTCTTATAACTCATCGCCGTTCTTCACTGTTCAACCCAGAAAGGTAGGTGTTCTCAAGTGTAAGCCCAATCTAATAGATTCAGAACATGACATGCATATAGTACTTGAAGATGGTTAAAGATGTTTACACAATGGTTTTCTATAGTGTTTCCGTTGTTTATAATAAGAAGAATAATATATTGTTAAACGTGTCTAAACAAAGGGATGCATTTTTGTTAAATGTGGCTTCATCCCCTGGCGCGTTTTGATTAAACGAGGTATTCACGTCTACAGACTAGCCTCACACCCTTCACAGGGTACATCCTTACAAAACTCTACTCCTTAGCTCAGCTGAACTCATGCAGTTGACTCAATTGATCACGATTCTTCCTTGGGTTTCATGCCACCATCTACCTCTACCTCGCGAGCTAAAACACCATCAAGTGTTGCTGGACCAACTCTGGTCCCAACACCAGCTTCTCATCAATTGTAGCACCCCGAGAATTAATTAAATGCATAACGGGTGAGAATTGAGAAATTACTTATTTAATAAATTCCCCTTTAGGTTAAATCTAAACTAATTTATAAAAATCTAGAAAATTCATAATCATGTAGAGGACTACAAGTTTAGACAATTTGTCTTCTTGGTCGAACCCTAAACAAAATTCTAACCAAGCTGAATTAAGAGAATTAGGACTAAAAATGGAGTTTGTTTAACTAGACCTTAGATCACCAAATTCGAGCCCAAATCGTAACCATTTGAGCCCAAACCAGGCCCATTTGAACGGCCTTGATGGGTAGCCCATTTTCCCTCTAGTAGCACATGAAAACCCTAACCCTAGAGGTCCAAATTTGGGAGAGTGGCGGCGCTACTTGGTCAATGCGTAGAATCCATGCGCATCGAGTTTGTGGGACTCTTCGTAGCCTTATCGATGCACCTAGATCCAATTGCCTCTATAAATCAAACCCTTGACTGACCTAGAAACCCTATTTGTTGCGGCGGCTGGTGAGGAGTGCGATCAAGGGAGGATTTGGTGAGTTTTTGGGAGGTGTTCATCTTGCATTTTCGGCAACTGTGTCCTCTTCCTCCTTCGATTAAGGTAGGTAATAGTCGTCCAAATTGGAATAAAAATACACCATTAGAAGCGTCCTCGGGTCTTCTTTTTGTTGGCAATAAAAGCCCGAATTATTGTTCAGTATAGCGTGCATATTGCTTAGTTTAGTTGGAACATGTCAACGTTAGGGCACCATTTGTGTTAGCATCTTTTGATAGAATCAATGCTTGGTGTAGGCAGGCTAAAACATTAATTAATCCTGACATGTTATGCATCTTTATGTCCTCTTTTCATTAAGGTTATTTTGCCTAGTTTTTATGCATCACTCCGCATGAATTTGTTGCTAGAATAGGGGTCTATCGGAGTTCACAGGAGACTAGGCGCGTCGTCTTGGTTGCAGTTGCAACAAGAATTGCCCTAGAACCTAGCGGTCTCGCGATAGACCATTTATTTCATTGGACCATACTGGCTCTTTATGGCCTTTATTAGATCATTTTTATGCAGAGCGATCGCTCGATAGACCGTCTCTGCCTATTTTTTTAATTGTGATAAATCATATCGTGGAGTGATCTATCGACTGACTGTTACCCTTAGTTAGTGGCCCTTAACAGACTGCCTTGGACACAGATTATGCTTTGTTTAATGTTTTTAATAATTGTGCTTCATCTTGTTAAATTATATGTAGGATAGAAACCCACATAAACAAATTGGAATATATGAAACATGTTTGATTTAACTATGTTCATGACTGAATTTTTCCTTGTCCATCTATAATCATATTTCATTTCTTCAACAGCAATTTATAAAGCATAAATTGTAAATTATTGTTACATTGATTATAATGTTACAATGTGGAAAATTTACTAGGTTTGTTCTGACAGTCACGCCACTATGGGGTGTCGTTTGAACTGGTTAGAAGATAATTCTATTATCTACGGATTATCTTTTATTTTCTCGACCTAAAATTCAATGAAAATCCTAATTTCGAGGCTAGGCTTTCTGGGCTCTATAAATAGGACCTTAAGGCCAGGCTGTGAAGGGGGGGAGATTTTTGGTCGACGGCGAAGCTCTGTCGAATTCTAGAGCGACCTATAGTCAGGGAGGGAGGCCTTCTACGTCCATCGAGGCCTCCGGTTCAGGGAGTAGTCCTTTGTTTGAGTTTTTATCTTGATAGTCCCACCATCGTTTCGTTCATTGCATGCTTGCTTTTTCTTCCATTTTCTCCCACATTTTTCTTCATTACACTATCATTTCACGTACCCTCCTATCATTTTGGCATCCCTAGGGGTTTAAAAACATCCAGGTATCCCCCATTCCATGCTAGTTTGGTTATTTCACATGCTCCCTTATAGTTTCTCCACTTCACAGTTCTAATCTAGATCTTTCTTTGTGTTCTACACTCTGTTTTGCAGGCCAGCAACATTCTAGCACGAGGCCCATCCTTTCTAGCTAGTCGGAAGGGGTGGATGTTTAGGACCTTCAACTTAAGGTGTGGTGGCTGTGCGTGGTTCTCTGCCGTCTGTTTGAAGGGAAGGGCAGTCTTCACAGGGTCGTTCTTCATCCTCTTGCAACTGACTCTAAGCCGTTCTTCTGCCCACACGTCTTCATCCCGCGTCCCTTCTCAGCACTAGCGAGCAGTCTGTTGATCGACCGTGCATCATAAGGGTGGTTATTCCTGGGCTGCTTATCTCCGCAATGCTGGAAATAGGCGAGTGTCTCCCTTCTCGTTCCAAGGTATGGTGTGTCAATCACATTCGGCGCCTTGGTGGCGATCACACACGCATTCACATCCTTTTATCCCTTTGCTAGTTGGCATTTCATTTGTTTCTTATATTGATATAGTAGAGGGATTAAAGGAGGGTTAAAAGAAGGTAGGAAAATATATCTACAATAGCATCTCATGCTTCCTTTTCCCCTTAGTTATCTCCATGTTTTAGTTTATTTTTTCCTTAATCACCCCATTCTTTAATGCAAGTTAATTAATCATTCTTTCTTTTTCTTAAAACGTCAATGTGACACGTTCACAGCAACTGGCAACTAACCCTGGGCACTGGAACCGCGTGGAGCCTCAGACGCGCTCCTCTAAAGCCTTGCCTCACCTGAAACGTGGTAAAAACATAGGGAATGAGCCTCATAAGAAAAGGCTCAGTAGGGATCACTCGAACCCCCACCTCTCAAAATGAGAAACTGCAACGCAAAGCAACTAAAGGCTAGTACGATTAGAATAAATAAACGAAAAAGCCCTGCTACGCCTGATGCCGATCTCACGGTGCAAAAATCGAGACACACGCCATGGTGAAAACTAAGAGAAACCGCCCGACAGAGACAGGAGTACCAACCACTAGAAGCAAGGCCGGATGTATCCTCTGACATCTTAGACCGTGCCTCAGGTGTCCTCCTTGACGCCCCAACCAGAACGGGGACACCGTACAAGTAACCACAAAACAAGGACTAGCTGGGGTCACACTCGTCAGTGTGGGTCCAACCGCCCCCAACCACGTGTGCACACACTGACTATGCATCCTAGGTCAGGCCTCTAACTAGTTTTCCCCTCAGCCAGACTGTGGCTGTAAGACGTGGGGCCCTACGGTAACCAGTCTAAAAATCATCTCTTAGGGTAGCCTCGCCATCACTCCCTGGTGGGACCACACGCGTGTTCGATGATTCATTCCCTCGGACTGGGTGCAAAGAGAAAATCAATGATGCCTTGTGATATCGGACGTGGATCTCGGAACCCCCGATATGGTCATGATCCGAACACGTCTTAGGCCAATAGTTCGTTAACTCGACTCGCTTCTTCCGGGATCTAATCCCACAACCCCACATTAAAATTACCGTGCTTACGGTAGATATTTGTATGGCTTCATCATCATTTTCGATGCTTCAAATGCGGACTCTCGTCCGAACAATGAACGGTCTGTCGGTGACCAACATACATCGGGATCTAATCCCGTAATTACATTAAACTTTCCGTACTCATGGCAGACATTCGTACGATTTTATCACCGTCTTCCATGCTGTAAATACGGACCTCCATCCGAATAAAGAAAGGGTCTGTTAGTGACCGACATGCTTGCAACGTTTACGCCCTAACACGGGGTTTGTTTAAACGCAATTTTGAGATTTACTCTCACTTTCATTAAGATGAATTTCAGGCCATTGGGCCCCTTTTCCTGGCAATCAATCAAGGGTTTTTTCCTCTCTGAGGGGATGTAATTAACGTCGTAGCCTTTATGGTACGACAGGTCCTCAGTCCCGACACGATACACATAATTGTCTGATTAGTCAGAACGAGCGCACCACGGGCTTCTTTAAGCTCGCATAAATCGTCACCTAGGTGACTGGCACGCCCTCGCACCAATAAATAAATAAACGAATGAAAAGGTGAATAAACAAATGGCTGATATCAAAATTAACGCATGAGCATAGTTCTGGAATCCTGATAATTTTCTTTTACTGCCCATGTCTTCACCATGGAAATTTTTCATTTAATTAATGAAGTGCTACTGTTCATGTTAATATTGACCTGTAAGGAACAGTGACCATCCCTTAGTCGCTATTTGGAAAGAACGCCCCCACATGCGGGCGCAAATTTGAAAACAACTAGTAAATATAGAAAACCTTAGAAATTTATAAAATTCACGACTGATCTCAAGGCGTCCTTCAAAGGATGAACACTCCTGAACATAGTCACTAATTGGAAATTATGGATATTAATTGCTAGAAATTTTTTATAATGAACGCCCACATACATTGTCATTATTTCCAATACATGCCATAGAATATAAAATTAGAATGAACGACCTCTCAGAAGGGCGCTACTTCATTGAATAGCGATTTCTGAGCAAGTGCTATTTTCCTATGACTTGACCTTCCCATCCGTTTCAACCCGTACCGTAGGTTACTTGGCACTCTCATCTCAAATCCGTAGATGGAGTCCCTATTACTATTTCTATCAATTACACACTAATTCTCGGTGATGATTGAACCATCCACAGGATATTCCTTCCTTCAGACTGGTGATTTTATCATAGAGACCTCCGTAACTCTATGCGAAGCCTTGGATTCCCTCAAGGCTGTCGAGCAGGTTGTACCATTAAAACCTATGACACTTTTTGATTGTCATGTCACTCTAAAGAAACATAGTATACCGGCCCTCATGGTATGCTATTTGGATACCATGAGAATGTTTCTTGAGTTAATGGAATGGGAAACCATACCATTGATATCAATTAAGGATTATGTGCCTCTATGTAGACACAGATTCTTTCTACCTTATCATGTACGAAGAACGAGCAACCATGTGAATATGAGCGCTTATTCTTGATATCATGGCACCCACTAGGGAGCCAAATCCACCTAGGTTTCAATGAGTATCATGATTGTACCGTTTTGACCGTAGTATGTCCTTACATGAAAGTTCGCCTTGAAATGATCCCCTAGTTCGACAGAAGGAATATCCGACAGAGAGGTTCACAAGTCCAAGAAAGTGTTCCTATAATGTGCAAAGTGTAACTAATAGCATCGTACCGGGATACGTGCTATGTATTTAGGAAAGACTCAGAGAAGAGAGTGGACCGTGTAAAAGTAGCGATCAAATCATCATAATAAACCTTGTTCTAGGAGCATAAAGAAATGATTTAAATACAAAACTATATGAGTTTTGGCATGAAATTAACATAATATTAAAATAACTATTTAAAACATGTAAGACATGCAATCTATCATGGTTGATCTACAATATAACCAATATCACGAATATAAAGTCAAAACTAGGGATAGAACTTATTTACCAAGCTTATCATGTATTTAATAGGGCAAATCTACGCACTGAGTTAATAGAGTGTAGGTCACAGAAAATATAAGGCGGTCTAATCAGGGCCACTACTATTAGGTAGTGGTCTATCGGGGGGGCGCCTTCTGAAATACGTGGTCTCTTGGAGGCCACCCTATGTCTGTAGCAGACAGAAGTAAACCAATGCATGCAAGACCTATCCTAGGGCAAATAATGCATGAAAAGCATGAGGAATAGAGCATGAGGAATAGATAGATAACATGTAAGAACATGTTTAGAACGAAGAAGATGCATGGGAAAATATGATACACACCAAAATTATTACCTTTAGTTACAAGATGTGGGGTTATACATGCAGTGATAACCTAGATGCGTAGTCATGATAAAACATCAAATTCTCTAAATACAGTGCATGAAATCATGGTAAAATTGAGAACTTTTACTCCAAACTTGATATTTGAGCCATTCATGAGATAACTTATCTTTGAGATTAGCTTGAAACTCTGAATTTCTAACTGAAAGAAGACCCTAATTTCTGCACGTCTTGTGCCAAATCAGCAACTTCTTGCCCCTCATTCTCATTAACCTCTTGACCTAAATCCGTAAAATTTGGAGGGTGAGGAGAAGATATAAAGGAGAACAATTTGTTCTAAAGACCCAATGCCAAATTACCTCTGCTAGGGCTTCTAAACTCCTGATCTTTACTGGACAGACACATTGGGTCTTGTGCGGTCTGCAGTAGACCACCTACTTGCAGAGCTTTTATCTTTCCAACGACTTGAACTCCTAGTACGAGATTTGGAGGGAAGTAAGAAGACATAAAGGGGAACAAATAACCCTAAAGGATCAATCTGAAAATACCTCATTTAGGGTTCCTAAACTTCAAGCCTTTGTTGGTCGGTTGTGTCTGCTCCTATACAGTTTGCAGCGAACCAACAACTTCCGGATGCTCTAGCTCTCTAGTTGCTTGACCTCCTTTCATGAAAATTGGAGGGGAATTAGATAATACAAAGGAGAGCAAAAACTTCTAAAGGCTTACCCTGAAATAATGCCGTCCTACCTTCGAATTATGCGAGCCAAAAGTAAGGGTCGCGCAGGTCAAATCTGGGCGCATTTTTATAGAGTTTGCTAGGGTTTGGGAGATTAGATCGATCTAAGAGTCATAAATTGGAGTAGAATCGATCCCTAAGAGTCTTAGACTAGGTTCCCATGCTAGATATCCTCAATCTATGGAGATTAGAATGGAAAAAATCTCATTTTTCCACGCTTCTAACAAGCTCGTGTTTGGAAGGAGGTAGCGGTCCAGTCTGGGCCGCCTTCATCAAGTGGCGGTCTCGCAATAGACCGCCATCGGGGGTTTAATCTGGAAATTAAGACTTTTCTATTTATTTACTAGAGACCTCCTTTAGCCAAAACTCACATTTATTTAACTTTACATACAATCGGTGTTCCCTTAGGGTTTGTAAGGCAATCCTCAGATGTTCTTCATGTTCTTCCTTCGTTTTAGAATAGACAAGGATATCATCAATAAACATGACCACAAAGTGATAAAGATACGGCCTGAAAACGTTGTTCATGAGTTGCATAAATGCTGTAGGGGCATTGGTTAACTCGAACGACATAACTACAAACTCGTAATGTCCGTATCTACTACGAAAAGCCATCTTGTGAATATCCTCTTCCATAATCCTTAATTGATGATAGCCAAACCTGAGGTCAATCTTAGAGAAATGTTTTGCATCAGAGATCTGGTCGAACAGCTCATCAATACGTGACAGTGGGTACTTATTTTTGATGTGAGTTGATTCAATTGCTGGTAGTCGATGCATAATCTGAGGGAATCATCCTTCTTCTTAACAAACAAGACCGGTGCACCCCAAGGGGATGTGCTAGGTTGGATGAAGCCCTTCTCTATCAATTCTTGAAGTTGCTTCTTTAGTTCCTTAAGCTCCATGGGGGACATCCTGTAAGGGGCCTTTGATACAGGTGCTACTCCAGGTGTGAGTTCAATAGAGAAATTGACTTCCCTTTTGGGTGGTAAACCAGGTAAGTTTGATGGAAAGACGTCAGGGAATTCTCTTATAATGGGGATTTCTTCTATAAGGATTTCTTTGGACTCTGTAATGATAACGGAAGTAAGGAAAGCTTCACACCCTTATGAAATGAGTTTACAGGCGTGAAGGGAAGAAATAAGGGTAGGATGCTTCCTATACTTAATGCCAAGGATGGAAAACTTTGGGAGATCTGGTTTATGAAAAGAAATCCACCTACTGTGAAAATTAATGTCGGCATAATGGTCACAAAGTCAATCTACTCCTAATATGGCATCGTAGCCCTCCATATCGAGGTATACGAGATTTGCGGGGAGATTGTGGCCTTCTATAATAACTTCACTATCGGGGAGGTAAGTTTCAAGTTCTGTTCCCAAACCTAAGGGTGTAACTATAGATAAATTCGAAGGTAAGAGAACAAGTGAAATTGGTAAGGTCTTAGAAAAAGCACTAGAAATAAAGGAATAAGAAGCACTAGTATCAAATAACACAAATGTAGGATGCGAGTAGATTTAGATGGTACCTTCCAATAGTTCTCCTTCTTTAGTAGTTTCTTCATCCAAGATAGCATTGAGACGAGCTTGCCGCCTTCGTCCGCTGTCGTTCCTTGAGGGTTGATCCTTCATCAGGGGGCAATCAGGCATGTGATGCTCCCGACTTCCACATCTTGAACAAGCGCTAAGGCACTTCCAGCATTCTTTAGCCGAATGGCCAAACTTCTCATAGAAGGTGCAAGTGGTTGTAACAACTTTATCTTCTTCCTTGATCTTCTTTCCTTTGCCATTACCACTCCTATTGCCATTATAGGATCTCTTCTTGTTGTCACTAAGCTTGTAGGGTTCCGTGATGCTAAATCTCTTTCCTTTCCTCCATCGTCGATCAGACTTTCGGCTAGACTCCTCTTCCTTGCCTTTAAATTTTTTGACCTTTTCTAAGGTCCTTTCACATAAATGTGCCCGTTGGACCATCTCCACATAGGTATAGATATTTTGGGGTCCAAGTTGAGAAATAAAAATGGGCCTTAAGCCATCCATAAATCGGTTAGCCTTTAACAAATCGGTACTAACCAAATGAGGAGCATATGGTGCCAGCCAAAAAAATTAAAGCTCGCCAATTTTAAATTGGCAACTACTTTGTTAGATGCCCATTCTTCTTTTTATATTTTAAAACCCTTTTCAAATTGATTTTATGGTCTTTTGAATTGGTGACAGGATTGTATGATGCCCATTCTTAAATGGACAGCCGATAGGGTTGGCGCAAATTCTTTTGATTGTATTTTTGGTTGAAATTGGGTTCATTTTGATTTCATGTCCTTCTGGTTGGACGCCCATTCAAAAATGGACGCCTTTGCCATGCAAATTTCTATATTTGGAGTTCCAAGGCTGTTTGTAATTCGTAATCCTTTCAAATGGACGTTGGGCCCATCAGACGCCAATTCTTTTCTATTTGGGAAATTTCAGGCTTTCCTTATTTTCACTTATAATGTACGTCCATGGTGTCTAACGCCCATTTAATGGGTGACAGTGGTATCTGACTCTAATTTCTTGTCCCTTCTTTCCTCGTTTTTAGTGCCCTTTTAACTTGGGAAAGGGTCCCTGTGGCTTTCTAGAACTGGGAGGACTCTTGCCATGCTTATCTCATTCCAAATCCAAATCTAATCAGTCTTCCTAATTGCTATCGAATTAATCTCTCCTCTATAAATAACACCCTTTCTCTTTCTCCCATGTTTGGGAGGAGGAATTGCTTTACAAAAGGGGAGGTGCTACTGGATCTCAGGCTTAAGGAGGGAGTACTCTCTGCATCTAAAGCTTCATCCCGTTAGAGACTTCCTCCCAAACGACTATCTAAAGCCATCCCTGGAGAATCAATCCCATAGGCTCCTCAAACCCCTCTCTGTTTCTTTTTTTATTGCATCAACCAGTTCGTCGCATGCATCATAATTTCTGTCTATTATTCCCTACATCTCAACCACGTTGAGACCTCCTCTTGTGCAACACTTGCACATCTCTTATATTCATATCATCATACTCTTTTCCCTACCCTTTGCATAGGGGTTTAAAGGGCAACACCCAACAGGGGTGTTCAACTTTGTGCTCTTCATGTTACATTATATTTGAATTTGATGCTACACACTTGGTTCGCTAATCCAATCTTTTGTTGGTTGTTGTTGATTTTGAAAGGGTAATCATAAGAAAAATTCTCTTCATCAGCCAGCCGATTGGATGAGAAGGTCGACACTCACACATCTCCCATCTTTGAAGGTATTTATCGCAATCCCTCCTTTGTTCATTGTTATCCATATCATTCGAGGCCCGCAATCTCTGGCGAACACCCTCCACGTTGGCATCCACGTATGCTCCCTATTCCTCCCCTTCTTTTCCCCCCATATTATTTATTTGTTAATTTTTAAGTGGATTTTTTAATAGATCTATAGGCAGAAGTAAGCTCTTGATAGGGTTTGAGCTTGGGATCGATGGTGCGATATTTGGTGAGCACCTGACAGAGAATGAGTTAACTATCACCTACAATTTGCAGTTCGGTGACGCCAAAAGAATGGGCGGCTTCTAGGCTAGCTAGAAGAGCCTCATATTCAGTTAATGTTGTTGGTGACTGGAAATGCGAGCTGAAAAGCCTGTGGCATGGTGACACCTTCTGGTGATAGGAGGACAATGTCAACACCTCTCCCTTGGGAATTCAAAGCTCCATCAAAATGTTATGTCCACATGTGATCAGTTGATTGGTTGATGGACATTAGTTCCTCATCTGAAAAATCTGATTGGATAGGGTCAAACTTGGGGAGAGGATGGTGAGTGAGATGTTTGGCTATGGCATAGCCTTTGATCTCCTTCTGCTGAATATAGGTGATGTCAAACTGGTACGCGACTGCCGTTTGACGGAATTTCCAGGTGACTCACCTCGCTAGCACTCAGAGCGACATGCGCGAAGCGCGGGCGACGCATAGCGACTACCTCCAGGCGCTAGCTCGTCTGCGCAGCCTGCCGCTCTTCGGCATTGTCGAGTCATTTGAAGAGTCAATGCAGATATTGCAGGAGTTTCTCCGACCTCACGTCGGAGAACTCAATATCGACTTTTCGATCGAGAACTTTAGCCCGGGGCGCAAGGCAACCCTGGAAGATCGCCTGGAACACATCGAAAGCGAACTAGGACCGTCGCTGTACCGGGAACTACTCGAGCACAACGCGCTTGACCTGTTGCTCTATCGTGAGGCAAAGCAAATCTATGCAGCCAATCTCCTCACGCGCCAACTGGACAACACTCCACAGCCCGCGCGAAAAGGACTACGAGAACGGATCGTGCGGGCGTTTAGGCCAAACGCCAAATCACCGGTGGGCGCGTGACATTGGCATCAGGCCTTACCAGGTTACTTCGCCAACTGTGGACGCCTACTAAGTCGGATTCTGGTAGCCAGGGGCTGCGTGGCTAGGCGGTGCGTTCCGGCTATCGGATCCGTCAGGAATCTTCGGCGGCTTGGACGCAGTCAAGCGACCAGCGACGTAGTGAAGCCCAAACCCCATGATCGTGACGGTGACCATATAGAACACGTAAATAGCAACCTTGGGTTGCTCAACGAAACCGAAGAAGTGGCGATACCACCCGATAAACGGCATGTGGACAAGGTAAACCTCGAAACTGATCTGGGTCAGACGCGGTAAGTGCCAAGGCAGTGAGCAAATTGCGAACGCAACAATCACACCCCCGAGTCCAAGCATCGGGTGCACGATCGGGTCGAAGGGCTTATAAAACGTCAGGACCGTCCCCGTTATAAACAACAGCACACCAAGCGGCAGCGATTTCCTCAGGAGAGCTTCGGTTCGAGCCCGGTTTTCTCCAAGGTTGATGCCGACGTACATCCCGATGGCGAACGAAGCCAGCCAGAAAATTACCGAAGAAGCCTGCGAGAACAAGCCCGTGTCGAGAGGATGATGTATCCACACGGAGTGAAACACCACGATCGCCGCGACCGCGCGCAGCCTGTATCGCTTTATCGCCAGGTACAGCAGCGGAAACACGAGATACAGCTCGATCAGTGCGTATAGGAACCAGTAGTGAGTAGAAAACGGATTGAAGCCATTTTTCAGAACAAGGATGACATTGCAAATCCAGTCCGCTAGCGTAAATGGCCCACCGAACGGGCGATCCCAGGTTCCAGCGGCAACTGATGCCCCCTGAAAAGCAAAAATGGCAACCACCGTCACCCAATAAGGTATGTAGATACGCTTCGCGCGAGCGACGATGAAGCTAAGCCAGTCAGGCTTTTTGCCGGTTAGCGAAAGGGCCAACCCCATCCCGCTGACGGCAAAGAAAAGATCATCTGCCTCCCAACCGAGCTGGAACGGCAAGCCGAGGATCCGCTGGGGCGTCGCAACCAGTTCATGGAGGCTATGCGCCATCGGGTAGAAAAATATCCAGAAGTGAAATGAGAGCACGCCGACCATCGCCATCAAACGCATGTTGTCTAGCCAAGGGATGAACTGCCCCTCTTTCTTATCAACGATCCTCACAAAATCTCCCCAATCCTTACCTACTGTTAAGCGCCGAATATTACCAAGACGGGAGAGCGATAGCGACATAGAGCGGGCGACCTTGTCTGCTGAGCTCCACATTGTGCGACGACACCAAAAGTCGGTAATCTCGACTCCCAGCTGAGCCATGAAGATACCTCCCTCCATGACCCTTTCAAAGAGCATAGGAGGGGAACACCGCTAGAACAACTCCTGAACCGATGGAGGCGCCAAGTCTGGGCACTGATTGTACAAGGCAACCTGGACGGTGAATCGCCCTTGCCAAGGAGGAGGGGCCCCTTCCGGAAGCACCGGGGTCAGAGTGCCCCCCCCCTCATCTCCACACTCGGGGCGACGACGCTCGGCTCGGCTCGGCTCTGACCCACACCTCGGCATCCTCCTCCTTATCGTGCGTCCTGACAACCCCTACCGGGACCTCCGAGCTGACCCCCTCCCCTTGTGCTCATGCCAGTTCAGAGGAAGTCCCCTCGACCGTTGTGAGCACCTTTGGCTCGAATAGAAGAAGGCTCGGGTGATGTATATCCTCAGCGACGGGCTCCTCGGTGGGGAGGGAAGTCTTCACCTTCTTCGACTGCTTCTTCTCAGCGGTCAATGCCTTCATCGAGGCCAGAAGCAACTGCTCCCCGGCATCCTTCCGCTTGGACCCTCGCCGCCCAAAGGCATCAACCCGAGAGATCTGTTTGCCCTTGTCTCGGGTAGAAGAAGGACCCGCTGAAGCCTAAAGCGCACCGGGAGTATTCATCCCCTCTAGCTCGACGACTCCCCAATCAGCTGGTCACCCCTCACCACCAACACGCCTTGTTTCTGCTCAACAAAAGGCAAATCATTAGCGAAGGGCTCAACCGACTAAGATAAGAAAGCATGAAGTTTGAAGCTTAAAGTCCTTACCACCGGGTGGCAGCGCTCGGCGAGGATGCTCCTCAATATTGGCCATCGTCATCAACTCGCCGGTGGTTCGACAATTCTCCTGAAGGATCTTAATCTCCTCCTCCAACTCTGAGGAGACCACCGACGGCTTCAGAGGGAATACCAGATGAAAGTTGGGCTTATCGGGGAACCCCTAGCAAGGGACCCCCTTGCTAGCCTCGACCCAGAAAAATTGAGTCTTCCATCCTTGTGTGAAGAATCCCGAGGGGAGAGGGTCACACAACTCCTCTTCCTTCACGCCTGAAGATAGAAGAAGCCCTTCCTTGCGTGGGTTTGTTCCTTCAATTCGAAGAAAGCATGGAAAAGATCCAAGGAGGGCTTGATATCACACTGGCGGCAAAGAAAAATGAAAGAGAAGATGAAAGTGTAAGAATTGGAGACCAACTAGATCAGAGCCAGCTAAAAAGATTGCAACAACTGCGCAGCAAAAGGATAGAGAGGAAGGTGGAAACCACAATTCCAGGCTATAAGAAAAATGCAGAAGAGGATCGAATGAGTGTCCAAGCTTGACTCTTGGGGCTTTGCTGGGGAAAAGAAATACTACCACAACAGTTCATAGTGGACCTCGATCCCATTCACTTCAGCCTCACCTAGGTCGCTGCGTAAAGGATGACTGGGCACTGAACCTTCAGCTCCTTGTTTAGACCCCCAAGCCTCCACCGCAGGATCGTGCTCTGCCCTGGAAAAATGCGGAGGATGAGAGGAATAAGAAGAGGAGACTGCAGAGCCAGAAGAGACTAGAGGAGGAGGAAGCTGACGGACAGTTGCCGCTGAGATCTCTTCCAACTCTGTGAATGCCTCCACGATTCTCTACTCCCTCAAGTCACTCTCACGGTGCCTAGACCCTCTCAATGCCGGCGCGGCAAGGAGAGAAAGCCCTAGTGGAGGAAACGTAAGACGCAAGCATCTTAAATATTTACGTATTTATCCCAACGCGGTTATTTTACATGTTCCTTTATAGTTTCTATACTTCACAGTTCTAATCTGGGTCTTTCTTTGTGTTCTACACTTTGTTTTGTAGGTCAGCAGCATTCTAGCACGAGGTCCATCCTTTCTGGCCGGCCGGAAGGCGTGGAGGTTCAGGACCTTCAACTTAAGGTGTGGCGGCTGTGCACAGTTCTCTTCTGTCCGTTGAAGGGAAGGGCGGCCTTACCGTCGCCGTTCCTTGTCCTCTTGCGGGTGACTCTGCGCCATTCTGTCGTCCACATGTCTTCATCCCGCATTCCTTCTCAGCACCGGCGAGCGGTCTGTCGATCGACCGCGCATCATAAGGGCGGTTCTTTCAGAGCCGTTTATCTCCACAGTGCTGGTAATAGGTGAGTGTCTCCCTTCTCTTTCCAAGGTACGGTGTGTCTATCACATTCGGCACCATGGTGGCGATCACACACACTCATGTCCCTCTGTTTTCTTTTACTTGCATTTCATTTATTTCCCACGTTGATATAGTAGAGGGATTAAAGGAGGGTTAAAAGAAGGTAGGAAGGATATATTTACAATCAGCACTAACATTTTCTATCTATCTTGTCGAAGAAGAAAAGGGGCAAAGCAAGGAGGAGCTCTTGAAAGAAGGATTTGATCTACTTGGAGAGGATTTTAGAGCTCGTGGAAGAAGAAGAAAAGGAGAGGATCGATGAGAGGATCAAGAGGATGCAAGAACCATCTTCATCCAGCTTCCCTTCAACTTGTGGTTCAAGGAATATCTCCATCCGGCTATTGGAGTTCGAGGGAGATTATTTCTACATGCTTTCTATGTTGTTCTTGATATGATCCATGATCTATATCTTGGGTTTAGCATGATTTGAATATTTGTGTTTATCTTCCAAACATTACAGATATTCATGTGTGTGACCATCTGCGTACGGTTGTGCGGTTTATTGTGCTGCGGTTGTTGCAGTGTGTGTGTATGTGTTTGTGATCCAGACATCGAATCGTGTAGGAGACTTCGTCTCCGTGTGGTTGTGTGTTGGGACGTGTCCCTGTATGTGTTTGGAGCGTTGTCTCCATTTGGGGATTTATCCCCGAGTGAAGTCTCACCGGATTTGGTGAGGGGTGAACGTAGGGAGTCCGTCATGGTCTTGAACCACCTTAAAAGTCCTGTGTCTTATGGTTTGCCTCTATGGATGCGTGCTTAATCATTCAAATTGCTTGTATGTTCGAGTGAGTGCGGCGAGATTGAGAGAACCAATTTATCTTGCTTAGTTAATCTATTCAATCTCGATTAAAGTTGTTCATTCCGTTGAGTAGCTTTTTTAATCTGCCATCTAGTGTGGGGGACAATTAAACCCCCCTTCTTGTCCGCTCGCCTACCCCGGGACCTACACAATGATCTAGCCACTTTTTGGTAACCGTCCGTCAAACCCACGTTCCACGTTCCCATCCACTCCGGGAGCACTTCCCACGATGCTACCCACTCTAGGGGGATGCTGCACGCGCAAGCACGCACGTTCTCGCCCAGAGATTGGCTCGTGGGACTCTCACGCGAATCTTGGCACAGAATTAAACTTGAAATCGAGGAGGGAAACCTCATATTCCTCCTGAAAGACACTCTTGGAGACCTAAGGGCAGGAGAGGGGCGAAAGAAAGAGAGAGAGAAGAAGGTGTGGGTTGGTTCCACAGGTCCAGAGAGAGGGCAATGAGGTCAAATGAATTCATGAGAACTTTGAGCACAGCCCACTCCCTCCCTACTACTTCCCGTGGTGAGACGAGGGTCCACATGCGAAGAGGAACTTCCTATGGGCGATCTTCAATGCGTGCTATCGGAGTCATTTTCCCTGATAAAGGATATGATGGGGACATCAGAGCAAGACCACTAACATTTTTTTAGTTTACATTTATATTCTTTTGTTTGCATTTATACCCTTGTGTAAATGGGTTTGCAATTGTATGGCAAGTATAAGCCAAAGTGTTAGTCTTTAAGAGTCAATGGGTTTCTACGTAAAATGCCATTGGGTCCTGCAGGGTTTCCCACCCTCTCTCCCATTGGTCCAAGTGGCAACTATGGCCCGATGGGCTGATCCATGGTTCATGATTGGACTTGGACCAAGGAGACAAAAAGGAGGAAAATTCTAATTTCTCCTCCTAAAAGGGAGGGTGCCCCCTTCTTTATGTAGTTTTTTTATTTTTTTTCTTTGACCACATGGGGGATTAATAACCCATATCCCATTTGCCCCTCCCTAACCCTAGATCTAGAGATAGTTTAGGTCTTTTGTCAATTTCTACATAAGCTTGTATTTTCACATTTTCATGGAATTAATGAAAGAGAAATTTAGAAAATTATCTAAGAGGCCAAGGGCGCCCCCTCCTCTCTCCACTCTCCCCCTTAAAGCTGTGAAAGCTCAGATATTCTGAGGTGTGAAGCCTCCCTTCTACCCCCTTCCTGAGTGAGAAGTTCAGCACCGCCACCGCCGCCGCCATCGAGCCGCCGTCGCACCGCCACCGTCGCTTCTTCAGAGTTCTGTCCATTCCTGGACAGAAAGCCCTTGAATGATTTTTAACTCTCCATCAGGAGCTCAGGTCGTGCTCAAAATTGGAGGTTTGGTTTCCCACGTCCCCCCCAGCCTCCACAAAATAAATTCAGGTCATTTCCCTTTCGTTAGCTATTTTTTCCAATTCCTTCTCCTCATCCTTAGCAATCTGCCTTCTGTGCAGATCCACCATCCAGCAACCCACCTCTTCCCCAGTTTGACCCCTTTACCAACTTCAGATCCATCTGAAATTTGGACTGGAGGTTCTGTCCACCAAACCACCATCCCACAATTGTTTTCAAGATTTTTAGAGGTCGTTTACTCCTCTGGAAAATTAGTTCTCAGGTGGGATTTATGTTCTGTCCTGTGCAGTCTAGATCCGACCCACCTCCACCATAAAATCTATTTCCCCTATCAAACCACATCATAAAAATCCACAAAAAATATCCTCGTGTTTCTCACTTTCCCCTCCATCTCCCATAAAAATCTCAGCATCCAGATCTACCACTTCATCTCTAATCAAACCTCATTCTCAGGCAGATCCAAATCTATCCTACCAGATCTGAACCTGAGAGCCAGTCTGCTAAAAATTCGACCACGGCAACTACAGAGACAGGAAAATTCCTGTAATAGTTTGGGTTCAAATAACTCTGAAAGAGCTTTCCAATGGTGCTGGTCTCGCATCGATCCGACGTTAGAGCTGATCGCAGCAGGCATTCTCGTTGGGCCACGTAGTGCTGTGACAACAGCACAGGCTCGTGGATAGCAAGCAACAACCACCCCCGGGCCGGCCGCCTCGCCTTCCACGAGGCGAACCAGCACGTCTCCCTCCAAGGGATCATGCCTCCAGGAGTCCTCGTCACAGCGGTACCACTCCCGGCTCACTCGACCCACCGACCAGGTCGTGGACCCCACGGTTGTCAGCGCGAGCTACCACTGGAGCTGTCCAAATTGTTGTCCGTCAACCCAAGATTGGTCCTCCTGGGTCCCACTTGTAGCCCTTTACCTCCCTGCGTAGAGTGGGTAGTGAATTAAATTTCTGTAATTATTATTAAATCATTTGTACCAGGAGTATGGGTCTTGGCCGGGGTCATCTTCCCCACGCCCGGAGCGTAGAGGTATCATTTTCGCTTCTTTACTGGGTATTTGCTTTATTTTGTATATGTTTTTATATGCCACTGCTCGCATGTGTTAGGATCTTTAGCTTGATATAATCAGTTCACCACTGCGAGAGTGAGTGAGCGAGACCCATCCCATGCCTCGATCCAGGCACGAGAGAGAGTTGACTACCCGACTCATAGCTGGTTTCTCAACCGCGCAGTCCACACGCTTCCCATGCTGGGGACATCCGCGAGCTAGAGTCCCAGGTTTGCTGTCTGTCCCACATCAAATTGGTATCAGAGCTAAGTCGAGTCTAGGGTAGTCATTATTAAAAAAAAGTGTCTTGATTTACTTTTCATCCCAATATACGGTATATCAAAAGACGTTACCGGAAAGATAGGTTATGCCTATTGGGAATGTAGCCCCTTGCGTGAGGTTCACCTACGCCACGTACCATATATGGGTTTAGTATAGGTTTGTATTCGAGTCCGTATTTTACTCCTTGTCACCATGTAGAGTGTCTAGGTGCTTGCATTAGTTTACATAAAAAAAAGAAGAAGAAAAAGAGTCTCATGCCCACTTATTTGCAACTATGGCCAACCCATGCACCCCTTCCTTGGTCAAATCCATAGATAAAAAAGAATTAGATAAGTTTGAGCCCAAGAGTGATGAAGATATATTTTTTGGCTATTCTGATAGATCTAGGGCTTATAGAGTCTACAATCTTAAGACTCTAAGTGTGGAAGAATCACCCCATGTCACTTTTAATGAATCTAATAATGATAAATCTTGCAGGAAAGATGATGATGGGGAGTTCTTGGATTCAAAGGAGAAACATGATCTTCCACATGAGGAGATAAGGGGAAATGATAACTAGGGAGAATCAAGCAACAAAAGGGTCTCGGCTACTAGTGAAGGTAACAATCCTCTTGATATTAGAGTGCATAAAGACCATCCTCTAAAAAATGTCATTGGTAGCCTGCATGATCCACCTAGAACTAAGTCACATTTCAAAATTGTTAAAGAATAGGATCAACTTACTCTTGTCTCCTAAATTGAACAAAAAAATGTTGAAGAGGCATTAAAAGATGAAAACTGGATAAATTTCATGCAAGATGAATTAAACCAGTTTGAAAAAAATAAAGTTTGTCATTTAGTTCCTAGACCCGAATTACATCCTATCATTGGTACAAAATGGGTCTTCAGAAATAAGTTAGATGAAGAAGGTAAAATAGTTAGAAATAAAGTCAGACTTATGGCTCAAGGATATAATTAGGAGTTAGGTATTGATTTTAAAGAATCATTTGCACCTGTAGCTTGGTTAGATGTCGTTCAGTTATTACTTGCATATGCATGTAGTCATGGCGTAAAATTACATCAAATGGATGTTAAAAGTTCCTTCCTAAATGGTGTAATAAAAGAAGAGATGTACATGAAACAACCCCCTGGTTTTGAGCATGCTGAAATTACTAATCATTTGTTTAGATTAGACAAGGCATTATATGGTTTGAGGCAGGCGCCTCGAGCCTAGTATGAGAGAGTGAGCTCATTCCTCATGGACAAAGGCTACTCATGAGGTATGATAGACCAAACACTCTTCACAAAGGTAAACAAAAATGATATTCTTGTGATTCAGATTTATGTTGATGATATAGTGTTCGGTTCTACCAAATTTGTGATGTGTGAGGAATTTGCAGATTTCATGACAACTGAATTTGAAATGAGTCTCATGGGTGAATTACAATTCTTTCTAGGTATTCGAATCACCTAAGGCAAGGAAGGATGTTTCATTAGCCAGGCCAAGTATCTTTTAGAACGGTTGAAAATGTACAATATGGAGAATTACAAGATAAAAGCCACACTAATGACAACATGTGCAACTCTGGATGCTGACCAGACAAGTAAATCTATGGATGCAAAAAATTATAGAGGTATGATTGGCACACTCCTCTATCTTACACCATCCAGACCTGATATCTAATTTAGTGTGTGCTTGTGTGCTAGATTTCAATCTGATCCTAGAGAATCCCACCAGAGTGCTGTCAAGCGTATCTTTAAATATCTTGCTGGGGCTCAAGACTTTGGAATTTGGTATCCAGCATCTTGTGCTTTTACACTTATTTCTTATTCTGATGCTGATTATGCTGGCTATAAATTGGATAGGAAAAGTACCAGTGGTTGTTGCTAATTTTTGGGAGGGTGTTTAGCTTCTTGGGCATCCAAGAAGAAACACACGATGGCTCTCTCAACAGCAGAGGCAGAGTATGTCACTGTTGGGAGCTATGGTACATAGGTACTATGGATAAAACACTAACTCTGAGATTATCTTATTGATCTTGGATGTGTCCCAATTTTGTATGATAATACTAGTGTCATAAATTTGGCTAAAAATCCAATTAGCTAATGGGCAGGAGTGGAGATCAGTGGTGAAGGGGGTGAAAGTGATCATAAATAATGCCTATGATTCTGGCAACATTATGGTTAGCAACCCCTTTGATGGTTATCCAATGATGCTAATGATGTTATTCAGCCTGGGCAAAATTTTATTCCTACTGCTTCTTTGGAAGTGGCTACTGATGATCTTATTGATGGTCATGTTAAAGATGCAGACAATGGGATCATTCAACACATTGCCGTTCGTGATGAGCTCCCACCCGTGGTGTCTATTAAGGACATGGGTAGGCTGCCATCCCCACGTCAGATTAATGATCAATTGACTTCGGTGCAGTAGTCAGATGTTATGCAGCAGCAGTCAGATTCTATGGCTACCGTCGGTGGTAAACCCGTGCAATAGTCGGACGTTGTGCTGCTGTCAGTG
Organism: Amorphophallus titanum; assembly: GCA_024336825.1. Taxonomy (NCBI): domain Eukaryota; kingdom Viridiplantae; phylum Streptophyta; class Magnoliopsida; order Alismatales; family Araceae; genus Amorphophallus; species Amorphophallus titanum. The sequence continues at coordinate 5,802,931 of JANBPO010002596.1, forward strand.
GCGGAGGAAGTGAAAGATTCGCAACAACTGGAGTTACCTTTGCCAAAGATCTTGGAATCAGTTTCGAATCTCCCCGTTATGGAAGAAGAATCTCTAACTGCTTCTGAAAGGGCCCACGTAGAAAATAAATTAATGGTTATCTCAGACCAGTTGTTTGCACATGGAGATGGCATTGCGGGCATCCACACCAGATCGAAAGCCAAATCGGCCTCTGGTTCGTGCGGCTACAAATCCACATGATTTGTAATTCCATCTTTTGCAAAATTATAGGCATTTCTAACTCGGCCTCTAAAAGTTACTTAAAACGCTTGCTTAAGAAATACCATATTGATTTCCTTGCTATTCTGGAACCAAAGGCAACCCTTGATAGAGCGATGGCTATTCATCGGTTCTTAGGCATGGATCACTATGAAGTCGGTCTTCATGAGGATTCAAAAATATGGATCCTTTGGAATAAACCATATGAATTTCAGCTTGAATCAGCCTCCCATCAGCATGTCATGGGGCTTTTTACTTGAGGAGGCCTGGCTCTCTTTAGGGTCTCTGCTGTCTATGCCGCATGTGATGCTTCAACTCGCAGGCTATTCTTTGATGAGTTAATTCATTTCTCTCAGTCTGCTGATATTCCTTGGCTGGTCGGGGGTGATTTTAACTATTTTACTGACCCCTTGGAGAAGCAGGGAGGCCTCATGCCCTGTTCCTCATCCATGTTGGATTTTAACACCTTTATCTCATCTGCTGGACTTATGGACGCAGGATACCGGGGCTCCAGTTTCACCTGGACTAATAAGCATGTGGGAGGTGCTGCTATTAAAGCTAGACTGGATCAGGTGCTCATGAATGTTGCCTGCCAAGATTTCTTTCCAGGTCTGTTCATCCATCACTTGACTCGTGGTCCCTCTGACCATGCTCCACTCCTTATCCAGCATCAGGTTTCTCAGCCGCAGCCTGCACGTTTCATCTTTCAGAAAATGTGGCTGGACCATGAGTCTTTCATTCAGTGCATTGAGGAAGCCTGGATAGCGGACCACTGGCATCCCAATCCTCTTACTAGACTGCATTGGAAGCTCAAAGCTACTAGGGTGGCCCTACAGAACTGGAACTGAAACGTCTTTGGTAGACTTGAAGACTGACCGCATTTCTGCACGTAAGTCAAGCAATCACGCTGGAGAGTGGGCCACCAGTAGCCTAGTCTCAGCAAAATCCTTGCAATAGATCTCCCCCCTAGTGTGCACCGCAGATACCTTCGTGGATTTCTTCAATCGCTCGATGGGCTTCTGGAGTGTCGAGGCACTTCAGGAGAGGACCGGAAAAGGATCTCCAGTACAAGGTCTCATCTAGAAGGGTCCGTTTAATGCTCCGGATAGCCCGAAACGGACCAAAAAGTGGGGGAATTGAAGATAAAAGGCTCCAAAGCTCAATGGGCGCAAAAATAATCCAAAAATGGGCTCGTAATAGGCTCAAGAATGATTCTAGAACAATGGTTAATTCAGGGCGTTACAAGAGATGAATAGGAGAAATTACTCGACTTGCGGGCTAAAAACGAGCGTCAACAAATGTCCCTCCTTGATGTCTGCTTTGGAAGGGAGTGAACAAAACTAACGTGGAGGCAGAATGGAATGGAGATGGAGCGAAAGTGATAGTGATGTGAAATGGAGATGAAGTATATATGAAGCAGAGAGAGCTGAAAAGTTGGCATCAAGGCAAAAGACACCTGTCACAACCAACAAGTGATAGGATGTCTCCCGAAAATGTCGAACTAACCATCAGGAATGATTGACAAGGATGAGACATGTCTGGAGAAATAAACTACGAGAGGAAAAGGAAGCACAACCAACCTGACTACGGGACACAATCCACAGATAATGAGGAGATCAGAAAGAACACAGCTAAAAAGCTAGAAAAGGAAAGATAAAATTGAGATAAAATCTAGACAGGAATCACACTGGCCAACCAGACCAAGCGGGCAGATCAGAGAAGACGATCAAATTTAGAGTGGAATAAGGATCTCTTATCCAAGAGAATTGAAGTGCGATCAACCATTGCTGAGGAGAACCCTTGAGAAAATTTGAGACGTGAATGCTCAAAAATGGCATGATGTATACTGGGCTAGAGTAAAGAAATCATCAAAATGAATATAAAGAAATGATAAAATAGAAAGTACTCAAGGATTATATTACTAGACTGAGCCAGATGAGGTCAAGAGTCTTCTTGTAATCACGGCGTGCGAGACAGAGTCCATCGTCCCCCACCCAACTATCTAACAATTAATCGTGTGCTCCAAGATTATCATCGTTTTTGTTAAAGGAGAACATCGGATCCCATAACACACAAAGAACCAGCCAGTCCTTGAGAAGCTATAATAATGTAGAGATACTATATAGTAATGTAACAATGCGGAGAGATAGAGAGCCATACTTTACTTACCTGCGCAGACGAAACGACATTTTTGGATTTTTATTTTCTAATTTTTATGGATTTTCAAATAAGACACAAACCACAACAAATAAGTAGAATTAAATATAAAGCGAGGCTAAGCATAACAACAATTATGAGAAATGGGCATAGCAGGACATGAAGAAGAACATCACAACAACAAATATCAAGTATGTGTGGGACTGAACAACACAGTGGGATAGGGCAACAACACGGTGGGACGACACACGGTTGGGACAAGAATATCCAAGATGACAACATGGTTGGGACGGCATACATGTGTGAGACAAGTCAACAGGTGTGACGACGACATGGGGGACAAAAGACAACAAGTGTGACAAAGGACACGTATGACAAATACACTCTTCAATCAAATGCAGGATCAGATGAAGCAGAACCGTCGGGTTCAAAATCATGAGACAATGCCCTCTCATGGAAAAATGATGAATAAGAGTTGAGTAGGACAAAAAGCTTCAAGGTAGATCGAGGGATAAGATTGAAGAAGGGAACTGTAGCAACCGTGAATTTTGAAATTTTAAAATTTTAGAGAAAATATTAAATAACGCCTTAATGAGAGGCGCCAATTTAATAAATAACACCCTTCAAAGAGGCGTCATATTCAGATGAGACGGTAAGAAAGACGGAAAGAATCCTATTAAAATAATCAAATAACGCGATTATGCATCACATTTTCACTAATATTATTTATCCTAAAGGTGGCAACAGGGATACAGTAACTAATTTGCATAAGTTCCTATTTTATAATGTTTTGAATGGGATGCCTATTAACATGGGACGCCTTATGACAGATTTGATTGGATCATGTCGTACCCAAAGAAGGTGATCCCTACCATATGCTTCACATTTGACTGGGGTATTTCTTCATGTTGGAGTTGGTTTGGTCAGGGAAGTTCAGGTTCCCTTTCGGCAGGATGATATATACAATAAACACAAACTCAGCACATCCTTTGGATATGAGTGAGGTCCCAACGGAGAGTTATATAGAAATGTGGGAGAGTATGGAGAAGAATCTGAAAATGAGGAAGAGGAACAAGAGCCATAACAGCAGCAAGATCAAGCGCAAGCCCTGCCTCTAGTTTAAGACGAGGAGCAGCCTCCTTCACCACAGTTTTATCATGGGAGTCCTCCACTCAAGGTGCTGGATAGCCCTCTTAGGGAGACTTTGAAGCTTTTAATAGGTGCATTTCTGGATTAGACACTCGTATGGATGCCTTTGGGGAGCAACCCTCCAACCTTGGGAATCATATTGGGACCTCCTTTGATAGACTGGACACTTTTATGAACATCATGATTCGACAAATGGACACCTTTTCCCATGCCTTAGATAACCTATCCACTCATATGACCACCCTCACTACCAGCCATGAAGACTCCCACCAAGCCTTTCACCTCATGAATTGCACCCTTGTGGACATCCAATAGCGTGGTTCGGCTCATGAGAATAGCCTTGCCAATGTTCAGCACTAACTTCAGTGACTCTTCCTGATATCAGGCGTCGCCTTCGCGATCAGGGGCCTCTTGAGGATGGCAACTAAGGACCTTCTGTTTCATTACCTTAGTGTTTGTGTTTGGGTCTTGCAGTTCACTTTTGGTCTATTTCTCTTGTATCCCATTTCTTGTTTTGATGATGCCAAAGGGGGAGAAGTAGTTAGTATACGTTTATATAACTTATGCATTGGCCTTATCATTTGTATTGACATTTGTGAGTCCGTTGAGTCAGTTGCATTTGCATTGTCCAAGTGTCTAAGAGTTAATGTCAATGTCTTCAAGTGTTCATGTACTATGTAATGAAACATTAATCAATGAAATGCACTTGGTTGGTTGACATATCTTTGGTAGTTCAATTTTACTTCTTCACATGGAATTAGCAAATATGTGTTGGCTTGATTGATGTATTTTGAATGGATTCAATTTGCTTTACGGATTGTTTTGATTGCTAACACTCCATTGGTTCTGTATATCAAATGGTGTTGGATGAAAGATAGGTCCACCCATCTAAAATCCTTCACTATGCATGAGTGTAAACTCCGCCTCGTACAAGAACCGTGTGGGAACTTGCAAGGATGCAATGTTGTATTCCGTGATTTAAAGGATGCATATTGGTTCCAAATTTGTTTAATGGCACGCCAATGTTCTTGATGTTGTGGAGTTTTATCATCATCAAAAAGGGAGAGATTGCTAAGCTTCCCCAGTTGATTTTGATGATAAAAAAACCCAGATTTGTTAAGTGGTCTCGTGCCATTTCCACTTGCATAAGAGCGAGCCCAAGTAGGCTGCGAAGGTCATTTTCCATGAAGATCAAATGTTCATATGATTTCACTTCAAATGCATTAAATGAGCTACAATGAACCTTAATTGGATGTTCCAATACATTTAATGCAAGGCTTGTTCATATGGATATGTTTTTCTGGGCTAAAGAGCCTTGGCAGATGCAGGCATCAAAGCTTCCTTCAGTTTATTTTATATTTTATAGAAGCCATGTCCAATGTTTTGATGTTCATTTATGCAGGCACTGATGAATTAATAGCACAATGTCAAGTGGGAAAAACTACAAGGGAAAAGTTGAGGAAGGTTGTGGAATGGGCTCAGCAAACTGAATCAGTTCTCCAAAATATTAAACAAGTATCCTATCAAGTAACTGCTCAGTCTTATTATAATTCAAATGTTACAATAATTATTTATTTCCATAAAAGGTGCATTTTTCCCCATGATATCTTTGATGATGATTGAGCTTGTTCTTTTTCAATGCATTGTTGTCTTTGCATTTGTAGCTTTAAGAGGTACTTTTGTCTACCCTGGCATATTTGTTCTGAAGATGTGGATAAGTTATGGTTTGGAACTTGACTACATTTGGAACATTGGAAACCTTTTAATTTTAATGAAGATTTTGGTACTCTTTTCTTCTGAATCCAGCGAACTATAATAAGAGAGCTACAAGTTGCATATGATGACTTCTTTTTTGAGCTTGAGGGTGAGAGCAAGTTTTGTCGCCTCGGTGATACGCACTACTCATAACCAGCCTGATTTGGTACAAGTCAGCCCGACTCGCGCCGACTCGGTCGAGTCACATGTTTGATGTTATTTTTATTTTGTTTGCAAAATTAACACTTCTTGTAACGTTTGTATTATTTGTCTTATAGTTTAACTTGTAGTACTACTATTTCATAAATTTAAAGTATGTATGAATTATTTAGTTTTTTTTATTTTTAAGTATTTTTTGAACAGTTTAACTATATTTCAGCTTTTAGTTGTTAGGGAGAGAAGCTCTAGGGAATGTCTCGGCCTCCTGAAGGACAGTGTTGGACAAGGCCGCCGGCGGAGACAACCATTGGAGTTCTCCCTTGGCCGTGGTCTGGCCATAGGGGGAGAGGTGGTGTGTTTCCGTTGTGGGGGCTAGGGTCATGTTTAGAGACATTGCCAGCTTTGGTCACTGGAGGGCAGGGGCGGTGGGAGTCCATAGGTGCGGTCCTATGCTGATGTTATCTGGGCTACCACTCAGGGGGCGACTAGGAGGGGCGAGGAGGCGATAGACATCAACCAACTTCCTCAGTGCGGCATCCAGGGCCGCCTGTGATGGGGCATCTGTTGATGGGGAGGTGGGGGAAGACAAGGTACATGAGTTGCTGGCCCCACGGGGAGATAGATGGGAGGTTCGTCTTATCAACTCGTTCGGCTTCGTAGCAGTCAGATTGTAGGAGGAAGCGGCGGATTTGGCGGCATCAGCTAGGTATGTGGTGGGGGGAGGCAACCTCCACCGGATTCAACATTGGTCTCTGGAGAGAGGAGCCTTCCCAGAACCTCGGCAGATAGAGGTGGTCATTTTCCTCGAAGGTATCCCTCTTGTGCTCTACACCGAAGAGGGAGTGGAGACCCTAACCTGAGCCTTTGGGTCGGTAGTGTTGAGGACTATATCTTTTGCCCCAGCGAAAACCCTCATGGTGCTCCAAACCATGGTGAGGGTGGGCTGCCCGTCGGCGGTCCCTCCGGTGATCCTTTTCGACATTGAAGGATGGTAGTTTGCGGCCAGGATGCTCATCATCCAGGGCTTTGCAGGGTGGCGGCGGTCGGTGCTAGGGTTTCCAACCCCTGGGTGGGAGGAGGAAGAAAGTACCCTCTGTTCGTCAATTCATCAAGCCACGGTAGGGAGATTATTTTTAAGCTATTCTCTATTCTTCCTCTTCTCTTAATTAATCACTTAAAGTAAGTCTGGGTTGGAGATATAATTCCTACTGAGCGTTCGCTCATCCAGTTTTATTCCAACATCTTTTTCAGGTAATCAGGTGGCTGGCATGACCGAGACTCACACGGGAGGGACAAGTGTGCAAGCGAGCTCTGGAATCTAGTGAACCCGAGTCTTTTATCTTTCTTGAGTCTAGTACGATGTCTCTAAATTTGTTATCTCGTCTATGTCTGTTAGTGCGTCATCTCCTTTTCCTTCATTGCGTTGTAGTTGAGTCTTCAAGTTTTAGAATTTGAAATTGTAAGAGACTTATATTTGAAATAAAATTATATTATTACTCTAAATTATTTGGTCGTATGTGATTGCGCTTGATTGTTCACGACTGTTTAACTGTCACGTTCTGAGCAAACGACACATTTAGCTGCTATCGGTTCGGGGCGTGATAAGGAATGACCCAACTCATAGGCAAAAACGGGTGTCAACAGCCGGCATGGCTAAGCCAAAGATAGAGTGGCTGAAGAGCTATGATGAGATAGCCGAGATATCAGGTAGTGGGCCTTGGCCAGTATGGCCAAGCCTACAGATGAGATAGCCGGAGCATATTATAAAGGAATTTTGACCGAAATGGCTAAGCCGAAAGATAAGATAATCGTCATACACGATAGTGGGCTTTGCCAAGTCAAGGCAGAAGGGAACGAGCTTCCGAGCCAACATTTAGGAGAGTGAGCTATAAGCCGAGGTTAAGGAGAGAGAGACTGGAAGTCATAATCAGAGGAAGCGGGCTTTGACGATAGGTCTAGACCGTTGAACTGCATTGATTATTATGATGGGATGGGTGGATGAACCCTGATAGTAGGCTTTGGCTGAAAATGGCTAAGCCGATGGATAGAGTAGTCAAAATTTGTAGGAGCAGCTTTGGCTGGGATGGCCGAGCTGAAAGATAGAATAGATGAAAATCGTGATAGCAGCTTTGGCCGGAATGGCTAATCCAATAGGTGGAATAGCTAAAAATTATGACAGTAGCTTTCACCGAAATGCCTAAGCTGAAGGATAGAATAGCTGAGAATTATGATAGTAGCTTTGGTCGGAATGCCTAAGTCAGATGATAAGACAACTGAAGGATATGGTAGCGGCTTCGACTGAAATGGTTGTGTCAAAGGATAGATAGCTAAAAATTATGGTAGTAGCTTTGGCCGGAATGGCTAAGCTGGGGAAAATGAGATAGCTTGAGAATTGCTATAGCGGCTTTGGCCGGAATGGCTAAGTCAAAAGATGGAATAATCAGATTATGAGGTAGCAGGTCTTGACCAGGATGGCTAAACTGAAAGGTATGGTGATAGGCTTTGGCCGGGGTGGCTAAGCCAAGGATAGAATAGTCAAATTTATAAGGTAGCAGGCCTTGACCGAAGGTCTAAGCCGAAAGATGATACAACTGAAAATTGTGATAATGGCTTTAGACAGAATGGCTAAGCCGACAGATAGAATAGCTAAAAATTATGATAGCAACTTTGGCCGAAAAGACTGAGCTAAAAGATAGAATAGCTGAAAAATAAGTGGTAGCGGGCTTCAACTGAAATGGCTAACCCGGAGGACAGAGTCATTAGAAGTTATAATAGCAGCTTCGATCAAAATGGCTAAGCCGGAAGATGAAGCAGCTGACAATTGTGATAGCAACTTTGGCCGGAAAGGCTAAGCCAAAAGATAAGATAGCCGAAATATATGATAGTTTGTTGAGCTCGCAAACAAAGATAGCTTGCTTTGTTCGGACATTAAATAAATTTCATTTTCAATTAAACTACAGTGTCTAGTCCAACTAAAGTACTGTCTACAGGGAAAAGTAACGTACCCAATACTGAGTGAACACTCAGCCCGGTGAGCTGGCAACTACGAACCTCCGCACTGCACCTCCGAACCTTGAGGAGGAACTGCTACACCTGAAAAATAGGGGGTGAGCCTCCTATCACTGGCTCAGTAAGGGTCCCGTGGAACCCCAACCATAAAACAATGGCGGTAAAGAAAGGGGCAACAATAGTAGGAATAGTAAACAAGGTGGCCGGTAAAACCTCGACTCTATAGCTACTCATATTGTACTGAAAACACACCCTGATCTCACAGTCCGAAGACCACCGGACTACAAACTACCCTAGCTACACTACCTAGGGAACCATCACGACACCTCTGTCGTGGAGGCTTGTCCTCATAGACGAAGGCCCAGCTCAAGACCACGCGATTTGGGAACACGATCACGACCTTATCGTCGTGAACCCTACACCGTCTAGAGAAAAACCCTTGGAAACCCTTACCGGAACCCTAGACCTCTATATCAGGAAAACATGAGGGATTACACATAAAATCACGTCTCGTAGACGGGAAAGCAAACCTCGAGTCATGAGAGTCTCATCACGTGACAGGAGTATTACCCACTAGAAGTAAAATCGGATGCGTCCCCTGATGACTTGGTCCCCCCCTCAGGTGTCTCCTTAGTCGCCCCAGGCAGACACTAGACACTGAGACACTGTACCAGTAACCACGGAACAAGGGTCTAGTCGGGCCGTGTTAGTCAGCAAGCGTCCAAAGTCCCTGACCATGTGTGCACACGCTGACTGACTGCACTACGTCAGGCCCTCTAGCTGGTTTTCCACCCGGCCAGGACTCGAGCCGCTATAGTGGGAGGCCCTACGAAAAACCAGCCTAAAATTTATCTCTCCTGGGTGTAGCTCTCCACCTACTCCTAGGTGGGTCCGCACATGCATGCCCAGTCAGCTACGACTAGTGGGGGCCACTAAATAGATGACTCTTGACGGAAATCACCGAAATATCGACAGGCCACGCGCTAGCCCATCATATCTAGCTCAGAACATGGGTGGCACGATGCCACCTGACTCTAGGCAGTCCACTAGACCTACTAAATCCAACAGCCCTTGAGTCACAGGACTCAGGTCAAGGCCGTCGCACAAGACAACTCCATGCCATCAATCGGGTCTATCCCTAGGTTAGAAATCATAGTAAAATAATTAATAGGGTGGCTCATGACCGCCAACCCTAATCCATTTCCAAAGGGAAGCTAAGAAACCCTTCATCCCTAGGCTAGGTCATGAGACTCACGGTTCTCAGGCCATACACATGGCCCACACGAAAATTGAATTTCGAGAAAGCTATCGACGTGCGGGAATGGCCCTCTACACTCAGACCAATGCACAGGGACTCGATTAAACATAACACGAAAGCCCAGAACACAAGAGGGTCGCATAGACTCTTAAAATCCACGGGCATGCTAATCGAGGTATCACAGTACCTTCGAACACCCAAAAATATGGTCACGGTCCCCACGGGGTGTCGGGGACAACCACAGGGTCATAGGTCGACCATTGGGTCTCAACTGGGTCGACCGAGGGCCAAAACGGGCCAAGACACTGAATTTTGGTCGACCAACACCCCTGGGTCGATCGACCAGAATTGGTCGGTCGACCAACCTTAGGGGGTCAGTCGATCGCCCCAGCCGTGTCGACCCTACCCAGCAGAGCATCGATGGGCCCATGGCGCCCCTACTAAGGCTATACCCGGGATACAACCCAGCCTAAGAGGGAGAAATAGAAGAAAAATTGGGAGATAAGCTTCAGACAAGATGGGAGATATCCGGACTTGACTTCCTTCCAGGGCACTATCCCTTAAAGAGTAAGTCTATTGCACCGGGACTTTTTACCTTTAATTTTTTTTTTACCCTTAGGCACGCATACGACCGGGCTCATGACAACCCGCGGGACTTCGCCACTCTTGTCATGCCTTTGATTCATAATTTTGCTATTGATTTTCATATTGATTTTGAGAGCCCTTACTAGCTAGATTTAGCATGAAAGCTCACCTTTTGAGGGTCAAGACTATCCCTATTTGAGACCTCTCTCGTATTAGGGAGCACCTAGGTTGGTCATCTTGTCCGTCAATCTCTTGCCTCTACACTTGGCCGAGCAAAGAAGAGAAAAGGGCTTTGTGCATACCCATGGTATAGCCAAAGCAGCAACGGTGTTGCTTCAGAGGAATCGGCTATGGCGTGCTGTGAAGTGTGTGAAAAACTCATACCCAAAGGTCACCCTCAACAATTCGGGGAAAGAAACTAGACTCCCAGCACGGAGCTATCACCAGCCTAAGATGCTGCAGAAGCGAACTCATTTTGACAACCTAACTAAGTAGACCTCCTAACTAAACCACGGAAGCATGTTAAGGAACCAGCGTTATAATCAAGCGCAGTGATAGATAGAAATAATAATGATAATATATCCATATGCAAAATAAAGATACCTTTATAAATCCATGGCATGAAAGTAGCGTCTTGAAGCGTTCTTGATCAGCGTGAGCTCCACATTCCTTGCTTGACAGGACGAATGAAAGAGAGGATAGCAAAAGATCAAAGATCCCTCTACACGGAGGAGCGGTAGACACCACACTAGACGAAGAAGGATAAAAGGGAAGAGAGGTGAGGGCTAGAACTCTCTCACTAGGGTGCAAAGGCCCTAATAACAGGGAACCAAATACAGAATAAACAGAGATTAGCTGGGATCAAGGCGGGCTAAAGCTTCGAAAATAGTAAGAAAAATGGTGAGAACCTTGAAAGGGTGAAGATGAAAGAATAGAAGGACCATGAGAAGATTGTAGCAATGATGAGGAGGAAGAAAAGTGATCATTTGACAGAGTCAGAGAAGAAGAATTGGTGTAGCTCAAAAATTTCATAGGAGGAGAATCACATGATGTCTCAAAATTGGGATGGAAGGATGGCCTAGGCTGAGGCCTAAAATTATGAAAATAAGAAAAATCCAGAGGCTTCGGATAAGAAGGAGAGGAATGAGGGTTCATAGACCCAGGAAGAGAGGTGAAAATCATGAAAAAGGGATCGGGAGATTGAAGATACACCACCCAAGGGTGGGAGTTTAGTAGAAGGAATGAGGAATGGGAGATAGAAGGAACAGAGGTGGTCCCCGGAGTGCACAACTGATGGCCCTTGTACTTGCGTCGCCACCTCTTCTTAGCGGACACTTCTCGAAACTAGACCCACCTAGCACGGGCTTGGACTTTCGGGACTCTTATTTTGAGATATCTTCTCAAATAACGGGCCCATCTAGCAGACGGCCTAGCCCAGTTATGAAAATGCAGTCTCATCGGGACAGTTGCCCCTAGACACCCGATGCTAACAATATGGGGACACTCTTGAACATGTGACTCCTCAGACAGACAAACATCATAAAACTAGGGAGTCCTGTCACTTGGCACGAGAACCTTGAGATTCGGCAACTCCACTTGGCAATCATGCTTGAAGCATAACTCTCTTGATAAAAGGGCATGATGAAACTGGGGGAGAGTATGCGTGACATGGGCATGGCCGGCTCACCGATAAACTGAGGGAGATTGCATAAAAAGTGCACAATGTCCTTGAAAAATACTGAAGATACGACAAATTGTCCCTTGAACATAGAATCTAGTAAAATCTTGGCAGGCGAATGGGTCAGCACAACTCGGCTAGAGAACCCTTCTTGGGCAGTGAACTGAACTGCAATGGAATAGGGAGTAATAGTAGCATCAACAATGAACCCGCTGGTAAGCAATGAGATTGCCACCAGCCTCGCCGGAGAGGAAACTGGCACCAATGCAAGGGAACTCTTCTTGACAACCGTCTTCGTAAGTGGAAGCTCATCACTCCTAAAATAGCTAGAAATCAGGACATGGACCGGCATGCAGCAGACAAACTCTTGGAACTTAAAATGTATAACAGACACTGAATCATCCTGACTTGGTTTGTTATCTCCAAGCGGACTAGACCCAAGAGGCACCAAAGGTAGTGCACACCTACTCCATGGGGTAGAAGTAGGCAGAGAAGTGGAGGTAGTGGGTTCAGAAGGCATGGGGGCTTCAATAAACACGGCATCTTTAAGTGGTGGTGGAGGAGTGGAGGCAACGATAGGCTCTAGCATAAGTGGAGGTGAAAGGGAAGAAGGCACAGTTTCTGGCAATGGCGATGAAGGTGAAGTGACAGGCTTAGATGAAGCTTGCTCAGGCTCGGGCAAAGATGATGGTGGAGAAGGTGGAGATGGTAGAGATGAAGAGGACGTAGGAGATTCTGGGAGAGGAGGTGACCATGCTGAAGGTGGTGAAGATGGCGGAGATAATAGAGATGGTGAGGGTGGCAGAGATGGTGATGAGGGCAATGGGGATAGTGAAAATGGTGATGAAGATTGAGAGGGTGAAGAGGAAGGTGGTGGTGATGGAGAAGGTGGAAAGTGATGGCGATGGAGTAGAGGAGGAGGAGGGTCGCAAGGCCCACCGTCGATGAATCGACACGATGAGCCGATCGGTGTTAGGAGTAGAAGTAGTAGTGGCAGGGGTAACGGTAGTAGAAGTGGTAGTAATGGAAGCAGGGAAAGTAGAGGAAGTGGTGACAGGGGAGGCACTAGCTTGAGCAACGGTTTGGGTTGATGAGAGAGATGCCATAGGAGATGGTAAAGATGATGGTGAGGTAGGTGATGGACTAGATAGTGGAGGCGGGGAAGAAGGTGATGATGATGGAGCGGGCTCAACGCTAGACGACGAACCACAGGGGTGCCCCTGGTCTTGCTTGGGTGGTGCTTCTTGTTTCTGCTGCCTGCTCTAAAGATATAAAACAACCTTGTGAATGGTGGGCCAATCGATCTTCTTCTTATCTTCCAAGCCATAAACATACTCCCAAAATTCGGGAAAATCCTTGACCAAATGCCCCTGCTGGCAATGATAATCACAAAACTAGAGCAAAGTTCTGGCCGTGGGTCGACAGGGCACAACTGTAGGGAGCTGTAGTGTGTGAGTGGCGATCAAAGCTAAAAAAATGTCGATAAAACACTCTGGCAACGAAGGACGGGGAGCCCGCTTCGGGCAAGGCGGATGCTGAGGGATATGAGATGGTGGAGAGGGTTGGGGAGAAGGAAGTGGAGGTTGCAAAGTCAAAGGTGCATGGCTGGTGGAAGGACTAGGTGAAGAAGCGTGAGGAGTGGGATGGGTAGGTATGTAGTGGGCTGCATCCACCTGCTCGGGGTGTGGTGTGCCCTTGACTGGAGACGGAGACACATGAGGGTGTGGAGATGTGGAAGGCTGACCATGGATGGCAAAAGGTGGACTCATGGAGGGTTGATTTGTGGAATATTGGTATGGATTTGTGGAGGTGTAGGGCTGACTGAGGGATATGTGGCGGAAGGTCGACTCGTGGAGGACGGGTAAGGGGTGGAAGGTTGACTCTTGGAAGGTACGAAGGGGGTATATGCAGATGGTGAGGTGTAGGTAGATGTGGAAGGTGAAGGAGACTCGGGGTCAAGGGAACCTTGGAGTTGTTGGCGAACAAAGCGGGCTCGACTGTGAAGTTGTTGCCAGGAGGTAATGTCATTCAAGGCTAAGATGAAGCGATACTTGGGCGTGGCGTTATCAATGAGCATCTTGATTTGCTCTCCCTTTGGAATGTGCCTCGGGACTTGCACAGCGGGGCGACGCTAGCGATCGGTAAAGGTGCAGAACTCCTCATCGGGTTTCATCTTCTCGTGGGTCAGATCTATCACGGAATACTTGGGCCCAACGTGGTCCTGATATTGCTGAAGAAATTTCTCCTGCATGACTTGGAAATTCACAACTTGCTCTTGCGGAAGAGAGAAGAACCAATCTCAGGCTGGGCCTTCTAATGACAGACCGAATAGATAAGTCATCAAACGTTGGTCATGTAGAAACTAGGCCGACTCATAAAAGAACTCCTTCAAGTGCACAAAGGGATCACCGGCTCCACCATAACGGTACCAAACCCCTCATCCCTTCCTTGAAGGTGTGAACGTTCTCCTGCCCGAATGGCCAATACACCTCTAAATTAATAGCATGCCCTTGTTTACATTCATCTAAAGAAAAAAAGAAAGAGAGAAGAAAGGAGAAGAATAGTGATTCATTGATAGACCAGAAATTTCATTGGACAAAAAGGGATTACATGGTTCTGCGGGGCATTCCCAGTATACATGGAACAAAATAAAAAGGGACATGATTGCTAGGCCTATGACGGACATAAAATATCATCAAATTTCAGGAGTCCTAGAGAGGGATGAGCAGCTAGCTCATGCAAACGAGATTCCTCAGTCTGTAGCCGTGCCAGCTCCTCACACATGGGAAGGGCTTCCCCTTCTGCCAACTCTGTTGCCTTTGTGCTCTGTGTTCACAGTTTTTCAAAATTTGCCATTGCTTCCCCAACACAGGCAAGTTCAGCTTCAAGTTCTGCCACCCATTTTTGCAAACAAGCAATATGGTTAGCCGAAGTCTCGACAATCTCCCTTTACTACTGGACAATTACATTTAGTGGCTGGAGGGCAGTCTCGTATATAGTTCTCTGCAAGTTGAAGGCCATCAGTTGGTTTTCAAGGCCATGCTGGAGGTACTCCCTCTGGTTTACATAGCGGAGCAATAGGTTCACCCGCTGCGTCCACGTTTCCATTGGGCACCCAAAGCCCTGAAGCACAGTAGAAAGATGCCCCACTATTTCTCACAGTTGCGGGTAAGTCAGGCCTTGACAGGTCAGCACAGTCTGCCTCAGCGTGTCAAGATACTGAAACACCAACTCATTAGAGGAATGTAGTCCAAGCGATGGCATTACCACAAGATGGAATTCTACTCGACTATCGACCTCGGCTCAGATATCATCAGTCAGCTCGGAGGAGGAGGATGGAAGATCTGGAACCTTCATTATGATCTATTTGGTCTCCTTGTTAGATATGAGTGGGATAGAAGTAACAACGGTGGGCTCACTCCTAACATATGGCGAAGAAACAGGGACTTGAGTCTCAATGGATGGAGATGGCACCTTGCACTCTTCAGCCTGGGCAGCTCTTGTCGGCGTTTCCACAATGGCAAGTGCCAAATTAGTTGATGCAGCTGTGACTTCTTCCAAGGTGTCCACCCGCTCTTGTTCAGGGATGTCACTATCTCCTGCTGGCCCATATTCAATGCTCAGGGGTTGTTGCTGCTATTCTTCCACCATCGGTCAAATTCTGAGGTCCCTACAAGACCCTCAAAGCCCACTGTTAAAGGATATCCAGCCAGGAATCTCTGGGCAACCAGCCTCAATATGGGTGGAAGTGTCATTGACTCTAAGCCGAAAGAAGGAAGTGGCATCGTCAAGCTCACAGCGGGCATAGCCTTCTCATCTGGTTTAGCCGGGACCTTCAAGAAAGATATGTAAAGGACATATTAAAAGATGCACATCTAAAAAAAATGAGCGTGAATGAAAGGGACATGAGAAAGTTTACCTGAATAGGCACGAGGCTTAGCTCAATAGCCTCAGGGGCCTCTATAGAAGGGCACTACACATCCAACATAGTCTGCCCCTCCCTTAGAGAGAGATTGGGTGCGTTGGGGGTATTTAATATAAGCCACGGTGGGGGCTAAAAGCTGGAAAGTCACTCTCATAAGAGGATGAGTGAGTAGCCTCCATAGTATCCATCTCCTCCCTAGAAGACTCCTCGCCGCTGGAGCCGCTATAGCCCACTTGTTCCTCGGAGGATGAGCTATTCACCAAGAGTGCCCCAAAACCCTAACCCTCCCCCCTCTCATGTCTCCCCCCTACATTTAGCATGCGAATGACGAGCGACGACGACTTCGAAGATGGTGGCAATCATCGTACGGCGATGAGAGACAGATGGCAATGAGCGTCTCCAGTCGACAATCCAATACGCCTCCCTTCCACTCTGCCACACAGACACAAAGAGGGGCCAATCCCATCTCTCACTCTCTGTCTCTCCCTCTCTCTCACACATACACACGCATAGAGGAGCCGATCCCCCGTCATACACTCTTTCTCTCTCTCTCCCTAGCTCGCTCTCACACACACACAGAGGAGCTGAGCCCCTCTCTCACTCTGTCTCACTCTCTCAATATCTCTCTATCTCAAACGCACCTCTCCCTATCAGTCTCTCTCTCTCTCTCTCTCTCTCTCTCTCTCTCTCTCCATGTCGCTCTCTTTGTCTCACACTCTCAAACCTCTGTCTCCCTATCTCTCTCTCTCTCTCTCTAACGGTCTGTCTCAGTCTCTCTGTCTCACATACACACAATAGAGAGGGGCTAAGCCCCTTCTCTCACTCTCTGTCATGACAGTGGAGGTAAGAGCAAGGTATAGCATGAGGCAGAATTTGTAAGAACAAGGAGATAGGAGGTTTGGCTATTAGAGACAGTAGAGACTTCAACCATGCTTTGGTAAGTGGCTGTGGATGCTAAGTTCTGCTAAAAATGGGTTGTAGAAGCAAGTCATCCGGCAGATACTATGGGAGAGTAAGAGACTAGGTCGTAACCTCGACCTCTCAACATCTCTCCCATTTGGAGGGATATCTTGCAGTGTATAGACATCATTTTGGTTAGTGCACGGGTCCAACTGGGGAATGGGCAAAAGTATCTTTTCTGGAAAGACAGGTAGTGTGGAGACTGTACTCTAGAGGAGACCTTTCCTCAACTTTTTGCAGTATCTTCAGCACAAGCATCATCAATTTTGCACGTATTTCATAAACAAATATCAAGGGGAACTTGGTCTCCATCCTTCAGAAGAAACCTTAGGCCGGTGGAGATCGAACAACTAGAGAAACTCATATCTCTTATGTTACACTTTGCCCCAAATACCCACAGCGCTGATAAGTGGTGGCGGAAGTGGGACAGACAAGGAAGATATTCAGTTATCCCAGCGTACAACCTTACTTCAGATGGAGTCAGACATGGTGTGGTATCGCAGATCTGAAACCCTTGGAGCTCACTAAAGGTGAAACTGCTAATAAGGAGGATTTCACATGGACTTTTTGATAGCTTTTGTGAATTTTATCAAATGGTTCACAAACATGTCTTCTAGTAAATGCATTTCACATGGTCCCTACAACTGTATAAAACAAAGAATCTGAAGAAAAAGAACAATCAAACCATGTTGGATGGCTAAAACAAAAATGCCCAGGCAAGAAAATACAAAGATGTTAAAATGTACATATTGCTTTTAGACACACATATGTGGACTTAAATCATCAAACCGACACAAGTTCACCAACAAATCTGCGCACAATCCTTAGGAATGTTAAGCATGAAAATTTTGATAATTATTTTGTCAACATGACTGACATAAACATTGAAGGCATTGCGATCGGAAGGAAAAAGAACCAAAGCGGGCAAGACATCTACCTTCCATGGAAGCACTAATATGTTAAAACTTTCCCAAACTAGCCCATTCTACACACTACCCTCATAACACTTGATGTTCTATGCATTCCCTTTTTTCAACACGAAGATTACCAAGATGGCAAAAGCCACAAGATAGCAGTTCCATTAAGGGATTTGTTTTGGATCATCTCATGTCTGATTTTATTGTTCAATTATACACAATAGGAAGTATGAGCCACTTGATCCGGAATTTTTTTCCTGAATCTGATGTTAAAGTTGGATTTATTTGAATGCAGGCAAGGATTTTACATTTCAATTCAGGAGTCCTGTTGTCACCCTCAATGCACCCTGCACTCTTTAGGGCAATTAAATTGTCCAAGCAATATGGTAATACTGTATTCTTTGATCTTAATCTGCCCTTACAATTATGGAAATCTTCTGAAGAGACATGGGAAGCAATCCAGAAGGCCTGGAGCAAGGCAGACCTCATCGAGGTCAGCAAACAAGAGCTGGAGTTCCTTTTAGATGAAGAATACTATGAGAAAAGAAGAAATTACCAGCCACAGTACTTTTCAGAATCCTTTGAGCAGACAAAGAACCGAAGAGATTATCATCACTATACCCGTGAGGAGATTGGACCACTGTGGCATGATGGAATTAAGATTTTATTTGTGACAGATGGAACACTGCGGATCCATTACTATACACAAGAGTTTGATGGGGTGGTAATTGGAACTGAGGATGTGCTTATAACCCCATTCACCTGTGATAGGACTGGTTCTGGTGATGCTGTCGTAGCTGGGATCATGAGAAAGTTGACAATTCACCCAGAAATGTTCAGTGATCGGGACTTGTTGGAGCGCCACCTCCGGTTTGCCATTGCTGCGGGGATCATATCTCAGTGGACTATTGGTGCTGTGAGAGGATTTCCAACTGAGAGTGCCACTCAGAATTTGAAAGAGCAAGTCTATGTTCCTTCAATGTGGTGAACATCATTAAGAACAGAAATGGATGCGTTGAAACAGAAGAACAGCCCATTCAGCAAACGGATGTTTGAAAGATTTCTGTATGCTCTCATGAGAAGATTTTTTAATCATTTTTGGGAATTTGAATCGACAAAGCATCCACAGAAAGCTGATTGCAACCATCTAGTGGGAGAGTCAAGTGTCTTCACTAAGAGACAGGAGTCGGGGACAATATTTTGCTATCTGAGAAAGGATTGAGCAGCTATGCACTAAGTTTGAACGTTTCTTCACTGATCTAGTACCATGATGAGGAACGGTGCATGGATTCTGTGGCAGAGGGAGATGTTCAAAATCCAATGATAGTTTCTTGTAGTGTCTGGGCGCTTCAAAATGTCGACTATTTTTGTTTTCTTTTTTCAGATGGTAGATTTTATTAATCCTTTGTCCCTCATTTATTTAGATCCATCACCAGCTAGTGGTTAAATACCCATCTTAATTGCCAGAAGGGTCCCAAAGGCACTACTGTAACCAGAGCTGATTGGCGTCATATATGGACTGATTGGATGAATGGAGCTTGATGATTCACTTTTCCACATTTTATCCAGTTTCTGTGGTTGTAGTTTTAAATGACCGTTTAATTTAAGCTGTGTCCAGAGATATGTTTTTTATCGGGATTTACTCTTTAAGAGTCTTGGTCTAAGATGATGAATGATTTAAGTGTGATCTCCTGTTTTCTCCCTTTGAGGACTAAATTGTTCTCTAAGTTGGCGAAAAATGTGTAAGAGAAGAGGAAGAACCTTTCATTTCTCAATTACCTTGTTTCCAATGAGTTGATGGCTTCATCGGACTCCACAAATAGTGTCTCGTCTATTGCCTGAATCTAACTGTCCTTTGGAGAAGATTTATGTATCTGATTTTTCTTTCATGTTCATTAACATAAGATTCATCATCAACATTTGACGTGAAAAATAAATTCTGTGGCCAACAATGATCCATCCTCAAGTTTCCCCCCTCTCGATCTCTGACCCGAATGACACCAGAAGAAAGTGGGAATCAAAGACAAGTGACAGGAAAGCTCCCCACTGGACAACCGAGAATCCTGGCTGCCCTGGTAACTTTGTTCTACTGCTTGTTAACCAATCTTGAAAGAGAGAGAAAATAGATAGGTGTGGACGACTAAACAACTTTGCAAAGCACAACGGTACATCTGTAGGATAGAGGTTGCAGGAGATAAGACTCTGTTCAGGCTGCTCTAGGACTGAACTGGGTCTGTTTGAGTTAGGTTCATTACCGGACCCACTAAGGTGGATCCGTTTAACTTCGATCCTTTTTGTTCTTTATTCTTAATACCCTTGACTTGTGTCATTGTAACAGGGGTATTTTAGTCTTGTTTTTGATTAGGTTTGTTAATAAGGGTTCTTGAGAGGTGTCCGGCCAGAACTGACAGTTGCCATCCACCCTTTGTGCCATCTCCTTCCTCCTCTCTCCCTCTCTCTTCTTTATCTTCTGCACCTTCTGTTCCAGAAGCATGTAACGCATGAACATCTTCATGGTATCACAACAAAGATTTCTTTAGGGCCTGTCCGGGCCTCCCTTGTGTAGTGCCATGTCATCGGGGCATCTTCTCCTGGTGCCTTTTTTGTCTCATCAGCATGCAGCAGTGATAAAGGGACCAGTTGGTGCCTCTATGTGAAGAAGCTGTGTGCAGCCAGGGAGTTCTGGGTCTTGGAGTTCAGGACCCCTTCCTTTTATACCTTGTTCCTCTCTATCGTGGGCTGGGTGGTCAGTCCGCCACCTGTTTGTGGCCTGGTTGCTCCACCTGCCACCTGGTCAGGACTGGTCCGTGCAGTGCTCGCCTCACCTATTGTCTCTCCCTTGTTGTAACCAGGGTTTGGTTGCTTGCTCCAATTGTTTGGGGCTTCTGTAGAGGAGTCACCACTTAGTGGTTGTCGGTCAGTGTCAACAGCAAGTGTCTGCACTTATGTTAGACTCTACATAGTTCAAAGCTATCTCCAAGTTCCCTGGAGCTGCTGATCCCTCACTTGTCCCTATGACCAGCTAGAACATTTCTCTTCAGATTACTCCTATGAAGTTAAATGAAAACAATTACATGGCATGTTCAGTGGCTGCAGAAATCTATGTCGCTGATCGTGGCAAGAATGGGTACATCAATGGAAAAATAAAGAAGCCAGGCTTTGAAGATTCTGGATATGACAAATGGCACTTAGAAAATAGTATTGTTATGTCTTGGATCTTGAATTTAGTTGGTCCTGAAAGCCAACCAATCATCCTCTAGTGCAAGATTGCAAGGGACATGTGGACACTCCTTGTAGAAATGTTCGGGCAAAAACACGATGTTGTCTGTGTATATCAGTTGACAAATGAAAACATGACCTGAAACATAGAGATTTGTCTTTCACCACCTACTTAGGCACCCTACGAAGCAAATGGGAAGAGCTAGATTGCTATGCTGTTGATGACTGGTCATGTGTAGAGGATCAGAAGAAGCATCTGCATTACATTTGCCGAATTTGGTATTCACAGCTTGCCTGGTCTTAATCCAGAATTTGAGACTCTAAGGGGACAAATTTTGAGCATGGAACCATTTCCCTCCTTGGAACATGTATATTTCAAGATCTTAAATGAGGAAAGCCATAGGAGAGCCATGAATGGCACTACCAAACCACTCAATAATCCCGGTGTTGGGGAATTCTTAGCCTTGGTAGTTGCGTGTCGTCCAGGCGGATCAGCTTGTCCACGTCCGTCCCTTCAAATGCCGGCTCTTTACCCATCGTCTTGCCTGCCTCGCTGAAATAAAGGGGCTTCACGCCGGGGCCGAATACAGCGCGGAAGTCGTCGATGATTGAAGTGCAGCCGGGGAAGTCGCGGCGGATCTGTTCGCGCTTGCCCTCGTTCCGGCTCACCCCGGCGCGGATCATGTCCACTACGTCGGTCATGACATATCCCCATCAAAGCGGCTGACAAACCGCATGGTCTCGGGAATCCATACGGTCTTGATTTCTCCGCACGGCCCGTGACGGTTCTTCTCGACGCTGATAACTGCCTCGCTGTCATCGGCGCCGTCGTCTGCCGTGCCGGGGCGGAACAGAGTCAGGATTTGATCGGCCTCTTTTTCGATTTCGCTGGAATCGGAAAGGTCGCCCATACCGGGCTGCCGGCCCTCGGCTTGCCGGCCCACCTGAGCCAAGGCAATCACGGGGATCTCCAGGTCGCGCGCAAGGTTCTTCAACCCGCGCACTACCTCGCCCACCTTTTCGGCCTTGTTGGCGCTGGAGCGGGTCTGCGACGCTTCGATGCGCTGCACGTAATCGACGAACAGTACGCGGATGCCGTTCTGCTGCTTCCACTTGCGAGCCATACGCGACACATCGGCAATGGTCGGCGAGCTGCGGTCATAGATCATGCAAGTACGCTCGCACAACTCCCCCACGGCGTTCTCAAGCCGGCGCAAGTCATGCGGGTCAAAGCGCCCGTTGCGCATCCGCTCGGCGGGGACATGCGACTTGATCGACATGACTCGCGCGCCGATTTGCTGTGCCGGTTGCTCGGCGGAAATGATCCCGGATGGCAGCGAGCATGATGTGGCGAAGTTCAGCAAGACGGCCGTCTTGCCTTGCGCTGGCCGCGCGCCAACCACGATCAGGTCGGAGTCATGCCAGCCGCCAAGGATGCGGTCTAGGTCAACAAGTCCGGACGCAATGCCGGGGATGCGACCGCCCAACGCTCGGGCACGTTCCGCCTCGGCATATGCCAAGGTCATCGCCTGCCGCAGTGTGTATTCGCTGCGAGACTCAACCTTTTGCAGCGCCATCAAGTCCGTGATGCCACGATCCACCAGTTCAACACCGCTCGTCTGGCCGGAATACGCCATCTCGACCAGTTGCATCCCCTGCCCTATCACCTGCCGCATGACGGACTTCTCGCGCACGATCTGCGCATAGGCAACGATGTTGGCGGCACTCGGGATCGTGTTCGCTAGTTCGATGCAATAACCGGCTCCGCCGATCATGTCGCCAAGCCCGTTGCTGTCGAACCAATCGCCCAGTGTCACGGCGTCGCACGGCTGGCCTCGGGCGGACAGTTCAAGCATCGCCCGCCAGATCATCCGATGATCCTTGCGGTAGAAATCGTCCTCGGCCAGGCGGTCCGCCACGGCCTCGATCTTTTCCGGTGACAGCATCAGGCCGCCAAGCACCGACTGCTCTGCGTCGATGGAGTGCGGCGGGACGCGAATCCCCAGCTCGCGCGCTTCGGCCATGCGGACTACGGCGTTCATGACGGCAGCCCGTAGTTCGTGGAGCTGCCTTCGCCGAGTTGCTTGCGGCGCTTCACGGCAGGCGCTGCCGGGGCTGGCGCGGCCTTGGACAGCCAGGAATTGATGAACCTTGGCGTACCCTTTCGAGTCTTGCGCTGCGCTTTGTTCGCCAGCAGCCAGACACGCATCTTCGCCAGTTCGATGGCAAGGTCGATCCGTGGATAGGCGATGCGGAGTTCGGCGGCGAACGTCTCCGAGACTTCAAATTCCGTTCCATCATCCAAAAGCAAAAGCGGAAACAGAGATGGAGATGGAGATGGAGATGGAGATGGAGATGGAGGGTTTCCTAACGGTTTCGCAACCGTTTCGGAAACTCCCCAGTATTCAGAGATTCTTTCCTTGAAAGAGACAGAAGCCGGAATGGATTCAACGGACTTCAGGACGGCTTTCTTGATGTTCGGGTTATCGGGCTTATTCCAGTCGCCGAACTTGCAAATCCAGACCCACGAGGTTGCATCGCAACGCTCAATGAATCCTGACTCCGAAAGGGTTTTGAAACCGTTCCGCAACCGTTCCGAAACCCATCCAAGATCCTCGCAGGCGTAGGCATCGGGGAGGCGGAACGCGCCGGATGCGTTTGTATGCGGCGACGTGAGCAAGTACAGAGCCAGCAGCTTCGCGTCGGCATCCAAACTCTTGAGCGTCTCGCTTGCCCAAAACGATGTATGGACTTTCCCGTAATCACGCATTACCCAACCACCTCCGCCCGAACCAGCGCCTCACCCACAAACCGTTTCGCGCCCTCAAGCTGCATTAGCGCGTCTTGCAGTTCTTGCCGGGTAGCCTCGCCACGATCGAAGCGCGCGGCGACCTCCTGCAGGCGTCCGATGACTTCGGAGAACGGGATGGGGGAGTTCATGCGGCCGCGCTCCGAAGATCGGCGTTTTCCGATTCCAGCCGAGCCATCTTTTCTTCCATCGACTCAGTGCGCGGCACCATGTCCATGCCGCAGTCAAAGGCGACCCATTGCTGCCATCCCCAATTTCCGACCGCGTAGGCGAGCGCCCGGGCCTTGTCTGCCGGCATGTGCGCGTTTCCGCAGATCACGCGGGCGAGCTGCGACGGCTCAATGCCTACCGCGCCCGCCACCTGCCGCTGCGACTTCTTGCCGTAGCGAATGGCGAGCAAGACGGCCTCACCAGACGATCGGCACAACGCCACCAAGTGAGCCGGAATGCGCTCTGGTGACTTCGTGGAACCAATCAGTGCTAACTCGCGTTGCATGGCGTGGACTCGTGTTGACGGTTGGATTTCAGGCCAAATAAAAGCCCACCCATTCAGGCAGGCCGATGGAATCAGGCGACTTTCTTTTTTGCGTCTTGACGTGCGTACACGTCTGCCCAGCTCACCTTGCCGCCAGTCGCCGCGACGATGCGCCGGGCTACTGCTGGACGAGGGCTGCGCGAGCCAAGCCGGTAACTGGTGGCGGCGCGCTCAGTGATACCGAACAGGTCGGCGGCGGCTTTGTCGCCAATGAGGGTGATGTATGCGGGAAGGTCCATGTCACTAATCGTGCTACTTTCACCGTCCAGATGCAAGCACTATTTGTGCTAGATGTAACCCAATGAAATCACAAGTAAAATTGTTGATCCTCCATGGGTCTCCCTATATGAGAAAGCACGTTGAGATATTGGCCGAGCTGCTCGAAAAGAAGGTGGGCAAGCAAGGAGCCATAGCCAAGGCGCTCGGTTACAAGTCCGCTTCGGCCGTAGGTATGATGTTGCGCGGGGAACGCGGCATGAGCCGGAGGGTGTTGCAGGAAATGTGCGAGTTAGCTGGAATCACCATCGTTTACCTGGCATCCATCTCGGATGACCTCACCGTGGCCAAGCGGAAGGAATCCGTTGAGGCCGCGACGATCATGGACGACGCAACCCCTGAAGAGCTGGCTATTTTGATGCCACTCCTTCGCGCCTATCGAAAACCTAAATCCGATAGTTAGAATCAATCGATAAAAGCACAATTTGTGCTTGACAGCCCCTAGGCGCGGGGTCAAACTCTCTCCCAACGAAGCACGATTAGTGCTAGTAATCAGCCACGCAGTGGCAGGGAGAGACGATATGGCAAGCCTCACAATGATGTCGGTAAACAAGACGGTCAGCGCCGCCCGTACCAATGGCGCAGTGAATGACGGGCACGCCGTCACGGTAAGAATCGGCCTCGACGCGCTCCACCTCTCCCGCGAAGAAGCCGCCCACCTCGCCGCCGATCTGCTGAATGCAGCGGATGCGACACCGGTTAACGTGGAGCATGCCGCATGAGCGCCGCCACGATCATCCGCATCGTCGCCGGCACTGCCGCGAACGACCCGAGCTATCTGACGCGGGAAGCGCAGCGGGTGGCGGCATGAACCATCCCACCGAAATCCGCACGTATCACGACATGCAGCAGCAGGTCGAGCTGGAACGCATGCTCGCCGCCCGCAAGGCCCGTGAAGCTGCGCGCGCCGCGAAGTTCGCCAACCCGAAGGCCGACGAGACGAACGACGCGCGCTGGGAGCTGGTGCTTGCGCTGATCTTCGCTGCGCTGCTGACGCCGCTGGTTGCGAAGTTCGCTGGGTGGTTGCTGCCTATTGTTTGGGGGATGAAATGATCACGATGACGAATGAGCGCGAGGCGTTCGACGCGTGGGTGAAATCCTTGCCCGATACGCATTGGGCAAAGCACGACATTTCCGCGTGCCGCCTCGGGTGGAACGCCGCCCTCGCGAAGAACGCGCAGGCTACGTCGTGCTGCAATTGCGGAGCCGACTACACCAGCCCCATCGTCATCCACAAGAAGTCCTGCGCCCTGTTCGCGAAGAACGCGCAGGAGGAGGCGGTGGCGGAGGTAGTCGTGCATGGCAACTTGATTTACGGACGCCTCTTTGCCGACAAGGCGGACGCCATCCCCGTTGGTACAAAGCTCTACACCCACGCCGAGCGCGCGGGGGTGCCGGAGGTGACCTACGAAATGGTGAGGACAGCCGAGCACTTTTGCCCGACCGACCTGCCACATCTGGACAAGCAACGGTGGAAAGCACGAAAGCTCAATGAGCTGCTCGCCGCCGCCACCACCCAGCCCGAGGATGCCGGGGAGGTGAAATCGTGAGCGCCGTCGACCCGCAACCCGGCGAAGTCTTTTTCCATCCATCGTTCGGCGGTGGCGGGTGCGAGTTTCGCATCCTCAAACGTGGCATTCGCAAGGGCTGGGGTGACGCGGTTTGGTATGAGCTACGCCCGCTGAGTGACGAGCGAATCAGACACCCGCATCGCATATCGCGCATGACGACGTGGCCGAGCTTTGCTGCCGACCTGTCCGCTACCCAGCCCGAGTCCAACTCATGACCGCCCTAGCCTTCCTCGCCGGCCTAGTGGCAGGCGCGTCCATCGGCGTCGTCATCGCCGGTCTTTTGCTGGCTTCGCGTGGTGAATCGCAAGGGGGTGAGAAGTGAGCACGATCAAAGATGGTGGGCCCGTGTTTCCGGTTCAGGATGCGGCGACATGGCAAGGGCACGGCATGATGCTGCGCGACTACGCCGCAATTCATGCCGACATGGGAAAGCTTGAAGTTAACAGCATGGATGCTGCTGTCGAGGTCGTCGGTAGGCCAATACCTGACGGAATGCTCGATCAGATCATGTGGCAATTCGAGCTTACATGGAGGCTGCGTTTCATGTGCGCCGACGCCATGCTCGCCGCCCGAGAGGTGCAGTCATGAGCGCAAAAGTTGATGTGCTGGCGGTGCTGGATCAAGCGATCGAGCGCGAGCGGCAGGCGGGTCAAGCCCCCGTCGCTCAGATCGCCGCCCGCGCCGCTGTGGCCGAGCTGATCGAGGCCGTCACAGACGAAACCAAGGCATTGCGCGCCTACCGAGGCGGCAGTATCGACGGCTGCAAACTGGCAGAAAGCCGCGTTGTTGCAGCCCTTGCCCGCATGGGTATCGAAGCATGACCTACCACGACCGCTACCTCGCATCCTCCTGCGAGGATTTCGACAAGAACGCGCGTGATGCCGAGATTGAGCGCATCGGCGCTGACGAAGATCGCCTGCATGACGCCGTTATGGACTTCGACGACGCCGCGAACAAGCTGGCCGATCTACGCATCACGTTGGCCGACGCCGCCTGGTTGCTCGGCAAGATCGCCGAGGGCCTGACGCTGGAGGAAATCGAGCGGATGCCCGGGCGCACTGGCGTTCTCGACAACTTCCGCGCGCTGATCCGTGCGGCTGACGCTGCCGACGCATTCGTCCGTGAGCGCGTCGAGGAAGCGGCGGCTGAGGCTGTGGAGGCCGTGCGATGAGCGGCTATTCCGATCTGTCCTGCTACGAATCTGACGATGAGCGCCGCGCGGTTTGCGCCGAGATGGCCCGCATGTTGCGCATCGTTCCCCTTTCGCTCACCCCGGCCAGCCCGTCGCGAGACGCGCTGTCG
The DNA here is from genome assembly GCA_024336825.1 of Amorphophallus titanum. Classification (NCBI taxonomy): domain Eukaryota; kingdom Viridiplantae; phylum Streptophyta; class Magnoliopsida; order Alismatales; family Araceae; genus Amorphophallus; species Amorphophallus titanum. Next base: position 5,830,453 of record JANBPO010002596.1, read on the forward strand.
ATTCCATCCCCTGGTCTTGCTGGGGTGGGCGATTCCAATCTGGAGAAAATCGCATGAGCGTTGAAAAAGACTGGACGACCGCATCGGGACTTCGCGCCGTTGTGCTCATGACCGACATGGGCCATCGGTGCGGGTATGTGGGGGTTCCTGATACCTGCCCCTTGCATGGCATTGGCTATAGCGACGAGTCCGATTCTATCTCCAAAATTCCGGAAGACGAGCCGATGGGGAAGCGCAGCATGATCGCGGTGCTGTGCTGTGCAGCAGAGGGCCGCGTCAAACAGTCGCCGGAAATGGCTTTCGACGTCCATGGCGGCCTTACCTATGCCGGAGGAAGCTCCGACTATCCAGCGGCGTCCGATGGCCTATGGTGGTTCGGCTATGACTGCGGGCACTGTGCCGACGCGCCGTCGCCCGAGTATGTCGCTCAGATGCGCGCCAAGTACCCTGACAAGCCGTACATGTGGCGCGATCACGATGGCGAACATCGCACGCTGGAATATTGCGAAGCCGAATGTGAATCGCTGGCACGCCAGATCATCGAAAAGACTGTGGCCGCATGAACCCGCTCGCCATCTTCCGCACCCGTCAGCATCGCTTCACCGGATGCACCACACCAAGAGAGGCCTACGCATGAGCGCCCAACCCTCATCCATCGCCACCACGATTCGCGGCAAGGCTGCGCTCGATGAAGTGCGCGACCTACTTGAGCAGCTTGCGAAGGTCGATTCCGACCTTGAGGCGTGCGACGAGTATCCGCGACTTCCGCGTGACGCCTGCAGCAAGCCGGCGGCGATGGCGTGGCCAACGTTCTCCGGCATCGAAATCACCCACGAAGAGCTGCGCGCCGTCATCCAGCGTCGCCGCGACGCGATCTGCAACACCCTGCAGAACAAGGGCATTCGCATTGCGCCCGACCCCGAACCACCCCACGCGATCCCTCATCGCGTGCCTGCCGACTCCGGCGCTACCCCGGACGAGGCGTAACCCCGAGGCCGGCGGAGTGACCGGCCAGATATAGGACAGCGCCTAGCCGTGAGTGGCGCGAATAACCACGGCACTGATTGATCGGATGACTCCTTAGTCTCGGACTGTCTGCAACCTGATTCTAAGCCCGGATGGCCGGGTAGGTAATGCGAAAGCGTAATCGGAAGCGGTAGCGAGATAACCAAGCCTGGAAACGATCAGGCGATGCCGAGGCAATCAGCGCATATCGGCCTGCGATATGACCGACAACCCCATTACACAGCGAGCCGGCGCTATCCGGCGGAGATCACCATGAAGCAGACAGTAAGCGTGCAGGAGCGAGTGGCCGAGCTTGTGCGGGAGCATGGGAGCTATCGGGCAGCTGGCGAGGCTGTAGGCGTCATGTATACCTACTTGCACCGCATGTCCAAGGGTTGCAATACGCCGCCAGCACACACCCTGCGAAAGCTTGGCCTTGAACCTGGAATTCCGTCGTTCAAGCGCTTGCAATCGTAAGCAGGGTGGAGTACAAAGAAAACGCCCCGGAGGAAACCTCGACGGGGCGTTGCCGGAACCTAGTCTTGGCGGACATTCCGGGTGAACAGATCTTAACACATTCACCAAACACCACGCCAAGATAAGTTTCCGACCGTCTGACTCACGAAAGAACGGAGGTCGCATGGTGCCCGCCAGTCAAGAAAGCCAGCAAATGCTTACGCCGATGGCCCGTCGGCAGGTAAAACCGGTTTAGTGGACACGTAGCGGCTGCGTCGGCAGGTCAGGATGACATCCGATCCGGACAAGAGGTAGGCATGGGACTAGCATGAAGATCCATAAGCGTGTCCCTAGGGGCATTAGGCTTACTACACCAAAAATTGAGGCAGCCATGAGCAACGAATTGCAGCCGTACCAAGGCGCGATCAAGCAGGCGAAAGACCGGTTCTTGAAAGTCGCGTCGTCATCAGTCAACTACGACAAGGAATCCATCTTCGCGATGCAGGCGTTGATGAAGACCGATTTTGCGATGCAGACCGCGAACAAGAACCCGCAGTCGGTTCATCTGGCGATGATCAATGTGGCTTCCACTGGCCTGACGCTGAACCCAGCCAATGGGTACGCCTACCTTGTTCCACGGGATGGGGCGATCTTGCTGGACATCAGCTATAAGGGCCTGATCAAGATTGCCACGGACTCGGGAGCGGTGACATGGGTCAGGGCTGACATCGTTTACACGGATGATCAGTTTGTCTACCACGGGCCGGCCAACATGCCGGAACATACGGCAGATCCGTTCAAGATGGATCGCGGCGAGATTGTCGGCTGTTATTGCATTGCCCGTACGAAGGGTGGCGACATCCTGACCGAAGTGATGCCGATGGCCGAGCTGGCAAAGATTCGTGAAAAGTCGATGGCGTTTGCAAAGGCAAAGAAAGGGCCATGGGTGGAGTGGTTCGAGCAGATGGCAAAGAAGGCGGTCATCAAGCGCGCCAGCAAGACGTGGCCGTATACCGACGATCGCCTCGCACAAGCCGTAGAGGTCGCCAATCACGGTGAGGGGGGCTATGACCTGGATGGCGACCCCAATGGCGGCAATGCGTCCATCCGCATTGAGGATACTCGCAAGGAGCGTCACGACGAGGCTGCCGACCAGTACGAATTGAGCATACAGTTCATCAAGGACAAGATTGCGCTTTGGGACGAAACACAGGATCAAGATTGCCTGTATTCCGTTGCCGAGGCGTGGGCAGAAATACCGAGTGCAGCGCAGATAGACCTGTGGCTTGCACCGACGAAGGGCGGAATCTTCACCACGCACGAACGCGACACGATCAAGACGAAACTACCGAGAGACAAGGCGGCATGACCACCCAGAACTTTGTCCTTCCGCCAGATACCGCAGACCGCGCACGCATCGCCGACAACCTTCGGGCGTTCGTCATGTCGGCGCTGCCGGGCAAGCGGCTGAGGGTCGAGGTGGGCGAGTTTCGCAAGCGCCGTAGCCAGGAACAAAACGCGTACCTGTGGGGTGTCGTCTACAAGACCCTGACCGATGCCACGGGTAATGCGGCGGACGACCTGCATACCTATTTTCTTGGCGAGTGGGCCGGCTGGGAGACGATCAATGTCATGGGTTCGCTTCGCCGCGTTCCGGTGCGCCGCAGCTCCAAGATGACGACCGTCGAGTTTTCCGAGTATGTCTCCTTCATCCAGCAACGCGCCGCCGAGACTGTCGGCGTTTTTATCCCCGACCCTGCGTAGATCCATGAACACCGCCGCCCCGTCGATCACGGGGCACACAAAGCGGGCTGGGCAGTAATGGGACTGTTCCGTCCGGACACCGAAACCGTGATGAAGCTGCGGTGCCGGCCCGCTCTGTGTAACCAGTCGTGTGGCGCTTCCACAAAGCCGCCGCTGCGATGACAGGAATCACACAAACGGAGATGTTCGCATGAGCAAGGCCAAACCCATCTCACAGCGCGAGGCTCGCGAACTCAAGCGTCGCGTGATCGAGCTTGAGTTCGAAGAGAACAACCGGCGCAATGCGTGGGTGAGCGGCTATCCGGGTGGCGTACACATCGGAAGCATGATCGCCAGCGAAACGAATACGACGGCAGTGCGAACGGCGCGAAAGCTGGGGCATGCCGTAGTGGTCACGAACAACGGCGGCGAATTGGCGATCTACGCGCTGCCGCTCTCTACCGGGGCCACGCCATGAACCGCCCCGTCGAGAACTGCCAGAAGTACACGGCGGAGCAGGTTGACCTGCGAAATCTCATCCATGCTGACTTGCAGTTCGAGCATCGCGGCGAAACCGATTTGAAGTTCGCCGAACTGCAATCGCTGGTGGTGCGCGGGTGGATGCAGGAAGGCGACGAGAACAACGAGTTCGACGTGACAGATGCGGGGCGTGATGTCATAGCCGCCACCCTGCGCCAGCAAGCCGAGCGGGGTGACGGGGCGGTGTCGGATGAGGTTGTTGCCGAGGCGATGCTCGCGTGGAGTGGCTACTACTGCGACTGTAACGACGCGAACGTGGCGGGGAATAACACGGATGCTTTGCGTGCCGCGATTGAAGCCGTCGCCCCATTCCTTCACGCACCTGCCGAGCAAGATACGTCGATACCTGACTGGGTTTGTGAGCAGCATCCGTGGATGCCGTGGCCGCACGACGACTGCGCCGGACCCGGTATGCTACCGCGCTCTTTCGGTGAGCTATCGGTTGCCGTTCAAGCCGCTCTCGCGCAGAACGCGCAGGGGGAGGCGGCGGCGTGGCTCGCGTCCGATGGAACGGGTCGCGTCATCGAAGCCAAGGCCAAGGATGCCGGTAGTCGCACTTCCGCAACGAAGGCGGCCGTGGCGGTCTACAGCATTCCTCTTTACACCCACGCCGAGCTGAAGAACGTGCAGGTTGAGGCGGTGACAGATCAACAGATGCGCAATCTGGTCTACAAGCTGCGCGATGCGCCAACGTACCCCGAGTACGCCATTCAAGCTGCCGATGTGATCGAAAAACTCCACGCCGAGCGCGCGATGGTGCCGGATAGTATGAAGCCGGTTCCTGACGACTCGGATGACGAAAACACTGATGGGTACTTTTGCCTGAAATGCGGCCACATCCCCACAAACCGCGAGTTACGCATCAAGACTTGCCTGACGTGTGATGCCACCACGTCTCAGCCCGATTCAGGGGAGGTCAAATCGTGAGGCGCACAAGCTATCCGAACCCACCACGCGACGGCGTAATCCACGCCGGAATCCTCAACGAGGGAACGTCGAATCTCGCCTTCCACGCACTGCGCCCGAACGGTACGGCGGCATGCAGCAGCTATCTGTGCGTCGCATACGCCGGCAAACCTGCGGCCAGCATCAAGCCAGAGAATCGGTGCCGGAGTCGCGCCTGCCAAGCCCTGTTCAAGAAAGCTGACAGCCTTGCCGCCCCACCCAATCCCGAGGACGCAGCATGAGCACGATGACGCTGGAAACGTGCCCGTTTTGCGGAACGGACGACCACGAAACTAGCCCGTGGCCGAGCGGTGATGAGTGGATATGCCGCTGCGGAAATCCTGATTGTGCCGTCGAAGTTACGGCGGAAACGCCAGAGGCAGCGGTAGCTAAGTGGAACCGCCGCGCCCACCTCTCCCAGCCTGCGCAGACGGTGGATGAAGCAATGGTGGAGCGGGCGCTTGCCTATCGCGCCCGTCAGGAGGATGGGGCTGTGTGGCCAGATGCTTACGGCACAGAGGAACAGGCCGCCGAACGCGAACAGATGCGGGCGATGCTTTCCGAGGCACTGGATGCGAACGGGCCGAAAGCCTACTGCCGCGCGTGCCAGCGGGCAGGCATGAGCAACTGCGGCTATTTCGATGAATGCGCCGGGGCAGCCTGCATCACCTGTCACCGTCCATTTGCCACTACCCGCGCCCTCCGGCGAGAAGGCGGGCCGGTGGGGGATGGGTGTCTCTGCGCGTTCATGGAGCGCGTTCGCCCAGCTGTGAAGGACGCATACACGAGGGCGCGTCTTTCCGTGGTTGCTGCGAAGAATGGCAATTATCCCGAGCACTACATCCCGGCGTTTGAGCAGAACGAAACGCTCTGGGCCGACATATTGGACGAAATCGATGCGACGCTTGCGGGCAAGCCAAACATCGACGCTTTGGTAGACCGGTTTCTTCGCTGGCCCTTGCCAAAAGGCTTCGCTCCGGACTGCGGCATCAGCTTCAAGCACGAGCCCGATGCTCTTGGGTACGCGCCTACATGGCCGATTGGAACGAACCTGTTCGACGCCGAGCAGGCCAAGTCGATGATTGAGCATGTCCTGTCCATCCCCGCCTCTCCCGCGCCGGACAAGGAGGGGTGAGCATGCGTAAGCCGAGTGTGAAGCCGGGCGAGTTGCACGCTTACTACGGGCGCTTGGATGGCGATAGTCCAGATGTGATTTTTCACAGCGGCGAGGGCGTTCCGAGATGCGACCGATCGCTCCTCTACTACATTTTCAGCGCTGACCGACTTACTCCAAGTCGAACATTTGAACCAAGCTTCGTTGCCGAGCTTGAGAAACGCGGATACGACATGACCACTCTCCGCTTCCGCATCCGAAAGAAGGCGAAAACCCCATGAACGCAGACGTGGAGAAGTCGGTTGAGGATCTAGATAGCCTGCATGGGCTGCCCGAAGTGGCGGAGATGATCCGCCAAGCCCTGCGCGACCAGGAGGCGGAGATAGCCAACCTGAAGGTCGACCGTGACTCGTGGGCAGATCAAGCAAGCGACCGCGTGAAGGACTGGGATGACATGCGGCAACGGGCCGAGAAGGCCGAGGCGCTGCTGCGGGATATTCTGTCCAGTTACTGCGCGTCGCCCGAGCTGCATGCCCGCATCAATGCCCACCTTGGAGGCGAGCAATGAGTGAGAAACCGCTTTACATCTTCGACCTTGACGGGACGCTGGCGGACTGCGCTCACCGCAAGCACTATCTGGACTACAAGGACGATCCGAACCGCTGGCGTCGGTTCTATGCGGCATGCGACAAGGACGCGCCCGTCCAATGCGTGATCGACACAATGGAACGCCTGCGCCGTTTCGCTGACGTGTGGGTGTTCAGTGGCCGCAGTGCCGAAGTACGCGAGAAAACGGTGAAGTGGCTAACTCGGCACACATCGTTCAGGTCGCATGAACTGGACACCGCGCTCACGATGCGCGATGAAGGCGACTACCGCCCTGACGACATTGTGAAGAGCGAATGGTTAGACGGCATGCTGCACGACGACAGACTCCGACTTGTAGCCACGTTCGATGACCGCGACCGCGTTGTGGCAATGTGGCGGGCCGCAGGCGTCCCATGCTTCCAAGTTGCGCCGGGAGACTTCTGATGACCAAGCCTGACATGATCGCAGAACTGGAGGAGGTGGTGCGGCTGATCCGCAAGGATGCCGCTGGTGCTGGCCAATGGGGACTTCCGAGTGCGTCCGTCAACTTCCTCCGCGCCCACCACGCCGAGATCGAGGCGATGGCGCGGGATGCGGCGCGGTGGCGTTACGTGGTCACCCATGCCGAGTGGATCAGGGACGAGGACGACACGCTGATGGCTGTCCGACTCGACGGAGTGCAGGTCAACCTTGAGTCGGTCGGCATGCGCACGGACGCCATCGACCAAGCCATGCACGACAGCGCGCGGGAGGGTTCCAATGACTGACATGACCCTCACCGAAGCCCTGGCCCTCGCCGATCAGGACTCACCCATGCCGCACCTGGCTGGACAGGCGCTGAAGGTGCTGCGCGAGCGACTGATGGAACGCAATGCTGAGATTGAGTGGATGAATAGGGAATTCGAGAGGATTTCCTGCCTGTTCCACAACGTAGGACGATGCCCAGAGTGTGGCTGCCACGACGTGGAAGGTCTGCGTGGCGTTAGTAGGGATGACGGCAAGATGTTTCGTTGCACAGCTTGTGGCTTTGTGGCGGGTTGCAAAAAATGGCCGCCTAATCCGGGCGCGCACTTGAGCGTTGACGTCAAGGACGACAGCGCCACCCTCACCAAACTGATCGCCGAGCTGCGGGCACGTGAAGCGCTCGGCCGCCGCAAGTACGGAACCGACGTCGACCGCACCGACCTTCCCGAAGGCACCATCGGCATCGAGATACGCGGTATCTACGACGGCTTGAGCGTGTGGAAGCTGCCCGACGGCACGCTGGTCAATCGCTGGCCGGAAGGTGATCGACGGCATGCGGCAACGCAGGTATGGATTGACCGGGAGAAATTGATATGCCATGGGCAATCGTAGCCGCAGCATATGCCGTGTCCTCCGTCTCATACGCAGAAAAGGCTAAGTCTGCTGGCTCAAGAGAAAACAAAAAGCCTAGAAACCATTTACTCAAGGAGCCATGCAGTTCATGCGGGTCACATGAGTTCCATTTGCATAATGGCGTGCAAACGTGTTCGTACTGCCGTTTGCCGATTAGCTGAGTTTCATGCAATGAAACAGGCCGCACCATAGCGGCCAAGATGTGGTAGAGTGGGATTGCGGTGAATGCGTAGGCGATACGCAGCTTAGATACTTGCCGCTTATCTGCTAGCGAGGCATGAAGCCAAACCTTAGCAAGCTTGGCGCGGCAATGCCGGGATCGCATCCGGCCACCGCAGACCCGCATACGCGGGTCATTTTTTTGGCTTCGATGGTGTCTGCCAGCATCCCATGTCAACCCCATGTTGATCGTGCGAAAGGATCTGCTTCGCGGTGCCGTCCGTCAGCACGTCAGCCCTTGCCGGCCTGATTGCCTCCCACCCCGTGCAATGGTCGACCTTCACCACGAACTTCGGTGAGCAGCCTTCAATCGCGAGTCCAGCCATAAGAATCAAGACGGCCAGCGGCGGTATCTGGATCAGCCTTACCCACTTGCTGCGCTGGCGCGTCAGGCAGGCTTTGCACCTCTGCATCGGTTTCATGGCGTGACTCCTGCGTCTTGATGATGTCCTGCGCCATCCGGCCTAGGAAGAAGTCATCAACAAAGGTTGAAATGAGTGGATAGAGAAATGATGGACAATGATCCATCAGTGGCAACATCCTCTTGGCCAGGATGGTTTGGAGCTCTGGCATCAATCGTGGCATCTCCTGGCATATCAGAGATCAAAGGCGGCCCTTCTGGGTGTAGAGGCAAGAACATTCTCTGCAGTGTGATGGAAATGTCCTGTATGTCAAACCATTTGTACCACTCGCACTCCAGGTCGTCAACCTTTCCTCTTTCGAGGGCCCTCGAGCATCCCTCAGCTAAATAGGCAACTTGGGACTCCCCATGTGTTTCTTGTGAGTAGTCCCCCATTTGCACAATAGGCCCCTTTCTGAAATGTGAATACAGAGACCACTCCAATGGTTTTCCACATGCTTCAACTAGCCCTTCAAAGCCCAGATCGGCCCTAAGAATTAACCTTGTTTTCTTCAGTGGACTCAGCCTCTCCTGCGATTGTGCCCCTAAGCCTTTGCCTTGTTGGTAGTCCATGTTCATCATAATCTCCCATCCCTTGGAATGGAGAGGGAGACAAGGCACTGGTGCGGGAAGTAACTTCTCTTGTGTTGATGGGACACAGCAGGGGTCACACACGTCCAGCAACAAAAGAATAGGGCTGTGGGTCGTCCAAACAGAGGACAAGGAAATGGTAATAGCATCCATCATGGGAAGGAGGGACATGCTAAACACTTTGACAATCCGTCCCTTGTGTAGAAATTTCAAACATTGATGATTGGTAGAAGGGACGGTGTTCATTGACTCAATGTAGGGATGACCCAATATGCCATTGAAAGTCGGGTCCATGTTAAGAATATGAAATTCTGTGGGAACCACAATAGGACCCACTTCTACATTAAGAGTGATCATCCCCTTCGGCAGCCTTCTGTAGTTATCATATGCTGTGATCGCGATCGCCAAAGGCCTTATCTATTCTGTGTCAGCCCCACATAATTGGAGGGTGCTCATAGAAATCACATTGATTGATGCACCTATATCCACCAAACACGGATCCACAGATATTCCATTGATCTTTACCGCAATATACACTATTGTGTGCTGGTCGGTGTAAGTACTATGGAGATCTTTTTCACAGGGAGGTCCTCATTTACCATGACCCTTTGAAGATATTCCATTAAAGCTTGTTGAGGGGACTTGGACATCTTAATCAATTCAATAATAAAGATTAGAGCCTGTGTCTTATCCAAATGCTTTAATAGGTCATATTGAGTCCCAAGGATGGACTCCTCTAACTGCTCTTCAGTCCCTTTATCTGGCTAGGACTACTCTTGGGACTGACTATTTTGGGGGAAAACCCGGTGGAAGATCCTTCCACTCCGGAGCACCATAGCTTGTGGCTTTTGCACCTCTACGATGTTGGTTATGGGTTTGAGGAGTGGTTTAAGGGATAATGGTGGAGGAATAGTTGACGGAGTAGGGATGGAAGGAGGGATCCTGATATGGGTTTGTTTGGTGGAGGCGGAGTGGAAGTGGATGTGGCCTCAGATGGACAGTGAATGATGAGGGATTTGGTTGGTGGAGGCGGAGTGGAAGTGGAGGGATGGGGGATGATGAGAGGCCTTGAGGGTAATGGTGGAGGTATAGTGGAGGTATATGGAGTCTCAGACGGATGGTGGATGATTAGAGGTTTCGAGGGCATGGGCGGCATGGTGAAGGGTTTCTGTTGGTGGATCAGGTGTAAATTAATGGTAGGGGTGTGGATGTGAGGGCCCGACAACTGTGGGAATGAGGTGGGCCTAGTTATAGGTTGTGATATGGGTCGGCGGGAGATAGTTATTGGCCGGATAAGGCAAGGGGGTTGGCTAGGAATGTGGTTGGTGGCGAGAATGGAGGTGCTTTCTGTATGCCAACCCTGCCCTCTTCCCACTTCCAGGAAGGAAGAGATAGGGTTGACCTGTTGGTTAGGCTCTTGATGCTCCAGGAGTGAGTTCTGAATGATGACCATATTTGGATGCTGCTAGGCCTACTGAGGTTACTACTGTGGCTATGGTTGTTGTTGTTGTCATTGTTGTAGTCTAGGAGGAGGTCTCCTAGCCTTCAAGGTGGCGATGTAGCATCTCATTTCATCTCAATCAATTCCACCTTGGTCATTCATATCATAAGTGTAGTCCTTGAACTGAAAGCACGTTTCCACTGTATGATCCGACTGTCTATAAAAGACACAGTATCTGGAAGTGTCAACATTATGGGGCCATATGAGTCTCTACCTGGGCAGAGTGAGTGCATTAGCAGCCATAAAAGTATTAAATACTTTCGACAATGTTTTTGGCAATGGTGGGTAGTGAGCTCTCTTGGGGCCATTCGGTCTCCTTTGCTATTGAGGAGGGCCATAATTTCTAGGGGGTGAAACTCGGTGGTACTGAGGAGGTGGTTGTTGTTGCAAGGGATGGAAGGGTTAAGGCATGTTATTCTAGGGTAGGTTGTTTTGTGGTGGAGGACGGTAGGGCTGTGGACCTTGCTGATTTTGTTAGAAGGGGCATTGTGGTGTTTATGGCGGCCTTGGGTTGGCTAGCAGGTTAGGGCAGCCAACTACACTCACATGTTCATTTGTGATGACCCCTTCTGTCACCCCACCCTAAACATTGGCTTTCGTCTTTCTGACCACCCTTGGCTTTAGCTATTTGAACATATGCAAGAGAGGAGAATCTTTCAACTATGTTTGAATATACTAGGCCCTCTCATAGAACTCTTCCATTGTAGTGAGCTTGTTCATAGCCAAGACATGTCTGCATTGAGGGGTGGCATTAGACAGGTTCATTTTGACTTGTTTTGGCTCTAAGAGGGTATCCCTTATCCCTTCTGCTAGGGACCTCCATCTATCAACATATTGGATGAAATCTTCGTCTGACCTCATCTTCTCAGCTACTAGATCGGTGATGGAAAGGGAGGGACCGACTCGATCTCGGTACTTCAGAAGGAACTTCCTTTGGACTACATCAAAGTTCTCGGTGTCACTCGGCTCTAGGGAATAGAGCCATTCCAGTGTAGGGCCATCCAATAATCTCTTAAAGAGGTATGCCAGTGATCTATTATCATTTTTCCAGAAAGAGGACTCATATATGAAGTCCTTCAGATGAATGAAGGGGTTGCCAATGCCATTTTACCTGTGGTACGTTGGCATTTTTAAACGGGGAAAGTGAAATACCGGGAGGGCCGGCAGGGAAACCTCAGGGGTGGACTTTATGTCCACCATTTTCTTCAGTTCTTGAAATTGCTCATCCATTTTGTTTAGCTTAGTGAGGAGAGTCTGGGTGAGCGCATCGATTCCATTTTGTTTAGCTTAGTGAGGAGAGTTTGGGTGAGCTCATCGGTTGGGGAAGGTGGTGCTTGTCACAGAGGAGGGATGGGCCTTCCGAAGGCTTGAGAAGGGAACCTTAAACGAGATGGATATTGAGGTCTACCAGTGGATGGACCCGGTGAATTGGTGTTTGAGGGATGGCTAGGGTGAGGGACTGTGAAGGGAATCAGAATGAGGGAGGCTACTGACTTGCTTGCCCGAGAGGTGAGTAGGAAGGAATCGCTTGTGTTGGCTCTTTAATAGGGGTGGCAGCCGGAGTTGGCTCTGGTGGAGAGGGGGAGATAGACTTCCCCTTTAGGATGGCCTGAAGGGCCTGAAGTTGCTCAGGGATTAGTTGAGTGGTGGCTAGGACACCTAACATGAGTGAGATGTCCTGGGAGGGGGATCCATCAATGACAGTGGCTTGCGCCTCATGCGAGGGCTCATAGGATGGGCCTGCATCCATGGCGTAGACATGTGGCTCACCTTGGTGGCCATGGTCTAGGTTGTACTCCCCAGAAGAATCGTGACCTAGATCATACATCTGAGGGTCATAGCCAAAGGCCTCAGCCTTGAAATCATCATAACTATACTCGGCCATTTTCAAGACTTTATTGAAACGCAGGACTTTACCAGAACGTAATAACATGCACTATTAAACAAGTAACAGATATTAACACAAAAGTGGATGGCTTATGTCCCTTTTTTTTATTTTTCTTAAAAGAAGGTGATCTTTTTAACAGATTTTAAGTTCACACAAAAGGGATAGGACCCTTGTTACAATTTCAGTTTTAGTCGTGTCAACTAAGGTTGCCTGCCTCACCACGAATGGGTAGCTAATGTTGTGTCTCCTCTGATTTTGATGTGTGGTTGTCTAGTTTTAATGATGGCAATGATGCGTTGATCTCATTTTGAGGTGTTGTTATATACCAATGTAAGACGAGGTTTAAGTGGAGGTCGTTTAGGAGGATGGTCCGGTTATGGCAAGTCAGGAATGACTGGGGTCCGATGTAGATTGTGCCACCGTAGACCCGATCATTATAAAGGACGAAAGGCACTTTCCTATTTGTGAGTGTGTTTGTCAAAAGTTGTAGAATTGTATGTTGCCCTCCGATCCCTGTGGTTCTGCGATTGCAAATAGGCGCCCAGCATTGACAAGTATTGGCTAACCAGTTGGGAAGTTTTGTAGAAACGTGTGGGAGTATGGAACAGACGGTTCTTTAGTGGGAGGAATCCTGAAGTTATAGGGTTGGATGGAGGCCCCTATGTTGCTTCTTATTGGAAAGGGTTTTCTGAAGCTCTAAGATCAGAGTTGTTAAGGGGGTCGAGTTGTGACTAGAGATGAGATGCGTATGTTGTTGGCCTAGTAAGTGGAGATATCAGGTGTTAGGGCTGACAGGTGAATTATTGAGATCTGAAGGTGATTGGTTATTGGCTTTGTAAGAGATACAAGAGAGAAGAATGTAGCAAGAAGGAATTCCTGTTAAGGTGTGACCAGTAGCTGTTGGATGGACTTCTGTAGCCAGGGTGTTTGTTAATTGAGACAGGTTAAAAATGTGAGAGTCATGGAATTGTGAGGCCTTAGGTGGACGCTTGTGTTGTATCTCACGCGTGTAAATGGGACTGGTGAGAAATTGGTGTTGGGACCAGAGTTGGTCTAGTAATGTTTAGTAGTGCTTCAGCTCGCGAGGCGCAGGATGCTGGTGTCTGGGAGTTATCGGAAAAGTTATGGTCGACATGTGTGGAAGCTTATGTCTTGATTGGACTGCGGAATATAGTTCCCTACGAGGCTGTGTGCGGGTCACATCTCTGTGCTGTGTGGGGATTTTGTCGAGTAATACTTGCATCTTTGAGGTCCTATTATGGTTGAGATGATGCCATACCTGTTGGTTTTGGTGTGTCTTGCTCATCCTCAAGGGTTCGCGTAAGTGTTGAATGTGGAACGAGTGGGTTTTTCTGCTCATGCTGGTTTGGCTGTGACCCTTTGAGGGTTTTGCATGGAGTTTTCAAGTCGTGCTGGAAGAGATGGGAGCATTCCTAGATGCCCAGTGGAGTGAGTCCTTCCTTTCCCGTGAGATAGTGTGCTCCTTCAAATTTCGAGGATGAATTTTTGGTAAGGGGGGAAGGTTGACCCGAATTTTTCGGATCTTACATCCGTTAGTTTCAGAGTGATTCTGTGGGTCTCGGATTGAGTTTTCTAATTTAAATAGAATTTTATGGATATTGGATCTTTGGATCCCCAAATATGAAATAATAAATTATTTTTGGGCTCCTTCACATAACAAGTGAGTTACGTATTTTTCTAGGATCACGAGGTTAATTTTTGATAATTTTTTAAAATTTTAGATTCTTGATCTCGAAATTAAATCTTATAAATAACCCTTAACCATTTCCCCTTCTCATTCTCTCAAACCCACCCCCACTCCTCCATTTCTTCCCCTCTCTCACTCTCTCACCTCCGGCGGTCGACGTTGGGCGTGGAAGGCTGAGGCGGCGAGGCGATGGTGGCAACAAGCGGCTGTGGATGCACTTTTCGGGACTCTTCGTTGTTTCGTTCGTTTGTTCATCTTTTCATTCATTTATTCGGTTTATTAGTGCGAGAGCGTGCCAATCACCGAGGTGACGATCTATGCGGGCTTAAAGAAGTCCATGGTGCACTCGTTCTGACTAATCAGACGATTGTGTGTATCGTGTCGGGACTAAGAACATGCCCCTGAGCTTACCAAAGATTACAAACAAACCCTAGCTTGTCTAGAAATTGCATAAAAATTTTGAACTTTGCAGAAATTGCACAAAGCTCTTGCTCTGTCCCGAAGTTCCCAAAATACTCTTGTCCAAGGTTGCGCCTTCTGAACAAGTCACTGGAGTGGGACTATGACACTTCCCTGAAGCGGTGTGCGCTCTCTGGAACTTTCCTTAAGGCTAACCAAGAATTGTCAAGCCCAAGAACCCTGACGCTCAGAAAAATCACGTGAATATTCATGCTGGCGAAAAATTGAACATAAACTCTAGAAAGTCAAGAATTGACAGATAAGCCCAAGGAAATCCAACAATGACAAATAAGCCCTGGACAGTCAAAAAATGACAAGAATGTTCAAGATATCTAGAAAAATTACAAATGTACTCTGGAAAGTCAAGAAATGACAGAAATGTCGAGAAATGTCAAGAAATGACAGAAATGTCTTGAATCGTCAACAAATGGCAAAAAGATCTAGGAAAGTCAGAAAAATTACATAGATACCCTAGA
This sequence comes from Amorphophallus titanum, assembly GCA_024336825.1. NCBI lineage: Eukaryota > Viridiplantae > Streptophyta > Magnoliopsida > Alismatales > Araceae > Amorphophallus > Amorphophallus titanum. Next base: position 5,845,463 of record JANBPO010002596.1, read on the forward strand.
AAGTCAAGAAATAACAGAGAAGCCTAAGAGAGTAGGGAAACTGCAACTGTACGCCAAAAGTCAAGAAATGACGGAAATGCTCTGGAATCTAAAGAAATGACAGAGTCCCAGAAAGTCACGAAATGGCAGGGCTACCTCAGAATATCAATGAATGTCAGCAATACTTCGGAACGTCAAGAAATGATAGAAATGTCTAGAAAGTCAAGAAATGACAAGTCTACCCCGGAATGTCAATGAATGTCAGAAATACTCTAGAACATCAAGAAATGACGAAAATACCCTGGAATGTCAAGGAATGACAGAAATGTTAATGTACTGGAGAGTCAGAGAATGACAGAAGCACCCCAGACAATTAAGAAACGACAACTATGTCTTACAAATATATTCTGAAAAGTTAAGAAATGACAAATAAGTCCAGGAGAACCAGAAAACTGCAGAAAAGTCCAGAAAGGGTCAACACTACAAGATATCTCGAAATGGGTCAACATTGTAGAAATACCTAGAAAAGGTCAAAAATTGTAGGAACACCCAGAAAGGATCAGAAATTACAAATATAATCATAAAGGGTCCGATCATGATGAAACTCAAATTCAACGGGCAGATATTGACCAGAAGCAAATTCAACGGTTCGATCGCGGTCGGGAGTAAATCCAGCCGTCCAATCGAGGGCAAAAGCATTCAATGGTTCGCCAAAGGTTAAGAGCAAATCCAACAGTATGATGACAACCAAAAACAAATTCAACAGTCTAGCCGTCAATGGAAACAATCCAGAGATCCAAGTGTAAGCAAAGGCCTACACAATGATCATATAGTGACTAGATGTATACCCGAAGACTCGATTACATAATCGGGATCAAATGTAAAAGTCTCAAGGCACCAATTGTAATCCAAATTCCATATATTCAAGGAATGAAAGTCTTGTGAATTTCCTACAAGAGTATGTTTCTAATGGATAATCATCAAAGATCATATTCATTAGATAAAACTAAAACCCATAATCTCACAATGGATATTACAAAGGTTGAAGGTGTTCCTTGACAGTTAATTAAAGATATTCGGATTTTATACCGATGTAAATAAACACTGATTACGGTCGATGGAGAAATGTCCAGTACTCGAATCCTGAATCGTCTAATAAGCCAAATCCGCTGTTGGACCCCACAATATTCATTAAAGAAATTTCTGATTAATTTCAGAATCAAGATGAAGTAAAGAAATTAAAGTCGGGCCAAGGCAGTCATCGATTCTGGTCGGCTCGGCCGGTTGGTGATGGTCCATGCTTCGTTCTGGACGATGAAGCCTGACGATTATTTCGAGGCGGCTTGGCGACGCGAGCCGGGCGCGGGGCCGGTGCGGGCGCGGATCGAGACTCTCGAAAACATGTCCGCCCATGCCGATTACCGCGAGATGCTCGGGTGGCTCGGCAAATCGCCGATGAAGCCGAAAAAAGTATTCGTGACTCACGGTGAAGTTTCGGCGGCCGACGAGTTCCGCCGGCGGCTTGTCGACCCGCATTGCCTTCGCGCGCTGGCCCGGGTCGGTGGTCCGCCAAGCGGCGAGGCGGCAGTAGTCGGCGGACATGTCGACGCTGATGCCGTGGCGTCCGAGGGCTTTGGCGACCATCGCAGTGGTGCCGGTGCCGCCGAAGGGGTCGAGCACCATATCGCTGGGCTCGCTACCCGCCTTGATGCACGTCTCGGCCAGTTCCGGCGGCATGGTGGCGAAGTGAGCGCCGGAGAAGGGCTGGCTGGCGATGGTCCAGACGGAGCGTTTGTTGCGGGTGTCACCACTCGGTCCGTTTAGCGTACTCTTGGGGCCGCCATGGGTTCGGATACCGTCATCCACGGCTGCCGCGTGCTTCGGAACAAGATAGCCAACCTTTCCGGTGCGCTCTTGCGGTGTTGCGGCTTCCGCAATCGCCTTCGCGTCCCAGAAATACCGCGCCGACTTCGCGAGCAGGAACACCTGCTCGTGCGCCTTGGTCGGGCGGTCCGTGACCGATTCCGGCATGGGATTGGGCTTGTGCCAGATGATTTCGCTGCGCAGATACCAGCCGTCTGCGCGGAGGGCGAAGGCGACCATCCACGGGATGCCGATGAGGTCTTTGGGCTTGAGGCCGTCCGGCGTCGGCGCGCGAAACCCCATCTCGCGAGCGCCGTCGTGCTTGGCGTCGGAGGCGCGGGTCGCCCGCCCGCCGCTCGTGTAGCTATCCCCCAAGTTCAGCCAGAGCGTGCCATCATCGCGCAGAACCCGCCGCACTTCCCGGAACACCACCACCATCTCGGCGACGTAGGCTTCGGGCGTCTGTTCGAGGCCGATCTGCCCGTCATGCCCATAGTCGCGGAGGCCGAAGTAGGGCGGGCTGGTGACGCAGCACTGGACGCTCTCGGCGGGCATCCCGGCGAGCACGTCGCGGCAGTCACCTATGAGGATGGAGACGGTCATGTGGCCCCCTCGGCAGTCCAGCCGGACGCCCGCGCGGGGAGTCGCGGGTGGGCGGGGTCGCCAACCGGCTGGACTGCGGAAAGGGCGCCGGGAGCACGAAGCCCCCGGCCAGTCTGGGAGGAAAGCCGCAGATTACCCGCTGCGCCGGGGTTCATGCCGACCTCCGCATAATTGCATTGGTCAAAAATATTTGGGCCGGGACCAAAGCCCGGGACGCCCACGAGAACACCGCGCCGATGGCGAAAAGGGTGACGATGAGGGCGGACAGCGCCGCCCTCATGATCCAGAGGAGAGGGGTCAACCGGTCGTTCCATCCGCTAGGTGTCGAGACGCACCCTCGGGACAATCCCGGAAGGCCATGGCGACGGCGTACCCGCTCGGGGCGTTATCGCCGTTCCACCAGTTCAAAGCCGTCTGGAAGCGGACGCCAAAGACGTGCGCGACTTCCTCGGGGTTTCGGTAGTTCTCGCGGACGAACTGCGCCCACTTGGCAGCGAAAAACTGCCGGAATGTTTTGCACTCTCGGTCAATAATATTGGACTGGGACAGATTCTATTCTTTCTGCGGTCTAGTTACGTCTTTCCTCTCCCTATCTAAAGAGCTCTATTAACATAGACCCTCTCCTGACTCTCTATCATTTTAAGAAAGCAGCAAATCCTTCTCTCTATTCTACTATAGTAGTCCGATCTCGTCTGTTGAAAATCGATCTTAAATATGGTCATATCTTCGTTATCCCAATACAATAGTAAACCTTCTGACTTCTCTTCGCATCTCGAAAGACGCAAAAGATCTGTTATTAGCTTATTCAAGCAGTCGAAGGTCCTTAAAAGCCTGTCTTTTTGGCCTACTTCCCTTTTTCCTTACAGCCTATGTAATGTAGACTGAGGGCATTCTCGCAGCTACTTCTTGCAAACAGCCTGAATGTCCTAACTACGCATTTGAAGCTTCTTCTATCAAAGAGCTTGGGCATCTTTCGATGAGTAGGTCCGGAAAGAGACGGAAGGCATCCCTATCCCTATGTGGTTAACATTTCCCTGAGGTGCCTAGCCTTTATTTTATGGGCAAGTAATCCATCTCGCCATTCCTTATTGCGCACTTCGGTGTGAATAAGAATCGGAGCAATCTCTAGTTTCGAATCTAGTCTCGGCATCAATCCCAGTCCCTTAGTGAAAGCCTTCAAGCTCAATCCCAAAAGCTCTAGTCCCAGGTCCCAGAAAAAGACTTCAAAGAAGTAGCTCGTGGAATTTTTTAGCGGTTCCGCTAACCGCTTCTTGCTAACAAAGCTGTCCAATTAAATGAATGTGTTTGCGTCCTCTCTGCTTAGTCTACGATTATCCCGGCTCTTCCTCAGATGTGGATATCTTTATATATATAAGTCGAAAGTAGAAATGTGTGATTGGCAAACTTAAGGACCGGTAATTCCTTCAAAAAATAGCAGTTGATTCTCAAAGAATTAAATTTCCGTATTCAATAGTTGCCAAAGAGGCCTTTTCTTCCTCACAGCGCATTCTCTGCCATTGATTCTAGCACACCGGAAACCCTCACAGTAAGAGTGGATGGAAGTCTATCCGAAGCAAGTGTTGGATTCAAAGCTGGTGTTAAAGATTACAAATTTACTTATTATACTCCTGACTATGAGACAAAAGATACTGATATCTTGGCAGCATTCCGAGTAACTCCTCAACCCGGAGTTTAGAGAAGTAATAAGGCTCTCACATTGAGTAACTGGGGATTCAGGCCTCTGATCAAGGTGTCTCCCTAATGTCAAAAATGTGAGTGACTGAATTACTTTCTGATCTTGTCAAAAGCTGTTTCAAATGAAAAATCTTCAATCAAGTCTATGTCTATTCCCTGTTCCCAAAAGTTAAGATTGTTTGTTTTCAATACCAAGTGGATGCTGTCTTGAACTCCATCTCAGGATGTCTCTTAGAACTGCTTGAAAGGGTCTATCTAATTAGACTGGATTTTCTTTGACTAGGGTCACTTGCTTTGTATGCCGTTGCACTTACACATCTTCCTGCATTTCCTTAGCTACCAGTCTCCGAATTTCTTATCTTTGGATCAGAATCCCACTTAACTGTTTAAACAGTCTTCATGAATTCTATCCGTCTGCTCTACTCTTTTTATATATCCCTCCTGTCAACAGACTCTTTTCTCACTCGTTCAGACCTCCCTATGTTTTTGATGATGTCAAAGGGGGAGAAGTTTTGAGGGGGAGGAGTATGTTTAGGGGGGAGAAGTTTTTGCCGGGGGAGAAGTTTTTGCCTTGAGGGGAGGAGCTGGTCTAGTTGATTGTTGGGGGCGCTCAGTTGAAGAGGAGTTAAGCTGGTCTTTAGTTTAGGGGGGTTCAGTAGATGTTCATGCTGAGGGGGAGCTTAGCTATTGAGAAAGTGAGGGGGAGGAACTCTAAATTGAGGGGGAGTCTAGCTGTTGAAGCTGTCATCTTATCATCACCTTATTCTACATTGATCATAGTAATTGACTTAGTGTTACATAGTGTTGCCATCATCAAAAAGGGGGAGATTGTTGTATTATGTCCCTATTATTTTTGATGGTGTTAACACTATGAACACTCTTATATGGTCGTGTCGTTTCTTTGTGAACTTCGTGTCACATTTAGTCCATGTTGTTATAAGTTCGTGTTGTTTTTGTGAACTGCGTGTCATTTTTCAGCCCATGTTGTTATATGTTCATGTTGTTTCTTTGTGGACTTCGTGTCATCTTAGTCCATGTTGTTTCTATACGTCGTATCATTTTTTGTGAAGTTTGTGTCGTCCATTTTTCCATGTTTTAGTTAGTTACTTTTACACTTTGTGTCATCTTTAGTCCGTGTCATCTTTAGTCCGTGCCATTTTTAGTCTGTGTCATTCTTCCATGTTCGTGTCATTTTTAGTCCGTGTTATTTTCAAAAGTAGTTCTTCTCACTTTTCACTTCGTGCAGGTTTTGCTTTCGAAACATGTACTTCGTGTTGTTTTCGAAAAGCATACCTCGTGTTATTTTTCCGTCTTCCATACTTCGTGTTGCTTTCCGTCATCCATACTTCGTGTTGTTTTTCTTCATAGCTCATGTTGTCCTTACATTTTTCATACCTCGTGTCATCTTCGCATTCTCATAGTTCGTGTCACTTTTGAGTCTTCATAGCTCGTGTTGTCTTTACATTTTTCATACCTCGTGTTGTTTTTCCGTCTTCCATACTTCGTGTTGCTTTCCGTCATCCATACTTCGTGTTGTTTTTCTTCATAGCTCGTGTTGTCTTTACTTTTTCATACCTCATGTCATGTTCGCATTCTCATAGTTCGTGTCACTTTTGAGTCTTCATAGCTCGTGTTGTCTTTACATTTTTCATACCTCGTGTCATCTTCGCATTCTCATAGCTCGTTCTTCGCATTCTCATAGCTCGTGTCATTTTTGAGTCTTCATACCTCGTGTTGTTTTTACGTCTTTCGTACCCCGTGTTTCAATTCAAAGGGTTTCTTGCTGGTGGGATTGAAACCTAACCCCTCTTTGTTGAAGTTAACCCTAGTCCCCAGAAGGGTATCAAGATTGTCTTTGCCTTGGGTGAATTTCTCCAAGGTCTTCTGCTTGTCCTCTAGCTCCTTTTGGAGAATTTTACAATTCTCCTGGAGTTGATCATTGACCCTTTTTACAGCCTCATATTTTTCTATAGCCAAAATAGCTTCGTTTTGGCTCTTCTCACTCTTGGCCTTAAGTTCATTGGAATGCCCTAAGATTTCCTGTTTCTCTAGCTTGAGACTTTCTATCTCACTTCTAATCAGCTCCATTTCAACGAGTTTTTCTTTAACAGTCTCTGTGTGTTCTTCAAGAGCAGAATTAAATTTTCTTTTCAATGCCCTATGCTCTTTACTCAGAGAATTAAATTTGGCTAAGAGCTCAGCATAAGCATCTTCCCAGTCGTCTAACGAATAATTTTCAAAGGGATTAGTTACCTCATCCTCCCGTTCGGCCACAAGGCATACGCCTTCCTCCTCGGATGAAGTTGACTCCGGGTCTTCTTCTTCATCGCTCCATGTGCACAGCATAGCTTGTTTCTTCTTCTTTTGCTTGAAGCTCCTCTTCTGCGCTTCTGGAGCCTTCTTCTGCAGATCCGGACACTCTCCCTTCATGTGTCCAATCTTCTTGCAATGATAGCAAGTGATCTTCTTGGTACTTTTGTTTCTATCATTGCTGGCTTCACCCATTCTTCCCGGTTGACTGTATCTCTTCTTTCTGAAGGACTTTCCCTTAGTCCTCAGAAACTTTCTAAATTGTCGTGTGAGCAACGCTTGTTGCTCTTGATCTAGATCGGAGAATCCATCTGATTCTCCTTAGCTGTTGCTGCTACTACTGCTGCTTCGGCTGCTCTGACGTGAGACCTTCAGAGCAATATTCTTGCCTTTCTTCTCATTTCCCTCGGAATTGTTCTTCAGGTTGAGCTCATATGTCATCAGGGATCCTATAAGCTCGGTGACTGTCACAGCAGTCAGATCCCTCGATTCCTCAATAACATTAACCTTAGTATCCCACGCTGGTGTCAGGGATCTAAGGATCTTCCTCACTACATCTTCCTCCTGAATCTCCTTTCCGAAACCTCTCAGACTGTTAGTGATGACGAACAGTCTGGCGTACATCTCTGTGATGGTTTCCTCCGGCTTCATCTTGAACAGCTCATAATGCGAAGTGAGGAGGTTGACCTTGGTGGCTTTAACCTGGGACGTGCCTTCATAGATGAGCTGCAGTTCGTCCCACATCTTCTTCACGATTTTACACGCCGAGATCCGCAAATACTCCTCAGAATGGACCGCGCACTGAATGATGTTCAGCGCCGTCCAGTTAAGAGCAAACAGGTTGATGTGGTCTTCGGACCACATGTCTTCGTTCGGCGACAGCTCATAGGGTCCTACAGTAATGACCCTCCACAACTTGTGGCTCAGTGCACGAATGAACACCTCCATTCTGTTTTTCCAAAACAGATAGTTAGTCCCATCGAAAAATGGAGGGCGGGATATTGACTGTCCCTCCGCAATGAAACTGCGGGGAACATTGTTGCCGGGAATACCCTGGCCATTGGACCACATTGTTGGGTATACCTGCTCTGATACCAATTGATACGCACAGAGCGGGACGGAGATCTAGAAGGGGAGGTTTTGAATAGATCGCCCCTTTAAAAATTTTAATCGCTAGAGCAACAAGAATATCGCTATCAAGAGTTGAGTTACAAACGGGCTTCACGCCCAAGTCGCTACATACCAACATCAATCCGGACCTTCCATCTGGATCGATGATATAACCCTATATTCTTTTGCGTTGATGTTAATCCCCACATCAACAATGAAACTCACACATTTTCAGTGAACGGCTTCGCGCCCAAGCCGCTGCATACCAACATCAATCTGGACCTTCCGTCAAGATAGATGATAAAACGTTATATTCCTTTGCATTGATGTTAATCCCCACATCAACGATGAAACTCACACATTTTCGGTGAACAGCTTCGTGCCCAAGCCACTGCATACCAACATCAATCCGGACCTTCCATCTAGATAGATGACAGAACCTTATATTCTTTTCCGTTGATGTTAATCCCCAGATCAATGATGAAACTCACACATTTTCAGTGAATGGCTTCGTGCCCAAGCTGCTACATACCAACATCAAACCAGACCTTCTGTCTGGATAGATGATAGAACCCTATATTCCTTTATGTTGATGTTAATCGCCACAGCAACGATGAACGCTTTTACATGTTCTAAAGGCGACATGCAAACTCAAACGTCACATCAAAAAAATGGGGCTTAATATAGAGGTGCCCCATCGGACTTGCTCAGACATCCTGAACAAGGGAAAAAAGGACTATAACCTAGCTGTGGCAAAAACTCGAAGGGGCGTTGCAGGCAAAATTGGGTACCCCACCACGTGAAAACCCTAAAGGCCATGTGGGCAAAAGCAAGAGGGGCTGGCTCCTGTGAAAATCTGAAAGGACACTTGGATCCGTAATGTGGTAATATTAAAAAAAATATGTGTGTTATGCCTCTCAATGACCCATCTACCCCATGTCCCACTGGCGATCAAACCCCCATTGAATCTTCCGTCGATCATATGGCACATCACCTAAGATCGGTGCTAAAACCTATCCACAATAGACCTTCCGTTTATTCTAATGAAACCTTTAAAATCTACTCCTTGAGTCTGCATAAAGCCCAATGTTGACGATGAAACTTTCATCGATCACATGGCACATCATCTATGATCGATGCTAAAACCTATCCAGAATAGACCTTCCGTTTATTCTGATGATACCTTTAAAATCTACTCCTTGTGTCGGCATGAAGTCCAATCCTGACGATGAAACTTTCATCGATCGTATGACACATCGCCTAAGATCGGTGCTAAAACATATCCAGAATAGACCTTCTGTTTATTCTGATGAAACCTTTAAAATCTACTCCTTGCGTCGCCATAAAGCCCAATGCTGACGATGAAACTTCCATCGATCATATGGTACTTCGCCTAAGATTGATGCTAAAACCTATCCAGAATAGACCGTCTGTTTATTCTGATAAAACCTTTAAAATCCACTCCTTGCGTCGGCATAAAGCCCAATACTGACGATGAAACTTCCATCAATCATATGGCACATCGCCTAAGATCGATGCTAAAACCTATCCAGAATAGACCTTCCATTTATTCTGATGAAACCTTTACAATCTACTTCGTACGTCAGCATAAAACGCAATGCTGATGATGGACTTCCACTAAGCATGAGGCATCATTGCCTCTGTCAGTGATAAAACCAATCCGAGGTAGGCTCTTCATCTACCTTGATGAAAAAACCTCTTATTTTTTAAGATTAACAAATACTTGCATACCCGGCCCTCAGGCCGATGAGCCCTCTGTTCACTGTGACTTATCAGATTGGGAACTCTCAAAATCTTGTCACGTGGTGGAGCGATTCCCCCAATCTTTCACTGAAAGAGTGGGTGCTCTTCTGCGGTATAGGTATGGGTGTAATCTTACGAGAGTTACCAAACTGCTACTGATTATTATAAAATAAAATGGAGATGGGCATCCAAAGAAGAGAAGATAGTTTTTCATTGCAAAAAGAGGACAAGTACAATCAGGACCCTTAGAAGGGACGCATTACAAATGAGGAGCGACTAAGGTTTCCAGAAAATGTCCTTAAAATCAAGGAGTCCAACATTTGGAGCCACTCCTAATTCGTGAAGACGAGCTTCTTCTTCTTGGAGGTGAGTTACTTCATCCTACAGTGATGCCACTTGTCCCTCTAGCAAGGCGATCTCTTCAGCACTCTGGGACCATGTCATCTCCACTAATGGTAGTTCAGCCTCAATAGCACTCAGTTCTTCCTATAGTTCATCCATCCGACTGCGCAAAAATTGTGCATGAGTAGATGAACTTTCCAGCTGGGTTCTGTACTATTGAAGATTAGAATTCAGCGTCTCTAGCCCTGATCGACAATCGACTTTCTTCAATTTAAGGGCCGTCAGTTTGTCATTCTCAGTGCGCCCCAGAAAATCTCGACGATTCACAAATTTTAACAACAACAGCACCCGCTGGGTCCATGTCTCTAAAGGGCAGCCTAGTGCTTGCAGGCCAACTATCAGCCGCTCATCCATCTCCTTCAATTGCAAATAAGTCAGTGCCGGCTGAGATTCTACTACCCGACGCAACATCTCCAAATTCTGCCAAATAAAATCCTATGATGATGTGAAGCCAAGGGAGGCTACTAGAGCCACATCAAAAGTAACCTCACTGTCTATGGACGCCCATAAGCCAGTGTCTGGCTCAGAAGAGGAAGATGGAATGGCCGTTGAGGTTGATGAACCAAGCACTTCAGTAGCTTATTCTTGAATTGTTGCCCCTTCTATTGCTGGACTCTCAGAAGATGCTTCTCTTATAAGTGCTGGAGATGGCAAAGGCTTCGATTCTGTTGCTTGCGCAGATGGGCTGTAAATTCAGGTGCAATGGTCAGTACGGCCACTGGGATGAAGGTAGAACCTCTAGACAGATCTACTTCAGCCCTCAACTCTGAAGCCCGCACTAGAGTAGAGCTCTCCCCCAACGAGCTCAGCTCTAATGATGGCACCTCAACTGCTGGTTGTACCCTTATTGGCACAGGATGAAGTACGGCAATCACCTCTGGAGAAGCTACAGTTGTAGGAGGTGGCATATCCAAAGCCTCTGATGAGATAATAACATCTGAAGCTGATATCGAAGGATGACCAGTGGTGCTCGGTTCCTGGAACAAAATTTCGATAAGCACAGAGATGACAAAATGAATGAAGGGCCACGCAGCCCGGCAAAAAAAGAGAGGTAGAACCTACCATGATTGCTGAACCCATCTCCTCAAGAGCCTGTATAGAGGGTGCTAATTCTACAGATGAAGCAACAAAAGGAGGGGATATCTCTTATTCCATACCAATTTCGACAAACTCTTCTTGTGATATCCCCTCGAATGACTGTGCAAGCAATTTTAGAGGGCTGAATATTAGAGGACCACTCAGTAGTGCAGGAGGCGTTACTACCTCTTCGTTGACTGTTTCATATGATTCCTCCTCACCCTCAGAAGAACCATAGTTAACTTCTTCATCGGAAGGGGAAGCAGAGCTGCTGGAAGAGATATCTACACTAGGTTCAGGCTGGCCTGCTGCTTCTACTACTTTCTGAACTACTGAGTGGGTAACTATATGTCGCAATGGGATAGCACCCCTTTTCAACATAGTTTTGTGCCCTTCCCGCAGTAAAGGGGCATCCATAGCCGATGTCCTAACCTCAGTACTGACTGCTCCGACTGCTACAGCACAAAGATATGCATAAAGTAAGGTCAAAAGGTCATCAAAAGAAGAAGGAAGATCGAGAAGATCAAAGTCACTTAGCTAACCCTCGGCCTCACCAACCGGTGTGGGCGAAGGCAGCTTGACATCCTCCTGAGCGGTGGAGGGGTCCTCTCCTACGGCTTCAGCTATCTCAGTTATCTCCACCATGGTCACAGTAGAAGGTTTTCTTTCTACATACTTCGCTACCTTGGCAATCTCCTCAGTGTTCGCAGCAGGGGCCACCGTTTCTTGAGCTACTGCTAAATAAAGAAAGTGTAAAATTAAGAATGGAGGCACCATGAAGGGAATAATTCTGCAATTCACAAAGAAGAGCAATATCACCTCCAGTTGCTTGCCAGATAGCCTCCTGCTGAGCAGCAAACTCTTCATATGATGGCACAAGGCACAAGGGAATCTCAATTACAACAGCTGTAGAAGATGACTATTTTAATGAGTCTTTTCAGACCTTCTTCGCCCGCCCCATGGCGACTTTCATTGCAGAAGTCACCCTCTTTCCGCTAGGAGGAAATGGAGTCGTGGTTGGCGCTAGTGCAGGAGTGTCAAAATATTCAGGTTTCTGAGCCTGAGAAATAATTTTCCTATAAAGTCCCTGCTATTTTATGTCTGGCCTATCTACTAAGGAAAATAGCACAAGTTGTGAACACAGTGTTTGAGGTGCATCGACCTGTTAATGTACTATGTTCAATGTGCATCGACCAGACTATGCATTCTATGTATAAGGTGCATCGACCTTTTGGATGAAAAAATGCATATGTGCATCGACCTTTTAGACTCAACGATATATGTGCATCGACCTTCTTGGTCTGTAACACATATATGCATCGACTTTCTAGACTCAATGACATACATGCATCGACCTGGTAGTTCAATGAAGTGGAGGTTGGAACGACCTTATAACTCAATAATTATGCATATGCACTGACCTTATAAGCTAAGTGTCAACATGTGCACCGACCTGCCTATGACAATATATGAATGTGCATCGACCTTCTAATGCACCAGAATGAGCATGCATCGACCTGTAAATACTAGAGACTCAAACTGACTTAAGAGACTGCAATATATTAAATGACTGTGACTATCATCAAGACGCAAACTATTGCCAGCATCAAAAGACCTCATCAAATCCACAGGAGACTCAACAGATTCCATGCCACTTGTATTCCTTACCCTATAAGATGAAATACCACTGAACATAGCTGGACCAGCTCAAGTCCCAGCATAACTCTCTTACCAATCCCATTCTCTTCGAGTGGGACACTGTAGAGTCGGCTACTTGAGGCCTCACAATTCCATGAATCACACGATTCACCAAGTGATGCAGGACGGGATGCAACTCATGACCAATTTAAATGGGAACTTGGGACTCTAGGTGATGATGCGTCCAAATTGAAGACACAACTGGCAATGACGTGACCAACTCAACATAAGCTGGCGACTCGTCCCTAGCAAGAGAAGCGTACAAATATGTGCGGTTGAGAAACTGATAAAATGAGTCAGGGTGGTCAAGACTCATTCGTGCCCAGATCGGGTCACGGGACGGGTTACACACTCTCTCTCTCTCACAGTGGTGACGTTATTTGATCAAGCTTGATCATCCTATCACACACTAGCAGCGGTGTTCAAACATATACAAAATGAGCAATGCGACCAAGAGAGGAGAAGAAATGTACCTCCACTCTCCGGGGTTGGGGAAGACCTTCCCGACCAAGATCCGTGACTCCCGGTACAATAATTGTGAATAATTGGAGCCATAAAATTATAGTCTGAAGTCCCATGTCAATGGCACCCAAGAGGGGGGTGAATTGGGTGTTTTCAATCTTTTAAGAAATTTTAGCTTTTCCAAAATGTGTGATAAGATATTAGTGCTTAAAGGTAGTCTATCCTATCAAGAATGTTGGACAAATCTTTATTGATAACTAACGGCTCGACGAATGCACTCCCGAACGAGACTATGCTATCAATCACACAGAAGGGAGGTAGGAGAAATGGAAACAAACCACAGGACACTACGATTTTTAGGTGGTTCGGATGCTACAACGCAACCTACGTCCACCCCTCACTAGCAGTGAGGATTCACACACTATCCTGCAAGAAGTTACAAGACAAGACACACACACACACACACACTCGCACTCGTGAGAAGCAAGAGCTTCCACGAAGGTGTAAGAACACCTTATGACACTTGGACACTTAGACACACACACTTAAGGCACACACTTCACGAATCTAGATAGATCCGTAGAACACACACTTGATGTCTCACGATTACAACCAGAACACACAGATTTAATGAATGAGATGATAAGAACAGAAATGCAATCGGAATTAAATCTCCCCCTTGGTTGATGACGGTTGATTTGGAAGCCGATGGTTCTTTGCTTGGCCTGGTCGGGCCTGTGTTCGTGACAATCTCCGTACCCTTGCGCAGAATCGGAGGCACCACTTTAGCCGCGCCTTTGGCAATGAACGGAGCGGCCAACATCGCAGCATCCGTCAATCCCCTTCCGGCAGCACCAGCAGTGTCGCCCTGCGCTTCGGCGTCATTAATTCCTGCGCCCATCGCAGCCACGCCGGGAACGGGAAGGCCCGCAAGGATCGTAGATGCCGTACCCAACACCGGATGACCGGATTTGAATTGATCGGATGCCTGAGAAGTTAGTTTCCCGCGAGACGACAATTCTCCCTGCACCATGCGCTTGATCGGCAGCGCAGCAGGACCGAGAGCCATCACCACTTTATCGCCCATGGTCGCCGGCGGCGCGAACAGGGAAGCAATTCCTTGAGGTACAGACTTCAATTCATCAAGAGCACCTTTCCCCGCCTGCTCCCATGAAGACGGGTCCATGATGGCGTCTCCAGCGACTTTCCACGGAGATACGTTTTCAGGTGCAAGGATTCTCCCTCCGGCGGCGTTGGTTCCTGCCTGCTTCACGCCCTGTGGCAAGGGTGAGGTGTTGGCCCTGCGCTGCTTCACCTTTGCAAGAATCGCATCCTGCTTATCGCGCGGCAATCCTTGCAAGGTCGCTAGTTGCTGATCCTGTGGCAGCGCAATGAAGTCGTCGATCGCGTCGGGCATTACTGCACCGCCTTGAGCAGACGTTCCCTCAAGTCATCACTTCCCGGCACTTGCGGAGACGTGGAAGACTTCGGGCCAGAGATTCGGCTTCTTAAGTCTGCAGCCTCAGCGTCGGCTACTTCAGACGACCGCTTGATGTCCGCAAGCATCATCTGCTCAATAGACGGCGCAAGCGTGCCCTTCAGCGTCAGGTTGTACCAGTTCTGCGCCCGCTGTGGAAGTGAACCTACACTCGCGGCCTGCTTGAATTCGGCCTGCGTCATTCTGCCCGCGCCTTGGACGTTCGAGCGCACCCATGAGTAAATCAATTCCTGGTCGCTCGATGGGGTTGACCCGGAAACAAGCGCTCTCCGCGCGGATTCGTAAGCCTGCCTCTTGTTGTTCGCATCTTCGGCAACCTTCGTGTATTGCGCAGCGTCCGACTTAGCCGTTGGGCTGCCCTTGGTAAAGTCGAGCACCGGAGACTTGGACGAAACAGGCTTGCCCTTGTTCAGCTTCTTGCTTGCTGCGTTTCCAGCCGCAATTCCAGCATTGACCGTCTGCAAATCGGGAACCTGCGGCGACGTACTTGGAACCGGAAACTGCTTCCCGCTTTTCGATTCGAGTGTGACTACATGCGGAACACCTTGATCGTCGAATACAAGCTGCTGATGCGACCCTACAGTCACTCCGGCCATGAGCTTCTGATGCTCTGCCGTTCCCTCCGCAATTTGCTCTGCTGTGGGATTGTCGCCATACTTCGCCCGTAGATACACGGAGAGCGCAGCCTGTGACGGCGTAGCGGGAGCCTTGTTCGCGGCGGCGAATTGCTTGTCGAACGTCGTCACTTCGGCGTCGGTCAGATCATCCACACTCTTCCCGAGACTCTCCGCGTACTTCGTGAGCCCGAGAGTGTACTTGTTGACCGGCTTGCCCGATGCCGCGATCTTCGCCCGTTCCAGTGCAGCCGCATCCCGCTGCCGTTGCAACTGAAGCGCTTCAGACTGCTTGACCTGCTCAGGCGTCGGAGCAGCAGCAAGACTCATCCAGTCCGGTCCCGGCTTCGGTGCGATGGGGTGAGCCGCGGCTTTCAAATGCAAAAGAAGGCTGCTGGCCTCTGGAACATCAAGTGTCTCTATTCGAGGTGTTACTCCAAGACAAACCTTTGGTAAACCCTGTATGGCACACTACAGAGTCACCCCGGGTTGTCAGAATATTTACTCATAATTGGAGGAAGCAAACTCCGCTGCCCGTTCACAAGGAGATGAGCTTTGAGGTGAGGCGCCTGCAGCAATATATCAGCCAGCTCTATGAATATGAGCAGCCCAAGCCAAATCTAATATTGGTGAAGGATCATAGCCTCTGGGAACAGCTGGATGATTTAAGCATCAAAGAGCAACCAGAAAGGGAGCAAGGAAAAGCTGAAACTGACCTCTTCTGGGGGCACGAGTCGGCTAAGTCAAGGCACCAGAAAAATAATAAATCAAAGAGCATAAGTAAAACCGTTACATTACAGTGTAATACTCTATCAGCACTGTTCACCTTGCCAGGGGAAGAGGATTATGGGGAGCCTTCCACTCCATCACTAGAAGCAAATCAAGTTGAGGCCTCAACCTCGATGCATGCTACCCGCTCTGGGAGAAAGTGGGGGCGCTTGCCCCCAGCTAACCATAACATTATCTTCAGGGGTGAACTACCCTACCAGATGCCAGAGCCAGAAGTCTGGGGCATTGAGATCCCTCCCCCATCAGGCCTTTACGCAAAAGCGAAGGGAGGTGCTGAAGCTCCATCATTCATCAAATTCATGTCCATCTTGGAAGGCAAACAACTGGCTCAGGATACTACTGCTGAAGACAAAAGGCCCCATCAACTAGCCGCCATAATGCTCAAAAAGAAGAATAAAGCAAGCGTCGATCCTCCCTCAGCACCAGAGATGACTTCCCTGACAGAGACTCCCCGACAGTCTCCTCAGAAGCAGAAAGTAAGAGAAGCGCAAGCCATGCCACAAGCACCCCGTGAGCCTCCAAGACCCCGATGGGTAGAGGAGATGCGACTGTCCAATGTCTGAGTAGGCAGCCGAAGATGTTGAAGAAGCTCCCTACGAGATTGTTCATAATTGCCTTCCAACTGATGACAACATTCAAAGAGTGGGTATTGTTATTTGCTCTAAATGTTCATGTTGTAGATATCCGAAAGTTGAAGACATCAATCACTTGTTTCTTTATAGTGATTTAGCCATTGCTGTTTGGAATGCAATAACTGCAACAGGCTTGCATTTTCAAGGAACTACTGCCAGGGAATTCATCTTGAACTCCATCACCAACGGTCAGCCAGGTTCAGCTTTTGCTCTGTTCAATCTGAGTTCTATTGGTTATGGCATGTGGGATATTTGGAAAGCCAGGAATTCTATCAAATATGACCAGAAGCCTATTAATAAATCCAGGCTTACTTACCACATCATCTCTCAAATCAAAAAGGCCTGTTCGGTTGCAGCTTTAAAGGAAACTAACAGAAGCCATCAGAAACATCTAAATCAGCTGGGTATCACATATAAAGTTTCAAGTAAACATCACATGAGGATTGTCAAATGGATCTGCCCCCCTTGGCCATTTATTAAATTGAATACAGATGGGGCTAAAAAGATGACTGGTGATTCTGGGGGTGGAGGCATCATAAGGGATTCTAGCGGTCACACTATTCTTGCATTCTCACACTACTATGGCTATTCTGATTGCTTAACTGCAGAAGCGAGAGCTCTACTAGATGGAATAAAGTATCTTAAGACTTTGGAGTCCACTCCAGCACTTATTGAATGTGACTCACTTACTCTTGTCAGGATCATTAATAAGGAAGCCAGCTGTCCCACAAACGATATAGATAATAACTCTCCCCCTTTGGCATCAACAAAAAGAGGGAGAAACAAGGTGGACTAGAAGCTAGGTGCCAGCAGAGAGAATAGGAATCACTGAGACCCGGGACCAGGCGGCGACGGAGGTTGGCGGATGAAAGCAAACATATCATTGAACGCCTGAGAGTGAGCATCGATGGCGTGTTTAATGTAATCAAGGGATTCGTTAACCGTCTGGAATTGCTGGAAATAAGTGGCATGATGAAGTTTCAAATCTGCAACATCCTGGGTAAGAGAGTCTACTGTCTCCCGAAGCTCACCTACATCACCACTCAAAGTTTCCATATACATTTGCATCCCTTGAGCATCATGAGAGGCTGCATGGCTGCTAGAAGACCCACCATGGATACCATGAACACCTGTTTCAACGTCCTCATCAGAATCATCACCAATATCCTTGTCTTTCAAGGATTTCAAAGTGCGAACAAGGTGACCGTCACGATGCCTTTCATAACCCATATTTTTGCAAACAGAATGCACAGTGTAAATATCTCCACCTCGTAGACTGGTATATGGTTCCTTCTTTAAGGGAATGTCAACCAAACGAAAGACGGCTGCTAGGGCAGCAGCATATGGAAGAGTCATGTTCCGGTTGTGGTGACATCCAGTAATATGGCTGAACAAAATTGCTGGAAAATTAATTGGCCTTTTCTGCAATATGCTAGATAGAATAAAGACTTGGAGATCTGTAAGCTTGTCTCGGCCGCCAGCTTTAGGAACCAAAATAGTGGTGACCATATGGTGAAGAATCCGCTGTAGCGGAAGTAAATAATTCGCATTTAGGCCACTAACAGATCGGTCATTCATTTGTTCTCCTGTGAGGAGTGTATATATCACCTCCTCATCACAATCAATTTCTTCGTATAAGTCTCCGACATCAGGCAAATTAAAGGCCGCAGCTAAATGAGATCTAGAGATTTGAAACGGCTGGCCATTCATCACAGTCATATATTTGTTGGCTTGGATAATCATGTTTCCATAAAACTGATGCACAAGAGAGTGATAAATCTTCCGATGATCAGCCATAAATGAAATAATATTGGGCTGGACTTGTAACAATTGAATTAATTCAGGAAGAGCCTGCTGAAAATCATCAAAATCCACTGCCCGTGGGTGAAGAAGTTTCCTGTCCATTATTTTGAATTGCGCAGGTGTGGGAGCCTGCGAGAATGCTTGTTGTTCTCGGGTCTTGGCCCTAGTTTCCTTTTGTCTACGTGAATCTTCAGCGGGCTGTTTGCCAAGTGCAGCTCGTTTTGGTGCCATGAGAGCAATTGCAATGGAGACAGGGAGTGAATAGAAATAGATTTGCTCAGTTTAACAGAGAAATCTTACCACTAATGAGAAAATTCTCCACTTCTCAGCCTTACTTCAAGAATCCAAAAATACGCCTTGATGCTGGAACAGGGAAGGGCGCGTGAAGTCCTTGCTGCCACGAGAACAAGAAATCTATAGGGGAAGTGCTCAGTCGCTGATCCACAAAGTGTGGGCGCAAGCATACAGGGGAAAGAGAGATTTTGCCCCACGAACGAAATGAAACTTGCGACTTACAGGGGAGATGTGGGATGCGCAAACGCCCCTTCGCGGAGAAGAAATGTTGCCCCCACGAACAAAGACTGGAACTCAGCAACCGCACGAACAGGATAAAGGTGTCGACACCTTCACCAAAACCGCCGGCGGCAGCCTCCGCGAGAAGTGAGATCGGCGTGGGAGGCCAAGAACATTTGCATGTCAGGGGGAGTTTCTGTCTCAGGGGGAGCTGGTGCTGTGTCTTGTGAGCTCATGCATGTCTGCATTGCATTTGTTTGTCATAGTGTTGCCATCATCAAAAAGGGGGAGATTGTTGCACTCCTACTGTTTTGATGATGGCATACACTATTTGTCAACATCTTGATTGATCTATTATCTAACTATTTTTTAATTGCTATGCTTAACTTGAGATACATCTGCTTTAAAACACATTGTTCGACCAAGTCAGTGGATATTCCCTTAATCAAAGTCCATGCATGTTTTCCTTAAAACCCAAGTCCGTGCATATTCATTGTCTTATGCAATCGTTGTGTCCATGCATACACTAAGTCTGTGCACACTTAGAGTCAGCGTCAACAACAGGTCCATGCTTATGTTACTTAAGTGTTTTCAAGTCCTTGCATGTCATTAGACTAAGTCCATGCATAGTTGGTGTAAGGCCAGTCTAAGTCTGAGCTTGTCTGGTCTACTTTTTGTGAAGTCCATGCTTATTATTGAAAGTCTGTGCATAAGTCTCCAACGTTTCAATGAAGTCCATGCAGGTTCTCAAAAATAAGTCCGTGCATTTATTTCTGGTTGAAGGACCAAGTCTGAGCATGTTGCACGCCTTCAAGGCTAAGTCGGTGCATGGTCAGAGCATACACTGTTATTAAGGCGTTGCAAGTCTGTGCACATCCCACCGGCTTACACTTTCTAACTCCGTAGACACACATAAAGTCCGTGCATATTCCACCGTCTCACTTGTTAAGTCCGTGCACGTCTTGACTCTGCTTCACAAAGCCCGTACACTTCTTCATCAACCAAGTCTGTGCACGTTCACTTATGTCCGTGCACGTTTCTACAAAGTTCGTGCACATCGCCTTTTAGCTTAAGACTGAGCATTACAAAGTCTGTGCACACTCTAGTCCGTGCACGTTTCTATAAAGCCCATGCACTTTGTGTTGAGCTTAAGTCCGAGCATCTCATGTCCGTGCACATTAAAGCCCGTGCATCTTTCTTTCTGTCATCAAAGTCCTTGCACGAATACACAAACCTCGTGGACTTCATACCCCTTGTAGGTTTCTCTTTGAGACAAAGTCCTTGCATGGTCTCATAAACTCCTTGCATTCCTTCATAGAGTCCGTGCATGTTAAACCCCGTGCAGACTTTTCTGATGTCCAACAAGTCCGTGCTCATTCGTTTCAGGTCCGAGCACATCCTGAAGTCCTTGCATTTTTTGCTTGTAAACAAGTCCGAGCACATCTTGAAGCCCTTGCTTTCTTGCTTGTAAATAAGTCCGTGCACATTGTGCACATTTCAATATGTTAACTCCATGCTTATTTCTCTCCTCTTCTCTGTACATGAACCTTATACTAAGTTCTGGTTAAATATGATAGAGATTTATTTATTTCGTGGAACGTGGATCTGGAGAGGGGCTAGGGCAGATGATCCGAGAGTCCTTGTCCCTGACACGTGACACAGAGGCCTGATTTGTTCTGGAAGACTCCCAGGGCAAGAAGCGTGGTCTCCACACTCCATCTTCCCAGCAAGCTCATATATATATATATACTGTTGGAGCTCGTACCAAGAAGGAGAGAGGACTGAAGAAAAGAATTGAGCCGATTAGAAAAACTCCACATCTGAGAAAGAGAGAGAAGAGTCCAGAAAGTAGCAGAGAGATAAAAGAAGAAGAAGAAGAAGAAAGATTAGAGAGAGTAGCAGAGAGCACGAGAGGTCTGTGAGAGAAAAGAAAGTAGAGATAGGTGGAGGGGTGGACATGGGGTCCACTTGGGTTTGAATGGTGAGAGTTGGGTTTGTGGTGCTCCTCATGGGGGGAGCCGGGTCGGTTAGGGGTCTCTTGCCCTTGGGATCGACTGGTTGTGGAGGGGTGGAAGTGGGGGTCAAAGGGGTGTGAGTAGTGTGGGTTGTGGAAGGCAGTTTTGGTTGCATTGTAGGGAATTGGAGAATTGGAGTCTTGGGTTGGTCGAGTGGGGTTGGTGGAGTTGAAGTGCTCCTTGGACTTTGGTGGGGAGTGTAGACTTTCCTAAGTTCAGCTTTCATGTTTTCCCATATGTTAATAGGCTCTTGCCTCATAACCTTCCTTGAGTGTTCAATTGATGTGACACCACTAGGGGTAACGCAGCAACAAGACAAGGACCCTCGGACCTACTCCGCAAACACAATCAACAATTAGAGCGAGGTCCTCGAAAGTGGCCGAACCACCGTTGCACAAACATGAACCCCGGGTGACTCGGTGATGCCGAGTGGAGGTGGTGGGTCAAGTCCCTTTTCGCTAGAGTGCCAGCAGGGCTAGGGTGGCCCTCCCAAGGGTACGGAGCCCACAAGTCAAGGGATGGTTGGGTGCCAATTGGGGCACTTGGTCCCTCTCTCACACAACCCACGGTGACCGCTCAGAGGTGGAACACTCCAGGGTCAGGCGCTCTCTCTCTCACTCAACGAAGTAATTTCATGGATATTAAATGAAAAAGCACTAGATATTGAGCAAGGGTTAGAGCTTACCCGGTTGGTTTGAAGAAACCAACCCCGTTCAAAGACGAGGGCGAGCGGGGAAGTGTGGGTTTCCCGCACACTGCGCCGATGTCGCTTCCCCTATTTAATAGTACATGCACTACTCCTCTCACAGGAGGGTTGGACAAGGGGTGGGGGAAAGTGGATTACAACAAAAACTACCTCCACACAAGGAGGGGCGCTAAGCCGGCCAGGTAGGGTGGGGGAGAAGACTACTAGGATACCGAAAAGGCCACTCGGCCGATTCTGCCAGCTTCTGGAACAAACAGACCTACAGTCACTATTGATGCCGCCACACACTCCCCCAAGCTTGGAAGTCACCGTGGCTAGTTCCAAAACGTCACTGACAGGCCCTGATACGCCTGCAAATTTCTGTGGGTGGCCCCGTTGTCGGCACCGGCCGGGGCGGGCTCAGGTCCTAGACCTCTGCACTCTGGCTTAGACTGGTCCTGGGGTGCAGCAGCAATTGGAAGAAGTCGTCACAACCACTCCCGAGGTCCGATCGAGGTGGAACCAAGTCGAGGACGACCGTGGTCGAGTCTTCATCGAGCAGCAGCCAGGTAGAGCACCAGATGATGTTGGGGTCGAGAGATATGTCCAGAAGAGTGGAAGGGGGTCTGGACGGGTCCTGACTGACCTGATCTGCTACCTTGGGGTTGAAAAATCGAAACGGGCTGCTCCAAGCTTCAATCGACACCCCGCTTGTTGCGTTGGACAGGTGGCTGGTGGGACTCCACTCCAGCTAAGTGGCACACCAAGGTGAGCCATGGTGTGGTCACTGGAGCTTCTACAAGCCACCTCTAGTTGTAGGCCAGATTGGTTCTGCACAGTCTGTGGAGAATGACTCTCAGGAAGGCGGCACCGTCACGATCACTCCCGTCATTGAAATGCTGCGGGACCAAAACGGGTGCGTCCTTGAATGAATCCTCTTCGATCTCCAACCAGGAAGGCCACCAGGGGAGGTCAGAGTAGGGAGATAGAGGACGTAGAGTGGAGCCCCCTTTCGCCTCACCTCGAAGCCGGCGGTGTTGCTCCCCCTACCCATTAGGTCTTGGGGGGGGGAGAGAGAGAGAATAACTCGAGAGTAGATTAGTAATTTCACCACTTAACTCACGTTTAACTCAACTTAAATCAACGGGGGTTACAATAGGGATAAATGGTAACATTTAAGACTACACAGAAGATATTATTGATAATATGTGCAAATGAAGAATATATTTGACATAATCAATATTTACATAGATATGTATGCAAAAAAAATTAAAGATCAGCAAAAAGACACGTCCTGATGCACACACCCACATTTCTGAGTGAATGAAGTCATAAACCAATCTGACATGAAACTACAATGTTGATGTGGAGGAAGTCTTAACACCCTTGTCGCCACTATAAGTGCTTTCATGTCCGTGCTTGGCTTTCATTTCACACTCTTTAGCCAAAAAAAAAAGAGGGGCAAAAAGGGGCCGAGCAAACATCAAATACCTCTACATGCCCAGCGTGAAATAAGCACCATCTATAGAAACCACCCGTGCTTCTGGACGTGGTCCCTGCAAAATGAACATAAAATAAACATCAACATAAAGATACAAGAAAAATGTCAAACGTGTGCTAAGGTTAACTCTTACATGACTAACAAATAGAAAACGGAAGATGCGACGTTAAGATCCTGTAGACTGACACGTCAATGCATCATAAGTGATCTTACCAACAGAAACGCCTAGGTGGAACCTGAAAAAATTGCATCTATTTATTTCTCTACGGTGTTCTTGGAATCTTGCGGTTGTTCTCACATCATCCAATTTACAGCTTTGGCACTATGAGAGCACCTTTCTAACCTCAGAAGGCAGTCAGCTAATTTATGGAACAATTCTCTACTTATCTGACCATAATATAAAGGAAGTTGGTCAGCCTATGCGGTTTATGACGCAGAAACATCAACCTGGTAATAAAATCCAGCTAAACAAACAGCTAACTTTGTCTGCTGACCACATCTGAAAGATGATGCCCCACCTCTGGTGTAACGGCTCAACCGGAGGACCCTTGTTGGCCGTGATCTCGGCATCACCAACCACTCAACGACGAGCTGCGCAGGGCGTTGCAGTGGCCATAGTGCATCATGTCGAAGCGCCCATCTATATAAACACGCAACGGCCTCTTCTTCCTCCCCCTCCGGCCGAAAACCTCCGGCTACGGCAAGGAAAGATGATCAGCGACCGGCAGCGGGTATCCACTGTGGATCGCCAAAACGGATACGCCAAGGACGACGCCCCCGTGAAAGCAGGCAGCCACGAGGCAGGGTCCCCGGTGGCTCACCGTGATGCCGCTGCCAGATCTCACGGCGCGACCGACGGATGAGGAGTGCGCAGCGGCCCCTGGCTTTGATAACCTCTGAGACCTTCTAGATTTCTCGCCATTGCGAATCCAGCTAACCGCAGAGACGTGGAAAACTTACGGTTCCTCCTGCTGCTTACGACGAATTCGAGCGGGAGGCAACTCGAGCTGCTCTTGGGCGTGCTTCGCGAGGCAGCCGAGGCGGTGGCGGAGTGCGAGGAAGGCGGCAGATGGCGCGCGCGCCGAGCATTAGGGGGAGTGAACCGGCGGTGGCTAGAAAGAGCCCTTGCGCTTTGGGTTTCCGAAAGGGAAGTGTCCCTCGCCGGTCTCCACCTGTCCCCAATCGATTGGTTCGGTAGTGGGTCAGGTCTTGCAACTCGTTATCACCTGCAGAAAACCAAATGTTTTATTAGAAACATAATAAAAAAACTGCATTTGTCCTATTCTCTATTTATGATTATGTGATGCTAATGAGATGTGTGGGATGCAGGTGGTGTGGAGGCCCTACTTGGGCATGGCAGACGAGGACCAGCCCTGGATCGTAGCTGGTCGACACTTGTTCGTGCGGGAGATTTGGCTCTATTGCCTGAACGAGATCGAGCCCTTGCGCCTTAGGCTGCTGATGAGGACCCTCGGCCTACATCAAGAGTGGGTCGAGGTGGCAGAGTCGTGTGGGGTCAGATGGAAGACCTGAGGGCGTGTGGTGACGACAGACTGACGACTGCGCTTTCCATAGCAGTATGTTGATTGGCAGAGGGGCGGCACCCAGGTCGTCTCCTAGGCAGAGAACAGCACGGCGTACCTCTGGACCTACTGGAGGACCTATGCCAACCGGCCTCAGATGAGGCCTCGAGGGGTACGTATGAATGCATGCTTTGATGTCTACATGCTTTAGTTGTTATATGATGAATATCGTGACTAATATGCAATGGATGTAGGATGCACAGGATGCGGTGGTGGCAGACATGCAGATGCAGATTCATATCTTGGAAGCCCGCCTAGCGATCACATGATCCGAGCTAGAGGCACTGGTGAGTATGATTTCTAAATGCTATGATATGAGTCCTGAAGTTGAGTGATTGGTGACTGACAATCTTGAATGATGCAACGTGCCCAGTAGAGGGTAGCAGCGAGAGGAGCAGGAGGAGCCTCTAGCTCGAGCGTAGTGGACCCGAGTGTCGCGATCACTTCCTTAGAGGAGCGATTGTCGAGAGCAGTGACACGAGCTGAGGCAGTCGAGCGTGACATGATAGTACAAGTAAGAAAGGCCACTTAAGCAATGCAGTTATTATCGACTTTCTTTCCAAAAAGCTTATGACATGTTAATAATGCAGGAACGGGAGCTAGACGAGGCACTAACCTGGGCTGCCTTGACAGGCACCGAGCTCGCGATCCGTGACCAGCAAGTTGCGAAGCTTGAGGAGGAGCGACGGTGGCTTACTGGGGAGCTGGCGGAGGAGAGACTGTGGGCTACAGAGGAGCTGGCGGAGGAGAGGCGGTAGGCTACAGAGGAGCAACAACGAGCTGCAAAGGAGCGGCCTCGCGAGACCAAGCAACTGCCCCGAGAGACACTCGAGCTGCAGTGGCTTCTTAGGATGGAGAGGAGAGAGCGTGACCAGGAGAGGGCAGAGGTAGCTGAGTTGAGGCTTCACTTGGGTGCGACAGAGGAGCGGGCGAGATTGGCAGAGGACCGCTACCGGAGGGGCTGAGAGCGGGCACGAGTTGAGGGATGCCTGAGCACTTACTCCAGCACGAGTTATTTAGTGGGTTCTTCTACACACTAGAGGAGAGAGGAGGAGGATCGTGCTCGAGCTGAGAGGTTGGCTGCCAGCCAGGGGTCGATGAGGCCCCCACAGGTTCCTCCTAAGGACAGAGGTGAGGTAGAGAGTAGTGGGAGGAGAGAGGAGGGAGGTGGAGAGAGCTAGAGAGAGATTACCTTTGTATAACCCCCCCTGCACTTTTGTACACACATATGCATATAGTTATGATTATGAAATGGGAAACATGTTTTGTTACCTGAGTTTGGTCCTTTTGCACTTGTGTACTTGTCTCTTTGCTCCTATGTTCACTGAGGCAAACATGTTAGTTAATCTGTTCGGCTTGGTCCCTTACTCAATAAGCAAGGGGGATGTTCTTTTTGACCTTGATAAAGGGTCAAGTGGCTAAGCCTTTAATCAACTAAGGTAAATAGTGAACCCCTGCCTCCCTCTCCACCCTGCAACCCACGCCCCATCCCCCTCCAGGTACGTCCACGGCGGCCCCGGCCTCCCTCGGCCTCATCCCCGTCGTCGACGTTGAAGTTCCCCTTGTTCTGCTGCGCCCAGACTGGTTGCAGAACCATTGACAGGGCTTGCAGTGTCCACACCTCTGCTTACTGCACGAATCAGCCTGAGCCCCCTTCTGTGGGATCGTTCTACTCCGAGTCCTCTTCGCAGCAGAGGTGTTTCGTCGCGTTTCGTCAACGGCATCAACCGCTACAGGCATTTCCGTGAAACTACGCCTAGACTGTGCCTGTTTCTGAGTGCCCCTTGGCAACACCGACACCGACTTCTCCTGTGTGGATCGGCCAGAGCCCCCTTCATGAGAGTTCTTCCCCCTCGAGTCTCCTTTGACCCCGAGGTGGTCCCGTCTATTTTTGTCATCAGCACAGCCTGGGGCGTCCATTCTCCCACGACTGCGCCTGACTGGTGCAACCCAATCTGTCCAGAACTTGCAGCAGCCTCGACAACATTGGCACACCTCCCTCTGCTAGTTTTCAGCCCAATGCATCTTCAATAGAGTTGCAGCACTCGGCGATGTGAAACCATCCCTTGTGGTCTCGCCCCGTTCTGACGTCGGCACCAAAAATTCCACAAGGGCTGTTGTTGGCCTGTCCTGCTATTTGCCCAGGAACCTGACGCCGACTATCTGAGCAACCATGACCTGTGAGAAGATCTGATGACCGCAAGCTTTTGAGGGTTTGTATTACCCCCTGTCTGCTACGTCCAAGAGCTGGTCCCGCCGTGTTTGGAGTTAGTCAACGAGCGTACCTACCGACACACCACGACTGCGCCATCCAGTCCTGCGAGGTAGAACCGCGCATGCTAACGGCAGTGACCTCCTCCACCTTCCAGCGACATCAGCTCGACGTCAGACTTGTTGGTATCCTACGGCATCCCTCAAGCTTTGTCCCTGCATTGGCAGCACTACGATTGGATGTCGGAGCACGTCGTACGATCACTGTTTGGTTTCCCCTCCCCTCATTCCCCCCTCCTGCGCGAGGGTAGTGCGTGTAGTTGATTGCCCCCACCCCCGTGATCCCCCTCCCTGCGTGGAGTGTAGTAATTGTAATAGCAGGGACTTCGCCAAGCCTCCTCAACATAGCGTGACCGCCGGGTGCACACGCTCCCCGGCTCGCCATCGTCTCCGACCGGAGCCGGTCCTTTGGATGTGCTAGGTACGTGCGGCTGCCACTTCACTCTGCTTGTCTATTATTAGCTCCAACTGTAGCGCCCGTGTGAGGAGTTCCCGGTCAATAATTCCACTATTCGTGAGTTCTTGCTGCCGGTGAGTGAGTGCACATCTGAACCCATCCCCTCGGTATTGGTCTACCCGGTTGAATCCAGCGCCCGCGACTTGTTCCCCAAGTGGTTCACCACCTCCCTCCTCGCTACTCGGACCGTGTCTGACCCTCTCATGAGCCACAGCTCACCGATCCATCACTACGAGCCCCGAGTGGAGTCTGCAACGCGCGCGAGTGTTTGCTTTGTCACTAGACGACCTGTGCTTGTTAATTGCTGGCTTAGGGTCCCATGTCTCGACCGGGTTCATCCCGCGTCAGATTTGGTATCAGAGCAAGTTTTCAACTTGCCCTTGCTTGTCAAGTCCTAGGCCTTGACCGTCTGTGCTTGTGTGTCTGTTTCATCCACCACTGACTCCCCTTAATGGCCACCCGTAGTGGTGTCCCCTATCAGCCTCCAGATCTCACGCCACTCCCTCTCTCTCCTCACCCTTATCTCTCTCTCTATCTCTTTCTCTCGAATCTCTCTCTCCCTCACACGTTCTCTCTCCTCTCTCCCCCTTTCACTCCGTTCGCGGTCCAAACAGACCCCGGTTGATGCGTGGGAGGTACCGACGGGACGAGCTCAACGTGAGGATCGCGTCGGTACCCTTCATCCCTCGGATCGTGGAGCATGGAGACACGTGCGAGTGGAAGGACGGCGTGGCCGTCGTCACCCGATCTGCACCGATTTACGGTCTTCACCACGCAAGAGGTACGGGAACTGACTCCTCGTCTCGCCAGGAACCCATTTACACCACATGCATCGCCATCCGTCGTCAGCTTCATCATTTTTCGTGCAAATCTCATTTTGGGTAATTTTAGGCTAATTTCTCAATTTACGTTCCTCTCTCGATTTCTGGTCCAGACGGCCACTGATCGAAGCAAGGGTAGTACCATTGGATTGGTCATGTCGCGAGGATCGCATCGACGCCCATCTTCCCTCGATCCGTGGAGCATGGAGCCGAGTCAGACTGGGGGGCGCCGCATCGCCCTCTCGCCGAATCGGCATCAAATCGTCAGCTTCGTCGTAGTCCAAGTAGGGGGATGGATTCCTTGCCTCATTAGGACATCACCGGTACCATATGCGCCGTGGTCCGACGCCCTTTTGCCTCATTTTCCATGCATGTTCCTGCTTAGTTCATTTTTAGATTTTAAATGCTTGAAAGCATCTCCATAGGCATTGTCTTTCAATTCTAGTGGCATGCGTAGGTTTAGAATGATGGTATGGCATGGTAGGATTGTTTAGATTTGTGTTTCCCTGCGTCGCCCGTCGATTTCGGTCAATTGGGAGGGGGTTTCGGTTTCGAACCCCAGATTCTCAAAACCTAGGTGACATAACGCGCTTGTCCCGGTGCGCTATAGTCATTTAGCGCGTCTGTAGAGGTGTGTTATTTCCCCTGGGGGTGGACTCCTCTAGGTCCGTTAACACCTCAGTATGGGTGCGTTATGTCATGCATGAACTGTGAGTTTAACTGTTGATTCTGATCGTTCTGGTGGGCATAACGGGCCATCAGAGGCGCGCTATGTTGGCTATAACGCCCCGCCCTTGGTGTGTTATAGCCCTTGACTTTAGTGTTGTGAGCCTGTTGACTTTAACACCCCTGATCCCGTGTGTTATAGTCCTATAGCGCGCCTGCCCTGGTGCGTTATAGTCTCAAATGACTGTAGATTTTTATGTGTTTTGTTGAGCATAGCGGTCCCGTCTTGGTCCGTTATGGTATGCAATGTGGTGGTCTTGGTCCGTTATATACCTGGAGATTTCAAAAGCATGTTTATGTAATTTCTAATGTATTTCATATTCCACATATGTCATGTTTAAAGTATTTTGTACACTATTGCATTATTTTACATCCCAAAAGAGCAGCTTGCTCTTTCCTTGTGATGGAACCACTAGTTGTAGCCCGACGATGCCCGTGTCGACCCACCTGGGAGAGGTGGCCGGGTATTCCCGTTGTACGGTTTGTAAGCTAGTTTCTGTGGGCCCTCTCGTAGAGTCAGAAGCGTCCTGCTGGGAGGAAAAACTAGCTAGAGGCCTAGCTCAAGGCAATGGGTCAGTGTGTACACACGTGGTCAGAGGCTTGGACTGACGCTGACGAGCGTTACTCTAATTAGTCACTCGGTGCGGTACTGTTGTGTCACTCGCTTGTCACGAGCTTGACTGCGAGGTGCTTGAGACGCAGTGTAATGTTCCGCACATGCCCCGGCATCGACACATCCGTCGCGAACGACGGCATCGTGATATCAACCTGCGTACCCGGCGACAGGTCAGCCATGCCGGACGACCTTCCCCACGTAGTAGATCCGGTCAGTGGTGCCGTTCACATACCGCAGCTTCACGACAGTCCCGTCAGGCATCGTGTCCGCCGTCGCCTTGTCCACCTCAAACGTCGCCGTCGACCCGGACGTGGTAGCCGTCCACACCGACGCCGCGGAATCCGAGAACACCAGCGACCACACCGTCCCCACCGGCCAGTCCGTCACCGCACCGTCCTCGTCCTTACAGGTGAGGACCGCCGTGAAATCCGAGCCTGTGGGCAGATGCAGCCGCAGCGCCTTCGGGGACAAACCCAGCTCTAGAACAGCAGTCACGCGGCTTCCTCTCTATCGGCGGGCTTCTCCGGCGGCGCCAGCAGCCCCTCAAAATCACGCGGCGAGAACCCCACCGGAGTCACCACCGCCTCAGGGAACGCGCCCTCGGTCACCCGCACCTCACCCAGCACAATCCAGATCGCATCCCGCACAGTCGGCGTCGAACGGCTGTCCCGGTTGTCCGGGATCTGCAACATCTGCCCCGCCTCCACATGCCGCGCCGACGTCGGAGTGCCGTTCATCGCCATCAGGTTCAGGTGATCCAGCAGCACCGCACGGGTGAACCCCATCCGGCCGCCGACCTTCGCGCCGCGACCATCCACATACGCCTGCGCCGTCGACTCCGTGATCGGCCCCAACGGCGTCAGGTCCACCGACCGCTCACGAGGCCCGAACGCATCCTTCGCCGCCGAGTCCTCCCACGACACCACCCGGAACGTGTCGGCCAGCGAGACCCGGATGCCCTTCCCGGTGCCCGTCAGGTTCGCCGCGTTCCCCGTCATGATGACGCCGCCGGTCGGGACCGTGATCACCCACGGCGACCCCGACCCGGTGACCGTCGCCGTAGCGAACACCCCGCCCAACCCCTGCACCGCTGTCTGCACGGTCGCAGCGTTCGCATTCCACGCGATGTTGCCGGTGGTCTGCCCGTTCGCCGTCAACGTGAACGTGCCGCCCAGCGAGTTCCCGAGCAGCGTCACCCGGTAGTTCGTCACCCCGTCGATGAAGTAGTCCGCCCAGAGCTTCGTCACGAACTGGTCGTCCGCGACACCCATGTAGTACGGGTCGGGCAGCACCGTGTGCGATGGGGCGGTTGGGTCGGCCTTGTAGGTGATCGCGCCCCACTTGTCGACGTGGACCCGCTTCCCCTGCAACTCGGCGGCACGCGCCAGCAGTTGGCCGACCGTGATCCCCGGACCGTCACCAGCCTGCTTGAGGTCGTCCGAACCCAGGTCCAGCCCGTACCGGGAGAACAGCGCGCCCCGCTCGACGGCCGCGTCCACGGCGTCGTTCGGCACCCACGTCGCCTCCCACCGCTCCAGGTCCTCGTTGTAGACCTTCGCGGCATAGTCCTTCAACGTCTCGCCGTAGCCGACCGCCTGGATACCCAGTCCGTCCGACTGGTCCCGGTCCGCCTCCGTCGTGACGCCACCCCACACCAGCCCACCGGCCGGGGAGTAGATCTCGAACCGGCGGCCACGACGCGTCCACTCCGCCTCGAAGTTCGTCGGCGCGAACACGTTCACCCCGGCCTGGTAGCAGCCGGACGGCTCATCCACCCGCCAGATCGTCGAGTGCTCCAGCCCATCGGTGAAGAACTCGGTGTCGATCCACACCCCGTCCACCAGAGCACGCGCACCACCGGGGGTCATCCGCCGCCACCCCCGCCGCCGGAGTCGGAGTCGATGTTCGTCGGCGTACCCACCGTCACCGTCTGCTGCACCACCACCGGAGCCAGCGTGTGACCCGCCGGCCGATGCTTCACCGCCATCTCGAACCCGGTCGGCATCGAATGCGTGCCCGCGTTGGTCCGCTGATACCACAGCGGCGTCACAGGCGGCCCGATCTCCGGGAACGCCCATGACGGCGTGCCGGTCGTACCCGTGTCCGTCGTCGGCAGCAGCGTCGTCGCCAGCAGCCCGTTCGGGTCCGCCGCCGTCGACGTGAACACCCCCGGTCGCGGACGGTCGAACGACGGCGGGTCGACGAACAGCCGGTCACCCGCACCCAGCACATGCAGCAGCCGCGCCTCCGGGGCCTCCCGGATCAGGCGCACCGCGCACTCCACCGTCGTCCCGCCGCCGTTCTTGCGGAACTCCATCGTCGTCCCCAGCGCGGAGGGGTAGGTCAACCCGTCATCCGGCGCCAGGCCACCAGCAGCGACCGTGCCGATCCGCTGCGACCGCCGCCCACCGAACGTGAACGGCCCGATCGGGAACCACCGCGGCGAGGTCGAAGCCCACTTCACCCGGGTCCGCGCCGTCTTCTGCATCCCCGCCAGATAGACCGAGAACACGTCGCCCACCGCATACGAGCCGGTCGGGTAGATGTAGAGGTAGTAGTCGCCCTCCGGGGCGCTCTGCCACGTCGACCCCAGATCCGGCGCCCACCCGCACGTCAGCATCGTCGGGTCCGCGTAGATCAGGTTCTCGCCCGACGTCGCATACAGCCGCAGCCGCGCAGGCACCTTCACCGCGCCCTGCGTCCGCACCACGAACACCGACGACCCCGGCACACCCGTCGAGGTGGAGAGCTGGTTCAGATGCACCCGGCCACGCGCCGAAGCACCGCCACGGATCTCGACCTCGAGCCGCACCTTCTTCGAGGCGGGCATCGCGAAGTAGTAGCGAGTGAACCCGTTCGACTGCGGTACCACCGCCAGCGGCGACTCCGGGGACGCGCCCACCAGGCGCAACGCACCCATGCCCGCGCCCTCACCCTCGAACGCGATCTCCGCGAACAGGTACAGGTTCGACGTCACCAGCGTCGGCGTGTAAGACAGCACCGCCAAAGCACCCGACTGGAAGCCGCTACCAATGAACCCGCCGGCC
This sequence comes from Amorphophallus titanum, assembly GCA_024336825.1. Taxonomy (NCBI): domain Eukaryota; kingdom Viridiplantae; phylum Streptophyta; class Magnoliopsida; order Alismatales; family Araceae; genus Amorphophallus; species Amorphophallus titanum. The sequence goes on from JANBPO010002596.1 coordinate 5,877,997, forward strand.
GTCGACCCGCTGCCCCAACTAACCGGAGCCGTGCCCGCCGTCGTCATCCACGGCGTCGACACCACGCTCTGCGTCAGGTACGTGCCAGCCGTCAGCCCCGGCCAGTTCGTCGCCGACGACCCATCCGACACCGACGTGGCGGTCGACGAGGCTGGCGCGAACTTCTCCTCGACCTCGAACTCCGAGTACGCCTCAGGAGCCGACCGCAGGCTGAACGTGTACGGCTGCCGGATCACGCCATCGCGTGCGAACTCCAGGTCGTCGAACGACAGCCGCATCGTCGACGTGCGGACATCGAACAGCGTCCTCGGCCCCGAGCGCGGCGGCAGCCACTCCAGGACACCCGGGCCACCCAGCACCATCGCCAGCGCCCGCTCACCCTGATGCACATCCTCAGCCGTGTAACCGCACACCTCGGTGACGAACGTCTGCGACCGATTCCCGTAACCCGTGATGATCTCGTCAGCACCCGACGTCAGCAGCGAACGGCGCGTCTCAAACTGCGCCTCAGGCTCACCCAAATCCACGCCTGCCGCATACGTCTCAAACCAGAAACCCGACGACGGCTGCTCATGCGTCACCAACGGGACCCCAGAAAGAGTCCACTCATGCAGCCGCGTCATCAGCGTCCCTTCCGGTTCGCGTTCGCCATCGACCGCCCAAGCTGATTCCCCAGCCGGTCAATCGCCTTCTCCACACGCTCAAGCCGCGCCTCACGACGACGCGCTAGCCGGTTCGCCTCACGCAACTCCGCCTGGTTCTGCCGGTGAATCTCGTTCGCCTCAGCAAGCCGCTCACCAAACACCGCGAACCCGGCAGTCGCACCCGTCTGGTTCGCCTGCCCAAGCGTGTTCTGGAACGACGACTGGAACCCCGCCAGCTGCTCACCAGTGAGTTGCGTGAACATCTGCAACTGACTGACGGACGCGTTCTCGAGCAGCCACTGCAACGCGTCACCAGACAGGCCCATGCTCTTGAGCCGCAACGCGTACTGCTCGAACAAGTTGCCCTGGTTCTCCAGGTCAGCCAGACCCGCAACAATCGACTCGAACGTCGCACCCTCACCAAGAAGATCCGACCCCGGCGCGAACTTCCCAGCCACCGTGTCCCGCAGACTGTCCCGCGCGCTCTTAAGCTCATCCACCAGAGCCTTAGAAGCCTCAGCCTCCCGCTCCAGCCCCTTAATGCGCCGCTCAGACGCCCGCAGCCACGCATTCAACTCACGACGACGAGCACGCAACTCATCCCGCATAAAATCAAGCAGCATCAACCCGCCCTGCGACGCCGCCTGCATCCCAATCGGCGCGTGTTTTTTCGAGTTCCGACCCGGTTTCCGGCGAAACCTTCGGCACGCCGTTGCGGGCGAACGTGGTCGTTCACCGGGGCGTGAGTGGTACCGTTGCGATCGGTGCGTTCTGAGGATCGCGAAAACGTGATTTTCTATTTTTTGATATTTTTCAAAAAATTCAGATTTTCTATAAATATCCAACCCCGTTACCCCTTTTCTTTTCATTTTCATTTCTTCTTCCTCTCTCCCCACGTGACCGCACCTCTGCCCCTCTCTCTCGTTCGATCGCACGGTGAGCTCCCTCCGGCTGCAGACGGCGTGGGGCGGCGGCGTCGCGACGTAAAGATCATGGGATTTCATGGAAGGAGCGAGGGTTTCCAAGACGTTTCTTGCGATTTCGGCATCGATTCGGCGGAGCATTCGCTCCATTGAGGTAGGGTGACGTTCCCTAGCTCCCTGCGTTTCATTTCCGTGGTTTGTAGCCCGTCGTGAGGCCGAGAGGGGTGTTTTTGAGCGGGTTAGGGCAAAATCATATTTTGGGGAGTGATCGCCCGATCTAGCGATTCATCGCGTTTTTGGCCGATCCGAGGCCATAGAATCTTGCCTAGGGCTGTTGGGGAGCTTCCCTGTGTATTTCCCCCTCTCCGGTGGAGGTACAGGGGCATGGTTGGCATTTTTAGGTTGTACTCCCCGTTTCGCCATCGGATCGTCATAGCGGTCGTACCAAAGACCGCTATGTGCATAACGCGCCTAGGCAGGTGCGTTATGCTTCGTATGTTTCGTGTCTGAGTTTTGAGGGAATAACGGTCACTCGACTGATCGTTATGTCAGGTATAACGCCCCAGAGAAGGTGCATTATGGTTTCCGACCGTTAGATTTGACCGTTGGTTGTGACCATTGGGGGCCTGGTCACATAACGCGCCCGGGGAGGCCCGTTATGTACCTTAACACCCCAGGGAAGGTGCGTTATGCTTAACGCCCTTGCCCTCCACTTAACGCGCCAGAGGTGGTCTATTAAGGTCTATAACACCCCTTGAGGAGTGCGTTATAGTCTGTTTCCCTCCGTGACATAACGCACCCTGACTGGTCCGTTATGTGCATAACACCCCTTGAGGAGTGCGTTATGTCCATTTTTGTGACTTGAGGCTTAACGCGCCCCTGTCGGACCGTTAAGCACTATAACGCACCTGGACAGGCGCGTTATGGTCTATTTTTCGTCGGGAGTGGCAGACGGCCGAGCTGGACCGTCCATTCTCCCCCGCATGACTGTGAGTTAGTCGTGCACCCGTGAGTGGCCAATGATGGACCGTTCATCATCTGAGGCCTAGCCAGTGATTTTCGTGCCGATTCGAGTCCCGGGTGAGTGAACCTCGATCCACGTGCTGACCTGTGGTCTGACTGATGCTGGGCATCATGTGGGACCAGGTGTAGGGCGCCGAGAGGGGTCCCGGGATGTGACGTCTTCGACTTATGTCACCATGAGTCGGTGTTATACGAGGAGCGATACTTGTACTCGTTTACTTTCGGAGTTGGTTTCCGTGACTTGATGGTCTGTGCTTCCGGTGACCCACCCACTAGTCGTAGCTTCCACGGCACGCGTGTGTCGGACCACTAGGAGCACTGGTGTGGCGCACCCGAGAGAGACGGTGAGTAAGCTAGTTACCGTAGGGCCCCCGCATACCGCCGAGTCTGGGCTGGTGGGGGAATTACTAGCTAGAGGACAGACCTAGGGCGTATGGTCTGAGTGTGCACACGAGGCTGAGGGCTCGGACCCGCGCTGCAAACTTGCAAGGAAAGAGATTAAGAGAGAAAAATAATCAAAAGAGCACTTCCACTTAATTTAAATGATAAAATTACAAAACATGCTACAATACAAATCAAATCAAAGATGATGAAAGAACTAAGGCACTCAAATAAATAGGAAAATTAAGAGAACTGTAAATATAAAAACAACATCAACACCAATGGGCCTTAGCCCCCTCCCTCTCCTTTCTTCTTCCCAAAACTCTCAAAACAGAACTCAAACAAACTCTTCAAAGGAACTCCAAAATAACAACAACCCAACCCTAAAAACTATCCACCGGAACTCTTAAAAACTCTCCCAACCGAACCCCCATCTCTTGCCAACCGGGGCCCCTTTTATAGGGCCAACCTAAGCCTCTTTCTCTTCCCTTTTTTCGTGTGAATGGGCCTGCATAAATTGCATCCTTTGGCCACTATTGTTGAAGGACGCTCTCTCGCCATGCGTGAAGGGGCACTCGTGCACCCCTGAAGACCCACTGGCGAGGAAACTGGCCGCCAACACGGAAGTTACTGAAGAGGCACGTTTAAGACACACGTTGAAGATGCAGGGTGGCCGCTGCTTTACACATGAAGAAGCTCACTAGCCACTGCCAGCTGTTGAGCCCCTTGGGCTGTGATGATGGTGTGTTGTTTTGATGATTGTAACTTTCTGAGTCACCATATAAGATTGCATGTGCATTCATAGCTGTTCTGCATATGCTTGAGATGAATGGCATTGTTGCCTTATTGCTGTTGTCTGTTCTGGGATTGATGCATATTATCTTGCTTGCTGCATTAGGTATGTGCATGTCTTCATAAGTGTTCGTGCATATGGGCTATCCAACAGATAGCTTGGTCAGTGTTTGCTTGGGTAGGAAAAGGGTCGACCCATTGGGATGACACTTTCCTCCAGGGGCCTGAGTGGCTTAGACTCAGTGTACTCAGTGTTTGCCTGTGTATAAGTGTTTGCCTATGCATATTAGTCCATGACCTCTTTCAAAAGTCCATGCATATTTACATTAAGGTTGAGCCAAGTCTGTGGACAGGCTGTCCTATGCATACCTTCAACTTAAGCATATCAGGTCTGAGTCCATGCATAGTCCGTGCAAGTGTTGCACGTCTTACCTTCTAAAGTCCTTGCACAGTCTGTGCAAGTGTTGCACGCCATTCATTGTTGAGTCCGAGCATGTTCATGTTATTGACTCCATGCATGAATAGTTGCATCCAAGTCCGTGCACGCACTATAGCAAGGTCCATGCATATTCGTGTTTAGTTACATGTCAAGTCCGTGCATGAACAATGCACGTCTTCCTGGTAACAGAGTCCATGCATATTTTTTCAAGGCAAGACAAAGTCCATGTATAGTGTTTAGTTCTGTCAAGTCCATACAGGTTTCATGCCTTGGCAGCATGAAGACCATACAGGTTATGCATGTTGTTCGCCCTTTCATAAAGTCCGTGCAGGTGTTCCCCATGTGCATTGTAAAGTTCATGCATGTCTTATACAGAGTCCGTGCATGTTTTGGACTTAGACAAATTTTTGTTGGGTTGCATTTTAAGTCCGTGCACGTTTTTGCATCTAAAGTCCGTGCAGATTTTACCTGTGCATTGTTAAGCCCATGCATGTCTCATCTCAAGTCCTTGCACGTCTTCATATAGTCCGTGCATGCCAAACCCCGTGCACATTTTGGACTTAGTCTATTTACCGATTGGGTTGCATCTAAAGTCCTTGCACATCTTCATATAGTCCTTGCATGTCAAACCGCGAGGATGCGCCGGCTGTCGACCCTGCGAGGGAAGCTCCGATGCAGGTGAGGGAAGTGCTTGCTCGGACCTCGTCCTCGTCGGGCGAGAAGGTGGATTATGATAACTCCTTTGACGAGGTGGCTTTGGGGGAAGGTGTGCCTGAGGAGTCCGGACCTCCTGAGCCGCCCCCTATAAGTGTGAGTCCATTCGTGTAGGGCTTCTCCTCATGACCATCCACTGATCTTGTTTCTCCTGCTTGTTGACTTTCAGGAGCTACCCCCACCGAAGGTTGCAGAAGTCGTCGCCCCGGGCCTATTAGTCGGTGGACCAGAAGGAGTCCACGTGGGCTTAGACAAACTGGCGTCTTTCTTTGAAGCTCTACGGCAGGAGGTAGCCGCGGAGACTTCCAGTACTCCCGGGTCGATGGACGAGCCTCTGGAGGAGGGGGAGATCGCGCCTGAGGGCAGCATAGTCCCAGTGGCCGAGGTAAGCATGGGGACTTTTCAGCTCTCCCTTTGTCTTTTCACGACTTTGGGTGATTCGCCTCAGGCAATGGGTGACTAACCCTGTCTTGTATATTTAGGAGGAGACAGAGCTCCTGAAAGCGCACGCCGCCAGAGCTCACAGGGCTATCCCCAAGCGGAGGAAGCTTCTCAGTCCCGCGGGAGTGGACAGGCTGAGATCACTCTGGGGGCCGGAGGTGGAGCCGCTAGTGTCGCTTCTACAGTCAGGGGCTAGCCTGTAGCTAACAGTTCCTCTTCCCCCTCTTCCAAAGCTCTCGATGTCGAAGGAGACCCAGCTTTTGCAAGGGATCCTGGCAAGCATCACCATTCCCGGGGAGGAGGAACCGCAAGCAGAAGGGGTTGCGGGTCTCTTAGCAATAACATCTGGTCCAGCTTCCATCGACATCCCTCCTCTGACTGAGAGCAAGACTCCTGCCTTGCCAGGCCGCGCAGCAATGGTGTCAAGCGATCCGACGATGGTTTCGCCTACTCCTCTGGCAGTGGCTGGCCGGGAGTTATCTTTTGAAGTCGGAGAGCCTAGTGATTTGGCTATGGCACTTCCCTCTTTCTCGACCATAGTGGATGCAGAGATATGGGCTACCGTGGATAGCGCGGTGGAGTTCAATCTTTCGACGGTACCTTCAATCGGCCACGCCGCTTCGGACGCACCGGTTCGACAGATGCTGCTGACGCTATAGTCGATGATGCTTGCCGACCCCTCCCTTACGTACTGAGGGGCGCACACGATAGTGATGTAGCTAATCGGGGCACTACAAGTGTTGGGTTGCCCGCTAGAGGAGTGGTCACGACGAGTCCTACTATTGCTGAAATATGTGAACCGTCGCGAATTCCTTGAGACTCGGGCCCCCAACAAGCTTGTCGCCAACAAGGCCCAAGAGGGTGAATACCTGCAAGCTTTGGGGGTGCCTTGAAGCAGCGAGGAGCAGCACGAGAAGGCTTTGGAAGGAGGTCATCGTGACGTCCACGCCCTCAGGAATAGAATCGAGAAACTAGAGGGCTATCTCACTGTAGTCCGATCCGAGCTGGCTGAGGCCGAGGCCACCGTTGAGAGGGAGAGCGAGGCGCTCGCCATTGCCAGGGCCGAGACAGCATCCGTAGAAACAGAGCTGGTGCACCTTGAAGAGTAGAGGGACCGATTGCGCAACATGGCAGACTTTCCTTGCGTTGGGATTCTCCCCCTCAAGGATATCTTCCGGGGCATCGACTGAGCACTGCTCTCCTCGACCCTCCTCTTGTACTCTGCTTCTCTCTCTTTCTCTTAATCATCATCAACCTCCTGGGTGGGGGGTCCTCTTTGCTAGGAGCAGTCGAAGAGGTAGTGGCCCGTGCCGAGGATGAGGCGGGTGGGCCAGCCATCCCCTGACTGGGAGAGGTCGCAGTGTTGGGGCCAGCTGGTCCTCGGATAGATGGGTCCTTCGACTGGACAGGGTGGAGAGTAATCCTATGGCCACCATGGTCGAAGGTGCATGTGTTCGACTGGCCATAAAGGGTGACGTCCCGATCAAAGAGCCAAGGCCTACAGAGGATGATGCTACCCACCTCCATAGGCAGCACATCGCACCAGATCACATCATGGTATGCTTGAAATTATAGCGGTACCAAACACCGCAGTCTGACCAGGATGGAAGTGGAATCCACCCAAGATACTCTATATGGTGCGGGGTGATCCACGGGTGTCAAACCAAGGCGTTTAACAGTGCCTGTGGAGATAGCGTTAATGTAGCTCCTGCTATCTATAATCACCTTACAAGCCTTCCCTTCCAGCATACAAAATTTGTGGAAGATGGTGGTATGACACCAGTCGTCACTCACCTGAGGCTGGGTTAGGATGCACCTGACTACACCCAACTGCACGTCATCCTGGTACTGGTACCCGGGACGTCAACTTGCTCTCCTTCCATCAACTCATCAAAGAACTCCTCAGCTAAATCTTGCTCAGGTTCATAGCTGATCGGCACCAACTCAGGCGTGGGATCACGAGTAGGCGTGTCTGCAAAAACAAGTGATTCCCGAGTGGGACACTTGCTCGCATAATGGCCAACTCCACCACACCTATAACAACTGTTTCGCATCTCGGTGCCCTGGGATGTTCCACCGATCATCGGCCCCTTACCCTTGTCCTCACGACAGACAGGGGGTGTTGGAAGCAGGGGTCAAGTTGGCACGATAGGCGGATGAGGTCTAGGGGCAGGGATGGGTGCCGGCTAGCGAGGGTGAGGATCCCTCGTAAGGAGGGTGCGAGGCCTAGGGGCAGTGGGGTTCTGGAGAGGGGTTCTGGGGGACGAGCCACCGGCCACCGACTATAAGGACTAGGCGTGGTACGAGAGTCGAACCCACAAGGATAGGTGGCCCCCTGGCACTGGATAAAAGCAAACTCCGCCACAAACTGCTCCACCTCGAGAGCAACCTGATATGCGGCTTCCAGCATGGTCACGTTGCGGCGGAAAAGCTCATACTGAAGCTGTGGCTGCAGACTACGTCAGAAGCGGGAAACAAGCATGGAGCTTTCCTTCGAGATGCCACATCGCAGAAAATACTCATCAAATTTGGTGACATACTCAGAGGCAGACCGATCTCCCTGGCTGAGACTCTGCCACCTATCGATGAGCCACTGACGGTATGTGGCAGGAAGGTACTTTTACCAGAGTTTGATCTTCATCTCCTCCCATGTCTCAACCTGGGGCTCTTGACGCAGAAACAACATGCTCACCACATTCTTCCAATAAGTTTGTGCCTACCTTAACAGCTTCATTTTCGCGAATCAGACTTTACGGTGGTCTGTTATCTCAAACCACTCGAAGTATCGATCCATTCTGGCCTCCCAATCTAGATAGTCCTTCGGTTCCAAAGCCATTGATCCGTCAAACGTGGGAGGGTCCACGCGAACGGTCTTGAGGATCTGCTCGTCCTCATCATCCCTTTATGGTCGGTGACCACGTTGGCGTCAGTCATTTCCCTCATAATCATTGTCAGACTCGTAGTCCTCAAAATCGAGGGCACGTGGCCAACGCTCCTCAGCCCTAGTTATTGAATTTAAAGGCTCCCGGGAGGTGTGGCGGATACACTAGGCAAGTCTGACGTGATGGGTCGATGTCGACATTATTTTCATCTAACCATTTCTTGCCTAGGATTATGCAAGGTCCCGCCAAAGTGCCAATTTGTCACCAAGCTATTGATGTGACACAACCCCTTGGACCTAGCAAGTAATCATGAACCGAACAACGGACTCACTCAAGCGGGCTCACCCGTGTCGCGCACACTCGGTCCATAGGTGGACCGACGATGGTGGTGAGGGTCTGAGGTTAGACCTTGGGGTTCCCGGTCTATGGACAGCTTGGAGAGGACCCCAATGGGCTAGGGATGCCCAATTCGTGGGCGGTCGGCATGCTAAGGGCGTGGGGACGAAAGGTCACTCTCACAGCTCACCCGCGGTGGTCACTCAGGTGATCGGCACTTTGGTTCGGGCACTCACTCACTGCCGACGGAGCAACCAAAAATAATACTAAACTAAGCAAGTAAATGCCAGAAGTGAGGAGTGTTCCGAAGCTCACCTGATCAACGTGAAGACGCCGACCCCGGCTGGAGACGAGGGCGAGTGGGGAGACATGGGTACGCACCCGAACACCGTGTCAGTGTCGCTTTGTCCTGAAAATTAAGAGTGAATACACCACTATGCCTCACACAGGAGGGTGATCGTGGGGTGTGAGACTTAATTTTACACTCAAACACTACCTTCATGCAGGGAGGGGCAGTCAGCCGGCCAGGCGGGGAGGGGAGAAAGGAATTAGAAACCAAGGGGATGAAGCTCGTCAGTTCTGTCTGTTCTCTAGAATAGAGGATAGACAGGTGGATTTGTCACTACTGCGACCACTCACGATTTTTTTCGAAGACGAAACTAGTGGGAGGGCCTTCGTAACTGGGTCAGGATGATGCCTGATTTTTGCAGAATTCTCTAGTCACCAGATCTAGTCGAGGGCTGGCCGCAAGCAAGGCCTTGGGTTTCTGGTTCAGTCCGCAGGAGTACCTCAACAGTAGGAACAAGTGGCTGCCACAAGTGTTCCTGAACTCGGAATTGAGTGAGGCCAGAATCGTCGGAACCGTCATCGAGTCCTCTTCGAGAAGGCACCCGCAGGAACATCTGCGGAGGTCGCAGTAGACTGGAGCAGCCAGATGAGTGAGAAAGTGTTGGCTTAGTCCAAGAGTGGGCAGAGCAGAGTGCCTAGGGGAGAAAATTTAGAAATCATTCCTTCGGTTGTCAATCGGGGTGACACTTTTTGCTGATGATGGTCGATAGGTGGAAGAAGCTCTCGTACAAGTGGCGCCTCCAAAATCCAAGGGGTGTAGCCGTGGTGGCTCCTGGAACTCGCCTCAGGTTGCTAGTCTGGCCTGATTTGTGCAATCAGGGGAGAATGGCTCTCCCGGGCAGCTCCGATGTTGAAAGAGGGAAAGACCACCTCTGTTGCAAAGTAGACTTGATGTTCTTTCCAACGGTATATGTTACGCCTCTAGTAGCCCTAGGATAACGGCGTGGCACCCTCTTCAAGCTGATAGTTTTCTGCTAGTTGTGAACTGGATGGGAAGGGTGGAGATAGGTGATTGGGGATGGGGTAGATGAGAGGGGAAATGAGGTGGATGTGGTGTGGGGGTGACCCCTGGCTGTGAGGGGGTCTTGGAGGGAGTGTTATAAGGTGTTGGAGGGGGAGAATGGGGTCTGGAAGGTGGTGATTGCCATGGGTGAGAGAGGAGATACGAATTTTGGGTTGGGAGGGAGAGAGGAGGGAGATCTCTCTCGCTATCATGGGCTCTCAGTGCAGAATGGCGGTAATTCGATACCTAGTATCGGGTTATCGGTATTGTGTACTCTGGTTCGTTACAATTCTACTCCAAGGTGGTAGACCGAGAAAACTCAGCCCGTAACTGCTGTTGGCACAAGGTCGTCGACCGACAACACTGGAATCAGCCCCCAAGACCCGAAGTTCGTAGTGAAGGCCGACGGCTGGGTGGCTCGAGTGCAAGCCTTCGCCCGAGCTAATAATAGTGTTGAGGATGCTCGTAATGACGTGCTTGCACCCAGAGTTGACACTGCAGGGGGTGCCAGGATGCCAGCGACCCGAGGCCTTGAGCCTAGTCTGGGAACTGGTGGACCGGAAGGTGGGATACATGGCCTTCGGTCCACACCGGGGCCGCCATGTCCCATAGAGGTAGACCCGTACTGGGAGTTGGCATCGTCGAGTTGTAGGGAACGTGCCCCCACGATGGAGCTGAGGGGTGCAGAACCTGACGCGGATCACTTACGCTAGGCGTCATCCGCGGGAAACCTGGGGTTGCATGCTTGATCTGCATGTTGAGCAGCCTCTAACCGGGGTTTGATGCACCGGGTGAGGCGGTTGCACTTCAGAAATTCGGGTCGAACGGCCAGAATGAGATACTGGGGAGCCCTGCCCCCAGGTCAGGAGACCCGTGCGAGGAGCTGGCTCGGCTGAGGCTCGGGGTTGATGGCCCGAGTGAGGCGCTGAGGAGCCCGGCACCTTAGAGTGGAGACCCACACCAGATGCTGACTTAACCGAGGCCCAGGGCTGGAAGCCTGAGCGAACTGTAGTGGTAGGGACCAGGACTCGGGGCGCAAAGCTTGCATCGGGAGCCGGTCGAAACTGGGCCCGGGGGCTAGTGTTAGCCTGAGTCGGAGCTGGTCCGGAACCCCTACGGGGGCCAACAACAGGTGACCCGAGTCTGACGCTCAGTCTAGCCACTGAGACTGGCGATGGGTGTGGTGCGTTGACGGCACCAGAAGAGACAGGAGCTGAGGGTGGCTGTGGAGCCGCCACAGGGACCACACCCAAGAAGTAGGGTGATCTGACGACTGGGGTGAAACTATCGAAAGCCATCAGCACCGCCAAGTAGCCCACCCACGCATGGGTGGCGATGACTATGGGACCATAGGTGATGGCCGCCATAGTTGTTGATGCGCCGGACAAGCAGAGGCGATGGCCGCCAACGGTCATCGAACGTGATCCGGCAACTGGAAGGCGAACTGGAGGCTGCTGGAAACTGCGAACAGGTGCTCTCCTCCTACCTCTCCTGCAAGGATAGGAAAAGGGCACCAGGACTTCAGGGCTGGCATAGGCTTTCTCTTCAGTAGAAAGAAGGAAGACGGGAGACGTCCCACCAGGCGTGCCATCTTTTTGTTGGTGCACGGTGGGGTTTCGCCGGTGCGGTGTGTGTGCGGTGACCGAAGTGAGGGGTAGGATATAGCTACGGGAGAGATGCCGGAATATAGTGTGCTTCGGGCACTCCCTCTCGTGGTCATATCTTTCTCAAAGCGGCACCGTGCACTCGCCTTTTATGAAAAGTCGATGGGAGACCAAGTGGCACGAAAAGTTTCTAGGTTTTAAGGGAAACGTAACTGGGATGTGGGAGTGCCAGTCGATTTCTCGACAATCACCCGTGGAACTGAGAGTTGACCGGGGAAGAGCCGCCAGGGCATGACACGTGGACTCGAGAGGTGAGAGGCACATGGAGGGAAGGTCGGTTCCATAGGTGCGAGTTCCCAGGTGCTTCGATTCTATCGACTGGCTCCAGTCCAGTTGGTCTCCAATTCTTATACTTTCGTGTTCTCCTTCATCTTCCTTTGTCGTTTGTGTGGGGCCGAGCCTTCGCTGGATCTCTTCCACGCCTTCTTTGAGTTGAAGGAGCATGCCCACGCGGGTAAAAGCTTCTTCTATTTTCTGGCGAAGAGGGAAGGAGTTGTGTGACCCTCTCTCCCAGAGATTCTTCCCACAAGGGCTAGAAGACCCAGTATTTCTGGGTGGGCGCAGTAGCCCTGGACAGCGGTTCCTGGAACTTCCCGCTGATCCCCAACTTTCACCCAAATATCCCTCCGAAGTTAGCGGCGATTTCCCCGGAGGTGGAGAAGAAGGTTGCCCTTCTTCAGGAGAATCGCCGATCTACTGCCGAGTTGATGACCGTGGCCAACATCGAGGAGTATCCTTCTCTGATGGTGGCACCTCCAGGTAAGGGCTTCAGAGCCTTGTGTTGATGTTGGGTCGCCTTAGTGAACATCTTTCTAACGGTTCACTTCCCTTGGCTCAGATTCGAGGCGAGTGGCTGATGAAGGGGCGTCGTCGGCCGAGGTGGTAATCCTTGACGAGGAGGAGGCGTCTGCTCCCGGTGGACCTCATGCGTCCGGGAGTTCTTCCCGTGCCCGGGACAAGGGCAAGCAACTTACTCGGGATGGACCTTCCGAGCGGCGCGGGGCCAAGCGTAAGGATCCCGTAGAAAAAGTGTTGCGGTCTTTAATGAAGTCCATGACTGCCGAGAGCAAAAGGGTGAGAAAGGCGGAGGCCGCTCGCTCGGTCGAAGAGGGCGTGCAGCTGGCTCTCGACCGTCGAATCAGAGGGGGCTGTCGTCGTTGGAGGAGTTGTGGCCGAGGGGGATGCGCTCCAAACCGAGGCGGTTGACGCCGGGGCACCCACTGAGGCTGATGGGACGCAGGGCGGTGGATCCCGATCCGAGCCGGTCGAGGCCGAGGGGTCGCGGGGTGAGGCGACCCAGACCCAGCCGACCGAAGCTGCGGAGGCGCGGGGGGAGACGGCCCAGCCCGAACTAGCCAGTGGGACCCCAGGAGTGGGGGTACTCAGGGGGGTGCCCCAATCCCGGCAATTTCAGAAGGGACCTTTCCTCCTGCGGTGGGTACCTTTGCTGTCCGGGCCTCCTTGTACTGCAGGTGCCGCTCTGTGACCTCGGAGGCAATTCGGGAAGGTCTCGGGTGTAGCTCTCCTTCCATGCTTCTCGAACGAGTCATGGAAGGTGGCTTGATCGTGGCCCAGCTGGGGGCCGAAATGACCGATCTGTTCGCTCGGGTCAACTCTGAGAGGGAGTCCTTGGCCTGGGCCCGTGGTGCATCCGACCGGAAGATTGAGCGCTTGACCCGCGACCTTGAAGACCTTGGGCGGGAGGCGGCCTTGCTCAGGGTGCAAGCGGAGTCGAGCCAGAAAAAGGCTCGGGAGTCAACCGAGCAGCTGGGTCAGGCCCGTTATATGGCTGAGCTGAAAGACAGAGTCTTGGACGTAGAGCGAAAAGTGCAGGCTGAACGTGCCGAGCAGTGGAAGGCCGAGCGCGAGGAGCTCGAGGGCCGGGTCCGAGAGGCCGAGCAGCAGCGGGCGGAGGCCGAGGTCGTGCGAGCCGAAGCCGAGCGGAGGCAGTCCGAGGCGAAACGGAAGGCGGCCGAGCTCGAGGAGAAGGTAGAGCTGGCCGGGTTGGAAGCGCTCGAGCAATACAAATGCTCGGAGGGTTACCAGGCGGCGCTCCAGCAGGCTGCCTCTAGCCCTTGGATCTCTTAGTGTCGGGCCCCCAAGCCCTCATGTCGGTGTCTTGCTGGTCACGTCTCACTTAGAGTCCGTGGTCCGTAATCTCTAGAGTCAGTCTCCCGTGTCCGTCCCGCATCAGACTGCTTGCGGTCGATGGGAAAAGACGTCCTGTACATGATTCCCCACAGTCGCCTGCGCACTCGCACCCACGGAACTATTCTTCCCTCCACGTGTCGCTCATCCCTAGAGTCCACGTGCCACGCCCTGGCGGCGTATCCCCAGTTAAACTTGCGGTTCCACGGGTGATTGTCGAGAAATCGACTGGCACGCCTGCATCCCAGCCACATTTCCCATTAACCCGAAAAACCTCCCGTGTCACTCGGTCTCCCCTCGGCTCTCCGTAAAAGGTGAGTGCACGGTGCCGCCATGAGGCGGATCCAGTAATGAGAGGGGGTGCCCACGGCCCATTAACCTCTAGCATCCCTCCCGTGGCTGTGTCCTACCTCTCACTCCAGTCACCGTACACACCGGCCTCGACGGAACCCTCCCAGGGGCGGAACAAAAAGGATGGCACACCTGGTGGGATGTCTCCTGCCTTCCTTCTTTTTGTTGATGTGAAAGTCCGAGCTAGCCCTGAAGTCCGGGTGCCCTTTTCCTGTCCTTGCAGGAGGGGGTAGTAGAAGAGCACCTGTTCGTGCTTCCCAGTAGCTTCCAGTTCGTCTCCCAGTTGCCAGACCGCGTTTGACGACCACGCCCGGCCGTCGACCCTTCTCATCTGGGACTCCAGCAACTATGGCGGCCGTCACCTACGGTCCCATCACCGTCACCACCCATGCAAGGGTGGGCTACTTGGCAGTGCTGATCGCTTTCTGCAGCTTGGCCCCAGTCGTCGGATCACCCTACTTCTTGGGTGTGGTCCCCGTGGCGGCCCCATTGCCACCTCCAGCTCCTGTTTCCTCTAGTGGCACTAGGGTGCCACGCCAGCTCCCAGTCTCGACAGCCAGGCCGAGCATCAGGCTCGGCTCTCCTGCCACCGGTGCCCATAGGGGTTCTGGACCAGTCCCAGCCCGGGCAAGCATTAGTCCCCAGGCCCAGTCTCGACTGGCTTCCGATGCAAGCCTTGCGTCCCAAGTTCCTGTCTCCAGTCTTCCGGTTCGCTCGGGCCTCTAGCCCCGAGCCCCAGCCAAGCCGACTTCCAGTGTGGGTCTCTACCCTACGGTGTTTGGCCCCTCAGCACTTAGCTCGGGTCATCAACCCTGAGCTTTTACCAAGCCAGCTCCCCAAACGGGCCTCCTAGCCCAGGGGCAGGGCTCCCCAGCACCCTGTTCGGGCCTCCCGACCCGAACCGCAGAAGTGCGACCACCTCGCCCGAGTCTCCAACCCCTGGCATAAGGCGTCCTAACATCCAGACCAGACGTACAACTCTGGGGTTTTTCACAGAAGATGTCTGTTATGAGTGATCCGCATCAGGCCTCGGATCTCTTGGCTCTACCTCGGGGGCATTCCTCCCGCAATCCAGCAACGCCGATCCCCAGCACGGGTCTACCTTTGTGTGATGTAGTGACCTCGGTACGGACTGAGTGCCCTCTGTCGCGCCTTCCAGTCCTGCCAGCTCCCAGTTCAGGCTCAAGGCCTTGGGTCACCTGCATCCCGGTACCCCCTGCAGTGACAACTTCGGGCGCAGACACGTCACGGCGAGCATTCGCAACACTACTGTCAGCTCGTGCGAAAGCCTACACTCGAGCCACCCAGCTGCCCACCTTCACTACAGACTTCACCATTTCCTGGACCTAGTCTCGGAGGTGAGCTCGTTTCTGCATTTCTTCCCACAAGATGTAGCTATCGAGTGGGATAGGTCCGGTAGGGCGAAGAGGAATGTATTCCTCCAAGTTGTCGATGAGCCGCTGCAACCTCTAGATAGGTGTCAGCTCTGCTGGGGATTGCAGGGCGGCTGCTTGTTCGGCATGTTTCTTGAGCTGTCTCTTGAGACTCTTCCTTCTATTCCTCTCTTGTTTCTTGGTGATGGTCGCCTCCAGGGGAGTAGGAGGAGAAGGCACTAGGGCTGAGGCTGACAAATCTCTATGGGGATACCATCGAGCCAATGCGTTTACAGGGCAAGGTCGGTGACTCTTCTTTGCCCGGATCTCGATCCAGGCACCTTCCGATTATTGTAGTTGGAAGTTGGCGTTGATCGCCTATTCAAGGACCTCGAGTGGTAGTTCCTGGTAAGCCGGGATGCTGAGATTGGCATCCAAGGACGTAGGCACAGTTTGATGCCTTAACCACGGTGGCTGCGAGAATCTACCATGAACCGGCTGACTTGTACTGGCATCCGAGGACATGTGCACGATTCCATGCCTTAGTCGCGGTGGCAAGGGAGGCTTCTCCCATTGAGCCGATGTATTGGTACTGGCGTCTGAAGACGTATGCACGGTTTGATGCCTTAGCCGCGGTGGCGAGGGCTTCTACTGAGAAGTGGCCCAAGGAGCATGAGCGACGTCCTGGCATGATTTCAGTGGTCTAGCTGAGGGCAGGGTCGGGCGACACTCGACGAAGTCTTGAGGCCTTGCTGCCTCTGTTGGCTGTCTTGATCCTATGCATTAGATGGCCTTTATGATGGGAGACCCGGCTTGTGAATTATTGGGAGGACCTGGTCTAGTCGAGTCGAAATCCCACCCAGGTTCTATTTTCCCTTCCTATCCTCAAGCATTGGAGTCAAAAACATCCTCCCAGCCAAGAAAGACCTGGAGGAGTCTATCTGTGTCTTCTCTGAAAAAGGGCAGAGACTCTAATTCCTGCCAGGGTCGCCACTGCGCGGCTGGGGTAGCAAGGGTCGGCTGACCGGCCTGTGGTGTCGAGGAATCAGGGGAGACTGGGGGAGCAGGAGGATGAATGACGTTGGCTAAGAAGGTACTCAGCCCCATCTCTTGGCTGGCATCTTGCTCCCTTCACCTTCGCAGCCGCTCGAGAGCTTCTCAATTATCGGTCCAGAACTCGAGCCATTCTGGAGTGTGCTGGTAAGGCAGCCCGTGCCCATTTTCCTAGGGAGGATCAGGCTACTCTGATGTACTTCTGGCAATACTCAGAGTTTCTTTGACAGCTTGCCGCAATTGAACAAGTGCCATGGAATTCCCCTCAGCATCGATCTACTCCCACCAGATCTATTCCTGGATGAGGTACTAGACTTCCTCACAGGACTCGATCGCATGGCAGATTCACACATGGAAGGGACAGTACTGGGGGTGACTAAAGTCCTAATGTGTGTAGTCTGTCGGTGGGTCGCGGGGCAAGATTTGCACCCTCTCGACGAGAATGTCAAAGAGCCACCAGGTTCTTTCTCTAGGGAAGGAGAGGGGTCTGCGATCGTGCCAGGGCCTCCACTCTGGATACCAGATTGACCGCTCTCTTTGGTTAGCACTGGGCTCCTCTGATTCATCATCAGAGAGAGAAAATGCCACCCTCATGTGGATCACATTAGCCGAATGGTGAACCACATGTGCTGCTTTGGCTGGTCTGGACCATATATGTGGCTGCGGAGGATCGATCCCTAGGTCCGAAGGTTATTTCCCTAAGTTAGAGTCATTTTCCCATGGTTTACTTTCCAGGACGTTTCTAGACATTTGTTGTAAAGCCAAGGGCATTCTGGTCCTGTAAAATGTTGGACTCCGATAAATAGGACCCAACTCCCTACTTCAGTAGCTAATGAATATTGTGAAATTTTCAAAATCTAATTTAAATCCTCTTCCTCTGGTGAGAAGCCAATTGAGTGGCTAAGAAACCCTCCCATATCTCTCTCTCTAAAGGGGGCGCCCCTTTTCTCTCTCTAGCACTCTCTCTCTAGACCGCCCCCTCCTCTCTCTCCTCTACTCCACCTAAACCCAATCCCCTTTTGCCACATCGCCCCTCACTTGCCATATCACCGTCCACATCACCAAGTGGCCCCTCAACTTCCCCACCACACCATTACTCCACCATTAATCACACCACCCCCTAGGGAGACTTCCCCACACTCCCAAGCAACCTCTCCTCTCCCTAGGAAGAATCCTACTCCCAACACACCCTTTCATCCTCCAAGACACCCCTTCCCATCCCCAAGGCCAACATTAACCCCCCCATTAACCACTCATTCAACTAAGAGAGAGAGATCTCCCCCGCCCTCTCCCTTCCACTCCCAACTTCACAGCCTCCCCTCCCTCCACCTACTAGACCCCCTTCCAGCCCCCATTCTGGCCCTCCCACACTTTGGAACACCACCTCCCAAACCCCCTCACAGCTTGGGGACACCCCCACACCCATCCACCCCATTCCCCCTCTTATCTACCCCATTTCTCACATATCATCTTCCACCTATAGTTCCCTGTTCGCTGGCAGTAGAAGAGGTCACCGTTGCAGGCCCTCCCTCGTCATCCCTGCAAGGAGTTTGGTGGCAATCCCTGCACCTCTGGAAAGGTTGTCCAGAGAGCTTTCTAGGCGAGGTGGTTTCGCCTCCATCTGAGCTCCGAGCTGCCAGGTAGAGCCATGCTTCACTAACTGCGAAGGATAGGTCCTGCCAGTGACCTGTGTAACTTTCAGAAGCTCCTCCGACTTCATCCCCCATCTTCTGGTCAAGCCCCTTGGAGAATCCTTACTAGGGTTGTCCAGATTTCAGCCAAAAGTGGTCCTGACCCATTTGGAGTTCTCAGTCAAGAGCTCCGTAGTCGACAACCCATGCCTTTCCTACAGTCCAAGTCACTAGCAGCCAAAACAAGCAATCCACCACAGGGAGCACCTCGATCTCTGCCATCATCTTCTGCCCTATAAATTTATAATAGTTAATCTGAGGTCAGTCAGCTTTCAGTCAAGCTTCGTCTCACCTCATTCTGATCTTCCCACTGGGAGTTATGCCCCCGACAAGCCTCCCCTGTCTGGCCGGTGTCCTGGGTAGCGCGACTTCACAAGAATCAACGGTGCCAGTGTATCCCACCTCAGAACAGGGTCATTCTAGCTCTGGAGAATCCCTAAGACGTCCCTCTTCGTGAAGACTCCAGCCCCGCCTTGTTCAAGCCACAAATTGGACAGCTGCACCCTCCATCAAATCAAGCCCAGATTTTTATCCCAGGGCCAGCATGACCCTGCTAGAGTCCAGGGGCAGCCATCAAGTTGTCTGGGTGAATTGGGAGGAGATATTTTGCCAGGATATACTAGAGTGGACTATCTTTCAACCAGAGTTGGTCCTGCCATGATCCATCACTCCAGCTAGGAGTACGGCCCTGAACAATGGCTTTCTGGTCTACAGCAGTGACGCTCGACGCAGCCTCACGGAATCCAGCACCCCCAGCGCATCAGAGCTCAGAACAAGATGATTCTTCCTCCTGGAGCGAGCCAAGGCATCCATCTGTCCAACACATCTAGTCCTGCCACCTTCGGACGTCCCAAGACAGTGTTACATTCCCAGAGAGTCCGCTGGTTATAGAAGATAGAAATAGCAACCTGAAGGCGACGTTAGGAGTCGGTCGGCTCCCAACCACCTCCGATCCCCACCCCGCCTGGCCGGCTGACCGCCCCTCCCTCTGTGGAGGTATATTTTGGTTGTAAAGCATTCCCCACACCTAGTCCAACCCCCTTGCACGGGGTGTAGTGATTATAAGTTAAATTTTCAGGTTGAAGCTTCACCGACGCGGTGAGCAGGTGCGTGCCCTCGCCTCCTCGCTCGCCCATGTCTCTGACTGGAGTCGGTTTCTTCAAACTGGCTAGGTAAGCTCTCGGCCCTTGCTCCCATTTATGCTTGCTCATTTTATATTCCTCAATTGCACTGTCGGTTAAGGGAGAGAGCACCCGGTCCCAAGGCTTCCACCGCCTTTGTGTGACCACCGTGGATGTGAGTGAGTGAACCCGCACCCATCGGCCATTGCCGACTCATTGAATTGGGCACCCGTACCTAAGGGGAGGTTAGCCTTGAGCCTTGCTGGCCCTCTACCAGCAAGGGTCTTGTCCCACACCCTCAACTCGGCATCCCCGAGTCACCCCCGGGTCGAGTGTGCACGTCGACGATTGTCCGCTTACGTAGGCCTCTTGGCCTTGTGGTTGTGCTTGCAAGTCTAGGTCTGAGGCTCACTCGATCGGTACCTTTGCATCCATAGTCTATGTCACATCACAAAAACTCAAATTAAATGACTGTTAGGTGGAAGATCAGGATATTTTATCTAATGGTGCTGTTGAATATTTTAAAGCTCTCCTCTCTTCTGAAGATCACTGCATGGAGGAAACCCTTTTCTCAGTCATCCCGCAGCTGGTTACTGATGACCAGAACAAAGCTCTGTGTTCCATCCCTTCGACTGAAGAAGTTAAATCTTCAGTTTTATCCTTATCTGGCAATAGTTCTCCTAGGCCAGATGGCTTCACTGGTGGGTTCTTTACTCATTGCTGGGATATTGTTAATGAGGATGTAATCAGGGCTGTGCAGAGCTTTTTCCAGGGCTGGGGTCTTCCTCGGGGTGTCACATCTACTATTATCTGCTTAATTCCGAAGGTAAAAAATCCCATGACTTATGCTAATTTCAGACCCATCAGTTTATGCAACTTTACATATAAGATTGTCTCAAAAATTATCTGTGATCGGCTGTGCCCTATACTATCTCTCATCATATCCAATGAGCAAAGTGGTTTTGTAAGTGGTAGACAAATTACTGATAATTTTTTGCTGGCCAAGGAAATGTTCATGGAGATTGATAGGCCGGTTAGAGGCCACAACATGCTTCTCAAGCTCGATATGGCTAAGGCATATGACTACCTAGAGTGGGATTTTCTCCTTATGGTCCTGAAAAAATTTGGGTTTTCTAATAGATTTACTTCTCTTATTGTTCAAATGCTGTTCAACTGTTGGTTCTCCATTTCCTTTAATGGTCATATCCATGGGTTCTTTAAATCTTCAAGGGGAGTCAGGCAAGGGGATCCTTTGGCCCCTGCCCTTTTTATCCTTGCTGAGGAAATGCTGAGTAGGGGTTTAAGTCAGCTATTTGCTTCTGGTCAATGCAAATATTTTCATCTTCCACGAGGGGTTCATCCCGTCTCCCATATCCTCTATGCTGATGATTCCATTATCTTTATGAATGGTGGGGCTTCATCTATTAAACATCTTCTTCAGTTTTTGGAAAGATATGAACCCTCTTCAGATCAACGGATTAATGCCACTAAAAGTTGCTTCATGGTGGCAAAAAAGATGCCTCATTGCTCGATCGAGCGTATATGTCAATTATCTGGCTATCAATATAAATCTGGTAGCATTACATACCTGGTTATACCCCTGTTTAAAGGTAGAGTAAAAGTTCCCCATTTTAAATTCTTACTCGATAAAGTAACTACCAAGCTTGCTGGCTGGCAGAGCATATTTCTTTCCCAGGCAGGAAGACTTGTCCTAATTCGAGTAGTCCTGGTGTCCATCCCAATTTATTCTGCTAGTGTAGCTTCTATTCCACATATTATCCTCAAGCAAATTAGTCAAGTCTGCTCCAATTTTCTATGGCAGGGTTTTGACACCGCTCACAGGAAGCATTGGGTCTCTTGGGAAAAGATATGTTGTCCTTTTGCTGAAGGGGTTCCATCCGAAGCTTACCTGATTCTCAGCTGTGCTTTTATGTAAAGCACCTATGCCTCTGGGCCAAGTTCGTTAGAAGCAAGTATCTCTAGGGACTTCACATTTCAGATTGCAAAAAACCATACCCTACGGGAATAAAAACCAGTGATTTTGAGAAAGCCAGCTCTATCATCCTGGCAGGAGCCAGAATGATTGTCCATGATGGTGCTTCCACCAATTTTTTAAAAGACGGTCCCCTTGTGACCGCAGCAATGTGGTGGCGGCCATGTGGTGACCGCCACCTAGTTTGGGTGCTCTTTTTGGGTCGGTTTGGGTCTCGGGTGATTTGTTATCGACCTATTTGACACCCAGTGATCCCGTGGATGCCCCGGACATCCTGTGAGTATTGTGTCCATATTTTTGGGTGTCCGGAGATGTTGAGTTATCTCGATTAGCGTGCCCATGTGTTTTGGGGGTCTAGGTGACCGCATGTGTTCTGCGCTTTCATGTTTTCACTAGATCGAGTTACAGTGTGTCGGTACACATGCAGAGGGTCTTTCCAACATGATGTTAGTCTCTTCGGGAAGTGTTTTCAGTGTGGGCCATGCGTATGGCCTAGGACTGTGAGTCCCATCACCCAGCCTGGGGTTGGAGGTTTCTCGTGTTTCGTTTATAAGGAAATGGTCATGGCGGACGTGACCTACCTCGTAAATTATTGTGCCATGGTTTTAACCATAGGAGTAGGGCCGATTGATGGCATTCACCATCCTTTACAATGGTCTTGACCTGAGTCTTGTGACTTGAGGACTGTTGGGTTACTAGGTCTAGATGACTACTCCGAGTTGGTGGCCCTGAGCCACCTAGTACTTTATGTTACTTATGATGGGTGCGTGCTTGGCTTTCGGTGTTCACGGTTAGTGACCCCCCACTTGTCGTAGCTTACCTGGGCACACGTGTGCCGAACCACCTGGGAGTAGGCGGAGTGCCACACCTGGGAGAGACGATTTTTAGGCTAGTTACCATAGGGCCCCTCACCTTTGCAGCCTGAGTCCGGGCTAGGGGGAAAATTAGCTAGAGGATCTGACCTAGAGCGCATGGTTTGTATGTGCACACGTGGTTGAGGGTGTCAGACCCGCGCTGACGAGCGTGACCCCAACTAGTCCTTATTCTGCGGTTACTGTTACAGTGTCTTAGTTTTCCCTTGGGGCAAGTAGGGAGACACTTGAGGCTCAGACTAAGTCATCAGGGGACGCTTCTGGCCTTGCTTCTAGTGGGCAAGTACTCCCGTCATGTGACGTAAGCTTCTCGTGACTTGTGTTTCCATTTCTTATCTGCGATATGTGGTTTTAGTGTAGTTTTTAGGTATTTTCCCGATGCCGAGGTCTAGGATTTTTTGGTGGGCATTATCGAGGGTTCTCCCTAGACAATGTAGAGTTCACGATAGCGAGGTCGTGATCGTGGTCCCGGACCACGTGGTCTCCAAGTTAGCCTTGGTCAATGAGGACAGGTCTCCACGATAGAGGTGTCGTGTTGGTTCCCCTGATGGCATGACTAGAGTGGTTTGTAGTCTGGTGGTCCCCCAATCGAGGGATCGGGGTGTTTGCTTCTGTTCCGGTAGGAGTAGTTGTAGGGCCGAGATTTTATCGACCACTGTGTTTTTGTAATGGTTGTTCCCTCCGCCGTTGTCGTTGTAGTTCTTGCTCCTGCTGTTATTGTTGTTGCTCTTTAGCGCTGCTTGTACCACCGTTGTTTTACGGTTGGGGTTCCGCGGGACCCCTACTGAGCCAATGAGATGAGACTCATCCCCTGCTTTTCAGGTGTAGTGGTTCTTTCTCGGGGTTCAAGGGTGCAGCGCGGAGGTTCTTAGTTGCCAGCTCATTGGGCCGAGTGTTCACTCGATGTTGTGTATGTTTCCTTGCCTTAGACTGTACTTTATTTGGACTGGACTCTATAGTTAGATTATTTATTTCTGTTAATTGTTGAATTATCCTACTTTATTTCATATTTCTATATACACAAAGTACTGCCTGTGAAAACATGAAATTCAACGGTCATTTTTCAAGGCAGCAAGCACAAAGAGGAATCAATTAGCTGCAGATTAAGCAACAGCTGAACAAGGACCCTTCTGAAGGGACTTACTTCACAACTGAGTAAGCTGGATTGTCTTGCAGCGGGTTCGGATAGGTCTGTCAAGAAAATAGAAACTCCTCCATTGAGTTGAACTTGAACTTGTAGTGAAGTATACACAAACAGAGTTCACTGTGATGTGATGAATAAACCACAAAGTCCATCCAAAACAACCATAAGAGACGATGGTACTATATTGTCGATGTTTAACCACAGAACCGAGTCACAAGAGAGCAGCCAAACTGACAATACGGAAACCAAACACGAAAATGCAACAGCAGATAAAAAGTTAGCTTCCATGTTCAGGTTACAGCAAGAGCAGACCAACCACCAATCAAATCCACTCAATTCACCGAAACCGCATCAAAATGCTGATCGAAAAATCTCGACGACAGTCGCCTCAAATCCAACCCACCGACCACAAGTCAACCAAGCCAAGCGAGACAAAGGAAACGAATAAAACAAAGGAAACGAAGGAAACAAATTCCAAAGCAATCACAACTCCAAGAACGAACAGCTGCAAACAGGACCTACAGGCAGATCGTCGATGTAATCGGTCAAGTGCGGCACGTCCTCGAGCACGTATCCGTTGTCCCCCTTCACGATCTTCGCGAACGACTTCCCTTCGAACTCCATCCCCTTCCGAGATCTGAGGTTGACGCCGCCGTTCCGGGGGGGCGTCTGCGGGATCTTGACGGAGGAAGACAGCGAGCTGCGGAGATCGAACAGGTGGTTGGAGTAGGATCCGTTGGAGTTGGCGTCGGCGCGGAAGCCCGGGGGCGCGGTGCCCTTAACAGGCAAGGATTCCATCGAAAAGCGAAGCGGAGATCGGCAAGATCGCTCGGTGGCCGGCGCAGGGAAGGAGGAGGAGACGCAGCAGAGGAGGGAGGGAGGGATGCGTTGGAGACCTTCTTGGAGGGGAAGCCATCATCATAAATAGGGTGGGGACGGGCGGGGCGATGGCGACCGGTTGCGCACCCGTCAGAGGTTTGAAGGGGAGACGAGAAGAGAAGAAATGGACCTAAACGGGGGAAGCGAGGCGGCGGCGATGGTTTCTAGTTCCTGTTTTTGACGTCGTGCTGACGGCCACCAGAGGAAATGGAGACTGGTCGAGGAGGAGGGGGAAGGTTGTGGGTGTGGGACGAGGCTTCTTCTTGTGGGGACGAGTTCTTTGCTACCCTCCGACTTATAAATAATTACGGGGCGTACCACGGAATCTTCGCCGAAGGCGTTTGGGGGTCTTCCCGTGGCGGGAATATTCTACCTGGTGGCCTTTTGTTTTTTCCATAACTGGGCTTGAGGGTGGGGAGAAATACGGGGAGATTTTAGTGAGGGACGGCGGGCGATTGGGCGTATGTTGGTCATTTCGTGTTCAGGCAACGGAGGACACAGAGATCCCATCGTGGTCGCCGCGAGGGCATTGAAGTCATTTTGTATATTTGAACCGGAGCATTCGAGAAGGGTGCGTGGTGGTAAATTTGATGCGCTTCCGGGGCGTGTATCGGAAATTCGGTCGTTTTAGTTTTCTTCTTTTTCTCACACGGCAGTCCGCTTCTTGTGTAGGAAAGTTGGGACGACGGGGAGGGAATATTGGAAGGGATAATTACAGGTGTCCCCCTAACATCTTGCATAATCTATATGATCCCCATATGTTGAAGACGATGGTGATCTCGTGTGATTTCCAAGGTCCCAAGCGTAGCTGTGACAGGTTGGTTTTGCAAGATGCTGTTCAGAAGTAGGTGTGCCGTGCTTGAAGACCCAACACTCACACGGAGTTGGGAGAGACAAGTGAGCTTAGGCAATATGCTTGCCACTAAAAGGTACTCCACCGTATCACCGCCGTCAACGATGCCTACTTCTTCCATCGAGCGAGGCATGTTGGCTTCATCCGCAGTACTCACTGAAGGCCGGGAGGAGGAGGAGGAGAGCTTGGGACAACCTGATATCACCAGTCGTTTGAGGGAGGTGAAGTGCGCGAATGCTGTGCGCGGCAAGGATGTGAGCTCCCTGCAACCTGTAATTGACAGGCTTGAGAGCCTTGGGAGAGGGTGTTGTAGCAGCCCATCATCATCGTTGAGGGACCTCAAGTTTGGGCATTCGCCAATATCCAAGTCAGACAAGGACATGTGGTCATCATCCCGGCCAGGACCACCACCACAGCATCCCACCAGTCTCGGCAAACGAGTCAGCCCCACATGCCTTATCTTCAGACTCTCTAGCGAGCGAGGGAGAGGCGGCAACTCTCTCAGCCCGGGGCATCCACTAATTTCAAGTGTGTGAAGGCGAGGAGGAAACGAGATCTGTTGTTGCTGCCCCTCCTCCTCCTCATCGTCCCCATCATCGAGGGACCCCAAGTTTGGGCAGTCATGAATATACAACTCAGACAAGGAGGGCGAGGATGCCGACGATGAAGACATGTGGTCAGCATCCCGGCCAGCACCACCACCACCACAGCATCCCACCAGTCTCGGCAAACGAGTCAGCCCCACGTTGATTATATACAGACTCTCTAGCGAGAGAGGGCCAACCAATAGTTTCAGGCTGGGGCAGTCACGAATGGAAAGAGTGCCAAGGCGAGGAAGAAACGCGATCTGTTGTTGTTGTTGCTGCCCCTCCTCCTCATCACCGTCCCCATGATGATGCGGTGCCTCCCACCCCTCCCACTCTGGCATGTCAGTAAACTTCAGTCTCTCCAATGATGGGAACCCCACCAGCATTTCGAACCCTCCCCCTCCTCCCTGACCAGGATCTATCCGTCTCACCCTGCTCATTCCAGAGATTTCCAAGTTCTTGAGGCCGGGCAGCTGACCGAGAGGTGGCAGGACCTCCCAGTTTTTGCAATCTGTTAATTCAACACTTTCTAGAAAGGAGGAGGAGACCCACGCCGGATCCTCCAACCACCTGGGAGATCTGACACCTCCATAATTATAGATAATCAATCCCGTGATGCTGTATGATGGTCGCAGGCCTTCCAGTACCCCTTCTTCCAAGGTCCCATGATCATCCAACGACGATGGGTCGTCAGCCATACCATCCCTCCATCCCAATCTCAACGTTTCCAGATGCTTCCTGGCGTGCAGCCTGGCTTGCGCGGCCTCTTCCTTGCTGGTCACCTCGTGCAGGTTCCGTATCCGAAGGTGGCGGAGCATGCTCATATCCCCCAACTCCTTCGCCTTCATTCCCCTGATGTTTAGTTGCTGAAGGGCAGTCAACTTCCCAAGGTCTTGTATGCTGGAAACCAGATCCTCATTTATCCACCTCACCCCCAGATGCATCAAGTTCACCAACGCACTCATATCACCTGGGAAAGCTCTCAGGTTCCGGCAACGTTCTAGATTCAACACCTGCATGCACAGACCGGGATGGGGAGGGGGGTTGCAGAAAGTGTAGTGACTCATCAACCAGGCAAGAATTGTTTGTTGCTTACCGCATCGCTCTACCTCCTCAGCTGTCCGAGGTGCATAATGTATTTCACATTTCTATGCTGAAGAAATACGTGCACGATCCGTCACATATTATAGACCATGGAGATTTAGTGATTCAGAAGAACCTTACTTATGAGCAAAGACCCATGAAGATCCTCGATCAAGTGGTGCGCACACTGCGGAACAAGACTATTCCCATGGTAAAGGTTCAATGGAATAAACATTCGGAGCATGAAGTTACATGGGAGACCGAGGAGTCAATGAGAAAGCGTTTCCCCGACCTATTCTAAGAGGTATACCCTACACTCTCCACATTTATATGCAAGTGAATTTGGGGACTAAATTCTTTTAAGTGGGGGAGGGTGTAGTAACCCTAAATTATAGAAAAAAGAAAAATAAAAATCTTGAAAAATGTTAAATCGCGACTTCTGTAAAGTCGCCAATTCTTTAAATGACGCCCCTTCGAACTGGCGTCAATTCATTTGGGATAAACGGTAAGAATCCTATTTGAAATAAAATAAGTAATTAATGCCACCTTTGGAGGCGCCAATTATAAAAATGGAGCCTTTCCATATAGGCGTCAATTTAATAACTAACGCCCCTTCATAAGTCACCATTTAAAGAGCGCCCCTTGACAAGGCGCCATTTATCTGAGAATCGTAAAATGAAAATTACTTGCCGTTTTCTGTTCGAACCAGGAAGCTAGATAATATACGGAACTAACAGTGGGTAATAATCTAAAAGGGAAAGGATTAAGATGGGAAAGTCCTAACGCAATCGAACCCCAACTGTTTATAGGATTCTTTAGCCTATAAATACCCATGCCCAGCCCTTAAGACTTTTCTGTTAATCAATTGCTACCAAGTCACGATAAGGAAGTATCTTCCTCAGTTTATTCCCTTCCTTCCTACTCTTCCTTACTTCTTCTTCTTTCCTGTGGGATGCAAGAACCTCGGTGGGAGAAGATAATCGACATCGCTAGGATCTTCCTCTTTGCGGCAGCCTTTTTCCTCCTTCCTTCTACTTTTGCTCCGAGCTGTTGCAGCAAGAAGCCCTCCTACTGATGCTGTTACTCCGTTCGTGATAGAAGCAACATCTTTCTTCTTCCCAGCATCCAAATCATCTAGCAGTCACCCAGTTCAACACCCAACAAGGTAGGATGCTAAACTTCAAATACCAGATCAAATTATAAGTAAAAGAGCATGCATACATGTAGATAGTTATTACTTCCAGTACGCTGTTTTGCATTTTCTATTTCTGAATAAATAATGACCTTACTTAAGGCGTTATTTTATTTAAACGCGACAGTCTCAAAGGCGCTAATAAAGACACGCCTCTGTCTAAGTCGCTATTTCCATTAGATATTCTGTGATTTAACGCCTTATCCGTATGGCGTCATTTGATAGACGACCTTCTTCAAGGCGTCATTTACACCAGTATTTAATAATTCAACCCACAATCAAAATTTAATAACTTCAATCCCTGGTAGTTAATGGTCTGCATGAATACGTTCCTGTTATCCTGAGATTTTTCTTCACTTCAAAATGTTCCTAGAATCTTGATTGTCTTCTGCTAAAATTATTGTTACTGTTCATGGCCATTCACTGTATTAACTGAATTAACGCCCTGGCCTAGGGCGTTACCTTTCAATTTAACGCCCTAATGGTTGGCGTCATATTCCCTGGAAAATAATTTTTAACACAGTCTTCTGGAAAATGTGAATCAGCGACAGTTTGCACTGTCGTCATTATCTTGAATAAAATTCACTTTTTTAATCAAAACCCATGATTGGCTTATTGGCCAAACATAGGTGAAATTTTATTATAATAGAGAGAGGACAAAGTATATTTTGGAGGCCTTAAAATCGGCCATACCCAACTCATGAAAAAGAAAAACCGCCCACTGTAGCCCATTAACATAGACGAATGTTAGGAAACCTGGCCTTGTCAAGCAATAGAGCTGCTTTGGCTTGTTGAGGAAGATCTCTACTGGTCTGGAAGATCCGGTTGTTGCCTGAACAGCAAGCATCAACAGCCAGTCTGTCAGCAACGGCGTTGCCCTCCCTGTATACATGTTTAATTGGGCATTGAAAGAGTTGGAGCAGCTTCATGATCCCTCGCCACCAAGGATAAATAGACCAATGTGGAATAGTTTGATTCCGGATCGCATTAACAAGCACTGTGCAATCAGAGTAGATAACCGAAATGGTGCTCCCCATCTCGCAGGCGAGCTGCAGGCCATCATGGAGCGCCCTTGTCTCAGCAATCAGACTGGAACCGATACCATAGAAGAAAGAGAACCCCACTAAGAGATTGCCATTAGTGTCTCTAATGCAACCACCCCCTCCACAGGGGCCTGGATTGCCTTTAGAAGATCCATCAACATTAAGGCAGTGATTCAAGCTCGGCGGCCTCCATCTGACCAGATTTGGAAACTTAGTCTTCACTTCCGGCCGAAGGTTGAATGCAAGGATTAATTGGGCGTCACTATGTGAGATAGCTTTGGTAAACTTGACAACCTTGATGGCCTCAGCTAGATAAATAAGAATTGAGTTTTGAATTCTTCTCAAAGAGGGGGTGATACCTTCATATCTTGCAGCACATCGAGCTTTCCAGATTTCCCAAACCACTAGTATAGAAGCATAGAGGCTGGCAAATTGAACTACAGACTGTGGTGATGATTTGGAAATCAAATTCCAACACCGGATGGTGATCTGGTTGCTACAGGGAATAGTGGGGCTAATAAGGGGAGCAATCCAAGACCAAAGGGCCACGGCAGTATCACTATGCACAAATAGGTGGTTGAGGTCTTCAGTTTGTGGACGTTGACAGCAGGCACATTTGGACACAATAGGGATGCCACAATCCATTACCCAGCAGTCGATAGCTACAGCTCTGCGGATAATTTTCCAGTAGAAAAGGCATGCCTTCAGTAGAAAAGCTCTGTGCCGCAACTTGCTCCAGGCAATATGTCGAACACCTTGAGCCGCAATCATCCGGTAGGCTGATGATGAAGTGAAAGTGCCTGAACTATTGCCAATCCAAACACAAAGATCCTTCTCACTGCTGATCTCAGACTTAAGCACATCAGACTGAATATTTATGTTGCTCCATAGTGGGTGTTCCTGATCAGTCAACATGTTGCGAATGCTAACACCTGAGTAATTGGCAGCAATAGTTCCAGGTTTCAAAAAATGGATGAGGGGCCTGTCGCCAATCCAGGTGTCATGGAGAAAGTTAATGTCGGCTCCATTACCAACGATCCACTTCGAATTGGTGAGTACCAGCTCCTTCGCTCGAGTGAAAATGTTCTTTTTTATACCAGCTAGAAATGGTCTCTGTTCCTCCTGAAGGTGTTGCTTGAGAAAGCGATTCCGAGCAAAGCATGACCACATCGAGTTACCATGTAAGATGTTCCAAATCTATTTGACTGCAAGGGAGAGTTGGACATCCTGGATGCTCCGAACTCCCAATCCCCCTTCCTCAATGGGCTTTTGGACATCCGACCATGCGGTCCAATGCCTCTCTTTTCTCCTTCTCTTCGCACAGAGAGTGGCGAGCAGAGGCGACTCCTTCTCTTCTTCTCTTCTTCTTCTTCTCTTCGCACGGGCGGTGGTGGTCGGAGCGGCGGGCTCCTTTCTCTTCTTCTCTTCTTCTTCTTCTCTTCTTCTCTTCTCCCCTGTGCGTCTCTCTCTATCTGTTCTCCTCCTCTTT
The DNA here is from genome assembly GCA_024336825.1 of Amorphophallus titanum. NCBI lineage: Eukaryota > Viridiplantae > Streptophyta > Magnoliopsida > Alismatales > Araceae > Amorphophallus > Amorphophallus titanum. The sequence continues at coordinate 5,908,459 of JANBPO010002596.1, forward strand.
TGTTCGCAAAGAAGAGGGGCTGTTTTATACCCTCGGCGGTGGGAGCATTCGAGGGCGGGAATGACCAGCATTGAATGGGATTTGACTTCCTCATCCTTGGTGGTAGAGGGTAGCCTGCGTGCCTTCCTCCCTGGGTGACACCTCAGCTAGCCCTGGGCTGGCCCCACTACGCACCGAAGATCATAGGGCATGGGTGTTAGATTTCCTTTGCCGGATGTACCGAACAAAGAGGAACTCAGGGTGTGCTGTTGAAAGGGCAGAGAGTTGTATTGCTGGAAGAAACAGCAGGTGTGCCATTGAAGGACTGAAAATGTGTGCCACTGGGAGGCTGAAGAAGCATGCCATTGGAAAACACAAGGAGGTGTGCCGTTGAAGGGCCAAACAGGTGTGCCGCTGAGGGTGTCGAGGGTGTGCCAATTAAAGGGCTTTGCAGGGCGTACCGCTGGAGTGCGGACTGGGTGTGCCGCTGGAGGGGGGGCAGCTTGGGTGTGCCACTGGAGGGGCGTTGGAAGTGTGCCGCTGACGGGGCATTGGAACCGTGCCGCTAACGGGGTGTTGAAGGCGTGCTACTGACGGGGCCCCAGGGGTGTGCCAGATAAAGGGGGCACGAAGCATGCCAGATGAAGCCCAAGGCAGCGTGCCAGGTAGGGGCACTTGGAGGCATGCCGAGTGAAGGGGGCTGACCGCTGTGCCGCAGGGGGCTTTGGATGGGCATGCCGCTGGAGGCGCCAGATAAGCATGCCACTGAAGGGCCCAGAAGGTGTACCACTGGGAGGCTTATAGGCGTGCCGCTAAAGGGCGCAGAGAGTGTGCCACTGAGAAGCACCCGGGGGTGTCTCGTTGAGCGGGTACCAGGGGCTTCCTTTTCTTCTTTTATTCTTCTCATCTTCTCTTCTCTTTTCTCTCTTCTTTATTCCCCTAAACGTAAACACAGGGTGAGAATTTTTTTGGTGTCCACAAATGGCCCCCACCTGTAGATGGTGCGACAGAGAGACGAGAGAGCGGGGCCTGTGGGTGCAGCCCAACTGAGAGATTCATCAACATGATGAGGAGAGCGGGTCAGTGGACCGAAGTTAAGGTCGAGAAACCAGGCTACGTGGGCCAAAACTTGGGAAGCAAGCTTTGAAAGCCGAAGTTATTGGAAAGCAGGCCATGAAAGCCGAGGTTAGGTAAGGCGAACCACGAGGGCGGAGAGAAGGGTTTGTTGATTCGATGACCTGAATAGGCGATCCAAATCAGAGGGGTATTCGTCATCTGAAGGGATGGAGAGAAGAGTTTGTTGATTCAATGATCTGGACGAGAGGTCTAAATCAAATGGGCATTAGTCATCCGAAGGGACGGAGAGAAAAGTTTGTTTATTCAATGACCTGGACAGGCGGTCCAAATCAGAGGAGTATTTGTCATCCGAAGGGATGGAGCGAAGAGTTTGTTCATTCAATGACATTGACGGAAGGTCCAGATCAAATGGGTTATTCGTCACCCGAAGGGATGGGGAGAGAAGCTTGTTTAGTCAATGAGCTGGACGGGAGGTCCAAATCAAAGTGAAAGGAATTACAAATTTATTCATCAACGTCGTAACCCTAGCCACCTTCATCCCACGCCCCAGCCCCCTCTCCCTCAGCAACCCAGGTCCGCCCTCCCCTGCTCCGTGCATCCACGGCATTCCCGGAGTCACCCGTCGCTGCTACAACCTCCCGTGGATCAGGAAGACCTCTCTGCTGCTCTCTGCAATCAGCCTGCAGTCGAGGTCACGTTTACAGAGGCTACCCCAGCACCCACTGTGTGAACCAGCTGAAGTCATCTTCTGTGGAGTCGTACATCGTCGAGTCAGCTTCGTTCCAGAAGTGGTCCCGCTGCGATCCAACCTCGACACTGTTCACTTCGTCCATTCTCGTGCAACTGCGCCAGATTTGAGTCAGATCCTGAGCACCTTTTGGTAGCAACTCCACCACCCACCCCTACATGAATTAGTCAGAGCTCTCTTCACAAGAGTTCTTCCTCTTCGAAGCACCGACGCACCAGAGGTGGTCCCGCCTGCTTTTGACAACGTCTACGTCCAAAGCATCCATTCTCCCTCAGTCGCGCCAGACCCGGAGTCCTCTGTTCGCCCAAGACATGCTGCTGTCAAGTCGGCCCCGACACCCCCTCCTCCTATCTGTTTCAGGTCATGCTGTCTTCAGCAAAGTTGCGGCTTCTGACGATATGAAACCAACGCAATGGTTTCATCTTGATCCGACATTGGCACTGGAAGTCCGACCGCGACCAACGACGTCCTATCCTGTTGTACGCCCAGAAACCTGATGCCGGCCATTCCTGCGACCACATCCAGCCAGGTGATCAGACGACTGCCATCTTCTGAGGGTTTGTAGATCTCCCTGTCAGCATCATCCACGACTTGGTCCCGTCGTGTTTGGAGTTCCACAGCGCCCGTACCGGTCGACGCACCACGACCGCGCCAACCAGTCCTGCGCGACAGAACTGCACAGGCCCACAGCTTCGGCTGCCGTCTCCATCCAGCGACATCAGCTCAGCGCCAGACCTTCAAGCGTCCATCGGTATCCCTTGACCTTCGTCCAGGAGTTGGCTGCACCTCGATCGGACATCCAAGCTCAGCGTACGGTCGATAGTTTGTTTCCCCTCCCCGCGATCCCCCCTCCTGCGCGAGGGTAGTGCGTGTAATTGATTGTCCCCACCCCCGTGAACCCCCCCTCCCTGCGTGGAGTGCAGTACATATATTAGCAGGGACTTCGCCAAGCTTCCACAACGCAGCGTGTCCGCCGGGTGCGCATGCTCTCCGGCGCACCCTCATCTTCGACCGGAGCCGGTCCTTCGGACGGGCTAGGTACGTGTGGCTGCCTCTCCTCTTTGCTTGTCTAGTATTAGTTCCAACCGCAGCGCCGAGTGAGGAGTGCCCAGTCTACAATTCCACTATTTTCCGTGAGTTCTTGCGACCGGTGAGTGAGTGCACATCTGAATCGATCCCCTCGGTATTGGTCCGCCCGGTCGAATCCGACACCCACGATGTGTTCCCCGGGGTGGTTAGTTACCACTCTCCTCGCTGCTCAGACCGTGTCCGGCTTCCTCGCGAGCCACAGCTCGCCGAGCCATCACTTCGAGTCTTGTGGAGTCCGTGACTCATGTGTGTGTTTACCTTGTCGCTTAGATGACTTGCGCTCATTGATTGCTGGCTTAGGGTCCCGTGTCTCGACCGGGTTCGTCCGGCGTCAGATTTGGTATCAGAGCAAATTTTTCGACTTGCCCTTGCTAGTCGAGTCCTAGGCCTTGGCCATCCTTGCTTGTGAGTCTGTTTCACCCGCCATCCCACTCCCCTTTATGGCCATTCTCATCCTCCCCCTATTCTACCTCTGTCTTTGACACTCGAGGATAGAAAGGGGAAGCAAAAGTTGAGCGAGACCTCGGCTCCGCCAAACCAAGTTCTCCCTACAGCTTGCAGGTCAGGTCCGCCATCACAAAGGCCATCCGACGTGCGAGATCAAGATAGCTACCAGGGGCAACAAGGCCCCTAGATGTCATTAGGTGTCGTCCGACCCTGTTCTCAGCCAGACCAAAGGGGTCCGGTTGTGAAGCAAGATGTTGGCCATGCTCCTCAGGCCCCTCCTCAGCAGAAATCCCAGCCACCACGGCTAAGGCATCAAACCATGCACATGTCTTCGGACACCAGCACCAGTACACCAACTCAATAGGGGAAGCCTTCCCCGCCACCGTGGCTAAGGCATCAAACCGCGCATACATCCTCAGACGCTAGTACGAGTCAACCGGTTCCCAATAAACTCCCACACCAATCGCGGCAAAGGCAACAAGCAGCGTCCACGTCTTCGGACGCCAGTCCCAGCATCCCTGCTTACCAGGAACTACCACTCAAAGTCATCAAGCAGGCGATCAATGCTACCTTCCAACTACAACAATCGTAAGGTGCCTGGATTGAGATCCGGGCAAAGAGGAGTCGTCGACCTTGCCCTGCCAGCTCATCGGCTCGATGGTACCCTCGTGCGGAACTGTAAGCTCCGATTCCAATGCCTTCTCCTCCTACTCCCTTGGAGACGGCCATCACCAAGAAACAGGAAAGGAATAGAAGGATGAATCTCAAAAGGTGGCTCAAGAAGCAAGCCGAACAAGCGGCTGCCTTACAGTCCCCTGCAGAGCTGACGCCTCTCCAGAGGTTACAACGGCTCATTGACAACTTGGAGGAATACATTTCTCTTCGCCCTATTGGGCCCATCCCACTCGATAGCTACATCCCATGGGAAGAAATGCAGAAACGAGCTCACCTTTGGGACTGGGTCCAAGAAATGATCTAGGAGGTCAAGGAAGGCGAAACTCTCTGCATCTCAGAAAAACTCACCTTGTTCTATAAGGACAAGGAGATCACCGTGGAGCAGTTGGAACAGATGCTTCATGGCTGCACCTATAACATGGTGGCCATCCCACCCCCAGACAATATCAACACCTCCCGGCGAGGCGAGCTGGTAGCGTCCAGAACCGGACAAAGGGCTGCAACTCCACACAGACCACAACCAGCCCCAGATCACACTGGTCGTGGCCAAGGTCGCAGTCGTGGACATAGCAGAGGCCGCAGAAGAGTCCCTAAGCTGTCTCTCTACCCGTCTACCTTCGATCCAGAATGGGTCATCCTCTTGCGAGGAGAACAGCCTGCCCCGATCCCACCAGTGGAGATCTTGGGGTAACCTGGCATTTTTGACCCTGTTGGCACCGAGGAGATCGTCACCGGCACCCCGGTCCTGGCACCAACTCCAGCATGTCCTGCAGAACAAGCAGGGTCATCCGGCAAGGACGAACCAGTCCTCCAGTCTCCCTCAGATGAGCCATCGTTGGCTTCTTTCTTCCAAGAGTCCGTGGCTGGCCATAGCCAGCCCGACCCCAACAACAAAGGCAATGCAGTGCGCCTCCCCGACGAGGAGTGGCGTGGCAGCCCACAGTAGATCTAGCCCGACATACTACCGTCACTGGAGGACGCTCGAGCTCGAGCCGACCGGAAGGTCCTTCACCAGATGAAGTGCTTCCCTGCCAGTATCACAATCTAGGAAGCCATCGCTTGGAGTAAAGATCTGAGGGAAACCCTTATCGTCCTTGAAAACATAATAGTCTTTGACGGTATGCCCCAACATCTGATGGTAATGGCAGAAGCGAGGGTCATCCTTCTTCTTTAGGTCACCGGGCCTCTTTGGTTCTGGCAACGTGATTTTGTTGTAGCTGGTTGCCCATTCGAACAGGAGCCGAGACTTGTCTCGAGAAAAGGAATATAACTTGTTTCTCATTTTCTCCCTCAGCGAGGGGCCTTCCCGTCGTTCCGTGGGTCTGGGCGGTGGAGGGTTTGCGGCCGCTTTGGCCTATTCCTTCTGCTTCTCAAAAGCTTGAAAGTCTAATGTGTGGACCTCTGGGGGGATTGACTTCTTCTCGGTCTACCTCACCCTCTGGCTTGATGCAGCCGGGGTGGAAGAGTACCGGGCAAGGAATGCCTCGATCTCAGCCACTATATTGTTCAGAAGGTCAAACAACTTGCCTCAGTGCCGATCATCCTCTCCAGGATTTCTTTCTTCAGATTTTGTTTGCAAATCTGCACTGCCTCCTCCTGATGCGAGGGACGTCTGCACCTCATGCTGAGGTTCCTCCATCTTTTAATATAGTCAAGTGCCGACTCATCATTTCTTTACCTCGTGGCATAGAGCTCCGCCACGGTGACCTCCCATTCAGCAATGCAGAATCTTTCTTTGAACTTCTTTTGCATGTCAGGCCAGTCGGCAATGGACCTTGGTGGCAGGCTTGAGTACCACTCGAAGGCAAGCCCAGTGAGTGTCGAGCCAAAGAACTTCAGGAGGTAGGCTTCATCAGCTGCCAGGTCTCTCATAACATTCACATAGTAGGCAACGTGCTCCCTAGGAGACCCTTGCCCGTTGAACTTCTCAAATTTTGGCAGCTTGGTGATGCCAACCAGTAGCTTCTTCGCGGCATAGTGAGCCAAGTAGGGTACTCGGTAGACATCAAAGGGGGTTTGATCACCATCACCCCTCTCGGCCAGCTTCATATCAATCATCTACTCAAGCATCAACCGGCTGATGGTGGCTGGGTCGACCGAGCCTGGGTAGAAATGGGCGGGCTGCGCCCTTGGAGTGGTCAGCACTATCACCTGCGGAGCCATGGGAGACCCTTGGGAGGGGAGAGCTGGCGGTGGAGCCGGTGCTGTGTATTGCGCCCGTTGTAGGTGCATGCCCCTAGGAAAGCTGGGTGCCTCTGGGAATGCTGCAGCCTGTAAAGTCACCTCAGAGGATTGTCCGTTGCCCCCGGGTGCCTCGAGTAGGACCTCGGTCTGCCCAGATGTTGAGGGTTGAGCATTCCTCTCATTGAGTTGCTTCTTCAGTAGTTCAATCTCCCGCTGGTATGGTTGTATCATATACAGCATGGCAGGCTCGCCCGTGGGGAGACTAGGCATGCACCCTGTCTCTTCGGCCGGCGCATCCTCGGATGACGTGGAGGGCCCACCACTAGTGCCTCCGGTGGTGATAACATTGGCTACCAGGGCCATGGAAGGTTCTTCAGAGGAAGTCTCTTCGACGCCTCCCTGCGTCACTTCACTTGCCGCTCTTCCTCTTCTGGTGAGAGGACCGGGTCTAGCGGCCAGCCTGGTCACTTCTTCGGGGTCAGTAGGTAGAGCTCCGTACCGACTGAGGACTCCCGCCATGTTTCAGGTGAAAACTCTCCAGTTTCTATTTCTCTTTGCCATCCTCCTTGACAGCCTTTCTGGAAATACTAGTCTGTCAGAAACTGATCGTCGGGGCGACGCTTCCTCCGGTAAAGGGGACTGGCTGTCGGGACGAAAGATATGCTTTTCCTCCACAGTGTGTAACGTGCCTGGGCAGGTGCGTTACACTCCCTGTGTTTTGGGCATTGGCATTCGTAGGCCTGACGGTCCCACGATAGATCGCCAGGTGACTGTGACACACCTACGTTGGTCCGTCACGGTGTTTCAACCGTTGGTTTTTGACCTTTGGGGGTCATAGTCGCCTGACGAGCCTGGGGTGGGGCGTCAAGATGGTGTGACACCCCTAGGAAGGCACATTAGAGTTAACGCATCTAACCTTCCACCTAACGCACCTGAGATGGTCCGTTAGGTACTGTAACGCCCCTGGAGGAGCACGTTATAGCCAACTTGGTCCCGTGGCCTAACGCACCTGTGTTTGTTCGTTAGGTGACGTAACCCCCCTAGAGGAGCGCGTTACGTTCTGTGTTTGCTCGTGATCGTGATGCACCTCTGTTGGTCTGTCAGGTGCTGTGACGCATCAGCGTAGGTGCGTTACAGTTCGTTTCACACCGAGTGTCTGACATGCCTGAGTTGGTCTGTCAGGTTACTGTGACGCACCAGGGTTGGTCTGTTACAGCCTGTGGCGCACCAGGGTTGGCGTGTCACAGTGCGTTTTGCACCATTGGCCTGACGCCCCTGTGTTGGGCTGTCAGACTGCTGTGACGGCCCAGCGGTAGACCGTTAGAGCTTGTATCGCGCCTGGGTAGGTTCGCCAGGCTCTAGACTGCACCGGGTGGTTTGCAATCCTGTTTCTTCTCCGACTGTGGTCACCGTACGATGGTGCTGGTATGTGGGATGGTTCCCATACTTCGTCAGGTTCAGACGTTATTTTTCGTGGCTTGAGAGTTTACTCCTTCAGAGACACTCCACTAGTCATAGCCCGCCAATACGCGTGTGCTGGTATCCACCTGGGAGTGGTGGGATGGCTACCCTGAGGACAACTTTTAGACTAGTTTTCGTCGGGCCCCACATCGTCGGCCAGAGTTTGGCTGAGGGGAAAACCAGTTAGAGACCAGACCTAGGATGCATGGTCTGTGTGTGCACACATGGTTGGGGGTAGTTGGACATGCATCGATGGGTGTGACCCCATCTAGTCACTCGCTTTGTGGTTACATGTGTGTGTCTGAGTCTTGCGCCCAGGGCGTGGTAGCTAGACACTTGTGACGCGGTGTAAGACGTTAGTGGACGCATCCGGTCATTCTTCTAGTGGGAGGTACTTCTGTTCTGGACAGGGAGTGACAGACTGTCAATCTCAGTTGCTTCAACCTTCGGGTTTTGGTCGTGCTGACCGGTTGGTTCCGGTTGTTTCACCGTGGCGTGCGTGTGTGGGTTTTCACGCTGTGAGACCAGTACTTGTAGTGTAGGGCTTCTACTTCTGAGGTACTCGCTTAGCTGCTAGCATAGCGATTTTCCATTTTGCGAGGTAGGGTACGGGTGATCCCTACTGAGTCTTGTTTTAAGACTCATTCCATGCTTATTTTTACCGTGTTTCAAGCGAGGTGCGGCTTCAGGGGAGTGCGTCTGAGGCTCAGCGTGGTTCGGGTGCCCAGCGTTAGTGCCAGAGATCAGAGCCGGGGTATGCCCCTTGTAACTGTACTTTTCTTTCTTATCTCTGTACTAGTTGTGGACTACTGTTCTTTATTTTGTTATATCTTGTGGACCATGTATCATGTAAAATGTTAATTTAATTTCCTGCTTAATTATATAAACTGTTTTAATTTCTGTAATTATTTGTGATACTTGTGTAGTCTCCACACCATCCTTTTAACCCTTCCAAGTCTTCGGGCTCGTGGGTGGAAGCCACTGAGGACTGCGTCGGCTCTTTGAGCTTGTGGCGTCAACGCTGTCAATAACCTGCAATGGTCGCCACAAAGCAAATTATCAAATAACAAATCAACCTGTCACATCATAATCAACCTGCCTATCACATCATGGTGGTTATCATCCAAACCAGGAGAACAACACTTATCCCCACTGTCATTTGGGATCACGAGACGTTGCTTGGTGCCTTTCGTGATCAGAAAGCCCTCTAATTCCATTAAGAGTTAATGGATAAAATTTAATTAAGTTAAGAATGAGTTCTTTACTTAATAGGCTGAAAAACCAAACTGACTATTGGGCCTAGAGGGTTACACACAATAGAGTATTGGATAGACCGGGATGAGTGGACTTTATAGACTATTATTGGGTTTTTGTGAAAAATGCCAAGGGTCTATAAATATACGCTAAAGGGAGAAATCTTGGCCAAGCTACAAGATTGAACCCTGGCTACCCTCTCTCTTCTCTGTCTCTCTCCAAGGGGCGCCCACCCTCCTTCTCTCTTCTTCCTCCACAGTGGATGGTGGTGTTGAGATCGGGTCGACGTGTGGATATCGTAGAGGAGATCCCGTCTGCTTCCACTGCTCGTGTGGATACGTCTAGAAGCTGGACGCTTGAACGGCTCGCGACCCTGGGATCTTCCTCTCATTTGTCTTTGAGATTTTGTGAGATTTTTAACCCTGTAAAGGTAAAGAATCGTTCTTCACATCGCAGGATTTACCAGCTCAGTTTGATTTTGAAAAATCGATAATGAAATGCAATTTAAGGTTTCGATGTTTTCCGCTGCGTATTCTGGTTGAAACCTTACACTATGATGTTTTCTTTGAATAGATTCTTTAGCTGCTAGAAGGAGGCGATGGTCCCAGCCGTCAGGGACTCGAACCAAGTCTGAGCATTCTCCCAGAGGGTGGCGACGAATGCCAAACACTTAACAACGTTCGAGGCCCGGTGAAACACTAGATTGGACTCGAAGCTGTGCATGTGGGCGACGGGATCGGTGGTGCTATCTTAGGCGATGACAGTTGGAACTTCAGAGGAATGGGGGATTCCATGATCTCTTTGGAGAATGGAGCATGGAAGTCCGTATATTCGTCGATGAGGCCCTGGGTCCTCGTGGCATGCAGGATATCATCCATGTGGCGACTCGGAATCCGAGTACCGGAAAGGAACCGACGCGACTCGAACCTCGGCCTGCCTCCGACGAGCCCGAAGACTCAGAAGGGATAAAAAGATAGGTGTGGTGTACATAGAAATAAGAAATAAAGTAGGACAACAGATATAATACCAGAAATACATAATCTAACTACAACAGAGTCCAGTCCCACAGGAAGTATAGTCTAAAGCGGTAAAACGTACCACACGCCAAGTGAACACTCGGCCCGACAGGCTGGCAACTAGGAACCTCCACGTCGCTCCCTCAAACCTTGAGGAAGAACTGCCACACCTGAAAATCAGGGGTGAGCCTCCTATCACTGGCTCAATAGGGATCCCGCGGAACTCCAACCGAGAAAACAACGGTGGAAAGGAAAGCTACGCTAGCCACAGAAGGAACAACAGTAACGGAAGGAATAGCAAACCGGTGGCCGGTCAAAACTCGGCACTACAGCTACTCCTACCGGTAACAGAAAAACATGACCTGGTCTCCCTTCGGGGGATAACCAAGTCACGCACCCGACATCTCGATTCCATGATCGGGAGACTAAAAGACATGAACTGTCCTAGCCACGCTACCAGGAAATGACACGACGCATCGGTCGCAGAGGCCTGCCCTCTCTGAAGGGTCCAAGCCAAAATCACACGGCCCGAAAACACGGTCACGACCTCGCTGTCGTGAATTCTACGCCAACTAGGGAGAACCCTCAGTGACGCTCACCGAAACCCCAGACCTCGGCTACGAGAACGCTCCCGAAAATAACACCCGAGATCTCGTCTCGCAGACGAGAACGAAAACCCGAAACATGACAACTCACGTCACGTGACGGGAGCACCGCCCACTAGAAGAACGACCAGATGCGCCCTCTGACGTCTTACACTGCGTCACAAGTGTCCAGCTACCACGCCCCAGGTGGAGACAAGGACACACCAAGTAACCAGAAGTACCACAAACAAGGACTAGCTAAGGTCGCGCTCGTCAGCAAGGGTCCGAACCCTCAACCTCATGTGCACACTCAGACCATACGCCCTAGGCCTGTCCTCTAGCTAGTATTTCCCCCACCGGCCCGAACTCGGCGGTACGCGAGGGCCCTATGACAACTAGCCTACTCACCGTCTAACTCGGGTACGCCACACCAGTGCTCCCGGTGGGCCGACACACGTGTGCCGTGGAAGCTACGACTAGTGGATGGGTCACGGAACGTGGACTCAGAAAATCACGCACCACCCATCGCGAGTAACACGAAGTAACAGGTGACTCGAGGCCACCTGACTCTAGACACCCCACTAGACCTACTAAACTCAATGGCCCTTGAGTCACGAGACTCAGGGTCAAGACCGTTGCACGTGACAGCACCGAGCCGTCAATTTGGCCAAATCCCTAGGTCAAAAACCATAGTGACACGTGAAAAATCTCTAGCCCCAGGCTAGTCAACTGGGCTCGCAGCCCGAGGCCATACATATGGCCCCTCCCTCGGAACTCAAAATACGCACAGGATCGCTCAGACCCTAGGGCTCACGAGCACATTAACCGAGGTAGCACGGTCCTCCCGACACCCTCAAAACACGGACACGGAACCCTCGGGGTGTCTGGGGCATTCACAAGACCGCAAGTCGACCACTGGGTTACGACCGGGTCGACCAGGGATTCGCACAACACAAAACGAACGTGGCAAGCACGAAGACCCACTTCTGTGTAAAACGGTGCCTGGCGGTCTATCTTTGGGCCGTCACAGCCTATAACGGTCCAAAGCTAGGCCGCCACAACCCTCTAACGGTCCAACTTAGGAGCGTTAGACGAAAAGGGCAACTCTGGCTGTGGCGCACCAACCTTGGGGTGTCACAGCCTCTAACAGACCAAGACTGGTGCATTAGAAGGCACGACAAAACAAGTTGTGACGCACACCCCTCGGGGCGTTACAATCCCTAACGAACCTACCCAGGTGCGTTAGAAGGAGGGATACGTCAACTCTGACGCACCCAAGCCAGGGCGTCACAGGGCTCTAACGGTCCACCCCTGGTGCGTCAGAGCCTCGTGACCCCGATCGGTCAAAAACCATGATAACGGATGTAACGGTCGAAACCAGGTGCGTCACACCCCTCTGGCGGTTTATCGTAAGACCGCCAGAGTGACCGACGGCCTGCCGACACAACATACCCCTATGACGCACCACTCTTGGGGCGTCACGGCATGTGACACACCCACCCTGGGGCGTCACAGCCTGTGGCGGTCACTGGAACGACCGCCACACCGTCCTAAGAACGGAATGGCGGGAAAACCCCAAAAATCTTCGTAACGCCCTCATACCTCCACAGGAGAGGGGAAAAATAAGGGGGAAGCCCCCAAATGACCCCTAGCATGTATCTACGGCTTCGGATCGACCAAAAACACGATGAAATGGTAGATCAGGGCCATTCCGGACGTGGGCATGCGCAATCTGATCAAGAGCATTGCCGAAGGCCGCATTCAGGTGCCGCGCATCTACCGATCGAGCAAGGCGGGTGAGGTCGGTGCGACGGAAATTGCGGCCGCGGTCGCGCAGTACGATCCGACCTTCAACGCGCAGGACTTCAACTCGCGCAACCGCACGCGCATCGCGTTCACGTCGGGACGGCCATATCAGGACATGACTGCGCTCAATCAGGTGGCTCAACACATCGGGCACCTGGCGCAGCAGATCGACGGCACGTCCGGCATTGCCGCTCCGCTTGGGCTCGGGACGCTGATCAACAAGGGCGTCAACGCGGCGACCGACCCCTATACCGGCAAAGTCACCGCCTACCAGTCGACCGCCGACGCTGTGGCGCACGAGACGCGCAAGCTGTTCGCGGGATCGTCCGGCGGCACGCTGGCCGAGCTGCAAAGCTACATCGACATGCTGAAGCCCGACAACTCGGCGGCGCAGAAGAAGGCAGCCCTGCAGAACATCGCGCAGCTCGTGCAGTCGCGCATCGGCATTCTGCGGCAGGGCTACGAACAGGGCATGGGCAAGGCCGGCGACCCGTTCGCCAGGATCGCCTGGACGCTGCCGGTGGCGGCGGTGGGGCTTGCCGCCGCGGTCTATCTGACGCTGCCGAAGCCGGCGCATAAATTCAGATGAATTGAGATCCATGTCATAAAAATTTTAAAAATTAAAAATGTTACACATAGAAAATATATAATCAGAACGAGTATGCACTAAACAATACTTTAATTATTATGATATTGCCCGGGCCTCACTGGCTTCAGCAGTGTTCTCCACTGTTACTCCCATCTACCCGTCTCCCTTGCCCACTTGATGCTATGAAAACATGAATCCTTCCCAACTCCCGTTCTGATTTCCTTCGGAATAAAATTACTTCGCAGTCCAGACAACCGTGACATGAATCTTTCCCAACGCCCCCTCTCTTCCTGCGTTTAATTATTTTTTTTAACCTGTCCTGCTTTTGAGGGCGGTCCTTTTTGCTGAGCAAGGCGGCAGCCGAAGCCTCGGAGACTGTCACCGAGGCAACCGTGGAGCGTCCAGGCCGAGGGAGACTAGGACAGAGGGCTCCGCCGCAGTGCCCGGAGCTCGGAGCTGCCAAGATGCCTCGATCAAGGTAGGGTCTTGAGCTCTTCCCTGGTAGATTTCTCGATAGTTTCCAGTCCCTGTTGGGTTTTCTGATTCATTTGGTTGTAGCCCTCGTTCGCTAAGCAGGGGCTCGAATACGCCTCAGCAGCAGCAGCGGCAATCTCCCCGCGCCGCTCTCCACCTCAAGACCACGAGCTCCGACTCTAATGCCATGCACGCCCACCATCGCGGCACCCCGAAGCCGGAGGACAGCCACCGCCGCTCCCCTCGCAGCCCTCTCAGCGAGGTAACTCCGCTGCTGAACCACCACTGTCGGCCTCTCTGCGCACCACTGTCGGCCTCTCTGCGTCTTCTCCCAGGCTTCTCCGTTCTGAAAAGCCACCTATATTTGTAGTCCCCGGTCAGGAGCCAGAAGAAGAGCGGGAGCAGGGTGGCCGATCTCGAGACGAAGCTTGGGGACGCGCAGGATGAGGTCAAGAGGCTGAGAGAGCAGCTGGCCTCCGCCGAGGCCGCCAAGAAGGACGCACAGCAGGAGGTGGAGGCGGCGAAGAAGCTGATGCCCTTCCACGTAGCCGCCACCGGAGAACAAGAGGCGCAGGAAGAGCACCGTGGGTCCGTAGCTACCCAGCAAACTACCCAGGAGAGGGAGGACGAGCCGCCGGCCGAGGCTTCCCCTGCGGCGGAGGGGAAGATCCAGGGCAACTTCCCGGAGATCATTGTGCCCGAGCTGGATCCGGCGGCCGTGGTCCCTGCGGAACCCTTTCCCAAGAAAGAAGATAATGTGGAGGCGAGAAGGGACGACGTCGGCGAGGTGATGGAGGAGGGCAAGGAGGAAGCGGCGGCCCACGAGGAGGAGACGGAGACGGAGACGACGGAGCTCGAAGCCAAGCTGGCCGAGAAGACGGAGGAGCTCGAGCGCTGCTCGGCGGAGAATTCTACCCTGAGGAAGCAACTGGCCGTAGCCGAGACGGAGGTGGGCGCCGCCCGGGCCAGGGAGGAGGAGACGGCCTCGAAGCTAAGCCAGATGGTGGAGGAACTGGCGCGGAGCAAGGCCCAAGCGGATCAGCTAAGGGAGCAGCTCCAGTCCGCAGAGGGGGCGAAGACGTCGCTGGAATCGGAGATGAAGAAGCTGAGGATCCAGACGGAGCAGTGGCGAAAGGCCGCCGACGCCGCTGCGGCGGTGCTGTCGGCCCCCGAGGCCAACGGGCGGAAGGTGGCGGGGCGGTGCCCGTCCATGGACAAGCACTTGTTCGACGGGCTCGGCTCGTCGTTGGTGGCGGGGGAGCTGGAGGAAGGGTTGACGGGGGGGGGAGGGGCAGTCTATGGGGGACCAAAGCCGGCTAGAAAGGAGCGTGAAGTGCTCCAATGGCTGACTATGATCCCACGTCATCTTAGCTCCAGTCCATTGAGAGAGGTGCATTGGCATGATTTCATTCAAGTCAATCCATTCCTTTACTTACATATTCTTCCTCTCTTTTCCCTTTTTCTTTTCTTCACCACCTCGGCTTCTCCCTGGCTCTAGGCGCTACTCCACCGTAAAGTGGATGGCTCCCATGGTCCATGCATTGCCCCTAGGAGTGATATCCATCCTAAAATATTGGCATCTACACCCACTCTTAGTTCTAGGCAAGATCTACCCAAAGCTATAGCTAGACTTGCACAACATCTCAGCCTTTGTAGAAATATGGCATCCTCAGACCCATACCTTCATGTTCCAGTCCTTTGAGGCCACTATCCTACTAGAGGAGGTAGAGACCTATTTTTCTTTGGGTGAGGAGGACTTAGTATGCCATACTGTTGCCCCTATAGATCCTAGCCTTATCTTAGGGGAGTTTATACTGGATAGCAAGGACGTCTGCACCTTTATAGGCCCATACCAGATCCATCTTCTTCCTCTTAGTCAGTGGGTAATTACGCATTGTAGGAATAGATGTGGGTGGGATGAGGCCATAGTCAAGGCCATGTCTATTTGTTTGTGTGGGGCCATCTTGTTTCCTTCTGCCGACCACGTGTTAGACACTCCTCTCCTTAGCACCATTAGTGGCCTATGGCAGGGTCTTTCCATCTCCGAGGTTGTCCTTGCCTACTTGTATGAGGGTCTTACCTCAGCAGCTCTAGGGGGTCCTCTCTTTGGTTCCATGATACTCTTAGAGTGCTGGATGGGTGTCAGGATGAAATTCATTCATAAGGAGGATATCACTTCAGCTAGTCGGGTCTTCGGGAGCCATCCCCTCTTCTTCATAGGTGGCGGCTTCAGGTTCTCTCCAGAGGTTGAGTGCAGGACATCAGATATGAAGACCAGGGGCGAGTGGCGACTGTACATCAATAGATTACCACTGGATAGGTTTGTGATGCACCCTGACTTCCTCCATGACACTACAGTCAGGCTACCTCGAGGGTGAGGCCTAGATCTGAGGCTTGTGAGCAACACTGCACTGGCGATGTATAGCAAGCACCGGTGCTACCTACAGGTTGGACTACCCAGGACCATACTACTAACACTATCCCATCTTCCCGCACTACAGGCGAGGAGGATTGGCACAGAGGAGGATGAGCAGGCGGTCAGGAGTGCCCTGATCATGTGGGAGATCAGCAGGGTGCGCACCCTTCCAGCGGAGGTCGCAGAGGTTGCAGAGACACGCCAAGCTTACATCGGAGAGCTGAGAGAGATACGTTCTCGCGGGGATGCCCAGCGGAGGACAAAGTGATTTTCTTTTACTTTTCATGATGTTTACTTATGTTAGAATTTGAGACATGAATAAATGAGTCGATTTGAGTGGAATAAAGCTTGAGTTCTTGGCCTTGACTTGTGATTTGTGAATTGAGATTCTCAGAATAAAAGCGGCTAATAATGGACCACTCAGAAGAATGGACGGTTATGACTTAATTGCTCAGGAATGAGAACAGCCAGATTTGGGCCGTGCATGGTAGGAATGCTGAAGAATTTGAATGGCCTAAAGTAGACTGTTGGTGGAGTAGAACGGCTAGGATCTCACTGCTCTGGTTGATGAATGGCCAATATCAATCCGTTGAAATGTCGAGAGTTCTAGAATTAGAACGATCTTTAATTGAAATCACTAAGGTTCTAAAGGAGAAACAAGTAAAAATTGGTGCATCATCAAAACTTGGTTGATTTTGATTGACTCTCTCATCATCCCTCTTTTGTTTTCCATAAAGTTGGAGTCATCTTGGTAAAGTTGCTTATTTGTGTTTGTTTGTGTTGTTTGCATTATTGTCAAGGTACCACATTGCATGTGGAGTTGCTTCCGATCTCTAGAATCATCTCCTAGGGGCAATTCCTTTTCCATGTTTTACGTCAATCCACTATTAAAGTCAAACATGTCCTCTTTTGATCTTCCCCATTCCCAGGAGGAGTCTCTTCCTCAGGGGCTTCTGGAAGACCCATCTCAGGTCATCTCTTTCCCGTCTAGAGAAGGGTCCGCCCGTCCTCCATCCTCTATCTCTATGGAAGGCGCGCAGCCCTCCCTTTCTTCCATGAATTCCGCCAATCATGTCCTCCAGATGATGGCCCAGTTGGATCCGACCCAACTTCAGGTAGTCTATCAGGCCTTGCAGGGGTCCAATGCCCCGTCTCCCACGATTGCACAGGGTCTATCCAACCCTTCCATTGTTCAGTCTAGAATTGATGGGCCCGGGGTCTCGCCCATTCCGATTGATCTTACTCCCGTCCAGCCAAGGACCATTCGATTCTCTAGTCTGGAGGTAGGCCAGTCCTCTGGCTTTGCCCATCAAACTCTAGACAAAGGGAAGACCGTCCTCCCTTATCTATCCAGGCTAATTCTTGTAGGTCTACTCCATTGGTGCCGCAAGTTCTCGTCGGCCCATCCGATTTTGTGCACCCGTAGCAAGGGGTAGCCCAAGTCCATTCTAGTTTGGGTCATCCTTAGACCCAATATCCTGCTTACGGGCCTCCTCCTCCACCTATCTACCCTTCAGCCCCTCATCATAAGCTCCCTTCTTTCACTACACCTACTCCATCCAGGGAGTAGGAACTACTTGATAAATGGGCCTCCATGTAGCAGCAGCTCGATTTCCTTCAGAAGCGGGTTGGCCCACAGTCGCTAGCTGATGTTCCAGTTCCTAGTTTCCACAACATCTGGTTCCCTCCACAATCTGAGCTCCCAACATACCGCAAATATGATGGGAACAACAATCCCTTTGTTTATATGAGGGATTTTATATATGAGTCGGCTCAATTTCAATATGATGATCATCTTATGGCGTACCTATTCCGCCGATCACTAGAGGGAGTGGCCCTTGAGTGGTTTTATGCTTTACCATTGGAAGATGCCAAGAGTTTTAAGGTGGTGAAAGAAAAGTTTATTCAGAGGTTCCAAGACCGAGTCGGCCCAGAATATTCCTTTACAGATTTAGTGGCCGAGAAAATGAAGGCAGATGAAGACTTTGCTAGATATGCCGACAGATGGCCGCCCGCATGCCAGGTCATATTCCAGAGTAAGAAAAGGTCAAATTATTAATATCTAATGCTACCCCCACATTCCGAAACATACTGGCCATGAATGACATAGCAAATATGCACCAACTGTATAGCTGGGCCAGATTCATTCAAACCCAGTTCAAGGACTCCCCAATCCACTCTCTCTTTGAGACCCAGAAGCCCAAGTATAACAGAAAATCTCAGGGGCTTGTCACTGAGGGAGTCCAAACAAATGAATAGGTGCAAGCCATTGCATTCCCTTTCCCAAACCAATGCACCCAAATCCGCTTCCCACAAAAACCCCACAATCCTCAGTTTACCACTCCATAAAATCCTCCACCCGTTTCCTCCGCTCCCCAAAACCTTTAGCCGAGTGGAAACTCCCACACCAAGCCATACACATAGAAGATGCCATTTGGGTGGGAATGCATGTATCACTACATCTTACATCATTTGGTAGGTCTAGTAAGTCAAGTCATCTCATTTGTGTCACACACACACTAGGTCCGGTGCACGGCAGGTTTACATTCGGATATAAAGGTCCTCCCCCACTCGTCACCCATCTTATGCATGATAGGAGTACACATGGAAGTCCAGGCCCTCTAACATTCACTGCATCTAGACCTAGCCTCTTCATTGTAATAGCTCAGGATATCCTTGTTGAAGAAGACCATGTCAAAACCAAATCTGTAAAGGTCACTTCTTTGCTAGAAGACTGCCCTTTCTATCCTAAGAAAGGACTTGCCGGGTGGATTGCAACTCTCTATACACTGGACAAAGTTGTTCCCTCTTCCACCAGATTTCAAAGAAGGTCCACTCTCTGCCTGTCACTATCCTTTCATAGGACTAGTCTAATAAGCCTTGCAGCTCAGAGTCAACCTTCTGCAAAATATCCTCTTCAGCAAAGAAAACATTTTTGGAGGGAAAACAGATCTCCCAACTGCTCCCTTATGACTGGAGGATCAAGTCAAGGATTGCTGAAAGAAGGTCAGTGGTCAAAGCATTTCAAATTTGAATTAGTCATATTGCAGATTCCTTAGAGGGAAATCCTCTCCCTGGCTCTCCTATATATAGACTTCAAGCTTCTATTGGAGAAGTTGCTATTTTTTTGCTGCCTTAAGAGATAGCCACGCCCTTGAGCATCCAAGAAGAATGTCTATGAGATAGAAAAGAAGGGAGTGAGAGCAGCCCAGCACTAAGGACGACCCAGTCCAGTGCTATAAGAGAGAAGAGAAAGAAGTGAGATCAGCCTTGAGAGAAGAGCAGCCCTATAGATATCTGAGCTTGAAGAGAATGATCATCGAATCTATACTTGATGCTACAACCACCAGCTTCCAGATCTCTATCTGAAGCCAAAACTGTTGTTTCTTTCCTTGTTCTAGTTTTACCTCTGCACTTGCAGTTTACTTTCTTTTTCTCCTTTGTTCTTTGTTCGTATATGTAACTGGGGCGTCGTCCCTGTATGGTGCTACTTTACAGCATGTGGTGATGCCTCACCAGGTTCGGTGAGGGGTGGACGTAGGTTGCGGGGTTGCAACCAAACCACCTTAAAAACCTCTATGCAAGGGGTTGTGTTGTGTATGTTTGCTCCATATTCTCTACCCCCCATTCACAGTTTCGTATGAGCTCCAACGCATTCCATTCTAACTGATTTCCATCGCACACTCTAGCCTTCTGATCTACACACTATCTGTCATCCATGCACACCACTTGCCCCTCACACCACACTTGTATTTCCTCAGCTGCCTGCTGCAACCTTGCACACAGGAACTAGGGAGTCTACTTAGGTCTGGTGGAGTTACCCTTGTCTACAAACACACTCTAGCATCGACTTCATACATACAAGTAGCCTCTTAACTCATCTTGTTAGAGTCTAGTAAGATCCCTACAGACTACAACAATAGACCTCCCTTAGTTCTGAAGTTGCTCTGAAGGAGTGTCGACCACACTATATAGTGGTGTCGACCTCGACAGTCAGTGCATTGTGCTTTGCCGTCTCCATTTTAGGTATTCCCTTTTGATCCGCTATGCATTGTGCCTAGAGTATCTCATTTGCATTATAGAAGTGGGCTATGTTTTAATTAGTTAAGATTTTAATCCGGCCATAGTTTTAAAAAGGATCTATTCAACCCCCTTGCATGGGTCCCACCAACTAGTGGAACGCGCCGTCTGGACAGCACCGAGCCCCAATTTTTGACACTGACGGAGCGACTCCAAGATGCTACCCGCCAACCCAATGTCGACACTCCCGGGTCCCATATGTAACCTGTTACCTCCCTGCGTGGAGTGGATTTAAAATTTGTAGTATAGTAAATTTGTTTAATTGGGAGTGTGACTTTGGCTAGGGTTGTCTTCCCCATGCCGGGTGCGTGGAGGTAATGATCTTAACTTCTTGGCATTGCTTTCCTAGTATATGATCATATGTTACTGTTGAAGTGCGTCAGGAACTCTAGCTCGTGAGTCCACATCACCAATGTGAGTAAGAGAGTGAACCTGTCTCGTGACTCGATCCGAGCACGAAAGTGAGTCGACCACCCTTGACTCTGCCAGTTTCTCAATCGCGTGGATCCACGCTATCCCTCGCTTTGGGATGACAAGTGAACTTGCGTTTCTGTTTGCGATGTATAGCCCATAGGAACTCTTAGTGTCGGGCCAAAGTGCCTCTTCTGTTCGTGGGTTGCTTGTCCCATCACACTTAGAGTCCGAGGCTGGCATCACTTAGAGTTGGTCCCTCTATCTGTCCCGTATCCCTATGTCAACACACTAAGAAGAATGCGTTGATGTAGGTGCTGGGGTTTAAATCCCTGGGAATTTTAGTCGGTCGACCAACTTTGGCTGGTCGATCGAACTCCACTGGGCCTCGGTTTTCATGGCCATTTCGACCCAGAAGAGTGGTTTTCCACCCTAAACCTAAAACTCCATATTTTACCCATCAAAACTTATGGGAATTGGGCCTTTTCAGCCACGTGAGGGTGATGGTCGCTTGAGGATTAACTCACATAGTTTGAGGGTCTCATGGGTCTCCTGTGATGGGTTTTGGCTGTGCAATCGTAGCATAGCCTCCCTGTGGCTTGCATGCTCGTGGCAAGTCAATTACCACGTGAGTTTAATGACCATGGAGGGTCATGCCTCTGTGAGTTCTATGATCGTAGTGGGGCAATTCTTGTGCGAGTTAGCAGGCCGACATTCGTTGGTTCTCATTACCGACCTTAGGAGGTTACCTATGTCAGGATGTGCTGCCTCATGGTCT
Source organism: Amorphophallus titanum (assembly GCA_024336825.1). Lineage (NCBI taxonomy): Eukaryota > Viridiplantae > Streptophyta > Magnoliopsida > Alismatales > Araceae > Amorphophallus > Amorphophallus titanum. The sequence goes on from JANBPO010002596.1 coordinate 5,929,527, forward strand.
TAGGCGTGCGTGAGTTGGACATCTTCGTGAGTAGTACTCCACTAGCCTCATCTTCCTAAGTGTCATGTACATACTGGCTGGGCCGAGAGCATTTGCTTACTGAGTGCTAATACTTTCCAATCACATGGTAGAGAGCTATACTCGGGAGAGACAACTTTTAGATTGGTTACCATAGGGCCCCTCACCTTACTAGCTAGAGTCCAGCTAAGGGGAAACCCAATTGGAGGATCCGACCTTGAGGGCATGGTTTATGTGTGTGCACACGTAGTTGGGGACAGTGGACCTACACTAACGAGCGTGACCTTATGTCTTCTGACTCTGCCTCACACTCTGGGAGAGGTGGACATGTATGAGTGAAGTGGGAGCTATAAGGCGCCAGGGACGCATCTGACCCAGTCCCTTGCCTCACTCTCTAGGAGTGGTGGTCAAGTTTGGGAGAGTTGGCATGGCATAAGGTGCCTAGGGCGCATCCAGCCATTGCTAGTGACAGTGTGCTCTTGTCACCATGGGTTTAGTTTCCTACCGTGAGTTGTGGTACTATGGTATGGGGTTATAGAGCTCGGACCCGATGACTTTAGTGTGTTTTCTCACCTGCGAGGCCAAGATTTCCCGACCGTGTAGTTTGGGTTTTACTAATAATTAGGATAGGGAGGTTCACCTAGCGGTTGAGTGATAGTTCACTCTGCCCAGAGTGTAGTCGTTGTCCACCGCTCCGGTTTCTGCTTGTCATGGCTTAATCTCGTGGTTTACCCATGACCCGTGGGTGTCTATTGACATCCTATGAGGGCAGTGACCATGATGGGATGGCCAGGAGTGTTTATGCATTCTATGTATATTTCTGTGTGTTTGTGTCGTGTCGGGTTCCGGTCAACCTGATGAGACCAGGGGTTGACATGTAACCTTGTGTGTGTCTCGACGATTCTGTCCAGCTCGAGACAGTGTTCTAGATGCCTCGAGGTACTATCCTACCTCGGTTGCGTGTCCAGGTGTACTGAGGGTTCTTGGTGTCCCATCGGGTCTCCGTGAGTCGTTTCCTGTGGAGCGTGGTTTCCTCTGGCTTAGGAGTAGGCCGATTGGTGGCTTATTCAGCTGTCTGTGACAACCTTGCCTCCGAGTAGTCTGACTCAAGGATCGTTATGTGAGCAGGCCTAGTTGCCTTGTCCTGAGTTGTTGGCAGTGGCTATGCTGCCATTAGTGCATTGGAGTACATGTGACAGTGCTCTTTTGCCTGTCTGTACTTCCGCACTCGTGTTTTGAGTCTCCGTGTCTTGCGAGCCTCCACTAGTTGTAGCCTAACGGCACGCTTCGGCGTGACGACTCTTGTAGTGGGGCACTTTCCTAGTTTATGGTTCTTAGGCTAGTTCCGTGGGCCCCTCGTCAACCGTAGCATCCTTCGAAGGGGGAATACTAGCTAGAGGCCTGACTTAGACGAGAGCCAATGTGTGCACACATGGTTAGGGACTTTGGACTTGCATTGTTAGACGTGACCCTGACTAGTCGCTCGATTACGGTACTGTTCTGGTTCTAGCAGTGTCTTGATCTCGGCCTAGTCCTTGCAGTCGGTGACGTAGACAAGATACTAGTAAGCACAGCATAAGACGTCAGTGGACGCAGCTGGCTATTCTTCTGGTGGTGAGGCACTCTAGTGACGTGGCACGTGACTCTTCGCGATTCTCTTCGCGTTTCTTGTGCGACGTGACCTTTCTGGGTTAGCATTCTCTTAGCTTTTCCCGAGGTCGGTGTCCTGTCGCATGCATGACATTTTAGTCATGTATGGGACAGTGTGCACGATGTTCTAGTCATGTTGTCTGCGTCTATCTAGATTTTCCTAGGCTTTATCGGTTGTTCTTGTAGGTCTTCATTTGGAGCCTAGCATCGTGTCGACAGTTTGGTAAGCTTCTGACTTTTCCCAGTTCAGAGTTCACCCTTCTGTCTTTGTTTGGTGTAGTGTCTACTTTGAATAGTTTGGAGGGCCGAGGTTAGTTCGGTAATCGTGCTCGTCTGGTACGGCTTCTTCCCTTTCCTTTTAGCTCCCCTAGCTCTTAGTTGCTCCCTACTCCTGCTACCCTTTCTTTACAGATTTGTAGTTTAATTTTCTGGCTTTACTACACCTGTTGTTGCCTGCTGCTTACCTGTTGTTTACCTGCTGTTTTAGCGTGTTACTACATATTTTTCAGTGGGGATCTATGTGACCCCTACTGAGCTAGTGACACGAGACTCACCCCTACTTTTCAGGTGGTTCTCATCGTCGTTGTTCACTGTGCTTCCACAGTTCTTGGAGTTGTGTACTCGTAGTGGCTAGCTAGTACCTTCGTCGGGCTTCCCCTGACTTTCTAGTACATCTTTACTTTTTTGTCGACTGTACTTGGCACTTGTTGTCTTTCCTTTGGACTTAACTCTGGGCTATAATTATTGATGCCGCGCACTCACACTTTCACGCGAGAAACCAAGCAGAAAACAAATACGAAACCCTATGCCAGCTACCAGCTGTACTAGATCTTATGGACTCTGATCACTGTAATATCTCAAATTCTCATGTACACACCACAACCATAGCTCTGATACCAACTATGGCGACCCGGGATCCGAGTACCGGAAAGGAACCGGCACAACTCGAACCTCGGCCTGTCGCCCATGAGCCTGAAGATTCGGAAGGGCTAAAAGATAGGTGTGGTGTACATAGAAATAAGAAATAAAGCAGGATAACATATATAAATAACTAAATACAACAGAGTCCAATCCAACAGAAAGTACAGTCTAAAGTAGTAAAATGTACCACATGCCAAGTGAACACTCGGCCCAGCAAGCTGACAATTAGGAACCTCCATGCAACGCCCTCGAACCTCGAGGAAGAGCCTCCGCACCTGAAAACTAGGGGTGAGCCTCCTATCACTAGCTCAGTAGGGATCCCGTGGAATCCCAACCGAGAAAACAACGGCGAAAGGAAAAGAGCTACACTAGCTATAGAAAGAACAACAGTAACAGTAGGAATAGTAACCTACGGCGGCTGGTAAAATCTCGGCTCTACAGCTGCTCCTACTGTACAGAAAAATACGACCCAGTCTCCCATCGGAGGACAACCAAGTCACGCACCCGACATCCCGATCCCACGGTCGGAGAACAACCAGACACAAACCGCCCTAGTCACGCTACTAACAAAACGCCACGACGCCTCAATCGCAGAAATCCACCCTCACTGCGGGGCCCAAGCCGAAACTACACAGTCTGGAAACACAATCATGACCTCGCTGTCGTGAATTCCACGCCATCTAGGAAAAACCCTCGGTGACTCTCACCAGAAACCCTAGACCTCGGCTAAGGAAACGCTCTCGAAAATAACACCCGAAACTCCGTCTCGCAGACGAGAAATGAAAACCCGGGACACGACAACTCATGTCACGTGACATGAGCACCGCGCAAACCGAACCTCAGTCTGTCAAAACTCGAGTCTGTACCTACCGGTAGACAAGAGCACCTCCCACTAGAAGAACGACTGGATGCTCCCCCTGACATCTTACACCGCGTCACAAGTGTCTTGCTACAACGCTCCAGGCGCGAGACTCAGACACGCATAGTAACTAGAAGTACCATAAAATAAGGACTAGCTGAGGTCACGCTCGTCAGCGCGGGTCCAAACCCTCAGCCTCGTGTGTACACTCAGACCATACGCCCTAGGCCTGTCCTCTAGCTGGTAATTCCCCCCGAGCCCAGACTCGGCTGTGCGTGGGGGCCCTACGATAACCAGCCTACTCACCGTCTCTCTCGGGTACGTCGCACCACCGCTCCCGGTGGTCCAGCACACGCGTGCTGTGGGAAAGCTACGACTAGTGGGGGCTCACAGAACGTGAACACAGAAAATCACACATGCACCCATCGTGAGTAACACAAAGGAAGAAGTGGCTCGCGGCCACTAGACTCTGGACAACCCACTATACCTATTAAACTCAATGGTCCTTGAGTCACGAGACTCGGGGTCAAGACCGTCGCATGTGATGGCACTGCGCCGTCGATCAGGCTTAATCCCTAGGTCTAAAATCACGGTGACACATGAAAAATCTCTAGCCCCCAGGCTGGTCAACTGGACTCACAGTCCAAGGCCATACACACGGCCCCCTCGAAACTCGGAACACATACGGGGTCATAGGTCGGCCATTGGGTCACGACTGGACCGACCGGAGACCAAGACATCGAAAATGTTTGTATGCTTTTCGTCTATTCCTCATAAAAAGGGGAAATACATGGGCTAATACATTGCAAAGGGGAAAAAGAATAGGGAAAGAAGAGGAAAACACGGATGGGAAAATGGAGCACTGGCTCCTTCCCCTCGATCTACATCTCTTCTCTCTCACTTCACTCACCATTTCCCTCTTCTTCTCTTCTATCTACTCTCTGCACTCATGTGGTGGTCGGAGTAGTCGGGGGGAGCAGGAAACCCAGAGAGCCAGCCCTAGGTCTTCTCCTCCTTCCTTTTTTCTTCGTTGTGACTTGCTTTTTATAGAGCGGCTGCCGGTGACGTTCATTACGGTGGAAGTCAATTAGAGGATTGACCCCCCGTCTTGTCTTCCTGCAGAAACCTTCTTGCATGCCTGGACGAGGCGCTGATAGCTGAGCAAACCCCAGCTGCTTCGACGTGATTTCCCTGTGTGCCAAGGGCCACAGGTAGTGACCGCTGGATTTGTTGCCGTTGGCACCGGTCCAATGGCTGCAAAGTGTCACCGGGTGGAGGAGAAAAGCTCTGCATCGGGTGGAAGGCTATGACTAGTGCACCGTGGGAGAGGTGGCAGGGTGCACCGGTTGGAGAAGGGAAAATGCATCACCGGATCACTTGAAGGCCAGCGTCACCGGATGAGAAGAGCTAGCGGGTGCTACAGTACCCCTCACCGGGTGCTACAGTGCTCCCCACTGGTTATGTTCTGGTTGGAGGCCAACGGATATATCCCTTTGGTTATGTATATTTGGGAGCCACCAGTTAACAAACTTCCCACCGGCGCTTGAAGTTCCAATGCTTCCTGGTTGTAGAATTATATGACTTGTAGTGCATGCAGACCATTGGTGAAGTCCATGTTAAATATCTTTTTCTCCTCTTCTCGTCGTGATGGCATGGCAAGTTACTCAAAAGGCTCATGTAGTGATTATGACGGCAAAATATGAGTTTGTCATCAGATGCTGAGGAATATAAATTATATCCTGGCATGTGCAACCTTGCCCCTGGCATGTGCAACCTTGCCCAACGTATATCAACACTTTTGCTGATTTGTAAACCAATACATGTTACCATGTGCTAGAAAAGGCAGGCAGAGGTCGGGGCTAATGTCCTCATTCTTGGATATTCCTTCAGAAAGAAGGGAGATAAGCTCGGCCTCCCCATCGTGAGAACTGTCACGGGTGCACCATAAGGTCAATTTAAACGTTTCACCACCAGTAACGCCAGCCTGTGGGATTATGTATGTAGGTTCCCCATCCTCGAAATGGAAAATACCACCTCTGAAATCCTTTCCATGACTATTCAGGTAACAGAACACCGCAAACTCTCGTTGCTTAAGATAAAGCCTATTATCATCACTGGGCCGCCCGATGATGGGTGGAGGAGGTTGTTACGGTGAGGTGGTTGGCCCGGCGCGGTTGAGGTGGGAACGGCACGGGGGTGTGGGTCTTGGAACGGTGCAATGGTGCACCGGGTGATGTGGAGTGTGCCGCTGGAGGGAGCGGAACGTGGCATGGGAGTTGTCCGGTGTAGTGAAACGGTCGAGGGGGGAGTTGGAGCTCGACCCGGTGCGGCTTGAGGGGTGGCCATCCGGTGCGGCTTGTGCATCGGGTGGGGAGTGAGAGAGAGAAAGAGAATGGGAGGAAAGAGAGAGAGACGACCCCCTTCTATTTATTTATTTATTTATAATCTTACATATATATATTACTTTTATGTATATACATATTTTTATTGTTTTTATTGGGCGCCGCGAGTGCGTAGCTTCTTGTTCCGAGATATAGTCCCCTTCGTGGGAACCTTAGGTGTCGAGCTTACGCCGTTCTTTATTGTCAACTTGCTGGTCTCAACAGTCCATGTCATGAGTCTTCACCTAGAGTCCTAGGCCACCTAGCGGTCCCACATCATTAAGTCATCGACCGAGCTCCAAGTTGACCGCGAGAGTGAATCTTCCCCGACTGCGCAAGAACTCTCAGGCAGCAAACCAGAGCCCTAGAAAAGGTTCCACCACGGCCACTCCCTTGCAGATCTGGGCATGCAACTGGGCTGAGGGCACCTTCTACTAGTCCTCTGTCATCCCCAGGAAGTGGAGTGAAGTTTGGACCCCGGCATCAAGAGTTCTGAATTTTCTTCCAAAGTTGTGCCAGGTCGGTTCCCCTGTTCCCGAACGGACCCACCTCCACCATTCTGGCTACTACGATCAGCCCTGACATCTACTGATAGTGCTGTTAGTCTCATCTAAGAGAAAGCTTGTCTGCGGTCGTAACGGTACCATCTCTGCCTCCAACTGATTCAGGACTGTCTATGGCGCCTCCATATTCCAGCAGCACTACCTTGTGAGTGGCCAGAACCAGAACTGTCTGGCACTGTTCCAAGTCCTACTCTGGCCAGCAACCTTCTCAGGGTAAATCAAGAAAATTCAGATGTCTTTCTGGGCCAAGTCAAAAAGTTTTGGCACTTGTCTCAGTTCATTTGGAGTTCGGGAGCATTCGTGGCAGTGCCATCTTCGACTGCCTATGTAGTGGTTCTAGAGGCTGGCAGCATCGACGGGGGCCCGACACAACAAATTTTCTAGCTTTGTCCCCTCCCCTCGCTTGGCCGGCTGAAGGCCCCTCCCTGCGTGGAGGTTGTTTTGGTTGTAAACACTTAACCCCCACCCCAAGAACCCCCTCCTGCGCGAGGTGTAGTGCTGTAACTATTTTATTTTCAGGTCAAGCACCACCAACGCGGCGTGTGGGTGCGTACCTACGCTTCCCCGCTCGCCCTCGTCTCCGATCGGGATTGGTGTTTTCACACCAGTCAGGTGGGCGACTAGTACCCTTGGCTGGTTACATGCTTTGCTAGTTTAGTATTGTCTTTGAATGCCCGTCGGACGGTGAGCCGAGAGCCTGGACTTGCACACCACTTTTAGTGTGCCCACCACAGAATGTGAGTGAGTGCCACCCAAACCCACAACCCCGTCGTGTCGGCCTCCTACGAAGTTGGGAATCCCAGGCCTTTAGGGGTCAGCCTAAGCTAGCCAAGTCTCTTAGAACATTTGGGTTCCACCTTGAACCCCCGTCATCATCGCCCGGCCACCATCGGGAGGTCGTGTGCGCCGTGAGAGTGAGCTGTACACGTGAGTCCGTGTTCTTCCTTGTATACTTGCGGGTCTAACTCCTTGGTTCATCAATTCATCCAATATCATCTTAGGGCTGTGCCACATCAGGAACCTTGCTGCCCTACGCACCCCTCCCTAGGTGTCTATCTGCAGAACTGGACAAAGAAGATTAGGTTGGCACCCCTTTCTCTCATCCTCAAATCCCATTGACTTCTTCATAGCTTTTCTTTCTCCTCCCATCCCCCACGTTCCCTGAAAATCCCATGCCCTAATTAATCCAGTAGAAAAAGTTGCCTTTGTAAGCCTTTTCTCTGCGCTGGCTGCCTCTGTGCAAATCTGTAGAAAACCAGAACCCTGAAGACCAGGTTGGTACACCTTCTTCCCATCCTCCAATCCCCTCCACCCCTTCATAACTCTTCTTTCTCTACCTGTCCCCTACCTCTCCTCATAATCTCGCATCAAAATTCGCCCTGTGTGCGAATTTCCCTTCAGAGCAGTTTTAGTCATGCAAACTGCCCCTGTGCAGTCCTGCCAGGACAGTGCTCAAACACCGCCAAAGAGACAACCCCAAAATCATATCTGAATGCTCTGAAATTTTTATCACTGCCTAACCACGTCTAAAACCTTCCTCCAGAATTTTCTTGCAATTTTTAGAGCCCATTTTCCCTGCTTACCCCATCCGCCATTCAACCCCCTCAGCTTTGACTGCCCAGGACCACATAACTGAGCCCTGAAAGTTCCCACCTCACACGCCCAGAACCTCCACTACACGCCACCCTGCCACTACTATCCAATCATTCCAAGGATATCACCTATCCACCAGAGAAAACTCCCCCCCATTTTCCTCCAGGAAGCCCCGGTTCCAGCCCTATCTTCCACCCCTATCCAGCTACCAGCAGACAGACCAGATCGCGCAGGGTCTGCTACGAAATTCACCACGACTTCCTCGGTGCTCAGTTGCAGCCTCCACTCCATCGGCATCCCTGGGACATTCCCAATAGCGTCCATGCCAAGTTTCATGACCAGCGGACGAGCAGAAGGTGGCATACCAGGCTCGTCTTCCTGCTACATCCCAGCACCATGCAGATTGGCCAGCAGTCTGTCCGCCCGATCGGGGTCGCACCGAAGCTTCCCTCCCGCGCTGACAGCATACATCATCTTCCCGAGCGGTCGACGTCCCTTGCTGCCTGTCTCCACGGACTGTTGCTCCATCCTTGGCGCCATGGACTCTCCTTCCTACTGCAGGACTCAGGCCGATTCGTGGGTGCCACGCAGTCCGCAGCCATTCGTGGACGACGAGCTTCACTGACCTGGTACCCGTCACCCCACTTCGGACGATCTTCGAAGTTCACTGTGTAGCCTTTTACCTTCCTACAAGGAGTGGTCATGGTTTGGATTGTATGTATTTAGCTTGTACCGGGGATCGTGTGACTTGATCAGGCTTCTTCCCCACGCCCCAAGCGTGGAGGTATGCATCTGCTCCTCCCTTAGTTTAGCTTGCTCATTTAGTATAGTTTCTTGACGCCGCTGCCTGTGAGATCATAGGCGCCTAGCTCACATATTTATTTCTATCACTACTGCAGTGAGAGAGTGTGACCATCCCGTGACTCGTCCAAGTCACAAGTGTGGAGTGACCACCCTAGACCCTACCAGTTTCTCAACCGCACGGATCGGTGTGCTTCCCTCTCTTGGGATGCCTTTGAGCTGTAGTTTCTTGTTGGAGGGCACAATTTCTCTCTTGAGAATGTTAGGTGTCGAGCGATCGCTACTTGAATTATTAAACCGTTGCTGGTTTAGTCATCTGTGTGTCGTGTCATCACCTAGAGTCCTAGCTTGCATAGCATCCCGCATCAATTTGCTCCTGAGCCAGTGCAGATTGGCCAACAGTCTGCCCATATTTTGGTGACTCCGACGAGGCGATTAGCCGGCTTCCCTGACTGCCATCTTTCTCCTGAGCAGTCACCATCCACAGCAGCCCGTCACATTGGACCATGGCCTCATCCATGACGTCCGGGTCGCACCGTCCTCCTGTTGGTTGCTGACCGGTCGAGGTGATTGTCCTGCGCACGCCAGTTCATAGTCGTACGTGGACGTCGAGCTTCACCAATCCGGTACCCGTCAGCCCACTTCACACGACCCTCAGATTCTGCTGTGTAGCCTTTTACCTCCCTGCGAGGAGTGGGCATTATTTGGGTTGTACACTCTTTAGCCTTTGCACCGAGGATCGTGTGACGTGGCCGGGCTTCTTCCCCATGCCCCGAGTGTGGAGGTATGCATTTGCTCCTCCTTAGCGTTACTTGCTTATTTAGTATAGTTCCTTGATGCCACTGCTTGTGAGATCATAGGCGCCTAGCTCTTATATTTGATATGTCACTGCCACGATGAGAGAGCGAGACCGTCCCGTGACTCATCCGAGTCGCGAGTGTGGAGTAGACCACTATAGGCCCTGCCGGTTTCTCAACCATGCGGATCGGCGCGCTTCTCTCTCTTGGGACACCTGTGAGCAATAGTTTCTTGTTTCTTTGGCATAGCTCCCCTCTTGAGAGCGTTAGGTGTCGAGTCTACGCCCTTCAAACTGTTGCATTGTTGCTGGTCGTAGTGTCCCCTTAGTCTCATACTCACATAGAGTCTTAGCTTGCATAGCGTCCCGCATCAATTTTGGTATCAGAGCCATAGGTTGTCAAGGGTGCATTTGAGTCCCTTAGGTCGTCTTAGGTGTATTTGAGTCCACATTCTACCCCTTGCATCACCATCTAGATTCGTGTCTAGTTCGTTAGAGTTTTAGAGTTTTTGCCTCCCTTGTCCCTTAGAGTCTTGCATGCCCACTCGGCATGGTACCGATTACCAACACCCTGTCCCGATGGCTGACCCTAGGAACCCTGCCCCTCATCAGTTTTCCCTCCATGTTCGGCTTGCTTCTTGAGTCACCTCTTGAGGTTCTTCCTTCTATTCCTCTCCTGTTTCTTGGCGATGGCCACCTCTAGGGGAGTAGGAGGAGGAGGCACAGGAATTGGGGTTGACAGGTCCGCACGGGGATGCCGTCAAACCGATGGGTTTGCAGGGCGAGGTCGACGACTCCTCTTTGCCCAGATCTCAATCCAAGCACCTTCTGATTATTGTAGTTGGAAGGTAGCATCGATCGCCTGCTCGATAACTTCGAGTGGTAGTTCCTGGTAAGCGAGAATGCTGGGTTCGGCATCCAAAGACGTGGATGCGGCTTGTTGCCTTAGCCGCGGTTGTTGAGAGAGTTTATAGGGGACCGGTTGACTCATGTCGGCATCTGAGGATGTGTGCGCAGTTTGATGCCTTAATCGTGGTGGCGAGGAGGATTTCTCCTATTGAACTGTCATGCTGGTACTGGTGTCCGAAGACATGTGCGCGGTTTGATTCCTTAGCCACGGTGGCTAGAATTTCTGTTGAGGAGGGGCCCGAGAAGCATACCCAATATCTTACTTCACGGTCTGACCCATGTGGTCTGGCTGAGGGCAAGGTCGGGTGACACCTGACGACATCTGGGGGCCTTGTTGCCCCCGGTGGTTGTCTTGATCTTGCACGCCAGAGGGCCTTTGTGATGATGGGCCCAGCTTACGAGCTGTTGGGAGAACCTGGTTCGGTCGAGCCGCGGTCTCACCCAACTTTTGCTTTCCTTTCCTATCCTCGATCATTGGAGTCAGAAGTGGAACAGAGGGGAGGGAAGGAGAGCTTGGGGAGCGCATAGTAGTCTCACCCACCAAGACGTCCTCTCGACCGAGAAGGACTCGGAGGAGTCTTGCAGTGTCTTCCCTGGAAAAGGGCAGAGACTCTAGCTCCTGCCAGGGTCGCCATTGTGCAGCTGGAGTGGCAGGGGCTGGCTGACCAGCCTGTAGTGTTGAGGAATCAGGGGAGACCGGGGGAGCAGGAGGATGAATGACGTTGGCCGAGAGGGTGCTCGGCCCCGCCTCCTGGCTGGTATCTTGCTCCCTGCGTCTCCACAGTCATTCGAGAGCCTCCCGATTATCGGTCTGGAACTCGAGCCATTCTGGAGTATGCTGGTAAGACAACCCGTGCTCATTTTCCTTGGGAGGATCAGGCTGCTCTGGTGCATTCCTGGCAGTGCTCGGGGTTTCTTCGAAAGCTTGCTGTAGCCGAATAAGTGCCATGGAATTCCCTTCGGCGTCAATCTGTTCCTACCGGATCTGTTCCTCGATGAGGTATTGGACTTCCTCGCAGGACTCGATCGCGTGGCAGATTCGTGCATGAAAGGGGCAATACTGAGGGTGGTTAAAGTCCCATTAAGTGTAGTCTGCCAGCGGATCGCGGGGCAAGATTTGCGCCCGCTTGACGAGGACGTCGAAAAGTCACCGGGTTCTTTCCCTGGGGAAGGAGAGGGGCCTGCAATCATGCTAGGGCTTCCACCCTGGGTACCAGATCGAACACTCTCTCCGGTTGGTGTTGGGCTCCTCCGATTCATCATTAGAAAGAGAGAATGCTACCATCATGTGGATCACATTGGCTGGGTGGTGAGCCACAAGTGCTGCTTTGGCTAGTCTGGACCACGTATGTGGCTGTGGAGGATCGACGAGACCGCTTTTCATTTGGATTAGGCCGTCTCAGATCAGCTTCTGTGCCTGGGTCTTGAAGACGTAGCAATCTTCTAGGGAATGACCCAGCATGCGGTGGTATAGGCAGTGAATAATATTACTAGACCGGATTAATCAAGGTCAGGACACTATCTGCAACGACGGTGCGAGATAGAACCATCGTCCCCCAATACTTCCAACCTAACGGCCTATCCAGTGATTAAACATATGCACCTAGATCATTATCGTTTTTGTTAAAGGGGAACGTTAGATCTTGGAACACATGAATGACCAGTCGGTTCTCGAGATATAACATAGATACCATATAGTAAAGCATTAAGGGGCCAAGGGATACGAAATACTCACCTAACTTACCTGACGGATCGAGGAGATGATAAGGCTACAAGAGATCATGAAAAGGGTTTTTTTTTTTGCAATCATATACATCATGTAATCAACCAATCAAGCCTAAAGGAGTTATCAATTAAGCACATGATGCAGCAACAATGTGCTAAAAGATCATTGAAATTCAAAACAAATAATGCTCATTACGTCAACCCAACAAGGTAGTAAAACACAGTCTCATCAGGACCGCCAGGCATAGAAATAGTCTAATTTTGACCGCCAAGACCATAAAATTTGAACTTTAAGCGCCAGCTACAAAATGGTCATACGGAGGACCGCCTGAGGATGTAACGGTCAAAAGCTAACTGTTTCATGGAAGATGGTTCGTCACCAGAGAAAGAAGCCTTAACCAGAAACGGCTTGAGCAAAAATCACCTTAAAATGACAAACGGCCAGTCATTTGGTCGCTACTTGACCGTCCATTTCAAAAAAAAATCAAATTGACCACTTCATCTTCCTCCCTAGCCCACGCCCGAGGGGACGGATGCTTACTGCCGTGAACCACCCCTTTCTCCTTAGAGCATTCCACCGTGAGTCTTCACCCCCCCCTTTCTTAGCTCCCCCATTCAGATGAGGCTTAAGAAGCAAGTCCTAGGGAGACTAGCACATTGAATGGCCCGGGAGGAGGCCCGTGAGCCACCGTCGGTGAACCCACCGGAGGAGGAGGCACCGCCGTTGAACCCACCAGAAGACAAAGCATCGCCACCGTCCGTGGTCGAGGGAGAGACGCCCTCTGCGACCGTCAGAGTGCCTGAAGCGGCGGAAGGAGTGGTGGAATATGAGGTGGTAGTGACGGCGACCGAGAAGCCATCCAAAGGGCCTTTATCATCTGAGGTAGGCCACGATCAAAAACCCCCTACTTCCTCATTTTGATCAATGCATGTGGGTTAAAAAGAGAGGAAGGGGTCACACCAACGCCCTAGAGTTAGATGTAAGGGCCCCTAGGGCCATTTCCAAAGAGTGGGGGATGGGTGAATTTCGTACTACCTCTGCCACCAGTACCCATTGCCCGCCCATCGGCACCCCTACCTCTCCCACCGGCGCCCATTGCCCGTCCACCGGCACCCACCCCTCCACCATTGCTACCTACACCCACACTCACTACCCATCGGGAAGATAAGGGAAAGGGTCCTCTTCTCCAGCCTAGTGGTTCTGATGTGACACGACCTTGGACTTAGACAACAAGCACAATTTGCAATCGAATGGGCCGATAACGACGGCCAACTCACCCGACACTCAACCCAAAACCTGGGGTGACTTGGTGATCCCGAGTGGAGGGTGTGGGGGCTGGTCCCTTGCTGGTAGAGGGCCAGCAAGGCCAGAGGGTCTCCCAAAGTGGTTTGGCTAGTTTGATTCTAGGGCCGACCCGGTGCCGAGGGCACGGGTGCACACATCTCCCACGGTGGTCACTCGGAAGCAATCGGGATTGCGGGACCGAGCTCTCTCTCACCGTCCAGCGAAGCTATGAGCAGATTATATATATGATTTGAATGATCAGGGAGGTATTGATTGGGAGGAAATGAAGAAGGTGGTAGCCTCCATGAAGGCGAGAAGGCCACCCCGTCAGCAACAAGTTCAACAGCAACAGCAGCAACAGGGCCCGCAGCAGTAGCCGGCTCCTGCTCCCCAGCCTAACATGGGGATAGTCAATAATCCATTACCGGAGCACCCGGTACAACACCAACAAGTTAACCCTGTCTCCTCAATCCGTGAGGTGGAAAGAGGATAGGGATGACAAGAAGAAAGCGCCTCTATCGGGGCCATCAACCAAGACACTAACCAACCTCCCCGTTTATTAAGAATTCCCCAACAAACAACTCCCCAACCTTCACGTCCCCTCATACGCTCTACCACGCCAGGGCCGCTTCACCCGAACTCCCTTCCCGCATGGCCCCTGCTCATTCGCCCACCAACACTTACACCTCCCCCTACAAACCCTCCGCCAAACAGGTCTCCCCTTATTCGCCCTTTGCTGATAACCACTCCTCCACAACCTAATCCTCCGCAATTCACCTCTCCACAATCAACTCCACCACAACCAATGCCGCAACAACCAACTCCACCTTCTACCACCATGCCCCTGCGATCCCTCCTGCTCCGCACACCACTTACCCAACCTCACCCTCCACCCTCAACGGCAAGGCCTACCACAATCACCCCTCCTACTACCAATCCTCCACTAGCCATCAACACACCGGCCTCCACTTCTTCTCAATCTCCACTCGCCCCGACAGAGGCGTCTGAAGCTATGGTGCTCCGGAGTGGGTGCATGTTTCATAGAATATTTTCCTTGCGGGAGCAGAAGCCAGCACAGGACTAACCGGAACAAGAACAAGAATCCGTGCCAGGCACAGAGTATGATCTGTTAAAGCATCTGGATAGAACACTGGCCCAGATCTCAATTTTGGAGCTTATTAAAAGATCTGTCGCACATCAGAAAGCATTAAGGCAATATCTTGACAGAGTAATGGTAAATGAAGATATAGCAGCAGAGCAAATCACTACGGTCTTGGCTCCAGTCAGCAGTCAGCCGGCTATCACTTTTTATGAACATGAACTGGCTCTGCAGCTGGCCAGAAAATATGCTCTGTGTATCACAGTAGACATCAATACGGTGCCAGTTAAGCAGTGTTTGGTTGACACTGGTGCTTCTATTAATGTTTTGCCCCCAAGCACCTTAAAGATGTGTGGCATTCCAGAAAACCAGATTCGGCCATCTACCATTACAGTCACTGCATATGATAATACCAAGAAGCCGCCTCTAGGCATGATTACATTAAGAGTGGGATTGGGTCTTGTTACCATTACAGTAGATTTTCACATTCTTCATATGGACCCCACATTCAACGGCATTCTGGGACGCCCTTACATACAAGAACTGGATGCCGTGCCTTCCACAAATCATCAATGCATCAAATTTCCACACAAGGGGCACATCATCAAGGTAACTAGCATGTCGATCCTGCCAACTGAGGATATTCACTCGGCAACTTCAGTCCCCTCCATATGGCCGGCTGATAGGCCATTGCTGTCGATTTTTGATGTTGTCGATCTGCAGCAAAGTTTGGAAAAGGTTGCTCCGTCCCCTCCTCCAGCTGTTCAAATACCACTACAAACATCTAAGGGCAAAAAGAAGAAAAGTTTGATAAACACGCCTAGATGGAACATTTTGATGAAGATGGGGTACCAGTCAGGCAAAGGACTGGGCATCAACTTACAAGGCAGGACAAAGCCCGCTTAAAGACTTAAACAGGAATAGTGGGGAATGGGAGAGGGCATAGTTGGATGGGGAGGGGAATAGACACCTAGAAAACCCAAGGGATTTGGGTTCCCATGAGGGTCTCTCATGAGTGCACATTAGTGCATATTAATATATGGATTATAAATATATATCTTTTCCTAATAACAAAATAAAGCTCTCAGATTAGGCCCATTTATCATTTAGTGTGGCCCATTAACACAAAACATTTAGATATAACTAATATAGTTGTCGATGCTGCCTTGACGTTCATCCGCTACCGTTTGTCCATCCCGTGATGATCCCGTCAAACCCCTTCGCTTGGAGAAGGTTTGGCCTCGAACCTCGTAGCTCAGAATCCCAGTCTCATGAAGTAGCCCGATTCCCTAAGCTCTGATACCATTTGATGCGAAACAAAAATCAGGGTCGTATGATTTTCTTCTTTTCTCACCTTGTTGTCTATTTTTTTTCTCATTTGCTTTGTTGCTCCGCTATGGTGGCTGACAAGAAGAGAGAGATAGGGAGAGAGAGAACGAGAGAGAGGAATGGAAGAGAGAGAATAGTGAGAATGAGAGGGACTCTCCCTTTTATTTTGTTTCTTTGTTATAGGTGATCATCCGATAGGGAGAGAGGGAGGGATGGAAGAGAGAGAGTGAGGATGACGAAGTGAGAGAGAGAGAGCGTGGGCGGTCGAGGAGGAAGGCAGTGGCGAGAATGGTCATATGGTGGCGAAGTAGTTGGGGTAGGTGAGGATGGCACTATGTTCGGCGGTGGGCTCGTGGTTTGCTCAGACATAGGGGTGTGAGGCCAGTTGACGTGGTCACCATGCTCGAACGCGGGGGGCACGTGGCCGGTTGCCGTGCTCACCATGCTCGGAGGGGACCGCGCTCAGAATGGCGACTGGTAGGGGGCCTGGCGGCAGTTAACGGTGCTGTAGGTGGTGACCAAAAGGGGAGCTCATGGCACCGCATTGGCATTGCTGGGGAGGGGACAGGACGCTGCTGGCAATGCTCTGCTCTCCCTTTGACCGAGCTACAAGTGGCTGTGGCTATCCTCATAGGACGAAGGCGGCAGTGAAGACAGTGGCGTCCTGCATGCATGCTGCATGGTGGGGTGTCCGCATGGTGCTATCGGACTACTCTGTGGTGAGCATGCACACAGGGGTCATCGCCAGTATGCTCGCGTGTGGGGCAGCTAGGCAGGACAGTGACGTGGTGGGCAACGGGTAGTGCAGTGGAGACCATCTGCATGTGGAGGAGTCCAAGGGCGAACCGGGGCTCGATGATGCCATCGATGTTGAGGAAGTTCTGGTAGGGAGGAGACAACACAGGGAGAAGGGTGGTGCATGGGAGGGTCTACTGGGCTTGCTCTGCAGACAAGGATTGGGATCTGTAGGGCAGGGGCTTGCTGTGTGGACAACATAGATGAGGATAAGCTAGGCAGGGGGGTTGCTATGTGGCAAGAATGAGAGAACGGGACGAGGCTGTCGTTGCAAGGGCTGGGTAGGGGTGAAAGGCCTGGGTTGTAGGGGCATGCAGGGGAGAGGGATCTACTGCGAGAGGGGGGGTTGTGGGCTCTCAGACGAGGCTGGGTGGATAGCGATGGGGAGGGGTTGGTACCTCACACAGGGTAGCGGAGGAGAGCGACCGGCGAAGTGGATGGTAGAGTGGATGACCGGGCTTCGAATGGGGCTTCTCGCCCGCTCCCATCTCAGGAACGGTGCACCCGGAGCTGCCGGCTCTCCTCCATGGTGGGGTGGATGAAGAGAGGGGGCGAATTGGGTGATTACAAAATTTTAATGAAATCTTAGCCGATTTAAACAAGTGTGAGGAATAGCGATAATGAAGTTCAGATCTATATAGAAACTATCAGATCTAACAAAAACTATCACACACAACGGATCTTCTGTACCGTGGCGGAGGTGTAAATCCAAAGATTCTACTCACACAAAGTGTTATCTTCCTGAGAAGGTTTACCTTGTCGATCCGAACCCACCTTTTAATATACCAGAGATCTAATGTGAAAATGATAAGTTATGTTAGATCTAACTCAAGAGATACAAACGATTTAATCTACGTGTGTGCTTGCACAGAATGGAGATAGGAGAAAATGACCAAACCACACAAGAAACAACGATTTTTAGGTGGTTCGGATACAATAACGGCAACCTACGTCCACCCCTCACGATCTGTGAGGATTCACATACTATCCTGTAAAGGATTACAAGATCAACACACACACACACACTCGTGAAGAGTTCGGAACTCCTACGAAGGTGCACAAGCACCGAACCACACATAAATGTGAATGAAAGTCACACACACACACGGATCTTGGTATATTCACATATACACAGATGTTTAGAAATTACAAACACAAAATACTTGAAGCTCAAGAGATTTGGAAGAAGAACACAGAAGAAAAATCTGATTTAAGCTCCCCCTAAGTAGATGATGCATATTTTGGATGAAGCTCGTATCTCCTCTTGATTTTCACTTGAATGGCTCCAAAGGATCTTGAAGAAGTTGAGAATGGACGAAGAATCTCCTGCATGAAACACTATTCACGGAGGTGTTGCAGCGCCTGCGTCAGTCCGTCATGTGACCTTATCCACAGAAGATAAGAACAACAAGCGAAACGTTCGGACTTAGGACTCTGGCGAGCATAACGGATGGGAACAAGGGCGTTATGGTGAGACTATAACGGATGAAGGATAGTCTGTCATGGACATGAAGACGTCCAGGCAGACGGGGCTAGAATGACAAGGAAGTCGGTGGAGGTGGTGGTAGACTCGACCTTAGGGGGTATATAACGGACCAGGGTACGTGTGTTATGTGATGGATAATGACTGAACATAAATCCGTTAGACGACAAAGATGCTGAATGAGACGGAAGAAGAGATGGTGACTGCCTACTCAGAGAGAAGGTAATAGGCTAATATGAGGGTGTTATATTACTTATAATGGGTAGGTATAGGCCCGTTAAACCGTAAAGACGCTATATGAGATGCTAGATGAGAGAGACCATGAGTGGAATATAACGGACCTTGTGAGGTGCACTATGTTACTTATAACGTGCCATTGAGGATGCGTTATGTACAAGAGGGCGATAAATGAACTGGAAGTGCTTGCCTTAGCAATAAAACAAGGACAAGACCCAACCAAGGAAGGCAATGACCTATGAAAGAGACTTCTAACATGCCCAAGAAGACTTGGCAAGGGTGAACAACTCAGAGCATCATTAAAAAGAGTAAGGAGATGACCCGACTAATTGGTCATAAAATGGGTGTCAACAAGTATGTTAAAGAATATGCATCAACATTGTAGAGCATGCTACAATACGTGCATCGACCTGATATGCATAATGCTTGCATGAGTGTCAACCTTCTAGAATGAGTGGAAGGATGTGCATCGACCTTGCTTTACACAAGGTAGAATGTGCATCGACCTTACTTTACACAAGGTGCAATGTGCATCGACCTTGCTTCACACAAGGTGCAATGTGCATCGACCTTACTTTTCACAAGGCCCTAGGGAGTCCTCAATGACCGAGATGTATAGGATTAGGGGTTTCCCAGGGACAGGAGGTTGCAAAATCGGGGGATAGGATAGATAGACTTTCAAGTCCTCATAGGCCTTTTGGCAATCTTGATTCCATTCAAACTTGAGCCCCACCTTGAGCAATTCATAGAAAGGGCGGCACCTTTGAGACTGTTGGGATATGAATCTTCTAATGAACTACAATTAGCCAATCAGTCCTCGAAGTTTCGTGATATTTTTAGGTGGGGGCATGTCCATTATGGCTTTTGCCTTGTTAAGATCAATCTGGATCCCCCATTTGCTCACTATAAAGACTAGCAGCTTCCCTGAAGAGACTCCGAAAACACATATCTTCGGATTCATCTTAAGCTTATACTCCCCAACTCTTTGCAGCACCTTAGCTAAAATAGCAGGATGTTCTTCTCTCGTTCTGGACTTCACGAGGATGTCATCACCATATGCTTCCATATAAATATGCATCATATCATGGAAGATGACCATCATCGCCCTTTGGTAGGTGGCACCTGCGTTCTTCATATAGAACGGCAAGACTACGTATCAATACATGCCCTAGGGCGTGGTGAAGGAAGTTTTCTCTTGATCTTCAGGAGCGAGACGGAATTGATTGTAGCTTGAATAACCATCCATGAAGGATAAGGCCTCGAACCCGGTGGTATTATCCACTAAGACGTCTATGTGAGGCAGCGGGAAATTGTCCTTGGGACATGGTTTGTTAAGATCCCTGAAATCGATGCAAATGTGCACTTTTCCATCCCTCTTGATGATAGGGATAATGTTTGCCACCCATTGAGGATATAGAACAACTCTAATGAACCTAGCCTTGTACAACTTGTCGACTTCTTTCTTGATCCTTAAGGCCATGTGGGGGTGAAACCTTCTTGACTTCTGCTTGACGGGCATTGCCCCTAGTTTAAGTACTAGATGATGTTCCACCAAGGAGGGGTCAAGGCCTGGCATGTCCTCATAAGACCAGGCGAAAGAATCACTATACTCCTTTAAGACTTGGATTAGATCAGCTTCTAATCTTGAAGGGAGGTTAGCGGCAATAATGATAGGCCTGGGATCTTCTTTGGTTCCCAAGTTAATTTTCTTTGTAGGTTCATCGACCGTCGATGATGGCTCATTGAACCTCTTCAAACCTTGCACATATAAGTCGATGGTGTCATCTACATCACTGTCCTCAGAATCAACCGGGTCCTTTTCATCTATGACTTCATAGACACCTAATCCATCATCGCTCCACACCCTGTCTAATTCCTCTTCATCTTCTTCAATTACGATTGCCGTGGTGATAAATTCTGGACACTTCAAAAGAGCACGATATTGCTGAGCTAGGTCTTGCAAGAACCTATCAGGAACAGATCTGGAATGACGCGCAAGTAAGCGTGACTCTGGCTTGGATGGGGTAGACGACCTGGAACAAGAGCCTACTTCTCTAGACCTAGACACTACTTCCCTAGACTCAATAGACCCTACATCTAACCTAAGAGAAAGCAAACCTACTGGGAGGGAAGAAGCAGGGGTCTCGTGCCCCTGGGAAGCTGACGGATCAAAGATAGCATAATCTTCCACAGAGATCTCCATTTTAAAATTGGCATTTTTTTTGGAGCTCGGTGAAAATCATACAGCAAGATGAAGAAGAGGAAGGAGGAGGAGGAAGTGCCTTGGGGCAGAGAGAGTAGAAGATGGCATTGAAGAACGGGTCAATAGATCGGAACCACATACCGGACAGCGACCTGATATGCGGCCTCCAGGGTGGTTACATTGCGGCGAAAGAGTTCATACTGAAAGTGGGGCCGCAGACCACGATGGAAGCGGAAAATAAGCATCGTGCTCTCCTCTGAGACATCACATGGAAAAAAATATGCATCAAACTCTACAATGTACTCAGAAATGGACCGGTCCCCTTGGTTGAGATTCTGCCACCTGTCAATGAGCCTTTGACGGTGCGTGGCAGGAAGATACTTAAGCCGAAGCTTATTCTTCATCTCATTCCAAGATTCAACCTGGGGCTCCTGGCGTTGAAATAGCAAGCTCTCCACATTCCCCCAATAAGTTTGCACTTGCCCTAACAACTTCATTTTAGCTAACTTGACTCTCCAGTGCTCCGTTATCTTGAACCACTTTAAGTACCAGTCCATGCCGGCCTCCCAATCAAGATAGACCTTCGAGTCCAAGGACCCGTCAAAAGTGGGAGGGTTTGCTCGCACGGTCTTGAGGACTCTATTGTCCTCTTCATCCCTCAGCTGATGAAAGCCATGACGGTGTCGACCATACCCCTCATAGGTATTATCAGACCCATAGTCCTCTAGACTGAGGTCATGATGCTGTGGTTCGATAGCCCGGTGAGGGGCGGGCTAAGGAGAAAGTGCCGACTGGCCCTAGGACGTGGGAGCGGGCTGGATCTAGGCCATGGGAGCAACTTGGCTTTGGGCCGCCATGGGAGTGGGTGTGGGTGGACCCTGGGCCTCTCTAGGAGGGTCCCCGTGTGACATTCCATCTAACCGTCCGACCAGACCTTGGACAGATCTGTCAGATGACTCCATTCATTCCTCCATGGCTCTAAGCTGGCCATCCATACGGTCTGAGAAGCTCCTAAAGGTCGCCTTGGACTGGTCCATCCGGACCATGAGGGCCATCATCGCCTCGTGCAGGGAGTGTAGGTCTCCAGAGGTGACATCCTATGGGTTTGCCATAGACGTGGGGCGATGGTATTGGGTACCTCACCAGGTGGGCATGCAACGATGCAAGGGTTGGAATGCCCTAACTAATGCGAGATGAGGAACCTAGACTCAAACCAGTATCTAGTACCTAGCAGAGATATTGGTCCGAGGACCTAACTCACGCAAGAGGCTACCTTCCAGATAGGCATAACCTATCGTTCCAGCACCACCTTTTAATATACCGGATAGAGGCATGAGGTGCAACACCTTGGACAGATGACCCTAGAATTAAACCGTGCTATGATGACTACCTTAGACTCAACCATACTCGAATACCTATTTGATGCAGGATGGGATGCGAATTGACACTGATTTGATGCGAACCTAGGACGACGTGACACGACCAGTAATGATGCGACCAACGTGACACCAACAGAGTTCCAAAAGAGGTGAACCCCAACAAGAAGTACAAACTAATAATCGTCCCTTGCGAGAAAACATGTCGATCTACGCTGTTGAGAAACCGGCGTAGAGTCAAGGGTGGTCGGCTCTTTTCACGTGCTCGGATCGAGTCACGGGACGGGTCACGCACTCACTCTCACAGTGGTGATTAACTTTAATCGAGTTAGGACCCTATTATGCTCATGAGCAGCGGCATCCAGATCATATACGGGATAAGCAGATGTGATAGAAGAGGTGGTATGCATACCTCCATGCTCGGGCGTGGGGAAGACTTCCCGGCCAAGATGCGTAACTCCTGATACAGTAAATAGAAACAATTACAACGGCCGGGTATATGAAGGGGGCGCCTACATACTGGTAGACCATAAAGGCTGCATCGACCTTAGTATGACTAAGGGACAATGTGCATTGACCTTAGTTATGACTAAGGGAAATATGCATCGACCTTATCTGCCTAAGGCAAAATGTGCATCGACCTTAGTTATGACTAGGGGACGATGTGCATCAACCTTAGTTATGGAATGCATGCACATGAGGCTATAAAATGCTAACATTGTTGCCAAAATAAACATGGATTCAGAATATCAAAATCTAAGAACTGAAAACAAAATATATTGTTGCTAATCATCAAAGCTAAATAGGAAATTAAAGACAGAGGATTGAGTCAAAGGAGACATGACATGAAACACATAATATCCCACAACATTTCTCCCAACAACCTTCATATCTCTTAGACACTAGATCACCCTACATCACAATATCTACACCCTTGATTTTTGGGTGATCATGGTGCGACATCTAGTGCCAATGGTGCCACATCTAGACACCACATCCCCCATTCACTCCCTTTTTGAGGCCCAGAAGCCCAAATATAATAAAAAACCTCAGGGGTCTATCACTAAAGGAGTCCAGACCACTGAGTAGGTGTAAGCCGTTGCTTTCCCTTTCCCTAACCAACCTGCTCTACCCTACTTTCTAGAACCCCCACACAACCCTTAGTTCCCCGCTCCACCGAATGCTCAACCCGTTTTCCCCGCTCCCCAAAATACCCAGCCCGTTTTCCCCACTCCACGAAATGCCTTCCCCACTCCCCAGCGGCCACAACATCCCCGATAATACCATAATGTCCCTCCACCTAATGGCTATGCACCCAAATGCCCGGCTCCGAAGAGGGCACAATATCCTCCTTTGCTCGAGTCCCTCCCAGATATCTTTTCGGCTCTTATGTCCATTGGTGCAATTTAGCTTCCTCCGGAACGGCCTAACTGGAACCCGACCGTTGATCAGACCAAATATTGCATGTTCCACCGACAGCCCGGGCACACCATTGAGGGTTGTTTCTAGTTTAGAGATCTGGTGTATGATCTTCATGAAGGTCAGCGTATTGATTGTGCTGAGATGCACAAGGCCATTATTGAAATCAAAGAAAAGAGAAGACAAGTGCCGAGGTAGCAAGTGCAGCAGCAAGCACCACAGTCGCAGCCACAGCCACAACAGTAACAGTCCGTTAAGGATTTGGGGATCCATCAAAACCCCATCCCGAATCATTCGCCCGCTCCGCAACCTCAGCCACCGACACCAGCTAAGGTCAACCTTGTTCAACGCTTGGCCCCCGACGCCGGGTGGTGTTATGATGATGAAGCTTCAGTTAAGCGGCTTATGGCTCTCCACCACACTTACCGCAACCCTCCTCCGCCTTCTACGCCTGTCATCCTCCCGCCACACCATCAAATCCCTCCATCATCTGCACCCACTGTTCCTTTTAAACCCCTCATCCTTCCACCTGCTTCCCCCGTTGTTCTGCCTATCCTTACTCCCTCACAGTCGACCACCCCGCCTATCATCACCTCGCCACCATCCAACCCTTCACCAGTCATCTTCCCAGCACGACCCACCACCACCGCCACCACTCTCATTACCCCCATTATCTTCACTACGCCTACCCCTAAATCGTTGATCCATCCGGTTGGACCCATTAAGCCTACCGTGAGCCCATCTGATGCCGTGTCGGCCGAGAACCTTGCCCTGCAGAGTGGGCATTTATTCCATCGGAACTATCCTACTCGTTGTCCCCAGTAGATGGCAATCAAGAGGGGAGGGGTGAATTGCTTGACAATAAAAATTTTAACGATCTATGAGCCACAAAATGGATAAGGGGCCTTTATAGAGTGAGGCCCAAACTCAGCCAGCTCCCGAGTGTGAAGAAGTGGACCCAAGCCAAAGGGAGTCATGGGTGATGCCTCCATCAGAGGGCATCCACTCGGGAATTTTCTTCCCAAGCTATATGGATTACCTGGAAACTCTCGAATAGTCGGGCTGGCTCCTTTACTAGCCGTAGGTACTTGATCATCTATGCCTCCCGAGCTTCGTAGTCCCCGTTGACTTGGCTGGCGACCAGTTGGGAGTCAGTATGAATTCAGACTCGCTCAGCTCCCAGGCGTCGCGCCATCCTAGCTCCGGAGATGAGAGCCTCATACATGGAGACGTTGTTAGACACCAAGAAGTCAAATTTCAAGGCGTATTGTAGTTCTTCTCCTTTGGGGGATCGGAGGAGGACACCAGTTCTGCATCCAATCGAGTTGGAGGATCTGTCGACGAAGATGTCCCAGGCGGGGCCTATCGTTGGCAGGGGTACTTCTTCGGCGGGGGTAGTGCTCTCTGTGACGAAGTCCGCAAGGGCCTGCCCCTTGATGGTGGTGTGGGGTCGGTAGGAGATGGCTTAGGCCCAAAGGATATGGCCCACTTGACGAGGCGACCTAAAGCTTTGGGATGAGCTGGGATCATCTTCAGGGGTTTGCCGGTCAACACCACGATGGGGTGTCCTTGGAAATAGGGCCGAAGGCACTTGGCTGAGGTTACCAATGCTAGCACGAGTTTCTCGATTGTAGGGTACCTTCTTTCAGCCTCTAGAAGCACCTTGCTGACATAGTATATCGGCCTTTGGGTGCCTCCGTCATCTCGGACTAACACCGAGCTTATGGTGGAGGAGGTTGCCGAGAGATATAGATACAACGACTCTTCGGGAACTGGCTTCGACAGTACCGGGGGTGACGCAAAGAACTCTTTCAGCTCATCAAACACTCATTGGCACTCACTATCCCAAGCGAAGGTGGCAGATGCTAGCTTTGGCCCTCTTAGCAGTTTGAAGAAGGGCAGGCATCGTTCTGCCACCCGGGATAGGAAGCGGTTGAGCATGGCAATTCTCCCAGTTAGGCGCTGGATGTCCTTGATGTAGGTAGGTCGTCGCATATCTAGGATGGCTTGGATCTTATCGGGGTTGGCTTCGATCCCACGGTGAGTCACCAGGAAACCTAGGAACTTCCCGAACTTAACCCCAAAGCAACACTTAGTAGGATTGAGCTTCATCTGGTAACTCTGAAGGGTGTTGAAACTCACGGCTAAGTTGGCGAAATGGTCTTCGGCTTTCAGCGACTTCACGAGCATGTCATCGACATAGGCTTCAACGTTTCACCCCATCTGCTCCTAGAAGATCTGATTGACCAACCTCTGATAAGTAGCTCCACGTTCTTCAACCCGAAGGGCATCCGGGTATAGTAGTTGTTGGGTTCTGTGCGATTCCGTGCGCCCCCTCGTTACCTTTGACAATGGTTTTGATGATTTCAATATATTATGTTTTATGTTTAATGGCGCTTTCATGTTAAACAATATAACATGATGATATCTTATTTTGCAGGTTGAAATTCAATGGTCCTTCATGTAAATATTCTTGATGTTGACTCTTGCATTGGACTGTAAGAGTTCAGTTCTTCTTGGACTACTTTTGTATGCTTATTTGCCTTTATGGATTCTTGTTGGTCCTTGAAAATTGAATCTGAACTTTGGTTACTGGTTTTATTGCACAAACCTTTTCTATCATGTGGTTAGACTTGTGCATTTATTTGGACCCCGAGTTGACCAGAACCAGACACGACACCGACACACTGACACATCCACCACCACAGCAACACAAACACACAAAATCAACAGGAACAAGAGCGGCGGACGACGACAACACTCTGGGAAGAGCAACCTGTCAGTCAACTGCTAGGGGAAACCCAACAGTCGAGAGATAGCCACTATGCAACCAGAGACAAGGACAATGGCAACTTCTAGATTGAGTCGTTACGGTACTGTTGTAGTCTAGGAAAAGACCACAGCCAGTCACCTAAACCGGCCAATCTAGACAACCACCGACAGACAGACACCGCCTTAAATAAGGACCTAAGACAGATGAACACACAACATAGAAACAACCAAAGGTCATCACAACAAACAGGACTATAACGCACCAACATAGGGGCATTATACCAACATAATGCACCAGGGGAGGGGCGTTATGCCAGGCAGACCTAAACCCACATACAGACGACATAACGCACCAAGCTAAGGGCGTTATATCAGCATAACGCACCACAACATGTGCGTTATGCTCAACAGACAAATACATAAATAAAACAAAGTATAACGGACCACAATAGGGACGTTATACTGGTATAACGCACAAAGATCAGTGCATTATACCCCACAGACACAAAAAACACATTAACCACAGACCAAGGGCCAATAACGGACCAAGACCAATACGTCATAGCCACAAAACGCACAGGGTGAGGCGCGTTATACCAACCGCCATACCCAGGCAATCATCGGTCAATAGACCATAACGGATCTGCACCTGGATGTTATATTGACCATAATGCATGGGGAGGAGTCTTTTATGCTAACCGACTGACACGATCTTCGAGGTAAACACAGTCGTCGAGGACTGACAACAGCAGTCGGCCTCGAAAATAACCCGACCATAACGTCCCACATAACGGACCAGTCTTGGTCTGTTATGCTCCAAGACCTCAGATGACAAAAAAATGATGAACGAAGCATAACGGTCTATCGGGGGACCGTTATGCACATAATGGCCTCCGAAAGGACTGTTATGCCAATCCGACGATGAAAACGGTAAAACGGCTGAATCGGCCCGTTCCACGCCCCATGCACGTCGTAGCGCAGCGGAAACAACGCCAAACGATGGGAAACGACCTCAAGGTGTCAAAAACATAACATGCACATGATGAAATGCATTAAAACACGGGATCCAGGCGATTTTGACGAATCGACCAAAATCGAGTCACCGGGGTTCTCAGACTCCTACCGGCCCCAAATGATGACCAATCAACATGAAACTGGTGAGGTTGGGATCCTGACATCCCAGTGGTCCATTTGACACTAACTACGTCGCGAGTGGTTGCCATTTTTTGGCGAACCCTACAAACCCCAAAAGCTACGGTTTATGCTAAACTGGCTCGATCTCCCCCGATCGGCCACGAAACTACGCAAATTTGTAGGGAAAACGTGCAGAACACGGAGGGGGTCCATCTCCCTACCTCCATCGACGAAAGTGAGTGCCATGGGTGACTAAACCACGCCGAAACACCGTCGCGAACTGAACTGCCTACTTCGAATCCACCGTTCAGGATCGCGCCCAAACCATGCCATTCCTCGCTCCACCACGCATCTCAACAGCCTCCCGCGGTCGCCACCTCACCCACGAGCCAGTCCATCTGCAGTCGGACGCCTCTGGGAGAGAGAACGAGAGAGAATGGGAGAAAGATAGTGAGGGAATATGAGTGAGAGAGAGAAGGGGGTGGGTGGGTTAAGGTTTATATAAAAATAAAAGTACCTCCCACTAGAAGAACGACCGGATGCGTCCACTGACGTCTTATACCGCGTCACAAGTGTCTAGCTACCATGCCCGGGGAGCGAGACTCAGACATACACAGGTAACCACAAAGTGTGCGACTAGCTGGGGTCGTGCCCGTCGACGCGTGTCCAATAGCCCCCAACCACGTGTGCACACACAGACCATGCGTCCTTGGTCTGGCCTCTAACTGGTTTTCCCCTCAGCCGGACTCTGGTTGTAAGACATGGGGCCCTACGGTAACCAGTCTAAAAATTGTCTCTCAGGGTAGCCTCGCCACCACTCCCTGGTAGGACCACACGCGTGTCGGAAGGCTACGACTAGTGGAGGGTCGCTGAAGGAGCAGACTCTCTAGTCAATGGAAAACAATGTTGGAACTGGACAAAGTACAAGGACCGCTCCTCATACTGACACCGACTCACGGTGACATGCCGAGAACACCACCTCCTGGGACCCCACGGTACCCTAACAGATGGCCCCCACATGATGCCCAATATCAGTTAGATCACGGGTCAGCATGTGGATCAAGGTCCACTCACTCGGGACACGAATCGGCAAGAAGAAAGCTACTGGTAAGCCAACACACAGTAAACGGTCCACCCTGGGCTGTTCCTAGGTAAACAGTCGGTTGATGGACCGCCTCAGAACTCAAACGGTTCTCGACAGGCTGTTTGACAAGCTGGGATGGTCAGCTACTAACCACCCCTCAACAGACATAAACGGGCTACCTCGGACCTTGTGAGACATACATGGTCTCTCTTGGGACCGCCCCAGATAGTGAATGGCCTCCCACTGGACCGTCCAACATCTGGACTGATGAGAAATCAAATGGTCATCCTCAGACCGTTCAGGACCTAAACGGTCCAACGATAGGCCGCTTGAGGAGCTGAGCGGTCCCCCTTGGGGCCGCCCAATCACCCAATGACACAAAAGCTAAACAGTCACCTTGTGACCATTGGAGAATCAAACGATCTAGCTTGGGACCGTGCAGAAGAACTAAATTGCCCTCCCATGACCGTGTAGCCCCAACACTGTGCAACGATCAAAACTCAACGGTCACAAACACCTCGGGAGTCATGCTGACTCCATGGAGTAAACTGTCATCACGTGGGCTATCCAGGAGTGGAACGGTCACACGATAGACCACGTACCCTACCGACACTACTGGGTCAATAGGTGGTCGAACTCTGGGCTGCGTAGGGGTAGAAATGGCTCCTGTTAGGACCGTTTCTATCCCAGCAACCCGAGAATGGCGAACCTCATCGGGAATCGCCATTCCATGCCCCAAACACCTCTGGGTGATGGGGAAACATGGGGGAAGCTTGTCCCCAAGGTCCTAGGCATCCAATGGTGCCCTCAAACCTCTAAACAACGCGGTAAAATGCTAGATCGGCCCACGATCCCCAAAACATGGTTTTTCCACCCAACCTCAAATGAACCCCTCTCGACCTCCCACTGGCCTAGAAATCGCGGGGAATAAACTACGGAGCTAGTTGATAGGAATCGACACTGAGCACTAACTTTTTATTTTTACATTTGTGTCCTTTTAGTTTGCATTTATATCCCTGGGTAATAGAGTTTGCAATTGTAAGGCTTTTCAAGCCAATTTGTCATTCCTTATGATTCCTTGGGTTTTCTTGCAAAAAGCCCGTAGGTCCAATAGGGGCCCCCTACCCTCTTCCTCATTGGTCCACCTATGCCCTAGGGCCTATGTGGGACTGGTCAATGTCCTAGGTGTACTAAATTAATTAATTTGTGTGAAAGGTCCAATCTACATGCGAAGCTGAGATTAATGATAGAACATGCATAATTGCCTAATTATATGCACATAAAATGGTGTACATGTGATAAATTACCATAGAAAATGGACACTTATCATCCGTCCCTTCTTGCTGGGTATCATCCTCTTGCTGTCCCTTGCTGCCTACCATTTGGCCAGCCTTGTCTTCATCTTGAGCACCAGAAGGTTGCTGAAGCTGTGGGTGAGTGTCCTCGGCCGCAGGGCTGGCATCCCGACATGGCTGCTTGCCCTTTGTCATTTTCAGAAATTCAAGGAAGGAAGAGGCAGCAGTGCTGCCCCCACTCTGAGTGTATAACCCTGAGGGAGGAGGGATTTGGACTCCCTTAACCTCTGGAGAGAGTATCTTATAGGGCTGCTCCCCCCTGAAGATAATGTTGTGGTTGGCGGGCGGCTGGCACCCCCATTTTTGGCCTGATCGAGTTACATGAGTAGCGGTCACGACTTCGGCCTGGCTTGTCCCGGTAGTAGATGTGAAGCATATTTCCTCCTTATCCTCCTCATTGGGC
The DNA here is from genome assembly GCA_024336825.1 of Amorphophallus titanum. Taxonomy (NCBI): domain Eukaryota; kingdom Viridiplantae; phylum Streptophyta; class Magnoliopsida; order Alismatales; family Araceae; genus Amorphophallus; species Amorphophallus titanum. The sequence goes on from JANBPO010002596.1 coordinate 5,959,717, forward strand.
AGATTGAAGAGGGTAGAGAGGGTATTGCAAGAGAGCACCATCTCCCTCTTGTCCTTGCAGGCTCTACTTTTCTTCCTTTGCTTCTTCTTCTTGTCTCTGGTTGGCGCTTGCCCCCAGAACAGGCTGTCATCCTTTTCTGGCGCATTGTCAACCTCTTCTTCTCACTCCGACGAGAGCTACTCCAATTCTTGTCATGGGACATGGTCCTGTATCAGTAAAGGCTTCAGTTGGGGCTGTTCATACTCATCTAGTCCATCTATGTAGTTCTGTAGCCGCCAGGCCTATGGACTAATTTCTTTGGCCATTGGCAATGGAGTTTGTCTTCTCCGGTTATGTGTGTCTATTCTGTTGATTGTAGGGGGCCTGGACCAAGTTGGTGCTGGCACCGGAGGAGTAGGTCGCGGCGTGATACTGCACACATGTGCCCCCACCTTTGAGCGAGGTGTGGCTTTCTTCTTGGTTTTCACAGGGACTTGCTGCCACCCCTATTGCTTTTTCATTGGTGTCAGAAAGCAGGCCTTATAAGTGTGTTGAGTGCTGACTTCTACAACTTCTTTGGACAGTGCCTGGTATAAAGAAATCATACTAGCCGCAGCTCTCCTCAAAGACACTTCATGAGGTTGTGGAGGGTCAACCTTGTACTCTCCCAACTCTAGTTCTTCCTTCTTCACCATGCCTTCGATGATGTCTTTAAACATGTAGCGGTCCTCGATCGAGTGCCCCAGCATCTGATGATAAGCGTAGAATCTCGAGCTATCTCTTCTTTCAGGTCCTCCGGCCTTTTTAGCTCAGGTAGGGTGACCTTATTATACTTGGTAACCCAGTCAAATAGAATCTTAGTCTTCTCCTTTGGGAAAGAATAGGCCTTCTTCATTTTGTCCCTCAGTGAAGGACCCTCCTTCTTCTCTTATGCCTTGGCAGGCAAAGGCGTAGCTACCTTCTTGCCCTTATCCCTTTGCTGTTCAAATGCCCTGATATCAAGAGTGTTTGCTTCTTTAGGTGTCGGGCGCCGCTCTACTGCCTTTGCCTTCTGTGCAGTGGCAGCGGTTGACGTAGGGGTAGGCCTTGCCAGGAAAGCTTCTACTGTGGCTACTACATTGTTCAAGCGATCAAACGACCGGATCTCCATGCCAACCATCTTTTCTAGTACCTCCCTCCTGAGATTTTGCTTGCAGATTTGTACAGCGTCCTCCTGAATTCCTAGGCAAAATTCAAATCTCCCTCCCCCTTCCTCTCCCATTGCTTACCTAGTGCACCCATCTCCCTCCCTCTTCCCTCTCCAGCCAGCTCTAGCCCAGTTTCACCCTCACCTTTGCTCCCTCAGCTCCCCAGCAATCCTCCAGCAACTCCCCTCCCCTTCCTACAGCCATCAGCCACCCCCATCTCCCTGCTAAACCTTCACCACCCCTTCAACCATATCCCATTCATCTTCAGACACAGTCTAGGGTCGCAGGTAGAAGAGTAGTAGTAATTTTCTGAGGCAGCCACGACCTTCCCGCAAGACTTCAAGTGGCATATCTTATTCCGGTGAAAACCTCATCGCGTCATCTTCACAACGGAGGTGGTCCCACCGGCATCCAAGCTCAGGGCTGTTCGAGGGAGCAGATCTCGCTAGACTGCGCATCCAGCCTCTAGCTGGCCACCTGAGGCTGAGTGCAGAGGCTCCCACGACCAGCTCGATGAGGCTCTGGGTGCGATCTTCGGAGGGCAGAAACTACATCCAGTTCTATTTCAGCACCTGAAAGGAGGAGGCCGATTGCCCACCCAAGCACCCAGTTCCAGCCATTCTTGTCGAAGCGCGCAGACTGCTCCTCTCTGATCCAGGGTGGACCAACCCTTACTCTTCTATTCAGAACGTTCTTCTCTGACCTCCGTTAGGGACCCCATCAGTTCTTGTGTGTCGCCAACTTGCCAACAGTTGCGTCAGTGTCAATATTGTCTCCATCAGAGTTTGTTAGAGTTCGTGGCAACTTCTGTAACAGCCCTTAATGGTTCTGCACCAGACAGAGACATTTCAGACCAATCCTGCTCTCAGAGCTGCAGCTACCATCATCGCTCTCCGTTCGATCCAAAATCCTACAAAATCTTCCTGGACCTGTCCTAGTCATTTCAGTGCTGGTCCTGCTTCCATCAGCATCCGGACAAGCTTGTGGTCATCTCAACTCCAGCACCCAGTCTTGCTGTCCCTACAGAATTCTCCTCGACCACGTCAGGTTCCCTTTGTTGATCTTCTCATCCCCGCCCCTCGCCTGGCCAGCTTACAGCCCCTCCCTATGTGGAGGTAGTGTTTACATGTAATGTTTTAGCCCCTACCCCTTGTTCAACCCTCCTGCAAGAGGTGTAGTGGTTTATACTTTAAACTTATAGGTCAAGCGACACCGACTCGACGTGCAGGTGTGTACCCACGCTTCCCCGCCCGCCCTCATCTTCGGCTGGGATCGGTGTCTTCACACTGATCAGGTGAGCAGCTGGTCCCTCCCTTGTTGGTCTATAGTTTTGCTCGTTTAGTATTGTTTCTTATGCCCGTCAGACGGTAAGGGAGTGCCTAGACCCGTAATTATTCTCTAGTATGCCCACGACGGAGATTGAGTGAGAGCCACCCATCCCCACGCCCTGGCATGCTGGCCTCCCACGAAGTTGGGACTCTCAGCCCCATAGGGGTCAGCCCAATCAAATTCAAGTCCCCGAATCGATTGGGTCCCACCCCAGATCCTTGCCACCATCCCCGGTCGCCATCGAGAGATAGTGTGTGCCGTGCGAGTGAGCCATTTGTGCGAGTTCGATACTCAAACTTTGTTTGCTTGCAGATTTAGGTCCAAGGTGTTTGTAGTCATCCCCCATCACCCTTGGCTATGCCACATTAGCTCAGCCTTATATTTGGACTGTCCCTTTCTAGAAAAATATTTTCTTCTCAGCCCTTTCCCTTCTTTTCTCAGGAATTTCTTGAACTTCTTAGTGATGGGATATTATAGGGCTCTCTGCGGTGAGGTCAAGTCTCTCCGGGACCGATCTAAGGGGGACCAGGAGAAGATCCGTTTCCTGACCAAGCAACTTGAGTAGATGAATTACTAAACCGACTTGAAGTCCAGGACCCTGGAGAGTGAGCATCGGCTCCATGAAGCCTACTTAAAATTGTGGGAGGCTGAAAAGGAGGCTCTCTGCGGGTGCCTTCAGTCGGCCAAGCAAGAGTTGGTGGAGACTGAGGCCCAAGTGGTAGAAAGGTTCCTCGAGTCAGAAGAATACAAGAAAACCCTGGAGAATTGTGCTTACACCTATTACGAGCCAGGTTTTCAACGTGGGTTAAGGAAAGACTTTGCCCAGGGATTTGATCGAGCGGTTTGACTGGCTCGACAGTAGGTTGGGGAGGAGCTGGTGTTTGATCTGGGGCAACGATTCAATTCAGAGAAGGAGACGACGACCCCCTGTTGTCTCCCGAATCTCTCCACTCTGCGGTGTCCTCAACTTCGGGCGAGGAGGCCGACGTACTAGCATCTTTTACTAAGGCGGGCCTACTTGAATTGGTCGCTTTGGGTGATCCTGTTGCCCAGGCAATTCCCACACCAGTGGGGTCAGTGCTAGTGCAGGAAGCCTCCTCAATAACCGAGCTTCAGTTGCCCACCGATTTGAACGCACCCCAAGATGTTGAAGGGTCCGCACTTCCCATGGCCAGGGAGGGTCAGTTGCCTCCTGGAGGTTCTTCTCCAATCTCCGTTGACTAAGTCCCCTGTGTATTTTGCTTTCCTTCTGTAATCCATTACCGATGTATTGCACCTTTTGTTGAAGTGTTTTTCCCTCTAAAACTTTCATTATGTTCTAGCATGCGTGTGTGCGTCTCTTACCGTGATATCGTTTCTCAGTGAGGTCAGCAATTCTGCGTGTTGTCAGGTGATAGTTTTGCTTGCGTAATTCCTCAGAAGTCGCACGGGCGCAGGCTTCGCTTGTTTCCAATGGCAGATTCATAATGACCTATCAGAGATCACAGCTCCTCGAAGGGTTGCGCATGTCCCATCGGGATGCGATGTGGGTTAATGGTGGGCATTTTTTGATGAGGGTCGTCTTGTTTCCCTTTCTACCTATAAATAGGCCATTGAGGGTGCTTGGGTGAGACACTCATTCTTTCACTGTCTCTATCACGCTTCCTTTCTGGCTTCCCACTTTCTTTCTTCCCACCTTCCACTTTACTGCCAGTGAGAAGATGGAGTCTACCAGCGAGGACGAGGACACAAATGCTTTTTGGACCCTGACACTCACATCAACATAGCAGAATGGGAGATAGAAAATGGGACAACATAACAGAATGGGACATAGAAGGCAGAGGGCTTCTTCCTTAGGTTGTTATGTTGTGCCCCTGGAGAGGGAAGGGTAGGATTGGGGGTGCCACCGTGGATACACCTGGTCGGTGAGGAAACGTGGCAGCGGAAGACTATGTGACAAGGCATAGCCTTGTCCCTCCCCTTTAGTCCTAGCTCTCATACTATGGACGCACTTCTTATCTTTTTCGGTTATTTAGGTATTTCTTATGTCGTGTCGGGAATAGAGTTTTCCCGGGTTTTGTTAAGTGCATGGGCGTGCCTGACGATTTATTCAGACTTCGTAGGGCCCATGGTCCGCTCAATCTGACTTCGTCAGACGATTGTGTAGTACGAGCCTGGACCCAATCCCGCCATGCCATAAAGGTCATGACGTCATTTACATCCCCCATACGAGGGAACACCTTTGATTAATAATTTTCTTTCTATTTAAACTCTCAACCCCCTCTCTCCTCCCTCATTTCTCACTTCTCTTTCTCTCTCTTATTCTCTCTCCTCTCTGGGTCTCTCGACGTGGGGTGCACACCGTTGCGGAGCTAGCCGAGGCGAGGACGTGATGGAGTGATCGGGACGCGGGATAGAGCGGCGGTTTGAGCATGGCGTGGCACGATCCCTCGGTGGATTCTGAGATCGACGTGGTTCGTGTTTTGACGTTTTCAGCATGGATTAGTCGCTTCGGTGCGCGGTTTCTTCGGTGGAGGTAGGGAGACAGATCACCTACCATCCCTGCACATTTTCCCTACAGTTTCACGTCGTTTGGTGCTAGAATGAGCGAGTTTGGTCTCGTTGTAGTTTTTCAGTGCTCGTAGGCTTCGCCAAAAAATGGCGACGATTCTGTGATCGGTTAGTTTCAATGGACTCCTTGGAACGTTGGCATTCCATAGTCATTGATTTCGTGTCGAATGGTGGTCTATCAGGGCTGGTAGGAGGCTGGGAACCTCGTTAACCCCATTTGGGTGATTTCGTTAGAATCACCCATTTCTTGTGATTCGTGTATTATTTTGACTTCGGTCGGAGTCTATGTGATTGCCAGGGTGATTGTGGTTGTATCCCCTTCGTTTCGGCATGAATGGGACATGGAAAGGCCACGATCAGACGAGCCCCTGGGTTTGCTCGCTGTGACGCTTGAACCGTCACACCAGAGATCGTTCCTGTGTATGGGCGGTTGTCTTTGGACTGCTTATCTTGCATCGGTTTGAGATTGAGTGGTCATTCGATAGACCGCTCATCCCCCTTGAGTGGTCCATCTCGAACCGTTCATCCTCCCCATTGGGTTGAGCGGCTAGGTCCTGCCCGCTTATACCAGTTGACCTTTGGTCAACAATTTTGTGTCGGTTCAGATAGGCGGTTTGGTCAAAATCGTTCTGACCAACACTGTAGTAGGTCGGTTCGCTTGAGTGGCTAGTCCTTAACCGGTCATGCCTTTGGGCAGCCCAGCCCTAGCCGTCCATCCCTTTTAGTGTGTAAGGTCAGTTTTGTTGAGCGGTTGGCTTCCAGATCGTTCATCCCATTTGAATGGTCCATTCCAGACCGTTCGTCCCCTTTGAGTGGTTTATTGTGGACCGTTCTTCTTCCCTTGAGTGGTCCGATCCAGACCGCTCATCCTGGTGTGGACACACACTGTAATGCATGCCGGTAGATGAGGACACGCCGGAGCCCGAGGATGTGGATGCATGGTCAAGCTACTCATCTTTATTTCACAATTTTGGCCTTGTTGGACCCTATTTGGAGCGTGCGGATAATTAATGGGTTGTAATAAGACTAATGGGCCTATGGTCTTGTAATGGGCTAGAATAGTATTGAGCTTGACTATTGGGCCTCAAATGGGCCAAGCCCATGGGCTAGTGTGAAAGGGGCTTGGAGATTTGTGGGCTTCTAGAAGGGGGGCCCCTTCCATGGTCCAAGTGGGGGGCAGCCACCTACCCCCTCCCCAAGTGGGTGGCAGCCACCTACCCCCTCCCCTCATTTGTCAAAGAGATGGTCCAAGTGGGGGACAGCCACCTACCCCCTCCCCAAGTGGGGGGCAGCCACCTACCCCCTTCCCTCATTTGTCAAAGAGAGGAATCCCCTTGTCCCCCCCTTTGTCTCCTCCCTCCTCCACCTCCCATCCACCCCCTAGGGTCTCCCCTCCCCTATATAAACTGTCATGTAACATATTTCAGAGTTCAATGAAGATTTTGTAAGCAAAGTGGTTTGGAACCCAAGGTAAATTGGGTCCAAAAATATTATTCAAGTCTCTAAGCAGACATTTTGGAATTCAAATTTGTTTGAAGGTTTTCTTCTTTCCCTTGATGTTGACAGTTATGTTGAAATTGTAATTAGAATTGTGTCCACCTGGTCTAATGGAATGGAAACTGTTCCTGTTGTTAGACCTTTCATTTTCCGGGTATCTTCTGTACCCATCCTGCCTAGGGTGAGCATATTCATTAAAAAATCTCTGTGGATGAGCAGGATTTCCCCAGTTTCTTCTGTACTGACCCATATTTTTATTAGGAGATGAGTTTCTGGTGTGGATCATTTGCCTCGTACTGTTAACACTCTTGTTCTAGTTGATGGGCATGGAAGCTTGTCTGGTTAAATTCTTTACAGCTTTAGAGTGTTGTTAGACAAGGTTTATTGTGTTACTTCTGGGTTGCTGGTTATTCTGAACATGACTAGAGCTTGATGGTGTGTCCATTTTTTTCTTTTTTTTTTTCTGGTTAGAATGTTATGGTCTTGAACTCAATGGGTCTTTTGTGTGTTGGGTTGAAGCCCAAACCCTCTTTGTTAAAATTGACCTTTGTACCTAACATGGTGTTTAAGTTCATCTTTCCTTGAACAAATTTTTCCAAGCTTCTTTGTTTATCTTCCAGCTCTTTTTGTAGAGTCTCGGGTCCCCTGAGCAAGGGCTGTGGCGGCGATACTGATGTCAAGGCGAGGGATACGGAGTGCCTCTGCTCGAAAACGGGACATGTATTTCCAGAGGGTCTCTTCTCACCCCTGCCTGATGGCGAGCAGGCTCACCGCAGATTTGGCCATCTTTCGACAGCTGATAAAGTTCTCCTTGAACAATTCTTCAGCTATTGAAAGGAGGTGATAGTCCCAGTCAGCAGGGACTCGAACCAGGTGCAGGCGTTCTCCCGGAGGGTGGTGACAAACGCCAGGCATTTCACAGCGTCTGAAGCCCGGTGGAACAACAGGTTGGACTTGAAACTGTGCATATGGTCGGCCAGGTCAGTGGTGTCGTCGTAGGGGGTGAGTGATGACAACTGAAATTTTAGAGGGATGGAACCTCTATAATCTCCCTGGAAAAGGGAGCATGGAAGTCAATGTCATCGTCCATGAGGTCACGAGTCTTGGCGGCAAGTAGAACATCGTCCAAGTAGTAGACCTTATCTTCGATCTCGTCGATGCATTCGAGCCAGCGGTCCCTCTCTGGGTTGGAGTGCAGTGGGCTCCGCATTCTCAGTGCGGGTGAGCTGCGCGGTTGTCAAGTCCACGCGATGGAGTCGTGGGAAGTCTCACGCACTCGGTGGGAATCTGCCATAGTCGGAGCCCCCCCGTTCTAAGGTCGTTCTGATGGAATGCGCTGGGGCCCCGTGGCTCTGTTCAAGAGATCTTGACATAGGCCTGTCAGGACCTGGATCTGTTGGCGCATCTCGACGAGCTCATTGTCGGTGATCTCTCGACGCGGCCGGGTGGAGGATGAGGCTTCCTGCGATGCCCGGCGGGTGCTGGGACCTTGGTGAGAACCATGACCCCGGTTGCTAGCGTTGCGAAGACTTCCACGAGGTGCCATGATTTTTCGCTCGAGTTTTCCATAGACGGCGCCAAAAAGTGTAGAGGCAGAAAAATGGTCTCTAGCTCTCGTACCACACTTTTCTATTTATTTGTCGGGAAAGTCGTCCGACACCCATGGAAGCCTGCAACCACTAAAAGAAAAGGGCGTCAGAAGGAGTCTATCCCTAAAATGGCATCTGCTACGTTCGCCTGGGATGAGGAATGTCAGAAGGCTTTTGAGGAGCTCAAGGAGTTCCTAATCTCGCCCCCGTTACTATCAATGCCGGTTCCGGGCAAAGCATTACGCCTGTATCTCTCGGTGACTCCTTTCACCGTAAGCTCGATTTTAGTCCGAAACGATGCGGGAATCGAGAGGTAGGTCTATTACACCAGCAAGGTACTCAATGAATCCGAAAGGAGGTACCTTACAACTGAGAATCTCGTGCTAGCATTGGTTACCTCAGCCAAGCATCTCCGACCTTACTTCTAGGGTCATTCCATCATCGTGCTGACCGAAAAACCACTGAAGAAGATTCTTGCTCACCCTGAGGCCTCAGGGCCCCTCGTCAAGTGGGCCATCATGCTCACAGCCTATGACATCTATTACCACCCTTGCGTGCCCATCAAGGGATAGGCCCTAGTGGACTTCATCGGAGAGAGCACGGTCCCGCTCAAGGAAGAACCTTCGTCAGCACAAGGGCCCGTTTGGGACTTGTTCGTAGACGGATCGTCCAACTCGGTCGGCAGTGGTGCTGGTGTGCTCCTCAAGTCACCCGAAGGAGATGAGCTGCAGTATGCCTTGAAGTTCAACTTCCAGGGGTCCAATAACGCTTCCGAGTATGAAGCCCTCATTTCGGGGGCCAAGATGGCGCGTTGACTAGGGGTCGAGCGAGTTAGAATCCACACTGACTCCCAACTAGCCGCTATCCAGGTCAACGGTGATTATGAAGCCCAAGAGGCGCCGATGATCAAATACCTTTAGATGGTTCGAGGGTTAGCCTAGCTATTCGAGAGCTTTGAGGTAGTCCGGATAGCTCGGGAAGAAAACTCCAGCGTGGACGCCCTCACTCTCCTAGCCTCCTCCCTCAGACCGAAAGGCACTCAATCGGTCTTCCTCGAAGAGCTAGAACAACCGAGCATCGAGTCCGAGATCATGATCGTCGACCCGGCTACACCGAGCGATTGGCGGCCCCCGTACCTATCCTGGCTCCGAGACTCTCAAGAGCCCCCCGACCCTCGGGAGGCTCGGAGGCTGAAGTATCAAGCTCGACGCTTCGTCCTCCTGGATGACACCTTATACCGCAGATCTTTCTTCGGCCCCGTTCTAAAGTGCATCAGTATTGACGAAGCCGCTCGAGCAGTTCAAGAAGTACATGAAGGCATGTGCGGGGGCGCATTAGGGAGGGAGGTCACTCGCCAGGATCTTGCTTCGGCAAGGGTACTGGTGGCCCACTCTCCAGCGGGATTGCTCAGCCTATACACAAAAGTGTGACCAGTGCCAGCGCTTCGACCATCTGGTCCACCAGCCAGCATCAGAGCTTGTCACCCTTACCGAGCCTTATCCATTCACTCGGTGGGGGATCGACATCCTCGAGCCATTCCCTATGGCTCAGGCCCAAAGAAGTTCTTCATCATCACCATCGACTATTTCACCAAGTGGACTGAAGTCGAAGCCACCACTAGGATCACCGAGTCAATCGTATGGAGCTTTGTTTGGAAGTCGATTATCTGTCGCTACGGCATCCCTCGAGTGATTGTGAGCGATAACGGTCGGCAATTTGATTCTCGCTATTTCAGAGAAAAATGTGCCGTCCTCAACATTCGCAACCACTTCACTTCGGTCGCCCACCCTCAGGCTAACGGTCTGGTAAAAAATGTCAATAAAACTATATTAAAAGGCATCAAGACTAGGCTTGGTAAAGCCAAGGGAAGTTGGCTTGAGGAATTACCGGACTCGTTTCCCTCGCCGGGGACGACCGTGAGTGAGTGCTTCTTATTTTGGGGCATCTTTGTCCCTTCGGGAGTCACATTAGGTGATGACTTGGTCGTCAGTTACTGGTCGCGTCGTCTAGTGAGTCGTGTCCCATCGTCTAGGTCATAGATTCGTGTCCACCTGTCGAGTCTCACCGTCGTCCCGCATCAGTGAGTCTTTCCCCCGTTCATGTGCCTTCGTTCTTAAATTTCGAGGATGAAATTTGTTTAAGGGGAGAGGGCTGTGATGTCTCAGACCCTTTCGGATCCTTATTTTCAGGTCCTGAATTTATTTTCTTGGGGCGTCCAGCTCTGTCATGTCTAGAATTTCGTTTCGGACATCTTTCGTGTTCGGATCGACGCGATCCGGGGTCGTTTCGGGGGCCTGGAGGCGCTCCGCGGCTTTTCCCGCGTGTTTTTTCGATTTTTGACCCAGTTTCTGGCAAATCCTTCGGCACGCCGTTGCAGGCGAACGTGGTCGTTCACCCGGGCGTGAGTGGTACCGTTGCGATCGGTGCGTTCTGATGATCGCGAAAACGTGATTTTCTATTTTTTGATATTTTTTTGAATTTTGTGATTTTCTATAAATATCAACCATTTTTTCTTTTTTCTTTTTCATTCTTCTTCTTCCTCCCGTGACCGCGCCCCTCTCCCCATCTCTCTCCCATTCGACCGCGGAGATCCCCCTTCCGACTGCAGATGGCGGCGGGGCGACGGCGTGACGACGTGGGCGACGATGAGTTGATCGCGTGGGCATGCGGCGGGCGTGGGAAGCGTGAAAGAATGAGGGTTTCAAGACATTCTTCGCGATTTCGACGTCGATTCGGCAGAGCATTCGCTCCATTGAGGTAGGGTGACGTTCCCTAACTCCCTGCGTTCTATTTCTGCAATTTGTAGGCCGCGGCGAGGCCGTGAGATGGGGTTTCTATGTCGGGGAGGGTTTTTCATGATTTGGGGAGAGTTCGCCCGATCTATGATTTTAGGCTGTGAATCGACATTTCGATGGCTTAGATGCATGCTAGGGGTCCTAGGGGTGCTTCCCCCTTGATTCCTCCCTCTCCTGTGGAGGTGTGGGGGCGTGGTTGACATTTTTAGGTTGTATTCGTCGTTTCACCGTCAGGATGATATATTGGTCGTCCCAGAAACCGTTATGAGCATAACGCGACCAGGCAGGTGCGTTATGCTTCTCAAGATTTGAGTCTGGTCTTCGTGGGCTTAACGGTCCAGCGACTGACCACCATGTCAGACATGACGCGCCGGTACTGGTGCGTCATGGTTTTCTGACCGTTGGGGGCCCTAGTCACATAACACGCCTAAGGAGGCCCGTTATGTACTATAGCACCCCAGGGAAGGTGTGTTATGCTAACGCCCTTGCCCTCCACTTAACGCGCCAGAGTTGGTCCGTTAAGGTCTATAACGCCCCTAGAGGAGTGCATTATAGTCTGTTTCACTGCATGACATAACGCACCATGTTTGGTCCGTTATGTACATAACCCCCCTAGAGGAGTACGTTATGTTCCTTTCCGTGACTTGGGGCTTAACGCACCCTTGTTGGTCCGTTAAGCACTATAACGCACCTGGGCAGACGCGTTATAGTCTGGTTTCTGTTGGGAGTGACGGACGGCTAGGTTGGACCGTCCATTCTCCCCCGCACGACTATGAGTTAGCCGTGCATCCGTGAGTGGCCAATGATGGACCGTTCATCGTCTGAGGCCTAGCCGGTGATTTTTCGTGCCGATTCGAGTCTTCCCTCTCTCAGATGTAATGCGAGTGAGAGGGGGGGAAGAAGGGGGCGATGATACGAGCCTGCCCCCCTCCCTTTCACCGTCTCCGCCGCTCCTCTTCTTTCTATGTAATTTTCTTTTTTTTCCTCTGTTAATGTAAATGGCGACTGGGTGACAACGCCGACGCCAGAATGGATACTGGGTGCATCCACCTTTGATGGAATGAATGATGTGAATAGTCGCATTAGCTGTGTTTGCTTTCTCTTTCCTCCCTCCAAGTTCTGTCACCGAGGCCATCCGATCGGCGCCATACCTTTCGGCACTAGAATCAATAGTGTCTGTGCTTCCACGGCACCGGGCATGCCCATTGGGTCTCATGGGCTATATTAACCTTTCCCTCCCCGGGGCGTTATCTTCCGATCGAACGATTGTAGCTTTCCTTGGTCGGAGGCGCGACTTTGTGAGCATCCCTCTGATTTGCTTCGGACCGGCCTCCTAGTTCTTCCTTGGTTTCCATAATGAACAGAGGAAGGCAAGGGTGCCCACATACTCCCCGTTAGCATTTTCTGAGTTCCATTGGATGAGCGTGATGCTAATTCGACGCTCACCTGCGCACATGTGTACTCCACAGGCATTGGCATCGCCCCGCTCCTGTTAACTATGCATTCGTTTTCACCGCGCCGTTTTAGCTATCCCAATAATATGATTTGGCATCCCGGGGAGGGGAACATCCCCCTAATCACTTATTTTAAACACTAAATCTGTAGGAGTCCATTCGCCAATGGTGGGTCTCCGAAAGTCAGTGAGTGCACAGTGATGGGATTAATCCCGACATCAAAATCCACAGCCCTTAGTGGGCCTTGTGGTGGCCGTGAGACGGGTGCCCCTCGTAGGCTAGCATCGGGATTTCCCTCTTTATCGATCGTCCCGGTTCCCGACCGTGGTGTCGACTCGGGTCGCGTGCCCCTCGTAGGCTAGCCCTCGGGGTCTTCGCTCCCGCCATGGGTCGTTTTACCTGCCTACGCTCACCCACGGACTTGGTGCCCCTAGTAGGCTAGCCCTCGGGGATTTCCTATCCGTTCGGATTTTTGCCAGCCGCCATCGTGCCACCTGGCTCTTTAGGCCTTGCTCCATTACAGGAGTACTCCTCGCTTCTCCCCAACACGTCCTCCGGGATGGGGAGATGCTGCCGAATTTTTGGCTCGAACAATAAATAAGCCACTTATCGAACCCTGACTCGAACTAGCTCGACTCGAATAATCGCCGTGCTGGAGTATGAACCTCGCGTGAGTATGCAATCTGACCGCCGAGTCGCCTGGGACCGACCCGATGCAAGACTGCTTTAATAAACGCTTAAAAGTTTCTGAAACTCTTGAATAAAACTTGAAAATAAGTTAACCGGAGCTCAATTTTCGAGAAACAGAGTTGAATCGGTGCCATGGTTCACCGGCGCGCCTTGAAACTGCGCGCCCTTGAAACGACACGCCTTGAAACGACACACCCTTAACCGACGTGCCCTCAAAGGGGTGCGCCGTTTCAAAGACCCCCTTTACCTACGGTTCGTGGCGCCGTTTCAACCCCTTTTCCTGCGCACGTCGCGCCGTTTTAATGCTAAGATCGAGTCGTTTGCCATCCAATCTTCCCCTTTTCTCTCGGGATGATTTCCTATGTTAATGGCAAAATTAAATAAACCCCGTTAAGCAATAAACTAGGTGATTTGATCTATTTGAATTCAAATTGCTTAATCTTCTATCTCTGCCCTTATGTTTTCATTTAAGCGTTCATGTTGCATCAATGTATGCCTGAGTGTACGGGCTCTCAGTATATTAAACAATGTTAGCAGAAAGTCGGGCGATGCCTGACCAGAAGCTATTGTTGTGTGTGATGGTGGTCTCCGGACCTATGTTCTCCATCGCGTACTGAGAGTTCCGCTTCAACAAATTGCGCATGGTAGATTGCAATAGCTCGCATGATCATTCGCATTCTTCACTTCGGCCTTGGCAGCCCCTTTTTCTCGATAATTAATCAAAGGTTTTCCCTCCCAGTGAGGGGTGTAATTAACGTCATAGCCTTGATGGTATGGCCGACTGCTACTCCCGATCGAACTACACTTTCGCCTGGCACGAGTCAGGTTGAGCGCACAATAAACTTGTCACCCTGGTGACTGGCACGCCAATAAATAACAAATAAACAAATAAAAAAAATACGTCACCAAGTTATTGGCACGCCCGGTGGGACCAGTGTCACCTTTCATCTCTTTGCCAGGAAATCGGGGCTACCAAGGCCCTTCCAATAGTTACTGATCATGGTATTGTTTGTCTTCGCAGGCAACTAATGGCAACCACGACTGGATTGGCCGGTGTCATTTTTCGCGCCTCAATCATCGAAGCTCACGCGCGCGGGTACCTGGCGGTTCCCACGGTGTTTGGTACCTTCCCCGCTGTCGTTGGCTTCCCCAACTTTTTGGGGTTAGCCTTCGTTGACATGTTAGAGGTGGAGCCCTTCGAGCCCGTCGAGAAAGCTGCAAGGAAGACCGCATCCCCGGAGGCTCGACACCGCCGGAATGCGTCCAAGAAGCCAGCACTAGTTGTCAGTTGCCTGGTTCATCATGCCATTTTCGGGGCTCGCCCCGCTCTGGTTAACAAGTGTTCTGGAGGACGCCAGTGCAAGGGCTGCCAAAGGGACTCTGCTGTTGTTACCAGATGCCTCTCCCAATCCGAAGGAGTCCGCATCTTCCTTGACGGACACGACGCCCGGGTGGTCCCGGATCGAGTCATCCCCGCCGTCCCTGTTCACAACTCATATCAAGCCCTCGCTGCAAGGAGGGCGAAAAGAGATGAAGCCAGCCACCATGGCCAGAAGAAGTTGGCCCTAAGGCCAAAGAAGTTCAAATGGGTCTGGGTCCCTAAGAGGGTCCAGCCTGCCGACCAAGCTGTTGCACCCGTCCGCCACCGCCCTGCTTGTGCTGGATCAAGAATGAAGAAGGAGAGGGGCCTGGCCCCGAAGGAAGAAGTAGTGGTTGCAGACCCTCCGTGCCGTGATAGTTTTCAGGCTGGCGCCTGCCAAGCCAATGTCCTTGCGGTGGGATGAAGATTCCAGCAGCCCGCTAATCGGGCTCGGTTCGCCTACATCCTTCCTGTGGGAGGTCGACAGCTGTCCCCCATGCTCCATCAGGAACGGGGTCAAGAAGAGATGACCACGCTAGTCTGAAACTATTTTCGAGGGCTGGGCAACCCCTCTGTCGGACAACAATGGCTGATGCAAGTAGCCGCAGTCAGAGAAGACTACTACCCGCCAATGGCAGTAGAAGAAGAAGAAGAAAGGAAGATGACGTCATCAGTCGACGACGATGGCTATGAAGACGGCTTCCGTCTTGAAGCTGATGATACCGCCCCTCGGCGGGAAGAAAAGGAAAGAATTCCTATCTTTGAAAGGCTCACCTTCCCAGATCAAGCTAAGAGGAAGGTCCACTGGCAAAGAAGAAGGATGCAGGTCTTCACTTGCAATATGGCCGGTATATTCGGCCAGTATGGGGGACTCCCCGAAGGCCCTCACGAATTAGCTCGGTTGGCCACGAGGCCAGGGCTAAGTACTCGGAGGACCAAGGCCGCACGAGAGTTGCTGGCTGCAGCTAAAGGAAAATAACCTCTGGCTTGTCGTCGGCACGAGGATGAATCAGCTGTCCTTATCGCCAATGTGGTGACAGCGGAAGATGAAGACGAAGCTTTATTTGATGTTCTGCCAGAAAATATACCCGGGGACGCGCCAGAGGTCATCCCCAGTAGTGCGGCTATGGACCCGGCGGTCCTAATGCTACTTCAGAAGTATCGGCAAGATATAGACCTGTTGAAGAAGCAATTGATGGAGAAGATAGAACAATCCTCTGCTTCCAAGCCGCCCGAAGTCCAGGGCGAATCATCGCGGTGAGTGGTTCATCAAGTCGACCCTCTGCCACTTTACACCGCTCCTTCACCATCGGAACCGAGCCTAGCAATAATGCAACAACGGCCGCCCCAGCCGCTGATGCCACCGGTGCTCCCTCAGGTGCATCAGACCCCTCTATTGCTGCGGCCTCTACAGGTGACCACCCTGGTCACCCCGTACCTGCAGCCGGCACATTTCTACCCAGAGCATGTTGACCCCACGGTCATGAACCGAATGATGGTAGAAAGAATGATCGAGATGAAGCTCGCTGAAGGGGGCGAAGGCGATTATGTCGCATTTGATGCCTACCGGGTACCATACCCACCACATCATGCTGCCAAACGACTTCCCCCAGGGAGCACGTGCCCTAGGTACATACGGAAGCCGAACGAACGACCACCACCTGAAAAACAGGGGTGAGCCCCGTATCACTGGCTCAGTAGGGGTCACGCGGATCCCTATCAAGAAAAACACACAATAACACTCTAAAATAGCTGGTAAACAACAGGTAGTAGTAAAGCAGGAAAGCTAAACTACAAAGCTATAAAAAGAATAGAACAGGGAGCAGGAGTAGGGAATAAGCTAAGGAAGAGGGAAAGGAAGAAGCTGTACCAGACAACGGCTACCGAACTAACCTCGGTACCCCAAACTACTCCAAGCAAGTGCAGGTGAGTGACTCGAAGCTGACGGAGTCTGGAGTTGCCGAACTGCCGACGTGAGGAACCTACAAGACAAACACTATAGCAAACAGAGACAGAAGGATGAACTCTAAACTGAAGAAGTCAGAAGCTTACCGAACTGTCAACTCGATGTCAGGCTCCAAATGAAGACCTGCAAGAACAACAAGAAAGCCTAGGAAGACCTAGACAGATGACCGACACAGACGACGGACGACACGACAAGGACGTCGTGTATACTGCCACATACACAACCTGAACGTCGTGCAAGCGACAGATGATGACCTCGAGTATAGCCACGAAAGGCTAACCCAGAAAGTCACAACGCACAAGAAACGCCGAGAGTTACACAACACGTGACTCGAAAGAGGAATGGTCAGCTGCGTGCACTGACGTCTTACACTGCACCACAACTCACTCCACAAGTACCTCGAGTACCGGCCAAACGTGGTCTACCACTCCTGAGGCCGAGTCACAGGTCCACGTGGAAACCACCACTGCAAAGACCAGTCAGGGTCATGCCCGTCGACGTGAGTCCAACGTCCCAGACTCCGTGTGCACACACTGGCTATAGACCATTAAGCCAGGCCTCTAACTAGTATTCTCCCCCGCGGACGCTACGCTATGGCCGGGAGCCCACGGAACTAGCTTAAAAATCATGTCTCAGGGAGAAGTGCCCTGCTACAAGAGCCGTCACGCTGAAGCGTGCCGTAAGGCAGCAAACAAAGAGGAGCCACAAAACCTAAAGACTCTGAAACATAGGTGCCGAAGTACGGACAGGCCGTACTACACGCACCACGATAGTACAGGAAATTGTCGACCACACCGGGCAAGGCAAACTAGACCTACAACTACAACGGTCCCTGAGTCCTACGACTCTGAGTCAGGATCGTTGCACACAGTGGAACAAAGCTGCCAATCGGTCTAATCCTAAGCCAGGAAAAATAATGCTCTACAAGAACCAAAACACGGAGACCTGAGGGAACACCAAGAACCCTCAGCACACCTAGACACGTAAATCGAGGTAGAACGATATCTCAAGGCATCCAGAACCAATGTCTCGAATTGGACAAAGTCACCGAGACACAACAAGACTGCCTGTCAACCACTAGGTAACCCCAGGTTGACCGGAACTACACAAGACACCGACACACTAACGCATCCACCGCCACAGCAACATAAACAAATAGAACCAACAGGAACAAGAGCGGCGGACGACGACAACACTCTGGGCATAGCAACCTGTCAGTCAACTGCTAGGGGAAACCCAGCAGTCAAGAGATAGTTGCTACGCGACTAGAGACAAGGATAATGGCAGTTTCTAGATTGAGTCGTTAGGGTACTGTCGTAGTCGACCCTTTCCGACTGGGTCATGCGAAATGTGTTTAAACCCATTCTAAATCCCATGAAACTTTACCAAACTACCCCTCAAAGATTCCTCAACTATTTTTATCTAGCTTTAAAGAGGGCTACATTGCGAAAAGAGGGGCAGATCTATTCACCCCTCCCCTCTAGATCCGCTATCCACTACTCAACAGCAGATTGGCTCGCTGGCAGAGTTTTCTCTCCCAATTTGATATTACATTCATCGTTCAGAAAGTAATCAAGGGATATGCTATTGCTAAACATCTCGCTCATTCTCCAATCCCTTGCACTGATTCGGTCCAGGACGAGTTCCCTGATGAACACCTTGTTGTGCTTACTCATCTCCCTTTTTGGTCCTTGCACTTCGATGGTGCGCTAAATTCTCAGGGTCGTGGGATCGGCGCCGTTCTCCTCACTCCAGAGGGAGTGACCATTCCCCTTGCTTATCAGCTCTCTTTTCCTGCTACCAATAACATAGCCCAGTATGAGGCTCTCCTTGTTGGATTGAAGCATGCCTAAATCCTGGGTGCACGATACTTGAATATCATAGGAGATTCTCAGTTGGTGCTGCGTCAAGTTCTTTTTACTTATCACACCCGTGACATTAAACTTAAACCCTATCAAGATTTGGTCACGCTCTTGGCTAATCAATTCCGCAAGTTGATCTATATTCATACCCCTCGTTCTCAGAATATTCTCACGATGCACTTGCATCGCTTGCTTCTTCCCTTTCCTTTCCTCTCAGTCACTCCATTGAGACCACTGTGGTCCAGCGGTTAGACGCCCCTTCCCTTCAGGATCCGTGGTTTGAGAACCTTAGGAAATCTGTAGAGAAAAAGACTGAGAAGGAAGATTTGAAATAAGTATCCTTAACTGAGCTTGAGGAGATTTTAGAAGAAGAGGAATTGTCGTGGTATCATGAAATTGAGCAATATTGTAGGGATGGTTCATTCCCGGAATTGGCCAACGCCGAGCAGCGCAACGCCATTAGGAGAGTCGCCTCTAGATACACGATTATCGCAGGAGAATTGTATAGGTGTGCTCCCAATGGAGTTCTTATGAGATGTTTAGATGACGATAAGGCTTGGAAAGTTATTGAAGCAGCTCACGCAAGTGAGTGCAGAGGGCGTGCTAATGGTCAGGCTTTGGCGAAGAAGATTCTTAGGCAGGGCTATTACTGGCTAACCCTAGAAGAAGATTGTTCCACCTATGTCCGTAGGTGTCTTCAGTGCCAACTCTATGCCGATAAAATTCACGCCCCTGCTTCATCTCTCCATCCTCTCTCTGCTCCTTGGCCATTCTCCATGTGGGCTTTTGATATTGTAGGCCCGCTGGGTGATCCTAATTCTCAAACAAAGCAGAAGTCATTTATCCTCACCGCAACTGAGTACTTCACCAAGTGGGCAGAAGCTGAAGCATATGCGGAGATCAAAGCCACCACAGTTTATTGCTTCATCATGAAGAACATCATTTCATGGTTTAGAGTGCCAAGCGATATCATCACCGACAATGTGCCTCAATTCGTGTCACAAGAACTCCGGGACCTCTGTAAGAAGTTCAACATTTCATTGCATCATTCATCACCATACTACCCCCAAGGCAATGGCTAAGCCGAGGCCACCAACAAAACCTTTCTTAAAATCATCAAGAAAACATGCGAGTCACACAAGTTTGCTGATTGGCCCGAAAGATTAGTGGAAGCTCTATGGGCTTACCGCACCTTTGTCCGTACTCCCACGGGGCAGACTCCTTTTACCCTCACATATGAGATGGAGGCGGTACTCCCATATGAGATCTTGATCCCTTCCCTAAGAGTGCAGCTAGATAAGGAACTCAATCTCGACGCGGCCAACACTCTGGCCATCCAGATCACTGGGGGGCCACGGGTCTGGCCACCCAGGGGTGTTGAGCGGCCATGACCCTGGCCGTCCTGACCCATTAAGGCCCTGGATAGGGCAGCCAAGCCGATGGCCACCCAGCCCTCTAGGCGGCCCAAGGTGTGGCCGCCCAGGCATTGGGGGAGCCCAGGTGTTGGGCGGCCACTGGTGTGGCCGCCCAGGCCTCTAGGCTGCCAACATGCTGGCCGCCCAGCTCATCCTACTCTCGGGCCACCGTGTTCCGTGTTCCTTTTCCCCGAGGTGTCCGTATGCGATATGGATTCATAGGAGAGGCGTCCAAGTGGTTCTTTGTGTTTTCCGAGGTACCGTGTTACCTCGATTTGTACGTCGTGTGTTCTGGGTTTCCATGTTATGCTTCAACGAGTCACCGTGAGTTGACATGTGTGCGGAGAGCTTTCCCCGCACAGCGTGGATTTTTCGTGGAGTGATTTTCGAGTGGGCTATGAGTATGACCTTGGACTATGAGTCTGGTTAACCAGCCTAGGGCTGGAAGTTTTTCGTGTCCCGTGGGTGAGAGATCCACTCGACGATTTGTGAGCTATCTTGAGAATTGTGTCACTGTGATTTCAGACCTAGGGATTAGGCCAGATTGACAGTGTTGTGCCATTATGTCCAACGATCTTGACCCGAGTCTCGTGACTCAAGGACTGTTGAGTTTAGTAGGTCTAGTAGGCAGTCCAGGGTCTGGTGGCCTCGAGCCACTAGTTACTCTGTGTTATTCGCGATGGGTGCGTGCGTGATTTTCAGTGTTCATGTTTTGTGAGCCCCCACTTGTCGTAGCTTTCCTGCGAACGCGGGTGCAGACCCACTTGGGAGTGGTGGAGAGCGTGACCTGAGTGAGATGATTTTTAGGCTGGTTATCGTAGGTCCCCCACGCGCAGCCTGAGCCTGGACTTCGAGGGAAGAACCAGCTAGAGGATCTGACCTAAGACGTATGGTCTTTGTGTGCACACGTGGTTGAGGGCGACGGACCTGTGTTGATGAGCGCGATCTCAGCTAGTCCTTTTTCTATGTTCCTAGTTACTGTACGGTGTCTTAGCCTCCGCATGGGGCATCATAGGAAGACACATGAGGCTGCAGAATAAGTCGTCAGTGGATGCATCCGGCCCTGCTTCTGGTGGGCGGTACTCCCGTCACGTGACGTGAGTTGTCATGATTCGAGGTTTCGCTTCTCGTCTGCGAGGCGAGATTTTTACGTGTAGTTTTCAGGTGTTCTCCTAGAGTTGAGGTCTAGGATTTTCGGTGAGCGTCACCGAGGACTTCTCCTTAGACGGCGTAGAGTTCATGACGGCGAGGTCGTGAGTGTGTTTCCTAATCGAGTGATTTTGGTGGGCCCTTGTCTGTGAGGATAGGCCTCCACGACAGTGGCGTCGTGTCATTTTCCTGGTAGCGTGACTAGGGCGGTCGTAGTCTGGTGGTTCGTGTTCTGGTGGTCTCCCAATCGTGAGATAGGGGCATATTTTCCAGAACAGTAGGAGTAGCTGTAGAGCCGAGATTTTATCGGCCACCGAGTCTTACTGTTCCTGTTGTTACTGTTGTTCTTGCTGTAGTTGCTACTTTCCATTATCATCGTTGTTTTCGGTTGGGGTTCCACGGGACCCCTACTGAGCTAGTGATAGGAGACTCACCCCTAATTTTCAGGTGTTGCGATTCTTCCTCGTGGTTCGAGGGTACTGTGTGGAGGTCCTTACACTACTAGAAAAGTATTAATCATGCGTGGTGCACACTATCTCCGACGGACAAACCGAGGATGGTGGTGAGGGTCCGGGACGGGACCTTGACATTCGTGGGATGCGACTTTGCTTGTGCTGCACCCCTAAGGTGCTGGGATTCCCAACTTGTGGGCGGACGACACGCCGTGGGCATGGGTGTGGGGTGGCTCTCACTTGTCACTCCGCGACGGTCACACAATATGTGGAATTTGGATCGAGTGCTCTCCTCATCGTCCGATGGGCATTCAGAAGCGATACTAAACTAGCAAAAACTTAACCAGCAAGGGAGAATCTAGGCGCTCACCTGATCGGTGTGAAGACACAGATCTTGACTGAAGATGAGGGTGAGCGGGGAAGCATGGGTATGCGCCTGCACACGCTGGACCTGAAATGGAAGGTTTACACGACTACATCTTACGTAGGAGGGGGATATCGGGGCTGGGGTTAATTCAGATTACATTCAAAACTACAACCACGTAGGGAGGGGCAGTCGGTCGGCCAAGTGAGGGATGGGGAGCAAAATGAACTGGTTCTGTTAGGACTGATTCTACAGGGACAACAAGCCGAAGTCGGGGATGTCGTGGGTGCCTCCAGGTACTATAGGTCACAGGGTCGGTGATGGATCAACTGGGGACAAGGTAGCAGGCAACAGAGGATGCCGGGGGTCTTCTAGAGGTCGGGCAGGGGTGCTGCAACTTCAGTTTCACGTACTACTCTGTGTCAACCCTGTTAGGGATAGAGTGATAGGGTGCTGGTGTTGGGTTGACCATGAGCTCGTCCGGACACTGTTGAAAGTGGGATTAGGGCTGGATCGATTGGGGCTGGTCGAAGAAGATGTCGTAGGATTTTGGGGTCGATCAGGGAACGATGAGGGCTGCTGCAGCTCTGGGAACAGGGCCGGTTCGGATTGCTCCTAAATGGATTGGAACAATAGCAAACTATTATAGAGGTTGCCATGAGCTCCACAGAACTCTGATGGAGATGAAACTAGTGACAATGCAACTGTGGACGAGTTGGTGACATACAAGGACCGACAGGTCCCCTTGCGAGGTCAGAGAAGAACGTGGTGAATAGGGAAGTAGAAAGGGGTCCAACCTGTATCTGGAGGAGGTGATCTGCTCGAGCTGAGGAAGACAGTTGGGACAGGATGCTGTGGTGGCCGAATGACTTCCTTCTTTCTGGAATGGGTAAGGGGCTTGTTGTAGTTATCCTCATCCAAAAATCATGCCAAGAACCTCACCGAGTTGACCGTGGGCACCTCTGCACTCCGTCTCTAGTTGTCTGCCAGAGGTAGACTATGCAGGTCCACGAGATTCGCTCTCACGGGTAGCTCTGAGGTCTGATGAAGGTGGGATCAAGCTTGCCGCGAAGCTGACAGGAGGTTGATGCCATCGGTGTTTATTAGGTTGCCAGAAACCTCATGGGGAAGTTTTCAGTTGCACTGCAACTAGGAGTCTCTTCTACTACTATGGATCTGGGCAGGGTAGGGTGGTGAATGAAGTGTATGGGTAAGGGTAAGGTGGAGGTGCTGTAGGGGTAAGAGGGTTGGGTAATTGTGGGATGGGAGGGGAGGTGAGGTCTCTGAAGGTGGCTGAGTGGAAGGGGAGGATGGATCTAGGCTGGAGAAGAGTGGAGGGGGGCAGTGGGGGCTGGGGTGCAAACTGGCCAACGGGGGGTGGGAGTGGGGGGTGCGACCAGCCAGGGGGGGAGAGGGAATGGGGGAGGGGGTGCACGGGGGTCTTGGGGACTGGGGGTGCTCTCCTTAAAGCTTGCAGCAATAATAACTCTGTCTACTGCATGAATCAGCCCGAGCCCCCTTCTGTGGGATCGTTCTACTCCAAGTCATCTTCACAGCAGAGGAAGTCTCGTCCCGTTTCGTCAACGGCGTCAACTGCTACAGTCATTTCTGTGCAACTGCGCCCGGACTACGCTTGTTCCTGAGTGCCCCCTAGCAATGCCGACACCGACTTCTCCTGTGTGGATCGGCCAGATCTCTCTTCATGAGAGTTCTTCTTCTATGAAGCGCCGATGAACCAGAGGAGGTCCTGCCTGGTTTCGACAAAGCCTCTGTCTAGGGCATCCAATCTCCCTCAGTCGCACCAGACCTAGAGTCCCCTATTCGCCTAGGACAGATTGCTGCCAAGTCAGCCCCGACAGCCCCTCCTCCTCTCTTTTTCAGGTCTTGCAGTCTTCATCAAAGTTACATCTTTCGACGAAATGAAACCAACGCAACTGGTTTTGTCTCATTCTAACGCCAGCACCAGAAGTTCCACCATGACCATTGGCGCCCTGTCTTGCTGTTCGCCCAGGAACCTGACGCCGGCCATTCCTGCGACCACGTCCAGCAAGGTGATCAGACGGATGCCATCTTCTAAGGGTTCGTAGATCTCCCAGTCAGCAACATCCATGACTTGGTCCTGCCATGTTTGGAGCTCGTCAGTGAGTGTGCCGGTCGACGCACCATGACTGCGCCAACCAGTCCTGCGAGGCAGAACCGCGCAGGCTAACGGCAGCGACCACCTCCACCTTCTAGTGGCAACGGCTCGACGTCGGGCTTGCTGGCATCCTTCGGCATCCCTCAAGCTTTGTCCCGGCATTGGCAGCACCACGATTGGACTTCAGAGTGTGCCGTATGATCGCTGCTTGGCTTCCCCTCCCCTCGTCCCCCCCTCCTACGCGAGGGTAGTGCGTGTAATTGATTGCCCCCACCCCCGTGAACCCCCCTCCCTACGTGGGGCATAGTACATGTATTAGTAGGGACTTCACCAAGCCTCCTCGACGCAGCGTGTCCGCCGGGTGCGCACGCTCCCCGGCTCGCCATCGTCTCCGACCGGAGCCGGTCCTTCAGATAGGCTAGGTACGTGTGTCTGTCCCTCCACCCTGCTTGTCTAGTATTAGCTCCAACTGCAGCGCCCGTGTGAGGAGTGCCCAGTCCATAATTCCACAGTGTGTGAGTTCTTGCTGCCGGTGAGTGAGTGCACATCTGAATCGATCTCCTCAGTATCGATCCGCCCGGTTGAAACCGGCGCCCACGACTTGTCCCCCGGGTGGTTCCTCTCCACCCTCCTCGCTACTCGGACCATGTCCGATCCTCTCATGAGCCACAGCTCACCGATCCATCACTATAAGCCCCGAGTGGAGTTCACAACGCGCGCGAGTGTTAGCTTTGTTGCTAGACGACCTGTGCTTGTTGATTGCTGGCTTAGGGTCCGTGTCTCGACCGGGTTCATCCCGCGTCAGCAACCCCTCGACAAAACCCTTCCAACCCTTCAGAGGCCTCACCAGCCTCTTGGGTGGCTTCCCCAGTTCTTGGTACCGGTGTATCGATATTATCGGTATATCAGTATTCGGATCTCTGGGTCATTACATTCAGGACTACCAAGTAGACCTGAAATGTACACCTATTTACTGTGATAATACTAGTGCTATAAACCTTGCAAAGAACCCTGTCCTACATTCTCGCACCAAACACATAGAAATAAGGCATCATTTTATCAGAGATGAGATCACTGAAAACACATTTGAATTGAAGCCGCTGAGACGCGTGATGGAGCGAGGATCGGATCAATTTTGGCGTGATCCCGAATGGTAGATTTAAAGCCGGTGATTGAGCTCGTGTTGTGATTTTCGACGCGGTTTAGTCGCCTCGGCGCTCGATTTTTTTAGTGGAGGTAGGGAGATGGATCGCCACTTCCTCCTGCACGTTTTCCCTGCTTCTGTGAATGGTTTGGTGCTCGAATGGGCTAGATCGGGCTAGTTTAGGCAAAACTATTATTTTTGAGATTTGTAGGGTTCTCCGAAAAATGGTGACAGTTTGCAGTATAATTACTGTCAAAATGATCGTCGGGATGTCAGGATCCCTTACCCGCCAATTTTGTACCAATCGGTTGTCATTCGGGGCCGGAAGGAGTCTGGGAACCTCGGTGACCCAATTTCGGTCGATTTATCAGAATCACCCCAATATCGTGTTTTGTTGCATACATGTGGTATTTTTAGCCTTCAGGAGTCTTTTCTCATCATATGGCTTTGTTTCCCCTGTGCTTCGGTGTGAATGGGGCGTGGAACGGGCTGATTCGGCCATTCCACTATTTTTCCCACCATGACGTTGTAACGGTCGTTCCAGAGACCATCACACTGTGTGACGGTCCTACGATAGACCACCACAGCCGTTAGTCATTTTAGATTCTTCGAGGCTAGGTCAGTGTGACGGACCAGTTATGGACTATTACATGACTGTGATGCCCCTATAGAGGTGCGTCACAGCCCTGTTCGTCGAGTTTTGGGTCTATTGGCCCTGACGCCCCAGTTTTGGTGCGTCAGAGCGTGTAACACGCCTATAGTAGGCTGTTACAGTTTTTTTGACCAGTTTGGTTGGCCATGTTGGTTGGCTGTAACGCACCAACCCCCATGCGCCAGGGTGCTGTAACGCGTCCCTATTGGACCGTTACATGCCCTTTGTCCGAGTCTTGAGTCTGTTGGCCCTGTTGCCCCAGTCCTGGTGCGTCAGGGCGTGTAACGCGCCTATAGAGGAGTGTTACAGTCCTGTTGTGGCCGTGATGGCCGTTGTGCTGTTCGGTGTCCGTTTGTGTGTTGGTCTATCTTAGGTTTGTGTCATAGAGCGGTGTCTGTGTGTCGGTAGTGTCTGGATCGATCAGTTTAGGTGACTGCGTGCGGTCTCTCCCTTGACTGTGACAGTTCCCTAATGACTCAATCTAGAACTTCCATCGTCCTTGTCTCTGGTCGCATGGCGGCTTTTCCTTGACTGTCGGGTCTACCTAGCGGTTGAGTGATGGTCTCCTTTGCCTAGATTGTCGTCCTCTGGTGTTTCTGTTTGTCTTGGCTTGATCTCGTGGTTTGCCCATGACCCGTGGATGTCCGTCGGCATCCTATGAGGGCTGTGACCATGATGGGATGGTCAGGAGTGCTTGTATATGGAGTCCGTCTGTTGGTGTGTGTGTCTGTGTGTTGTCATTGTTGGGTTCTAGTCAACTCGAGGTCACCCAGTAGTTGACAGGTAACCTTGTGTGTGTCTCAATGGTTCTGTCCAGTTCAAGACATGGTTCTGGCTACAGTGAGGTATCGCCTTATCTCGGTCTACGTGTCCAGGTGTGCTGAGGGTCCCCGGTGTTCCCTCAGGTCTTCGTGTGTCGTTTCCTCCGTTAGCGTCATTTTCTCTGGCTTAGGATTATACCGATTGGCGGCTTGTTCCGCTGTCTGTGATGATCTTGCCTCCAAGTCGTCTGACTCAAGGATCGTTATGTGAGTAGGTCTAGTTGCCTTGTCCTGAGTTGTCGACCCCCCCTCTCTCTCTCTCCCCATTCTCTCTTTCTCACTCTCTCTCTCATCTCTTTCTCTCCCCCTCTCCCCCGGGCGGCCGATAGTGGCGGAGGAGGGCAAGGCGACGATGGTGTGAGGGTGGAGAACACGAGGACGGGTCGAGGATTGAGGCGTGGTGGCGTGGTAAAGCCGGTTCGCAAACTCAGGGCACCGGTGGAGTTTCTAGCGACGTTTTCGCGATGGATCGGCATCCTCGGTGCGCGAAATCTTCGGTGGAGGTGGGGGGGATCCTCAGCCCGTGTACTTCTTTTCCTACGAGTTTTGTAGGTCGTGGTGAGCTGAGCGGGTTTATCTTTACATTTTGGGGAAAAGAGCATGTTTTGGGGTGTAAGCCGGATCGAGCATTTTGATCACATTTTTGAGGTTTAAATGGGTCCTCTCGGTGCTAGAGAGGTTGGAGATTAGTTTTTTCTTATTTTTCCCTTCACATAGGTGTGAACGGGGTGTGGAATGGGGTTTTCCACCATTTTCACCGTTTTCGGGCTCGGGACGACCTAGCAGCCGTTCCAGGGACCGCCAGGGGGTTGAGCGGCAAGGTGAAGACTGCTAGGGTCCTCCTATGTCGGTCGTGCCTTGCGGTCGTGCGATAGACCGCCACGAGGCCTAGCAGTCTCTAGGAGACCATCGGGCAGTGCCTTCCGGTCCAGGTGTGACCATTTGCGATTCGTGTGTTTCAGGGCCCTTACGGTCCTGGCTGGACCGCTAGGTCGAGCCTTGCGGTCTGGAGGAGACCGCCAAGATCCCTAGCCGTCCAGAGAGGACCGCTAGGTGATTTTTCGTGCTCGCCGTGTCTGTTTTACGTTGTGTTGGTCTCCGGTTGACCCAGCTGTGACCCAGTGATTGACCTTCGGCCTCGTGGATGTCCCGGACACCCGTGGGTCCTGTGTTCATTTTTTTGGGTGTCCGAAGGTACCATGTTACCTCGATTGGTGCGCTGTGGGTCTTGGGGGTCTGGGAGGCCCCGTGTGATCCGGGCTTCCGTGCTCTACTAGATCAAGTCATCGTGAGTCGACATGAGTGCAGTGGGCTCTCCCCGCACGACGTGGGTTTCTCCGAGAAGGTGGTTTCCGAGTGGGCCATGTGTGTGACCTTGGACTATGAGTCCAGTCAACCAGCGTGGAGCTGGAGGTTTTTCGTGCGTCCCTTAGATGAGGGATCAACTCGGGGGCTTGTGAGCTACCTTGGGAATCATGTCATCGTAGTTTCAAACCTAAGGATTAGGCTAGATTGACGGTGCTGTGCCATCACGTGCAACGGTCTTGACCCGATTCTCGTGACTCAAGGACGGT
Source organism: Amorphophallus titanum (assembly GCA_024336825.1). Lineage (NCBI taxonomy): Eukaryota > Viridiplantae > Streptophyta > Magnoliopsida > Alismatales > Araceae > Amorphophallus > Amorphophallus titanum. The sequence goes on from JANBPO010002596.1 coordinate 5,987,683, forward strand.
TAGGTTTAGTAGGTCTAGTGGGCTATCCAGAGTCTGGTGGCCATGAGCCACCTGTAACTCTGCGTTACTTGCGATGGGTGCATGCGTGATTTTCAGTGTTCACGTTTAGTGAGCCCTCACTAGTCGTAGCTTTGCTACGCACGTGTGTGCGAACCCACTTGGGAGTAATGGAGAGTGTGACTCGAGTGAGATAATTTTTAGGCTAGTTACCGTAGGGCCCCTTGCCTTTACAGTCTGAGTCCGACTGGGGGGGAAACCAGCTAGATGACCCGACTTAGAGCAGATGGTCTGTGTGTGCATGCGTAGCTAGGGGCAGAGGACACGCGCTGACGAGTGCGACCCCAGCTAGTTCTTGTTCTGTAGTTACTAGTATGGTGTCTCAGTTCTCGCTGGGCTGGAGGAAGACACCTGAGGTGCGGACTAAGACGTCAGTCCTTGCCAGGGCCGATGCAAGTTAGCTATGCCAAGAGTTTGCTCTGGCGCCAAGCTAGGAAAGAATGGGAGAACATTCCCGCGAAATCTTCGGTGGAGGTAGGGGGATTGATCCTTAACCCTTGTACTTCCATTCCCGTGGTTTTGGTAGGCCGTGGTGAGCCCAGCGGGCTTATTTAAGCGTTTTGGGAAAAATACATGATTTTAGGTTGTGAGCCGGATCAAGAGTTTCGATCACGATTTTGGAGTTTAAATGGGTCCTCTCGGTGCTAGAGAGGTTGGAGACTAGTTTCCCCTTGTTTCCCCCTTCACACGGATGTGAACAGGACGTGGAATGAATTTTCCCCTAGTTTTCACCGTTTTCAAAGTCGGGACGACCTAACGATCCTTCCAGGGATCGGTAGGGTGTGAAGCGGTCACGTGGAGACTGCCAAGGTCCCCCCTATGTCGGTTCAAGCCTTGCGGTCACGCGATGGACCGTCAGGAGGGCTTAACGGTCTGGTGAAGACCACCAGGCGTCACTTAGCAGTCAGGGCAAGACCATTTGTCCATGTTTTGATCATTTGAGGTCAGTGGGGTAGTGGCCATGCTACTGACCGCTAGGCTATGTCTATCGGTCAGGCGGAGGACCGCCACCATGCTTGGAAATCCGGGAGTGACCGCTTGGGGTTTGGTTTATCTTCGACCCTTGCGGTCCTAGATGGACCGCTAGGCCAGGCCTTATGGTCCGGAGGAGACCATCAGGCTCCCTAACAGTCCAAAGGGGACTGCTAGGTGGTTTTGTGTGCTCGCTGTGTCAGTTTTGTGTTGTGTTGGTCTCCAGTAGATCCGGTTGAGACCCACTGACCGACCTATGACCCCGTGAGTGTCCCGGACACTCCATGGGGACCGGACCTTATTTTTGGGTGTCCGGAGGTACCATATTACCTCGATTAGTGTGCCTATGGGTTTTAAGGGTTAGGGTGACCCCGTGCGTGTTCTGAGCTTTCGTGTTTGCGTTAGATCGAGTCGTCGTGAGTTGGCACGAGTGCGGTGGGTCTTTCCCGCATGACATGGGTTTCTCTGAAAAGTGCTTTTCGCGTGGGCCATGTGGTTGGCCTTGGACTATGAGTCTAGTTAACCAACCTGGGGCTAGAGGTTTCTCGTGTGTCCCTTGGATGAGGGATTAACTCGGTGCCTGGTGAGTTACCTTGGGAATCATGTCACCGTGATTTCAGACCTAGGGAGTAGGCCAGATTAAGGGCGTTGTGCCATCACATGCAGTGGTCTTGACTCGAGTCTCGTGACTCAAGGACCGTTGGATTATTAGGTCTAGTGGACTGTCTAGAGCCTGGTGGCCACAAGTCACCTGTCACTTCGCGTTACTCGAGATAGGTGCGTGCGGGATTTTTAGTATCCACGTTTAGTGAGCCTCCACTAGTCTTAGCTTTCCTACGCAAGCGTGTGTGCACCCACTTGGGAGTGGTGGAGAGCGTGACCCGGAGAACCATTGTTAGGCTGGTTACCATGGGGACCCCACGTGTAGCCGGAGTCCGGGCATTGGGGGAAGAACCAGCTAGAGGGCCTGACCTAGGGCGCATGGCCTGTGTGTGAACATGTGGTTGGGGGCGTCGGACCCTCGCTAATGAGCGCGACCCCAGCTAGTCCTTGTTTTGTGTTCCTGATTATGGTTCAGTGTCTCAATCTCCACTTGGGGTGTCGTAGACAGACACCTGAGACTACAGACTAAGTTGTTCGTGGACGCATCTGGCCTTGCTTCTAGTAGGCAAATGTGGGATTTTTTGGATGATTTTTTTTGTGGAGGATGAGGGGGACGTGGGAGACTCACCTTCCAATTTTGGGCACGACCTGAGCTCCTAATGGAGAGGTAAAAATCACGTAATAAGGTTCTATCCAGGGATGGACAGAATTCCAAAGAAGTGGCGACGGTGGAGCGATGGCGGCAACAGAGATAGAACTCAAAGGATCAGGGGGAGAGATAGAATAGGACTTCACACCCTAGAGATCAGAGGAAGAGGGGGAGAACTAGAGAGAGAGGAGAGAGAGTGCACCCTTCTTGCTTCAAGTAAATTTTCACATAATTTCTTCATTAATTCATCCATGACACTATACATATGTTTATATAGAAGTGAAGGAAGCAGAGGGGGTTGGCAAATGCCAAGGGAAGAGGGAAGAGAGAGAGGGGGTGCACCCCTTGACTCATGGGGAGAGAATTTTTTAATTCCCCCATGTGGTTTATACAAAATACAACAAAATAAAAGTCCTTCCTTAGGGGTGAAAGAATATTGACTTTCTTTACCTCTTGTCTCCTTGAATTGTTCAAGAAGAAAAGAATCTTTCTAGAAGCCTACTTGAACATCTGACTAGGCCCACATGGGCCCTAGGGCTTAGGTGGACCAATGGGGAAGAAGGTGGGGACCCCATGCTGGACCTACTAGACTTTTGCAAATAAACCCAAGGGTTCCTAAGGAATAACAAATTGGCTTATAAAGCCTTACAATTGCAAACTCAATTACCCCGGGATATAAATGCAAACAAAAGGACACAAGTACAAAAACAAAATGTTAGTGCCCAGTGTCGATTCCCATCAGACTCCTTCTCTTCTTCTCTTTCTCTTCCGTGTGCGTGTCTCCCTCTATGGAGTGCTTCGTGTCTGGTTCGCCGGAGAAGAAGCGGTTTTTATACCCCCCAGTAGCGGAGGCGTTCGAAGGTGGGAACAGGTTGGCATTAATGGGGATTTGACTCCCCTATCCTGGATGGCAGGAGGAGTAGCTTACGTGTCCCTGCCTTGAGCCGCCACCTCAGCTGGCCCGTTGCGCGCCAAGGATCTATAGGGCATGGGCATAAGATCTCGTTTGCCGGACGCACCGTTGGAGGGGAGCCACAGTGTGCCACTGGAGAGCTGGAATATCGTGCCGCTAGCAGGCACAACAAGCCTACCTCTGAGGGGCCACCAAGGCACGCCGTTGAAGTGCTCCAAGGGCGTGCCGCTGAGGGATGGCAAAGGGGCGTGCCAAGCTAGCATGCCGGTGAAGGGTAGCCAGGCTGGGCATGCCGACGAAGGGGCCCAGAGTGTGCCGCTGAAGACGCCAGGGCAGATGTGCTGCCGAAGGTGCATGCCAGCCAGGGGGGCGTGCTGGCGAAGGAGCTTGCAGGCGTGTCGGCGAAGGGGTGTGCCTTTGGGAACACACACCTGGGGGGTGTGCCGGGTAGGGGACACCATGGGCGTTCCACTGGGAGACACAGGGAGTGTGCCATTGCGCAGGCGGCCAGGGTGTGCTGTTGGACGGCCTTCAGGGTGTGCCGCTGGGCTGCCCAAAAGGGCGTGCCGCTGGAGGGGCGTTGGAGTGTGCCGCTGAGCGAGAGGCTGGGGGTCTGCCGCTAAAGGGCTACCCCAGCAAGTGTGCCGTTGGGGCAGTTCAAGAGTTTCCTTTTCTTCTCTTCTTCTTCCCGTTTTCTCTTCTCTTCTTTTCTTTTCTTCTCCTCTTGATTCCCCTGCACGTAAACACGAGGTGAGAATTTTTTAGCATCAGAATTACCCTTCCCAAAGTTGCAAAAAAATCCATAAGTCCTATAATTGCAATTATACCCTACAAGTTTTTAAATTGCCTATGCCCCTGCATCCTGCATTCGTGTGCGGATTTATTGTATAGTCGACAACCTGCCGACAACCCTTTGTATTCACACAAATTACGAAAATGTTATCGATGTTCATGTATACTTGTGTGACTGCATACAAATCTTGGCTACCAGCAAAATTGTGTATACGCCCCTATCTTGCTAGGGACGGTCCTGCGTGCACTTCCTTCTAGTCACAAATTTGTTCCAACACCCCTCAGTGTTGTTTAACTACGTTCACACCCGGATGTTACTAAACCCTCCCCACTGGCCTCCGGAGAGCAAATTACCAAAGTACCCCTGGAGACTAAAAATGGCCAAACAACCTCAAAACCTTCTAGAAATTGTCCAAGTGCCCCTGGAAGACAGAGAGAGTGCCCAACCCAGAAATTATACAATCCTTTTGGCTTCGACCCAAATTACCAAAATATCCCTGAAATCCACAAAATTACTAAATTACCTCTGGGTGCCAAAAACCATCGGGACGCCCTAATGTCTCCGGCCTCCTGTAAACCACACTTGTGCCTTCAAGTCATAGGGTTTTTGCCAAATCAAACACGACCTTTGCTAAAACCTTAATTCCTTCAATAGTTGTTCTTGTTGCCTTGTTATCCTTGTTACCTTTGCTCGAACTCCACGGGATTTGCCTGCTCATAGGTTGAACTCGAGGGAACTTTATTCACTTGTTGCCCTTTAGCGGGCGTTGACAGAGGAGATGCCAAGGCATGTCCAGTCTCGTGATGGAGCTCGTCAGCTATGGGCTCCTTCTGGGCCTCCTCGCAAGGGGGAGGTAGGAGCCCTATGGCATGGACTGCATAATGAGCTTGGAAGTCTGACTCCTAATTATAACCCAACTCTCGAGTGTCTTTGCGAGAGAAAGGCGGTTGCTCCCTGACCTGCGGGGGATTCCAGAGGTGGGAAAAGTATACCTTCTGCGCAGGGTTCTGGAACTGAGGAATTCCCTACTTCACGCACATGCGCTTAAGTCGGTCAGGCATATAATCCATTCCTTGAACTGGCTTTTGCGCTTCACCAATAGGGGTGTCCCACTCGAAATCGTCTTTTGGAGGAACTGGTGGGACTAAATCTCCTTTGTAGAAGGCAATCGGCCGGGCCTGTTTGTCATCCTTGCTTCGACCCTTGCGCCTATAAGAGACTATAAAAGTCTTCAATTCCTCCACGCTATATTCCTCCCTTAGGAAGGGAAGCTGGATACATTTTGGAGGTAAGGGGACACTCTGGTCGATGGTTCGACTGATGAGATTTGCTTCGAAGTCGACATTACGCCTTTCTGGCTGAGTTGGCTTGGAACCAGGCTTGAGGCTCAACTGGTGAAGCTTTAACAGCTCACAATTGACTGTGAAGAGTTGGCCATCCTCGGGCACGGCCTCGACCTTTTGCTTTCCCTTGTCTTTAACTCTGTCGAGGATTGTTATGGTGGGCTCCCCGAAATACAAAGAGGCGTTTGCCAAGTGACATTCATTAGGGTGGAAAGGAGTTTGGTCCGCAAAAACGGTATGCTGCTCTCCCCCTTTAACATACTTGAGGCACTGGTGCAGAGTCGAAGAAACGACCCAATTTTCATGCAAGCAGGGTCTTCCCAACAACACCTTATAAGACGTGTCTGCGTTAATAATGTAGAATGTCCCTTTGGTGGCAAAGTCACCCGACCAGTTTAACCTCGACCCGACCGAGAGCTTCTTCAGAGTCTTGGTTGAACCCCAAAATTTTGACGACACTGACTTTTTGCAAATAAGGCGCAAAGTAGAGAGACTAGAAAGTCTTCAAAGGCATAATGTTCACTGCCGCCCCAGCATCGACCAAGATTTGGTTCACCTCATGCCCGTTGATCGTCCCTTTCATGTATAAGGGGCGATTATGGCAAGGAGAGGCCAGCAGCATGTCCTTGTTGGAGAAAATAATATTGGCCGCAAGAGCTTCGTATGCTTGGGCCTGCAATTCCGGTATATGGGCTTTATAGGCCTCGGGATCTTGGAGTACTTTTACAAGAGCTTCTCTTAGGTCCTTGCTCCAAGCAATAGCCTCCCATATGGTGACATTAGTCGGGAACCGCTTCATGTGTTGAATGATTTTGCGGTCCGCCCTAGCACGGGTCTTGTCGAATGGGGGAATGATTTCCTCCAGAGTCTTTGGGGCTCCATGTGGTTTCTCTTGCTTGGAAGGGCGCTCCTTATCATCTTGCACGCCCGCTCCCTCTTGGAAAAGTGGTGCCAGAGACTCCTCCGAAGCAGGTTGAGACTCGTCGGGACCCGACTGACCCAAGGGGCCTTCTCTTTCGCCAGCACTGGTTGAGGGTCCTACCTGCCCCGAGGTTGGTGCTAGCGACGGGACGCTGACTGGAGTTTCTTCCTCATCGGAAGAATGAATAATGAAGGGGATGCTTCCTGGCCTTAGGGCTTCCGCACCAAGGCCTGCATTCTCTGAGGATGCAGGTATGAAAGGAATGCCCCACACTTGTGGTGCAGGGATGGGGCCTGGCTGCTCTCCTCTGAACATTATAACCCGGTTGAGGGTTAAAGGGTTTTCTCGCCCTCGACCCCGTCCTTGACCACGGCCTCGTCGATTCCTTGCCGATCGGCGTTGGTATGTTGCCACAGGGGCATTGTCCTCGCGAACGGAGGCATTTATATTGTCAGGAAGCGGGATAGCCATCATGTTACATGACAGCTCCTGCAGTGCTCATTCAAGGGCCTCCACAGTGAGCTCCTCGTCTTTGTAGAACAACGAGAGCTCTTCCGGAATTGGAATACTTTCACCTTCCTCAGGACGATGCAAGGTCTCCCGAAGCTAGCTGAGGAGCCGGGCAAACCTTGCCCAGGGAATATATTTGTCGAGTGTGACCACCCTGGTGGGACAAGGAGGCACATATTCTTCTAGCTCGTCTATGAGCTTTTGTAACTTCTGCAAGGGGGTAAGCTCTTTGGAGGCTTCCATGGCTGCTGCCTGCTCAACTTGCTTTCTCAATCTTCTCTTCAGGTTCTTCTTTCGATTTTTCTCTTGTTTCCTAAGGCGAGCGACCTCCTCTAACGAAGGTGAAGATGGCTTTGCATGGCGAAGTGACTTGCCCCCGGAGTCTTGTCTTTCGCCTCGAGCTGGTCGTCTAACATTTTGGAGCCCGTGACCCCTCCTTGGAGCAACGCAAGTCCACCCCCCTTCATCGGGCTGTGGTTGGAAGGTGGCGTTAATTGCCTGAGCAACTATCTCCGGCGGCAATTCTTGAAATTCTGGCTGACCGAAGTGAAACCCCAGGGGGTTTTGCGGTGTCGTCAACTTTGTTTCAGCTGGCGGCTTGGCCCCATAGAGTCGTTGAGATTCTTCTAAAAGGGTGGATCCTGCTAGCCTGTCACAGGATTGAACCTTAGGCTCAGGCTCCGCGACCTTGATTTTGCCTTTATCTTTCGGCTGCGGGTGTCTAGCGACAGCCCTCTCGTGGTGGCCCGACTGGGTGGAGGATTTGGAGGCTCTCCCAGGGACTGAGTTTCGAGGACCTTGGGCTGTAGGCCTATCATGCTTAGCCTTGACTTTAGGGCTTGGCTTGGGATCTCCCCCGGTGGGCTTCTTTAAGCAAACCTGCAAAGAAGTCTGTTTAGCTGGTAGTTGTTGGGGCTGGCTTTGCTGCTCCCTCCAGAGGATCTTCTCAGTAGCCTCCCTCAAACGGCATCCTACCATTGAATTGCCTTGAGTATCTATTGCCCCCTTTGAATAAGAGTCTCAATGCAATCTTGGACCTCCAGGCATTCTCTAGTTGGATGGGACACCCTCACATGATATTTAAAGTAAAAAGGGTCACTCTTAACTGTCTCATTGTAATAAGATGGCGGGTCGTATGTCATCACCCGACCATCCTGTAAAAGTTTATCAAAAATCTTCTCTGTATCCTCCTTTGGAAAGGAGCACTGATGAGAAGGTTGCCACCCCGGGTACCATAGAGCAGATTCCGGAATAGGACGTTGGGAGCTACCTTCTTCGTCTGAGGGTTCAGACAATTGGAATGCCACTGGCGTGTGGATGACATTGATGAAGAAAGTCATCTCTTCCTGCCCATGAGGCTGTGGGGGGTGCACCAATGAATCGCCCATGTTAACTATCCCTCGCTTAATGAAATCTTCTGCGAGGTCCTTGAAGGATTGACAGTTAAAGATGATGTGGCCTGTGTCTGAGTCAGCAGAGTCCTTCGCTGATCATATTAGGCAGCTGCATGAGCATGTACGTCGTCATATTGAGACCAGCAATGTATGGTACAAAGAGTTGGCTGATGCCCACAAGCACCATCATGAGTTCCAGGAGGGCGAGTACGTCATGATCAGGGTCAGTCCTGAACGATTTCTCTCGGGAACCATGAAGAAGTTACAAGCTCGCAGTGCTGGTCCTTTTCGAGTAGTGAAACGAGTTAGTTCTAATGCATATGTTGTAGATTTGCCAGAGAGCTACGGGATCAGCTCCACTTTCAACGTCTCAGACCTAGTCGCTTATAGGGACCCAGCGGTGATACCCAGTGAACCATTTGAGCCATCTCCACCCCTTGTGAGTGACACCATCCCAGAGCGTCCACCTCCAGCCTTGTTAGCTCAGTAGCGTGAGCAGATAGAGCATATACTGGATAAGCAGGTAACGACTACTCGAGGTGGAGTATGTTGGGGTGCAAGGCACGGATTCAGAGGAGGGGTGAATGAATCCATTTCTAAAAAACTATTGCAGAATAAAACTTATGCTTTAATTCAGAACAATCTCTGAAGGACGTATGCGGAAATAATATCAGAGAGATCAATCTAAATAGACTCGCACATGGACATAACCAAGCCACTACCACTGTAAAGGAATTAAGAGGGACTTGGTGGATCATATAACAAGCCCTATTAAACAATAGTGAAATTACTACACTGAAATAACTCTTCATACGAGAATCTGCTAAGCACTCGTACGAACAGTTAACACATTGGCAACCCTAAGCAGAACACACACAAGAAGACTTCCAAATATGAACACTCAAGAGACCAGAGAAGGGGGGTAGAAGATATGGAAGAGCACACCACAAGCAAACCACAGCACAGAGGATTTTTAGGTGGTTTGGTCTGCAGCCCACAGACCTACATCCACCCCTCACTCCAAACCAGAGTGAGGCTTCCCTTGCAAATACAAGAACCGCAGACTCAGTCTACAACAGACACTGCCTAACAGCTTGACCAGAGGAACACACTCCTCTCTTCCTCCAACCCAGAGGGAACACTAGTAATAGCCCGTCACTAGCAACCGGTGACATAGTCTCCCTTCCTCTAGACCGGAGGGAACCCACAAGTGACACCCAGTCACTTGCAAACTGGAGACACCAAGTCTCCCTTCCCCTGAGTCCACAGGAGGAACCCGACCTCAAAACTAGAGGCTCGGAAGAACAATGTAGAGAATGAATCAACAGAAGAAAATAGAACAAATTGAAAAATGAAACAAATGTAGCTCTCGCAAGAGCGGATCTGGATTGGATTTGATCCAAAGTCCAGATAAATCAGTCTTCAAGCAGCCTCAACTTCTTCTCCTCAAGCTATCTTTTTCTCTCAGTTTCTTTTTTTTTCTTCTTCTAGCTCTCTGCCTCTTCTTAATTTTTCTATCGACCAACAACAACCTTTTTTTTTGCTAATCTAGGTGAATATATATAAGGTAGATGGAAGAGTGTTTTTGGCAGCAATTCCCACCCAGATTGTTATCCAGATCTGTTCTTCACTTGATACGTGTCAGCATCTAGGCTCGTTAATTTTCACGTGTCATGAGCATAGATAATCCCTCATTCTTGGATCACGAGCCTTCCTTGCATTCCATGATCCATTCCTTTGTCAAGAGCATACTCAATCAGCTTAAGCCTATAAGACAGGAATGGAAAGTTTGCACAGAGTTTATATACATGATTAGAACAAACGTGCACAGCAACCTAAAACATGCACGGACCTTTAGTGCATAGGAGTCAGAAGAGTGTGAGCTAAAACATGCACGGACTGGGAGATATGCACGGGGTTATTCTGCCTAATGTAGCCTAATGAAATGTGTGAAGAATTTATGATGTGATACCACCTTGGGGGTGGCAGCCACTCGATCGATGCACCTTGGACCTACAATCACAAGCAAGCAACTTTGACGGTAGACTCACTCGGGCAAGCTCACTCGTGTAGCACACACTAGTCCCCATGGGCAACTTGGCGATGGTGGAGAGGGTCTGGGGTAGGAACTCACTGTTCTGGGGCTCGACTAGTTTGAGGTTGAACCCCTAAGGGTCTAGGATGCCCAATTTGATGGGCGGCCAGCACGCCGAGTGCGTGGGATGAATGGTCTCTCTCACAACTCACCCAGCGGTGGTCACTCGATCGATTGGCCTTTTGGACCGGGCACTCCCTCACCACTGATGGAGCTAGGAAGTATTACTAATTAATCAAGGAATGCCAACAAAGTGGAGTGACCAGAGGCTCACCAGATCAGTGTGAAGACGCCGATCTCGGCCGAAGACGAGGGTGAGCGAGGAGGCGAGGGGATGCACCCGCTCACCACGTCGGTGTAGCTTTGACCTGAAAATTTAGAATAGTACACCACTACACCTCTCGCAGAAGGGGGATCTCGGGGTAGGGGTTAACCTGAATTACACTCAAAACTACCTCCACGTAAGGAGGGACTTTGAACCGGCCAGGCGGGGTGGGGAAAACTAAGTTAGAAAGGCCGAATGAAGAAGGTGTCGATTCTGCTCGCCCTCTGGAACAGGGGGCAGACAGTCGATGTCAGTGTCGCTTCAGCCACTCCCAAGCTCTGTTGTCCACGAAACTAGTGGAAAAATCTCTGGGGTTGGCCTAGGGGGACGTTTGATTTTTGGAGGAATTTCTGGTTGGCGGTGATGGTCAGGGTAGTGTCGTGAACAGGGCCTCTGCTTTCTGGTTTGGACAGCTTCAACACCACAGCAGCAGGAAGACGAAGCTACCACGAACGCTCCCAAGCTCTGATTCAGGCGTGGTTGGAGTCACAGGATTTGGGGTCGAACCCTCTTTGAACGGAGACCTGTGGGGACACCAGAGGAGATCGGAGTTTGTGTTGAGGACCTGAACAGTGCCGGGGCATCTATTCAGCTCCAGAGGAAACTGATCAGTGCACTAGAGGGAGAAAATTTGGAACTCACCCTTCCGGGATCCAAACGGAGAGCCGCTTCGTGGTACAGGAAGAAGACGTGTAGTTGAAGCTCTCAGCCACACCCCCCCACCAGATCTTTAAGAGAATGGCCATGGGAGCCTCTAAAAGTTACCTCAGGTTGACTGTCAGGAAGCTGATGTGCAGTCTGGCGATGACGGCTTCCCCGGTCAGCCACGAGCTCAGAAAGGGACGAGACCACCACCGTTGCATAGAGGACTTGAAGATGCTTCCGAAGGTGCCTCTTGAGCACCCAGGAACTCTAGGATAAGGTCATGGTCGGCTCTACAATTCATTGGTACTCTGATGCCTATGAATTGGGAAGTGCAGGCTGAAGATGGGAGGTGAGTAATGAGGTAAATGGGAGGGGAAAGCGGGTGGATGGGTGTAGAGTCAACCCTTGGCTGTTAGGGGGTCTAAGAGGGGCCAAACCAAGGTGAGGGAGGGGAAGAATGGGGGCAGGAAGGTGGTCTAGTAGGTGGTGAGAGAGTGAGCTACGAATTTGGGACTAGGAGGGAGGGGGAGAAGATAGCTTGTTAGCGGTGACAAATAGCCGTTATCTATGACAAATAGCTCCTTAGAGGTGAAAAATAGCTCTTAGCAGTGAAACATGAAAAGCTATCAAGTCTGCTTGAAGGAATCAAATGAGCATGGGTTTTCCAACCCTTCTATATTGAATCTAGAGTTCTCTCAAGCATTGGATGAGCTTCATTAACATCATTCAAGATCAAGAGACAGAATTCCTAAATTCCTTGCAGAAAAGCAACTGCTTGATGATATGCCAAGTTCAATGCACCAGTGATACACTCAAGTTCTTCACTTCAGCAAGCCATGTCCTGAAGTCATAGCAAGCAAGAAGTTAACAAACTACGTAGCACATGCCAGCAGTCCAGTAGGAGCAGCACCTGTTTGATCAAGCTTCTTCAATGGACATTCATAAGCTCACTGCAGCAGATAAGAGAAGAAAGAAGAAATTGAGAGCAAGATCAAGAAGAGAAGATTAGAGAAGAAGTGGAGAGTAAGAATGAAGGCTAGAAGGAGAATGGAAGAAGTGGAGCTAGTTCTATAGGCAATGGAGTCAACTACGTAAGCACTATTGCAAGAAAGTAGACAAATGGATTCTGCGAGGATGAAAAATGAAGCACACGAGCAAGGCAGATAGTGGTGACAAATGACTAATGGTGATGGCTCAAGGCAAGAAGAAAAATGCTAAAGGCGACAGCTCATGGGCAATAGTGGTGACAAATACACCTATAAGGGTGACAAATACCTGATAAGGGTGAAAAAGAGCTTGTCAAGGGTGACAAATGGCCAGGATCGTGAGACATTCAAGCAAAACACGTAAGTTTGACCTCCAATGATTGGCACGTGATCTTAGGAAAGTTGGTACGCTCACAGATGTTTCCAGAGGAAGAATATTCCACTCTACCAAATGTGTTGGATTTTCAGCGCCTCCCTTAGGGATTTTCTGTTTCACGTGGATTATGGGGTCCATGTGGGGCATCGGTGCATTGACAGCCCAACCCGCCGCATGGATTATGGGGTCCATGTGTAAAGCCCCTCTTACCCACCCATAGCACGGATAGACGTGGGGTTCTATAATGCCATAAAGAAATATGGTCCGCCTTCGCTACCAGCTCGAGCTTTTAGCGCAATGGTTGGGGCATGATCCTGTAAATTGGTATCAGAGCGAGGTCACAGGTTCATATCCCCCAGGTGTCACTGGGGGTAGATTGTTGGATTTCTAGCATCTCCATTAGGGATTTACTATTCCACGTGGATTATGGGGTCTACGTGTGACATTGGTGCGTTGACAGCCCAACCCACTGCATAGATTATGGGGTCCATGTGCGAAGCCCCTCATGCCCGCCCACAGTACGGATAGACGTAGGGTTCTGCAATGCCATAAGAAAATACCATCCGCCTTCACTACCAGCTCGATCTTTTAGCACAATAGTTGGGGCATAAACCTATAAACTCATCATGGTATCAGAGCTAGGCTCTCCTTTGTGTAGTCTAACATCCTGGAGAGACTAGGTGCAATGGAGGTTAAAGGCTATATGGCTGAAGGACACTTAGTGAACCGCCCCCTGTTCTTTGATGGTACTAACTATACATATTGGAAAACTCGTATGCAAGTCTTCCTGAGAGCCCAAGATCATGAGATCTGGAAGGTGGTGAGCCAAGTACCATATGAGCTACTAGTTGATGAGGACACATGGACTAGAGAGCAGATACGAAGGTCCAACCTCAATTGGCAAGCTATGAACGTCATGTAATGTTCTCTCCATCACAAGGAAAGAGAAAGTAACTCTATTGGGATCTAAAAATATGCCACAGTTTGTAAAATAATTTAAACATGGTGAATATGCAACATGAAATGCATAAAGAAATTAACATACATCAATTAGGACTCTGCAGGAATTAAACGGTCAAGAAAGGGCTGCTCCAGTCGTACGCGGTCGCACGACAGGCCGCTCAATGGATCTACGCAGTCACCCTAAAGCCGTTCAGCTCCACTGCTATATAGAGTTCCAGGGCATACGTGGTCATGGACGGGCCGTGCAATGACTTGGGCGGTCCTGCGATTGGCCGCTCAAGGGAAATGGATGGGTACTAGGGCGGTCACGCTATAGGCCATCCAATGGATGGCACGGTTCCATGTTGGGCCGTGCTGACCACACCGCCTTACTGTTTGGAGGCTCTAAGCGGTCGAGGGTCGGCCACTCTAGACTCTACACGGTCCTGTAATGGGCCGCTCAAAGGGTTAGAGCGGTCTAGAGAAGACCGTGACTTTAGAACGGTCTCTGGTAGGACCATTTAATTACCGGGAAACCGAAAACGGGGTAAACCCCATGGAAGGTGGCAGGAGTTCGTCATGGCTTTCGAGCGTGCCTTTTGCTCATCTTTCATCAGGTCGTAGAGGTTGCGTGAGTTTCTGGAGCTGACCCAGGGTGACATGTCGGTGATGCAGTACCACACCAGGTTTATCGAGTTGGGCCGTTATGCTTCTCACATCATGACAGATGAGGAGGTGAAGACCGAGCAGTTTGTTGGTGGTCTGAGGCTGGAGTTGAGGCACCATCTTCTTGCGTCAGGTTTGACCACTTTAGATGCGACGTGCAAGGCAGCATTGGCGCTGGAGAGAGATTTGCGGAAGGTTCGAGGGTAGGGCAGTGCTAGTCAGGTGCAGGTAGGATTCAGCCAGCCGATGGAGGCGCAGCAGCAGAGTGTTGTCCAGCTGTCAACAGGTGATTCCGTGGCAGTGTAGTCTGTGGCTCCCGTGCCAGAGTCGTCGTCCTTTGGCTCGAAGCTCAAGAAGCTGCTCAAGGAAGTGGACTTTTGTGGGAAGCGTCGGGGTCATAAGGGGCGGCCGCAACAGGAGTCATCGGGCAGTGTTCAGCAGTCGGTAGCTTTTCAGTGCCAGGGTTCGGTGACTGGTTCTCGGGGCAGTTGTTCCAAGTGCGACGGTTCTCATCCAGGCAGGCCGTGTTCAACGCCCGTGATTTGCTTCAGGTGCGACCAGCAGGGGCACATGGCACGTGACTGTCCGTAGAGGCCGCGTCAGCCGCATGAGTTTCAGCAGCAGCAGCAGTTTCAGTCCCAGCATATGTCATCGCAGCCGCAGCAGTACCAGCAGCGGGAGCACTTTTCTTAGTTGTCACGGTCAGCTACAGTGGGGAGGCAGAGATCCCGAGGCCGAGTGAGCCACATGACCGGAGCAGAGGCTGAGGCGTCGCAGTTGGTAGAAGGTACTCTTTCGATTTTGGGTTGCGCGAATCACGTTTTGTTCGATTCGGGAGCTTCACATTCGTCGATTTCGGAGGATTTTGCTCAGAGTGTGGAGGACCCGGTGGCCGAGATGTCCTGTGACTTGGCGATAGAGTTGCCTACCGACAATTTCGTGCACACCCCGTATTGCTTTGAGAAGGTGCCTGTGTAGGTGGAAGGGCAGAACTTGCCAGCCAGGCTCTGCGCGTTACCGTTTCAGGACTTCGATGTGATTTTGGGCATGGATTGGCTCGAGTCTCATCATGCTTTGGTGGATTGCGGCTCTTGCGGGTTAGTGTGTTACACTAGTGAAGCCTCACCGGGGTTTGGTGAGGGGTGGACGTAGGACTGGAGATTCAGTCTGAACCACCTTAAAATCCATTGTGTCGTGGTTTGGGAAGTCTACTGCAGCTTTCAACAAGTTTAAAGTCGTGAGATTGTAAGAATGTATAGACTTGTGATGACTGGTCCATTTGGCTTTGTCCTTAGGCAAATTGGAAGGACCATTTGCAATAATCCTCCAGAGCTTAGGATCATGTGAGTTTACAAACTTAAACAATTTTCCCAACCAATCATTGAAGTTAGAACCATTAAAGATCAGAGGGGAAACCATGAAAAACTAATCAACCGAAGAGCACATGATTGAAGTTGCACTTGGATCCTCTCTGTAGATCGTTGGATCTAGAAATGATAGAGCTTGGCTCTGATACCACTTGTTGGGTGCAACTGGATCTAGAAGGTGGGGTTGAATAGATCCTGTCAAGAGCCTTTGGCCAATTAAAAATTAAACCACTTCAAGCTTGATCTTCAACTAGATGTGCAAAAGATATTCTGCTCAAAATGGACAGCGGAATAGTTCGAGGCAATCGAGCAAAACGTCATACACAATTAGCAAAAAGAATGCTATGTAGAAAGAGGCTAAGGTCAACGCAGTAGTATAGTGGCGTGGACGCAGCCTCACTATGAGTTTGGTCGTTGGACCTATTTGCTTCTCATCAAAACCCTGGTGTGTATGTGTGTGTTCACAGTTAAGAAAACATTAAACCTCAGTCACTGTCTCTATGCATAATAGCTTACAAAACTTAGACTCTAAATAGGAACTGAGCCAGCTGGAAAATGAGATTGTGGTGCACAAACCAATATAAAATGTGCAGTCCTGAAATATCTAGGCACCTGTGAATGGGGATGGGAGACAAGGAGCAATCGCACAAGTCACAACTCACAACTCAAGAGATTTTTAAGGTGGTTTAGTCTGCAAGCCCGCAGACTTATGTCTAGCCCTCACCAAATCTGGTGAGGCTTTTTCACACTCTACAAACACAGCAACACACGGGGACGATGCCCCACACATACATACACACAAGGAGGAAGCTCCTCACGAGGACGAGGTCCTCAACACACACGGGGATGAACCCCGCACACACCACACACACAAACAAAGAAGAAGCTGCAAGTGTAGCAAAGAGATGGTGACAGACCCCCTAACACCCACACGGCTATGCAGTAGCCTAACACACTTCCGATCTCTAAATAGAGTGTCGAAAACACTGCTATGAACATAGCACCACACACTGAAGATACAATGATTGAAAAGGGAGAACACAAAGGCTTAATAAGAAAACTCAAGCGTAGCTTCAGGTCAAGATCTGGAAGCTGTACTGGTAGATCTATACTCAGGTCTAAAGACTGCTCATGACTGGATGTAGGGAGGGTTGCTCTCCCTTCTCTCTTCTTCTTATTCTTAGCTCTAGACTGGCTCAGGCCAGGGCTAGGCTGCTCACTCTTCTCTTCTCTTTTCTCTCCTCCCTTTTCTTCCTCTCAGATTTTCCATTACGGCATGAGCTCTTCTTTCCTTCCTTCTTCTTCTTCTTCTTGTTTTTCTTCCTGAAGCGACAGCTACAGCAGCTCCAGCAGTAACAACTTCCCATGCAGGGAGCATCCTCTTTATAGTCGCAAGCAACCCTCCAGCAAAAAATTTCCCTCCAAAAGTTATTCTTTAAATAATGATGCTTCTTGATCATTGTGTGCTTCCAGGTTGCCTTCTGATTGGGAACCTTGAGGAGGAACTGCAACACCTGAAAAGGAAGGGGTGGGTCTCATCTCATTGGCTCTGTCGGGGTCTTGCAGGTCCCCACCATGAAACAAAGGCGGTAAATAGCAGCGATAACGAAAATAACAATAACAACAGTAACAGGAGTAGCAATAGAGACAATAATGATGGGAGTAACAGCCGTAGCACAAACAGTAACAATGGCAGCTAGTAGAACAATTGCTCTCTAAGCTACTCCTAATGGTAACAAAATGCATACCCTGATCTCACAGTAGGGGACCACCGAACCAATGGGAACCCTAGCTACACTACCAGGAAGGGAAATCCACGACATCTCTATCGTGAAGGTCCATCCTCACTGACGAAGGCCCAACCCAAGACCACCCAGTCCAAGGGTACAATCACGACCTCACCGTCCTGAACCCTACACTGTCTACGGGTGAAACGTCGATAACTGTACCAAGACTCTAGACCTCAACGTCAGGAAACGCACACAGAAGTCACTCGAAGAATCACGAAGAAACTCATCTCGCGTGATAAGAGAACTATCCACTAGAAGTAAGACCGGGTGCATCCGCTGACGACTTAGTCCGTAGCCTCTGGTGTCTCCCTACTCGCCCCAGGTGGAAAACTGAGACACCGTACACAAGTAACCACAGAGCAAGGACTAGTTGGGGTTACGCTCGTCAATATGCATCCACCACCCTCAACTATGTGTGCACACACAGACCATCTACTGTAGGTCGGGTGTAATATCCTGAATCCTTTGGATCAGAATCAGAGAGCTTTTGTGGGTCCCAGATCATGTTTTATGATTCACTCAGATTTTTCTGCTGTATAAGTTGTGAAATTCCGTGGAGAGTGAACCGTTGAGTTTTGAGACTCTGGGACGCTGTAAGTGCGTTGTACTCTTTTCGAGGATCGCGAAGGCTATTTTTTATATTTTTTGATTTTACATAATTTAGGCCGACAATCGGATATGAGAAATATTCATAATTTCTTTTTGTCTTTTATTTTTAATCCCTCACCCTCTCTCCTCTCTCCTCACTCACGTCTCTCACTCTCTCCCTTCATTCTCTCTCCTCTCTTCCCCTCTCCCTCGAGCATGCCACCATGGCAGAGGTGGACGAGGTGGTGATGCTGTGGAGATGGCGAGGAGCGTGACGGCGCAAGAATCGGAGCGTGGTGTTGACGCGATACCTTTCTACGAAGTCGAATCATAGGCAGGGTTTGTGTGATGGTTTTCGAAATGGATTTGGCCGTTTAGGCTCGCGAGATCTTCGGTGGAGGAAGGGGGATGGATACTCTACATGTTTCCTGCATTCCCTCATGATTTCAAGCCAATGGGCGCGAGTATAAGCGAGTTTTCCATGTTTGGGTGAAAATGCATGTTTCAGGGGTGAAGGCCGAAATCGTCATTCCAAGTGATGGTTTCTAGTTCAAATGATATAATTTGAACCCCTGGAATGTTGGGATTTGATTCCCGCTAGTTTGACTGCATTAGGTCGTGATTTGGGGCCGATAGGAGGCCGGATGCCCACGTGAGTCATGTTGGGTTGATTTGAGGAAATCGCCCATTTGATTGCTATTTTGTGATTTTCTATATCCCTTTCAACTTCTGGAAGGTTTATATTGAGTTTATGGATGTTTCTTCGTCATTCTGGGATGATTGGGGCGTGGAAAGATCAAGTTTTATGTGTTCCTATAGTTTTCACACTGGAACAAAGTAGCGATCATACTAGAGACCACTACTTGAGAAGGCGGCCAGTTCCCACCCCTTAATGGTAGACATTTAAGGTTGTATCACGCTCTGATCCCACCATTCAATGAATAGTTCAATTCTCCACCCTTTCGGGGGTGAGATTGCATTTCTGTGCGGCAAAGAAACAACGGGATGGCTAGTTTTTCGAAAGCTTCCTTATTATCGATATTTCAACCCGATAGTTTCCTTATTACTGGCCTTTAAGGTGACAGCTCCCTTATTATCGGTATTCAGGCCGACCACCCCCAATCATTGGTGTCCAAGCCTGTAGTTCTTCGCCATCGGCATCCCGGGTCGACGGCTCTCCAATCATTGAAGCCCATGTTGACAGAATTTTCAAATGCACACCTGACCCAGACCTTCCGTCCAGGGCCAGGAAGAGAGAACAAACCATTTCCTTGCGTTGACACCAACCCCGTGTCGATGAATTCACAAAGAGACGAAAAATTTGTATTGGTCATCAACACTTTATCGGCACCGACAAACGCACACCTGACCCGGACCTTCCGTCCAGGGCCAGGAAGAGAGAACAAACCATTTCCTTGCGTTGACACCAGTCCCATGTCGACGAATCCATAAAGAGACAAAGAAACCATGTTGGTCTCCGACACTTTGTCAGCACCGACAAACATACACCTGACCCAGACCTTCCATCCAGGGCCAGGAAGAGAGAACAAACCATTTCCTTGCATTGACACCAACCCCGTGTCGATGAATCCACAGAGAGACAAAGAAATCATGTTGGTCTCCTACACTTTGCTGGCACCGACAAACACACACCGGACCTGGATCTTTCGTCCAGGGACAAGAAGAGAGAACAAACCCTTTCCTTGCATTGGCACTAACCCCGAGTCATCGAATCCACAGAGAGACGAAGAAATCGTGTTCGTCTCCGACACTTTTCTGGCACCAACAAACACACACCTGACATGGACCTTCCGTCCAAGGTCAGGAAGAGAGACAAGACTATTTGCTTGCGTTGACACTAACCCTGTGTCGACGAATCCACAAAGAGACGAAGAAATCGTGTTGTCCCCCAACGCTCCATTGGCATCAACAAATGCACACCTTATTTGGACCTCTCGTCTGGATCAGTTTGATGGACAAGCTCTTCTCTCCGTCCCATTGGGGCGAGGAACAAAACCTCTTCTGATTCGGACCTCCCGTCCGGATCAGTTTGATGAAGAAACTCTTCTCTCCGTCCCATTGGGGTGAGGAATAAACATCTTCTGATTCAGACCTTCCATCTAGATCATTTGACGAACAAACTCTTCTCTCTGTCCCTTTGGGTGGGGAATAAATCTCTCCTAATTTGGACCTTCCGTCTAGATCATTTTGACGAACAAACTCTTCTCTCCGTCCCTTTGGGCTGGGGAACAAAACCTCTCCTGATCCGGACCTTCTGTCCAGATCATTTTTCCGAACAAACTTATCTCTCTGTCCCTTTGGGGCGGGGAACAAAACCTCTCTTGATTCAGACCTCCCGTCCAGATCAGTTTGATGAACAAACTCTTCTCTCTGTCCTGTCAGGGTTGAGCTGCGTCTTTTGACTTGGATCTCTCGTTGGGGCATGGTGGAGTGGTCCCCTCATCCTTTCTATGAAAGGGCGAGCACTCTCCTGTGCGCTCACGAGGGTCCGTGACAAGCTCACTGATGGGAATCGAGTCCATGCATCCACATTTTATTTTTATCTTTATGTATTTTTATTTTTATTTATGTCCTTGCATAAATAGGTGTGCAATTATAGGGCTTTAGTAGCCAAAGGGTCACGTGTGAGGGAGTTAACCTTAGTCAACCCAAAGTTTTAATTCAAAACATTAAAAAGTCTCTTAAAAACCCTAAAAATTTCTCATCATATTAACTTCTTTGACTTGGGTGAAATCCATCACTTTGTTTGTGTTGTTTGGGCTTGTCCAAGCCCATTTGTGGTGTTTTGTATTGTATCTCCTCATCATCCACATATTCTTTTATTGATAGGCCCATTTTGGTTAGCCCATTTTGTGTGTCCATTGTCTGGTTCCATTGTCCTAGGTCGATCTTGTATTAGTCTTAGTGAGTCAGCCCTCTTCTCTTTAGCACATTACGCCCTCACCTCCCTGGTTGTATTCCCATAGCTCTCCCTATATTAAGTCTCCATTTGTCCTCATGGAGCACCGCTTCAATCCTTTGTATCCATCTCTTTCTTCCCAATCTTCCTATTCTCGCGTGGAATCTTCTTCCCATGCGGGCCCATCTTCTCGTGGTCTGACTGACTCGTCTGAGGGGCAAGCCAACCTTATAGCCCACCTGTCATGTCTTGTTCGCCAAATAGACACGGTCCAGGCCCAAAAATTAATTGCAAATCACCTTAATGGGCCTTCTTCTCCTCTCAATGGGCCTTCTTCTCATCTTAATGGGCCTCCTTTTCTTAGCGGGCG
Source organism: Amorphophallus titanum (assembly GCA_024336825.1). Taxonomy (NCBI): domain Eukaryota; kingdom Viridiplantae; phylum Streptophyta; class Magnoliopsida; order Alismatales; family Araceae; genus Amorphophallus; species Amorphophallus titanum. The sequence continues at coordinate 6,008,909 of JANBPO010002596.1, forward strand.
TTATTTTCCTAATGGGTCTCCTTTGTCCCATGCAGCTAGCCCAGCTTCTAATGGCCAACTTTGTCTTAATGGGCCGCCTCCTTCGTCTCCTTATGCTGCTGGCCCAACGGGTCCTTATGTTCATGATTCCTCCAAGCCCACATATCCTTCCATTCCCGGAATGAGCCTCTCTTCTTCTCAACTCGGATCCTATCATCCGGCCCACTATCCTAATCCTAGTCCACATTCACATTCTCTTGCTTAAGTTGGCCCGCATTGCTCTCTCTATCTAGGAGATGATTGTTCAAACCCAACGCCAACTTCATGAACTTCAACGTCGAATCGATCCTAAGCCCTCCTTTTGTGACCCGTTTGCCTTTGAAGGTCTTCGACTTTCACCTCCTTCCCAAATTCCTACCTATCACCGTTATGGTGGAGTTGGTGATCCCTTTGTACACTTAAAGGAGTTCGTTTATGAGTCGGTCCAATTTTGACAAATGCTTGATGGCTTATCTATTTGGTCTGTCATTAAAAGGCCTAGCTGGGGATTGGTTCTTTTTCCTTCCGTAAGAGCAAGTTGTGAATTTTCAAGTTGTCCAAGACAAGTTCATTCAGCAGTATCAAGACCAAGTTGGGCCCAGATATTCTATGGTGGATCTGGCCCATGAGAAGATGAAGCCTGAAGAGAAGTTCTGCATCTTTGCCGACCACTGGCGCTACCTGGCCGCACAAGTATTGGGACACATTCCGGAAGGAGAGCAAATCAAGATGCTTATATCCAACGCAATGCCCAAGTACCGGTTTATCTTAGCCCTCAATGATATTTCCTCTTGGCAACAACTCTATAGTTGAGCCCACTTCATTTGCCAACAAATCCAATGTTCCCTTGAACCCGAGTCTCTTCCACCTCCTACATCCACTTACACTTCGCCTTCGACATATCCCTCCACATATCAACCTTCCACAAGTCAGCGGTCCACATCTACCACCTACTTGCACTCCACCTCATATCAGCCTTCCACTAACATCGCACCCTCCGCATATCATCCCTCCACATATTAACCTTCCATGAGTCAACCTCCTGCCTCCTCATACCCACATCCGCCTCCACCCCCGGTCAAAGAAACACCACACCCCATTTTAGAATCAACCAAGAACATTCAAATTATAAAAGATCATCTGCAAGTTGCACAATCTAGGTAGAAGAGCTATGCTGACAACAGAAGAAGAGATCTGAAATTTCTAGTTGGCGAGCATGTATTCTTGAAAATCTCACCCATGAGAGGAGCACGAAGATTTGGCATTCGTGGCAAGCTAAGTCTGAGATTTGTTGGTCCGTTTGAAGTCCTAGAAAGAGTTGGGGAAATTGCCTACAGATTGGCGTTGCCACCTCAGTTGTCAGGCGTGCACAATGTCTTTCATGTGTCTATGTTACGAAAGTACGTGTACGACCCCTCACACATTATCTAGCGTGTAGACCTCAGGTTGAAGGAAGATCTATCTTACGAGGAGAAGACTATTAAAATTTTGGACCGGAAGTAGTAGCAACTTAGAAATTGATCGATACCGATGGTCAAAGTCCAGTGTAGTAGACGTGGAATAGAAGAAGCCACATGGGAATCAGAAGAAGCAATCTGGAAGTAGTGCCCTGATTTGTTCTAAGGCCAGTAAACTTGTTGTCCTGCATTCTGATAAGTTCGGAGAATTTGGAAGCCACCCCAGCAGCAAGTTCAACAACCTCCTCTAGGTCAGAAAGCTCTCGCACCACAACTGAACATGGGGATTATCAACAATCCGCTACCCGAGCACTCAGCAACTAATCAACAAGTAAATCATGTCACCTCCTTCCAAGAAGTGGAGAGAGAGCAAGGATGGCATGAAGAAAGTGCCTCTGTCGGGGCCATTAACCAAACCTCAAATCAACCTCCACACGTGTTAAGAATAGTTTCCCAACCTACACCTTTACCTCAACCTTCAAATCCCCTCTTACGCACCACTACTCAAGTCCCTTCCACCACTAACCCCATGCCGCAAAGGCCTCTCCTCATTCGTACCCCAGCAAACTCCTCCTTACCACAGACCTTTCCCACTTCTACAAATCCCTTACCAGTCAGGCCTCTCCTTATTCACCCCTCACTGGCACCCGTTCCTCCTCACACTACCACTACCCCTTTGCCTCGGCCGTCACCACCACCCACCATGCCTCCCGCAAATATGCCACATCCACCTAGGCCCCTCCTCATTCGGCCTAAAACTACTCCAACCACCCAGGCTCTGCCTATCCTTTCCAGTTCCTCTCCCATTAGACCTGCGTTGCCCACCACCTTAGTTTCCACTAACTCCCAGCTGACAAGACCCATCACAAGAGTTCCCCTTTTCATCACTCCTTCCCCAACACCTGTTAACCTAGATATCCCTTCCACATCTACTGATCCTCCGCCTACCCAAAACTTGACAGAGGCACGATCTTCGCAAACTATGGTCCACCATAGTGGACAGATATTCCACCATGTGTTTCTACAACAGGAGCAAGAGCCCACACAGGGGTACGAAGAGCAAGAATAGGAATGCGCACCATGTACCCAATATGACTTGCTAAAGCATCTGGACACGACCCCAACCAGAATTTCCATTTTGGAATTGATTAAGAGATCCACCGTTCACCAACAGGCTTTAAAGCAATATCTGCAAAAGGTGATGGTTAATGAAGATATTCCAGTTGAATAGATTACTTCAGTTTTGATGCCAGCAGGGGACAAACCGACGATTGTATTTTATGAACATGAATTAGCTCCTCAGCCTGCCAGGAAGTATGCTTTGTGTATTACCGTGGACATTAACAAGGTACCTGTCAGTTAGTGTCTGGTGGATACGGGCGTGTCCATCAATGTATTGCCACCCAAACAAAGCGGCCCTAAACAACTACAAATGGAAACTCAGAATCCCATTTTGTTATGTATTTCATCTCCTTAGTCCATTCAGTATCCTAATCCATTTTTCAGAGAAGCTTGAAAAATAAGTGTTTCTGGGAAAGCTGATCAGTGCTGAATTTGTTTGCTCAATTTATGATACTATATCCATGTGCATTCTTGCTTGTTTCTTATTATCGTTTAGATAAGATTTACGTTTGGATAATGAAATTGACTACAGGTATAAAATCAGCATTCTCACCTTATTTTCTGTTTTGTCATTGCAGAGTGATGTTTTGAAGGCAACACTTGCCACAGATGCTGTGATTGGCTCTATGGTAGTAACCTGCAGTCCCCCTTCTTTTGAGATATTTCTACACATATATGCATACACATGTATACATACACACACACACACACACATATCTCATACATACAGCCTCAGTTTATTAGCTGATCTCCTAGTAGGTAAACTGCTTTTCTTCCCAGTGCATGTGTGCCTGGAGGAGAATGGCTTTTGTTTTTTCAGATGTTGGTTACAACTGTACAGGTGCACACTAAATATAACAGTTAACCTTGAAGACGGTGCTTTCCGCAACAATCTGCTGTGCTTATTGTCCAGGTTCTCCTGGGCACTTCAAACATCTTCTCGTAAACCTATCTGAAGATTGAGCAGTATATGTTCTTACTGGACTCTGTCTCCTTGCAGCACTAGTTTACTTTGCCAGAAACAATACTACTGATCAATGTGTAGCCTTTAGGCATCCTCCATTCCGACCAAAAGCCTAACTTTACCTAACTTGGGTTTTTCCAGACCTTACTAGTAGATTCTCATTTTCAAGCCTTTTGGATCTGAAACCCTCTGCTGAACTTTACACCCCTTTGGATCTGAAACCCTCGTACTGCTTCATTCTCAGACTTCTCTGTATGACTGAATGACCTCCTACCCTGATTTATTGAGTTGTTCCTTGTGATCCTGTTTCCACAACTTTGGCATAGGCCTAACACTTCTAGGCATCTGCAATCTTGCTGGAGACTTAGTACCAAATTGTCACCAATGCTACCAGCCATTGGCATGCTCACCTTGCCTCTTTTCCTCCACCTAGCAATGAGAAGAGAGATAAATAACAACAACAATAATGATGATGATGATGATGATAACTTGTCCAACTCCAGAGGAGGGACGGAGGATATAGTGGCCTACAATGCTTGTTTGGTGGGTATATGTTGTTAAGAACTTGAGGAGACCATGGAGATGGATTGTGAGCTTTGTTGGGAGCTGCCCATTGTGGTATCTCATCCAGTATGGTCATTACTTTTGGGGATGCTTGGTTGATTTGTCAACCTATCCTTCTGATTTAGTAAGCCTTTTTTTGAGTGTTGTGTCTTGGGAATACATTCTCTGATGCTTAGGAATCCTTTTTTTGAGTGTTGTGTCTTGGGAATGCATTCTCTGATGCTTACGAAGCCTTTTTTTGAGTGTTTTGTCTTCGGAATACATCCTATGATGCCCCCTTGGCATGTGTTTCTTATGGAGTTGTACTTTCTGCAACTTTATATTTATCCTATGACACATGGTGCAAGCCCTACCCCAATCAGTGTCCACTGGGGTTGCGATGAGGCACTCGCCGGAGTTTGCTTTGGGGGGCGAACTGTGTGCCGCTTGGAGGCGGCAGCCATCGCTTGACCTTCCCCAGTGCTGCTTCGAGCAGGGGAACTGCTGGGGATATGGATGGGGGCAGGGGGGAAGTCTCGTGAGGTCTTGGGAGCCTGCTGGCCGAGGGAGCTTCCGGGTTCCCAGAGGCCTGCCCCCGTATGCTTCAGATGCCAGGTAGAAGTCACATTCAACGTTTCTATTGGACGACAGCAGGTAGATGGGTCTGGAGGCTACAAGGTGTGTCGGAGCCTTCCAGCAGAAACGGCCATATGCAAAGGTGGTCCAGGAGAGGATTATGTCTAAACTTGTCGAGGGGGGGTAAGTGAGACTGCTTGGAGATAGAACTTATTCCACAAGACTCCATCATCAGTCGGGAAGTGTGGCTCCGATAGTGCCTTTAGGTCTCCCCAGTCGAGGGAGGGGTGTATTTTGAGTTGGTAAAGGCCCTCTTGGATATACGTGGATCTGGTAGAGGTCAGTGGGAGGTCTGTCAGGTGAGCAAGATTAGTTTCCCTGCGGTTGGCCGGATTGTAGACACTGTAGTGGAGGGGGCGGAAGTTGGTTTCCTCGTGGCTGAAGGTGCTCTGTTCCACATACAGAGGTGGTCTTTGGCAAGGGGGGCCTACCCAAGCAAAGGGGGTCCGCCTTCGTGTCACCCTGCAAGGGATACCTCTCATCCTCTGTGATGAGGAGGGCATCCCTCTTGGTTAGAACCTTTGCATCGGTGGAGGCAGGAAGTGATGCGGGACGGGATGCGAACCTGGGACTCTAGGTGATGACTCGACTAAGTAGATAACGTGACTAGCAACGACACGGCCAACTGAGCTATCTCGGCTCGACACTAAGAGCTCCTAAGAGGAGGAACTACGTCAACAATAAGAAACACAAGCTCGCAATTGTCCCCAAGCGAAGGGAGGCGCGTGGATCCGCACGGTTGAGAAACCGACAGAGTCAAGGGTGGTCAACTCACTCTCTTGCTCGGATCGAGTCACGGGACGCTCATGCTCACTCACTCACAGCAGTGAAATATATTATAACGGGCTAGGATCCTACTAATCACACAAGCAGCGGCATCAAGAGCTCATACGGGACTAGCAAACACGACAAGAGGAGGAGTGGTATGCGTACCTCCACGCTCGGTGCGTGGGGAAGACTCCCGGCCAAGGCACACGACTCCTGGTATAGCGAAAACTAAATAAGTATAGACCCAAATCTGATGCCCACTCCTCGCAGGGAGGTAAAAGGCTACAAGATGAATCCGGGAGGGGTGCGCTTGGGTTGACTGGCAGCAAGCCGATGGAGCAACGGGGCCACGCTGCGCGGCAAATCCTCACGGACTAATCTGCACCTCCTGGACAACCTGTGATCTGCAGCAGGGGAGGAGCGCCGCGGGGTGCCAGGACCGGAGCAAGGGGGTCTCTGATGATGTTCAGCAGTGGATGATGAAAGCCCCGCGTGAAGATGGCGGCCAAAAGGGCTGGCTAGTCACTCCGGTGTCACAACGATCCAGCAGTCAGAAACAGGCCGGCCTACACAGGGACGGGCGACCAGCAAGAAGGGGAGCTAGGGACGGCAGCTTCTGGTTGTCCTCTGAGCGTGAAACTTGGCGTGGATGTTGGTGTTGTCGACCTCAAAGAGCCCGACGAATATGGGGCACTCGAACCAAGTGTGGAAGCCGGGGTGGCCTGATGTGCATGTGACTATCTGGTCTGGTCTATCTGCAGGCAGCCGGACAGACAGCAGGAGAGGGGCGTGGGAACGGGGTGTTCGGGCGGAATCCTAGGCTGGGATTTTGTGGAGAGGTGGTGTGTGGAAGTGGGAAGATGGCAGAGGGTTCCCGGGGTCATGCGTAAAAGAGATTTTGGGCGTGGGGTGAGGTAGGAGGCGGGGTGCATGTCTGCAGTCCTGTGGAGACAGATTGCACACAACAGAAAGTGGGCGATGGGAGGAGGGGTAAATGGGCTCAAAAGGGCGAAGGGCGGCGTTGGCAGATGGCTGGGGATGTGGGGAAGGTGTGCACCAAATTTTGTGGCGATCGGTGAAGGATTTGGGGGCGTGACTTTATGGGGTATTCAACCCCGTCTTTGCAGATCTGCACAGAAGCAGACTGCACAGATTGGGAAGGAGAGGCTGGTAGGGAGGGCAAACGGCGACCGGGTGGCGTGGGGCGGCTACTGAGGATAGGGGGAGGTGAGAGGAACGTGTAGTAGTAAGATGGGGGCGAGCTAGTGTTGGGAAGGGATGATTCCGACCTGTTCTTTAGGGTTCTGTCCCAGCAGACAGACAGGGAGGGCGACCAGACCAGCTAGGCTCTTCCACGCTTCCGGGCAGCAAGTGGGTCAATTGCCCCACGCCCATGGTGTGCTGGCCACCCACAAAACATGGGAAACCCAACCCATAAGGGGTCAGTCTGAGCATAGCCCAGCCCAAAGAACAGCAAGGTCCCACCTCGGATCCTCTCGGTCATCCCCGAGTTGCCTTCGGCTGGGGGTGCACGTCGTGTGAGTAAACCCGCCAGGTTCGAGTCTGTCACTCGGGGGATCTATTTTCTCAGAGCGTTTGGCTCTGTCGTGTCCTGAATTTCATTTTGTACATGGACGCGATACGTGTGCTTGAAAAACAAGCGACACGTGGAGAGAGGGGAGGTTCCATATGTGCGAGTGCGTAGATGATTGTGGGGAATCGTGTACTAGACACCTTTCCCCACCGACCGCAAGCGGTCGGTGTTAATTTACATCAGATTGAATCTGAACACCTTCGTTCCATGCTGAAGAGGAGTCCGTATGTATCTGAAGCCATGGGTGGAGGGCCGGGAGCTTTCCACAGCTATGGGCTCCAGTTCGACTGGGAGGTGTCTATCGGGGTTAGGGACACTGGACACACAAATCGAGTGGTGCGGGAGAGGCTGGGACCACAATATGGATGTAGAGACATACATTCAAGTGATAATGTATTTTATGAGAGCCGCATGGGCTTTATAGGTGGGGCCGTAGCGGCCAAATTGCAACTAGAGCAAGCCACGAGACAACCCTAACATGTGAGTCGGTCCCCAGGTCAATGCGTGATAAGGTAGATATCCACATATTTTACATAGGCTCTCCTTGAGGCAAGGGCCGCACCCAATTCGTCGCGGGATGACTAGGCCAAGTGATAGGAGGAGGTACACGCCGGTGACTGGGCGAGGGCTGGGTGCAGCTCGGTTTGAGCGGTTGGGCACGACCCCCTGACAGCGGGAGGTGCCCCATCATGGCATATGTGTGGCTGTTATGGGCATGCGCGGGCAGACCCAGGATGAGGTTGTGTTTGCCATTGTCATAATGCCTTCTCTATAGCGGGAGCGGACTAGTGTGACATGGCTAGACATCGCGTGAGGGGATGTGGACACATTTTTTGACATGCTCTTTTTTTGTTGTAGGTTGGTTTCTTATTCGGTTTATTGTATGGGTTTATTTATTTATTAAGTGCGTGGGTGTGCTAGTCACAAAGTGACGAGTTGTTCGGGCTTTGTGGAAGCCCTGGGTGTGCCATTTGGCCTGGGAGTGGTGGCGGGGCAGTTACCGACTCAGACGATTTTTAGGCTAGTTTTCGTGGGCTCCCTTACTTGGCAGTAGCATCCTACTGGGGGGAAAACTAGCTAGAGGCCTATCTTAAGACAATAGGCTTGTATGTGCACACGTGGTCAGGGGCGTTTGGACGAATGCCGACGGGTATGACCCTGACTAGTCACTCGTTACCATAGTTCCTGGCTCCGTTCAGTGAGTATCTCAGTCTCTGCCGTCTTTGCCATCCGCAGCGAGATACTACTGGCGTAGTATAAGACGTCAGTGGACATGTCTGGCTATTCTTCTAGTGAGGAGGTGCTTTCATCACGAGACACGTGACTCCCATGTTTCTCGTACTTTGTGCCGTGACCTTCCCGGGTTAGTCTACTCTTGGCCTAACCCGCGGTCAGCTTTGGATATCGTGCACAACACTCTAGTCGAGTGTATGTGTTAGTGGCTCTTGTCTGTCTACGTTCGTGTCTATGCTTTTACCTTTTTCTTTGTAGGCTCTAGCTTTGCCTAGTGCTTGGTCAATGGATTGGTAACTCCTAACTCTGTGAGATTAGGGTTCGCCTTTCTGTTGCTGTTCGGAGTTGCTTAGGAAGCTGTACTTCCTGCGACAGTCGTGTTTTGTCTGGTATGGCTTCTTCCCCCTTTCCTTTAGCTACATCTTTTCCTTTATAGCTTTCCTGTCTAGTGTAGCAGAGCTTTCCTTTCTGTTCTTGCTGTTTTCCTTTACTACTTTACTGCTACCTGCTGTTGTGTTGTTCCGTGTTACTGTGTTGTTTCCAATGGGGATCTGTGTGACCCCTACTATGGTTTTAATTTTGTCAAAAAGGGGGCGCAATCAATTCACCCCACTCTTGATTGCATTCCTAACCGGGCCAACACTTCTAGTTCAAAGTAAAATGTGCAGGTCAACATCGTGATTGGCATGGAACCCTGCGTGATCAGAAGGACACAAATGTGGAGCGTCGACAGCTTTCCCAGGTGGTACGGGAAATTGGAAGTGGAAGTCCATGAGCCATGGGCTAATATCAACATGTTCTCCCGGTAGCCTAAGCCCTTGACCTTGATCTCACCTCCTAATCAACCTTCATCCGCTAACCAAGAGCCTCTCACCCTGATTGATCCGCCTCAGTCACCTTCACAGGGATCCCACGCCCCTCTGAATATTCAATCAGGACGAGACCGCCCCTTGATCCTCTTGAGACCTCCTCAGCCAAAGCCCATATCCTCTCCTACTACTGTTGCTCCTAATGAGGGATCGGCCTCCCTTACATCCATCTTTGGGTCCCCCACCCCCTTGCAATTGATCCTCCCAAAACCTTTAGGATCGAGTGAACCGAGTAAGGCCTCGGTGAGCGTCACACTTCGCAACCGCATTGTCCCCCCGTCTCAAAGGCAATCTTAGCCTAAGGAGGGGGATGATTCGTAAAATTCCCCAGCTGAGTAAGACATTCTTCAGCACTTGGATAGGACTCCAACTAAGGTCTCCATCCTAGAACTCCTCCAGAGGTCTCCATCACACCAGTCCACTTTGCTTCAATTCTTGCAAAAAATCATGGTCAACGAGGACCTTCCAACAAATGGTGTGACCGAAGCCATCTTGGCCCTCACATGTGAGCCATCCATTTCCTTTTTCGATAAGGACCTCGCTCCACCTAAGAGTAGATCTCTCCCGTTGTGCCTCACTGTCACCCTCAACGGAGTCAAAATTGACTCCACCCTCATTGACATGGGAGCATCGATTAATGTTTGTCCCATGAAAACAATTCAAAAGATTGGTCTAAAGGAACAAGACCTGGAGGAAGTTTGCACTACCATTTAAGCTTATGATAACTCCAAGAGGTGCGCTAAGGGGAAGGTAACCCTGCAGCTTGATCTAGGGCCAGTGGTCATGTACTTAGATTTCTTTGTCCTCGAGGTTGACCCTGCATACAAGGCCATCCTGGGATGGCCTTGGATAGAACAAACCCTCGGGATCCCGTCTACCACCCACTAGTGCTTTAAGTTCCCTTACAATGGCACGGTAATCACAATCAAGAGCCTCCCTTTGGTCAAAACTCTCAATGTCATCACCTCTGAGTAGATTCCCTTCATGACCATCCCTGATAAGGGCAAAAATTTAGTTCTGTCCATAGCAGGGGCCATAGGGCCTTTCACCCTGTGTCTGTCCAATTCTCCCACTCTTCCTCGGCCAATCACTCACTCTAATATCCCATTCGGCAAAGGATGGGACAACATGGCAAGGATGGGCTTCACCATGGGTAGAGACTTGGGTTAGCAGGAACAAGGTCCCACTCGTAGGGCAAGACTCATGGTCTCCAAGGGTCGCACAGGTTTAGGTTACTCCGCTGAGGAAGCAGCTAAGACCACTTAGGCTAGGGGCCTAATCTTTGGTCACTTTGTTCAAGATTCGATACAACCAGGAATTAGGCAAGAGCCAAGGGAGAATCTTGACGACCTCCAAGAAGAGGTTCCCCGCAATCCCCCACTTGAGGAGGATTTTGGTCTCCTCCCTCTATTCAATCTTGACAAACTCCCTGATGGTGCCTCTTCAATAGGCACCTTCCTTGCCCTCTCAATTCGTGATCGTGATTCTAATTGTGATCACCTTTTTTGATGATAGAGGTCTTCTATTTATAGGCCATCTGTGATATTGAGTGGTCCCCACAAATTGTCATCGTGGCACGTGGAGGGAAGGTTCTCGCCAAGAAAGCTCTAGGAAAGTTCATTACTGGTAGTCCATATGGCAAACGCTCAGGATAAGCTATCCATGTGGTAGTTGACTAAAAACCAATCACCTTGGATCACGTGCCAATAACTTTCCTGGGATTACGTAACCTTGGATCACGTGCCCCAATAATTGAGAATTGGATCACGTGCACTTCTTTTAGTTCTACCAATTAGATTAGAGGAATTTTAACAAACACACTATATATCAAAGTTTATATTTTGAGCAAAATGAAATGAAGATATATGATCAGGCTTGCCATCCAGGTGTTCTGAACAATGTCTTAGAGCATGACAGAAGATGCACAAACTTGTTAGCATGAAGACAATAAATGCTTTGACCTTCGTCTAGCATATGCATTGACCTTGATGCACAAAGGATACACTGACTTGAAACATGCACAGATCATGTATGCACAGACTAGCTATAGTGCATAGACCCTGAATACCTGATGTGCAAAAACCTTGGCATGTACTAAGACTTGATAGCTCATGTCACAAGACATGCACCGATGTTATCTGCTAGGTAGCACAACATGCTCTGACCTAATAAAGTATGCCACAAAAGGTGCTTCGACTTCTACAGAAAAGTTGCTCTGACTTTTTATTGCATGCTAGCATATATGCAAAGACTTATAAATGCAAGCTAGCTCACATGCTCAGACTCACAAATGCACAGACCAATCATGCTCAGACCTATATGAGACATAATGCAAATATGCTCTGACCTTGACACTGCATGTGCATAGACCTTGCCTTATATAGGACATAGTGTGCATTGACCATGTTTTGCACAAAGGACATGTTCAATACAGATGTGCACAGACCTTAGAAAATAGGATGCAATATGTGCTTCGACCTTAGTATGACTAAGGCAAAACATGCATCGACCTCAGTATGTCTGAGGCAAAACATGCATCAACTTTAGTATGACCTAAGACAGAACATGCATCGACCTCTATATGCACTACAGAAAACATGCTTCGACCTTTGTACGCAACATAGAAAATACGCATCGACTCCTATTTGTAACATGCAAAAGCGTGCATCGACTCTTATTTGCAACACGCAAAAGTGTGCATCGACCTTGGTTAGACCATGTGAAAACATGCATCGACCTTTGACACTTTAACTTAAGACATGCTCTGACTTGATGAGAAGATAGAAGGAATGTGCTTTGACCATTGATATTAGAGTCCTGAATATGCATCGACCTTAGTGTCTAAAAGCATATGTGTGTGTCAACCTTTGTTTTGACACTTAGACATAGATCTGCCTTATTCAAATGAAGGTACTTATGCATTTCAGGTTTAACATGATTCATAGCTTATCATTATCAAAATCAAGGTTCCAATAATCTCCCCCTTTTTGATGATGACAACTTATAAGTCGTGTATGTTTTCATATAGAGAAAATTTCACACATTTATTCCTTTTAACACTTAATCAAGTCTTAGCATAAATTTTCAATGACAGAAAGGCTTTTCATTTTTATTCATGTATGATGCAATGCTATATGCCATACTGACATTTCTGTGTACATTTAAGAAAAATAAACTAATGTATGGCTGAAAGTCACAGCACACAAGTGATTGGACACAGAAATTCAGATACATCTTGAGGAAACAATCATAAGAAAGTACATCAGGGGCACTACCATTGTCGACTAATATTTTGTCTACATTATAATAGTTTACTGTGGCTGATACAACTAGGGCATTATCGTGTGTGGTTGTGAGCCCTTCCAGGTCTTGGTCGGAGAACACCAAGGCCTGTTGTTCGCTCGCCTGCGAGGCCGTCGGGGGATCAGAGGCCCGGCTCACTAGCTCGACGTGACGCTTGCATCCTCGGCTACTGTCTCCTCCTGATGCCGTGTCGCTAGCAATGACATTGATGTGGACCCCACGGGGGATATTGTCGATTTCCTCGGGGGTGACAGCGTCTTTCTTGTGCTCGGACACGTACCGAGATAAATGCCCCTGGCGGACGAGGTGCTCGATCTCATCTTGTAGTTGATGACAATCACCTGTATAGTGTCCGTGGTCACTATGGAACAGACAGTGCTTTTGGCGGTTGCAGTGCTTTGCCTTCATGGGCTCGGGTTGGTGGAGAAGGCCCGAGCCCTTGATGTCTTCATGAATCTCGTAGACGGGGGCGGTCAGGGGGGTGTACCGATCACACCTCCGAGCGGGCTCTTTGTGGTCCCCGTCTTGATTCCGCCTCTTCCCTTGTCCGAAGCCTTGCTCAGACTGTCGCTTCTTGTCCCCCTCCCGAGTCCGGCCCATTGTGCTACGGCAGGTGGTGAGGACTTCTTCGCACTCGACGCGACGTAGGGCCAGGGTCACAAGCTCGGTGAGGAAGGTGGAAGGATGAAGGACCAGCTCGCGCCGCAGGTTCTTGTCGCGAGTACCCCCGGTCAGCACGGTTATGGCCAAGGCAACATCCAGGCGGGGGATACGTAGGGCCTCTGATTTAAATTGGTTAATATAGGACCAGAGTCTTTCCCCCTATTCCTGTTTGAGGGCCAACAGCCCTGCTACTGACCATGGAGGACCGCTGCCGACGAAGCTCTCCTTGAATACTCGCCCAAAATGTCAAAAATCATGGATGCTGCCCGAGGCGAGTGCTCGAAACCATGCCTGAGCACCCTGGACCAGGGTGGTCGTGAACGCTCGGCACTTGATGGCATTGGATGCCCCATGCAAGGTCATGAGAACGTCGAAACTGTCATAATGGTTGGCCGGGTCTCCCTAGCCATCATATGCTTTGAAGGTCAGTAGTGAAATCCTAGGGGAGATCTCGGCCTTCAAGATGAGGTCGAAGAATGGGGATTGCTCCTCGTCCTCCGCAGTGGAGGTCTTTTGTAGGGCGCAGAGGGTGCGCTCTTGCTCTACAAAATGTCTCTCAAGGTCTCGTAGTCTGAGGGACAGCTTCGGTCGTCGCTGGGTCGAGGGGGTGTGGGGGTGCTCCCGTACGCTACCCCGATGCCCCTCGAAGGCCTCGGTCTCCGAAGGTGGGCGACGCACTCTGGACTTCTCTCTCCTCAGAGTGGAGGCAGCTTCTTGTTCTGGGGGAGGGGCTTGCGATGGTCCATCTGACTGGTTTTGTATTATCCGCCACCCCCGGAGGATGAAACGGCCCCCTGCAGTTTGCAGGGAAGCGTCTTCACGAGGGGGGCTCTCCCGAGGAATTCACGAATGCTCCTCCATAGCCGCCTGGGTCCTCATAAGATCAATGAGGCTATCCAATTTTGCATTGAGGGTTTGGAGAGGGTCTGCGCTTCTGATAAGGGGTTGCCCTATTGTGACCCCTGGGCACAAGATAGACACAAGATAGAAGGGAAAATCTTAATGCTGTCTTGTTTTGATGATTGCAACAAACCTCTGGGTTTCGGTAAGCCTACTTCTGCCACCCCCTTGTGGGATAATCATGGTAGTGAACATGTGGTGCAGTCGACGCTGCAAGGGGGAAAACCTATTGGTGTCAAAATATTTGACAAGAATTTGAGTTTCATCCTGAGGGTTCCTGGGCTTGCCTGCCAGTATAGTGTATGCTTCAGACAAATCAATTTCAAACTCAGATTCTATAAGCCCTTCTCATGGAATATGTAAAGCTTTGTGAAGAAGCTTTGTGGAAAGTTTGATCTTGACCCCCTTGACCTCAGTCCTAAGAGCTCTGTGGTGCTGGTCATAGACTAAGTTTTTGTAGAAGCTGTACAAGAAATGGGTAGTACACCCTATGTTCAGACAAGAATCTCCTCCAACCTTGGAAATAAATGAGTGGCAGTAGTTCAGGAAAATTGTTGAGCATCTGTCAGTCGCTGAAGTCCACATGCCTCAGAAATAGGATTCTAGTTGGGTCACTATCTTCTTCCCTGACAGGGGGAGTGGCACTTGGCTGAGGAGGAGTAGGCTTTGTCTTTGCCTTCCCTTTTTTAGCCCCAGACAGGCGTTTCCTCTTTGCCAGTTCCCCTTGAGACGGCCCTTCGTCAACCACGGTAGCGCTGGTCAGAGCATGCTTCCTTTTAGCCGGTGCGGTAGCAGCTGGTCGGTCGTGAACAAGCTTAGATCGAGGCTCCATCCTTGCAGCAACATGCACAGGAGCTCGAGCAGTTGCCCTCTGAGTTGTTGCCACATCCTTCTTCTTCCCACGGGTGACCGGAGGAGTCATGATGAGAACGGAAAGAAGGAGGGGAAGGTAGCTAGGGTTACTGGAGCGTTGCAGCAGAAGGTTGGAGCTAGCTGAAGCGCTAGGATCCACTGCGGAGGGAGATGGAGGAAGGTGTCGACCTCTGCGTTGAGACATGTAGACGTGCCAGATGGTGAGGGATCGCGAAGGGTTTGAAATGGTAAAGGTTAGAGAAACGATAGTCACCGTCGAGTTAAAAGGTGGTAGCCAAAGAATTCCAAAGAAAATAGATCATTGTAGGATAATAAGGTAGATTCACGGAATTTAGAATTCAAGGCTGATATCACGTGTAGAGATGACTTAGCTAAAAATCTGAAACATTTCATAAAACTGGGTAAATGGCGTCCATTAAGATAGCCGCAGATTAGAATTGGCATCCATAGTAAGGCGCTCATTTTGGAAAAGATAATAAGGCACGAGTAAATAGCGTCCACCAAAAGGGGCGCTATTAATAAATGGCGTCTGCTACAACGGGCGCAGATTACCAGAAGGTGATAATTTCTCAAAAATGTCAGAAATAGTATTATTTGAGGGCTAGATCGTCATGTTTCTTTAGAGGGACATGACTATGACACGGTGTAAGGGTTTTTATGGTACAACCTACTCGGCTGTCTTGAGGGAATCCAAGGCTAGCGGAGACTTCTAGAGGTCTCTAAGATGAAATCGCTAGTCCAAAGAAACGGAATGTCCAACGGAGTGCTCAATCATCCCGGAGAGTTGAGGGTAATCGATCGAATCAAAATAGGGACCTCATCCATGGAATGGGATGAGGGTGCCAAGCGGTGCCCCACGATAGGGTTGAAAACTCAGGAAAATAACTAAGCAGAGAAAATAGCATCCTGCCTGGCAGGCACTATATCAAATAGCATCTGTCAGGATAGGTGTACATTCATTTATATAATTTCGTTTCAACACAATCAGCGTCCTTCCAGGAAGGCACTGATTCCCAATTTCTTTCCACAACTAGCGCACCCCCCTCTCCTCCTGCCCCTATCGCACTAGCCCAAACCCTAACCATAGTCACCCCTCCCCAGCAACCTCCATGCCCTCTAGCCACCAGCAGCCCCTCCCCAACAACTTCCCACACCTCCCACTCTCTCAGGTTCGTCCATGGCATCACCAAAAATCCCATGGCGTTGCCCACGACCACGGCCTTGGAGCTTTCACTATTTTACTGCCTATAGATCTGAGATAGGTTCTGAGACCCAATTTGCAGAAGCTACATCGGCATCCACGACATGAATAAGTGTGAGCTCTCTTCTGTGGGTTTGTTCTACTCCAAGTCTACTTCGCTCTGGAAGTGGTCTTGCGTCATTTCGACCTCGGCACAGATCGTGGCGTCTATTTTTATACGACTGTGCAAGGCCCATTCGAATCTATTCGGCCAGGACGTGATGCGAGTTTGCAGATCATGCCACGCCTTCCCTATTGATCTTTTGGTCGAGCCCTTCCTCACAGGCGTACCTCTACACGTCCTAGAGCCATCCCAAGTGGTTTGAGCTCGTTCTGAGTTCCATGCCGATCGCACCGCACCACCCCACACATCCTGACTACGTCTGCCTGCACGTCCAGAATCCAGAGCCTCGCCAAAGATTCGACCACACCCCTCCCAGTGAACAGATGAGTCTCATCTTTTGAGGGTACGTAGAGGCTCCTGTCAGGCATCCATCCACGCTGGTCTCGCTTCATTCTGAGCCCTGTGAAATGTGCACCAACCTCTACACACCGACTGCACAGACCTGTCCTGTGGGACAGATTCGCGCAGGTTGTCTTCCACGACCCGCCCTACCCTCTTGTGACCCCAGAACGACTCCAAACTTTCAGGAGCGCTTCCACACCTCCTCCTCTAGTCTTTAGCACTAACGGCACCTTCATCGGATCTCTGATTGTAGCGTGACAGTCGAAGCATTTTGATTCTGTCCTGTAGAACAGTGCATAGGGTGGTAGGCCCATTCCCTTCCCCGTGCTCCCCCCTCCTGCATGAGGGTAGTTCTGTATTACTTATTCCCCATCCCCACAATCCCCTCCCTGAGTGGAGTGTAGTGCCTTAAGGCTGTGCTCACAGGTTCGTGCCAAATGTCGCCAGCGACATTTCCATGCGCGCGCCCGTCCCTCATCATCCTGCCAGCCTGGACAAAGAATTGAAGTGTGTTTCCCAACATCCAGGGTTGGGCTTCACCCTTGAAGAATATTATTACAATAGGCGCTATGAAGTGGGCACCATATCCGCTTTCTTCCCAACAAAGGATAGTCCACCGGGAGTAACTTATGATGAATATCTGAGGCTGAACATATCGGGCTGGCTCAGTCGAGAGACCCAGAATCATAAGCCATAGCCCCTTGCAGATGCTAGGAGCAGGTTTACCCTGAAGAGACGACTTTCCAAGCCAGATTTGACACGGCCAGCAGTAGCGAAGCCAAAGACACTGAGGAAAATGGGCTATCCTTCTGCTATAGCCCTCCCTTGGCAGTGATATCAACACCCCTTATACCGATCGAGGAAGTTTTTGCTGTGATTGATCGGGAAATGCCCGCTGCCAGAAAAGAACAGGCCACCTCCACCGAAGACATGGTAATTCAAGGAGGCATGGGGGTAGAATCATCCTCATCTACTACAGAGCTGGAATGTTGCTCCCCCAGCTCAGCACTAGGTAACTGCCAGTCTTTCAAAGCTGCCAACACACCAGCAGAGGTTGAAATTGCTAGCATATCTGCTAAAAGTAAATTACAAATTTTCAGAAATTAGGAAAATTTCCTAATTTCTTTCTTTTTCTTTCCTTCCTCTCTCCTCCCTTCTCATTTGCACACGTCCCTCTCTCTCTCCTATTTTCTCTCCTCTCTCGCCCTTCCGGCTCCGGCTACAAATGGAGGAGGCTCGTGGGCGAGGTGGCGATGGCGTGGGGATGATCAGATGCGCGATGGGAGGAGGATCTGATCGATTTTGGCATGATCCCGAACGGTGGATTCAAAGCTGACGGTCGAGCTCGCGTTGTGGTTTCTGACGTAGTTTAGTCACTTTGGCGCGTGGTTTCTTCAGTGGAGGTAGGGAGACAGATCGCCTACTCCTTCTGCATGTTTTCCCTATAGTTTCACGTCATTCAGTGCTACAACGGGCTAGAACAAGCAAGTTTGGGCTCGTTGCAGTTTTTCAGAGTTTGTAGGGTTCGCCGAAAAATGGCGACAGTTTTCGATGTAATTACTGTCAAAAGAACTACTCGGATGTCTGGGTCCCATCCCGCAAGTTTTTCGTGATTGGTTGTCATTCGAGGTCGGTAGGAGTCTGGGAACCCCGGTGACCCAATTAGGGTCGATTTGTCAAAATCGCCCCGATCTCCCGTTTTAATGGATGCATGTGACCCTTCCGCCTGTGGAAGGCTATGTTTTATCATCTTGTACTGATTCCTCTGTGTTTCGACATGAATGGGGCGTGGAACGGGCCGATTCGGCCTTTCCCTTATTTTTCCTATCGTGACGTTTTAGCCGCCGTTCCAGAGACCGCCACAATCTCTGGCGGCCTTACGATAGACCGCCACAGCCCTTAGGCATGTCATTTCGTTCGAGGCTGGGTGAGTCTGGCAGCCCACTCTTAGACCGTCACTTGCCTCTGGCGCCCCTCTGCTGGTGCGCCACAGCCTAGTCATTCTTCAAAGCTCGTGATTTCTGGTTCGTTCTGGTGGTTCTAGCTCTGACCGTTAGAGCTCTGTAGCGCGCCTACATTAGGCCGTTACATGTTGTTTGACTGAGTCAATGTTCTATGTCGGTTGGCTCTAGCGGCCCAACCTTCATGCGTCAGAGTCATGTAGCGCGCCTCTATTAGGCCGCTACAGGTCTGTCCATCTTAGGTTATTGTCTAGGGCGGTTAATGTGTGGCGATTCACTCGTAGACCGCCAGGTCCGTGTAGTGCATCTATATTAGACCACTACGATGGTTTGATAGGGTATGTCTATTTGGGGTCAACTGTGTCTAGCGGCCAATTCCTTGACCGCCACAGTGCCCTAGTGGCCCAACCCTTGACCGCCAAAGTCCTTGTCTCTGTGGTAGGATGGTTCCTCTCTCGACTGCTGGCATTGTCTTGTGGCCGAGTGATCAACCACTTATACTCTAGAGCATTATTTACTGGTGTTTCGATTTCTGATATGTCTTGGCTTGACCTTATGGTTTGCCCATTGTCTCGTGGATGTCTCTCGATGTCCTATGAGGGCTATGACCATGATATAAGGTGGCCAGGGGTGTTCTTGCTGTGGGCAATCTTCTATACTGCTTTTAATGTCATTGTCTAGTTCTGGTCAACCCGGTGTGACCCAGTGGTTGACAGGTGACCTTGTGTGTGTCTCGGCGGTGCTGTTCAGTTTGAGACATGGTTCTGGATGCAGTAAGGTGTTGTCTTATCTCGTTCTGTGTATCCAAGTGTGCTGAGGGTTCTCGATGTTCCCTCAGGTCTCCGTGAGTCATTTCTTACGGTGAGTCATTTTCTCTGGCTTAGGCTCTCCAGCCATGAATAGCCTTACACGTAGCTCCCTCCGCCGAGCAAAGCTACCTCATCCCCCTCCTTTAAAGTTGCCCAAACCCTCGATCCACTGCAGTAGGTCATCCCCACCACCGCTACTGTCGCCCTTCGATGATGGCATCCTCTCTAGTGCAGACCCAAGGCACCCGCCAAGGGTGTAACCCGTTACCATCGACATCACCTGTTTGGGTTCTTGCATGGCCCTCGCGATGCCAAGCACAGTCACTTCGAGTGAATTGTACCTTAGGGGAGAGGACCGGAAGCTGAACATGCTAAGTAGATTCTGGTGTTTGTCGCCAAAGTGAAGGTGGAAGCTGGAAGCTACCGGCGATGGAGGTTGTGTTTGTATAGGATGCAGTGATTGTTGTTGAATTCATCGCAAAACCTCTTGTTAGATTAGAACCCTCAACTTTAGTTGTGCTAGTAGTTGTGGCAACCGTGACAGCAGTGTAGTAATGGCAGTTAGTGTGCAAGACAAGAAGAAGAAGAGTTGGGGTCTAAGGGGCTAAAAGAGGGGATTGGGACCTTCCGAGCAAACAACCTCAACAACGAGTGCAGCGCGCTGCTAAGGACATTACTGGACGACCACATCCCTGGAGAGGAGGGGTCGGGGGCATGGAAGAGGTCAAACTTTGAGTGCGGAGGGAACATCGATCCTACGAGAATGGTCCCTTCCCCGACATCTCCGACAGGTCCTAGCCCTCACTGCTGGCTCAGGTCAGCGACCTACGTTAATTTGACATGTTTTTCCCATCTGCTTGATATGGCTATGTTGTTTATTACTTGGTGCCTAGGATCTCTAAGGAGATAGCCATCTGCCTCTTCACCCACGGCTATGGGTTGTAGAGACTCTGGCTTAGCCCCATATCCATGAGATTCTGTTCCTTTTGTTACTTTTCCTCCACCTAGTCCCGGCCTAGCCAGAGACTCTCGCTCATTCTATGTCAACCACACATCAACGCTGTGCCATTTGCATGAATGCCCAGCAAAGTGCTGCATGAAGATTTTCACCCATACGGCTGCACCATCCCATTTTCATATGGGAATGGCAGCAAATTCCTTCTACGTTTCTGCATCTTATATAAATCCCACGTTTGTCCCAGCTACACATTCTATGGTTTGTCGCATAACAATGCTCTTAATACCGGTGTTTTGCATCTCCACTTGGGACACAGGCCCACTGGTATCCCAGGCGTGGCTTGTGACTTCAATCCATGGAGCAACAACATATATTAATTGGTTTCATCGAATGCTTTCATAATGGAAGACCTGCCTTTGGGGAAGGGATACATCATAGTTTTATACCCATCTGAATTCCACTTGACCACCCAAGTCTCCAGGGATTTGCTATCCCGTAGCATGATCTCTGGTGGACTTTTCACTGACAGGATGAACAGTAATGGCCAAGGAGCCAGCAGTAGCACATGCCCAGTTTGAAGTTGGAAATGGAACCATCCCTGGGTCAGTGGAGGTCCCCTTGTAGGCCAGTCCTCAGGATTCTCCCTATCTAATTTTGGGATATAGAGTAGCTATTCTTACCTTTTAGGAGCCATCTCAGAATTTTTGTGGATGTGCCTCCCATTTTTCACCGCCAAAGCTCTGGTCTAGAGGAGGTGCTGCCCATTTTTTTTACCAGGATTGTGGACTTCACCAAAACAGACTAATGCTCAACCATGAACTAATGGACATAATGCTAAAATAGATACGTCAAACACAAAAAGTAAGGAACGATGCTGAACTGAGTTTTCTCGGTTGGGGTTCCGCGGGATCCCTACTGAGCCAGTGATAGGAGGCTCACCCCTGATTTTCAGGTGTGACGATTCTTCCTCGAGGTTCGAGGGCACTGCGTGGAGTTTCTTAGCTGTCAGCTCGCCAGGCCGAGTGTTCTCTCATTGTTGGGTACGCTTTCCTACTTTAGACTATACTTTTGTTAGACTGGACTCTGTTATAGTTAGATTATTTATTTCTGTTAATTATTGAATGGTCCTACTTTATTTCCTATTTCTGTGTACACCATACCTATCCTTTTAGCCCTTCTGAGCCCTCCAGCTCATGGGTGGCGGTCCAGGATTCGAATGGTATCGGGTTATCCCCGGTATCTAGATTTTGGGTCGTTACAGCACCTACTAAGAATAGAACATTGGCCACTCCCTTGTATAGACTTTCCCTCTTTCCCCTTTCTTCATTCTTTCTCTATTGCTATACTCTATACCCAGATATTTTCTTTGAGAAAAATAATAAGAAACAAGGGCTCAGGAATTTCCCCGAACATCTTCAAGGCGTCGTCTACCCAGCCCCTTCTATGACATGTTGGGTGCAACCGCGGGTCCTAGCCAGCTGGCCGTGACTCATGGCGACATCAACGATTGATGGGGGCCACTCTCGATCACCCAGCATGCGGTTTTGCCCGCCTTCAACTGAGCCACTAGGGCCAACCCGGGGGCGCCCTGACAACAAGCCACGACATATGGCACTCAGCAACGAGGCTAGGATTCATCCCCAGAATTCCTCCCTTTAGCATTCTAAAGCCAAAGGAGTACCTTTCCCAGCCAACCACAGGCTTCGAGAGTCCTTACCATGCCTATACAACTCATGATCACGTATCAGGAATTTCCCCGAGCACCTCATGGGCGCACGTATTCCAGCCATTCTATAACAAACCGGGGCCAACCCATGACTCATATACACTAGACGTATCATATGGCCACCCTCCAGCATGTTGGGGCCATCTCTTACCCTCAGGCATACAGCGATGAGCCGTTCACTTTTAGCACCCAGGCCAACCCAGGGCTGCCTATCAACCCGCTATGCAACATGGCATATCTCACCAAGGCTGGGCTCACATGCCCAAGACGCCTTCCCTTAGTTCCTACGGGCAGTTACCCACATCCTGGGGCCAAATCTAAGGTCCACCAGCCAACTACTCGAGTTGTTCGACAACCCAGGGTGTATCGAAAATTTTCTTGAACACTTTGCAAGCGGCAACAATGACATCAAACGATTGACCCCCACGGGCCAATCGCAGAACCCCGAGGACTCGAGTCTTCACAAGACAACACCAAATGACGACGGAGGGCCCCCGAGACCACCCCCATGAATGCAGCTCGCCTTGGGGGGAGCTCGCCCCAGGCGCAGCCGAGCCCAGGTGGGGGCGAACTCCCCCCTAGGGGTCCCTCCACCCAGCCTGACCAATCTCAGTACAAGCTCATCCCGATCCCAGTCCCATTCAAGATCGATCCACATACCAGCTTGAAGGTGCCCGTGAAGACGGAGTCTCGAGGTAGCAGGGGTCAGACTCCTTGTTCAACGTGCGACCAGCCAACCATTCGAGTCCTCATATCCTTGTCATCTTGTGTTCGCATGTCAAAGTGGGCCCAAGAGTTAAGAATAGGGGTTTTTATAGACCATTGCAAAAAATCTAGCCAGCCCCACGCTAACCCCCCCTAGGGAAGGTTTCGGGGGGTTTACGCTGACCAGCTCGGCCGCCCGAGCAGGTCCACATAAACCCCAGCCCTTGATCCTTCTGCGCCTACTATCGATTTCCCCCTCGCTCCTCCTGTTGCAGCCCTTGTGTCACCGACCGACACGTCATCCTGTTCGGACGTGTTCTTGGCCTCTAGTGCTAGAGCTGCTCCTGGCCACCATCTTCTCGTCGGCGGTTCTTCGTCTACGTCTCTTCCAGCCACCGGATGCCATTTTTTTACCCAATATCACATGCAAATGCTGGCAGGAGATTTCTCATCGCTTGCCACCATCCTTGACTCTCTTCCACTGTTGACCTCTGACCTTTGGGCCCCTGCTCTCTTGCCTCTTTCCCCTTCGCCTTTGGCCTCCTTGTCCCTGGCCCTTGATGGTACTGCCACCCACTGTAATGCTCTATTTTTGGGGGTTAACCATGGCGATGGTGACCATCATCCCTCTTCACCTTGCGTTGGCTCTCCTTCGTCTTATGCCGCTCCTGTTGGTGTTGGGACACTAGAGGATGGCCATGCTCTTGCTGTTTCCCTCTCGCCTGCTTCACCTTCGATCTGGCCTCAGCATATCCCCGATGGCTCTAATACCAGATCTGTTCCTCTACTTTTGCCTGTTCGTGGTTGCTCGCATCCTCACCCTCCTGCCACCTTTGCTTCTATGTCTCTACTTGGTGTGCCTGTGTCTGGTGGCGGTGCCCTTCGTCCTGCTTACCCTTCTACCCATGGCCCTACTGTGTCTGGTGGCGATGACCCTCCGTATCCTCCTCCGTCTGCTTCAGTGTCGGCGGCCATTCCAGGGATGCACCTCCCTTATGACCCTGAGGTGGCGCCCCATCCCGGTTCTCCTGCTTGTGTTCATGCCCTACTTCGAGGGGCCCCCTCATCTGGCCCACCACCTGGAGCTGCTCCCTGCTCTCTGGCTTCAGGTCCCTCCGTCGCTCGCCCTCAGCTGACTCCCTATCCTGGTGGCAAGTCGTCGAGTGGAGGAGTGTCAGGTGTGGATGGTTCTGCCTAGCCGACTGTGGGGTTGCTTGCCTCCTCTGTAGTTAGCCATTCATTCACCCAGATTGTGCTTTAGTCGACCTTGCCACCGGCCCCTTCTATCCCTCAATTATTGGGTGTCGGTGCTCCTACGTCCTCCATAGCCACCCCCTCCCCCCCGACTGTTTGTGGCCCCTGCTCCCACCCTACTGCAAGAGCGTCGCCTGGCTCTTCTCCAGTGGTGCTAGGGTCCTCCTTTGCCAATGTATTGCTATAGTCAATCGTCCCTCCATCTCTCCCTCTGCTAGTGCATGCCCCTACCCTCACTGAAGCTGGGGAGCCTGTGATCTTCTTCTCTCTTGAAGAAATACGTATCTCCTGCTAGCCTCTAGACCTCGCTGTTATTGCCAGAACGCCTCGGGGCCGTCCCCCATTCTAGGAGATCCGGGCGAACCTTGCCCAACGATTCAAGTTCCAGAAGGACTTTGTCCTCAGTGCATTGGACAATAGGCACCTACTACTTCTTTTCTCATCCAGAGAAGATTACATCCAGGTTTTGCTCAAGGTTTCCCTTTTCGTTAATGGCAAACCCCTCCATTTTTTTAGATGGATGATGGGTTTCTCCAAGATGGCGGACTCCCTGCCCGTCCCTGTTTGGTTGGAAATGCCCAGCATTCCAGCTAACTCCCACAATGAGCCCAATCTCCTCTCCCTAGCTGGCTGCTTTGGGGAGAAGTTGAAGGTCGATCGAAACTCCATCTACCATACCTGATCTGTTGCAACACGTGTTTGCATGCTTTTGGATGTCTCCAAGCCACCCCCTCATCGCCTGTGGGTTGGCACCGGTGGCATCTCAAGTTTTTGGCAGGCCGTGGACTTCTCTCATCTTCCACCCTTCTACACCGTTTGCAATTGCCTTGGGCACTCTCCTGCGCAGTGTAAGAAGCCTTTGGAAGAGGTTGGCCGTGTGGTTTCTCGGGGTGCCCCCCGATTGTGCCTGCTCCTTAGGCGGTCATTCGCCCTGCTGGTTTGTTAATGTTTCTCTCAGCTACCCCTCCATCTATGGGCGACATCCTTCCTGCCCTCCCTTTGGTGCCTCTGTCTGTCCTTGCTGGCCCTCTTACCTCCTCCCCTTCCCCCCCTTCCGTCACCGGCCATCCCTTCTTGGCCCACCCATCCATTCCCTCTTGCCCTCCCCCCTGCGTCTCAGGCACTTGGCCAGCGTGCTGCGAGAGTCCTTGGTGCCCCTACTACTTTGGTAGTCTCCATTCTATCGGCTGTTTTTGCCCCCCCTCTAGCTTCGTCCGCTACTCCACGTCTGCCTATTGCTTTGGCCGCTAGTCTAAATATTGCTGCTAGTGCCTTGAAGCACGTGGCTACTTGTCTCCTGATTGCTCCTGTCTCACCTGTTGGGCCTCCTGCTTCTACCCCTTTAGCTTCCCGTCTTGAGGGTAGTGCTGCTACCTCTCTTTCTCCTTCTGTGGCTCTGGTGGGCCCTCAGCTCCCTGAGGAAGATGGACCCCAGGCCCCAAGCATTGTGCTTGCAGCGGTGGAGCCTATTTACCTTACCCCACCTCTAGGTCTCTATCCACCGGGCTCTTTGGCATTCTGTGGTGTGCTCGGTGTTGCTGCCATCCCCAAGCCCGCGTTGGTTGTTCCTATTACTGCAAGACCTCCACCAGACCCGGCACTACTTCAGCCTTCACTGCGGTCCTGATGGGCCTGTTAGGTCCACCTGCCCTTGCTGCCATGATTACTCTTGGTCATACGCCGACCCGTGTGAAAGCTGGTGTGCCTGCTTCTTCCTCGTCCACCGTCAACTCTGCTGCTATTCCTCTGGGCCCCAGTTCTGCTATGGTGGAGCCCTGCCCCTTGGAGCCTGCGACTGCCTTACACTCGGGCTTCACTTCATCGTCGCCACCACCTATGGTTTTGCCTTGCTCTCCTTCCCCCTGGCTCTGTGCCTCCTGCGAGGACCCTCCTACTGCCAACGGGGCCACTGTCTCCTCGACTGCTCGTGCCTCTACCTTCATCAGGATCCCTGCTCTTGTTGCTGCCCCCGGCCTGGTGATTCGTCTGACGTGCACTGTGAGCATTGGTAGCATCCCTGCCCCAGGCTCTGTTGTGCTGCCTTTGCCGCCTCTGGAGCCACACCACGTCATCCTGGCCTTACGAGTGGACCATTGTGACGTAGGTCCTCCCCCTCCTTCTACTATTGATGGTCTGCTACCCTCCCAAGATGATGTTTCTAGCCAAGATAGTTTGGTTGGCGAGGTGGACTTGGAGTTTGGTGACCTTGGCTTCCAGCTCACCGGTTGGCGCTGTCTCATGAATCGTCGCAAGCACAACAACTCTCGCAGTCCCACGCTTTGAGGATGTTGTTTCACTCTGTTAACCTCTCTTGACTCGTTCTTATTTTATCGAGCCCCTCCCCTACTGTTGTTTCTCGGCCCATCCATTTTTTTTGAGTGCCATCCCTCTTCCCCCTATCCCTGTACTTCTCCTTCCTCCTTCTTCCTTCCTTAATGAAAACACTTGCCTGGTGATCAGGGTGGAACGTTCATCTCCTTCCGCAATGAAGGAATGACCTGTATTCCTCGTCCCCGCCTTGCAAGTATTTACCTTATTAAAAAAAATGGAGGAGAAGAGAATACTCCTTCTTCAGATGCCACTATCCTGGCTGTGACAGTAGAGATGTCTTCTTCAGCAACCTACTCACCCTTTGCGACTTGCAGTATCTCAGCCTCAATTTCCCATCTTGTCACCAGGTCTTTTCTTCCAACATTCTCGACTGGCCCTTCTTGTTCATTCGGCAAGGTGTCAGGTACGCCCATTACCTCTGTCATGCTGCAGGTGCGGATTTGCACTCCACTTTTGTGCTTTCTAATTCCCCTTCGGGCCTGACAAGGGAACGTCAGCCCTTCTATATTGAAATTTTTTTCATCTTTTTATTTTGTGGAGGCTTTTCAAGCCTTCTAGCCCCAGTTTGCTTCTCCTCTTCATTCATCCCAACAGGTGATATTTTATCTTCTTCTTCTTCTTTAGCCTTGATGGCATGAAGCAATCTTTGCTGGGCTAGGGAGGGGTTCTTGAAATTATAGAAATATTTTTGGACCATCCCTGTCATAGCCTCATAGCTGTGCTATAGAGAGATGATAGGAGGCAGCATCCAGCCTCAGGCAGATGACATGTAGGACAGTCGCGTCAAACTGGTAGCTTGATTAGAGTCTCTTGAATATTTGAGGATATCGGCCTATCTTGCACAGACCCTGGTGACAGGTGGAGGAGCTGTAATCATGACTTCCTCCGCATGGTCCCTACAAGGTTGATTGGCATACATTCGTCGATTTATTTCAAATCGGTCGGGTTGATGTTACCCTTTTCACAAGCTAATGATGAAAGATGTGCCGTTCCTCTGGGACGATGGATGTCAAGAAGCTTTTGAGAAGTTGAAAGAATATCTGAAATCTTCTCCAGTATTGGGGGCACCAGTCAAGGGCAAATTGTTGATTCTCTATATAGCAGCCACTCATTACTCACTGGGGGCAATGCTAGCACAAATAAATGAAGAAGGAAAAGAGCAGGCCAAGTATTATCTTGGCAGAAGGTTGATAAGGACTGAAGAAAATTATACTTTCATAGAGAAGACCTGTCTGACACTAGTCTTTGCCATCAAAAAGCTCCGGCACTACATGCTGTCTCACGAAATCAAACTGATATCCGCAGCAGACCCTCTCAAGTACATATTAACTCAGTCGGCACTCAAGAGTCGACTTGGTAAATGGGTTGTAATCCTGATGGAGTTTGACATCTCATATGTACTTTAGAGAGCTATAAACTGTCAAGCTGTAGCTAATTTATTTACAGAGCACCCTGTACCAGAAGACATTCCACTGGAAACTGAACTTCCCGATGACGAGATGCTAGAAGCATGCCAGGCTCAGTCAGTTATATGGCAGCTATATTTTGATGGGGCATCAAGAACAGAAACTAATTCAACTGGACAGGTCAGAGTCCGAGCGGGAGCCGGCATTGTCTTGAAATCATCGGAAGGCGAAGTGGTCCACACATCATGTTCCATAAATAAGTCTTGCACCAACAATGAAGCTGAGTATGAAGCTCTGATAATCGGGCTTCAGATCACTCTCAGTATGGGCATTTGGATGCTCTAGATGTTCTGCAACTCAATGTTGATAATAAAGCAAATGCAAGGGGAGTTTGAAGTGCGAAAGCCAGAACTAAGCCCTTACTGTCAGAAAGTGATGCGCCTTATGGCGAATTTCCACCACATTAAGCTCAACCATGTGGGCCGGGGGCATAATGCTCAAGCCGATGCTTTGGCCAAACTAGCCAGCTCACTAGCAGTCTCGCCAGATGAAACACTCAATATCGTGTCTGTGTGGTGATAGAGTCATGGACACCTGACATTTTGGTTCGACACTGTCTGTTTAGAGAGATTCAGAGTGTCGAATCAGGTGAATATTAAATGTCTTAGATACATACCGAGATATTTTGAGTGCTCTGTTAGTTAGGTGACAACTTAACGGACCACTCTTCAGCCATTCAAGGAATCTCGCGGATGTCGTAAGCTCCATTTCCTGTATGACCGTTGAGATTGGCCACCTTAAGTAAGTGAAGACGTGCACTGCCGACCCTAATAGGCAAGTGGGAGCTGTTATGCATGCGCGTGTGTGCCCATTGGGTCGGGCCCAGTAGCGGCAAGCCCATGGATGTCGCTGGCGCGCGTGCACGTGCAGGTGCCACGAGGCACCCTCGCTTCTCACTCTCCTGAACCTTCTCTCAGCATTATCCCCCTCCGCGATGTTTATCCCATGTGTGAATTAAATGGGATCAAAGGAAACAAACAATAGAGGAAAGAAGATGTGGAAAGTAAAGAGAAAAAGGAAGAGAACGAGAGCCGTCGCTCCCGTGTCTACAAGTGAAAACAAAAGGAGGGGATCAAGTGCACATGAGCATTCTTTGAGGGGGTCTTTACTGTGGGTTGCCACCGGTGACGGAGGGTTATCGCGCGAGTCCTTGATTTTGGAGTTTGGTAAAACGAAGGTAACTCTGGTGGGAGAGTGATTTTTCTTTTTACCTAGGTTTATGTATGCCATTAGTATTTTTACAAGAATGATGTATTTTAGATTTGGAAGTTGTATTGCCTTTATGGCGTATGAATTAGCAATGTAAACTTTATTTTGATGGAATAAAAGTATCATTTTTCCATTCATTTCTGTCTTTAGAAATGAAATTATACATGCTCTGATCGACACGCTTGTTTACGACTCATTCGCGTCCCGATATTCCGCGTCGGGGCGTGACAGTCAGTGTTGGTTTGTTCATCGGTATTGGTTAAATGCCGAAGCAAAGGTGAGTTCATTCATTAATGAGGACGAAAGGTCCAGGTTAATGGGATATTCACCAATCTCGCCGATGATGACGAGGGTCAGTGTTGGTTTGTTCATCAGCATTGGTTAAATGCCGAAGCAAAGGTGGGTTTTATTCATTAACGAGGATGAAAGGTCAAGGTTAACGGTGTATTTACCAATTTCTCCGATGATGACATGAATCAGTGTTAAGTCATACATTGGCATTGGCTAAATGCCGAAGCAAAGGTAGGTTTAATCATTAATGAGGATGAAAGGTCCAGGTTAACGTCGTATGAAGAGCAGATTTTCGGTGGGACTTACATGAATTGCGTCGGACAAGGTTCATTCATTGGCAAGAATGATGCGGGACAGACAGCGGACTCGACACTAATTTGATGCGGGACTTAAGACTCTAGGCAAGCTCGCGATTCGTCCCTAGTGAGGGAAGCATGCGGATGTGCACGGTTGAGAAATCGGCAATGAGTCAAGGGTATCGGCTCTTCTGCATACTCGGATCGAGTCACGGGACGGGTGACGCACTCACTCACTCTCGTAGCGGTGATAAAATTGGACGAGCTAGTTAACCTATCACTCAAGCAGCGACATATGAATATATATGAAATAAGCAAAATGCCGAGTGAGGGAGCGGAGATGATACCTCCACGCTCCGAGCGTGGGGAAGACGACCCCAACCGAGTCTCATACTCTCGGTACAGCAATTAACCAATAGTTACAGAATTGAATTTATTGTCCATTCCACGCAAGGAGGTAAAGGGCTACACGTGAGACCCAGGAGTAGCGGGCTCGGGTTGACGGGCAGCATTTTGGATAGCTCCGGCAGTAGCGCGTGTCGACAAATGTGGGGTCCACGTCCTGGTCGGAGGGCCGAACAGGCCGAGAGTGGTACCGCTACGACGGGGATTCCTGGAGGGACGATCCTTAGGAGGGGGACGCACTGGTTCATCTTGTGGAAGGCGAGGCGGCCGGACTGTTGGACGACGTGGCTTGCTATCCACGGACCTGCTCTACAGTTTCAGAACTGCGCGACCCGGAGAAAACTGTTGCTGCAATCAAACCCGATGTCGGATTGATGCAAGACCAGTGCCGTTGCAAAGCTCCTTCGACGATCTACGACCACCTATTGTTACAGGAATTTTCCTGCCTCTGTATTTGCCGTGGCTGAATTTAAAACCGGCAGACTTCTCTGGCTCAGAGCTAACTGGGCAGACTGGGATCTGCCTGAGAACTGGGTTTGACCAGAGGGGAGACGGTGGATCTGGGTGATGGAGATTTTATGGCTGAGAGAGGGGGATGTGAGGGACGTGCAAGAATTTTATGGTAATTTTCTGCGGTGGGTTTGATGGGGGGATGGTTTTATGGTGGGAAGGGGGTCAGATCTGGTCTGCGAAGGTAGAACTAGATCTGACCTGAGAACAATTTTTAATGAGGGGTAAACAGGTGCTAAAATTCGTCTAAGGACTTATTTATTCCTAGGAAAATGTCATGTCGTAGGCTAAATCTAAGACTTAAGGACCCATACCTATGAAACAAGAAAATAAGTTTTCCAACCCTGTGAGAATGGGTAGAGCCGGGATGAGATAGTAAATTAGGAATTTTCTCCAAAAGTAATTCTATTAATTCCATAGGAATTAACTAATTGATTATCCTCTCAGGTATCTTATCTCCACAATGGCACACCGTGTTGACTGGGATGGGATGCAATAGACTGTTGCAGGTCTCACCCAGGCCTTACAGAATATGGCCCAAGTTGGCGCAAGGGCTGGTGCCGACGACTTACATCAAAACTTTTGAAGTCTAAATCCTCCAAGGTTTATTGGTTCTTCCAATCCAGATGAAGCAAAGAACTGGATTGATGAATTGAACTATATATTCGAGGTCATGCAATATGCTGACCAAGAGAAGGCTCGTCTTGCCATGCTCCAATTCAATAAGGATGCTCGTACTTGGTGGAAATCTATTCCAGCCCCGTCTTAAGACGCACCACACACTTGGGAGGGATTCCTCACACTCTTCCGAGTAAAGTATTTCTCCGAGCACATAAAAGAGAGGAAGGCGGCAGAGTTTGCTTCTTTGCATCAAGGCATGATGACGATGACATAGTATGAATTACAATTCTCTCGCCTAACACCTTATGCTTAACATCTATTGAGCACGGATCTCCTCAAAGCTAATCATTTCATAGATGGGCTATGGCCCATCTTCATTCAACAACTTGGCTCGCAAAACATTTGGTCCCATGCAAAGATGGTCTAGTGAGCCCATCTATGTTAAAGGACCTTGGAGAAGGTCAAGAAACTCAAAGGCAAAGGAGAGGAGTCTACCCGAAAGATAGATCAGCGTGGGAAAAAGGAGAAGTTTAGCATCACAGAATCTTGCAAATCCCATGATAGTAAGAAGAGATCCCAGAACGGGAGTGGTAGCGGCTACCACAAGAACAAAAAGATGGAGGAGGAAGATAGGCAAGTCATGGCGGCTTGCACATTCTGTAAGAAATTTGGCCATACGGTCGAGGAATGCTGGAAGCGTCTCGACGCTTGCTTAAGATGTGAAAGTCAGGAGCACCGCATGACGGATTGCCCCCTCTTGAAGGATCAATCTGCCAGTAGTGGACGCAAGCGACATGCACATCTTAATGCTGTTATGGATGATGATGATGAATCACCCAAGGATGATGGGCTAATGGAAGGTATCGTTTAAATCTATTCCTATCTTGCATTCATATTGTTTGATACTGGTGCTTCTCATTCCTTTATATCTACTACTTTTGCAAAAACTTTGTCAGTTTCATCAGTTCCTCTACCGTAGGACCTAGCTATCACTACACCTTTAGCTCCAAGAACTAAACTTACAACCTACTACCCCAATAGTGAGATAACTGTAGAGGGTCATAATCTTCCTGCAAACCTTGTATGCCTTGACATAGAAGGCTATGATGCTATCCTAGGTGCAGATTGGCTTGTAGACCACGACACCTATATCAATTGTCACAATAGGAGAATCTCATTTAGGAAACCAGGTCTCCTGCGATTTTCTTTCCTTGGCATCAAGTATAGGAAACATCCTACTATTATTTTATCTCTTCATGCTTGCAAACTCATTTCGCAAGGATGTGAAACTTTTCTTGTCTTTGTAATCATTACTGAATCCAAGGAAATCATCTTAGAGGAGATTCCAATTGTGAATGAGTTTCCCGATGTGTTCCCATCGGAATTGCCACTATTTGCTTCCCCAACCAGTGGCAGACCATAGGTGGCAGATCGAGGATGTATTAGGGTGAGGATCATGGCGTGTTTGTAATTTAGGGTTTTCGCGCCGTCCCCCTTTCTTCCCCGATTGAGGTAGGTTTCTCTCAGGCTGAACCCACAAATAATATATCATCTTATTCATCTCTGAGTCCTCTTTCCAATGATATACAGAGCCCTAAATTTCATGTAGTATCCTATGCGAGTTTATCATTTTAGTGGAAGCATGTCGAAATTAGGGTTTCCTTGTTCCACCATGATTAACGTAGGGATTGCAGACTTAAACAGTAAAATTGACCATACCATGTTAGGCATCATCCTGTTCTCGTTATATTGCATGCAAAACCCCCAATTTTCATGTCCCCTCTAGTGTGTATTTCATCGTTTTGCTAACCCTAGCTAGATTCGCTAGAGGCGGGCAAGGCGAGGGTAGCAGAGAACGTTCTGGGATGAGCGGTCATTCGATAGACCGCACGTCTATATGAACGGCCAGACTGTGACCGCCTATGTTTAATTACATTATTATGTTTTCATGGGATGAGCGGCTAGACTAGAACCGCTTAAAGACCCATGCGGCCCTCTACCGACTGCTCATCTCCTGCTGGGCCCCTGCCTGTAGGACATGAACAGCCTGTGGATGACTGTTGTACCCAGACTATTTCCTGACAAAATCACAAGAAATAAGGGTTCAGGCATTTCACTGAACACCCTCTAGGCATGGGCTATCCAGCCATTTCTACAATCCCATGGGTCCCTACAAGGGCCACGACCGACTTGCCGTGATGCACGGTGACACAAGCAACTCCCCGGAGTCAACTCCGGCCACTCACATACGGGCCTTGCCCGTATCCTGCATTGCCGCCCGGGCCAACCCAGGGGCGCCCTGATGTCGAGCCACACCACGTGGAACCAAGCAAAAAGGGCCAAGGGGCCCTCCCAGGAGCACATCTTTCAACCCTCCGAGGTTAAAGGGAGACCTAACTAAGTCAACCATGGGCTTTGGAGGCCCGCTGCATGCATGTACAGCTCACATGGGCATGCTCGGGATTTTGTTGAGCACCTTATGGGCGTGTATGTTCCAGCCCTTCTACACCAAACCACGGGCCACCCTGTGGTTCTAGCCCCTCAGTTGGGTCCTACAATGACCCCTCAGTAAGTCAAGGTCAATCCTGACACCCAGACACATGGTAATAAGCCACTTAACTCTAGCACTCGGGTCAACCCGAGGCTACCCGGTCAACATGTTGTGCAACATGACACACAGCCTGAGGTGTGGCTCACAGCCACCAAGTGCCTCCCCTTAGCTCCCGCGAGCTATCGTCGTCAACCTAAGGCCCGTTGTGCAGCCCCTCAGCCACCTACTCAAGTCGTTCGACAATCCGGGGCGTGTCGGGCATTTGCCCGAACACCTTGCGGGCGACTACGACAACCCAAAGAATGGCACCCCCACGGGCCCATACCAACCTCCCAGAGATCAAAGTCCATTAAAGGATAGCCCCGAACGATGCAAGAAGACCCTCGGGGGCCAACCCCCGGGGTTATGACCTCCCCTGGGGCCAATTCGCCCAAGGGACGGCCGCGCGCCCCAGGGAGGGCGAACCTCCTTCAGGGGCCGTGCCCTCCCTCTAGCCCGATGGTCGCACGACCCCACTCAGTTCTGGTTCATCCCATTTGTGGACCTACGACGCAGTTCGTGTGCCATACCAGTTCGAGGAATCAACACGCAGAAGCACGGAGATGAATAGCACGTACTCGGTGAATTCCACTGCCCCCTCCCTGAAGCTGTGCGCATCCTGAAGCTTCAGCTCCCCAAACTAGCCCAGCGCCAGCTCGTGTTTGAACCTGACAGCCAGGCAGTCTAGAATGAACGGCTCCTCCCTGTAGCCCCATTTCAGGGGAGCCAAGAATAGACCAGAGCGGTGCTGCTCGCCTTGAACCCACCTGACGGCCATGTCCCACTTGGCCGGAATGAAGCCAAGAGTCCGCACCAGCTTGGCTTCCATCGGCAACACGGCCTCGAGCCCCAGCATGGGCTTCCATTCGCGGGCTTCTCCCACCAAATACATTGGAAGGCTCTTGGGGACGCTGTGTAGCAAGTTGTCCCAGGACTGTAAAACGGCATGCTCAACCTCCGTCACGGTCCACAGGTCTCGCTTCTCTTGAGAGTGAAGATGCTTCAAAAAGTGGATGAGATGCCTGTCCTTCGGAAGATCCTTCCTATAGTCGCCAGCTCAGTCAAAAGTGAAGCCGCGCTCAGCCCGAGCAAGTCTCCGGACGTCCATGGTTTTGGTATCGGAGCCCGAGGTTTCGGCCAACGCCGCTATTTCAACATGCTCCCTGTCCAGGTCTTCCACGTTGAGTCATGTGACGGTCGGCACCAGAGGCGGAGGGACGAGTCCAGCACCGGTAGCCGTGGGAGCAGAAGAACCACCTGGGGTAGCCATTTATCTGCAAGGTGCAACAGACGCAAGATTAGAACAAGCCACATGCAGAGAGAAATGAAAACTATAAGGGGGCTCTACTACAAGTGAATGAATAAGACACTGATAATTTCTGACAAAATTTCAGCAGAGTTTTCCCTTGGCCAGAGGCGTAAGAGAAAACACGGGTGCGCGTCCACAAGGAGTGACGGCCCCAACAAAGTCACGGTGGGCCCCAAGGGGCAACACCGAAAGTCCTACGGTTGAAGATGTCCTTCCTTCTCTCCTTCGCCGGTACTCCCCCCTGCGGTCTTCCCCGACACACCTTGGAATGGCTTTTCCCCGGCACCGCCCCAGCGCCTCCTTCCCCGGCACACTGGTCTGGGTGTTTACCCGGCACACCCCTTGTATGCCCTTGCCCAGCATGCCCACGTCCTGCTTCATTGGCACAGCCTCAGCGTCCCTTCCTCGGCATGCCCACGGCAACATTCTCCAGCACACTGGGCGAAGCCCTACCCGGTACGCCCGTGGTAGCCTCCCCGGCACACCCCTGGAGGTTCTACCCTGGCACACTCCGTGCCCCGCTCACCCGGCACACCCCCCTGGTGTTCACCCGGCACACTCTGTGCCCCGCTCGCCCGACACACTCCCCCGAGGGCTACCCGGCACACTTGGTGCTTGCTCCCCAGCGCACCCTGTGAAGTCATTCCCCGGCACAGCCTTGGCGTCGCCAGCCTGGCACACCCACAGTGGCCCGTTACCTGGCACACCCGTGCCCCTTCTCCCTACCTGGCACACTCAGTGTCTTACTCCACAGGCACACCCATGCCACCCCTTTCGCTGACACGCCCCCCACGACCGACGCCCAGTGGCCCTCCCATGGAACAAAAGAGGGGGAGAAGAGGAAGAAGAAGGAGAGGAGAAGAGAAGAAGAGAAAGGGGAAGGTGAAATGAGGGAGAGAGGGAAAGGAGCCTAGGGCTCCGTCATCCCCCAAACGGAAAAGGAAGACGAAGGAGAAAAGGAGAAGGAGGAGAAGGAAGGAGAAGAAGAGAAGGGGAGGGGGAGTGCTCTGTGGTGGCCTCTTCAATCTCTTGCCCTAAAGACGTGAAATTTGAAGGGTAAGAAGAAGACACTAAGAGAAACAAAAAGTTCTAAAGAATCAACCTCTAAATACCTCATTTAGGCATTCTAATTCCCTGATCTTCAGAGGACTTTTGCTCAAAATCCTGGGTCGCTAAGGTAGAACCAACAACTTTGGAAGTACCTAACTCCTTGGATACTAGATCTCCTAGCACGAAATTTTGGGAGATGTTACTCCCCGATCTCTACCCGGCCCGACTGAGACCGATCGACCTGGTGGTGTCTGTCAATTAACAGCAAGTCAGCAACCGTTACGTGCCAGTGCCACCTGTTAGAGTTGCCCACCTCCACAAGTGGTCCCCACATACCCTTACTCAGACCCGTGCCACGTCACGCTACCCCACCGCTGACACGCTACGTCACCGGTACCGCCCAACGAACATTTTTACTATTATTTTTGGGAGTCGGGGCGCCCAACCAACATCTACCTGGCCGCTGGCAACACAAGAAGCGTAGGGGTAAAACGGGAAATAAAGCCCAAAAGTGGGGGCGCAATGCCAGGGAGCACGCATCCAGATTTCGGGCGACGAAAGCCGGATTGGGGGTTAGCACACCACCCGGGATAAATTGGAATAAAATATGGAATAAAGTAGTGGTTTTCTATCCGCCTTTCAGTTCCTTTCCGACCCTGATGGGTTGGAATCTTCGCGCTTTCGTATCGATCTTTCGCGCTTGGTCACCCTCCCCCTTCCTTTCTTTTGTTCTCACTAATTCCGATACGCCCCCCCCCTCTCCTCTTACTCCCACGGCTCGCGCATGGAGACGAGGAGGCG
Organism: Amorphophallus titanum; assembly: GCA_024336825.1. Classification (NCBI taxonomy): domain Eukaryota; kingdom Viridiplantae; phylum Streptophyta; class Magnoliopsida; order Alismatales; family Araceae; genus Amorphophallus; species Amorphophallus titanum. The sequence goes on from JANBPO010002596.1 coordinate 6,045,850, forward strand.
GCCCTCCCCTGCATCTTCACCGCCGCCGCCGCCGCCGCCGTGTCCTCCCAACACTTAGGCTGGGATCCCTTTCCGCCCGTCTCGAGTGGGACTGGGAGAATTGGGGGCGCGCCGGCATCGGTGAAGGTCGAATTCTTCTGTTCTCGCGTCCGCAAGTTTGTTTTTCATAGTTGCAAGTTGTGGAAGTGATTTGGAGTGGAGTTGTGATGGAGACTTCTTCGTTGGCGTTTGGTTTTCGATCTGGTTCTATCGAATTGTATCTCTGGTCTCTGGCGTGATGTTTTTTTAGGTGTAACTAAGTGGCTGTGTTGGGTTATGTCTTCCGTGGTTGCTTGACGAAGTTTCTTTGATCTCGTTGCTGGGGATTGAGCTAAGAGACTCGTACTTCCCTTTGTTTTTTTGTTTTGTTAGTGCGGATTTCATTTCTGCTGTTTTGCAGTATTTTTACTCACGGAATTTTTGTGCTTTCGGCTGTAGTAATCCATGATCATCATTACAACAAGATTAACACATCTTTTCAGTTTCATCAATTCTATTGTCGAGGTTGGACAGGCCTTCATCGTCTGCTTGCTTAGCAATGACCTGTCTCTATGTATGATTGAGGAGTTGCATGTATGCAATTATATCATTTTGCATTCGCCAACTTTTGGACTGGATGTGGCTTGGGATCCAGGTTTAGCTAATGTTCCTGGTCCCATTATCATTGAGATTGATGATTCGTCAGTTGCATTTTCCTTGTCGCAGTTCCTGGATATTTATAATTTCGCAGCCACATGCTCCAGTCGTTCGTTAAGGGGAAAAAGATGATAAATGAAATCAGAGAGATCATTGCTCCCTCCATTTCCCTATAAATCACGAGAAAGTGTCTTAATATTCATGAGGCCTACTTATCCAATATCATCTGTCTCCTCGACAAGAATCAGTGAGATATGCGTTCTTCGACAGTGGCATATCCATGACGGCCTTTGTTTTGTTTGGATCAATCTGAATCCCCCGCTTGCTAACTATGAAACCTAGTAATTTTCTCGATGATACTCTGAACACACATTTCTTTAGATTCATTTTCAATTTATACTCCCTAGCCCTTTCTAACACTTTGGCCAAGACAGTGGGGTGTCCTTCCTTTGTCCTTGACTTCACTAGGATATCATCCACATAAGCTTTCATGTAGACGTGCATCATGTCGTGGAAGATCGCCATCATCACCCGTTGGTATGTGGCACCCGCATTCTTCAATCCAAACGGCATGACCATGTAGCAGTAGGTGCCCTAGGGCGTGGTGAATAAGGTCTTTTCTTGATCCTCCTGAGCCAGACGGATTTGGTTGGATCCTGAATAACCATCCATAAATGAGAGGGCTTCGTACCCAGCCATGTTGTCCACCAACACTTCGATATGAGGAAGCGGAAAATCATCTTTAGGACATGCCTTATTCAAGCCCCTGAAATCAATGCAGATTCGTACTCTTCCATCCTTCTTCATCACAGAGACTATATTCGCCACCCATTACGGATATAAAACCACTCTAATGAACTTGGCCTTATGTAATTTATCAACTTCTTCTTTCATCTTCAGGGCCATTTGGGGGTGGAATCTTCTTAATTTTGCTTCACGGGTGTTGCCCTTGGTTTAAGTATGAGTCTATGCTCCACCAGAGCAGGGTCAAGACCCGACATGTCCTCGTAGGACCAAGCAAAAGAATCGCTATACTCCCTCAGAACCTTGACTAACTCCTCTTCAACCTGAGGGAGATTAGCGGAGATAATGATGAGCCTAGGGTCTGCTTCTGTTCCAAGATTAATTTCTTTTGTGGGCTCATCCACTATTGACGATGGCTCATCGAACCTCTTTAATCCTTGTGCTTACAGATCGACAGTGTCATCCACGTCGCTATCCTCATAATCGATTGGGTCCTTCTCATCTATGATTTCATAGACACCTAACCCATCATCGCTCCATACCCCATCTAGCTCCTCATCATCCTCCAGGACAATGGCCATTGCTACAAACTCTGGACATCTAAGGAGGGTGCGACAGCTTTGAGCGAGGTCCTGGAGAAACCTGTCGGGGATAGATTTAGAATGACACATCATTGGGGGCGTCGCAAGTGTGGAAGGGCTAAAAACACTGGAACTAGACTCTACTCCGACTGATTCTACTACTTTAGGAGACTCAGTAGACTGTACATCTACCCTAGAGGACAGGAAACCTATTGGAAGAGAATCAGGAGCCTCGTGCCCCTGGGAGGAAGATGGGTAGAACATAGCGTAATCCTCTATAGAAATCTCGGTTTCAAAATTGGCATTTTTTTTTCGAGATCAATGGAGAGTACACAGCATAAAGGAGAAGTTGGTAGAGGAGGAGGAAGAGCAAGAGGATAGATAGAATGGCAGAAGATGTCAAGGAAGGGATCGGAGGAGGAGAACCAAGGAGGGGACAAGTCAATTGGTGGGCAATGCCCACATGGATAGTTAATAATCAAAAATTCAATCGACATTTCGAGCTGAAGTGGAGACTGAAACATCAATGGATCAACCAACCTAGGAGGCGAATGGGGAACAAAAACCAGATTTTGGAAAATGAAAATCAAGCGGGAAGGGGACAAAGTGATAGTCGAGCTCCCAATTTCCCGTGGATGCTGTGCTAGCTTCCTGCACACCGCACCTCGGGTTTTCTGGAACTTTCTTCTTCATGAAACGGGGGTTTAAATGGGTCCTCTCGGTGCTAGAGAGGTTGGAGACTAGGTTCCGATTGATTTTCCCTTCGCCTAGTCGCGAACGGGGCGTGGAATGGAGTTTTCCACTAAATTCACCATTTTCGGGTTGTCAGAATAAAGGCGGTCCTAACAGGAACCACCTCACCCTTAAGGCAGTACGCTAAGGACCACCATATAGCTACTGTTTTGTTGGCAGGTTTTGCGGTCTAGAGGAGACCGCCTGGGGCCTCTTGCGGCCTTGTGACTGACCACCACTCTCTGAGCAGCGGTCAGGCCAGGACTGTCTACGGTCTTCGTCGTTATGGGTGTGTGGTGGTCTAAGGGTGACAGCCTAGGTTCTGCGGCGGCCTCGCGACTGGCCGCTACTCTCTGAATAGCGGCCAGGGCAGGACCACCAAGTTTAGGTGCGGCCTAGAGGTGACGCTCCTTTGACTGCCTGTTCCTAGTTAGTTGCGATTTGATGTGGACCGCCAAATAGGTTTTGTGGTCTATGGAGGGCTGCTAGTTCAGGCTTTGCAATCCAAGGAGGACCGCCTTCCGTTGTGATGGTCTAGGAGTGACTGTCTAGTTTCTGGAGGCGTCTGGGGCTATGCGGTCCTGGCTAGACCGCTATGCTAGGCTTTGCGATCCTAGCTAGATCGTCAAGCTCTGGGACAGCCTAGGGAGGGTCGCCTCTTGGCTTTCGTGTTTACCGTGCCCGTTTAAGTGTTGTGTTTGCCTCCGATCGACCCGGTTGTGACACAGTGGTTGACTTTCGGCCTCGTGAATGTCCTAGACACCCAGGGGGTTCTATGTGTCTGCGTTTTGGGGCGTCTGAAGGACAAAGTTAACTCATTTAGAGTGCCTGTGGGTTTGAGAGTTTGGGTGACTCCACGTGTCCCGGGCTTTTGTGTTACGCTTGATCGAGTCACCAGGTATCGATGTGAGTGCTGTGAGGTTTCCCCCGCACGTCGTGAGTTTCTTCAAAAGGTGATTTTTGAGTGTGCCATGCGTAAGGCCTTAGACTGTGAGTCCAATCACCTAACCTGGGGCTAGAGGTTTCTCACTTTTCCCTAGGATGGGGAATCGACTTGGCAGCTCGTGAGCTATGTTGGGAACCGTGCTTCTGTATTTTCTGCATGGGCCGTGTGTATGGCCTGTGGACTGTGAGTCCCATCTACCCAGCCTGGGGCTGGAGGGTTTCTTAGTTCCCTTTTCGAGGGAATGGTCTCGGCGATCGTGAACTACCCGTGAGTCATCATGCTGAGGTTTCTGACCCTAGTGTTAGGGTAGATTGACGGCATGGCACTGTTCGGTGCAATGGTCTTTACCTCGAGTCTTGTGACTCAAGGACCGTTGGATTTAGTAAGTCTAGAGGACTGTCCAGAGTCCAATGGTTTAGCACCACTTGGTTCCTCGTGACTTTCTCATAGGGTGCATGTGTGTTTCTCAGAGTTCTCCTCAGAGAGTGGTCACATCAGTGACTCCCCACTAGTCGTAACCTTCCGACATGGGTTTGGTCCCACCAGGGAGTGGTCTCAAGGCTTTACACGAGACAGACGATTTTTAGGCTGGTTATCATAGGGCCCCATGTCGTGCAGCCAGAGTCTGGCTGAGGGGAAAATCAGCCAGAGGCCTAACCTAGGACACATAGTCAATGTGTGCACACGTGTGTTGACACCCATTTTTTGCCGATAAGTTGAGTCATTTCTCTTACCACCATTTGTTGATGCCTCGAGTTGTCCATTACTTATTGGACTATTTTCTGAAAAAGGTGACTAACACAATGGAGCCATGCTGGCGAGCAATCAGAGCTGTGAAAAAAATGTTAAGGGCAAGCGATGCCCGAGATGCCCCCATCACCTCCAAAGAAGATGAAGTACCTTTGACATATACTAGGGAAATTTTAGTATCGGGCAAATACAGAAAGCTAAAGCCAGATTTAAGTTTTAGCCACATACATGGGGGTCCCATGGTGGAAGACCCGACTAGCCCACCGTGCAAGCTGAGACGATGGTTGGCAAAGGAGGGGGAGGCAACTCAATCAGCGGCTATGACAGTGGCCCGGATACAACCCCTATGACAAGGGTCGCCAGGCCACCTGCTACCCCTAACTCTGCCTCATAGGAGAAAAGCTCCACTACTGGCCCAATACTAACCAGCTCCTGGACCATCTCCAAAGCAGCGGTTTGGTCATCAGCTGGCAGGCAAAACAACAAGCCCGGCCAACAACCTCAGTACAACAAATGTCGAGAAAGGAGGAGTCAACCCTCCATCTAATGGATTAACACCTACTTGAGCCACCCTAGGGTTCCTCAAGCCCCTGCTCATTAGTAGAAGGGGGCATCTCATCTCTGGCCCCTACGGGAACATAAGCCCTTGCTCATTAGCAGAAGGGGCATCTCATCTCTGGCCCCTATGGCAACATAAGCCCCTCCCGCCCCTGCCATCTCTGCATGCGGACATAGTACAATGTTAGCTTCCAAGCAGAGGCGTTGCCATGGACAGAACATTACTAGTCTCAGAGATTCTACCTGGCTGAATGCTCGTAGAAGTCTCTCTCGGCTCAAAGTGAGGAGGTGCTCTAGTGTCGGGGCCGATCTCATCCATCATCTGGAGAACCTCATCCACATCGAGATCGCACTTGACCTCATCGTCTAACAGAGGATTGGTCTCCAAAGGCGGCGAGAAAGCCACCTCGGCCCCAGCCTCTAGTGGAGCTACTAAATTAGCCATACATGCAAGGTTAGTCAATCGTAATGACTAAATCGGTAAAAGAAGAAGGGTCAAGCATTGGCACTTACTCAAAGCCGGCTCTGCCTTAATGTGTTCGTCCTCCCTGGGCCCACGAGAGGACTCCCCGACCTTCGTCGCTCCAGCATCTACACGGGAGCACTTCCACCTAGGCTGAATATCCCAGTCACCTCTCCTAGTGGATGCTCCCATTGAGGAATGATATTTCACTACCAGGGAACCTATCAAAGAAACACACCAATGAATGATATCTCAACAAAATAGACAAATAAGGAAGGTAAAGACAACGCACTAAAGAATACATCTTACTTGAAGCCCTGAAGGGAGTCAACGGTAGAGGAACCAGTTGCTCCAACTTCAGCCCTAACACTCGGGTAGCCTTCGCAACTGCCTCCTTGATATCTCTTAGCGTGTAAGCATGCTCTATATGAGAGATGAACTCCATTGGCCCGGCCGACCCAATTGCGTGGCTAATGTGACGCCTCTAGTCGGGGAAGGCAGTGTCAGCAAACTCCCCTCTGGGAGCATGCCGTCAAGGGTGGTGCTCCTCCCAAAGCCGTAGTCAGCTCAAAACTAGGTCCACCAGGTCCTCAGCACCCTCGATCGTGATATCCCAGTGATAGTAGCCACGAGCCCCCTCTACGACAGGCTCAGGGGCTTGATGGCTCTAGTGTAACCCCGCCTCGACGACAAGGAAGCTCGACTGTCCTGGGGTCACTACTGCTCAAGCCGCTCCATGTTCTAGTGGATCTAAAAAAAGCATGTCCTCGGGTACTCTACATCCAGTGAAATGGGAGGTTGATCCTCCCCTAGAAGCCGGCCCTCCTCACCCTTCTTGATCGCTGAAGCCTTCTGGCGATGCAAGTGGCTGTGCTCGAACCACCACTGGGCGTAGTGGATGTCGAACCTCCCCTGATGATCCAGCCCTAGTGTCAGCAGCTTCTCTGGCCCCCCTCGGTAGCTAAAGTCCCACCAAGCCGCCACTAGAAAGTGACTGTCCTTGCCCTTGTACACTCATCCTGCTAGAGGAAACTCTTAGTTCGGCGGGATTGCCTAGTCATACCCAAAGTTCCTAGCAAACCGGTGCGAATAGTATGGCTCCAGGACACTGGCGCTGGATCGGTGCAGCGCTTACATTGTCGGCCGGGTGTTGATCACCCACTTTGTATACACCGGCGTGTCTGACTCGCACTGGTGTGGTAGGGCGCAGGCTACCCCATCACTTGTCGATACCAGAATAAATTGAAAGCCTCTCGACCCGTAGTCAAATGGGAGCCCATCCTCACCTCTGCCTGGCAAGTAGGACAAAGCCCTCCTAGCCCTCTCTAGTTGATCTGTTACGTCTCCGTCCGGCTAACCAGTGAAGGTGAAGAGCAAGGGGGCCACCAAGTTCCCCATTGCTGCCCTCGTTACAAATTCGGGGAAAAGTAGACTGGCCCACACACTGAGGTAGTGGGTCGGTAGAAGCAGACTCCTCTCTCAGGGTGCAGGGTGTACTGACAATGCCCCCAACCCGTGGTAGATGTTGGCCAAGGCCGCGAGAGCCAACGCCAACCTCCGTCCCTCCGCTAACAAGCACGCGGGCCACAATAGCTCTGTCCCCAGAAGACTGTCCTCTCTGTGGGGGACAACAAAAGTTGCCAACTAGTATGCCAAGTACGCAGCCAAATAGGTGACATCTAGCAGTCTATGGGGGTTCTACCCCTCTCTCGATGGATAGATATATTGAGAATAAGTCCTGAACTGCAGCTTCACCTCTGTGTACTCCTCCCAAGGGGTCTAGTCCTATGCTAACTCATTATAGAAACAAAAGGGCCCATTGTAGAAGTGACGGACCCATGCCTTTAAGGGCACCCTCGGAGTCTATGCAGCCTTCTCCCTACCCGCTAGGGTTAGATCTCTCCAGGTCTTCAGCAAATCCCGGTAACTGTGCAATACCCGGTATCGCCCCAGCCCATCAATCTGACTGTGGTGGAGGCCATCCAACACTACCTCCTCATAGCCTTGGCCATTGCTCGGCATTCTTGATATCCAAAAAAGAGACCACAAGTCTAGTAAGGTCTCCCCCTCTGCTGTCGCCACTATTTTCCATCGGTGGTTGAAGTGCTCCGCTAGTGCCTGGATGAGCCCCGTATAGTAGGGGTACCCATATAGCGCTGTAGTCATGGCATACTGGATCCCCATCCGATCAAGAAGCATCCTGTAGTGATGAACCATGCCCATCAACTACTCCATTGTGCCCTGATAGTATCTGTGAGAAGATATCATGGACCAGCGGCCATAGCAGCTGACAACGGTTTGGAGAAGTATCCCATCTAGCAAGCTATGGCCGTCATATCCTTCCCTAGCAAAATTGAAGCCCTGATGGCTCCAGTGTCAACCCCATCTCCCCCTCAATCTTGACTCAGTGGTGGTCATGGAAGTCCCAAGAAGCTAGACCCAGTGCTCCAACCCGAACCCTAAACTAGTCTGCCCTGCTGAAGAACCCTAGGCAACCCACACTGGGGAATTGCCTCTGCCTTTAGAAGTCCACCGAAAATCGAGGAAGCTGTATACTGCAACCCCGTGCAGGCTATCCCTGCCAAGCAGAATGGCCCGCTCTAACCGGAGGCACTCTCCAGCCACAGAAGGGTCTCCTTCCTATGTACCAGCAGGGATGAAGCTTCTCATAAACTCAAACAAGTGCCGGTCCAAGGGAAACTCTCTCGGGTAGCCTCCCGAGCGGTCGTACGTGTAAATGTCGCTGCTGTTGAAAATCCAAGCCAACTCCATGGCCCTGGCTTCACTCGTCCCCTCTCCAGCGGGACCCTCAGCCACCAAGGATCGCCCCAAGTCCAATTGGCCAATAGTGGCTACGGTAATGGTGGGCTGGCCTAGAGGAGGCATGGGCCATCCAGTCCACCTCACCCAAAAGTCCTCCTCATGGGCAACATGCCTCTGAGCTCGATCATCTCTACCGAATCTATCCATAGTTGCAAGACCATTGCATAGAAAAGGGGTGAGTATATATTGTTAGCAATATACAAAAGGCTAGCATGTTGTGTCCCTATGGTTTCGATGCTATCTAACACCATGAGTCATTAACATTCTAATCTCTTAATTGTTGATGATGTCAATACTACATCTCTACATTGAAATTCTCATAGCAGATAAATCAGAAATTACAAGAGATGAAGTCCAATAAACACGCCTAAGATACATCAATTCAATTCATTGTCAAGCAATCTGATGACTAGTGTGAAGCTTAGAAAATCTGGAAAAATCCCTCGAAGGCAACCATAGAGAGGCCGGAGTCGCTCGAGTCATGCTGCGTGTCTGATATCAGCGACTGGCTCTCGTGTCCTCACCAGATTGTGTCATGTCTTGTTTTATTCTGCGTTATACAACTATGAGGTCGTGCATATGTTTGAACATGTATTTCACTCACAGTTACTTGCATATCCTTCTGCATGCCAATTGTCACATAGCATACTGATAAGGAAAGTTTAAATATTTTTAAATCAATCCTCCCCACACACACATTTTATTTGTCACATGTCTTCACATCATGTCATGCCAAAGTTCATCCTGAGAGCCTTTGCAATAATGCATTGCAATCCTTTAGGTTGCATCATATTCATGTTTTTGCCCTCATCACATCCATGGTTGCAGGTAGTATTAGAATTTCATTGAACAGTTTACACTCATGCACACACTAAGGGGGAGCAACCACATTTGTTATGTGGACTTAGTGTTAGGTTCAGATATGAGTCATGCATCAACTCTGGAACTTCTTAAGGGGATGATTGGTTGACAAAGGGACTTCTCATGACATTGCAAATAAATTTGAAATGAAACTGACAAATCAAATCTTTCTATAATTGGATGTAGATCACAATCCTAAGAGTACAAGAGAGGTTAGGTTACCCATGTCAAGCTTGAATCAATTGAGAAATACCTTGCAACGATGAAAATGATAAAAATTCCCTCAACTACCACCAAGAGATAGGTAGTGACCTTGTTGAGAACCCAAAGCACGATGAAGTAGATATTCAAAAGCATCTTCAAGTAAAGCCCACGTTGGAAGTGATAAAGAAGCATGGAATGACTGAAGTAGAATCTACGTCAAATGCAATGGTGATACAGGATGGACACGTGACCTGGGACTCTAGCTCGCGGGTGTCTCTAGCGAGAAAAATGCGTGGGACCGTGTGCGGTTGAGAAACTGACAATGAGTCAGGTAGTCAGGTCTTCCGTGCTCGGATCGAGTCACGGGACAGGTCTCGCTCTCTCTCACACATTGGTGATAATATATGATATCGAGCTAATAATCCTATCACATGCTCTCTAGTAGCGACATACAGAAATATACGAAATAAAGCAAATGCCGAGAGAGGAGTAGGCACGATACCTCCACGCTCCGGCCATGGGGAAGATGATCCCAGCCAAGTGCGATAACTCTGGGTAAGAAAATATTACAATAATTACAGAAGATAATTTTGCTACCCACTCTACGCATGGAGGTAAAAGGATACACAAGTAGGCCCAGGAGGACTGATCTTGGGTTGACGAGCAGCACTTTGATCACCCCGTCGGAGCGGTTCGATTGGCGTAAGCTGCTGGTTGTGGGGCCCACGTGCTGGTCAGCGGGTCCGAGTGGGCCCGGAGTGGTACCACTGTGACAGTGGCTCATGGAGAGGCACTCCCTGGGACAGTGGCACCCTGGTTCACTTCGTGGGTGGCGAGGCGGTGGCCGGGCAGTCATTGCGGTTTGTTGTCCATGGACCTGCAGTCCTATTTTTGTAGTGCGTGACCCGAAAAAAATGCATGCTGCAACCAACTGCGATGTTGGATCGACACGAAACCTACACCGTTGGAAAGCCCTCTCAGAGATCTTCAACCAAGGACTGGGGCAAGAAATTTGAGGACTCTGTATTGTTCGTGGAGGATTTTATAAGGGATGGATTGACAGACTCAGAAAACTCAGGATAGATCAGAATTTTCCTGATAATGTGCATTGACAGACACTCAAACCTCAGATATGGAAGTTGACCTCTTCGGGCGTCTGTAGTCCCCTGCTCTAAATTTAGCATCTTGAATGGCCATTGGTCATGTCCGATGGGCAACAGTAAAATCCTCTCCCCGGGATTAAGTACGACTTCTGTTGTTTAATTTGGTCCATGTATATGGCATTCGTAAATATTCCCCGATGACTAGTGTATGACTATGTATATGGTATGTTGGTATTTGATCGACGAACTCACCCTTTTCTATCAATAGAGGAGATGGCCATCTGCCCTTTCACCTCCATCCCTAGGTTGTAGGGCAATGGTGTACTCCAAAATTGCAACTGGGCTCCTGCCTGGCCTGTATCATCGTCTATATGATTTCTTTTATTCCATCCTCAATAGGTCACTGCGTGAGCTCTACCCGGTGTTCGACAGATTGCCTCGAAGAAGCTCTATCTTCCGAAGTTGTCGCCGTGGTGTGTTCATCTCTTCCTTCGAAGGGTTAATGGCTCACTCTGAACAGTCACGTATGCAGCACTCTTCGTGGTGATTTCCTCACTTTGGACCCTTCTGGCTGAGTGAAACTTTCGAGTCACTCATCGCACTAGTGGGTTATGCACATCAGTCCATGGCAGGGACGCAGGTCTGCTGACTCCAATAGCATGTCCCATACCCCCTTTTGTTTAGGATAAAATTGTGGTTCATCCGGTGTTTAAATTATCACCAAGTAGGTCTAGCAATCTGTCACCGGGGAGGGGACACATTCCCCATTCACTATTTCTTCATTTATGATTCTAAGCCACATTGGCTCTCAGTGGCTTGCTCTTCCATGGCATAGTATCTTGAGAACCTTCCTCTCGGGGTGGACAATGAACGTCACCTAGGTGACAACACAGAGGACCCTCATCGTGAAGCTCTGACCCTAGATTATTGGGACCCTTAGTAGGCTAGGCCTTAAGGTTTCCACATCCAACGTGGGTTACGAGACCGCCATGTTCGGCCTCTCGGCAATTATGGGTTTTATTTCAGATTTTTCTATGTATGAATCTTGATTTCATTTCTTACAACTTTCAAAAATAAGGGGAGATGCTGCCCAAATCTTTCCAAGTTTTCCTCGACCGTTTACCTCGATTGAATGTCTTTCATTTCAATCCAAATTGAGTTCAAAGTCCACACTTGGTTTTTGTATGATACTGTATGAATGGCTACACATGATATGTCTGCTACAAACTCTGTATACCCATGCTCGAGAATGAACCTCGCACGGATGATGAACTGTGAGACTAAGAACAATAAGAAGTCTAATACAATAAACACCAAAGTAATTGCCAAGCCCCATTCATCCCTTCAAGGTTAAGGTGAGCAGTTCAACGACATAAATCAACAGCATCCCCTGGGCCCTTGACTGTGTCAATCCCCCTCAATCAACTTCCCTAGTAATTCTAACCCAGGCTAAAGCTTCCCTGCATCGACCTAATACTACCCAGATCGTCTCCATGGCCAGAAGATCGGATTCCCCTTCAAAAATCCTGTGAGTCGGCACCACTTCCCTTCATAGGAAGTGAGTCGGTGACCAGCCCAGCGGGTCGGTGCCCTGTTGGGCCGATCCAACCTCTTCCCGCTCACCCTCCCTCTTCAGTGCCGCCGATTCACTGCCCCGTAGCACCAATCCACCCGCTCTCACTCCACTCTCCTTTCTCAACGGTGCCGAATCACCTATATCGTGCTGACTCATTTCCTATGGGCGCTGATTCATCACCCTTTTAGTTAGGTCAACTTCATGCGAGCCTGGAGTCGACTCCAGCCTTTGTTAACGTGGGTGATCGTGTCGGGACCCTAAGTCCGCCATACCGTAAAGGCTATGACGTTAACTACGCCCTTCCGAAGGAAGGACAACCCTTGATTAATTGCCAAGATAAAAAGCGATCGGGGCTAAGTGAACATCTGTAAATGCGAGAAATGAGAAATGTTTATTATGCAAGGCGAGACTTAAGCATACACTCAAGCACATGATGCATGAGATGTTCACTAAATCGACTTCCAATACGTGGTGGAGAACTTAGATCCGAAGATCACCTCACGCTCAGTGATAACTTCTAGTCAGATTTAATCTGATTTTCCGCAGATCACCATTTGATATACCAAAGAGTCACAACAGGCAAGCACACAGAGTGAGATAGATATGTATTCATGCAGGCACGTGTAAATATGTTCAATTTTTTTGTCATTGCCATTATCTTTATTATCACAATCATGTTCACTTCTTCATTTATTCTCCTTCTTTTTTATATCTTCATTATTATTATTATTTGATATTATTATTTTCTTTATTTCACACAGACATAGCAGCCACATAGTAAGGGAAGGAAAGGTGGACTAGGGAGAGTGTGATCCGACAAGGAAAAAGCATATGGAAGAGTGAAATGAATCGGCGAGGGAAGTTGTATCGGCGTAGAGAGAGGATGGGGAAAAGAAAGGAAGAAGAAGGGTGAGTCGACGCAAAAGGGATGAATTAACGCGGGGGAATAACAGAAAAGGGAAGAAAGGTGAATCAGCAAGGAATTATCCTACGTAGGGTGTTCTCACACCGATTCATCTAGCTTTCTTCTCCTCGCTAGATCACCTGTTGGGGAGAGATAGCCACCGATTCGAGCCATCATGCCCTTCATCCTTTGGATTTTATTTGGCCAGATGAGAGGGGTTAAATGCCCAAGTGAGCCACCCCTTTAGCTACCATTTCTTATCTGAGGGACCCACTCCCTCCTTCTTGCTCGTGATGCTCACAACAGAGAGGGCTGACATGATGCATGCAAACACAAGAGTCAATGCCATAAGGGTTTGGGGTCGACATAGGGGCTAACTGGAATGAAAAGGGGTCGATGCACTGGGGGGCTGGGGTTGACGCGGTGCGCTGGGGAACCAATTGGGAGAAGGGGGATTTGACACAGTGAGGGCTTGGAGTCGACGCAGGGGCCATCTGGGAAGAAAAAGAGGTTAATGCTAGGGAGTTTGAGGTCAACCCATTGTGCCAGGATTCCATTGCGTTAACTCACAATGGTGATAGGGGCGACGCACCGCCCTAGCAGGGACCCTTTTTATTGACTTCATCTTCCTTCATTCTATTTTTGTTCATGTCATGGCATCGCATGTTAAGTCCAGGGACATGTATTACCCTTTTATTGTGCATCTCACTCTCTTGTGTGCATGTGTGATTCTGCCCCTTCTTCATTAAATCCCGTGTTCATTTTAGAGAGAAGCAAGGACCTGAGGGTCCATGCAGTACATGTGGATCAACCACATCATTCTTATCGACCTTGAACTCATATGTTCAAGTGAGGCAAGTTCAATTGTTCGGTCCTTGTGCGAGGTTCATACTCGAGCACATGCTTTTATAGGGTCCACGACGGGCCCACACACCATGCCATAGCACAAGTTTTATAAATAGTTTATTAACACTAGATGTATGTATATTTTTTTGTTATTATTGATTTTTATTTCAGTCAAAGCAAGGAAAGCAAAGTAAGCGGAAAAGTCAGAAAGGTGATGAATGAATTTCGGCAGCATCTCTCCCAGACCCAGGGCGTTGGACCGAGACGGGACCAACCCGACCCGACCCAGGCCGAGATCGGGTCGGCCGAGTCGACAAATCTTGGCACAAAGTCTTATTGAATGCTTTAGCCAACCCGTTCGCCTGGGGGTTGTATGGAGTGGATGTCCTCCAATCAATCTTTTACTTTCTGGCCAACTTATAGACCTTCTGATTCTGGAAGTGGCTTCTGTTATCTGAGACGATCCGGTCGGGAATGTCGAACCGGAATATTACATTTCTCCAGATGAACCGGGCTACAATTTCTCCCGTCACTTCTTTCAGGGCTACAGCCTCTGCTCAGCGGGAGAAGTAATCTGTTATTGCTAGGATATACTTGCACCCTGCGGAGGATGGGGGGAAAGGACCCACCACGTCTGTTCCCCATTGGGCGAACGACCAACTGGGTGCCGTTGGATGTAGCTGTGTTGGCGGCCGCCTAGAGACCGTGGCATGCTCTTGGCACTTCTGACACGACTTGGCATATTTGTAACATTCATTGAACATTGTCGGCTAATGGTAGCCTAACTTTTTGATTTCAATTTTCATTTTCGGCCCAGCCTGGTGTGCTCGAGCCAACCCAGCATGTATTTCTTTCATCACCCTCCACGCTTCTTCTATTGAGAGGCATCGAAGGAGTATCTTTTTCTTGGCATTAGCCATAATTCAGAACAGGATTCCACTCCTCAGTTCGTAAGAATCTTTCATTCTGATCAGCCTGATCTTTTCTTCCCTTTGCTTGGGTAGCTGCTGGTGTTTAAACCATTGTATGAGGGGCGCACAAAAATCGGATGAGCCGACCATTTCTGCGGTTGCTACTTCAGGCTCCTCTCCTCCTAATTCTTCTCTTGTCATGTTGGGGACCAGTCGTCGATTGATCACCCGTATGTTGAGTGATTAGTCTGGCGGGGTTGCCAGTGAGCTTGCTAACTTTGCTAATACATCAGCCTATGTATTTTGACCTCGGCTGATGTGGTTTATTTCAATCAAGTAAAATTCCTCTTGCGAGTTTGCTATGCAATGCCACTGATGATACCCCATTTCGACATCAGACCAGTCCGTGGGAGCCTTCGTCGTTGGCCTGCGCACTACACCAGCACCTTGCAGGCAAACATATAAAAGCTCGTGCACCCGACACCATTGCTACCCGTCAACCCTGCCCTTAGAGTCCCAGTTCCCTCATGTTGTAGCCTATTATCTCCCTGTGAGGGGTGGGCAACATTTGTGGCTTGTACACTTATTTAATCTTTGTTGTGTACTGGGACTCGATGGGCCAGCCGGGGTGTCTTTCCCACGCACATAGCATGGAGGTACGCATCCTGCTCCTTCTTGGCATTTGTTTCTCTAGTATTTATTCTACTACCACTGTCGTGAGTGATAGGATCCTAGCCAGGGATATTCCAACACCACTGCGAGAGTGAGTGAGACCCCCTTCCTGTAGCCTACCTCGGTTGTGAGTGTGTGATCGAACTCCCTAGATGACGGTGGTTCCTCAACCGTCGGATCCTCATGTTTCTCTTGCATGGGATGACCGAGTGCCGCATAGTTTCTGTGTGAAGCATAGTTCTCCTAGGAGTTTATGCCAGAGTCATGCCTTCGGGCGGCTCCTTACGCTTGCATGCTGATCTCGTTTCATGCATGTTAGGATAGCATCGGGCTCTCAGGTTAAGAGCTTAGGGACCCTGATGGGGACATCACTTACCCTTTCACTCCGAGGGGTCCTGCTGCTCGCCATTGTGTTCGCCATGATTTGTGGAGTGACAAAAGTCGAAAGTGCAACTTCCTGAATGCCACCCTTTTTTTTTGGGTCAACAGCTTCTTGAATGTCAACTGCCTCAACTTGAGCAGGCTACGTTGACCTCTGCACCTTCCTTGGAGTCGTCGAAGAGGTCAACCGACATGGGAGACGATATCCTATGACGCTGTAAAATTCGCGATGTTGCCACCTTGGCCTGCTGATAATTCAAAACGACTACCCTCTCGTCGTCCAAATCAAACCTAACACTCTCTTCAGTGCACTCCTCAACCAAGCTACGCAAATGCTTCAGATTCTCGATCTCAACACCGTTCACCTTCTTCACCTGGTCAACATCAAATACACACAATTTTTTGTTAAGAGGTCCACTGGCAAAGGAACAACAGGGACAACAGAAACAACTTGGTGCATCAGTGTAAATCTTCATGTTATGTCCCCAAGAGCTGGAGTTCTGCCCCATAAGAAAGAAATATAGTTTTCAAGATAATGACATTAAAAAGAATGTAGCTGTGAACAGTAATCTTTATGTTATGCACTCATACCCAAACAAGAACAGTGGGGGGCAATCAGTCTAGAAAGCTTTAGGTGAACGGCAGGAACAAATGCAGATTTGTAGCAGCCCAAATGTCAGCAAACGCTTGCCAACGTGTTTTCAAGGGAAGGCCTGCTATTCCTCTTTTAGCAACGATGGCATGTCTTATTATTAGTAAATGGATGAGCTAGATTTTCCAAATTTATAATGAGTTCTTATGGCAACTGGACTTGGAACTGAAACCCTTGATTTCCCAGCCAAGCATGTAGAAGTTGGCCAAGAGTCAAAAGATGAGCTTAAACTGATCGCACTTAACCAATCAAAGCGAAGTTACTCTATACATCTTATATCCTATGTATGGTAAATATAATTGCATGAAAGTGTAAGAGAAAGAATATCCATGATTAGTTACCATAAACATTAAATCTCTCACATTAAGTTATAGAACTAGCTTTGTACTGGCTAGATTACACTCGAGAATTATTTTCTGGAGATTAGTGGCTCAAGTTCATGACAACCAAAGAAAGTATGGACTCATGAAACAAACGTTTTAAGTTCAGTGGATATTATTAATGTTTGTTGAGAATTCACTCTACAAAAGGAAAGAGGATGTATGGGAATGGAGGTGGGAGAACACTGGAAGCTTCACGGTGAAGTCCGCATATGAGTTTGTGGCTGATGGCGAGGTTTGCACTCTGCAGCGCTATGGCCACACCTATTTGACACCCTCATTCACCATTGAAAGTGAATCTCTCATCAGGGGATAGCTCAGTTGAGGCAACGAACATGCACTAATTGGCTTTGTTCATAGAAGGCATCCAGACTTATCACTTAGGCAGCAATTAGTCAGAAACGACTGAGCAAATGTATCGAGAAGGTACAATCTCTTCTGCAGTGCTCCAGCAAAGATGGAGCAAAGTCCAAGTAGGTGGTGCCCACGCAAGAGCATAAAGAAGCTATTAAATAGGAGGTGGCGAGCCTGGCCACTGAAAGATGATCAAAAAAAATTTGACTATGTTACACCTTAGGCCACCTAGCAGGAGGAATTACAGGATACACAATACACGCCGCAGGAAATGTAGTGAGGTACATGGATGATAGGGTCGAAGGATGGGCCAGGCTCATGCTTAGTGGATGTTCATAGACTTCAGAGTTGCTGCACATACATTGCTCTTATATTCCCAACTTCTTTTTTCTGTTCATGGATTGTGGGCTATGGCACAAAGATAATAGTTATTCAATCACGTTCTTAATCGGCACTCTTCTTCTTTTCTTCTTCTCTGGCTCTCTTCTCTTCTCAGTGGCAGCAGATTTTCCTTCTTCAAATTTGCACTTGGGTCTTGAACGACGACCGGTTGCATTTATAGCTCCCACGGAAGAGCATCAGGAGTGTGTATGGCGTGATCTTCCCCTTAGCGCCTTTCGGAACACGTGAACCTCTGATACACGTGTCAGAGGGCTGCAACCTCAGATCACGTGACCTATCATTGGTGGAACGTCTTCGACAGATCAGAAAGTACCTAGCATTCTGTCAAACAGTTAGACTGTCAGGTATGGCTTATTCAAGAATTATGTGTTCGAGACATCATGTTAGAAAGTGAAAACTAGCACGAAGACATTTCAACAAGTTCACACATAAACATGCACGAGGTAGCCTTTTCAAGCAAGAGATGTGCTCGAGATGGATTCCTTAGAAAAGTGCACGTAGTAGCTACAATAGTGCAGGAAATGTGAAAGCAGCACAGGGTTTAGAGCTGGAAAAGTTACGTGAAGAATAACGACCACAGGAGAATGCACGAGGTTAAAAAAAAAAAAGAATTGTTGTGCAGTAAGTATAACTGACCCAGAATGACTCGAGGTATTAAATTCAGGAAGAAAGAACATCATGAGGTAAGAAAGTGGATAAGCAGCACGAGGTTATAACATGGAAGACAACACGAGGTCTAGAAATGAAGAGTCAACACAAAGCATGCCCTCGTTAATAAAAAAAACTGTACGAGTTATGAACACTGTTCATACTCGACCTTCACATGGTCAAGTACGATTTATGAAGTTGAAACCTACACGGGGTACCTCCTTGTCAGTGCAAAAACTGCACGAGGCATGAATCTTATAAAAGCGACACGGGGTAGCTCGAAAAGTGCACGAGCTACGTTTTGAAAAATAGTGCTCGAGGTATCCTTTCAAAAACTGCACGAAGTATGTGTTTTTGAAAACAACACGAAGAGCGTTCTTTACCAGAAAAAATGTGCTCGAGGTATGCTTCTCGAAAAACTACACAAGGTATATTTTTAGAAGGTAAAATTTGCTCGAGGTATGCTCTTCAAACAACTGCACGAGATGCCTTTTTCGAAGGCAAAACCTACTCGAGGTATGCTTTTGAAAAATTACACGAGGTGCCTTTTTCGAAGGCACAAACCTGCTCGAGTATAACACTTGGAAAGCAGCACGAGAAATCAATACTGTTCATACTCAAAGTATGAAGAACAAGAGCTACACGAGGTTTCTTTTCAATAGAGAGCAGCTCGAGGTGTGAGTACTGTTCAGAGCAGCACGAACCATAAAGTGGAGAAATGTGCTCGAGGTACCAAAGAGGTACATAACCTGCTCGAGGTATACAGACGTGCAAAAAGGACATGAGGTATAGAACAAGGGAAACGACATGGGGTACGAAATAAGAAAGACGACATGAGATATGAAGATGGAAGAATAACACAAGGTATAACAAAGACAGAAAAATAACACGAGCTATGAGGATGTAAAAGCGACGCGAGCTATGAAAATGTAAAAGCGACATGAGCCATGAAAATGCGAAAATGACACGAGATAGGAAATGATAAAAACGACACGAGGTATAACAAAGACTCAAAAACAACACAAGGTATGAAGTGAGAAAAATGACACGGGGTATGGAAGTGAAGAATCTGCATGAAGTATGACCTCTTCAACAAAAGACCTACACGAGTTATGAACACTGTTCATACTCGAGGTTCACGTGGACCCAACAACCTCCCCTCCACCTCCCACAGCCATTAGCCTTCACCCCTTCACAAATCCCATCACCCCCAATACACCTATTACCCTCCTGCACACCCAGTTCGCAGGATGCAGTAGAAGCCCATTTTGCAGAGGCTTCCCCATGGTCATCTGACATCCACTGGAGGCCTACCATACACCGTCGGACTATCTTTCTCTTTCATAGTTACTACATTTCGCAGGACTGATTTGGGTTTTTCTTTGTGATCTTCACATGATTTTACAGGTCAGCATCACCCTAGCACGAGGCCCATCCCCTCAGGCCGGTCGGAAGGGGTGGAGGTTCAGATCCTACAACTTGAAATCTGGTGGCACTGAATGGTCTTCATCCTGTCCGTCTGAAGGATAGAGCGGTCCCTATAGCGCCATTCCACTTCTTCCTGTGGCCTGCTTCGGACCGTCCTGTCGTCTACCAGGTTTCGTCCCACGTCCTTTCCAGTGCTGGTGAGCGGTCTATCGAGTGACCGCACTCTTCGCACAGCGGTTCATCCAAGACCGTGTACTTCTGCAGTGCTATCTTGAAGTGAGTTCCTTCTCCCTTTCCAAGGTAAGGGTGTATTTATTTTACATTCGAAACATTGGTGGTGATCACGATCACATATTCACGTCCTTCCTCCCTTCTAGCTTCATTCTTGTTTACTTCTATATTTATATAGTCAAAAGGGATTAAGGGATTAGGAAGGAAGGGAAGGAAAACATGTCTACACATGACAGCCCACTTGTAGGGAAGTCCTGCTCTCGAGATAGAGTAGGTGGAACAAAAGGAACATGCTCAATGCGAGGAGCTGAAGGATAAACAGACGAAAGAGGAGGCCCATAAGAGGGATGTTGGGTCGAAGAGTGACCCACATTGGAGTAAGCGAGATGGGCCGCCCCATCCTGAGGGCCAGAGAAATTGGCTTGGCCCACGAGGACCTGCGACGCTGAAAGAATGGATCCGTAAGCATCAAGCTAGGGAGATGGAGGAAGGCCAGTCTTCCCTTTGTCAAGAGTTTTATGGGCTGAACCAGAAGATTGGCTGGCCTCCAAATTAGAGAAGCAAAGGATTTTGGGTTGGACCAGAGTAAGACCAATCGAAGCAGGTGAAGCTCCTAGCCCATTAGCCCGGGGCTGAGAGATGGAGGTAGCAGATAGAACCTGTGAAATGGTAGGAGACGGGGCACCTGACCCTTGCAAGGTATGATAAAGGGCCTGAAGCTGGGCCAGATCTAGTTGGGCCATCATCTGGAGAATGTGACTTATGGAATTGTAGGAAGGGGGTTTGGAAAGAGAGGCCTGACCACCCTCAATAGCAGCGGATGGTGGAGGAGGAGGGTCAGACCCTTTTCCAGATTGGACAGTCATGACCCTGGATGGGTCTTCTAGAAGCCCCTAAGGAAGGGAGTCCTCATGGGAATGGGAGAAGTCATAGGATGACATGGTGGAATCAAACAAGGGGTTGAGATAAGTGGTAATGAAGGAATTGCCCCTATGAGAAGATCCTATGGATTTGAAGCAACTCCACATGCACTGTTGCACCTAAAGATTAAGAGAAACAATGATGACTACTCAACACAAAATGACCAAAGGGATGCATACACAAATCAATAGAAGATAACCAAGGTCAACCAAGTTATAATGATGCACAAATTTTTTTTACTTAGCTTCCCCTTTTGAGAACCTTAGTGATTTTATTAAGCAATTTGTTCACTCCAACAAAGTAGGTCCCTAATAGGGGTGGATTATGGCAACACTGTATTCAACTAGTCAAAACTCCTGATATTGGAGCCCAGAAGCTTTTCACTGACTTCCGCTGATAAGTCTCTGCGGCAGATGGTGATCGCGTCTTCGGGCGTCGGATGATTATCGCAGCGCATGCTGACGTCCCTCCATCGCTTGATGAAGTCCAACGTAGTTTCACCCTTCTTCTGCCGGAGGGCACAGAGCTCCGCCAGGGAGACTTTGTGTTCGACCATTTGGAAACGGTCGACAAACTTCTTCTGCATATCTGCCCAATCAGCAACAGAATTGGGCTTGAGCCTTGAATACCACAGGAATGCGGTGCTTGTCAATGATGTGGCAAAGTACCACAACAAATATGCTTCTTCCAGTGCCAATTCACCTATGGCCGTCATATAGTAAGCCAGGTGTTCATGGGGAGAGCC
This sequence comes from Amorphophallus titanum, assembly GCA_024336825.1. Lineage (NCBI taxonomy): Eukaryota > Viridiplantae > Streptophyta > Magnoliopsida > Alismatales > Araceae > Amorphophallus > Amorphophallus titanum. The sequence goes on from JANBPO010002596.1 coordinate 6,067,341, forward strand.
CTGCCCGTTGAACTTCTGAAGCTTCGGGGTTTTCGGGCAATCAGGCGGAAGCTTCTTGAATTGATGGTGGAGGGGACAGGGCACGTTGTACAAATCAACGGTGGCCACTCCCTCCCCATGTTGAGCAAACTTCGCCTCCACGATGCGCTCGATCAACTGTCTCTGCGTCATAAGGCTTTCTGCAGCGGGAGTGGCAGACGATCGCGCATTGGTTTCATGCTGCTAAACTTCAAGTTCCACCGCCAATGGCAATTTAGCCGCGGTGACAGAGGCGTTAGCCGCGACTGGAATGGGGGAAGGCTGTTGCTCCATTCCGATGGGTGCCGCTTGAGGTTGAACAGGGGCCTCCTTTTCGCGTAAGAGCAATTGCAGGAGGTTCTTGAGTTCTTGGTTCTCGCGTCGGAGCTCTTCCAACGCGGGAGTATATGTCTCTTCCCACAGATCTTCCTCGTGCCGGGGGTGGCCATCCCCATCGACACTATGAACGTCCTCTTGGCGCTCTTCATGCCGCGCCGGTTCAGGTTGAGACGTCCCAGCGGCTGGTGCTTGTTGTGTTTGTGCCAGGATCCGGGACACGGGCGTCGACCTCCTCGAATATTGAAGAGGCTGGTTGAGCTCCCCCGAGGTGTCCTCAGGCTATTTGTCGCCAGAGCTGGCATAGCATGTGAACACTTTGACAGAATCATCAGTCACCTGAACCACTTGCTTTTTCTTGGGCGGCTGCCTATCAGGCTTGGGCAACATCCCTGGTCTGTCTAAGATAGAAACTCGGGATGTGGAAGCTTGAGGGAAGCGATCATCCTCCGTGTGCATGGAACTGGCCCACGGGGAAGTCGGCCGCACCTTTTTGCCGGTTCCTTGGTGCTTTTGTCCCTGTAGGGGCTGAGTTGTAGACCTCAAAGATGTCAAGGCCTCAGTGTTTGTCGGACTCCACATTTGCTGAAGATCTGACATGCGGAAGGGCTTCTCCGCCCTTGCACGCCTTATAATTCGGGCCTCCTCCTTGGTGACCCATATCTTCTTGAGGTGGAGCTGACACTCCTCAATTGGGTTGCCCCCCGTCTTTGCCTGGGGAGCTCATGACTTGGGCCGCTGCAGGGGACCTTGAGTTGCCGCCGGTACGACGGGCTTCTTCTTTTTCGCTCCGCCCTCTCGGACTTGCCGGAGGAGTTCGAAGCGATTGGAGGTGGGGATGGTTGGGGCATGACGGTCCCGTGGCGAGATCGGCTCGCCTCCATCGAGCCGGATGCTGATATCCCCAACTATCGCGGTCTTGCCGGAGCGAGATGTTATCGCTGCAGGCTGTGTACCCTTGCGGCTATGGCGTTGCCCCCGTTGAGTAGGAGCGGCGGTGTGATCATATTTTAGATTCCAGTTTACATTTTAAGTGCTTGCATGTTGCATTTTCCAGATTTTTCATTCTACCTTAGTTAAATAAAAGCTTGGCCCCTTGACCCACTATCAAGGACAAGGTTGAGGAAAGTCTCTTGCTTACTGAGCAAGGGGCCAAGTCGGAACAGATAAACTAATTCATTTGCTAAGTCTTCTACAGGGACAGATATGCAAACAAAAGAAAGAGCAATCACAAGAGACACAAGAAATAAACAAAACCTATTTCATTTCCATTATGTCTGTCATGTATACAAAATGAGGAAGGATATACAAATGTATCACTCGAACTCTCCCTTCCACCCTCCTCACCACCCTCTCTGCGTGAACTCTCTACCTCTCCCAGTCCTCCACCACAAGGAGGAAGCCTACGAGGACCTATCGATGTCTGCGAGGCCGCACTCCTATCGCCCCACACTCTCCTCTTAGCCTCTAAAATCCTCTGATGCTCAGAGGAAGTAACAAGAAAATCTATGCTAGAATAAGCACTAGGCCATCCCTCTCATTGGGCACTCACGCCCCCTCCAGTAGTGGTCCTCTGCATCCCTCGCACGTCACTCAGCTACTCCTAGCCTAGTGCTCAAATGTATCCGCTCCCTCTCTCTCTCCAATCTCTCACGCTCCCATCTCTCTCTCTCATGCTCCTCCCTATCTCTCATCCTCTCTCTCCTCTCCACGCCGAGCAAGATGCATAGATCCATCACGTTCTAGAGGAGTTCCTCGGTATCATGATGTCTCAGCTCTGTCAGCTCTACTTCTGCCACCTGTAGCTCCTTCTCCTGCACCCGAAGTTTAGGCCAATGTGTAATGTTTAATAAAAAAAATTAAAAGACTAGGCTAAGGGAGTAGGCTGCTTACTCTCTCGAGGAGGGAGGCCTCAGCTACCTCAGCATGAGCTAGTGCACCAGCAAGCTGACTCTCAAGCTTTGTGAGGTTACAGAAGGTCTGGGTAGAGGAAGAGGCACCGTAAGAGGAGTGAACTCTCTCTAGCTCCTCTTGTTGTAAAGAACAAGGGGGTTAGCAGTAATCAAAGGATACGCTTAAGAAAAATCACAGAGTTATAAGGTTTGGAGAATGCTAAACATAGAAAAATTGATCAGTCGACAGACATTGTAGTAGACTTGAGTCCCATACTTCTATGCATAGGCCCGAAGGTACGCCTCATCAGAATCTGCTCCTACAGGAACTGGTTGTCCACGCCACTCCCAATCAACGATTTGGTCATGTGCGCGCTGGCGCCAGTCATGCACCCCCTATAATCCATGAAACCTCCACCCTGGCCGAGGGACGGTGACCCAAGTCGAAAACTCAACTACCGCATGGTGGACCCCCAACGTCCTCATGATCAATTTGTAATGCTCAGTGTCTCCACTATGTTGAGGGTGTGCAACCAAATCTCTCTCCTGAAGTAGGGGACGGCAGCCTCCACCCATGGCATCTCCCCGATCTCCTCTCGATAGGGAGTCCATACCAAACCACCTGTAGAAAGTGCTTATTAGTGTCTATGCTATCATTAATATAATAGAATATGAAATTCGAAATTCTTACCTCTCCATGTGGCAAAGCGTCTATTGTATCCTGAATATGAGTGATTTGGCCGCTCAAAGACCAACTGTCTCACCACAGGGACTAGTACCATGCCAGGGGAACCAAGTCTGCACACATCTCCAAGCTATGTTTGAGTGTGGGAAGATACAAATAACTCCAAACCTGAAAAGCATAATGCAGCCAAAACATGCTCGGACTTATGTTTTCGACAAAGCCAAAACATGCTCGGACTTGTGTTTATCATCGTGGCCAACACATGCATGGACTTTGTGTGTACGAGGGCAAGAAACCTGAACAAACTGTGTTTTCCTTTCAACAGAAGATATGCACGGGCTTACAACCTGCACGGACTTAACTTGAAGACGTGCAACACGTACAAACTTTGCTTGAACAAAGTGCACAGACTTCTACATGCATGGACTCTAGAAACAAAATATGCACGGACTTATATTTTTGCTCAGACTAAAACTATGCACAAACTTTGCTTGTTTGTTGAGAAAAAGGTGCACGGACTTAGCATCGTACAGATATAAAATGTGCACATACTTGATGTGAACAATGTGCACGGACTTTTGTTGTGCAATGGAACAAACACATGCGCGGGCTTGCTTCATGCTTTATGAGGATATGTACAAACTTATGAGACTTTGCATGGACATAAGTTTTATACGCATTCAAACTTAATGTAAATATGCATAACGACAAAAGATGCACGGACTTTGCCTTAGACCTAATGCAGATATGCATGGACATTAAAACATGCATGGACTTATGTGCAAGACAAAAGTCTACACTGACTTATGTGATGCTTTACGAAAATATGCATGGACCTTGAATGCAACTAAGACAAACTATGCACATACTTTATGAGGCTATGCATGGACTTATATGTAATTTAGTAAGACGTGCATGGACTTATGAGACGTTCAACAGAAAAGTGCACGGACTTTATCAATGAACAAATCACACTGTGACCGTTGTGCAGACTAACAGACCATGCATGGACCTTATGATAAATAGCGAGTGCAGCATAACATGCAACGACCATCTAAAATGTGCAAGATGTCTGACCTTACAAAAACACAACATGCAGCGTCATCATCTCAAGCATATGGTGACTCATAGTGTTTAGTCCTCAAAATCATAGAGCAAAAGTTCAATCATACAGATTCATATGGTGACTTATGGTGTTGCTATCATCAAAACCATACATCAAAATACTAGATGTAATCATTCAATCATGTAGACTCATGTGGTGACTCATAATGTTACTATCATCAAAATCACAGAGACACAACAAGCAGCTCTTCTGTCTAAAAGGGACTGATCTGGAAATCTCATGATGACAAGGACAGTTGACTGTCCTAGGAACCTTTTCAGACCTCAAAATCATGTTTTTGGATGTTTATGGTTGCTATTTTTGATAACTAGATCACTGATGCATTTTGACGGGAGTTTCTTGAAATAGCTTGAGCTGCATCGACATAGTGAAGGTATTGGGTTGACGTCGCCTTCTGCTACGGGCCACTTGTTACTGCAATAAGCTATTTGTCAGCCCTATTAGACATTTTTCACTCTCATAGCTCATTTATTTTCCTTGCAATCCATTTGTCACCCTTATTTCCATCAACCATCGCCGTTGTCTTCACATTGCTTTTCTACCTTTGGTATCTCAGCTTAATTGTGTTGACACACAAGGATGCCGCGTCAATGTAGCTATGTTGGATCTGTTGATTTTAGCACCATTTGCCATTTATCAACCTGTTTGATTCATTTGTCAGCTTCTTTGAATTTCACCATTAATTGCATTAACGCCATTGAGCACTACGTCAACATTGCTTCATCACTTTTCACACTTCCAGTGTTGCGGCCCATTTACGCCCTTACAGAGCTATTTGTTATCACTATTGGCCATTTGTCTCCCTTAACCAGTTATTTTTTCACCATTATTCCTCAGTAGCCATCTCCTTTGTTCTGATTCTCATCCTTGGGATTTCAATGTAGCTGGCGTTGACGCAGTAAGGCATTGCGTTAACGCAACCTTCACTTGCGGGCCATTCATCACGGCTAAGACCCATTTGTTGTTGTTAGTGCCTATTTGTCACCCTTATCTGTCTATTTGTCACCACTAATGCTCAGAAGCTGTCGCCTTTATTTGCATTGTCAGTCTTGTGCATGTTTCTACTTGACTACGTTGACGCAAGGGAGCATTGCGTCGACACAACTATGTTGAAATTGCCCACTTCAGCTCCGCAAGACATTTTTCAACTCCGCAAGCCATTTTACAACCCTGCAAGCCATTTTATGCCCTTGGGTATCCATTTGTCACCCTTAAGGGTTATTTTTTAGCCCTGTGAGTTGTTGCCTTTCTATTCATATTTTTCTCAGTTCTGCTTGATTACGTCGACGTAGCTAGGCGATGGCATCGACGCAGTCTTCTTGAAGTTGCAGTTCTCATGTTGAACTCTGCTGCAATATTCTTGAGACGTATCTTGACTTGTTGGTTGTCATTTGAGAGCTTCTTTTGCAGACTTTCAAGGAGCTTGTTTGCTCAAGACATAAAGGGTTTAAGACTCACCAAGGTGTCATGAACATTTGATTAATATACAGTAAAGCCTTTGTTGAGAAGGAATAAAACATGAGTCTTTCCATGAAGGGCATTGCATGTATGCATCAAGAATGTTGTTATGCATAGTCAACCATATTTGAATCATAATCAACAAGACAGTAATGAGTCATAGTTGGACATCATCAAGATGATAGAATAAAGCATGTTCCACACATGCATAACATCTCTCGGGTAAGCCGCTCCACCACTCCCCTATGGGTCAGCACACGCGTGCCATAAGAAGGCTACGTACGACTAGTGGACAGTCAGTAAACGTGAACACCAGGAGTCATGGACGCACCCATCACGAGTAACACAGAGTACCAGGTGACTCAAGGCCACCAGACATGGGACAACCATCTAGACCTAGTAACCCAACGATCATTGAGTCACAAGACTCGAGTCAAGATTGTTGTACAGGATGACGCATGCCATCAATCGGCCTTAATCCTGGGGTCGAAACCATGGCATGATAACTCACGAGGCTATTCACAACCGCAGAGACCATTTCCTTATAAGGGAACTCGAGCATCCTCCTGCCCAAGGCTGGGTGACTAGACTCACAGTCCTAGGCCATACGCCAGCCCCACATGGAAAATGCCTCACGAAGAAACTAACATCGTGCGAAAATGACCCTCTGCACGTTTACCGACACATGGCAACTCGATCTAGCAAAAGCACGAAAGCCCGAAACAAATGGGGTCACTCAGATCCTTAAAACCTACAGACACACTAATCGAGATAACCGGTATCTCTGGACATCCCCAAAACATGAACACAGAACCCATGGGGTGTCCAGGACATTCACGAGACCAAAGACCGACCATTGGGTCACAACTGAGTTGATCGGGGGCCAGAACACTGCAAACAAAACATGCCTAACATGGAAACTAGGTGGTGGTCTTCCTCAGACTATCACCTCAGGTGGACCGCTACCATCAGATAGCGGTCCCCTCAGGACTGCAACCTGACAAAGGCAGTCGTATCCCAGATCGTAACGTAAAGAATGTGGCTAGGGGCTTGACAGCATTCTCAGGGCCCGTCAGAAAATCGCCAGGTGGTGGTCCTGGCCTGACCGCCACCAGCAGGTGGCGGTTAGTCGCGAGACCACTACCTAGATCCAACATACCGGGCCAAGTGGCTGTCCTTAGCTGACCGCCAGACCATCCGGAGGTAGGTGGTTATCTCTGGTACGACCGCTACCTGCTTTCGAGCCCAAAAATGGCGAACCCCATGGAAAATGTCATTCCACACCCCAATCACATTCATGGGAAGGGGAAAATAGGGGGAAACCATTCCCCAACCTCTCTAGCGCCGAGAGGACCCAGTCAAACCCCTAAAATGCAATCAAAACTTGAAATCCATCGCTCACCCCAAAATCATGAAATTTAACCCCCGATGGGAAATAAATCCTCTCGGCTCACCTCGGGCAACCAAACCGCAGGGAAATGAACTATAGGGGCCAAGGATCCATCCACCTACCTCCATCGAAGATTACCCGCACCGAGGTTGCCGATCTGCCATGAAAGTGCCGTTTAAACTGCCGCCGACAGGCGAACTCATGAACTGCCACCACCACCTCGATCCTTGTCCGACCCGCGTCGTTCCTTGCCCCACAAACATCGCCGCCTCACCCTCGTCCACCTCCGTCGGCCACCCAGAGAAGAGAGGGAGAGAGGAGAGAACATGAGAGAAGAGAGAGAGAGGGAGAGAGCAGAAAAGAGAAAAAGGGGTGACGTTTAAATAGAAAATCTAAAATTTTTTAAAAATATGAAAAATAGTAAAAAATACTCCCCACGATCTTCAAAAAATGCACAACGTGCTGGTAATGATGATTCTTCGAAGCGGGACAAGTGTTTGCCACAAGGGCCATAGATGTTCATCCGTCGGTTGGGCTTCTTTGAGGGTCACGCCATGGAGAGGCGGCCCTCAGAGGTCTCAGATGATTGAGGGTGAAGCAGGGGAGCAGAGGACTGAAATAGGAATAATTGCGTTAGCAAAAGGGCTTTTCTCTTATTCATCTTCACAAACGGGGGAAGAAGTTTTTAACACAGGGAGTTCATTTGATTGATGGAAGAGAATTACATTGCAAGGGGGGAGGAAGAAGGCATTGACGGGAAGGCAGAAGAAAGAACACAGAACCCCCCCGACTCACCTCTCACACTCACTCCCCTCTCTTTCCCTTCACTTCTCCGGCGCGATGTAGCTTGATGCACTCTTCAAGCGGGCTCTCCTTCGCTCAGAAGCTCTCTCCCCTCTCTTCTATTCTCTCTGCCTGCACATAGTCGAGAGCCTTTGCTTCACTCTCCACTTTCTTCTCTTCCTGCGTGCCGGAGGGGTTTTTTCTCTTGACAAATGCTTGTTATTTATACAGGTGAAGCACTCAAATTCTTTTATTCGAAGGTGAGCACGCCAAACACTTGCCCATGTCGTGCCGGGTATGCTGTCGCGCTTCTACGTTCGCCACGTTGCTGTTGCCATAACTTGCAGGGGAGTGGGCGATCGGCCGATGGAATGAACACACGGTGGGACAGGGCTCGAGACTTTCCATTCACGGCATATGCCTTGGTTGCCCACCGGATCACAGTGATGGTTTAACCATTTCAAGGCGTTCGTCGTCGTGCTATTTGCAGGAAACAGGGGACCGCATTGATGACAGGATGGCTTCACTGCACACCGTGTTAAGACTTCAGAGAATGGATGCTGGGTGCTTTGAGTGTGCCGTAATAAGAGAGGAAAGGGGGGCACGTCGGGTGAGCACTTGGAAGAATTACTTTTAAAATTTGGCAAATGGGCGCGCCGTATTACAATCCCAAAATGGGCGTGCCGGTTTAGCTTTTGGGCAAGTGTGACGCCTTTTTAAGCATCAAAGGGGGGCATTCTTCAAAGCTGATCGCGTCAGAATAACCATGCAAGTGGTGGCACCATTTTAGTGGATTCAAAGGGGTGGCCCTTCAACGGGAGCGCGCCGTATTAAGAGAAGTAAGGGGGGTGCACCGTTTTAAGGCCTTTCCGCGCCATTTTTAGTATCGAATGGGTTCTTTACGAAGTCGCGGCCATTTATATGAGTGTTGGCACTCCCAGAACGCTTTAGTTGCAATGCATGGCATCCATAGTGTTTCATTCACATCCTCTGGGGCCTCGGTCAAAGACTTTATGTACCTTCCGGTGCATGCCGAGACTGTGCCGGAGTCCCCAGCTTTTCTTTGATTCGGCCCTCGGGATGGCCGGTTAGAGAATTGTGGTTGTATCTTCTGCCTGGGGGCTTCCTTAATGGGTAGCAGACCGCAAAGTGAGTTCTCGTCTTGATCGGGTGAGGTATGAGTTTGTTCGACCTTCCCGTCTTCGACTTGCGCTTGAACGCGTAGACGCGAGTGCCGTATGATCATCATCGTCATTTTTTGACGTCCACAAATGCCCCCCACTCGCGGGTGGTGCAAGCGAGGGACGAGTGCGCAGGGCCCTTGAGTGTAGAGTTCTTTGAGAAGATATCTATTCTTCCGGGCTGGTGAGGTGCTAATCCGATGTAATTCGAGGGAGAGCGCTCACACCTTCAGCGAAGAGATGAGGAAACCGCTCCACCGTGTGCACACATCTACCGAAGGTGTGGTTGTGAATGAGCAGGTGGGCGCGGGTGGCAATCCCATGCCATCCCGCAATCCTCCTAGTCAAAGGCCACCACAGCAATTCCAACAACCCTCCTTCTTAAACCAAGCACCGCACCAACAAAATAAGCCTCTTCAGCCCTTCCGGCCTCCCCCTCCTCCATAGAACCAAGATATGCAACAAAATCCTCCAGCCCCTCCACAATACCACCAGGTGCCTCTGCCAGCAAATTACGACCCTCAATAGCCCAGAAGATCAGTAGGCCCCAAAAGAGCCCACTACCCTCCATTACTCGAGAGCCTTCCTGATATATTCAATGCACTAATGGCTGCCAACCTGCGCCTCCTGCCAAAAGAAAGAATGGCCTGGCCCCCAAATGTGGATACCTCTTGGTACTACATCTTCCACCGACAGTCAGGGCACAACAAAGATCATTGTTTTCATTTTAAAGATTATATATATGATTTGAATGATCAGGGAGGCATTGATTGGGATGAGATGAGGAAGTTTTTTATGACAATTAAAGCAAGGAGGCCACCACGTCATCAAGTGCCGCAGCAGGCTCAGTAGCTAGTTCAACAAATTCAATAACAGCAGGTCCCAGCACCGCAGCTAGACATGGGGATTCTCCAAAACCCTCTGCCGGAGGACCAGAACCAACAGGTAAACCCCATCACCACTTTTTACGAGTTGGAGAGAAGACATGGGTGGCATATAGAAAGCACCTTTGTCACTTCGATAAACTAAAATTCTAACTAGTTTCCTCAACTTTTAAGAACACCTCAGCCTTCTCCATTCCCGCAACCTTCCCGACCCCTCATACGTTCCACTAATCAAACCCCTTTCACCACCAACTCCTCGCCTCAGAAGCCTTTTCTTGTTCGTCCATCTCCTTCTTTACCCACACCGCAAACTCCGCCTACTTCCACCACCTCTTTGCTGTCCAGGCCACTCCTTATCCGCCCTTCACTAGCATCTCCATCCACTCAATACACTACGCCTCCTAGGCCTTTGCTGCTTCACCCTTCGCCAAATCCTCACACACCTTCTATCACTTCACCTGCCCCTTTTACCATAATCCCTTCCAACCCATCTGTCACTACATCGGCCATCTCAGTTCCTACCAACCCTCTATTGGAAAGGCCCCTTATCAGAGTCCCCCAACCGACTGTTCTTGTCCAGCTTGTCAACCCCGATATTCCATCTTCTTCCACTAACCCTTCATCCATCGGTCCGACGAAGGTGCAGGGTTCCCAAACTATGGTGCTCCACAGTGGGCAGATATTCCATTACGTGTTCCTACAACAACGAGAGCAAGAGCCCGTATAGGGGCAAGAAGAGCAACCACAGGAGCCGGAGTCCATACTGGGGACTCAGTATGATCTATTGAAACATTTAGACAGAACCCCAGCTAGGATTTCCATTCTGGAGTTGATAAGAAGATTGACCACCCATCAAGAAGCTCCCAAACAATACTTACAAAAGGTGATGGTCAATGAGGACATTCCAGCCGAGCAAATCACATCAGTTTTGACACCGACAGGGGATCAACCCGCTATCGTTTTTCATGAACATGAATTAGCTCCGAAGCCAGCTAGAACCTTTGCTTTGTGTATCACAGTAAATATAAATAAAGTGGCTGTCAGTCAGTGTTTGGTGGACACTAGTGCGTCTATTCATGTTTTACCGCCTAGCACCTTGAAAAAATGTGGCATTCCAGAAAGTGAGGTTCGGCCCTCATCCATCACGGTGACGAATAGCCAAGAGAGAGTTAAAGAAAATTGGAAAGCAGCCTAATGGGAGCCTGGGAGGGCGTGAATCCCGAGTCATACTCATAGGGTTGTGTAAACCTGGGACCCATCCTAAAGGCCATCGCTTGCATTTCTTCCCAAAACAATGGTGGTAAAGGAATATTGCTGAACGTATAATTTTGGATTAAGTCCCATTTTCCTCACCCCCTTGGCATCATGACCATGAAATTGGTCAAATCTCAAAGCGGGGCTTTGAGAAAAAAAACTGTGATAATAACAAAGCGAAGATGAAATTAAGTAATCTTCTGATGGTTGGCAATCCGGAGTCGTGTCCATGAGCTTGGATAAACACCGGGCCGACGGCCACCATAATAAAAAATGAATTATTAGAGAGAAACTAGCCCAGGAGAGAACATCGGAGTAGAGGAAATGCATCATACAGAGGGGAACATATGAGCTCATAATAAAAAGATCTGGGCTGAGGGCCCTATATTTCATTCATCTTTGAACAGAAAGATTTACATCTAGGCTATACATAGCCTCGTAACACGCAAAGAAAGAAAAAAAAGAGAGAGAGAAATACAAGAACCCACCCTCTTCTATAGATTGCTCTCAAACCCTCTTACTCCCTTTCTCACTCTATTTTTTGGTTTTCAGGCTCTCTTCTCCCTCACTCTCCCTCTGCAGCAACAACTTCAGAAGAACTAAAGAAGGGCTTTAGGAAGGGTTCGATGGGGGGCTGGAAGAAGGAGTCCGAAGAAGCTTTTTTGGCACCATAGGGAGCCCTTTTATAGGGATGCAGAGCTACTGCTCGGAGGAGGCTTTCCTTTCTCTCCCCCTTTTTTTTGGTTCTTTCTGCTACGGCCACCGTTGTTGGTGACATTGCTACTGTCACTGTCGATGTTGTGGCTGTCGCTGCTTCGCAGGAGGGCGCGATGAAGTAGAGGAAACCCCTTTCCCTACACCGGATGGGCCAACTGCTCCGACACCGTGCTCGCATGGAGGCAGCCATGCCGTTGACGCCGTAGGAAGAGCATGGGAGCATTCAATGCTCACCAAGGAGAGGAGTAGCTTTTGTTCGAGCAAGGCCTGCTCGGTGCTACAGTGGCCCACACGCGAAATTGGCGTCCATTAAGGTCGGCGCGGATTCTTGGACAAAATATGGAAGAATCAAAATTTACGTCCATGACCCTAACATTAATTAAAATGGCACCTTCTTGAAGAGGCATCAATTCATCATATTAATATCAAATTAAAATCAGAAATTCGCGTCACTTTGCTAAGGCGCCACATGTTGGATTGATGAAAACTGGGCTTAGCTTGTGCTTTCATGCATTATCTTCATGGTTTCTTTTTATGGTCTTTGATTCGCATGCAAACCAATTGAATTAACTTATTTTTAAGCATAGAAATACATGATTATGTGTTTGATGTCAAGAGGATGCATGTTTACATCATTGGGGTCTCATAGAATAGGCATTTCATTATTCTGGAACTGAATGGGTCGACCCCCTTCATGAATGGGTCAACCCCTGGGAAGAAATCGCCCAAACAGAAGCCCTGCCAGTAGATGGGACGACCCAGTTCCTAACTGGGTCGACCCCTGTGAAAACAATTTTTGCAGACAGAAACTGTCCCAAAGATGGGACGACCCAGTCCTATTCGCAGCTCCGCACGTGTTCTTCTTGGGCCTCCGGAACCCATCTGTGTGGCTACCTTTTGGAACGATATTTTACCCCTTTGCCCTTAGGTTAAAGATACGCATCTTTAAACAGTCGTGAATAATCAGGAGCAATCGCATAAGGCCCAATAATTTAGAGCAATAATAAAATTTTATTCCAATACAAGTCTATTACAATTCTAAATTTCAAACTTGGAGACTCATCTACATCACACTGAAAAAAGAAAGAGAATGACGCACTAATAAACTTAGACAAAATAACTCAACAAAAGACACCATGCTAGACTCAAGAAAGTAAAAGACACGAGTTTACTAATTTTCAGAGCTCGCTTGCACACTTGTCCCTCTCGTGTGAGTCTCGGTCACGCTAGCCACCTGATTACCTGAAAAATGTTGGAATAAAACTGGATGAGTGAATGCTCGGTAGGAATTACATCTCTACGATCCAGACTTGCTTAAAGTAATTAACATCTTATGTAATGTATCATGATCATGCATGAGTGAATGCGAGAAAATATAGAAATATAGCAATGCGAAAGGCATGAAATATCTAGCACAAAAATTAAACTAAGTTGCAGGAAATATCGAGCAAGATGTTTCCATATCATATCACGAGATACTAGACAATTGATCATCAAGTAAATACCCTTCTTCTTGGGTAGAGGTTCATGATTTTCAAGCACTCAAGTCAGTCTAGAATTACCTAACGAGTCAATGATTTTTACTCGTAGGTTGTGGGGATATCTTTAACATCATGAGCCAGTGATCTCAGGGGTTTATCATTAGTTCGTTTCTCCTCATGAGTCAGTGGTCTCATGGGTTTATCTTTAGTTCGCTTCTCCTCATGAGTCAGTGGTCTCATGAGTTTATCTTTAGTTCTTGTTTCCTCTTGAGTCAGTAGTCTCATGGGTTCATCATTAGTTCGTGTTTCCTCATGAGTGAGTGGTCTCATGGGTTCATCATTAGTTCGTGTTTCCTCATGAGTCAGTGGTCTCATGGGTTCATCATTAGTTTAGGACTTCCATCCTACTAGACAATAGCATTCATGCGGTCGAAGGCCCAATATTTACTAGTTGTTATTTAGCAGCCCAGTTTGAAGGAAATTAATAAACAATCAAGTCATGAGTACAGAAAACTGGGTAAATGGCATCCACTATTGGAGCCGCAGATTATATTTAGCGTCTATATCGATGGGTGCTTATTCTGGAAATAGATAAAAGGCACGAAAGTAAATAGCGTCCTCTAAGCAATGCGCTATTCTTAAATGGCGTTCACTATCCTGGACGTGAATTCTAGAAAGTGACGAATTTCTTAAAAAATGTCAGAAATAGTATTAATTGAGGGTAAGATAGTCATGTTTCTTCAGAGGGACATGACTATAAAACTATGTAATAGATTTTTAGAATACAACTTGCTCGGCTACCTTGAGGGAATCTAAGGCTAGCGTAGACTTACGGAGGTCTCTATGATGAAATTACCAGTCCGAAGGAACGGAATGTCCAGCGGATGGTTCAATCATCACGGAGAGTTAAGGGCAAACGATATAAATCAAAATCGGGACCTCATCTACGGAAGTGAGATGAGAGTGCCAAGAATCCATAGTTAAGGGTTGAGAACTCGGGAAAAATTAAGCGGTCAGGAGCAATTGGCGTCCTTCCTGGTAGACGCTATCTAAATTGGCGTCTGTCATGGAAGACGCCATTAGTTCAATTCATTTTGTCTAGAATTGTTAAATTTATTTCCAAGCATATAGTGTCCATATATGTGGACGTTCATTTCTCATATTTTTAATTAAACAAAAATTTACATCGATTTTTTTAAAGATGTCATTTCATTTTAATAAGTTTAGAAAGCGTCTATTTTAACAGTCGTAGTTTCCTCTTTATGCACAGTAATTAAAATGTCTAATTTTTATATTCAATAAATCACGCAAGAGTTACAGGTATTAGAGTCCTGTTCTTCAGGCGCATAAAAGAATAGGCATCCCACTTGATGGGTGCAGATTATCAAAAAAAATACGAAAGTCACGAAATAGCTCGCAAAACTGAAGAATAAATAGCGTCTGCAGGGTAGGGCGCTATTTCAAATAGCGGTCGTTCTTGTGGATGCTAATTCTATTTAAACTAGACATGAGAATAACGATTCCACAAGTTAACTACATGATAAAGATGCATGCTTTGACTAGTTTTAGCCTATTTTAATCATGGATTGGGTCACGGGGTAGAGAAAATCTACCTCTGTGAAGATTGAATGATGATGAACGGTTGAAGGTCCTGTTGTAGAAATGGTGCTCTATTCCTGCTTCCACGAACAGAGGATGAAGGGGAAGAAGAAGGAGACGTTCCTTCTTATGGTGTAGGCAGCAGAAAAAAGATGGAGGGAGGGGAAGAATGAAGAAGATGCCAGTCTTCTCCACGTCAAGGATGTAGCAGCCGGTTACGCCTCGGGTAGCATAGACGCCATGGAAAAAGAGGATGTTGAGCAGCAAATGCAATCCGCGTTCGATGTGGATGCATTTTTATAGTGATGAAATGTTCTGGAGGGTTCTGCGATGGCAAGGTTTTAATGCCATTCCAAGGGTTACTTCATTTCATTGATTGCCATTCTATTTTAATTGTCGCTTTCTCCATTTTGCGGAAGACACAGCCGCCTGCTAAGTTTCATAAGCGGAACCCTAATGCTCACCATGCATGCTACTTTCGAACATGTAACTGGGTGGTCATCGGGTAGGGTTTTTGGTGTTGGATTTTAGTTTATTATATCCATATATATACATACATGTGTGGCTGTGTGTGTTACGTGGGTTTTGTACACATGGGCTCATGATTTACTGGGCTTTATCTATGTATTCATATATAAACACCTGTACACCCACGTGGATTATTGGGCTGGGATTTTACATCTTTATAGTTGGCTAATGGGCTAGCTTAAGATCGCGGCTCATTTATTTTTGGCTGTTGCAATAAAATATTCATGTCGAGACTTATTAAGTGTATAATTAATTATTTTTATGTAAGTTTTGACCATATCTGGACCTAGTATTTACCTTTCCCTGACTTCTTCCCATCATATTGGGGATCGACAACTCCTGCCATAAAGTGTTTCAAATGGAGCCATCTGAATACTGGCCTGGAAGCTGTTGTTGTAAGCAAACTCGGCCAGGGGCAAGTGGTCATGCCAACTTCTACCAAAGTCAATGACACATGCTCTCAATATGTCCTCTACAATTTGGTTTGTCCGTTCTGTCTGACCATCTGTCTGGGGATGGAAGACAGTACTGAAGTTGAGCTTTGTCCCCATTGAGTGTTGTAGACCCTTCCAAAAGTGAGAGGTGAAACGCGAGTCTCGGTCAGACACAATAGTTACGGGTACACCATGCAATCTCACAATCTCCTTGATGTATAATGTAGCTAGGACATTAATCGACCATCGACTCTTGACAGGTAGAAAGTGAGCCGATTTGGTGAGACGGTCGATTATTACCCAAATACCATCATGTCCGCCTTGAGACTTAGACAATCTCATGATGAAACCCATTCTAATATCTTCCCATTTCCACTTGGGAATGTCAAGAGGGTGTAATTTTCCAGCAGGTTTTTGGTGTTCCGCCTTTACTTATGAAACATATCCACATACAAAATACTTTGTGTCCTCATTTTGTTCCATTCAATTTGAGTTTATTTGTCTTGTTCTGCGCATTGTGAGGCATGATTTGTTTGTGGATTAGCTTGTGATAGAAATGGCTTTGAGAGCGTACATGTGCTTGCACTTTTGAAATTAAATGGTGCTAAGCCATTGGCAATGCCAAGGTAATGATATCCTCAACCTCATCTCAACAAGAGTTTAGTTAACACAAAAAACACTGACGCACAAAGGCATCAAATATATTTTGAGTTCGCTCTTAATCAAATATGCACGGCACGAGATGGAAAGCACGTCTGGGATTTTGTTATCATCAAAATCACTTGGAGAGACTCAACAATCTCCCCCTTTTTGATGATGACAAAATCCTGGATCATTAAGAGCAATTGCATGCTTTGAACAAAATTGGAACCTTAAAATCAGCACATTCCATCGTTGCAAGCTCCCACATGGTTCTTGTACGTGGCGGAGTTTACACTTACGCATAGTGAGGGATTTCAGATGGGCTGGCCTATCTTACATCCAACACCATTTGATATACATAGAACCAATTGGAGAACTTACAAAACCGACAATCCACAGGACAATCAATCCATTTGCACACATCACATTAAGCCAAACTAATGCAAACTATTTAATCATATTTACTGAATTGAGAGGAAATGAAATACAAGTACCAACACGTATGTCCAAGACCAAGTGCATTCCATTTCATTTCACATTCATTACATGGTGCAAGGACACTTGACACATTTACATATAAATTCGAAAAGACTCAACTGATGCAAATGACACTCACAAAATGCAAATGAAATGACACTCACAAATGCCAAAAGGCAAACAAAAGGCAAACATGTGACATGCATGCATAAGCTATATAGATAGACCTATGCTAGCTATACTAGCCTACTTCTCTCCCTTTGTCATCATCAAAGAGGTGGTGGGTTAAAAGAAAAGTGGACCAAAAAGTGAACTGCACAACCCAAGAATAATGACTGAGGTGGAGAACCAGAAAGTCCTCACTTTCCATCTACTGGAGGTGGTTGATCGCCAAGGCGGCGATGGATGCCTGCAAGAGTGTGATCTTGAAGTTGAATGTGAAGCTAAATGTCTGCAAGGGAAGTCGCTTGAGCCTAACCACGGCACTGAAGGTCCAAAAGTGTGCGGTTCATGAGATAAAAGACGTGGCCTGAATGTTCATGGCTGGAGGAAAGGGTAGCCACTTGGGTGGATAGGTTGGCCATATTGGTGGAGAGGGTGCCCAAGGCAATGGAGAAGGAATCCATCCGACCAGTCATTGTATCCATGAATGTATCAAGCAGACCAAGGGATGTGTCCATGCGAGTTTCTAAACCTGAGAGACACCTATCAAAAGCCTCATAAACCCCCCAAGAAGGCTGTCCAACACCCTGAGCAGAGGACTCCCCATGATAAAACTATGGAGGTAGTGGCATATCCAGATCTATATGTGGAGGAGAAGGTGGCTACTTCTTGGGTTGAGTCGGAGGTGGAGGTGGTACTTGAGCTTCTTGTTGTTGTTGCTCCTCAACTTCCTCATTATCAGAATCTTCTCCATACATTCTTACATCTCTCCTCAGTTCTCCATCTGGACCCCAATAATGTCCAAAATAAGTGAACATCTTGTACTTGTTGTAAATATCACTCTGACTTCTATGAAGACCTCATCAGCCAATGAAATTCCAGCATAAATAAAGACTCCTGTCAATTGGGATGCATAGGGGACCAGTCCACCCTTCATCTCTTTGCCGGAACTAAGGGCCCTGCGGCCCCTTTCTTGTAATACTAATTGTTCTACTTTACAAATTCAGGTTGCGCTTTGACAGCAAGAATGGCGGTCACTTTCGGTCGGCAAGTCGTCAAGAGCCACATCCAAAATGGATACCTGGCCGTTCCCCTTTGCTTTGGGAGCTTCCCTCCCATGGTGGGCTTCCCCAACTTCCTTGGGGTAGCCATCGCAAGCCTGCTGGATGTGGAAGCATCCGACATGGCCCAGATCAGTGCCCCCATTCAGGGTACCACCAAGGCCGCTGCTGGCCAATCATCGGCCAAGACTTCCAAGACTGTCCCGACAGGGACGTTGAGCTGCAACGTGCACCACATGCACTAGACTGCCGGCCCATCTCGTCAAGGGTCGGCGTCCCACCAAAGAAGGATCCGGAGGGGCTACGCCACTGCTTCACCTAAGGGTCGGATCTCTAACTCCGGTAAATCTATTATTGTCGGAAGCATGCGAGTCCACCTCAACGAACAGAGATCTGAGGCAATCTCGGACCGGGTCATGCCCACTATCCTAGTGCAGAACTCCTTCCAAGCGCTGAAGAAGATGAAAGATGGGATGATGCCTACTGTCCTAGCCGAAGTGCTGAAGAATATGCCAGCCCGTAGGCCGGCCAAGTCTAAGTAGGTCTGGATCCCCAGGGGAGCCCAGACTACTTCACCCACCCAAATAGGGCCCGACACCGTCCGCCCTGCGAGGGCACGACAAGAGGAGAGCATCAAGATAGCGACCCCTGTGTACCAGCCAATACCCACAACATCGGCATTGCCGGAAGATATCAGTCGCCAAAACCACAGGCGCCATCACCAAGCAGCCCGCACAAGGCCTTTGCCTCATACCCCTACTGCTATCGTTAGCACGCTATCATCGGCTTCTCCTCTTGATCAAGATTGGGTAGGGGTGGAGCAAGCCATGAGAAATTATCTGCGGGGCCCAGGGAGTACCCCTTTAGGTTGCCAGAGACTACTGGGGGCAGTAGCCTCCGCCTATGAAGAACAAGAAACTCGACCTGTACCTAGTGTAGAGTCAAGGAACCACTCAGAGCAACGTCGTCAATCCCCGCTTTAGGAAGAGATGAAGCCCTAGAGATCGATCTTTGACAGACTAGTCTTTCCAGGCGGGCCTTCGAGGAGGGCGGCGAGAAGAGGCAAGGACCTGAGAGTCTACACCTGCAACATGGCAGGAGTGTTCGGTCGGTACGGGGCCTTACCCACCGAACCCGAAGAAGTGGCCAGACTCGCCACAAGACGAGGACCTCTCACCAGAAGGGGAAGAGCAGCGAGTGAGATAGTGCAAGTTCACAGTAAAGAGATCATCCATGAAGAGCCCTCAATGGCCTTGGCCGCTAATGTTGTCACTACTGGGGGCACTAGTGGCGGGCCATCCACGTCATCTGAGGAGGTGCCAACTGAAGAAGTGGGAGGTACTCCTAGCCTCTCCATGAGCGATCCCGTGGTATTGCATATGATGTAGCAGTACCAGCAAGAAATCGAATTGCTGAGAAATGAAGTGGCGCTCTGGCCGCTTATTTGTTCAGGATGGAGGCCCGATGGAGGGGGAATCTCCATGCCTTGGACCCTAGGTTCGAATATATGATATGGTTGTTCTCCCCTAAATAGGATGTTGTGGTTGACCTGAGGAGGGCGCCCCCACTTCCTTCCCGACCTGGTGGCATGTTGGGAAGTAGATGCTTCAGCCAGATTTGCCCATGAGGGGCAGCCGTGGGTAGAGGCTTCCCTGGCCTATAGAGGATGGGATATTTGGCTCCACTGCATCAATGTGATCGAGCAACTTCATTATCACTTGATCATGAGGATGTAGGGAGTGCATCAACCTGTGGTGACATTCCCTCACCGACACGACGAGCATCCTGGAAAATCAACAAAAGGGATTGCTAGCAACATAGATTGGAGAGGCCGAGCCAGAAAATATGTCCAAGACTGGAAGCAAAAGGGCAAGGCAGTGAAAGAGTGGGCTGACAGTGATGAGGCGTATTTGAGAGCCTACACCCGTCGGTATGGTGGCCAAGTCTTTCGCGGTACCTGACGATCGGTATGAATGCTGAACTAAACACTTGTATTCTATATGAATGAATGTATCTTATATGCATTGATACTTGCTTCTAAATGTAGCTAGACCGACAAGGATGGATTGCTGAGCTCGAGGGATTGCTTAATGCTACTGTCCAGTAGCGGGACGAGTTCCGGACAGCCTTAGAGCTTTTGGTGAGTTTTCCTAAACTATAAACTTAAATTGAAATGCTCATGTATTGACCAAAACTACAAATCGACTAACTGACTCTCACATGCAGTGGGCCGAGGGAGCCCAGAGGACCGAACTAGATACACAGCCTGCCGGGGGATGGGCTGAGCGGGATGCAGAATTTGCCCAGGTCGTAGCTCGAGTAGAGGAGGCCGAGGCTACCCTCACAGAGCGGGTAAGAAAACTTAAATATTAGACTTAAATGCTTCATGATATATGCAAATGTCTAGACTGACCATGATGCAAATGCAAAATTCAGGCAAGAGAGTTGACCACAGCACTAGTCGAGGTGACGTGAGCGCGAACAGAGGCGGCGAAGGTACCCCGACTTCGAGAGGAGATGGAGCCACTTCGGGAGGAAGTGACTCGGCTGAGCGGACAGACGTCAGATATAGAGAGATACCAGACCAAGGCTCAAGAGGCATGACTTTAGGTTCACGATTTAAAGATTGAGCTCTGGACCATGGAGCAGACAGTTCAGATGATGGGCCGAGGACCCAAGCAGAGTGCATCCCGGAGCGGTGCAGTGGGAGGCACGTGGAGTGTGGCACCGAGTGCATCAGGAGGAGATTATCTGGCTAGCTCTTCCGACCATCGAAGGAGCAAAGAGGCAGAGTTGAGACGCCCATGGGAGGAGGGGCATAGTGCCATGGAGCCACCACCAAAGCGGCAAGAGGGCACTAGGGATAGTGGCGGCCCGGGAGACAGACCGGCCGAGTGACATGTTCTTCCTTTTGGTTCTTTTGTTCTGCTCTTTTTTTTACACACATTTGTATATGATAGTTAAAATGTGATGGAATGAAGAAAATTTTTGATTCCTGAAAATGTGAATGTGAATGTGTGGATGTGCATGTATGTGAATGTATGATTGTGTGGATGGATGATTGTGAATAGGTTTGTGAGAAAAAATGAAAATGAATATAGCACAGATAAAACATACGATGGGCATGTGTGTGGAAAAATGTGTGGAAATGGATGAGTGTGTAATGGTTGAATGAAATGCAGACGAGACCGACATGTTTGATTAGAAAGAGAGGGATTAAATGGATCCTCATCCTATAATAGACCATTTAAAAGATCACCTTCAGACTGTTAGGTATACATAATGGACCATGGTCCATGTGCTATACCCGACAGAATGAAGGTGGTTGACAGCCAGAGTTTAACGGATCAATATAAGCGCATTATGAGACTATAACGGGTCCACGATTTTTTTTAACGGCCAAAAGTAAATTAGCCGCGATAAAAAAAAGCAAACCCATTAGCTAATATAAAGGGCTTAAATTCTTATACGAGCTATCTACTTATTTAGAACAACCACGTAACTTTTACCCAAATAAGAAATCACACATATATCAACCCAATAAGTCTAAAGCCCACTCACGTGAGCCATCTCACATGCGCAACCAACAACCCATATACATGTATATGTATTTAAACCAAACCCAACTGACATACATACATGAGCCTTCCCAAGGCCCCTTGCAGCAAATCCCTCTAACCACTAAACCATGAGCCCATATATATACAAAACTCACGTAACACTCACAGCCACATAAATATATATGGATATAATTAACCAACATACACGTGGTACCCGAACCCAACCCATGAGCATGGTCGATCGGGCATGAAGCTTAGCCTTAAGGTTTTTGTTTGAAGATTTGGCAGGCGGCTGTTAAACTGGAATGGAGAAACAATGTACAGAAGGTTTGAAATCCTACCAACTGTGATCTTAAAACCTTGCCTCCTGTGAGCATTTTGATCCCTAAGGTTTAGCCATTTCCTATAAAACCATGCTGCTCTCCCCACAGCACCCCTCTTCCTGCGAATCCCTCTGTCGGCCGAACGTCCTCCTCCTCCTCCTGCTGGTGTCCTGTTTGACATGCTACCTGCATCCTCTACTTCCTGCTGCTACTGTCGTGCCCGTCTCCATCCCCTGCATCTTCTTCTTCCTTTCTTTCCCCTGCGTGACTTCTTCCTGTTGCCGTTCTTCTTCCCGTAGCTGTGGACGTGAAGGCTTCTTCCCCTCCTTCCATCTTCATCTTGCCAAGTACCTAGACTGGAAGAGGGGCATCCTCTTCTTCCCTTGCATCCCTTGTTTCAAACAGGGTATCAGTTCTTCACTGTTCCTTACTTAATCTTCACAAAAGGTAGGTTTTCTCTACCCTAAGACCTAACCCTGATTAAACAAGTTAAAAACTAGATAAAGCATGCATGTTAATGTAGTGAATCACCTCTGGAATCATCATTCTTAGTTCTAGTTTAAAAGGAATTAGCATCCATAATAACGGCCGCTATTTGAAATAGCACCTTACACTGTGGATGTAATTCGTTATTAAGTTTTGCATGCTATATCATGATATTCAAATTTTGAGAATTTGTGCCCACCAAGTGGGACGCCCATTCTTGTCTGTGTCTGTTAAACAAGATGCTAAATCCTGTGAATTTTTATTGAACACAGAAAACTATAAGATAAATTGCGCCCATCATGCAAGCCGTTAATTTGTATAAGCACCCTGAAAATAGGACGCCAAAACCGAACATACTTCATTGGTGTAATAAACATGATATATGATATCCTGTAAATAAAAATCAATTTGCGCCTGTCAAAATGGACGCCCATTTGTATCTGCGATCTTCATCATAGATGCCATTTTATTTCAATTCTATTCCTGAATTAGTCAAATTACAACCATGTCTGTAAATGTGATATTCTAGAAAATGTCATTAATCTGTAAATGGAATTAGCGCAACAATATTCGTGCTAGACTGGATCGGGTTCTTTTTAATAATCAATTCCAGGTTGCTCAGCCTCAACTAGTTTTAAAGCACTTGCCTAGAGGCCCATCAGACCATGCCCCTCTTTTACTATCTTTGAGCAAACATACACTTGGCCCTGCAAGGTTTGTGTTTCAAAAAATGTGGTGCTCCCATCAATCTTATTTGCAAGTTGTCTCTGATACCTGGCAGCGACACTCAATTTTACATTCAAAACTTCAAAATTTCATTAGCCTTACAAGAACACTATACATATCCTTATATAGACATGGAGAGAGGGGGGAGGGGGAATGACATGGGGAGAGCAGAAAAGAGGCCAAGTTTGAATGGACATGGGGGTGGTGGCCAAGTTGGAAATGGTCCAGGAAGGAACTTTTCCAAGCTTGGACCAAGGGAAAGGGGGCTACGCATGAGAGGAGAGGGGAAGGGAACCTTCCTCCCCTTGATTCAAGGGTAAAGGTCAACAAAAGGGGAGGAGTCACCATCAAGCCTAAGAACCTTTCACACCTAGCCACACCTAGCCATGTCCCCTTTCACACTAATTAACCCATTCATATTGGTTAACCCCATTCACATTAGATCTCTTTCTCACTAGATCCCTATTCATACTATGCCCCTTTTACACTTGTCCACTCTTGGCCCATCACAATAGTAATTGTCCACATGGACTAAATAGGGACCAAACAAGGCTAAAAAAAATATGGAACCAAGGTGGTAGCTTGATCGATGCGTCCACATCCTTCTCCAGTTAAAGGGGCTCCAGCGTGTCCTCGTTCACCGGCGTGTACTATGTTGTGTGTCTGCACCAATTCTCCCCAGGTGGGAGGAACTCGACCCCGTCGAGTAAGGGTCCCGATGCTTGAGCTCTCCATGTGTGATCAAGGTATCGTCCGACGTGAGGCATCCTCTCCAATGCACTAAGAAGCGTCAATAGGCTCCGTTCCTGGTGGAGGTCACCAGCTCATCTAGTATACAATCTATATGCTCGCGTTGTTGTAATGGGGTTGGAAGAGGTGGACTCTCAGGTGGTGTGTCACTCACAACATGAGGAGAAAGCCCAAAATCTCACTAGGGATCACCGCAGGGTTCCAATATGCTACTAGATCTGAAACATTGAACGTCAAACTGACACTATAGTCATCTGGTAGTTCAATAACGTACGCATTCGAACCCACTCATTTTCTCGACTTGAAAAGGGCTGGCACCGCGGGCCTGGAGTTTCTTCACGGTCCCCGAGGAAAATCGTTCAGGTATGACCCTGATCATAACATACTCTCCCTTTCAAAACTCACAGGCACGTCGGCGTGCATCGGCTAACTCCTTATGCGTGAATTGCTGGCCTTTTGTTGGGACAACTTCATGCAAACTCCTATATGCTCGACAAATGCATGTGCAGACTCCTAACAAACTGTGTGAAAAGGAAAAAGGACAGGCTTACACAATACCCTAAATCCCAACATAATGCACTAGTGCTCCAGGACACCCATATGTGTGACTAGCATACACACGATGCAACCCAATGTTGGCAGACTTATGGAATCCTAGATGTCCTAATGTGAACCACTCATGCATCGACCTCCTTTTGGATTTGAGAGGGTTGGGAGGGCCAGGAAAGCCTAAGTCACCTTCTTCATCATCCCTATGTGATGGTGATGTATGCATTTCCTCCCAATGAACGGGCTCCTCGCTACGTGTAGGTTGACTAGCCCGTGGGGAAAGGGTGTGATAGTGGACTCCCTTGAAGAAGTGGAGTAGATAAGGTGGGTCAAGAGGTTCACTAGAGAAGGGGTCAAAGGGATCAAAGAATGTGTGACCCCTCGAGATGGGTTCCCTCATGACATAGTCCCATATTTGGAATTCTTAAATGTGTAAATGGTCACCTTCATTCATTGTGGTAGGTGGGACGGTGGTTGTACGTAGAAGACATGGTTCCTCCCTCAGTATAAGTGGAATGGAGTTAGGCTCGGCTAGCATGGGGAGGAATAAAAGAACCTCTCTGGTGATATGACCCATGGTGCACACAGAGGTAATGAACGCCAATGCTGGATGCCTAAAGCTACGACTATTGGGTCGGTCGAAGCCTGGGGCCAACATATACGTCCACGTCAACTGTCGGTTTAACCCTCTAATAAGGTCTACCAAAGTATCAACAAAGTCAAAAGATCGGATGGTTGTGTGGAACAAGTGGGTGGGCACTACTTGTAGTGCGGGGTCCATGAATGGGTAGCAGGAGGTTTTGGGGACCAAGTACTTCTTTAGCCAGCTAAGTAGTGCCTCGTCAATGATCAGCTCACCCTTGGGAAGGAAGTATGGCTCTGGCTGAAGATCAAAGGGTGGCAAAACATCACCCTCGGATGGGGAAGGGGCATCCTCTATGATGGAGGGAGGACCTTGGGTCTCTGTAGATGGCACTGGGTTGAGATTTCCAACCACAACCTCCTTAGGATTGGGCATGACTTCGTCTTGCCTCGGAGGTGGGCTAGGGGGACTCGGTGGCCCAATATGTGAACACATCCTATCCAACCTCTCCAACCGATCTGAAAAGATTTTCAAGAGTTCGGCAAAGGTAGTGAGGTTTGAAATAGGTGCATCATGGTGGATTCGTCCACAATCACCGGGCCTAGTTTTGGACCTAGGCTCATCTACGTGCGGGACCCTTTGTCTCCAACTACGATCTTCTTGGTTGGAGGTGACTGGGCGGGGCAAGTAGGTCCTTCTAAGCTCATTTTTCATGTCGTACTAGGTCTCGATGGGTCTTTACTTCCTAATGTCTCTCAAGCTCTCAACGCATCTCCACTTATCCTTGGCTTCGTGCAAAAGCCTCTCCTTGGCAAAAGTGAATTACATGACCTCGGACACGGGGCAACAATCAAAATATTTGTCCATGGTGGCTTCCCAATGTAGGTAGTCGCTCGGGACTTTGGAGCCATCAAAGGTCATTGCTTCGGGCCTATTGTAGAAGATGGGTTGATTTCCGAGCCCATTGGTGCTACGCAACCAGTGATATTGCCTGGGTGACTTGGAGTCCATTGGAAACTGGGGGGATCGCTACATGGTGGACATGTAAGGGAGCTAAATGCAGATTTGAATGAGACACCTAATGTGAGATAGCTCTAGACTCTAACCAATATCCAGTACGTGACGGAGATTTTAATCTGAAGATCTAACTCACGCAAGTGTGCTACCTTCCCAATAGGCTTAACTTATCTTTCCAGTAACACCTTTTAATATACCGGATATACGAATGAATGCAACACCTTGGACCGACTACCCTAGACTCAAACTTGCTCTGATACCAATTTGATGCGGAATGAGATGCGACTTGGTACTGATTGGATGCGAACCTGGGACTCTGGGTGACGACACAGCCAATTTGATAACATGACCAACATTGACACGACCAACTCGACACCAACAAAGTTCCAAAAGAGGAGGATATGTCCTCAACAAGAAGCACAAGCTCGCGACTCATCGCTAGCAAGAGAAGCGCATGGATCTGCGTGGTTGAGAAACTGGCAGTGAGTTAAGGGTGGTCAACACTCCTTCATGCCCGGATCAGGTCACGGGATGGGTCACGTACGCTCTCTCACAGCGGTGATGTTATTTGAACGGACTAGAATTACTAACTTATGCAAGCATGACATTCAAACATATACGAAATGAGTAAAGCTATGAGAGAGGAGCAGAGACGTACCTCCACGCTCGGGGTGTGGGGAAGACTTTCCCTGCCAAGAATCGTAACTCCCGGTATAGGAAATGTGAATAATTACAGTAATAAAATTACGGCCCACTCCACGCAGGGAGGTAAAAGACTACAACAGTGACTCGGGAGCGCCAATCTTGGGTTGACAGGCGGCACGTCCGTGAAGCGCTCAGGACGACGGTGGATTGCCAGTTCATTTCGAATGTGCCTAGACCCGCAGGACATCAAGCGGGTGCGACTACTGGGATGGTAGCATCCAGACGTCTCCTGGCTGTGGCAGCTTGCTGGGACGTTGTTGGAGTGTCCCTGGTCGATCCCCGGGAGTGGTGGTCACTAGATCAGAGCTGGGATATTTATTGGGATTTAACTCCCAACACTATCCCGCAGTCCTGTCTCAGGATAGACTTGCATGACCTGACGAAATCGGCTCCTGTGCCCAGATCCAGCATCAGAATGGAGCGAGACTGGCATCATTACGTAGAGGACTCAAAGAGATATCACATAGGTGATATCCAAGACCATCCAATGGCCTGATCGTCCATGAAAAACTCTGAAACAGAGTGTCATGTTCTGGCAGGGGTGTAGGGTAGACTGGGATCTGCCTGAAGAAGGGGTTTGACCAGGGGTCAAAGGGTAGATCTGGGTGAAGGGATTAATTTGGGTAAGGGAGGGGGATGTGGTGATCAAGCACACCAAATTTGGTGGCAATCAGAGATGGTTTGGGGGGTGGGAAAATTCGTGGATCAGGTGCCACCACAGCAGCAGCAGCCGGTAAAAGACTTGGGGATTCATCAAAATCCCATGCCGAACCATCCTCCCGCTCCGTAGCCTCAACTGCCGGCACGGGCTCAGGTCAACTTGGTCCAACCCCCGGCTCCGAATGCCGGGTGGTCCTATGATGATGATGGCTCTGTCTAATAACTCCTGGCCCTCAACCACAACCATCGCAACCCTTCACCATCACCTACTCCTACCATCCTCATTCGTAACCCCTTCCTCCGCCCGCCAAACCATTCATTCTCCTACTCACGTCCACTCCATTGAAAACACCCGCACTCGTCCTGCCATCTCACCCTCCGCTTATCACCCCCGCAAGTCATCACCACGCCTCCATCCAACCCCTTGCCCATCATCATTCCTCCACCTGCCTTCACGCCTCCACCTGTAACCACGCCCATCATCGCCATGTCTCTGTCTAACCCTTCGCCCATCATTCTTCCACCACAACCCGCTACCTCCACTACCATCCCTACCATTCCCATCATCTCTGCCACGCCCTCTTCCACGCAACTTATCCACCCTATCGGGCACATTGGACCGTCAGCCGATGTTGTACCGATGCAAAACATTATCCTACGAAGCAGGCATTTGTTTTACAGAAATTATACTTCCACTACTACACCTGCACCCAATCCCCAGTCTTCACCACTAGCTGCCGAGCAAGAAGAAGTCGAGCCACTACCGGGTACCCAATATGATCTACTACATCACTCAGACCGGGTGCCTGCCAAACTATCTGTGCTAGAGTTCATAAAAAGGCCCACCGTTCACCAATATGCATTAAGAAATTTTTTTCAAAAGGTGATGGTTAGTGAGGACATGGTAGTTGACAGCCTACCTACGGCCTTGGCAACTATTTCAAAAGTGTCAGCAATTACATTCTCCAAGGCTGAGCTAGCACCTCCAGAAGCTCGGTAGATGCTGCTTTACATATCCATTATCTTGAACAAAGTTACCATAGACGCGGCTTTAGTCAATATAGGGGCATCTATCAATGTTTGCCCGCTCAGCACTCTCAGGGCTTGCAATTTAGCAGAAGAACTATTACGGCTGACCCCGACTACTATAGCAGCATATGATAATTCAAGGACAGCATGTCACGGGGTTGTGACCATTCAAGCTGAGCTCGGGCCTCTTACTATGCCCATTGAATTTTATGTACTGGACATTGATCCTATGTTCAAGGCTATCTTGGGCCATCCATGGATCAATACTCTCAATGCTGTGCAATCCACTACCCATCAGTGTCTCAAATTACCTTTTTGAGGGAGGGTGGTTAAGGTAAAAAGTTTATCCATAGCCCATTCTGTCAAAACTATCTCGGAGAAAATTCTATCAACTCTGTGGTCCAGTAGTCATCTTGTTATTTTAGTGTTGGATCTCGACTTTCCTTGGTGATGTGACACAACCTCGGACCTGAGCAAGCAAGCACAATCGCAAGCCGAACGGGCTGATATCGGCGACGAAGTCACCCAGCACTCACCCAAACCCGTGGGTAACTTGGTGATGCCGAGTGGAGGATGTGAGGGCTGGTCCGTTGCTGGTAGAGGGCCAGCAAGGCCAGAGGGTCTCTCAAAGTGGTATGGCTAGTCCGATCCTAGAGGCCGACCCGGTGCCGAAGGCACGGATAATCACTCACTCCCACGTGGTCACTCGAAAGTCTGGGACTTGCGAGATTGGGCACTCTATCTCACCAGCCAGCATAGCTAAGAGCTAATATTGATTGAAAAGCACTGGAACGCTACGGAGGTCAGCCGCCCGGCTTGCCTTTGGCGTGCGAGTGCTGGCCGCACTTCGTTGCATTCGTAGGTCTCAGCCCGTGTCAGCCCTGTTCCGCGTCACCTAGTGAGTCTCTTGGCCTACAGTCTCTACTCCACCTTGTCAGTGAAGTCCGCTATCACACCCCTCCCACACGAGCCAGTTAATACCCCCCTCTGCACACACCCGAACTTAGGCGCTTGGTTATCACGGAGCCCATTCATTACGCATTGCCATCCTATTGGGATGATGAAGAAGGTGACTTTGGCTGTCCTGGTCCACCCAAACCCCTCAAGTCTGTTAAGAAGCCAGTGCATGATAGGATCATATTTGGATGTCTAGGATTCCCAAATTCTGCCAACATTGGATTGCGTTGTGTGTATGCTAGTTACATATATGGGTGTCCTGGACCACGACTGCATTCATTTATATATGGGCACCATCGTGAGTTCCAAGAGGGCGATTATGTCATGATCAGGGTTAGACCTAAATGGTTTCCCTCTGGAACCGTGAAGAAACTACAAGCTCGTGGTGCCAGTCCCTTTCAAGTGTTGAGGCGAGTCAGGTCCAATACGTACGTTGTGGACTTGCCTGAGGAATAAGGGATTAGCTCTACTTTCAATGTGTCAGATCTGGTTGCCTATGGGGGCCCAGTGGTGATTCCTAGCGAGCCTTTAGAGCCGTCTCCTCCCATTGCAAGTAACCCTAACCCTGAGTGTCCACCACCATCCTCATTCCAGCAGCAGCCTGAGCAAATAGAGCACATACTGGATGAGCAGGTGACTATTACCAGGAGTGAAGCTTACCCGCACTATCTGGTGCGATGAAGAGGATGACCCACATCCGATGACACATGGATCATCCGGGCAGAGTTACAGAGGATAGATCCAAATCTATTGGAGTGATACCAGAGCGATCCAGATCCTTACTCGATGGGGTCGAGCTTCTCCTACCCGAGGAGAATTGGTGCGGACACCAGAGCTAGTGACAAGCATGATTCGGTGAGACGTCGATACTGGACATGTAGCACCACTCGAGCTTTGTAGTCATCCCTATGGCTTGGAGACCATCTGGAGTCTCCCTCTTGAGCGTGACATTTTTAGTATTTATTTGGTGTGCAGTGCGTAATTTATTTTCTTCTTGAGATATTTTTGGGTCAAGAGAGTGTTAAATGGGCTCCTGTAATCATCAAGGGGGTCCAACAAAGGGTTCTATATTCAAATTGGGCCTCAAGGCCACTCGGATCCCAATTGGGCCATTCCCTCTCTTGTGGGCCTCCCAGCATAGAGGGCCCAATATGATGGCCCATGGTCAATGGGAGAATATTGACCAAGGTGCCTTTGTTGACTAGGAGAGAGGGGCGTCCCCTATTTTGTCCCCATATGGTGATTTTAATATTTCCCATCCCCATTATGCCCTTTTCTCTCCCCTTGACCAAGGGTATCTGGGGTCTTTTGTCCTAGGTCTAGGGTTTAATATATAATCTCTTCTTGAGTTGTTTTTGGGTTAAGAGAGTGTTAAATGGGCTCCTGTAATCATCAAGGGAGTCCAACTAAGGGTTCTATATTCAAATTGGACCTCAAGGCCACTTGGAGCCCAATTGGGCCATTCCCTCTCTTGTGGGCCTCTCAACATAGAGGGCCCAATATGATGGCCCATGGTCAATGGGAGAATATGGACCAAGGAGCCTTTGTTGACTAGGAGAGAGGGGCACCCCCTATTTTGTCCCCATATGGTGATTTGGTGTTTAAAAGAAATCATAAGGTGTGTTCATCCCCGATTTGCACAAGATCATATTCATAGAGCTTTGATACTACACTCTTCGCTAATCTAATTATTTGTCTTTATTTGTGTTCTTTTTCAGGGTAATCAAAGTAAGAACCCCCTTCATCGGCCGACCGATTGGAGGAGGAAGATAAAACCGCATCTCACCCGCTTACAAAGTATTCTACGCGATCCTCCTTTCTTATTTTGAGGTAACCCCTCTGGCGATCACACTCCTAGAAGTAGCATCACATGCTCCCTTCCCCTTTGTAATTATGAATTAACTCTTCTATTCTCTTCTTCTTTAAATGTCTATTTGACACGTTCACATCTACCACGGAGGCTGAGTTAGTAGCACTAGAAGTGACTGGTAGAGAAGTTGAATAGTTGAAGAACCTTGTGGTAAAGCTTCCTTTGTCGAGTAAGATAGTTCCTGTTATCTCTATTTATTGTGATAGCCAAACTATAATAAGTAAGGTTAAAATTGAGAAGGTAAATGAAAAGTAGAGTACTCATATAAGATTTAAATTGAAACTTCTAAAAGAGTACATGAACAAAGAAATAGTCTCTTTAGACTATGTGAAATCAGTAAAAAATCTCGTTGATCCTTTAACCAAAGGATCGAATAGAAATTTAGTTAAATAATCATCAAGGGGGGTAGGACTTAAGTCCATTAGTTAAATTGATAGGACTTAAGTCCATTAGTTAAATACAATCAATAGTAACCTAACCTGATATTTGAAGATCTCATCATATAGGTTTAATGGGAAAAAAGTTGAATGGGTATATACTGGATAACATTTGTTGGAGACTAGTGTCTCAATATCCATCCCTATGATGAAGTACTTATTCTGGATCGGTAAATGATGAGTTATAACTCTTAATGAGTTCAAAGGCCTGTGGGGCGAGGTGTAGATGCATTACAGTGCACTTTGGAGGACTCACCTATGTGAGTGTGATTGTGTGGCGACAACCTATGGGATCTTTGGGACTACTTCCTAAAACCAAGATACAAAGCACATCGCAGAATGTGCTATCCTGTGATAACATCACTATTGGCTAATGATATGTGTGTTGTATAAAATCGCCATACCTGATCATATCTTGTTCCCTGTAAAATTTTGATAAATTTTTGATACTGTCCATGGCCAAATTACTGTATAAACTGAATTAACGCCCTGGACTAAGGCGTTAGTTTCCAATTTAACGCCCTGACAAGTGGCGTCATTTTCTGGGAAATAAATTTTAATACAGTCTTCTGAAAAATGTGAATCAACGACAGTTTCACTGTCGTCATTCTATTGAATAGCGACCCTGACTAGGGCACGATTTATAAAATTACTGAAATATTAATTTGTTTAAAACTGTGATAATATGAAACTGACGATAGAGTAAAATACGTTATTTATTTGATTAGTGACCTAAGTAAAGGTGCTAAACCAGTAACTGGCGACCTACAGAAAGGCGCTATTTACCTATTTTTCCTGATTTTTGAAGTTTTCATAGTAACCTGTCAATTACAGCATGTAATGCAGGTTATATATATATATTTGGCACTATATCCCAGTCCGTGAATATAGTCCCATGCTTCTCAACATTTTATCGATTACACACTCAACTCTCCGTGACTTATAAGCTCTCCATTGGACATTCCGTTCCTTTGGATTAGCGAGTTTGTCATAGAGACCTCCGTTAGTCTCCGCTAGCCTTGGATTCCCTCAAGGCAGCCGAGCAGGTTGTACCATTTGGAAGTTCTTAGATGTTTTGTTGGTTGGATATGATGATACTTGCTATGTTGATTTAATGGTTATTAATGGTTACGATGGAATTATTTTCTTGCCTCATTATTGTGCCGAATGAATGAATTCTCTAGCTTAACGCATAGCATGTCTGAAAATCAACATATTATTATTAACTCTTTCTACTGCCGCGTTCCGATATTCCGCGTCGGGGCGTGACAGGCAAACATTGGGAAAGGCCTTGCCCTCTTATGCGCACCGAATGGAGAAGTCCTATAAAGAGGGCGCTGAGTGGTTCGAAAAAAGGGCCCCGATCGATCGACCCCGTGGCCTGCTGAGTGACTGGGAGATACAGAGATGAAAACAGGGAGAGAGATCCGGAAGCCCTGAGAGCCCAGGCAGTAGATAACTAGGAAGAAGAGAGATCTAGTCATCGAGAGAGAAGAGGAGATTCAAAGTGGGAGCATCCGCTTGTCAAATGCTCTTCTGGGCTATATTCTCTCCTTTCTATTCTCTGTTTTGGCATTTCTGTTATTTTCTCCTGAGTATTATTCTCAGTTGTTGTTAAGTGTCGGTGCAATCCGATAGATTTTCAAAGACTATATATGTGATCATGTGATTTTTCTGTTATGCCGAACACGTGCATAAGCTCTTTTGAATAAGAATGAGAAGTTGAAGATGTTGCTTCTCCCCCGTCCCTATCTCTTTTGTCTGAGCTCGTGGGCGTGTGATGTCTCTGAGTGCAGTTCCGCTGTACTAAATATACGTTTGCTGTTACTCGTGTGGATTCTTTTCCAGTATTTTTTTTACCGTTTTTCCAACCTCACATTCATAATTGGGGCCCGAGACAATCTATCTCGTGGCTCCCCATTCATGAAACGATGAAGAATATAATCAAATCGCCGTCTGCATATTTCGAAGATTAATCTTCTCCCCGTGATATTTCTGTGTGAAGTCCCTTACTTCCCTGGGACGATCTGTTTAAAACTAGCTTCAAAGATATAAAACTTTAGTGAAAAAACCCCAGAAACTCATCCTCCAAAGCCCTCGACGTCTGCAGTTTTCGGTGCCCAAAAATCCCCCTCCACGCCGATTAAAGAAGGCACTGACTGCCCAGGTGTGCCGACCCCCTCATCCGCCAGGTCCCATGCGCGCCGAGTGGCCAAGCCCCCGTGCGCCCGCCGACCACCCCTTGTGCGCCGATGCCCCGCAACAGCCATGCCAAATGCTCCCTCTGTTGTCTTGCGTGCCGAGCTCCACGTGGAAATCAAACCCAATCGACACCATTTTCTCCCAGCTGCCGAAAACCATCCGACCACCATCATACCCTAAGACAAGAATGCACGGTCCCACCACACATTTGAACGTGCATGCATGTCTGCATGCAACCCATTTACCTACTGACCCATTCACTCTGTATCTATATGTATTTATGTGAATAAGCATATATGGGCATTGTGCATATGATTGTGTATGATAAATAAACCCAGCTAGTTATTTTGTGCACTTTTGTATAAGTGATGTATAATACACATGTATGGTCCCACCACGGGATTGCTAAATAAATTACCTTATGGCAGACATTGCCTCATCAGTTCTAGTCCCTTCGGCTTTTGGGCTCTGATATGTCCGTTTAGTGTGGACTCTGTCTCGGCACTTGTGGATGCACTTTTCGTTGGCTCTATCGTTTGTTCATCTATCGATTTATTGAGATGACTTTATTTGGTTTATTAAGTGCGTGGACATGCCAGTAACCGAGGTGACGATTTAACACGACTTATAGGCTAAAACGGGTGTCAACAGACACCTCTGTCGTGGAGGCCTATCCTCAAAGACAAATGCCGACTCCGAGACCACGTAGTCCGGAACCACAATCACGACCTCAGTGTCGTGAACTCTACACCATCTAGGGAGAATCCTCGGTAACGCCCACCGAAAACCCTAGACCTCTACATCGAGAAAATACCCGAAAACTACACGTAAAATCACGTATCGCAAACGAGAAATGAAAACTTGAGTCACGAGGAGCTTACGTCCCGTGACGGGAGTACCTACCCACCAGAAGTAAGGTCAGATGCGTCCACTGACGGCTTAGTCCGCACCTCAGGTGTCTCCCTACTCGCCCCAGGCGAACACTGAGACACTATAGTAACCAAAAACTCAAGACAATGACTAACTGGGGTGGTCATGCTCGTCAGCGCAGGTTTGACGCCCCCAACTACGTGTACACACACAGACTATGTGCTTTAGGTCAGATCCTCTTGCTAGTTTTCCCCCCAGCCCAGACTCAGGCTGCAAAGGCGAGGGGCCCTACAGTAACCAGCCTAAAAATCATCTCTCTTGGGTAAACCGCTCCGCCACTCCCAAGTGGGCCAACACACACGTGCCGTAAGAAGGCTACGATTAGTGGGTGGTCACTGAACACGAACTGTAGCGACCCGAGATCCGAGTACCGAAAAGGAACCGACGCGACTCGAAACTCGGCCCGCCGCCCACGAACCCAAGGACTCAGAATGGTTAAAGGATAGGTGTGGTGTACACAAAAATAAGAAATAAAACAGGGCAACAAATATAACAGAAATAAACATCTAACTACAACAAAGTCCATTCCAACAAAAGTATAGTCTAAAGTAGTAAAACGTACCACATGCCAAGTGAACACTCGACCCGGCAAGCTGATAACTAAGAACCTCCACGCAATGCCCTCGAACCTCGAGGAAGAACCGCCGCACCTGAAGACTAGGGGTGAGCCTCCTATCACAGGCTGAGTAGGGGTCCCGCGGAGCCCCAACCAAAAATAACGACGGTACGGAAAGCAGCAACTACAACAAGAACAACAGTAACAGCAGGAACAGTAAACTCGGTGGCTGGTAAAACCTCGGTTCTATAGCTACTCCTACTATACCAGAACAGAACCCACCGTCCCGATCCCACGATCGGGGAACAACCAGACACGAACCACTAGACTATGACCGCCCTAGTCACGCTACTAGGGAAACAACACGACGTCTCTATCATGGAGGCCTGTCCTCACAGACAAGGACCCACACTGAAACCATGCAGTCTGGAAACACCGTCACGACCTCGTTGCCGTGAACTCTGCACCGTCTAGGGAGAAGTCCTCGGTGACGCTCACCAGAAACCCCAGACCACGACTACGGGAACTCTCTCGAAACCACGTACAAAGCCTCATCTCGCAGATGGGAAACGAAAACCCGGGACACGACAACTCACGTCACGTGACGGGAGTACCACCCACCAAAAGTAAGGCCGGATGCGTCCACTGACGACTTAGTCCACAGCCTCAGGTGTCCGTCTATGATGTCCCAAGTGGAGACCGAAACACCGTACTAGTAACCAGGAACACAAAACAAGGACTAGCTGAGGTCGCGCTCGTCAACGCGGGTCTGACACCGTCAGCCCTGTGTGCACACTCAGACCATACGCCCTAGGCCTATCCTCTAGCTGGTTATTCCCCCTAAGCCCAGACTCGGCTGTACGTGGGGGCCCTACGGTAACCAGCCTAACAACCGTAAAGGATTCTCCGGCGATGGTCGGCACTAGGGTTTAAGGATTCTCTGGCATATCCCGGCCCCGGGGGGGCAATGGTGCCCCCCCCACCCCCTTCCTCTTCCATGGCTACCCCTCTGCTTCGCTCCTTTGCGGAGGGTTCTCTCATCTTCCATGCCACCGCTGGCGATTAATGGCATTGTTCATGAACCAGCGGCAACAAATAATGGTGAACCAGCTATATTCTTCAGTAAGGAGGAGATCGCGTTATCCCTTAAACCATTTGCATATACTCTGGTTGCACGTACTCCCCGTGGCAGGCCTCTGTTTCCAGAAATCAGATCCCATCTGTCTGTAAGATGCGGCTTCAAAGAAGATTTTGTTATCAGCGCCCTTGATCCACGGCATCTCCGTCTACGGTTCAGGAACTATGAAGACTATCTACAACTCTTACTTCAGGATTCTCTGTTTGTTCATGGCCGTGTCTTCAGATTTTTCAAATGGACAATGGACTTCTCTCCAATAGCTGATTCTCCCATCCTCCCTATCTGGATATCTTTTCTGGGACTTCCTGTTAATTTTTATTTGGAACCGATGCTTTGATCGATTGCTGGAAATATTGGCCGAGTCCTGAAGATAGACCCATCAACTCTCAATTTATCTTCTACAACTGCGGCTAAAGTCTGTATTGAGATGGATATCTAGAAACCCAACCCCCCTCAGGTCTGGATTGGCTTTCTTGGGGGTGGAGCATGGCAAGATGCCTGTTACCCTGATCTTCCTGAATTCTGTACAGCTTGTGCTCGAATTGGTCATAAAGTGGATAATTACAAAGCTAAGAAAGGAGTGTAGCGCTCTAATAGTATCGAAACTTCTACTATTCAACGACAGCAAACCCATCCCATTAAAGTAAGGAATCAATGGCAGCCAGTTGTACAAAAAAAAGTTGAAAAAATTGAAGACAGTAACATTGGACAAGAGTCTACTCTAGACCCTGTTTTGAATTCCTCTGTAGTTGAAGAGAATAACACTACTCAGAAGCAATCTGATAATCCACTACCTGAATTCAGTTTATTGAAGACACATCCTACCAAGGAGATTAATCCAGCTCAGATAATTACTCCTTCTGAAGCGGATCCCCATGTTACAAACCATGACATACATCCATCTCATATGGAGAACTATCAACCAAATAATTAAGGCAACTCTTTACATACCATTGGAGAATTTCAGGATATGGCCTTGGTACCCATTTCTCCATTGAGGGATCACAGTCACATGTCTCAGGACATCAGGACCTCTCCCCATAAGGAGCTCCCTTCATCCCAAACTGCCCAAACTGTTATGGAAGTTGGTGAGTGTGATACTGAGATTATTGGGGCTGCAAATCCCCATAGTCAAGCTGAGTCTGATGCAGTCGTACTACCTTATATTATTCCTTTACACAAGAGACTACCCAAGCTATCAGACAAGAAATTGCTCTGTCAGCCACTATTAACAATGCTCGGGTTATGCACAAGGGGCATTCTGGAGTCATCACCAGATCAATGCAGAGGGCAGGCTCCACCGATAATCTTCCTGACATAACTCAACATTGATGTCTATTCTTATCTGGAATATCAGAGGCATAGGGAATGATATTTCCCAGGGCCGTGTTAAATTTTTCCTAAAAGCTTATAATATTGTCTGCATTATTCTCTTGGAACCTAAAATAAATTCTAGCAAATTGGATAGAATTTGTAAAAAACTAGGGATGGACAAGGCCTTGGCCAATAATGATGATGCAACTAAGATAAATGACCTATATAACATGAGCGACTAAGATTCATCAACCTATATGGCATTCATACTTATGAACTAAAATGATAACTCAAGCAATCATTATTTATGCAGTTTTACCTCAACATGATTCATAGTGTGACACTATCAAAACTAGGGTTCCAACATCAGGTATCTCTTGCAACTAATTTTTGTCCTTCCCTCTGCCCACTTTTTTTTGATGATGTCAAAGGGGGAGAGTGGTAAAGGGGGAGAGTAGAAAGGGGAGAGTAGAAAAAAGAGGAAATTAGGAGAAGTAGAAAAAGGAGGAAAGTAGGTGAACAAGTTGGGAAGAGTCAAGAGTTGGAAGTAAGCGGGGAGAGTGAGTTGGAAGAGTTGGAAGTAAGTTGGGAGTTGTCTGTTTTTTTGTGTTTGTCTTGATCGGTATCATGTTTGTCATCTTGGCAGCATTTCAAATAAACCTTCCTTCTCTATTTTAGTCCAATCCTTTCAAATCTTCGATTGTTCAACAATTTCACACGGAAGATGAATTTCTTCTCATAAACTAATAAGACATAATAATTCATATTGTTGGCATCATCAAAATGGGGGAGAATGTTGAATTCTATGTTTTGATGATGTCAATGCAACATGGTTTATTTACTAATAACAACGGTTTTTGATTACAGGTGCCCTGGGATAAAGAAATTTGACCTTAAGTCAAGTTGGAACTTCCAGAAATCAAGACAAGAACAAATGGAGTGTCGAAGCAAGACATTCACTGCCTTGATGTAGTCACGACCACAAAAGAGTTTTTCAGAAGAGCTACATCGACGCATCAAAAAAGTGCACCGACGCATCAGGCACAATAACAACCAACAAGTTATATTACATCAAAGCATTAGAGTGGTGCACCGATGCACTGGTCAAGGTTCAG
The DNA here is from genome assembly GCA_024336825.1 of Amorphophallus titanum. Classification (NCBI taxonomy): domain Eukaryota; kingdom Viridiplantae; phylum Streptophyta; class Magnoliopsida; order Alismatales; family Araceae; genus Amorphophallus; species Amorphophallus titanum. Next base: position 6,106,356 of record JANBPO010002596.1, read on the forward strand.
GTTTTTAAATGCAACTGCGTCGAAGCACCAAGCAGCTGCAGTGACGCACCAAGTCAAGGCTCAGGTTTTAAAAGCAACTACGTCGAAGCATCATGAAGCTACATCGATGCACCAAGTCAGAAGTCAGTGCTTGAAGTCAGCTATTCGAAGGATCTATCCTCATACAGCCTCGATGCATCTGAGGGGTGCATCGACACACTAAGCTTGGAATCAGAAATTGGAAGACTACTAGGTCGAAGCATTAGAAGGATAAATATGTGCTGTCATCAGGACATGTCAAAGCCGCAAGCCACTTCTCTGACGTATCAGTCATCAGTAGATGAGCCACTATATTCTACCTCGACCTGATGAAGGTTATGCCTCGACACTTCTCATTCAACTTTCAACGCACTTAAGGGAGCAACCTACTTTGGTAGCTCAAGTGTGATTAACAGATCATTAAGGATTAATTATGATCACTGAAGTATCAAGAGAAGATACTTAAGGAGATTTGCATCACAAATCTGAAGATCGTCATGAGCTCATGATGAACCCAGGCGAATCGCGTACCTATACTTTCGTGGAAATTTTGGCGGGAAAATTTCATTACACGTGGATGATCTCTGGAGAGTTCAAATAATCGGCAAAATATTTTGTTTCCACATAGACCAATAGTTGATTGGCTGATCAGAATCTCAAATGGCAAAAGAGTGGAAGACGATGCTCTACTATCTGATATAAGTATTAGCTGCTCCGTTCAAGAGAGGCTGTTGAAGTTGCTACCATCGTAGAGAGTAAAATTCTAGAGAGAGTTCTTCTAGAAGTGGAAGAAAGAGAAATTAACCATGAGAGGAAGAAATCTGAGTGCAGCCAGCAAATCCTTCATGCATTAAGTCACATGGGTCGATGCATAAAGGTTTCACGGGTCGATGCATAAAGGTTTTCATAGTTAAGCAGAATGATGCATACACACACACTTAGTCTATCAAGTCGATGCTGTCACTCTCTAAAGTCAGTGCAATAAGTTAGCGCGTTGATGCAATGGTACCTACGGTACTAGCTGTTACTTTATCAGGTCGATGCACCAAGCTTCATGCATCAATGCATCTATACATCTCTTGCATTCATCTCTTGTTGTCTTTATGTCAGGTCAACCTCTGTGTTATACAGGTCGATGTCTTATTGCTTACTTGCTACATTCTTTCATCACATCAGAAAGACAGGTCGATGCATTTCGTGTGTACATCGATGCATATGTCGAACTACATGCATTCATTCACATGATTTGTCTCTTCATGATATGTCCAACTTTGCAATATCTAAATCATTTGCTATGATTATTTATACAAAAATAAGGTTGATGATGAGTTTTCACATCACTCTTGATAGGAATAACCAAAGTGATTTTGTCAATTGATTAAACATCTAGACTACAAAGTTCAGAATGAAACTAGGCCAAGTCAACTTCACTCGAAATCTCATCCTTGCTATGGATTAAGCTAGAAGATAGCCAATCAACTAAAGAATAAGAAAAGCCACGTGGTTAGAAAGTACATCCGTTGGGGGCACGTGATCCGAGGTGATTTCCCAACTCTTTGGAGATTCCTAATGAAATAACTTTCCATGTGGACTGCATCTTAGAGAATGTTCACCTTTTTATCTGACACGTGCTCCAACAACTTTTCGAGAGCTTTAGGCGGGAGCGTTCCTTCCACACGCCAAATTGAAATCTTGTGGGGACCACAAGACTCACGATCGCAAGGATAAATAGAGGTCGAGCTTTCGAGTTCCAGAGAATGATTACGAGAAAGAGGAGCCATAGAAGAATAGAGAAAAGAAATCAAGAGAAGGGGAAGCAGAGGAGAGTTACAAGAGCTAATGCGAGTCTGAGAGTGAGAGAGTGCTGATGCTGATAAAAGTTTGAGAGTAGGAAAATGGAGTGCAAAGAAGGGAAAGAGAGAACAGAGTATTAGAAGGAGTAGAGTTCTGAGAGAAGAGAGAGTTTGAGAAGAAGCATGTTTGGTCTCGACTTTTGGATCAGATCCAGAGTCAAATTGCTCGAGAGAGTGCTATAGTTGTTTTATCTTCATTATTTTTCTTCGTTCCTCCTGATTTGTTTTTGAATCGTTGTAAGCTGTGTAATCAGTGGTCCAAGCTATGAGGCAGTGGTGAGGAGTGTTCCTCGGATAGCAAGCTGTGAAGCTTAGCGATTTTAAGCTATGTAGTCAGCGGATTCAAAGCTATGATTCAGCGGAAGCCTCACTCATTTGAGTGAGGGGTGGACGTAGATCTCAAGATTGAGATCGAACCACCTAAAAACTACTTTGTCTACTGTGTGATTGCTTGACTCTTTACTGCTTCGTTTAGATGTATGCCTAGGATCATTCTCTGCAGGCATGAGATGCTTTTGTTACTTCCACTCGTATGATGTGCATGTGTCATCAACCAAAGAGTATACAGAAAGGCATGGCTAGAAAGATAGATTAAGCCTATATGGAATGCCACCTCTTGCATTAAGAGATCCTAGATCTAACCTCCGCCCAGTACTAAACTTGGTTGTTGATTGTTTCCTGAAATTGTATGTGCTATTTCATCTAGAATTGACATTAGTCTGCATTGTAGTCAGTCTATATTTTCATCCTTACTGGTCAGGGGCTTTGGACTTACGTCGACGGGCGTGACCCTGACTAGTCACTCGTTACTGTAGTTCTGTTCTGGTTCAACGTGCACCTCAGTCTCCGCCGTCTTGAGGTGTTCGTAGGGAGGTACTTGTGGCGTAGTATAAGACATCAGTGGTCGCTTCTGGCCATTCTTCTAGTGAGAGGCACTCCAGTCACGTGGCACGTGACTCTCGGCATTTCTAGTGCGTCGCGACCATCTGCATTATCCCACTGAATACTGGGTGGTGGGAATATTCCTTTTTTAATATCTTGCCAATCACTGGTTGTGATGTGTTTAATAAAAAGTTGTAGGTGTGCACATGCGTGCTGTATTTGATATATTATGATAATTACCTCTCGTCACCCTCCTGATCTATACAGATATATAATAGGCCCCTGTAATTTATTTTAGAAATGTGGATCACCACAGGCAGATTGCACGGGCAGCACACGTAATTATTATATATACCAGGTGAGGTGACCATATCTGTCTTCCAAACTGTCAACCATCAACCGGCATCACCATCTCAAGTTATGCTAGATTCGAGTTAACCCAAGATCGATCGATGTCTGAAGTGATTTATTCTTGCACAAAAATTATGCATGCATTGATCAATCAATTTACATGACCCTCGAGATAATTAGAAGTAATCAGAACGACATTACGTTTAATGGACAAAAGCCATTTCAATTCCATAGCTAGAAATATATATATATGTTCATATTAATAATATGGGCGTCTTGATCCATTATTCATGGTCATCTTTTCAAGATCCACCAAGCTTGACATGCTGTTGTAAGGGTGGAGTTCAACCAGTTAATTGAGACTAAGTTTTTTTTTTTAAAAAAAATTACCTGGTACAGCAAGTCGGGCTCATAAGGTTACTGTCGGAGCGTCAGATCCGAACTTCTGGATGGAGACCGCAGTGCCCTTTTGCAGACCCGCTATTTAGATCCGTCACCGGCACCTCGTCGCCATTAGCTTATCCACCCCCCTAATAAAAGACACGAGGGGGACACATGTAGGGGCGTTTGGTGCTGTGCCCGGGAAGGAGAGAACAGCGATAGGCATGGCGGCTGCTGCTCTCCCCGTGCTCTCCTCCAACTCCAGCGCCGTGGCCGGCAAGGCTGCGGTGGCACCCATGGCGTCCCTCTTCTCGCCTTCCTCCAGGGCTTCCTCTCAGTCCCAGAGACTCGCCGCCCTCCACGGGGGCTTCCAGGGCCTCCGGAGGAGGTCCGTTGGGCCTCTCCGATCCGCACGTCCGGCCCCCCACTCCACCCGGAGGAGCTTCGCTGTCAATGCGGTGAGTTTTCCCCCTTGCTCAGCTCTCTTGTTATCTATTTGGTGGCTTTTGCTGGAATCGTAGGGTTTTACCATGGGGTTTTACCTAGGGAAGGCATTTCTTTGAGGGCTTTGATTTCGTCTTTCTGTTTAATTCTTGCTGCGTGTGTTCCCAATCATGGGCATTTTGCATACCTCAGTAGCCTAACCTGGTTCTTCCCATCAGTTGTTCCTGTTTGTGATTCTTTGTTTCGATCATATAATGCAGAGCCAGCTCCCACTCGTCGGAAACCCTGCCCCTGATTTTGAAGCTGAAGCAGTTTTTGACCAGGAGTTCATCAAGGTATATGAGTGGATCTGATGTTTCTTTTGTTTCCGAAGTTTTTCGGGAACAGCTTTTTATCTAGAGGCCGGCACGCAATACCGCTCGGAAATCTTCTACGCCAACCCCGAACAGAAAAAGATCGCGGGAGGTCGCCGTTGCCCTCGTCGTCCGTTCGGCATCGGATCGGCTTCCTCGTCGTGTCAGAGGTAGGGGGATGGATTCACTTCCTCGCTAGGATCATTTTCATACCACTTGCACGTTCATCCACGACCGTTCGGCCTAGTTAATGTTCATTTTTAGTTTCACCTAAAATGTGGTAAAAACATGTTAATTAGTGTTTTTAATTATTGATGGGCATGTTAATTACATTTCCTAGCTTCTGTTGGCTTGTATGGATGCATGGCATAGTAAGTTTTTACGTTTTTGCAGGTCTTATAAGCAAACCCGTCGATTTCTATCGACCGGGGCGTGGTTCGATTTCCAACCAAACTCGTTCATCGCCCAGATCGCATGGCAGTCACACCAGTGACTGTTATGTGTTTAACGCACCGCATTTGGCGCGTTATGCCCACATAGCGGACCACCCCAGGTCCGTTATGTTCATGAACATGGTAGATTGGTGGTTAGTATAGTGCACCCTTCCCTGACCATTATGGTCATGGGTTTTCTGTGGATTTTCCACGTTCGGGTGGCTTTAACGGACCCCCACTGGACCGTCATTTGACCTTTGACTGATGGTTTGACCATTGACTGTTGACCAGTAAGGCGGTTGGCATGGCAGTGTAGGGTAGATCCGTTATGGTTATATAACACCCCTTACCTTGTGCATTATATTATGCTTTAAAACTGTGGTTTTCTGTTGATTCTTGGCGTTCGGGTGACTTTAACGGACTCGGACCCATGCGTTATACCCTCATAATGCACCAGCCTTTGTGCGTTATGTTCTGTGGTTTCTAATTTCAACTCGGGTGAGTATGACGGGCCATGGGAGGCGCGTTATACTCAGGATGACGCCTCATGCTTGGCGCGTTATGCCCTGCATTTCTGGTTGCACAGTATTGTTCAGTAGAGTATAACACACAAGGGTAGATACATTATACTGAACATAACGCCCCAGTAGTGGTGCGTTACGGTTTGCATGTCTGTGTGCTTGTGTTCACCTGAGTGTTTGGGTGAGTTTAACGGATGGAGGGAGACGCGTTATGTACCATATAATGCCCCTACCCTAATCCGTTATGCCAGGTAACGGCCCCAGCTTGGTCCAATATATCCTCTAGCATTCTAAAAAGATATGTTTAGTTCCTAATGCATTTAGTAGTGCATATTCGCCATGTTTAAGTTATTTTATAAAACTATGCATTATTTTAGACCCCGATAGAGCAACTTTCTCTTTCCTTGTGATGGAGTCACTAGTCATAGCCCTGCAACCTGGGGTGTCGTCCCACCCGAGAAAGGTGGAGGGGTGTTCCCGTTGACGATTCTTAAGCTAGTTACCGTGGCCCCCTGCAGTTACCGTTGCATCCTACGGGAGGGAAAAACTAGCTAGAGACCTGACTCTAGGTAGGAGTCAGTGTGTGCACATGTGTTCGGAGGCAATAAGACTCACACTGATGAGTGTCACTCCGACTAGTTCTTGTTTCGGTACTGTTTACGTCTCTCGTTGGTTGGACCTACGAGTTGCCTGAGACGCAGTGTAAGTGGTTTGGTACGTGTCTGGTCTCTCACTTCTAGTGTATCTCTTCTCTTTCCTATCACCGGGCTGGTACAGCTTTCTTCTATTGGTGGGGTTAGTTTTTGACATTAGTTTTTAACGTTATATCTATATTGTATCGGCATATAGATTACTTGGCATATAGAGTAATTGGCATATAGATTAGCTGTTTAAACTGTTTAGATAGGTTTACAGCTGAAACGATGATGGCATTTGGGTGGGATTAGAATTTAGGGTTGTATGCTGACAATTGTGAGATTTACGGCCTTTGTTTATGTGTAGGGTCACACAGCTACAATAGGTGGGAACGTTTTTTTTTTTAAATTAATGGTCACATGCTGGAGTATGTGCCATGCATTTATATATACAAATCGGAGGGTAGTACAGCATCACCGGGGAATACCCCTGCAAGAACAAAGGGAGGGGGAGCGGATCCCCAACCTACAGACGCAGTGAGACTAAACCCATCTGATCAGTAATAAGCGACCCATAGTAGGCCCTAGGTAGATCAGTAGGCGAATGAAAAACAACATTATGCTTATTGTGGTAGGCAAAAGATGCTAAAGCATCCGCGACACAGTTAGCTTCGCGATAGACATGGGAGACACTAATGCCAAAGCAAAGAAGATGCTCTTTGATTTCACGCCACCACCGTAGCGAGACCCAGGCCACATCATCCCTAGAAAGAAGCAGAGAAGTGGCCAGGGCCGCGGAGTCAGTGCAAATGCCAGATAAGAGGATACCATGCTCATTGGCGAGACAGATACCATCACACATAGCCCAAGTTTCTACTACCAGGCTGCTTCCCTCACTGTAGAAAAAGGAGAATGCCAGTACAAGCTTCCCACTGCTATCCCGAACACATCCACCACCACCACAAGGGCAAGGGTTCCCTTTGCTAGTGCTGTCGACATTCAAGACAAATCCCTGAAAAGGTGGGATCCATCGAACGAGCTTGACAAACCGAAGAGGAAACCTGCACCTGAAACCAAGATCTGACAGAAGCTTGAGTTGCTGCTCCGTGGGATGCTGTTTAAAGGTCTGCTTAGCAAGAGCAGCAGCAATCTGAAACAGAATATTATGAATGTGGTGCATAGAGGTGTTGTAGAGACCCTCATAGCGCGTCTTGCACCTTGCCTTCTAAATCTCCCATATAATAAGGATAGAAGCATAAGTCGCAATATAACCATATGGAGAAAGTAGGCTGTAGCTGGTGAAAAGATCCCAAAGGGGTTGAGTGATATGATGGTAAGCTCGAAGAGGAATATCAAGGAAGGAGCTTGCCCAGTTCCACAGGGGGATAGCTAGGTCACTTTTCAGGAAAAGGTGATCTAGGTCCTCAACGCACGGTCGCATACAACAACTGTAGTGAGAGACCATAGGAATGCCACAGTCCACAACATGAGCGTCAACAGAGACCGGTCTATGAAGAACCCTCCAAGAAAACAGGGAAGCACACCATTGGAAGTGCTAGCTCCACAGGTGAGTCAAAGGAGTACGCCTAATACCTTTCAGGCAAAGCTACTCATAAGTAGATTTCAGAGTAAAAGCACCAGAGGCAGAAGGCGACCAGATGCAAGTGTCTTTGAATTCTGATAATTGGATGCCATTAAGGTAATGAGCAACAGGAAGTAGGTTGCGCATGGGATGCGCCAAGTCAGATAGAACATCGCGGACGATCAGTGGCTGTCCCTGATAAGTGGTCGGCAAGAAGTGGCGCAACAGACGATCACCAATCCATAGGTCGTTTAGGAAATTCACTCTCCTACCGTTGCCAATGATCCACCTGATATTGGAAATTACTGTTGTACCTGGACAGTTTCCCGACAAAAGGACAAGAAATAAGGGCTCGGGCATTTTCCCGAACACCTTCCAGGCATGGGCAACCTAGCCCTTTCTACAACCCTGTGGGTCCCTATAAGGGTCCTGACCAGCTTGCCGTGACACGCGGCGACACAAGCATTCATCCACAAGAGAAGGGGGAAATGAAATACAGGAGGGGGGATCTACCCCATAACATAGGAAATAGTAGGAAGGGGAGAACTAGATACACCGGTGGGAGGGGAGCAGGGCACAATCTCTTTCCCCAAGCTCACCTCTCTTCTCTCACACCCTCTCCCTTTTCTTCACCTCACAGGCGTAGGTTGGCGAAGCTTCCTTCCAATGGACCACACCCCCGAGAGGGCCAGAGAGGGGGAGAAAGAGAAACTTTAGACTTTTCTTCTCACCAACCCACTGAGAGCTAGCCATGTTCATCGCCTTCGACTTGCCTTTTTATAGAATGGCCGGTGGGGGAGGGAGTTCCCGCCACCTCCGCCTCGTCCGCAACGAAGTCTGGAGTTGACCTGTTACGCTAGCATTCGGTGATTCGTGGAGTACGTTGGGGTTCACCCAAGGATAGGATGCTTGCAGGTTTGCCAGGAGATCTTCTGCTACTGTTCCCGTCGATGCTTGCTTCGCTGTTGCGCTATCGAATGGAGGTGGAGACAGGGCTTCAGGGCATTGAATGCTCCCTGCACCGAAGACTGATGTGAAAATATAGCATCAGCTGGCGGATGGGATGTCTTTGGGTTAAACCGGCGTGGGGGGTAGGCGCGCCAATTTAGCAGCATAGAGGGGGCGCACCAGATCAACAGGAGAAGGTAGGGCGCGCCGATTTAAGACCACCCCGGGGCACGCTGATTTAGCGCAATTGAGGCATGGCCCCGTCGATTTAAGTGTCAAGAGATTTCATCCCGGCTTCGTGACGATTCAGACGAACACTTGCCCTCCCGTAATGCTTTAGTTGTAATGCATCACCTCCGGGGTGTTTGGTTCGAAGCCTCCGAGTCCCAGTTCAGGACTTTGAGTGATTTCCAGTGCATGCCAAACCCATGTCTGAATTCTCAAGTTTTTCCTGATTTGGCCTTCAGCACTTCCAGTTGGGGAGCCGTGGCCATATCTTTTGCTTGAGGAGCTTCTTTATCAGGTAGCGGACCACCAGGTGTGTTCTCGTCCTGATCGGGCGAGGCATGAGATTTATTCGGTCTTTCCATCTTTGGCTTGCTTTCGGGTGCTGAGACGCACATGCCGTATGGTCATCGTCAATTTTTGATGTCCACAGCTCGTCCACCTCAAACCATTCAAGCGGAGTCCGACACGGTCGCCCGTACAACACCTCGTAAGGAGCCATGCCAATGTTCGAATAATTGCTATTGTTGTAGGCAAACTCCACTAATGGTAAATGATGGATCCAACTTCCTTGCCACTCCAAACAATACGATCTCAACATATCCTCTAAAGTCTGGATAGTCATCTCAGACTGACCGTCCGACTGAAGATGGTACGCTGAGCTAAAAGCCAATTCTGTACCTAAAGTTCTCTGGAAACTCCTCCAGAATCTCGAAGTGAAGCGAGGATCATGGCCGGACACAATGGAGATGAGAACTCCATACAATGGGACGATCCACTCCACATACAATCGGGCCAACCTATGCACACTCCAACTAATTTTGATCGACAATATCCCAGCCATCTTCCTCAGTCTATCCACTAGTAACCAAATACTATCATGCCCACTGGATGTCCTCGACAATCCAACCACGAAATCAGTGGTCATGTGGTCTGTAACACCCGTAGTTTTAGCGGATCCTTAGTGGTTCGGATCTAGGTTCCGTCCGGTGAATTTTGGCTATTTTTAGAAATTTTTAGGGTATTTTTAGGCATTTAATCGAAATTGTTAAAGTATAAAGAGGCGCGTCGGGTAGAGGAACAAATGGATCGCACCGTAATAAGATTTGTGAAGGGGGGGTTAAACTGGCGTGGCCAGGGGCATGCCGAAATTGACCGCGTCGAAATAGGAAGTGAGCAGGGGGGCGTGCCAGAATTGGGGTGAACAGTGTAGATAGGGGGGCGCGCCATATTTGGCCGTGCCGGGATAGTGGATGCAAGTGGAGCACGCCGTGTTAGGGGAATAAGTAGGGGCACGCCGGATTTGAAGCTCAAGGAGGGGATGGGGTCTTGAGAGGAGGGTTAAAACGGCGCGATGGAATAGTGACCGCGCCATTTTAACCCGCGCCGGAATAGCCTCTCCGGAGGGTTGTTTCACTCTGCTTACTGAGTTTTCTTTCTTTCCTTTCACCCGTAGGTTGATTCAAGGGTTGATTTGCTCATTCTTTGGACAAATTAGATTGGTGATGAGGGGGTTTAAGTGTTTTAGTTGTTCGTTAGGGCGAATTAGCATGACTTTTAAGTGTGCCGTTCGAGGGGTTTGATCCACAGATGCTTCAATTTATTCTTTAGAGGGTCAGTTTGTTCACTGTTCTTGAGCGTTCTTAGTCCCCTGGCAAAAATTGGGTAGCATCTCCCCCGGACTGGGACTTGTCAGAGTCAATAGAAGGCCACCAAATGGATTGCTCCGGGGTGACCTTCAAAAATCGGTGTGGCCTCACGGCGGTCCGAACCCATGTGTGAGTGTGGAGCGCTCGAGGTCTAGCCTTCAAAAGCGACCACGACTCACGGGCGATGAATCTTCTAAGCGGGGTGAATGTTTGCCACAAGGGCCATGAATGTTCATCCGCCGGTTGGGTTTCTTTGAGGGTCACGCCATGGAGAGGCGGCCCTCAAAGATCCCTGGATGATTGGAGAGTGAGGGAGAGGAGCAGAGATTGGAGCAAATAAAATTGAGCTTGTGAAATGAACTTTTCTCCTTTATTCATCAACACAAACGGGAAGACTTTAGCATAGAAAGAGATTCATCCCGGAACAGAGATGGGGTACATTGCGAAGGAGGAAAAAAAGGGAGCTATACATTTACTAGGGAGGGGGAGAGAACACAAGCTCCTCCCCGCTACGACTCACCTCTCACTTTCCTCCCCTCTCTTCACCTCACCTCAACTCTTCGGCGTGAGGATGAGGATTCTTCACACTTCGGCTGAGCTCCAGTTCTCAGAAGCTCTCACCCCTCCTTTTCTTCCCTCTCCTCTTAAACACCGCAGAGAGCCCCCCTTTTTGTTTCTTCAGATGCTTGTTATATATCTCCCGGGGGATGTTCTGACTGGGAGTCTCCTCTGTCGAAGGAGAGCAGGCCTTGCCGCTTACCCACATCGCACTGGTGCTGCTATCATGCTTCCACGCTCGCCACGTTGTTGTTGTCGCTTCGGAGAGAGGCGTGGGCAGCCGGCCAATGGAATGGGTGCTTTGTGCAAGCTCCGAGAGTTTCCATTCACGGCATATCCATCGTTGCCCGCCGATTTGAAGCAAAAGTTTTAACCATTTCAATCCATTCGCCAACGTGCTGTTCCCAGAAAACAGGGGACCGACATTGATGGTGGGATGGGAAGGCTGCACGTCGGACTGGCTTGCTGGGTACTTCACAAGTTGCACGCCGAAATAGGGTGTTTTGGCTTCCAAAGTTGCCACGCTGTTTAAAGCTTCCGAAATGAGCAAATGGGCGCACCAGTTTCACCATCCACAAGTGCGCGCCAGTTTAACAAAATCAAGGGGGGCTCTTCGTTCTCCTCTTCCTTCTTCATTTTTTTCTTCTTTTTTTTATTGAGGGCGAATGCCTATCTTTTATAGGTAGATTGGGAGTGGGGAGTCGGTGCCATCGTCACCGACTCACCAGCCCGTCGCGCCAAGGGCGCCACTAGATCGCCGGCCCGCCCTTTGCTTGACGCACCACCGACTCATCCGCGAAGGGTGCCGTCGACTCAAGCGCAAGTAGGCTTGATCGTCACTGAATCAATCGCCACCGAATTGCCCGCGAAGGCACCACCGAGGTAACGGGTTCAAGCGCCACCGAATCGCCCTTTAAGGTGCCAACGATTCAACGAGGGGTATTTTCATAATTTTGACATTTTGCCCCGAAACTGACCTAGTGAGGGATTGTGGTCTAGAGTAGCCCTGGGGTTGATTCAGTGGACCTGGAATATACTTCGAAGCCCTAATTTGGGATTTTTGGTGATTTTCGGCACGTGTCGAACCCATACCGATTTTCTCAGATTTTACCCAGATTTAGCCTTTGGCACTATGCTTTGTGCTGTTAGGCCTACTTTAGAGCCACAGCGGGCTTCTTCATCGAGTGGTCTATCCCTCGAAGCATTTTCACCTTGACTGGACATCATTATTGCCATTTACAGACTGTTTCGACATTTCGCGTATGTTTAGCAGACTTCCTGGGTTTTTCGCCAACATCACCTTCGGCACTAGATATTATGCTTTTGGGCTTCCTTCAAGCTTCTATGAAGCGCTCTCATTGAGTGGGCAACCACTATGAAAGTTTTCATCCATACGGAATAGTTTTTTGGTCACTTAAGGACCACTTCGGCATTCCGGGTGCCATGATCCAGTCGCCCTAGTTTTTTACTGATTTAGCCATCGACTCACTATTTTGAGGAACCAGGGGCATTTCTTCATCTCGGGAGGGCTTCTTTATCAGGTGGGGGATCACCTGGTACATTCTCATCCTTGCTGGACAGGGTGTGGAGATATATTCGGCACGATTGCTTCGTCGCTGGTTCATTGGATCTGACCATTATCCGGCCTTAGTGAGCTGTGGTAGATGTTTTACCTTGAGATAATGAAATGTAGAGTCCTCGGGACTTCTTATGAGGTGACCTGAGGCTTTGGTAGTCTGAGTGGACCTATCTTCGACTTTCAGTTGACTCCTTCAAGCACATAATTATTACCTAGTCATATTTTGGATGTCAACAAGACCTCCACCGAAGTTTTAGAAATATGAACTCACCGAAGTTCACCAGCTCATCTGATCCAGATGATGCCAAAAACTAGATGAAAGAGATCAAGTGAATATTCTGTGTCATGCAATGCACAGACAAAGAGAAGGTGTTATTAGCAATGTTTCAACTAAAGCGGGATGCTCGATTTTGGTGGGAGTCTATGGAAGCCACATTGTCGCATGATCACATCAGAAGGGGCAAGTTCGTGGAGTATTTTAATAGTAAATATTTCGTAGATAGAGTACAAGAGAAGAAGGCTGCTAAATTTGCCGTGCTGAAGCAAAGGAACTTGTCTGTGATCGAGTATGAGGCCCAATTCTCTAGATTATCCTGCTATGCTACACATTTAGTGCATACGCAAAAGATGAAGCCCGGGCTTAGGCCACAATATATTACACAACTAGCACTGATGGACAGACATGTTTACTCGAAGATGGTGAGAAGGGTGTAGTTACTAGAAGACGCCACAAAATTGTCTGACTAGATCTGTGGTAGGGATAAGAAAAAACAAGTCACCAATCCAGGAACGTTCAAAGCTAATGAGTGAAAGATATGTCAAAGAGCATTAAAATCCCCCATACTAGGGTGCAAAAGGGTATTTAAAATCATGTCGGTTGTATATCGACCATTTCATGTTTGGACTAACGTCCGAGTCGAAAACATCGTGAAGATATGTGTAACATCGGGACATATGTATGCCAGAGTACGACACATTTAATATTTGGAGAAATAGAGTAATTTAGTTAAATCTCAATCAAAATGGTTCAAATTCAGCGGGTTATGGGCCCGATGCGAAGTTAGGCTATGACCATAATGAGGGTAACCCCCAAGATCGGACATTCCTCGCAAGGACATCTTTGATATTCCCTTCTCATAGGGTCAAGGGGGAGGAAACCCGGATAGACACCATCAGACCATTCAATGAGCACATTTCATGTTCATTATCATTTTTTATTTTTGCATTACTTTCATAATTACATGATTTATCTTCTTTTTTTTGATAAAGGCTGAGTTGACATAGGGGTTGTCTACGTCGACGCAACATAAAGGGGCAGCGGCCCTAGAGGCCAAGAATTAGTTGGGTCGATGCAAGAGGTTACCTACATCGACGCAGCCAACTCTTGCACTTCGATTCTTTGTTGTTTTATTGCTGCTTCCCTTCTTCTTCTTCTTTTTGAAAGGGAGAGTTCGGTCGATCAAAATCTCAGTTCGATTGACTAATCCTCCCAGGGATGGGTATCGGCTGAAAGGGCTCGACTCCCTAGGTACAGGCCGTCGACTCCACGATTGGTCGATTGACCGAATCCTGAGTTCAGTTGACCGAACCCAGTAGCCAATGCAATTTCATTTTTTTGTTTGGGTTGTCTTGACTTCCTATAGGGTTTTGTGGGGGCTCATTCATCTCGTACCAGTCATCTTCATTTCATTTCCTTTTGCTTTTCCTCTTGCACATGAGCAAAAACACGCGATATGCATATGAATGCATGCATGGAAGCAAAGGGACGACCAGATTGGGTTTCCTGGACAGGGGTGCACCGACACACTATGCACGGTGCGTCGACGCACTCTCCCTGCTAGTGGGCATCAAGTGGGGTTCTGCATGTAGATGCAGTTCTGAGTTCATGTATGCAAATGAAAGTGTTGAACTCATGCATGCAAAAATGCATTTTTGAACTTGTGTATGCAGTGGATTGCATTTTTTTGAAAGAGGTCTATAGGACCCTACCATCCAGAGTGGGATATGGGCAAGGGATTGTCCACTGCCATGGGAAATCAACAGACCTAAGGTCTGCTGGTCTGCCCAAGCAACAGGCCTCCCTTTTTTTTTGAGAAACAACATGAAATGTAATGATCCATGTTTTGCTAATGCAATGATAGTTTTGTGAATTTTTATGTATGACATGCAAGGCGATCCCTAGTGTGAGGCGAAACCTTTCACTCACGCATAGTAGGGATTTTCACCCAGATGTAATCTGAGTTTCTGTCACTCCCCATTTGATATACCAAGGGAGTTATGGCGAGCAAGCATTTGCAATTTAAGGCATATACAAAGCCTAGAATACATGCATGAATTAGTATACATACACATGCAAGTGTGGGGTTTGTTCTTTTGGAAAGGATTGTGAGAGGGTAGACCTACCCATGCTCACACACGTACAATGCAAATATGGGGTGAACCAGTGAGAGATACTATGAGTGATCATTTCATGTAAATTTTATGGAGTTCATCATATCCATGCAACATAGAAGAATTTCTGATGCAGAAATCATTATGCAAATGCACACTTGTTCTCTTCTCTTTTAATTATCATACATCAATTCAAACTTAACTTTTTAAAATAAACCCGTAATAAGACCTCATTTAAGTGATTTAACTTCTCTAAAGAGTGGAAATAATGATGAGCAAATTATAAATTGTATAGATTGGATCAGGTATCCGCCAAAGCAACTTGGTTTTATAAACTTTAAGTTCAACGAAAACCATATCAAGATGCAGATTAATTGTTTGTTGATTTATTTATTTATCTATTTTTGAAAAGAAGATGAAAATCAATTGTATCTGATTCAACTCTCACTATGTTTATCCATCACTCAATGCATTAAAAGTGCAGGTGAGAAATGTCTACCCAAGCATTACTCCAACCCAGAAACGTGAGACTTTTGACGAATGAGAATGAACTGGGTTGTGTAAACCGGATCCACATGCAGCCCTAACCAGAAGAAGAAATGGACAATAGGTGGAGCAGCAAATGGCATGGTAAAATGTGGGAGTATTGTAGTAATTACTTGGAAAGTGAAAATGAGCATAAATGGCTTAGAGATGCTAGCACTCTCCTCAGTAGTCTCACAAAACTAACCAAAACCTGACCAATAGTTTACTCCATGAAGGTATAGCCTTTTTGCCATCTCACTTTCACTACCAACGACAAATCCTTTTCCCATGTTTTCTTCCCATCCCAAGGATACTATGATAAAAAAACATTACCTTAATGAAGGTATTGTGCCTCTTTTCCCCTCTCTCACTCTCTACCAGAAATTCAACTTTGTTTTACCAAGTTTCTTGTCACGGAGATATTAAGATAGAAGCATGAGCCTGATGAGCAATTTGATTTGATAATTAGAGAGGCATCGACAACAAGTGTAAAGACGCATCTTTAACAAGTGAGAATGGGATTGACATATGTAATGTGGTTCCACTTTCCAGCAATAGATGAGGACAGCACTGCAAACACGCAGTCAGAGATTCAACGTCACATCCCAGTAAGCTTGAACGTCGACAGAAGAACAATATTCCAAGGCACCAAACTAGGACACTCGTTAGCCAAACATCACCCTGAGCTCACCCCAGTTTGATTCACAATCGATCCTAATGGAGGATCTAACCAGCCCCGGAACCATGAAATTTTTAACAGATCATACATTATAAATATTGGTACATTGCTCCCCCTACAGACCATCTTAGTTCACTTCTACCACTCACACGCCATCACTAACCCTCGGCCCTCCGCACCAACACAACTTGCATCGCCATGAATGCACATAAACGGTGGAAATGCACGGGACGGAAGCTGTTCCTAGGGTATCGGTCAGAGTAAGGCAAAAAGAGATCAAAAGGAGGAGCGAGGAGAAGGGAAACAACTTACTGGGCCCGATCAGGACACGCGTCTCCACCACGCCATCGCACGAGGACATTCCATCGTACATACTGAAGCAGATCGCCTCACTCCTCAACGAGCTTCCTTTGCTTCTTCCTGCGTGCGGGGGGAGGTGACCAAGAGAAAAGAGGGCGGGGTAGGAGGGGAGTATGGGCGGGAAATGGGTATTCTTCGCGCCAAGTGTGCTTATGAGAAGAGAGAGCCGAGGGGGCTCTCGCGACGCAGTGTTTGGAAATCGCTCCAGATACACCGTTGTCCCTGAAAGCTGTGTCGAAGTTGCAGCGTTTGCGGCCGTTCACACGACTCGAATCACGATATTCTCAACTTTGACGACTCCGTTTCGGCCCTCAACTTGTCTTTCTCTCGAACCCGGGGTCCGTTTGGTTCGGAGATAAATTTTGATAATAATGATCGGCCATATCAATGGCCGCCCCCTACAACTGGGGCTCATCCGTGGCGGAGCTCTCCAACGGCAGGTTCTGCTACTAGGGGAAGGTCAGGAAGGTTGCTCTTGTCCTTTTAGCTCTCTCCCTAGGCTCCAGACTGGTGGCCTCTCCTCCCGAAAATGTCCAACCTTCTCCTACAAAGTATCCAACCAACGAAGTGTCTAACCTCCTCCTCCTCCCCCCTTTCTAGATGATTTCGAATGGAGGGCCTTTTGTATGTGGGGGCAATCTCCCTCCCAAATCATTTGAAAATAGATTATGTGCAAGCTACATGAGTCTCGAACCTCCCGGAGTGGGAGTGGTTTCGGAGGACGTGCTCGGAGTGGGCGAAAACGTGGGATTGACTGTAGTTATCAGGAGGCGGCCAAGTCGAGGGCCGTTCAAAGGGAGCTGGGCGGCCTAGAGGCTGGCCATTCAAAGGGATACGTGGCTAGGTCGATGGCCTCCTTGAGGGTGTGGGTGGCTAGATGTGTGGCCACCTAGGATGGTGGGCGGCCAGGTTTCTGGCCGCCTAAGGATGTGGACGGCCAGCTCTCTGGCGGCCCTGGAATGGGTTGGGTGGCCAGCTGTCTGACCGCCCATGGATATGGGCGGCCAAGACAATAGCCTTCCAGGGATCAGTGAAAAATACATATAGAACCTCAAAAGTTAGATCCGCAAAGGGACAGGGTGGGGTCTACATGAACAAGGATAAGACCCTACGCTCTCAATCAACCAAGGAAAAGAGTCACTTTCATGATGGCTAGACATAGTCCGTGGGATGTCCAAAATTAGGCATCTACACTATACTCAAGAAAACTCCATATGAGCTTTTGATGCGGGATGAACAACGGACTCATCACCAACTTCATGCGAACTTGAGACTCTAACCAAGCTCGCGACTCGTCCCTAGCGAGGGAAGCATACGGACGTGCGCAGTTGAGAAACCGGCAATGAGCTAGGGTGGTCAACTCTCTTTCGTGCTCGGATCTGGTCCCAGGATGGGTTTCGCTCTCTCTCACCACAGTGATTAAAATTATAACTAGCTAAGTTCCTATCACTCTAGCAGCGGCATATGAAAATATACGAGAAAAGGAAATGCCAAGAGTTAGAGACGATACCTCCACGCTACCGGGCGTGAGGAAGGTGACCTTGGCCAAGACTCGTACTCCTGGTAAAATAATTACAATAATTACAGCAAGAGTTTCATTGTCCACTCCATGCAGGGAGCTAAAGGGCTACAAGTGGGGCCCGGGAGGACCAATCTTGGGTTGACGGGCAGCAAGCTGGAGGGGCTCTCGGGGCGGAGATGGGTTGCTAGTCTGACTCGGCATTGTTCAAACTCGGTTCAGCATGCTGGACAACAAGTGAACTTGGCCCTTGGGATGGTGGCTTTCGGCCACCTTCTGATCACGGCGGGTGGCTGGGACGCGGCTGGGGGGTTGCTGGTCGATCCCTGGGAGCGGTGGTCGTTGGCTCGGATGCCAAGGATTTGTGGGGGAATTAACTCCCAACTCTGTTCTGCTGGCTTGACTTAGATC
This sequence comes from Amorphophallus titanum, assembly GCA_024336825.1. Taxonomy (NCBI): domain Eukaryota; kingdom Viridiplantae; phylum Streptophyta; class Magnoliopsida; order Alismatales; family Araceae; genus Amorphophallus; species Amorphophallus titanum. The sequence goes on from JANBPO010002596.1 coordinate 6,124,654, forward strand.
AGATCTGTGCGCCTCCACGAAAATAATTATTTCGCCCAGATCCGGTGTCAGATCGTGGTGAGATTTGGCACCATTGGAAACTAGACTCGAAGGGCTACGACATATAATTTTATAGATCCATCCAGAAATAGGATTGGAAATTAAAAACTCTGTAAACTCCGTGATTTTTTGGCTCTGGTTACAGATCTGGCAGTATAGATTGAGGGTCTACACCAACTATCCTCCTATCTCTTAGAGAGTAAGCCTCATTCCTGAGTTCTGTAGAAACACAAAATTAGAGTCAGATTAAATCTTTGACAATTTCAACTCATGACACTTAATGGGGATTTTCTTGAACCTACGAATTTCATCCTTTGACTGCACTAGTGAATCATGATTTAAGGAGTAATAGTGATCAAATGCAAGTGGTTTATACTAGAGCAGTCTAAAATAGGTTTATTTAAATTTATTCATCAGACATTCATTCTAGACTCATATAGTGTTTGGTCATCATCAAAATCTATCAAGTAAGAACTTTCACACAAAGGGGGTTCAACACTACCACCGGTGCATCAGCACCCACTCCCCAGTCCTCACAGCAGGCTACTGATCAGGAGGTGGCAGATCCATGGTCGGGTACTCAGTATGACATGTTACATCATCTAGATAGAATGCCCACCAAAATTTCAGTTCTGGAATTGATTAAGCGGTCTAAGCTTCACCAAGATGCGCTACGGGATTTTTTATAGAAGGTAATGGTCAGTGAAGACATGGCAGTGGATAGTTTACCAATTGCCCTAGCTACAATCTCTAAGGGGCCAGCCATCACATTTTCAGAGACTAAATTAGCACCCCTCGAGGCTCGTCAGATGCCACTATGCATTTCCATCATCTTGAATAAAGTAAGCATAGATGCGACATCGGTGGACACTGGGGCTTCTATTAATGTCTATCCTCTCAGCACTTTAAGGACTTGCAATATTTCAGAAGATGCATCGAGGCCTACCCCGACTACTATTGCAACATATGATAATTCACGGAGGCCGTGTCATGGGGTGATCACCATTCAGGCTAAACTTGGGCCGCTCACCATGCCTGTTGAATTCTATGTGCTCGATATCGACCCCATGTTCAAAGCCATTCTGGGTCGACCGTGGATCGATAATCTCAATGATGTGCCATCCACTACTCATTAATGCCTCAAATTCCCTTTCCAAGGGAGGGTGGTCAAAGTCAAAAGTATTTCCATGGCTCAGTCTGTCAAGGCTATTTCAGAAAAGATTTTACCAACCCTCTAGCCCAGTAATCGGCCCATTATCTCAGTGCTAGACCTGAACTTTCCATGGGCCTATGCGCCACGCAAGCTCGCTGTTGCACTAGTTAATATCAAAGAGAAGCCCAAGATAAGAGATTCTAAGGGCTGGAGCATTATCTTGAATGTTAGCCGGGGAGAGGTCTCGGCGTGCAATTGCAGGGGAAGACCAAGTCGGTCCCTAGGGCCAGAAAAATGAGTAGGAGGGGCCTCGCTTATCGAGAGTCCTCATTGTCAGTTCTAGGAGATTCGGAGCCATTGACTTTGGATTATCGTCAACACTTTATTAGAGGCCCTCTCCAGCTAGGCACTTTAAAGGCACCACCAAGTCAGCACAAGAGAGAAGATATAGCTTGTACAGTTGATGGCCTGCCATTGCTGCCTAAGGGGCCTGTTGATGAAATGATTGATTTTAGTGAAGCTTTTTCAAGGTTGTTTTATGAAGAAGGCTTCCAGAAAAACCCAGAGGTGTGGCATGTGCAATACGCGTTGAAGAAGCCGGCTTACCATCCACGGGAAAGGGGGAGCTCACCCGTCACTTTCACATGGTCTCCTTCCCACCTGCTTTCATTCTTGCAAAGGCTGGATTTTATACCCCGCTCACCTCCTTTTGTGGTCAACTCTCTGCTATTCCAAGATCCGACTGATTTCTTATCGTCAAAATCTGTGATTGTGGGCACTGCCCGCATATTGATCTCTCTGCTCCAGTCTTCTGCCCTTCCGATCAGTTCCTTGATCTCTTCTGTCCGTCCATCTATCCTCTCGCGCTTCCTCCTCCTCCACCCTCTTCTTCATCCTGTTGCATGATCACCACTGATCTGAAAAAATGTCAAATTTGAAATGGAGATTTCAGTGGAAGATTACGTTGTGTTTTGTCTATCTTCCTCACAGGGGCACGAGGCCCCTGATGCTTCCCTTCCATTAGAGTTTCTTTCTCCTAGGTTAGATTTATGGTCTATCAAGTCTAGAGAAGTAGGGTCTGTTAGGTCTAGAGAAGCAGGGTCGTGTTCTAGTGCGTCCAACCCTTCTTTGCCTGAGCCGCACTTGCTAGCACGTTATTCAAAATCCATTCCTAATAGGTTCTTGCAGGACTTAGCTCAGCAATGCCATGCTCTTCTCAAGTGTCCGGAGTTCGTAGCTACGACGATTGTCCTAGAAGAAGATGAGGAGCAAGATGGGGTGTGGAATGATGATGGATTACACGTCTATGAAATCATGGATGAGAAAGACCCAGTCAATTTTGAGGACAATGGCGTAGATGATATTGCCGACTTGTATGCGCAAGGTTTGAAGAGGTTTGACGAACCATCATCGGCAGTGGATGAACCTACAAAGGAAATTAATCTGGGAACTAATGAGAACCCCAGGCCCATCATCATTGCTGCTAATGTCCCTCCAGATGTTGAAGAAGGATTGATCAAGGTTCTAATGGAGTATACCAATTCTTTTGCCTTGTCATATGAGGACATGTCGGGTCTTGACCCCTCCTTGGTGGAACATCGACTGGTGCTTAAGCCAGGGGCAACACTCGTGAAACAGAAATTGAGGAGATTTCACCCCCACATGGCCTTGAGGATGAAAGAGGAAGTTGATAAATTGCATAAGGCCAGGTTCATTAGAGTTATTTTATATCCTCAGTGGGCGACGAATATGGTCCCTGTTATCAAGAAGGATGGAAAGGTTCGATTTTGCATCGATTTCAGGGATCTAAATAAGACATGTCCCAAAGATGATTATCCACTGACCTCACATAGATGTATTAGTGGATAATACAACCGGGCACGAGGCTTTGTCATTCATGGATGGTTACTCTAGATACAACCAAATCTGTCTAGCCCCGGAAGATCAAGAGAAAACTTCCTTCACCATGCCCTGGGACACTTATTGCTATATGGAAATGCCAATTGGATTGAAGAATGTAGGTGCCACTTATCAGAGGGCGATGATGGCTATATTCCACGACAGCATGCATGTTTACATGGAAGTCTATGTGGATGACATTTTGGTGAAGTCAAAGACCAATGAGGAGCACCCCACTATTTTGGCTAAAGTGCTTTAGAGAGCTAGGGAGTATAAGCTGAAAATAAATTCTAAGAAATGCGTATTTGGAGTATCTTCAGGAAGTTTCTAGGTTTCATAGTTAGCAAACAGGGGAATCAAATTGATCCTAATAAGGCTAAGGCTGTTATGGACATACCCCCACCAAAGAACATCATGGAACTTTGAGGATTAATTGGACGCTTGTAGTTTATTAGAAGATTCATATCCCAACATTCTCAGAGGTGCCGCCCATTCTATGAACTACTAAAGGTGGGGGTCAAATTTGAATGGAATCAAGAATGTCAAAAGGCCTATGAAGATTTGAAGGTGTATTTGTCCAATCCCCCGATTTTACAGCCTCTTGTCCCTGGGAAACCCCTAATCCTATACATTTCCATCGTCGAGGACTCCCTAGGAGTTGTCCTGGAACAAGTGGATGATGAAGGCAAAGTGCGGGTAGTTTATTACCTCTCTAGGTTGTTCAACCTGACGGAGGCCAAGTATACTGCCATGGAGAAGACTTGTGCCGCTCTAGTTTGGGTAGCTCAGAAGTGGAAGCATTATTTCCTAGCTCACCCAGTTAGGCTAATTTCTAGAATGGACCCGATCTACTATCTCCTAGAAAAGCCTATCCTTTCTAGTAGGTTAGCTCTCTGGTAGAGCTTCCTCTCTCAGATTGATATCACCTTCATCATTCAGAAGGCAGTCAAAGGATATGCCATCGCTGAGCATCTCGCCCATCTTTCTATCTCCTGCACTGACTCGATTTAGGATGAATTCCTGGATGAGCATCTCTCTGTCCTTACCCACCATCCATTTTGGTCTCTGCACTTCAATGGTGCACTCAATTCCCAAGGCCGAGGGATAGGTGCCGTTCTCCTTACTCCAGAAGGGGTAACGATTCCTCTCGCTTATCAACTCTATTTTTCTACTACCAACAACATTGCTGAGTATGAAGCCCTCTTGGCAAGATTAAAGCACGCCTACCTCTTAGGCGTGCGCTATTTGAATATTGTGGGAGACTCTCAGCTTGTTCTGTGGTAAGCTCTATCCACTTACCGTACTCGGGACCCGAAGCTCAAGCCATATCAAGATTTGGTTATTCTCCTGGCTAGACAATTCTGCAAGTTAATCTACATTTTCTAAAATAGTTCCCATCATATTAACTTGTTTGACTTGGGTGAAAACTGTCACATTGTATTATTTGTGTTGTTTGGGCTTGTTCAAGCCCATTCGTGGTGTTTGTGGTGTATTTCTTCATCTATCATACACATTTTGTTGTTAAGTCATTGGGTCTTAGGCCTAGGTTCGTTGTTTTAGGTCACATTTAGTCCATCTGTCTCAAAGTCTGTTAGCAGTCCCATAAAGACTGCCACCTGCTTTTAACGGTCTCCCCAAGACCACCTCTTGCCCTGTGGGCCCCATCCTCTTCCTTGCCCTCTCCTCACTGAGCCCTTGCTTCCGTAGCTATATTTCCCTTGATATCCTGTAGAAAGTCTCTATTTGGCCTCATAGAGCGCCATTCCAACCCCTTGTACCCTTCTTCTTCCCAATTTTTTTCTTATTATCACGTGAACTCCTCTTCCCACGCGAGCCCATCTTCCCATGGTCCCTCTGACCTATCTGAAGAACAGGCTAATTTTATGGCCCATCTATCATGCATCGCTCATCAAATGGACCTGGCCCAGGCTCAATGTCTCATTGCAAATCATCTTAATGGGCCTTCTTCTCATAATGTGCCTTCTTACCTTCATGGGCATCCTTCTTGTCCTTCCCATGTAGCTGGCCCAATTTCTAATGGCCAATTTTATCTTAACGGGCCTTCTCCTTCTCATACGGTTGGCCTAGTTTCTAATGACCAATTTTACCTTAATGGGCCCTCTCCTTCTACCCATGTTGCTGCTGGCCCAATGGGCCCATATGCTAATGTTTCTTCTAGGCCCACATATCCTTTCACTCCCAGAATCGGCCCTTCTTCTTCTCACCTCGGATCCTCTTATCCGGCCCATTATCACAATCCTGGTCCAAATTCACAATCCCTTGCTTAGGCTGGCCCATATTCTTCTCGATCTCTCCCTACCCAGAAGATGATTGCTCAAGCCTAACGCCAGCTTGATGAATTGCAACGTCGAATTGATCCCAAATCCTCTTTGAGTGTCCCGTTCACATTTCAAGATCTTCGGCTCCTGTCATCTTCACAAATTCCCGCATATCATTGTTATGGTGGAACCGGTGGCCCCTTTGTGCACTTAAAGGAGTTTGTTTATGAGTCGGCCCAATTTTGACATGACCTGCACTTGATGACTTATCTATTTGGTCTGTCATTAGAAGGCCAGGCTCGGGATTGGTTCTTCTCATTGCCGCAAGAGCTTATTGTGAATTTTTGAGCCGTTCAAGAGAAATTTCTTCAGCAATATCAGGACCAGGTTGGGCCCAAGTATTCTATTATGGATCTGGCCCATGAGAAGATGAAGACCGATGCAAATTTCTGCACCTTTGCTGGCCGTTGGCGTCACCTTGCCGTGCAAGTCTCGAGGCACATTCTGGAGGGAGAATAAATCAAGATACTTATTTCCAATGCAATGCCCGAGTGCCGGTTCATCTTGGCGCTTAATGATATTACCTCCTGGCAGCAGCTTTATAGTCGAGCCTACTTCATTCGCCAACAACTTCACAATTCCTTTTGTTGGATTTTTCAGCGTCTCCCTTAGGGATTTGCTGTTCCACGTGGATTATGTGGTCCACGTGGGGCATCGGTGCGTTGGCAGCCCACCCCGCCGCATGGATTATGGGGTCCATGTGCGAAGCCCCTCATGTCCGCCCACACCACGATAGTGTGGGGTTCTGCAATGCCATAAGGAAATACGGTCCGCCTTCGCTACCAGCTCGAGCTTTTAGCGTAACCTAGAGTTTAGTTGCTCGTTTATTTTACTTATCGCTTGCGCCAATCGCCTATCAGTTGTGCGTTCCACTGATGAGGTTGGCCGTGTTTTATTTTCCTTTAGTTATTAGTCCCTCCAGGCATGCGTCATTCGGTTTGGCCATTCCTTGTGATTGGTTCAGAGTTTTCTGAAAGATTCCTATCACTCGTTGGTTGAGAACGAGTGTCATTTACCTTTACGCCTGCTTTTCAGTCCGCTTCGCTGGATTTTTGCTTTACCTCCATGTTCCATTTCGCTTTTACTTCACCTCCGCTCGCTCCCCTGCAAAGGGGACGTTAAGGAGGGACATCTGTTGACACCTATTTTATGACCAATGAGTTGTGCCATCTTCTTATCTTATTTTATGATGTCCCAAGTTATTCACTAGTTATTGGGTCAATTTGGCTAATTTTTGGGCTTATTTTATGGGTTTTCCTCCCTGATTGGGCCTAAGTTCCCTCCTTTTTTGTCATTTTAGCTTATTGGGCCTAAACAAGGGCTAAATAAGGACCATTTTTCTGCATTAATATAGATATTTATCTTGCCTTTATCTCTTTGCCATGTCTATCTGCCTAGCGGTCTATTGCAGGACCGCTACCAGTGTGTAGCGGCCCATTGTACAACCGCTAGGTGGACGGAGAATCCTTCTTGGGCTAACTTTCTCCTGTTGGCTTTATCTCTTTGTGAGCGACTAGGCTTAGCGATCTATCATACGACTATTTGTCGTGCCTTGCGATCTATCACAAGACCATTAGATGAGACAGAGAGTCCTGCTCCGTCTGATCTTTCTCTCTCCATCTGTGGTCAAATAGAGCCCTTAATTTCTTATTTTCTTTGTGGATTCTGATCCTCAGAAGCTTCTGATCGATTCTATGGACTCCTGGGAGTGTTATCTTCGAGTTTTATCAAGGTTTGGCCCTATTTCCTTGCTGTTATCCCTCCAACTCAACCTAGGGTTTTAGGAGTCTGTAAATATAACCCTTGACTTCATGGTTTGAAGAGGAGATTTTCGGAGCTTGCGACAAAGTACTGCTGCATTCTGGTGCGAGTCCCAACTAGGGAGATCATGTTTTCTACGTCCTTGAGTCTTCTGGCCCAGGGAGTAATCGATTTTTAGTTGTTTTGTGTCTTTCTCTCACTTAGTTTTCACCCTTCTTTGCATCATCATAGCACCAATTCTTCTCCTCTCTCTGCATTCTTTTGCATTCAAAGCATATTTTTGAACATCCTCCTACTATTTTCATGCCCTACAGGGGTTAAACAAAGCACCAACCCCCAGGTATTCACCCTTCCATTCATGCATAATACTTTTATTGCTGTATAGATACTACACTTCTCTAGGGCTAATTGGGTTGTTTTCCTTCTGTCTCTGCACTCCTTTGCAAGTCAATAGTATTCCTAACATGAGGCCCAAGTCTTCTAGTCGGCCAAGAGTGGTGGAGGTTTGAGTTCCACATCATATTTTCTGGGTGCACGAAGCGGCCATCTTTAGACCGTCTGGGTTCCCTTGCAGCCGTCTGCAGACCATCCGACTTCGTCTTGCGGTCACAGGAGGATCATTTTCTCGTCTGCACTTGAGTCTTTCTCCGGCGTGCGAGTGTGCCTTCACTCGACTCCTTTCCAAGGTACGTAGTGCAGTTCCCTCTATGTTACAGGCCTTGGTGTCGATCACATCTATCTGTTTGGGTATTTGTCATCATATTTCTTTATTCTCTATTATTTCCATTCTTTTTAGTTGCTCCACACCTGAATGCGTCCACTGACCACTTAGTCCGCGCCTCAGGTGTCTCCCTCTGGCCAAGCGGGAACTGAGACACCGTACTAGTAACACAGAATAAGGACTAGCTGGGGTCGCGCTCGTCAGCGCGTATCCTCAACCCCCAGCTACACGTGCACACACAGACCATCTGCTCTAGGTCGGGTCCTCTAGCTGATTTTTCCCCCCAGCCAAACTCAGGCTGCAAAGACAAGGGGCCCTATGGTAACCAGCGTAAAATCATCTCACTCGGGTCATGCTCTCCACCACTCCCAAGTGGGTCTACACCCGTGTTCGCAAGAAAGCTACGACTAGTGGGGGCTCATAAAACGTGAACACTGAAAATCACGCATGCACGCATCTCGAGTAACATGAAGAAATAGGTGGCTCACGGCCACCAGACTCTGGACAGTCCACTAGACCTAATAACCCAACTGTCCTTGAGTCACGAGACTCAGGTCAAGACCGCGGCACGTGACGGCATAGTGCCGTCAATCCAACCTAATCCCTAGGTTTGAAATCATGGTGACACGATTCTCAAGGTAGCTCATAAGTCACCGAGTGGATCTTTCATCCACTAGACACACAAAAAACTTCCAGCCCCAGGCTGTTTAACTAGACTCATAGTCCAAGGCCACACACATGGCCTACATGGAAAATGCTTCTCGGAGAAACCCACGACGTGCGGGGAGGGCCCACCGCACTCGTACCGACTCACGGTGACTCAATCTAACGCAACCATGAAAACTCAGAACACTCACGAGGTCACCCGGGCCCTCAAGACCTATGACAAGCTAATCGAGGTAACTCGATACCTTCAGACACCCAAAAACATGGTCACGGTACCCACGAGGTGTCCGAGACACACACGGGCCAAGGAAGGGATGCCAGGCTGCCTTCCCACCCTCTGGCCCACAAGACTGATCGCTGACATGAACGTGCACCCCGCTCTGGGCGCGTTCATGAACGCTACCCTCACCCTGAGTGCGACAAGGGAAGAATGCGCCCATCACGAGGGGCGCGATCACAGTCAACGCGGTGGGTCCCCCCCAAGCACATCAACGCGTTGACGCGACAGGGACAGTGATCGCTACCTAATCGCGGTTGGTCTCACCACCACGACCCTAACTGCCTTACTGTTCATCTTCCTCAATGAACGTGACCTCCCGATACGGTGCCTTCTTCGAAGAACGTGACCACCGTGATGGTCGCGTTCTCAGTCAACACCTAAAAATGACAAAAATCGCGGGGAAAATTCATTCCACGCCCTAATCACCCCCAGGTGACGGGAAAAACAAGGGGGAACTAGTCCTCTACCTCTCTAGCATCGAGAGGACCCATTTAAACGCCAAAAATATGATCAAATCACTAGATCCGGCCCACCCCCAAAACATACTCTTTTCCCCCAAAATGCTCAAATAAGCCCACTCGGCTCACCACGGCCTACCAAAATCACGAGAATGGAAGTACAAGGGTTAAGGATCCATCCCCCTACATCCACCGAAGATTTCACGCATCGAGGACGCCGATCCATCACGAAATTACTGCTAGAAATCCCGTCGGTGTCCCGAGCTCGCGAACTGGCTTCACCACGCCACCACGCCTCCATCCTCGACCCATCCTCGTGTTCCTCGCCCTCACACCATCGCCGCCTCACCCTCCTCCACCACCGTTGGCCACCCAAGGGAGAGGGGGAGAGAAAGAGATGAGAGAGAGTGAGAAAGAGAGAATGGGGAGAGAGAGAGAGGGGTTAAGGGCTCTGATTGCAGCATTTCTCTTTCGGGTAATGGGAGCTGACTTTTCGATCTCCTTATTGTGCTTTTCGGGTGGAGCCCCATAATGAGCGGTTGTGTCGGCCATATCGCGGGTGAATACCTGCGGTTTCTTGTTCCTTTGAATTACCTTCCCGGCTGCTCACCCAGGGAAAGTCAGTCTATCAAATACCGAGGCTCTCGGTGTATCTTCTTTATGGAGGGGTGGCCTATAGCAGCCCGGCCTTGGATATTTTGTTTTCCCTGGGTCAGTTTGTTGCTCCCAGCCTCTGTTCATAACATCTGTAGCTTCTAGGGGCCGCTACATCCTCGAAGAAGCATCTTTGAGGCCGTGGGAGTATACCCGACCGGCCCAAGTAGCATCGCCTCACCCTTCAGTAGAGCAAATTGCAGATCGTGACACTCTAACTTGTGCTGGAGATTTGGGGGTGGGATGACCTTGCCGAGTCACCCCACCACATCTTCTATCTTGAAGAGATGCCTGGACCGACATCTCGATCTTCTTTTCTATTTTCTCTTCTTTTCTTGGAACCAGGGCCCACAGCTACTTAGGCGCCCAAATCTGTCTATACCTGATTGGCTAAGGGGCCAATCCTCCCTTTGACTTGGGCTCGAAGCCGCCCATGCTTCGTTGGGCCAGTGCTTGGAAGGAGTTGTGCGCTGGCACGTTGAAAATCACCTTGCCAGGTGTAATCTTGGCCAGCCGACCGTTTAAGAAAACCCGGATGCCTCTAATGAGGATGGACTTGCCTGAGGCAGAAATTTAGCTCCGCAGCATGCCGACATTCTTCCTGGCCTCCATCTTGGTAGCTGGGGTGCGCTTTTTTCTTGTACCAATATAGTGGATAAAGCAGCCCACCGCTTTCGCTTCTTCTTCAGTTACCGCCTTCGCAGTGAAGGTAGGCTTCACCTCCCGGGCTTCCAAGAGGTCGACGAACATAACCCCCAAGAAGTTGCGGAAACCCACCAGTGGGGGAAAATTGTCGAAACGGATTGGCACCTCCAGATAGCCATGCCCCGCATGGCTAGCAACCACCAGAGGTCCAAACACGACCGCCATGGTTCCTTCAAGTTTGCTTCCCTCCTTGAATTTTAAAATTGAGGAAGTTAGACTTTAAGGAAGAAGGCCATGAGGCCCCAAATCTCGGTGAAGAGATGAAAGGTGGTCCAGTCCCACTGGGCGTGCTAACTTGTTAGACGCACTAAAATTATGATAAAATATCATGGTATCTTTTATTGGTTTTATCGTGCGAGGGCGTGCCAGTCACGTATGTGATAATGTGTTCGGGCTTCGAGACTAGAGTGGTCTGAAGCCCAATGTGCACTCTGTCTGACTAATCAGAAGATTATGGGTATCAGATCGGGACTGGAGACTCGCCATGCCAAAAAGGTCACAGTGTTAATTACATCCCCTCGGAGAGGAGAAAACCTTTGATTAGTCGCTGAGAAATGGGCCCCCGCTGGCCGTTCAATGTTCGGACGAATGCCCAATTTGGAAAAGCCACCATCATCACGGGAAAATCGGAGCATATGTATGACGGGATATGGCAAATTTATTGTTTAGAGAAAAGGAAACGTTCAGTTAAATCACGGTTAGAGCGGTCGGGAATCAGTGAGTTTATCGGCCCGGTGCAAAGTCAAGCCGCAAACATAACGGGGAAGGTTCTCATAACCGAGGCGTGGCTCGCATGAGCATCGTTAATATATGTCCGGTGCCAAAGGGGCAACGGAGAGATGTCTCGAGATTAAAGTAGCTCACGTAGGAACAACGCCAGTACTGGATCTGATCCAAGAACTGATAAGAAAATAGATCTTCAAGCTGAAACTTCCTCTTTATTCTTACTTGCTCACTCTCTTCCTCTTTCTCTGCTCTCTCCCTCTTTTTACTTAGAATCCCTCTCCAGATTCTGATACTCTGTTTCTCCCTTAATTCTTTGCCGCAGGCTGTTTCTCTCAATCTCCTCTCTAACTCTTCTCAGCTCTACTCTTCTGATCTTCTGCATTTTAATTCTTCTCTTCTCTCTTCTATCTTCTTCACTCTATCACTGTCTGTCTTTTCTCTGTATATCTATATCTCAATTAGTTGGTTCATTTGAGAGACTAGGCTTCTATTTATAGCTTGGCGAAAGTTGGGTGCATGGGAAAATGTTCCCTCTCAAGGAATTTCAAAAAGGGGCACTACTGGAAGTCCACGTGTCAGGAGATGAAGGCACACTATCCACGTGGCTAAATTTTCACTTGAGACTTTCCTTGGATCATGTGCCCAATAATAAGCTTCTTGGGTTCACGTGCCCATCACTAAAATCTTGGATCACGTGCTTTACTTAACTTCCACGAGCAGGTGATGAAGTTAGCCTTAATGCCACTCAGGTATTCGATCCTGGTTACTTAAGTCTTTTCGTACTCAAATCATTGTCATGAAATAGACATCATTTTGTCAAACATTATGTCAGCGTTAATATGCATCGACCCATGAGACAAAGAGTTACACTATAAAAGCACATAGCTTATGAATGAAATATATATGCTCAGACCTTGATATGCAACAATGACAATATGCTCAGACCTTAATATGCTTGGACCTGTATGTGCATAGACTTCAATACACGTATAGACCTGAACTTCCAAATGTGCATAGACCCTAGTATGCTAACTAACACAATGTGCACCGACTATGCTTAATACGCTCTGACCTGATGCCTTCATATGTACTGGCTACTGAAATAATGCTTCGACCTTAGTTATGCAAGATACAATAGTGCATAGACCTCAGAAAGTAAGACACATAATGTGCTTCAACCTTAGAAGACAAGATGCAAAGTGTGCATCGACCTTACATGCTATCGCTGACACATGTGCATCGACCTTACACACTATATGCAAATATGCACAGAACTTAAGTAAGCAATGACTTGTATGTGTGTAGACCTAATGCATTGTCAAACACAATGTGCTCCGACCTTGTGTATGACTAAGATAGATGTGCATCGACCTTTCTTAGACTAAGGGAAGATGTGCATCGACCTTAGTAAGACTGAAGGAAGATATACATCGACCATAGTAAGACTAAGACAAGATGTGCATCGACCTTAGTGAAACTAAAGGAAGATGTGCATTGACCTTAGTGAACTGAAGATCAAATGAGCATCGACCTTAGATGAGCTATAGTAAGTGTGCACAGACCTGCACACACAGTAAGTACATACTAGCATCGACCTTAGTATGTGCTATAGTAAGTGTGCACAGACCTGCATATGCACTATAGTAAACATGCGTTGACCTTTGTTAAACCATGTAGAAACATGCATTGACCTTTGACACTTCAATCTAAAACCTGCACAGACTTGATGAGAAGACACAGTGAATGTACATCGACCTTAGTGGTTTGCGTCTTGAATATGCATTGACCTTAGTGACAAAGTGCCTATATATGCATCAACCTTTGTTTTGACACTTAGACAAAAATCTGGCTTGTTCAGTATGAAGGTACTTATGCATTTCAGTTTCAATATGATGGAGCCCGACGGGGGCGGTGGGCGCCGGTGCCCCCCCTCCACCACCTCCTTCGCCCTCCCACGCGCAGCCCCACCGTCGCCGGCCTCCCCACCGGCCACCCTCTACAAAATTTTAAAAAAAATAAAAATGAAAACTTACCTCCGATCGCCATCCACCGCCGCTCGCCGCCGTCCACCGCCGTTCCGGGACGTCCACCGCTGCTCGCCGCCCAGCTACCCACGGCCTGGAGACGCCCCCCACCGGCCCGTTAAATGGGCGGACCGGCACGAGCGGGCCGTCCCGCACGTACCAGCCCGTCCAGTCCACGGACCGGTCTGGTACGTGACGGGATAGACGAGTCGGTGCGGGCCAGTCTGACCCGACCACGACCCACACCCCGCCCGATCCGTTGGGCGCCTGGGTCGGGACGGGTCGTGCGGGTCCCGTCAAACCATGCTCATAACCTCATGACAGGAGTAAAAGTGCCAATAAACAGAGAACAGGGATATAATTGCCAAAGTCCAACAAACAAAGACGAAGGGCACAGTGATTGGACGGTGGGATCATCCACCGCCATAGACCCGTCGTCGCCAATCGCCCCTCGCCACAGGCACACCAGACGACGCGACCGGGGAAAGGAGAGGAAGCGCGGGAGGGAGCTCGCCCAGGGTGCCGGTGCTCCTCAGGTGGAAGAAGGGGAAGCCATTAGCCATGGCCTTCTCCTCCCGGTCTCTGCTACGCCGCATCATGCCGTTACTCCGCAGCCACATCCGGCATAGCCACGGCCATGGGAGGCTCCTCAGCTCTGCCGCCCCGCAGGAGACGTCCACCTCCGCCGCGGGCCACGAGGACGGCGTGCGCATGACGGAGAATTGCATCCGGGTGCGTCGCTCCTCTCTCTGTCTCTCTCACTGTGGCTCCATGTTTGTTCGATCTTGGTATGTAATCATTTACCCTTGTTCCGGGGCTGTCCGATTCGTTTTGCTGTGTTGGATTCCGTCCGTTCTTGCTTCTCGTTGTATTGGAATCTATGGAAGAAGGGGTAACTACGGATATCATTCTGAATTGGTGCTTTTGTTTGTTTATTTTTCTCTTTAGATTGCCGCTATCATCATTGGTTAGATTTATGATGGTGAAACGTATAGATGACCAGTGTGTCGGCAATCACCATATCTGTTCGCTTTTCGGTGGATCCTGGTCTGGATTTCAGAGTGCGAGCTCTGAAACTTCGTCTCCGAGCATATCCATTTCGATTCATCAAGTGAGACATCAGATTCAAACTATTATTCTGTTATAACACTTCGCCTCCGCGGAGATTGTTTTCCCCGGAGTGTATAGGTAGAGGTTGCTTTGAGTTCGAGTCATGTCATGCGAAATGAGAGGAAGCTCTAGTATCTTGTCTGGCCTGTCAATCCTGTTAATCCTTAGACTTATACAATTAATTATCTGATAAAATATCATATGCCCGGTATTCTATTCCTATCTCACATGGCGCCCCCGTTGGTGGAGCAATAGCCATATATATATATACCTCGTCTTTTGATATCTTCTCTTCCCTCGTTTGAGATCCATTGCGCTAGCGGATAAAAAGAATGAAGGATCGTTATGTTGCACATCGAGGGAGTAACAGTCGGGCATGGTGCCGTCCTCAGTTGCATGACCAAAGCTACTCAAGTCAGAGAAAGAAGGATCGTTATATTGCACATCGAGGTAGTAACAGTCCGGCATGGTGCCGTCCTCAGTTGCATGACCAAAGCTGCTCAAGTCAGCCCAGAAATGTTTTACCAACTTCTGAGCTACCCAGACAAAAGCGGCACAAGTCTTTTCCATGGTAGTGTACTTGGCCTCTACCTGGTTAAATAACCTAGAGAGATAATAAGCTGCCCGCTCTTTGCCTTTGTCATCCACTTGTGTTAAAACTGCTCCTAGGGAGTCCTCAATGACAGAAATGTATAGGATCAGGGGTTTTTCAGGGATAGGAGGTTGTGGGGATTGGACAAATATAACTTCAGATCTTCATAGGCCTTTTGGCAATCTTCATTCCATTCAAATTTAACTCCCGCCTTTAGCAATTCGTAGAACGGGCGGCATCTTTGAGAATGCTGGGATATGAATCTTCGAATGAACTGCAGAAGTCCAATCAATCCTCAAAGTTCCTTAATGTTCTTAGGAGGAGGCATGTCCATGATGGCCTTGGCTTTGTTAGGATCTATCTAAATTCCTCGTTTGCTAACTATAAAGCCTAGCAACTTCCCTGAGGAGACTCTGAAAATGCACTTCTTCAGATTCATCTTCAACTGGTACTCCCTAGCTCTCTGAAGCACCTTAGCTATAGTAGCAGGGTGTTCTTCCTTAGTTCTTGACTTCACCAAAATATCGTCCACATAAACTTCCATGTAAACATGCATCATATCGTGAAATATAGCCATCATCGCCCTTTGACAGGTGGAACCTATGTTCTTTAGACCGAACGGCATTACCACATAACAGTAAGTGCCCCAGGGTCTGGTGAAGGAGGATTTCTCTTGATCTTCAAGAGCTAGACGGACTTGGTTGTAACCTGAATATCCATCCATAAATGACAAGGCTTCATACCCGGTAGTGTTGTCCACCAATACATCTATATGAGGCTGTGAAAAATCATCCTTGGGACATGCTTTATTCAGATCCCTGAGATCGATGCAAATGCCTACTTTTTCATCATTCTTGATGACAATGAATATGTTCACCATCTTTTGGGGATATAAGACAACCCTAATGAACCTGGCCTTGTGTAATTTATCAACCTCTTCTTTCATTTTTAAGGCCACGTGGGGGTTAAATCTCCTTAGCTTCTGTTTAACAAGTGTTGCCCCTGGTTTAAGTACTAATCAGTGTTGTACCAAGGAGGGGTCAAGACCCGACATGTCCTCGTAAGACCAGATGAACGAATTGCTATACTCCCTCGGGACCTTGATCAACTCTTCTTCTACTTCTGGGGGGAGATTAGTGACAATAATGATTGACCTAGGGTCCTCGTTAGTTCCCAGATTTATTTCGTTCGTCGATTCATCCACTGTTGAAGATGGCTCGTCGAATCTCTTCAAGCCTTGGGCATAGAAATTGGCAGTACCATCTACGTTGCTATCCTCAACATCGACTGGGTCCTTTTCATCCATGATCTCATAAACAACCTAATCCATCATTGCTCAACACCCAGTCTTGCTCCTCGTCTACTTCTATTACAATCATCATAGCTATGAACTCTTGACATTTCAGAAGAGCACGACATCACTAAGCAAGATCCTGCAAGAACTTGCTAGGAATGGATTTAGAATGACGCGCCAAAAGGTTCGGCTCATGCATGGATGGGTTGGACGACCTAGAACAAGACCCTACTTCTCTAGAGCCAGACCCTACTTCTCTACACTTGACAGACCCTATATCTAACCTAGGATAGAGAAAACCTAATGGAAGGGCAGCAAGGGCCTCATGCCCCTGGGAGGAGGATGGATGGAAGACAACACAATCTTCCACTGAAATCTTCATTTTAAATTTGGCATTTTTTTTGTGCCTTCACTGACCCCCCGCGGTTCTGTAGCCGCTGCTCCCTCCTTGGCCACCTTGCGGAGGACTGCAAGAAGAAGACCCCTTCGCTGCAGGGTGGGCCGGGGCTCCTTGGTGCGGGACGAAGGACTTCGCTCCTCCTCCCCCATGCTGTGCCCGCCGCTGCCGCGTCTCGTGTCTCGGCCTGGCGTCCTGTGGGCGTCCCTGCCAGCGTTGCTGCCGCTCCCACCCCTGCTGTCTTGGATGCAGCTCTGCAGCCGAACCTTCCTCTGCCACCCCTCCCGGTGGCCGCGCCGCGGGAGGGCGGCCTAGGCAAGGCTGTTACCGTCCCCGTCTCGGTCGTGCCCTGCCCCCATCTCGCGGCGGCTCCCGGGCTCCCTGTGGAGCCCTCTGTTACGCTGCATGCTGCCGACGGGACCTCCGATCCCTGCGGTCCATCTTCGGGCGCGCTCGCCAGGTTCGTTGCGGTTCTGCCGCCTGCGTCCGCGGAGCCCCCATGCCTCTCCTCCCCGGCTGTTGTTGAACCCGCGGCCTCCACCTCTGCCGATGGTGCGTCTCAGCCGGCCTCGGGTTCGTTCGTGTCGCCCCTTGCATCGTCCTGTGCTGCCGCGACAACCACTCTTGCGTCGTCTCCGGCGGGTCCCAGGAAGCTTCGGCCGGCCCAGGAAGCTTCGGCCGGCCCAATCCCTGTTGCTGCAGCCTCCATCTTTACTGGCCCGGTTTCTGCTCCCCATCCAGGTCTGGAAGTTTCCCCGTCGGACGAGGCCTATCCCCCGACTGCTTCGCCGCGGGACCGTCAGCCTTCCATGGCTGTCCGGGCCGCTCCCCACGGCTTCCTTAACGCCCGCGTCGCTCCTCTAGCCGTCGTGCCTTCTCCCCCGGTTGCTCCGGCGGCTCGCTTGGCTGCCTCCCCTGCTGCTGGGTCCGGGGCCTCAGCCCCAGCGCCAGCCCCACTCCCTGCAACGCTCGGCCGCCAGCTGGGGAACGACGGCTTGGGTGGCCATTCTGACTCGACGGCTCCCTCCGCGGCTCCCGCGGCCCTGCCGCATGGTTCGCTGCGAACGACGGCCAGCCGGGGTGGGTGTGACCTCTCACCCGCCGTCGGCCATGTGACGCGAGCGTTGGCGGTTTCCGACACTACCTCGCTTGTCTGCCCTGTGGAGCCGACCCGCGGTGGCCCGCCGGCGGCCCTTATTGCCTGCGCCTCCGATGCCCCAGGCGCTATGGACGAGCGGCAGCCACTTGCTGCGGTGATGCCGAGCACCCCCGACCCTGTGGCCGGTCTTCAGTCCCCTCCCCCTGCTTCTACTATGGGGTCTGAGACCCCTCCCGAGCATGCTGTCACCCTCAGCGCTGCAGCAATTCTTCCCGACGTCGAGCCGCCTCAGGCTCCAGATACCGTTTGTCCCTCCGCCGGCGGTCTCAACCCGGCAGCTGCATGCTGGTCCCCGGGGTCTCGGTCTGCCACCACGGCGGTCGAGGGGCTGGCGGCCTCTCGGCCTGCGTCGAGCACGCCTACTCGTCTCTCCTTCGCTCAAGCTTTGAAGAAGAAAATCAACCGGGAGCCACCGAGGCCGCCTCCTCCAAGGGATACCACTCCTATCCCGTTGGTTCCTCTTCCGGCGATGCATCTTCCAGCCCCCGATGGCGTGGGCGCACTTCCACCTATTATTCAAGTCCTCACCGTGCCTGGGCTCGAACCTTGCTCGCGGCCTTTCGACGTTCACACCGCGCATGCTCATTTCGTTGGCGCTCTTGGGAGTGATCGAACCGACCTTCTTCTAGCAGTACTTGACTTGATCCACCGAGAATAAAGAAGCAGATGGGAAGATAATTTTCCCTCCTAAATCTTTTCTTGGCTTTGAAGTAGATATTCTGCAGGATGTTGACTTGAGCTTGCATGGCTTTTCAACCCAGTCCTACAATAGGACGGTGGCAGGCAGAGAATAGACCTTATTCAAGAGCTTGTGGCAGAGGGATGTGGCTTTGTCCAGTGTGTAATGAAGTGCATACCACTTGACCAGTCCTCTCTCAAGATAGCAAAGATAGTCTTCTGGCAGAGAAGACTTTTGCAGATTTGGTCCCTGGCATAGTCTTCTTCAAAAAGATGTTCCGAGATGACATAATGAAATGACAGGACCTCTGACCTAGGAATCTTCCTCCAGACCTCAAAAGGCATATTTTTGGAGGTTTACGTCAGAATTCTTTATTCTCTAGATGGGCTTCAAAAACTGTGTAGGTTTAACAGATAAGGGCTTGAAGAATAGTTAGTGCATCGACGCAGCAAGTCTAACACTTCGATGCATCCTTCAAAAGATGTGTTTATAACACTTTCTGGAAGGGCCATTGCGTTGGCGCCCTGAGAGGATAGGGTCAACGCATCCTTTGCAACAACTGCCTTGCGGGCCATTTGTCACTGGTATTGCCTATTTGTCACCCTTATCTATCTATTTGTCACCGGTAATGCCTATTTGTCACCCTTGCTCGACATTTGTCACCCTTGTGTAACGTGAGTTGTTTCTCCTTGACTGCGTTGACGTAATGAGAGGGCAGTGTCGACGTAGCAGACTTCCTTCTTGAGCTATTGCGAGCTTAACCGTTTGTGGCGTCGACGCAGCTAATTGATTGTGTTGACTCATCCTTGCAAGATGCGTTTGAGCTGGCTTCTGTGAGGGATAATGGAGTCAACGTCACAACCAGATGGGGTTGACGCAGCCTTCTTGAACTTACAGTTCTCAGCTGAATTCAGCTGCCTTTTGCTTGAGGTTTTGGGCTTCTCTCAAAATCTTCAATTGATCACATTGCTGATCCTTGGCATCCTGAGCTCCTTCCAGCCTTGGATTATCATTTGATTGGCCCTCTTTTAAACTTATCTTGTTTGAGATGTATCTTGCCCTGTTGGTTGTTATTTTTCATAATCCTACTGAAATTGCTGGTAGCTTCTCCTGCAGACTTTCAAAGAGCTTGTGTGCTAGATGATTATCATCCAATAAGAATTCTATCAAAAATAGATTAAGCATGAGTCTTTCCATGAAGAGCATAGCATGTAAGCATCAAAAACATTGTTATACAGATTAAGACATAGTTGAATCATTTTCAAAAGAACAATAACGAGTCATAGTTGGACATCATCAAAATAATAGAATCATGCATGTTCCACACATGCACAACATTCTCCCCCAATTTGATGATGACAAACTGTGTGTCATTATTTCAATGAAATAATAAGGATTATGATCAACTCAGTCAGTGACATGCTACAAGCAATTAGGCAAACATTCCCCTTTAGCAGACTCTTCCCCTTAAACATGCATCTCTCCTTTTGACAAGGCTCTCTCCCCTTGACACTACTAAAATGATGGCTCATATTTTCTCTCCCCCTTTGACATCATCAAAATAGAGAAGACATAGAATGGTCAAAAAGTAAGGCTGGTGATCAGAGAAGAGTGAGATGAAGAGTAAGGTGAGCGTACTGATACCAAATGATGGAAAGCAGCAGATGAAGAGTAGAGTGTGAATGCTGGAAATTTCAGTATTAGTGCATCATCATTTAGGTAAGGATCACGTTTATTGTACTGCTTGAACCTATTTCATGTTTAATATGTACTCAATAATATTTGATTAATAACTTCAATGCTTGAACCTGTTAGTCTTCATGTTTATTGCACTTAATCCAATTTCTTTACAATGCATGTCTAATGAATTTTTTGATTTTTATGTGATTATTTATATTTTTTGATTTTTGATTTTTTATATCTTTTTTGATTTTTTTAACCTTTTGCGGCCGGTTTCGGCTAAAATCGAAACCGAAACCAAAACTGAGTGGTTTCAGTTTCGGACACGGCCGAAACCGAGTCTGAAACCGATACTCACAACCTTGCTGTCGGGGTTGTCATGATATAGCTTGGGGTTGAATATGTACTAGCAAGGCACAAGGCGGGATTGGGCTCAAGTAGGTCAGACAATTCAACTTGGCTCTTTTGTGTAAACGGCTTTGGAGGCTGGGGCTTGGAGAGAAGAGATTGTGGGCACAACTGATCAGACAGAGATACTTTGTCAGGAGGAGAGTGTGAGAGTTAGCACTATCTCCCCTTCACAGGACTTCTCTGTGGAGAGACATCCTCTCGTGTAGGGACGTGGTGCTCTCTTCTGGAGTTCGGGTTCGTCTGGGGAGAGGAGACATCATCCTCTTCTGGAATGATAGGTGGTGCAGGAAGGCCTCCCTAGCTGCGCTTTTTTTGAGTCTTTTTGAGATCGCAGCACACCCTCTTTGTTCTGTCTCCTAGGCCTTTGAACCCCTCCTCCGGGGGGTACTTGGGCGCCGACCTTCAGGAGGAATCTCTCTCTTGAGGAGATGATGTTGCTTCAGGAGTTGCTTTCCTTCCTCCTCCCATACCATCCTCAGCCTGATGCAGAGGATCTTTGGGTTTGGAGGTGCGAGAAGATTGGAGTCTTTTCCGTGAGATCAGCCTATGGGATCATTTCTGATGGTGGCCTTCACCACAGTTTTTAAACAGGTGTGGAAGCCGAAGACTCCACTAAAGGTGAAGATTCTTGTGTGGAGGATCTCCCATGGGAGACTGCCAACCAGGGACAGATTGCTTCCTTTTCTCCGTGGCATTGACTTGCTCTGCTGCCCATGTGGTCAGGATTTTGAGACCTTGGACCATCTCTCTCTGGGCTGCCCTTACTCACAGGAGGTATGGTCTGAGTTGGCCAGGAGGACTGGTGATGGCATCAGCTTGTTTTGTGAGGTTCACTCCTTGTTGGGGAATTGGGGTAGGTCTTGGCCCCTTGGGAGTGACCAGACGATTTGGTGACTCATTTTGCATGCTACATTTGGACCCTGTGGGGGGAATAGAACAATAGAATCTTCAGGAAAGAGTCCCGGCTGAGGAAGTTGTTGTTTCCTTCATTTGTAATCGAGTGAGGGAATGGGCCGTTAATCTTTGTAATGTAAATTTCCTCACTTCGCCTCTTTTGGGTTGCTTGGGGGGCTAGATGGAGCCACACTCTCTTTGTGTGTATTTGGTGTATAGGCTTTTGCTTTTGGCTGTGTTTTTTGCATGGCCTATACTTGTACTTTCATTTTCTGTCTTTTTGCAATACATCAGTGGTACCATCCACTTTTCAAAAAACATTAATGAAATTGGAGATTCCACTGAGAATAAGCCTCTGATTTTGACCACACTGTGCTTATATTTATTCCTGTTGTGACTGCTTTGTCATACAGAGTTGTAAATGTCTGTTGGAGAGACCTATTGTTCATCCATGGGTCTTCCCAAAACCTATTTCTTATTGTAAGGATGATATTCTTTTCATCTCTTGGAATGCGAGGGGGTCGGGTTGAGTGGATAAAAGGAGGGCACTGAGGGAGTTTATTGGGAGGTGTAAGGTTGATATTTTTTTCGTCTCTTGGAATGTGAGGGGGTTGGGTGGAGTGGAGAAAAGGAGGGCACTGAGGGAGTTAATTAGGAGGTGTAAGGTTGATATTCTTTATATTCAGGAGATGAGGTGTTAGGGAGATGATGCTGCCCTCTTAAGGGAGATCACATGCCCCGTATTTTCGGCGGTTGGCAGGTTCGAAGGCATTTTGATCCTCTGGAATCTGTACGAGTTAGAGGAGGTGACGCAGGATAGGAGGTTAGCAGATGGGCCATTTTCTTGCACTTCAGGAGTATCAAAGGATGGCTTCTCTTGGGACTTTAGTGGGGTGTATGTCCCCCAGCCGTGAGAGGAGAAGCGGAGAGGAGAAGCGATTACTTTGGGATGACTTGCTTCGTCACCACCTCTCTTCTGGTCAGCCTTGGTATGTTGGAGGGGACCTCAAGGCGGTGGCAGCCCCCTGGGAGAGGACACGAGATGTTGTTTATGATGGAGTCATGGAGGACTTCTCTGATTTCATTCAAGAGGCAGTTTTAGTGGATATTGACATGCCGCAGAGTTGCTTCACTTGGTCCAACCTAAGAGCAGATGCTTCTTGCTCTAGGCTGGATAAGTTTCTAGTTTTTGTTGATTGGGAGGATCACTTCCCTCAGGTGCAGGTGGTTGGATTGGCGTGATCTGTTTCTGACCACAAGCCCATCCTTTTGAAGACTAGTCGGATGTCTGTCAGGAGCTTCAGGTTCGGATTTGAGCAGGTGTGGTTTAGAGAGGTTGATTTTATGGAGTTTGATCTACTCAAACTGTGGGCCCTTCTACTATGGGCACGTTGGTAAGAAGATTGAGGCACACTACGTATCTTCAACACCTTGAGGGTCTCGATTGTTTGGAAGAGGCAGGCCTGACAGATGAAGAGGACATGGCACTCAAGGATACATTGAGGGGCCAGTTTGATGATGTACTTGTGTTGCACCCATTACTCATCTCAAAAAAATTTGGGATGTTACCCTTGCATCGGTCGAGGTTCATATTCGGCGTACCGTCGCTTCATGGAATATTTTCACGCATTGGTTCAATATTCGGCGTATCGCCACTCCGTTGAATATTTCTACACTTTTGGGGTTTCGTAGTCCACATATTTCTGCAATAGCGGACTTCTCGCAGCAGACGAGGTGGTTGGAATCTAGATTAAACCTCCGCGATTGTTAGGATCGCGTGGTTCCGGGTAGAGCCCTAACAAGGGAGGGTTTTTATCCCTTGGACACTCGATATGAACTAAAGAAAACCCCGTAGCAAGAGGGGGGTGCAAAGAATGGTGTACACACTGCTGAAGAAGTCCCACACACGTGCATCACGCGGCTCGGGCAAGAGCAAGCCCCCTCTTCGCAGCTCACGGCATGAGAAAGACGACAAATGAACAAGGAGGCACGTTCTCTCCTCCCTCCACGCGGCGTAGCGAGTGAACGAGCCCTAAAAAAGCCCGAGAGGAGGCCTTTTAATCAGAACAGGACGACTGAGGACCCGTTCGGGGTTGGGGGGACCCGCCCAGGGTCGAATGACCCTGGCCCATTCTCTCTCCCACGTAAAAAAAGGGAAAAAAAGGGGAAAAAGGACCTCCCCGGGATCATTTTCATCCCGTTTAACCCGTACGTGTTCAAACACCCCCGGGTAGCCCTCCACTTTTACAGTCCAAAGATGTATGTGCGGTTTGCTGCCTTACCCGAGATGGCTAGAGCCTTTGCTGAGGAGCGGCCTGGGGAGCATGCTTGACATCCTGCTTCCTGGCCTTGCCTTTATGGTCTAGTTGGGGGCAGGGTCGGGCGACGCTCGACAGTGTCCTAGGGCATTGTTACCCCCGGTAGTTGTCTTGATTCCACACGTCTGATGGCCCTTGTGGTGGCAACCCCGACTCGTGAACCAGAGTAGCTAAGGACTCTAAAGATGTCGCTCTTGCAAGCGGGGCTGGGTTATAGGACAAGGGAGGAGGACCCGATGGCCCACCTGTTGAGAGAGCATGGCCTGGTTGGGCTGGGACTTCGCTCTTCTTTTGCTTTCCCTTCCTATCCCCGGATGACGGGGACAGAGGTAAGGTAGGGGAGGAGTGAGATAGACTTGTGGAGCCATTTGTCATCTCACCTACCAAAACATTCTCTCTATCGAGAAGGACTCGGAGGAGCTTGGCGGTGTCTTCTCTGGGGAGAGGAAGAGACTCTAGCTCTTGCTAGGGCCGCCATTGTATGGCCGCAGTGACGGGGACCAGCTGACCGGCTGGTGGTGCCTGGGAATTAGAAGAGGCCGGGGTAGCAGGAGGATGGATGGCGTTGACCGAGAAGTTACTTAGCCCCGTCTCTTGACTGGCATCCTGTTCTCGGCATCTCCGCAGTCGATTGAGAGTTTCCTGATTGTTGGTCCGAAACTTGAGCCATTCTGGGGTATGCTGGTAAGGCAGCCCATGTCCATTTTCCTGGGGAGGATCTAGCTGCTCTGGCGCATTTCTGCGATGCTCAGGGTTTCTTCAATGGCTTGTCGAAGTCTGACATGGGCCATGGAGTTCTCCTCAACATCGATCTGCTCCCACTGGATCTGTTCCTGAATAAGGTACTGGACTTCCTCACAGGACTCGATCGTGTGGCAGATTCTGGCTTGGAAAGGGTAGTACTGGGGATGATTGAAGTCCCAGTGAGTATAGTTTGTCGGCGGGTCGTGTGGCAAGATTTGCCCTCTTTCGAGGAGCATGTCAAAAAGCTGTCGGGTCCTCTCCTTGGGGAAGGAAAGAGGTCTGTGATCATGCCAGGGCCTCCACCCCAGATACCAGAGTGAGCACTCGCCTTGGCCGATGCTGGGCTCCTCTATTTCGACATCAGAGAGGGAAAGTGCAGCCATCATGTGGATCACATTAGCTGAGTAGTGAACCACACGTGCTGCTTTGGCTCGTCTGGACAACGCGTGTGGTTGTGGGGAATCGACGAGACCACTCTTCATTTGAACGAGGCCGTCTCGGATCAACTTCTGTGCCTGAGTCTTGCAGACGTAGCAATCTTCAATTGGATGACCCAGCATGCGATGATACGAGTAATAGCTGGGATCGTTGATTTTCTAGGCCTCGTCTAGCTTGTGGACTTCAGGCAACTCAATGATCTTCTCGGCCATACAGAGGTCAAAGAGTATCTTTGTATGTTCCTTCTTGAAGGAGAAGGGTGTTTTCATACGCTCTAAGAAAGATGGTGCGACTGGCTTGTCTGCTGGCTTCTTCTTAGAGCCACTTGTTCCGGCCTCCTTGCTGGCTTTGACGGTGGGGATGAACTCAATGATGTTCACCTCTTTGTCGGGCTGACGTTCTCGTGTATGTTTACCCTTTGCTGAGGAGTAACTCAGGTTATCAGAGAAGAATATCTCTATCTGGGCGACTGTCAAATTGAGCTGGTCGAAGCCTTTGATGTTGGTACCGGATCCCAGTGTAATTGTATCACTGTGGCCGGATGCACGGCATTCCTGCACCATCGGCCGAAATTTGTATAAAATCTCAAACATTTTGTTAATTGTAAATGAAACCTTGTGAGCATCAACACTCCCTCCGTGTAAATTGATGTCCAAGTTCTTTCTTCTTCGTCATCATCGTCGCAGGTGTCACGTCGCCACCAACATTTTGGCGAGAACATTCAAGAACGTGATATTTTTTATGTTGGGCGGTGTGCTTCGCGAGGTCGCGTGAAACGCCTGGCTCGGGTGCCCGTGGACAGGGGATGTGTCAAAGGTTCCTTCACGTCAATTGATATATTAAAAAAAAAAAAGCCCTTCTGGTGTCTATAGGCTAGAAATCATGGTGCGAGTCACATCGAACCATGTGCTGCATAAGTCTAGGTTGAAGTCCTTTACTCAAAGGCTCCTTCAAGTCGATTGACGGATTAAAAAAGCCTTCTTGGGTCCATAGGCTAGATAGAAATCATGATGTGGGGATTAGCCAGAATGACAACAAAAATCACAGAGGTGCAGCCCGTTTGGGATGTGGAGTCCAATCGAACATATGTTGCATACATCTAGTTGTGATAGTCCTTTAATCGAAGGTTCCTTCACGTCAATTAGGCCGGAAATCATGGTGTGGGAATTAACCAGAACGACAAGAAACATGACAAAGCAGCTGCTGCTGCTGTTACTATTACTACTACGTTAGTCAAGTAGGCTAGAAATCATGGCGTCAGAATTAACCAGAATGACAAGAAAAATCACAGGTGCTATTACTAATAGTGTGGGAATTAACCAGACTGACAAGAAAAACCACAAAGGTGCAACTACTCCTCACAACATGGGAAACATTTGGTCTATGGAGGATTCCACGAAGAGTGAATACATATTTTGGGGAAGCTTTTATTGCAGGAACACCAATGGATGATGACACAGGTGTTATTCTGAGATGGAATGAGAATTGGTAAATCGATTTTTGATTGGTCCACGTCGCTGTCGCTGGAAGGGCCTCGCATGTCTTCAATGCACTGACCGCATGCAGTTCGAGCCACCCTATACGTAACCCGATGCATTCCTCACGTAGACTCGCGGGATTGAAAAATATCGTAGATCAGTAAAAAATAATTCACAGGAGTGAAAGATAGTCCGTACACTATTTTTCACTCTCATTAAATATTTTTTTCACTCCTATGAGTTTATAGATTATATTTTATATTTTATGGATTATTTTTCACTCGTACAAATTATTTTTCCAATAATGTACAACATTTTTCACTTTATCTGTAGTTTCGTAGGACTGCACAGGTTCACGTGTGGCACACATGGGGCTACGTGCAGCTAGCGTATTGCAGGCACACGGGGCACTACCGGTGACGTGGACCAATCATTAATGGGTTTGCAATGTTTGCCGCACACAAAGTCATTCTGGAGCTCGACTAGACAACTTACACGTGGGCTGGAGTTGAGAACAAAGAGAGGCATCTCATCCCAGTGACAAAGCGTCCGGAGGGAGAGGCAGAATACATGGATGGCTCATGGCTGTAACGAAAGGCACTTTAAGAGTGTCTTTTTGACCGTTCCAGCCGTTCGCTTTGCCCATAATTTCACTAATTAGACGCGTCATCAAAGAAATTTCTGATGAATACATGGTCCAGCTGTCATGCAGTTCATTCTGAAATGAGTTCAATCTCAAGTGTAGGGTTTGTCGTCCCGATCATATCGATCATCCCGATCACGACTCAGGACGAGAGTAATGTTAGATCTCTGATTTTGATGATGACATACTATTGATCTTGATGAGCAGAGATGGACTAAATCTCTTATGTGGTGAATAGGTACAATGATCCTTTGGTAATAAATGGATCACAGAAACTCAAGTTGACGCACTAGTATGATGCATCAACGCATCAGAAGTGATGCATCGACGCATCAGGAGAAACTAAGAATACTACATCGATGCAGTAGAAGAAAAGGTCATCACTGCATCGACATATCAGAAGGAAGAGTCACCACTGCATCAACGCAGAAGATAGATACATCAGCGCATTCAATTCAAGCTTGCTCTTAGACTTAGCACGTCGAAGCATCAGAGTAAAATTCTTCAAGCATCAAGTCACTACATTAGAGCAAAATTCTTCAAGCATCAAGTCACTGCATCGACGCATCAGAAGTGATCCCTCGACGCATCAAGACAAAAGCTCTCTCAAGTCTTCTACACTAAAGGCTGAGTCTTCAACTGCACCGATGCATCGAAGGATTGCCTTGACGCATCCATCTCCATGTTTGGATTCAATCGTTAATAGTATTGAAGCAGTTTAGTGATGCACTGATGCATCAACCTAATGCCTTGATGCATTCAGCTCAGAATCAACTCTAAGACTCTGTTATGTCTGCACATATGAAAGTTGCCTCAACCTGTTGACCTTGCACGTGAGGACTTCAGTGAAGCCATGTGATCTTGACTTCATTCTTCTGGCACGTGATCTCAGGACACGTGGCAACCCTTCAGGACGATGTCTCCTAAAGAATATTCTGATGGCCACCTGGGCCAATGGAATTCATCTCTGAAAAATTCTCTCATGGACACCTGGACCAATGAAGAATCAGACTCAAGGATTAAACTAAAAAATCAATAAATCCCCTGAGTGATATATATACGCTCGTTTGCCTCTTTCGAAGAGCAATCAGAGAGAGAATAGAGAGAGCCCGAAGAGCAGAATAGAAGAAGAAGAGGAGAAAAGAAACTGTAAGTGCTATTTGAGAAGTTCTGAGCAGATCAGTTCGAAAAGAAAATTTGAGGGAGAGTTTGAGAGAAGAAAAAGAAAAGGGAAGAAAGCCACATCAGAGCAGATTCGAGTAGTTCTGAAGTTCAGTGGAAGCTTGGTCTCGTGGATCAAATCTAGAGCCAGTTCACTCATTTGGAGCTACATTGTATTTGTCCATTTTCGTTTGACTTATCGTGTTGCTTCTTGGTTCTTAGCTTTCATTTTCTTACTATCTTTCTAATCCTCTATTTAGGGATCGGGTTCCCTCTGTTGGACAGAGGAAGGGAGCGTGATCTCCGATTTCCTTCTGAGTCATCAGAAGAAGGGAGATATCATCTCCAGTTTCCCTCTGAAGGTTTGGAGGAAGGGAGATCAGTGATCTCTGGTGGTGAAGCCTGTGGGTACAACTTTCACTTGTTCCCTCTGGTCTTGGAGGAAGAGAGAAGTAGGTTCTTTATTTACTACGTTAGTAGTGAGGTCAGATCTAGTTGGGTGCTTGATATGTGTTTGAGGAATTTGTTTCCCTTGGGGCAAGCTGTAAGGCAACATTTGTTGCACACTGAGTCTGCATTTTGCCTTTGCAAGGGAAGCCTCACTCTAGTTTGGAGTGAGGGGTTGACATAGGCGAACTAGTGTTTGACCAAACCACCTTAAAAATCCTATGAGTCATGTGATTGTGTTGGTGATTGCTCCTCATTCTCTACCCCCTTTGCAGGTTATTATATGGAATGGCTTCATTTAACTTGCTGGGAGTCACCCAAGCGAGCAGGCTCTCAACATCAGAAATTATGTAGAGGACTTTAAGATTTGTTTGACAATTAAACAAAGGTGTTCAAACATTAGGCCGTTGTAAATCAACACTGACTACGGTCAGTGGGGAAAAGTCCAGCACTCGAACCCGAATCGTATGATATGATGCGCACCCACGGAATAAAGCCCTTATGTAAAAAAATATTTCTTTTTAAAAAGAACACCAACAAATTTTGAATACATATTCCGTGGCCAACAATCACCCATTTGCAATATGCTAATGATGCCATCTTATTCCTAGCAAAGGACGATAGGAAACTTTATGTTACCAGACTGATGTTGGAATTGATGAAGGAAGTCAGTGGTCTCAAGATCAACTTCAATAAGAGTCAAATCATAGGGATAAACATGGAAGACAAGACCCTCGAGAGAGCAACTTTCATCATAGGGTGTCATCCTTGAGCTTTCCCCTTACCATACTTGGGGCTCCCATTGTCTCTAGGTGTACTACACTGTAGTGACTGGCACAATGTCGTGCAAAGGTATGAATCAAGACTAGCAGAGTGGAAGGCACAACGTATGCAGTAGTGCCCGATATAGTAATGGTACGGACCAATACTTGCCTTGGTCGGTACAATTTGGCCATGATACCAATACCGGCCGATACAGATATTAAAAAAATGATGGCTACAATAGTCACATCTCCCCCGGGGGATGATGGCGAAGGGGACAGCAAACGGCCAGGACGGTGGCTATATGGGTAGATAGTGGGGGGGAGAGAGAGAGAGAGAGAGAGAGGAACCTCAGTGGAACGGGCCGAACAACGATCGTTGGCGACGGCGGAGAACAACAACAACTACTGCGGATGGTATGATGACGGTTGCGGACGATCGTGATGGCGGCGACGGGTGCATGGCCAGTGGAGAACTTCTCAAACCTTAGAGGTAGAGGGGCATCGGGGAGGAGGGGAAAAGGTATCGAGGGTGTCGAGGACTTGGGGGCAGAAGGGTGGATTTTATAGCCAGGTCCAGAATGCCGGATCCAGTCTGGGCTGCACTCGGGTCAGCAGACCCTGGCAGGCATGATACATGGGGGAAGTTGGGAACCTGAGGGGGAAGTGGGGAATACCGATACTACAAACCTTGGGAAGGTGAAGCTTCTCTCCTATGGGAGGAGAATGGTACTCTATAAATCTGTAATGGATAGCCTACTTTTAAATTTCCCCTCCATACTCTGAATCCCGCAAACGATTGCAAGGAAACTAAAGTCAATTCAAGCAAGATTCTTCCAACATGAAAGTGGAGATCGACGTAGAGGATGGCACAAAATTGCCTGGGGAAGAGTCTACAAGAGTAAGGAGATGGGAGGAGTAGGCACTAAAAACATCAGAGACCCCAACCTGGCACTGCTGTGTAAGTGGTTGTGGAAGCTTGGAGCTAAGGACAACGGCTTATAGTTACAAGTCATTCGACAGAGATACTAGGGGAGCGCCAAAGCTTGCAATTTGCTACCATCCTCTCAGCACAATATTTCTTCCATTTGGAAAGGTATTATACAGTGCAGAGATGTCATTATCACTAGCACCCGGATCTAGGTGGGGAGTGGACAAAAGTGTCTGTTCTAGAAGGATAGGTGGTGTGGCGATCATAATCTCAAAACCACTTTTCCGCTACTCTGCCATCTCATCTGCACCTTCAGTGGTGGTATCTTAGGTTTTTGACACACAGATCTCGGGGGGGGGGGGGGCTTGGGCACCGCCCGTTTTGCTTTAATGAGGCTTTCCGGGCCTTCTTCGCCCATCCTATGGCGACTTTCATTGAAGAAGCCGCCCTCTTTTCGCCAGAAGGAAATGGAGTTGTGGTTGGCACTGGTGCAGGAGTGTCAAAATATTCAGGTTTCTGAGCCTGAGAAATAATTTTCCTATAAAACCCCTACTATTTTATGCCTAACCTATCTGCTAAGGAAAATATATATCGTTAGAAGGAAAAGCAAGGAAAGAAACAAGCAACATGCCAACTGGAGAAAGTCCTACCAGCCGGGCCATTGTAAAAAGATGAAAGGGGCCAATATTCATAAGCCACCTCCTTGCTTCGGGATGTCGCCACCCGAACGAGCCAGTAAACATCACCAATCTTCTTGCACTTCTCGGCCAGATCAGCCAAGTCTACATGACCACGGGAAGCTAGACAACGATACAAGCCCAGGTGGTCGATGCCTCAGCCGTCAGCATAATGAAAAAATACAAATAATGGCTTGTCCAAGATGTTCGCTATAGGGCTGTCGAGAGTCAGCCTATGAATGTCCATCAGAATAAATAACCAAGATGTATGCTGATAATACGTCAAAGTTCTATCTTCCTTCCTAACAAATGCCTGATATGGGTAGAAGCGATCTGTCTCACATCTCCAGGAGACTAGTTTGGGTAGCGGCTCCTCAATAGGAAAAGGGTGCTATTGAAGCTCCAAGTGGGCATCCTCAATCTGGCACAAGTGCTCCAAATTCTTCATAAAAGTATCATCGTTTATATCGGCAAGCACGGGCGTCAACTGCTTGGCTACATCTTCCTTCAGGGCTTTCCTACTTCCTATATACATGTCTGCCTCATTTGGGCACTGAGAAAATAGCCTCTTTAAGTGGGCCTCATCAATATTAAATATTGGCCCAAGCTACTGACTCAAAAAAGTGCGCTCAGCCATGTCCCAACACATTGCTTTGCTATTGCGGTAGAAGCTTGTTCAGGCATTCCACCATTTTATGTACTCTGGAGTGACTCGGGGAACACGACCCAACACTGGCACTTTGAAAGTACTAGCGTCTCAACGATGAAAGAAGTCCCACCTGATGCGGCCCTCGCCAACAACGCCAAAGCCATGTTTTGACTTGCTGCCCAAAGGAAATTGAGCAGCTGAAGGAGGAATGTGCCGACCACGCCGATTTCGACTATAAAGAGGGTTTGCTCAATCGGGTCAATTCCCTGTCAAATCGGGGTCGAACAAGCTGATATTAGCCAAAGCCATAATTTACTGCAAGAATAAAAGATGCGATTGAAGATATCAAATCATCAGTCGGCACAATGAGCGGGATAAAGCCTAAAGAAATGCATAAAG
The DNA here is from genome assembly GCA_024336825.1 of Amorphophallus titanum. NCBI lineage: Eukaryota > Viridiplantae > Streptophyta > Magnoliopsida > Alismatales > Araceae > Amorphophallus > Amorphophallus titanum. The sequence goes on from JANBPO010002596.1 coordinate 6,156,941, forward strand.
TACATTAAAGGATGCACCCACAGGCCTCGTGCCCCTCATCCTTCGCTTACGTCACCTGCAGGTGGAGGGCATTTGTTGACACCTAAAAATGTACAGGTAAAAGAAGTGAAAGAGAGCTTCAACTAGATGGCCAGGGCCTTGATGATCAATCGAGGATGCGGCTCCGATGTCATTCCCTGAAAGTTCTGCAATCTAGGATAAGAAGAAGATCCATTATCTCTAACACTCTGTCCGGCAGAAGCCTTTTCGGCCAAACTGCTGCCCAGCACGACTGTCGTTTCAGAAGGATCGGGCTGATTAAAACTACGTCAAGCTCGGGGCAATCATCTTCCTATTGAAAAGTATCTTTGAACTATCTTGGCACTTACATAATGGGATCCACACCACCTACCACCAAGTGCGATGCACGGCATCAAAGAATTAGAAACATAAATTTGTTAGATCAGGAGGTCCTAGGTCTAAGCTGCAACCCAACTGGGAGGGTCCATTCATAATTAAGGAGGTTTATCTTGGGAATGCATATCGCCTAGTTAACGCTGAGGGTGAGGAATTGACGCACGCGTGGAATGGGCTATATCTTAAGCATTTTTATTCTTAAAGAGTCTAGCTAACGATGGCTGGGTGATGAGGCATCCTTCCCTTAGTGATTAGAGAGGACTCTTTAGCATAGTACCCACGCACTACACGACACCCTTGGTCAGGGTCTTCTTTTTTTATAACGCTATTTCTCCTTCGGCCATGCTCAGGGGACGTGAAGGTCTTTTGCTTTTTTCTCTTTGGCCGAATGTAGGGGCAAGAGACTGATGAATGAGATAACCAACCTAGGCAATCCTCAATACGAGAGCGGTCTCAAATAGGGTCAATCTCCAAAAAAATCATGAAAAATACCCCTGATCCTAGTAACCGAGCTTGCTTCTCCTAAGGCAAGAGTCGAGATTTACGTAAAACGGTGAAGGATTATGCAACATCATGGGTATACCTAAAAGAAAAATTATGAGTCAGAAGCATGACAAGAGCGACAAAGTCCCCGCGGGTCCTCACAAGCCCGGGTGTATGCATGCCAAACAGAGGTTTGATCCCCCCAATACCATAAACCGACTCTTTGAGGGGTAGTGCTCACAGAGGGAGTCGAGTCCTGACATCTCGCATCCCAACGTAAGGCTTGTCCCCATTCTTCTTCAATTTCCTCCTTGGAGACTAGGTCCTACCCTAGGTATGGCCCTGGAGAGACATCATCATGCAAACTGGACCCCTGGCCAGGGGGTTGTCACCTTGAGCATGCACTGTGTTTTAGAAGATTCCTTGTGACATAGGTTAAGGTCCTCGTTGCTTAGCTTGAGTTGGCCTAAAAAGAATAAAAAAATCAAATACTTTCAAAATCTAAAAAAAATAAAAATAAAAAAATTAAATACTTCTAAAATCCCCAAAAAAATCATCATTATGATTTTCATCTCATGGCATGCATTGCATTTCTTTTCCTTTATGTCATTTTGCCTATTTGATAAGGCTTAACCTCTTGACCAAATTTCAAAGATTGGTCTCATATCGGGCTTACCGTAGGCAAGGGGTTAAGCCTAAAACAGGTCTAACCTATTTTGTTTGTTTAAAGTGTGTGTGCAGAGATGGGCCCATGGGCGATTCCTTCATCAACGTAGTGGCGGTCTATCAGAGACTGTTTCTATCAATTTAGCGATCATGCGGTGACCGTCGTATTTATTTCAGCAGTCACTAGCAGACCGCCTTCCTATCCCAGAGTTATTACTCACGAGCCGAACAGCTCTTCCTGGCTTCTATGTTCTGACGCTCTACTGGTGATCATTTTCATCCTAGCGATCATGCTCTGACCGTTCTAATGTCTAGCGGTCCCTCGATAGACTGCCTTTCTACCCGAGAGCTCTTAATTTTGAACTTCTGATACCTGTCTATTTCGAGGTCTACTTGAGGCCATTTTTACTCATTCTGGCGGTCAGGGTCTAGTCGTCTTCTTTATGTAACGGTCCTTTAGTAGGCCGCCTCTTTTCTCGAGAACTACCTCAATCCACATAAATGTACAAAGAAGAAAGCCAAATCTAAATTTTATTCAATCAAAGCCTTCTATTCATTTATTCAATATCAAGCACATCAAGCTCAAGCTGTGGATATCCATGCATCATGACAATATCACTCAATCCTCGATCGGGCATCCCCGGGAAATGCAGATGACTGGATACTGTTCACCCCTTAATAAGGGCTCTCATAAATTATCGAGCTATGGTATTGGGGGCCACTCTGCAGTGGCAGAATGCACCTGAGGTCATAATTGACAAGTTGGGCATTGCAAGAGGAATGGAGAATATGACTGGGATCGTAATGGGTAAACTCAGGCTAACCAGCAACTAGGGATTCTGGATTGAAGGGGTATAGAATGCGGGAATGCAAAGTGATAGAAATCTGGGATGAGCTGAGACTGGGACTTGTTGGGATGGTGACTGGGATGTCGCATGGACATTGGAACCTGTCGACCCACTGTGACGGGGCAGAGGCAAGTGGTAGGATGAGCTAAGTAGGGTGATATGGAGCTTTACTGGAAAGGACAGGGCTAACGCCCCTGAGAATGTGGAACGATCGAAGGCCAATACTGGATAAACCCGTGATCTGCTGAGGAGTGGGTGGAAGGCTACCTTGACTTGTGGGAAGAGATGAATTTTCTCATTATCGGCTCTATCACCCATTCGGGTTTTTGCCAGAGCCGACCCCCTTTAGCTTTTTTCGATGCACCCTTGCGGGTTTTCACGTCGAGGGCTTTCCCAATTTTGTCTAAGGTACCCTTACGATTTTTCACCTCAGCTTGGTTTTTTGGCCTTTTTGCCCCCTAGTTGCCTCCTTGCGATGGGAACGACTGGGTCTACTGGGGTATCTCTATTTTTATCCCCATTGTTGTTGTTGTTTTTTTACTTACATGAGAGCCTAATGGCTAGGCTATTGTTGGTGCAGAGGCGTCCTCGCTCTTCTTGTTGCAAGGATGGAGGTGGGAGGTGAACTCTCAATAGTGCCTGACAGTGGTTCTGGGAGTACTTGGTTGGCCCTGTTACTTGACAGGGATGGGAAGTTGCAAGCAGCGACCGGTTCGATCTTCTGGGGGGGAAGATCTATTTTACTGGTTGTAGGTGGGCTGCATGTCTTAACTTAGATGGCACGTGAACTCATGTTCTGGTGCATAGTACAGCTTTATATCTTTACCATTGAGCGGTGGGAAGGGCTTGTGACCCTTGTGGTCGACGACCGTATATGCCCCACCCTCGTAGACATTGTGGACAATGTACGGACCTCACCAATTCGACTGTAGTTTTCCACTAGAGGGCCCTGCCAAGACTTCTTTTTCCTTGATCATGATGAGGTCGCCTTGCTTGAAGGCTCGTTGTTTGATGAGATTGTCATAGGATCGCACCATGCGGGCCTGGTATACCTGCAAGTGATCGTAGGCTTCCAGCCGCTTGCCCTCTAGATCGGCATGCTCTTATAGCCTTCTTTGGTATTCATCTTCATCTGGGCCGACTAGGCCGGTGTGAACTGCCACGCGGTAGGAGGCTAACTGGATCTCGATGGGGGTGACAGCTTCTGTCTCGTAAACGAGGGAGAATGGTGAGCATCCCATAGGGGTTTTGTACATCGTCTAGTAGGTCCATAGCACCTTGAAGACCTTCTCACCCCAGTCACGTTTTTGGGGGCTAATAATTTTAGCTAGAAGCTTGCAGAGGGTCTTGTTGAATGCTTCAGCCAAGCCCTTGGCCTGGGGATTATAGACTGAAGAGGTTCTCCAATCGATATGGAATTTGGCAGCGAATTGATATACGGCCCGATTCTTGAATGGTGTTTCGTTATCAGACACTATGCGACTGGGAGTACCAAATCGGTAGATGATGTTGTGCTGGACAAATCTGGATACCACTTCACCGGTGACCTCCTGCAGGGGAAGTCCAATTTTGAGCTCGTTCTGAAATGGGTAGGGGGGCCAAAAGGGGGAAGAATTGGGTTGCTGGAACACAGATCTGCACAGCGGCAGATCTGTGTAGATCTAGGAACGTAAATGGAAAAGAAAATGAAATGAGGGTCTAAAATCGTGGAAAATTTTCTAGAGATGGGGAATCACATGGGGAACCTACCCTCCAAATTTCAGCCTCATCAGATCCGGGGTTAGAGAGAGAAAATTCTCGCTTTAATCCTCTGTTCAGCAGAACAGCACTCTGGACAGCAACTCGGGAGATTGCTCGCGGTGGCTCGTTGGCGGCTCGAACGGCGGTGGCGGCGGCGGTGATAGATCTCAGGTGACCAGAAGAAGGGATAGAGGAGGGCTTCACACCCTGGAGATTGGAGGAAGAAGAAGAACAGTAGGAGAGAGAGGGAGGGCGCCCCTTGTGGCTCTTTGGGAATTTTGCTTCAATTCTTTCATTAATTCTCATAAAATGAAAAATACAAGGTATTTATATGAAAGTACAAATGACCACTTCTACCCTCAGATCTAGGGTTAGGGAGGGGCATTTAGGGGAATGGAATTTTGCCATGTGGTCATTTTCAGCAAAATAAAAAACCATATAAGAGGGGGGGCGCGCCCTTGACCAATGGGGAGAGCATCTTGACATTTTCTCCCATTTGTCCCCTTGAATGGTCAAGCCCACCTTGGATCTTGGACCAGCCCCACATGGGCCCTAGGACTTAGGTGGACCAATGGGAAAGAAGGTGGGGGCCCCTCTGGACCTACTTGGCCCTTTTACACATAAACCCAAATAAAACCCAAAACAAACACACATTACACACCAAGTACAATATTACAAAAATACTTTCCAAACATTTAATGGAATAGCCCTGATGTCCCATCAATTCTCCCTGGGTGGGAAGAACTCAACCCCGTCGAGTAAGGGGGGCATGCTGTCCCTCGTGTACCGCTCCAGTAGATCCGGATCTGTCCTTTGTAGCTCTACATGGATGATCCAAGTGTCATCGGATGCGGGCCATCCCCTCCATCACACCAGATAACGTTGGTACACCCCACCCCAGGTAGTCGTTACCTGCTCGCCCAGTATATGCTCTATCTGCTCGTGCTGCTGGGGTAACAAGGCTGGAAGTGGACGCTGTGGGGTGGTGTCACTCACAAGGGGTAGAGACGGCTCAAAGACTTCTTAGACTATATGGATGCAAAGCTGGTATGTTCTGATACAAGAGAACGACTACAGAACGCTCTGAACTCTATAGATAGAGTGTCTATAGAAGATCCAGAGGGGGGTGAATGGATCAGTCACCCTCTAAAACGCAGACTGTAGTAGAATCAAATGCGGAATATAAGCGAACTACTGCAGGATAGATAAAGCACACTTAAACACGACCAAACCAGAACAGTTCTGACAGATCGACTCACACATGGTCCTAAACAAACATCTACCCAGCGATGATCAGAAGAGATAGATAATACAAATCATAAGACAATCGCACAATTGACAGGGACTTTTAAGGTGGTTCGATCTCAACCCCGAGATCTACGTCCACCCCACACTCCAAACTGGAATGTGGCTTCTACCACTGATACACAGCTTCGTTGATCCACAGCTTCGAGGTCAAAACCCTATAGACCGCTAGGCGTTACAGCTTATGCCGTCCAGAGGAATCCCCCTCTGCAAACCGCTGGGGACTTACAGCTTCACCCGTCCAGAGGAGTCCACCTCTGCCCGCTGAGCTTCACAGCTTCTGATAATCCACTGTCATTACGTGCGCGAGATGAAGTGGAGGAAGTCGATCCGATGGAGCTAAATGTTGATGTTAGATGGATAGCGCCCGTCTGAAATCCCGCTTTTTTTGGTAGTGTTAGTAATAGGCTAATTAGGGTTAAATATGATGTTTTAATAGAATACTAATGGTAAGTTTGCCCAATCGTTGCGTACCACTACGTACTGGCGGTGCCAGATTGTGCCAACATGGAATCCGATATGGCACACACCTGATATCAGATCGGGCATTCAAAAGGGGCAACTAGAGAGAGGGTTAGGTCATTTAGGATTTGAGCATTCGGGAGAAGTGGGGCACTTCAACAATGGTTGCATGACCTCCGACGATCGGATTAGTGTTCTACAAGTGATTTGTGGCGTTTTTATTTCCTATAAGGTGATCGAATAGATTATTGGAGGTGTCGGGCCTGTCCGGGGAAGGGAGGAGAGCAGCCGGAAGTCGCAGGCGTGTCTAGGGGATGTCGTGGCCATGAGTCTCCGATACAACACAAGCTGGCGATGCCTAATGATCCATGACCCACGGCCGCTTCTTCTGCCCTTACCCGACGTACATCAAGGAGGGATGATCAGCACCCATCGCCAATTTTCTATGTAGAGAATGAAGTGCCAGAGCGTGGTTCGCTCAGCCGTCGGCCGCCGATGACTAGCGATCCACAAGCATAGCATCTCCGGGCCTTCACCCTCGGCTCATCCATCTGGATCCACCGTTGAGGAGGATGGAATCGTCGTACGAGAAATAGCGGCCAGCGGTGGCCCACGAGTCAACATGGTAGCTACATGCTATCAATGGCCATGGGTTTGAAATTGGCATTTTTATTTTTATTTTTTATTTTTTGAAATTGATGATTTGAGTCGATGGATTCGGCCTTCCCCTCATTTATTCATTTTGACTTGTTGATTCTTATGAATGTAGGATGCAAAGTAACTCCTAGAGGGAGCGAGGGGGTGAATCGTAGTGTCGAGTATAAATTGTATTTTAAAATTGGTTCACAATAAGGATCAATTGAAAGATTTGCAGCCATGAGTCAGAAGGTTTTCAAAATGAAGTTTATTTTAGGACACACAGTGCGGGAAGCTGAACTTGAATATGCCCCTTCCCACAGATGCTCAGAGATCCCACGTAAAAAATAGGGAATCTCTGGCAGCCAACGGGGGATGACGCCGGAGAAATTATCAAAGAAAGAAGGAAGAGAAGCCACAAGATATTTCTTGAGGTATCAAAACGCAAACGATCGGAGATATAGCCTGCTCAGCCCCGCATATGTTCAGGCTGTTAATCACAGGGGTGAGGGAGAGAAACGAGGATAGCACCAAGTAGTAGAACAACTTCATTCATGCCTTTTAAGTCCAGAATGCCTTACATGATAAAAAAAAGGAATGAAGTATTACGATAGAATACAAGAATGAGGGAGGGGAACCATAGCCTGTCGGGGGCCTTATGCAGCAGAAGAACCCTTCATAGCCATGTCTTCCTTCTGATTACTCTTCTTTTCTTCTTGGTGGCTTCTTGATTGCTCCTCTCCTTTTGATGATTCTCTCACTTGTATGCGGGTTCCGCCCCTCTTTATTCTCTATTTTTTTTCTTCTCTCTTCAGATTCTTCCGATCGTCCTCCAAGTCTTGAGATTGGTGCCTTTTATAAGGAGTAAAAGGGTGCTTGATACAACGGCGGGAGGCGGATCAAGCGATACGGCGGCTAGTAGGCGCGCCCTATTGTTTGGTCGCCGGCATGACTAGTGTAGCTCCCACTCTCACGGACCTAGTAATGAAAAAATAAAGCCCGATGAGGACTTCATTCAGTTTGTAAATAGATGGAGAGCTATGACTTCTAGGTCCGGATTGTCTTCTCGGAATCTCAAGCCATCATTGTACTAGTCAATAACATAGCTCCTCAGCTCCATGCCATCCTGATGCTTAGTGCATTTCACACATTCGCTCAGCTTTATAATAGAGCTCCTATTGTCCAAGCTCAACTTAAGAATTCCTCATTCTCAATTTTCCTCGATGATTGTGACATATTGACCTCAGAAGGGGCAATTTTCAATGGACACATCAATGCCTTCAACCAGTCTCTCAACCCTACCGATCGCAAGGTTGCCATTGCAAATCGCAGGGCACCTATGAGAGGGATGTGAGATGTACAAAACCCCTTCCCTTTCCATTAACTACCTCATGTTCCATCTTACACTCAGGAAGGGTTAGGCATGGTCAAGGACAACCAAGACTCTAGGTCAATGGAATGAGGACAATGTTGACAATATGATGAGGAAGAGGTCATGAATGAGAAGTCTTTAATGAAATCAGACACAAGGAATGCAATTGGTCATGGGGAAGGGTCAAGACCTTTAGTCTTAATCCAACCCAAGAGTGAGCCACCCCATCAAAGCTGGGACATCCCATTTTCTTTCGTTCAAATTCCACTTGAAGGGGCAAGACCCTTAGTCCTCACCTTACCTAAGGGCACATCATCTAGTTTGCAACAAGATCATGGTATCTCTTCTTCATTCATGGCTAAAAATCCCTCATTCACCCTTCATCAAGACACCCCGCAGGAAGAGCTGTTAGCAACCCTCACTCTAATTAAACCAACTCTAGTGCTAACTGTATTGTCGATTCAATCTGAGCCGGCTCCTACTGCTGATTCTCCACTAGAATCACTTACCCTAATCAAGCCAGCTTTAATTTAGCCCTTGAAATATGAACTAACTCCTTTGGTAAATCAGATGCTATGCCTACTCTCCCAAATCAAGATGCCATCCCAGCCAATCAATCAAGCTCCTCACATATCCCTGACTCTCAAATTGCTCTTGCTCTACAAATACTACATGATATCTCAACAGTGTTGGATCCGGCCATGATTATTTCATATAAAGACAAGGAGCCTATCGTCTCAACTTCAAATGTCCATCAATATACTCCATCATCTCTATCCTTAGAGTCATCTGTGTCTAAGGAGAAACCCCAGAAGATAGGATGGCAATAATGTCAAAGATTGGATATTAATTTGGTGCATGGTTAGGTAAAGATGAACAAGGAATCAAAGAGCCGATTGAGGAGAATGGAACAATTGAGAGGTTCAGCTTAGGGTGTCAATCAACTGAGATACGCAAGAGCGAATCAACAAGGTGGAAATTGTATGATCACTTTGTAAAAGGATCCCGTCAATTGGAAGAGAGGATCGCAAGTCTAGAAATCAACCATGATCACTTTGTAAAAGGATCCCGTCAATTGGCAGAGGTTGACTTCATCGAGCCATGTATATACCTAGTCTGGCTCGCCAACATCGTCCTAGTCAAAAAGAAGAATGGTCAAGTTTGCATCTATGTCGACTTTTGGGACCTCAACAAAGTAAGTCCTAAGGACGACTTCCCGGTACCAATCACAGAAAAAATGGTCGAGATGGCTATCGGCCACGAAGCTTTATCTTTCATGGACGGGTCATCTGGTTATAACCAGATCTAGATGTCCCTCAAGGATAAGAACCACACTGCCTCCTACGTTTCCCTCGCTTAGGGACGATCGCGAGCTAGAGTCCCAGGTCGCGCGTCTGTCCCGCATCAAAATCCAAGGGTAGGCAGATCCCTCGTCGCTTCCTTCTAGATTTGGCCACTAGGTGTCAAGCATTTCTAGCCATTCCTCAATTGCTAGAAGATCCCATTCAACTCTCGGAGATATAATATGAAAAGAATTACGTGATTGATGAAGGGTATGGGGTTTATGAAATCACTAATGAAGAATACCCTATTGAAGATGAGGATGAAGAATATGAGGACGCGACTGGCGCATATACTAGTGGAATGAGGAGATTCGACGAGCCGTCAGCTACTATAGAAGAGTCCACCAAAGAGATAAACTTGGGAACTGAGGAAGACCCTAAGATCGTCCTCATAAGTGATAATCTGCCATCATCATAAGAAGAGGCATTAATTAAGATTCTTAAAGAGTATAAGGACACATTCACATGGAGCTATGAGGACATGTCGGGCTTGGATTTCACCTTGGTTGAGCATCACCTAACTCTCCAACCAGGGTCCGTCTCGGTAAAGTAAAGTTTAAGGCATTTCCACCCTCAAATGACTTTGAAAATGAAGAAAGAGGTCAACAAGCTCCACAAAGTCAGGTTTATTAGAGTCATCCTTTATACTCAGTGTGTGGTAAATATTATCCCGGTCATGAAAAATGATGGAAATGTGAGAATTTGTATTGACTTTTGGGACCTTAACCGCGCGTGTCTGAAGGATAATTTCCCCTTGCCTCACACTGACGTGTTGATTGATAACACGATAGGATTTGAAACTCTTTCATTCATGGATGGATTTTTTGGATACAACCAAATTCGCTTGGTAGAAGAAGATCAGAAGAAAACATCATTCACCACTCCTTGTGAAACTTATTGTTATGTGATCATGCCATTTGGGCTGAAGAACGCTAGAGCTACTTACCAAAGGGCTATGATGGTGATATTTCATGACATGATGCATATATATCTGGAAGTATATGTAGATGATTTGCTGGTGAAATTCAAAACTAGGGCGGAACATCCAAAAGTTCTAGCAAAGGTGTTGAAAAGATCAAGGGAGTTCCAATTGATAATGAATTCAAAGAAATGCATGTTTGGAGTATCATCAGGCAAATTATTGGGCTCTATTGTTAGCAAAAGGGGCATTGAGATAGATCCCAACAAGGCCAAGGCAATTAGGGATATGCCGCCTCCCAAGAATCTGAGAGAAGTTCGATGGTTAATTGGGAGGTTAAAATTCATTCGTCAATTTGTGTCCCAGCATTCACAAAGGGGCAGACCATTCAATGAGCTGACCAAATCAGGAACCGAATTCTATTGGGATTCTAAATGCCAAAAAGCTTTTGAAGGACTGAAGGAATATCTGGCTAATTCGCCTATCCTAATTTCACCTATTCTAGATAAACCTTTGATCCTATATATCTCAGTCCTAGACGACTCTGTGGGAGCTATTTTGGCGCAAGTCGACGAAGAGGGCAAGGAATGGGTGACCTATTACTTGTCCAAACTTCTCAATCCCTATGAGCGGAAATACACCACCATGGAGAATATCTCTGCTACCCTTCTTTGGGTAGTGCAGAAATTAAAACACTACTTTCTGGCTCATGAAGTCCACTTAATTGCTCAGATGAACCTTATCATGTTTCTCTTGCAGAAATCTGTCCTTACTGATAGGCAAGCACGCTAGCAAAGTTTCCTATCCCAATTCGACATCACGTACATCCAGCAAAAGGCAATTGATAAGGTATCATGACATTTCAGAAGGTTAGGTGGGTACCGATGAATACTCTCATTAAATGTCATTTCCAAAGGTCACAGAGATGGAGGGGAGGTAGAGGACAAAACTCGCTAGTTGGTGTGGGGTTCAGATGAACAATCCTTGTACGGGGATTCCTTTTTCTTTTCTTTTTCTTTTGGTGCATGTTTATTTGATGTCAGGAGGGGCAAGAACAAGGTTATGATGGCCGATGAGTGTATGTGCATTGAGCTCTATAGTGTTATGTAACAATCAGCCCAATAGTGATCAATCAAGATATTCACTTTCAAAAATGATTAATCAAGATGCTATGTGGCCATTTTAAGGTCAGCTATGTTGCTGCTTGCTTGGCTTGTGTATGGATCCAGCTTGCATCACTTGATCTTTGGCTGGTCTTGGATTTACCTGATTTGTCTTGCAACCGAGCTCTCTAGGCTTGGTGATTGGTGTCCTGTGTTCTTTTCACCTGTATTACTGCAGTTCTCCTAGATATCTTTTCCCATTTGATGAGGTTATCTCCTGTTGTTTAATCCTGCTAAACACTTGCTTATTTTATTATTCATGATTTTGTAATATATGTGTTTATCTGTGACCTTCAGGTAGAAATCAAGAGAACCATTCCAAAGGATGCTTCATCTAAGGATTTCAAAACAAAGAAAATTTTCGTTGGTGGTCTTCCATCGACTTACACCGAAGGTATTCTTTTGGACCTGTCTTCAGGTTATCCATCTCGTCTGTATGTGATCATATGTTACATTAATTTCTGTCCTTTTGTTTAATTTGCTAGATGAGTTAAAGAATTTTTTCTCCAAGTATGGGAAGGTAGTGGAGCATCAGATTATACGAGACCATCATAGTAACAGATCTCGAGGCTTTGGATTCGTTATATTTGACTCAGAACTGGTTGTGGATGACCTATTAACCAAGGGCAATATGATTGAACTAGCTGGTACTCAGGTGAGTCGAATGTGGCTTTATCTGGGAGCATGCATGTGCAGATCTGTACAGTACTCATCGATGGCTGCTGTTGTATTTAATGGCGCCTTACCTGATGGTGTACACTGCAGTATGGCAAACAAATTTTCAGTGATGATCTTGTCTTTCATTTTATCTGGCCTTTTCCCCCTTAAGTTCAGTTACACTGGCTGGATTTATAGGCAAGCTTATTTTAGTTTCTTAGATGTTCTTAACCTAAGTTCACTAGCTAGCTTACTTGTTGCAGGGATTAGGTTGATGTTTTCGCTTTGTTGTAGGTGGAGATCAAGAAGGCTGAACCAAAGAAACCCTCAAAACAACCATCAGCATTCGGTAGTGATTCTAGGGCTCGTTCATTCGGTGATGGTCTTGGTGGATTTGGCAGCTCTTATAGCAGTTTCAGCAGTGGGTTTGGCCCATCTTATAGGACACCTGCAGGTCTTGGCGCTAGGCTTGGGGGTTATGGTGGTTATGGCAGTGGTGCAGGTGAGTTTGAAGGAGGTTATGGTGGTGGTTATGGTGGATTTGGTGGCGGCAGCCTAGGTGGTTATAGAGGGGACTCAACCCTTGGCTATTCTAGTCGCCTTGGGTCTTACGGTAGTGGGTTCAGCGGGGGATACGGTGGAGGTTTAGGTGGCTATGGACGTGACGAGGCTTTTGGTGGTTATGGAGGGGGTCCTAGCTATGGCAGTAGTTATGAATCTGGCCCAGGTGCTGGCTACGGTTCTGGACCTTCAGGTGGTCCATACGGAAGTAGAGGAGCTTATGGTGGGACGCCGTTCGCCGTCGAGAACACGGAAGTCATCCGGCAGTACCTGGCTGTCTGCCTTGTCGAGCCGAAAGACCCTGCGCTTCTCCAACAGGCGAGCGCGCGCATCGGGAAGCGTGTGAAAGATGCGTTGTTGGGTTTTTTCCGGCCCGACGGCGGGGAAGGCGAGGCCTCCGAGACCTCGCCGACGACCTCGTCTTCGCCCTCGAATGGGACCCAGGCGCCGTCGGCAGAATGACCATTTCGGCGCTGCTCTACTGGCATCGCCGCGCTGTGCTTTGGCAGCAGAAGCGACAAGACAAGTAGGAATCCCATGGCGTCGACGAAGGTCATGGAAGCCCGCGCCGTCATCACGGCGCAGGATTCCACCGGCAACACGTTTGCTAACATCGCCAGCAAGCTGAAGGCGATCGGGCAGACGGCTGGTGCTGTCAACCGCAACGTCGGAGCGGTGAACCAGACCCTGCAGACGCAGGCGCGCCTCGGAAAGACTCTGAGCAACGCCGCCGGGGTTGCCGCGGTTGTCGCTGCCCACAAGGTGAAGGAGGTCGCTGCCAGGGTCGTCGAGACCTATCGGGATTTTGACGATCTGCGGCGCTATCAGAAAGCCATTCTGCATCTGTCCGATGAGCAGCAAAAGCCGCTTATCGACCAGGCACTGAAACTGGGCTCGACGACCAAGTTTAACGACCTGCAGGTGCTCGAGGCGCAGCTTGATCTGGCGCAGCGTGGCATCAAGGAGAACATGATCCGCCCAATCATCGAAATGGCCGCGAACTACGGCCAGGCGATGAACACCTCGCTGCCCGATGCGGCGAAGACACTCGAGGGCATCATCTTCTCCACCGGCCAGCATATGGAAGACGCCGGCGAGGCTCTGGCGAACGCCAACAGGACGGTCAATTTCGCCGTCAAACTTGCGAAGATCGGCGGCCTTGGCAATGAGGATGTCCAGCAGTTCTTCAAGTTTGGCGGTGCGTCCGGTCATGTGGCCGGCTTGTCGATGGAGACCATGGGCGCGCTCGCGGCGATCATGCGCCGATCCAATATCCGCGGCGACGAGGCCGGCGTGGCCGTGCGCTCGATCGCCGGCGCGCTCGTCTCGCCGCCGTCCTCACGCACTTCAACAGCGAGTAGCCTTACTTTCCACCATCCAAGCAGAACTCACGGGGTTTGAGCAAATCAAAGAGGAATACCCAAGTTGCCCCGATTTTGGGACTCACTACAGCACCCTCTCCGCCCAACCCCAGAAGGAACACGAGGGATTCATACTCCAAGGGGGGTATCTTTCCCAGGGGACTAGGCTATGCATACCCTAAACCTCACTTTAGGACTTCTTGGTTTGGGAGCTACATAGTGGGGGTCTAGCAGGTCACTTTGGAGTCCAAAAGATCATAGAATTAGTGGAGAGACAATTTTATTAGCCCAGTCTCAAGAAGGATGTGGCCAACATTGTGGGTCAATGTCGCATTTGTGCCTCGGCCAAGCAGATAAGGCAAAACACTGGACTTTACACACCTCTTCCCATCCTGGATCGACCTTGGGAGGATTTGAGCATGGATTTTATCCTTGGCCTACCTAGGACCTTGCACAAACATGACTCCATCTTGGTAGTCATTGATAGGTTCTCCAAGATGGCCCACATTATCCCATGTTCCAAAACCTCGGATGCTTCTAGGGTTGCCCTCTTTTTCTTTGATGAGGTGGTCCGCCTCCATGGACTACCTAAGACCATTGTGACCGACCGAGATTTGAAATTCACGAGTTAGGCGGCGTGATGCTCGACCTATTCGGTCATCCTCCGTCGCCTGATATCACCCGCAAGACGACGCGCCCGCGCGGACATGCGGCCCCGCCGGGCAGTGGACCGCACGGTGAGACGTGCCGGACGTGCGGGCATTACACCATCGTGGTGACCGGCTCGCGTGCTGGCCCGTACCGCAAATGTGGGGCAGCGAAAGCGAAATGGACCCGCGGGCCTGGCTCGGACATCCGCGCCAAGGACCCGGCTTGCAGGATGTGGGAGCGTACCGATGGCTGAGCGAACCGATCACCGCGGCTACGTTCTCCTCGGTGAGACCGCTCCGTGTGCCGCCTGCGGGCGACAGACCGACATCAACCTCCTCGACGCCAAGCCCGAGGGCGATCCGGCCTGGTGGCGATCAATCAAACGCCTTGCCCGAGCAGCTGATGCAGGCGCCGACTTCACCCGGTTTGAGTGTGAGCGCTGCTACGGTCCCGGCTGGTTGCCGGCTGAGGTGACCCGCGATGCTTGACCTGCAGCTGAAATACGAGGGGGGCGGCCGGTTCCAAACGCTGACCCGCATCGACCTGGAGCTCGCCGCCGGCACCTTCAAACAGGGCGAGGAGTGCGCCGGCAAGATCACGCATGCGCGGTCGCGCCGGCAGAACAACACCTTCCACAAGATGATCCAGTATGCCCACGAGAACCAGCGCGCCGGCACGGTGTTGCCGAGCTGGGAGCACCTGAAGCAGTACCTCTTGATCCGCGCCGGCCATTACAGCGAGCGCAGGTTCTCGGTGGGGACGCTGGCCGTGCCCCAGGCCAAGACCATCGGTCAGGCGCTCGTCCATTTCCTGCGTGCCGCCGACGGCTATGTGGCAGTGGCCTACGATCCGCGTAGCGGGGAGTTCGTGGAGCGGCGGGCCGCGAGCGTGCGGTTCAAGGCGGTGATGTCCGACGACATGGCCGTGCTGTTCGATGCCGTGGTCAACATCATCTGCCAGGAGATCATGCCGGGTACCGATCCCGAGGAGCTGGTGGAAGCGGCGAAGGCGAGCTGCAAGAGCCAGCGGAGGGCGGCGTGACACTCGACGCCTCGTTGATTCTGTTCCTCGCGGCCTGCGCGGTCGCCATCGTGATGATGCGAGCATGAGACAGATCGTAGTGGGCCGCCTCAAATCATTCCGGACCGATAACGAGTTCGGGTTTGCCAAGCTGCCGGACGGGCGCGATGCGCTGGTCAAAATGCGCGACCTGCTGCCGACCGGCATGCTCGTGATCATGGAGGTTGAGGAGACCGAGCGCGGGTTGCGTGCACTGAGAGTGCTGGGTACGTCGTATGCCAAAAGGGACTAAGACGTTGGGGTATCGCAGCCAGCACGCGGCGTGCGCGGCGTTGGCCCGCCAGGGCTTCGGCGACGCAACGATCGCGCGCCGCACCGGCCTGCCACTGCGAGAGGTTGCCCGTAACCTGACCCGTGAGGCGCTGAGACCGGCGAGAACGTGTGACCGTCTCGCCGGTGGGCCGATGGTCCAATTCCCACGAGCACTGATGCAGCGCCTGCATCCGGCCGCTGAGGTGCGCGGTCTTACGGTCAACCAGCTTGTGCGACGACTCGTGGCTGTCATCGAGACCGATGGTCTGATCGACAGCATTCTAGATGACGGGGTGGCTGTGGGGGCACAGCAAACCAGCGAGGATTGAGGATGTCCCAAGCCATCGGATTCATGACGGACAAGGCCCCGAGTGGGGGCTACCGGCTGTGCCAGATCATCAGCCTGGAGGACGTAGGGCAAGATACCTCGCGAAGGCCCTTTCCCGGGTTTAACATATGTTGCGAAGATGCTTTCGCTTGCTTGCGTAAGTCTATGATGATATGGTAAAAGTTCGGAACTGCATGTTTTACAGTTGCCGGTCGGCACCATGATTACAACAAGGATAACCAGCTGCGATGCTTGTGTTTATCGCAACATGCGCTATTGGAATGCAAATCTATGTCACAAAAAATGCGTTTAAACACTAGCCACAAGTCGCTGTCGTTTGGCTTGCGAACCTTGAGTGCGGCAGTTCTCACGACACTGCTGTTTGCTTCGCACGCCGATGCCGCTGCACTGGGCAAGCTGACTGTGAAATCCGCTCTGGGGCAACCGCTCAATGCTGAAATCGAGCTGAGTTCCATCACACCGGGTGAAGACGGCTTGCTACAGCCGCGCCTGGCACCGGTTGACGCATACCATTCGGCAGGCATCGATTTCAATCCTGTCCTCTATAGCTTGCGCTTCACGGTCGCGAAGCATGACGATGGGCGCCAATACATCGCCGTCAGCTCGACCCAGGCCATCAACGAGCCCTTCGTCGACATGCTGCTCGAACTCGGCGGCAATGGCAGCGGCCGCTTGCTGCGCGAATACACCTTCCTGCTCGATCCGGCAGACATGAGCCCGCGTCAGCCGGCTGCAGTGTCGAGCTCGCGCCCGCAACAATCGCAAGGCAACAGCCAGGTCGCGACGACGCCGCTGCCCGCCCAAGACAATTCCCAGCAGCTCACGCAGCGCCCCAGTTCGCGCCGCCCCGGTGCAGCGCCTGCGCCGATGCCGACTGAACGCCCGCAGCGCCCGACAGCAAACCAGCCGGCTGAAAAACCGGCCGGCCCTGCTGCCGGCGAATCCGAATACACCGTCAAGAGCGGCGATTCGCTGTCCAGGATCGCCGGCCAGGTCAAGCCCGAGGGCGTGTCGCTCGACCAGATGCTGGTCGCCCTGTATCGCAACAACAAGGGCGCCTTCGGCGGCAACAACATGAATCGCCTGCGCGCGGGCCAGGTCTTGTCTGTGCCTGATGCTGCGACTGCAAGCGCCATCTCCAACGGCGAAGCGCGTCACGAAATTCTGGCGCAGGCTGCCGACTTCAACGAATACCGCAACAAGCTGGCTGGCCAGGTTGCCGCTACGCCGGCAACCAAGCAGGCCGATAACGGCACCAGCAAGCAAAGTGCGTCGGGCAAGGTTACGACCAAGGTCGAGGAAAAAGCTACACCTGCAACGACCTCGCAAGACAAGCTGAAGCTGTCCAAGAACGGCACGCCGGAGAAGGGTAGCAAAGCTGCTGAAGAAGATCGTATCGCCAAGGAAAAGGAAGTTGCCGAAGCCAATACGCGTGTCAAGCAACTGGAAAAGAACGTTGGCGACTTGAAGTCGCTGCTGGACGTCAAGAGCAAGAATGCTCAGGACGCGCAAAAGGCGCAAGCCAAGCCTGAGACCAAGCCGGTAACGGCGGCATCGGCACCTGCGCCCGCACCGGCCGTGGTTCCTGCTCCGGCCCCGGCTCCTGCCCCTGCGCCGGCAGCATCTGCTACGGCAGCCGCTTCCGCTCCTGCAGTCAAACCGGCTGACACCAAGCCCGTGGAAGCCGCCAAGCCGGCCGAAGCCTCTGCTTCCGTCACGCCTCCGCCCAAGCCACCGAAGCCGAAGCCAAGGCCTGCTCCGCCTGAGCCGAGCCTGATTGATGAAATCCTGGGCAATCCGCTGGTGGTCGGCGGCGCTGCCTTGTTGCTCTAAGATTTCGTTAAAGTTTGTAATCACCTAATTCACCCTCTTGGGTGTCATTGATCGCGGGACTTTATTGAAGACACAACCAACAAAGCTCATGGCAGTTCCACGCGAGGGAAGCCTGCGGATCTGCACAGTTGAGAAATCGACAATGAGTTAAGGGTATTCGGCTCACACTCGTGCTCGGATCTAGTCATGGGACGGTTACGCTCACTCACTCACTGCGGTGACTGAAATAATATGATAACGAGCTAGATATCCTAACACTCAAATGGTGGCATAAAAATAAGTACGACATAAGTAAATGCGATAAATAGAGGAGCAGAAACATACCTCCATGCTCCGGGCATGGGGAAGATGTTCCCGGCCAAGACCCGTACTCCCGGTACAATAAATACTCAATAATTATAGTAATGCATTTACTGCCTGCTCCACGTACGGAGGTAAAGGGCTACATGTGGGACCCGAGAGTATCGAGCTCGAGTTGACGAGCAGTGAGCCGGAAGGACTTTCGCGGCAGAGGCGGGCTGCTGGTCCAACTCGACGCGTGCTATTGATCATGGGGACCACGCTCCAGTCGGAGGGCCGAACGGGTTGGGAGTGGTATCGTTGTGAAGAGGACTCCTGCAAGGATAATCCCTTGGAGGGGAACATACTGGATCACCATGTGGGAGGCGAGGCGGTCCAACCATTGGAAGTTGTTACTTTTTGTCCCGAAGCTATTCTGTAGATTCAAAACTGCGTGACTTGACGAACCATATCTGATGTCAGATCGAGGTGATACCAGTGCTGTTGCGAAGATCTTTCGACGAACTATGAACCCATGGTGTTATTGGATTTTTATTGGTGATGTATTTTCCGTGGACGAATATTGAATAGGAAGGCTCACTGATTTAGAACAGATAGGATAGATATGGATCTGCCTGAGAATGAAGTTTGACAGAAAGGAAAACGGTGGATCTGGATGATGGGTACTTCATGGATGAGAGAGGGGGATGTGAGGATCACGCACAAATAGTTTTGTAATTTTTGGAGGTGGTTTGCAGTGTGGAAAGGATTTTATGGTGGAAAGGGGTCGGATCTGGTCTACAGGGGACAGAACTGAATCCGGTTTGAATAGAGATCTTAAGGAGGGGTAAATAAACTCTAAAAATCGTGGAAGCATTTTTGGGGAAGTGATTTAATGGACAAAATTTTTACTCTAAATTTCAGCTCGATCTGAAATTGGAAAGGGGGTCAAACAGGTGAAGAGGTGGGCTGCTAGAACACAGATCTGCATAGGGACAAATCTGTATAGGCAGGGAGATTTTTGGTGGAACGGGGGGAAAATGAAGGTGAATGGACGTGAAAATTTTTATGGAGAGTGAAAACAACGTGGGGAACGCACCCTCAAATTTTCAGCTCGATCAGATCTGTGGATTGGGAGATAAAATTTGAGCTTCAGGCTACTGTCCAGTAGTGGACAGATCAGAGACGGCTAGGCGGTGGTGGCACGACGGTGGCTCGATGGCGGCGGCGGTGCTGAGCTTCTCACTCAGAAAGAGAACTGATAAGGAGCTTCTCACCTTAGAAGAACAGCCTTCTCAACTGCAAGGGAGTGGGAGAGAGGAGAGAGGGGGCGCCCTTGGGCTGCTCTTGATAATTTCTGATTTCTTTTGCATTAATTCTATCAAAATAATGAAAATACAAGAGTTTTATGGCCCTAACTAAATGACTATTACTACCCTCAGACCTAGGATTAGGGAGGGGCAATTAGGGGATGAGAATATTACGGTCCGACGGCGAAAATGGCAAACTCAACCAAAAATGCCAACCACGCCCCCGTACCTCCACCGGAGAGGGGGAATCAAGGGGGAACCTCCCCGAAGGTCCTAGGCAAGCATCTATGGCCTCGGATCGGCCAGAAACACGACAAAACACTAGATCGGGCGATCACTCCCCAAAACATGAAGTTGCCCTAACCTGCTCAAAAACACCCCTCTCAGCCTCACAACGGCCTATAAACCACGGAAACGGATTGCACGGAGCTAGGGAGCGTCACCCTACCTCAATGGAGCAGAGGCTCCACCGATTCGACGCCGAACCGCGATTGAAGCTCTTTTAGAAAACCCGTTCCTCCACGAAATCCCATGCTTTTCACGCCGCCACGACCGCCTCACCGTCATCGTCGTCGCCACGCCGTCGCCCCGCACTGTCTGCAGCTGGAGGGAGCTCACCGGACGATCAAACGAGAGAGAGGGGGAGAGGGTGGTGGTCACGGGGGAGAGAGGAGGAAGAAGAAGAAAATGAGAAGAAGAATAGAAAAAGAAAAGGAAATGGGATTTTTATAAAAAAATCTTGAAATTCAAAAAAATATCAAAAAATAGAAAATCATGTTTCCGCGATCCTCGGGACGCACCGATCGCAACGGTACCACTCACGCCAGGGTGAACGACCACGTTCGCCTGCAATGGCGTGCCGAAGGATTTGCCGAAAAATCAGATCGAAAATCAGAAAATCACGCGGGAAAAGTCACGGAACGCCTCCGGGCCCCCGAAACGACCCCGGATCGCACCGATCTGAACACAAAAGATGTCCAGAACGAAATTTCAGACATGACAGAGCCAGACGCTCTGAGAAAACAGATCCAAGACCCGATAACAAGGATCCGAAAGAATCCGGGTCGATACAAGTTCACCCTAGGAGTCCAATGGCCACCTTTCCCCTCCCTCTGACGGAGCACGGAGAAGGGGATGGGGCTTGGCACAACTCCACAGATAGGGTTTGCGATGGAGAGACACGACGGCGAAGAACACGATGCCAAACCCATACCAAGTGGGAGACAAAGGGAATTTTAGGGAGTCTGCATCACGGGATCCTACTCACTACTCTGAGTAAACTCCGGGAATTAGCGCCTAGAAGGGGGATATTGGGATCTCATAATTGCGCTTGCGAATCATCGATGGGGACAAAGGGAGAAACATCCATTCATGGCGAAGAAATAAACATAGCAGAGAAGACATAGATCATATGGGATGCAACAACATCCCAGAAACAACGCCAAATGGCCAACTATCTCATTCATCAAGAGAAGGAAAGATATAAGAGATATAGCCCTCTATCAGGCATCAAAAGAAAGAAAGAAAATACAAGAGAAGATACAAAGACACCCACCTACGGCAAGCTTCTTCCTCTCCCTCTCTTCTCACTCCTCTCCTCTTCAGATACTCTCCTTCTTTTGCTCTTCGATCCGCTCTTTCGATCTCTCTGATCTCTTCTTCCTCGATCCTCTGCCTTCTATCCCTCGCTTCTTTTTGTCCCTTCGCATCAGCTGCCACCCCCTTTTATAGGGGTGAAAGAGTTGATCCGGCGCCACATGGTGCATTGGATCGGTGTGGGCTAGCTTGCCATGCCCAAAACATGATCTACGCCTTGAACCGGCACAGCCAACCCATTCCGGGGCCAAAATGACACCGGATCATTTCGTCTATCGCTCTTAATGGCATCGGCCTGAG
This sequence comes from Amorphophallus titanum, assembly GCA_024336825.1. Taxonomy (NCBI): domain Eukaryota; kingdom Viridiplantae; phylum Streptophyta; class Magnoliopsida; order Alismatales; family Araceae; genus Amorphophallus; species Amorphophallus titanum. The sequence continues at coordinate 6,178,503 of JANBPO010002596.1, forward strand.
TATCTTTGATATTTCACCTTTCACCATCGGGTAGAAACATGCCTTCCCCTTCCCCAAGGTGCATCATTGGGCATGCAACGCGGTCTTGCAATCTGGAGATTCAAATCATCCTTCCCGAACGCGGGCTTTAAGTTATCCCGACGTGACTAGTCCGATGCCGGTTTGGGTTGACCTACACTTTTCTTATCATTTCGAGCTTCACCATCGGGAAGAGCGTGTCAACTCTTTCCCTTGGGCGTGTTATCAGGTGTGTTGCGCACACCCACAATCGGGTTTCTTCATCCTTTCTGGACGCGGGTTTAGATTGACCCGACGTGACTCATCTGACGCCACGTCAATGCTCCCATCATTGTTCTAGGAGATCTTCCTTGTATACGGTGCCACATTTTAGGTGCCAACACCACCACATTGTAGGCCCTTGTAGCAAGGGTTGGCCAGTTGGCTCAACACCATGTGGATATACATTGAGGGGCCGATCCAAATGGCCATTGATAAGATTGTCACTCTAGATGGGTATCTCAGAGGAGTTGCCACAAGGGGTAGCTATTTTAGAGAACATCTAGGTAGACCACGACGTAGAGGATTAGTTGGGTGGTTTGCCAAGTGCCCCAGTAGGTCATAGGGTGCATAGGCAGGACCCTAGGTGATATCAGGATCGTCCCCATGTGGAGAGACCTCCTCGTAACCCAACAAATCCAGATGATCGGGTCTTGAAAAGCGTGAAAATGGAGACTCTTAACTTTGACATGTTTCTTGACACCCCCCGAGTGTATCTTGACTAAGAAGCTGATATAGACCACTATTTTGAGTGGTACGATATGTCAAAAACATGTAGAGTCAGGTTCACTAAGATAAAACTAGTGGCCAAAGCTAAGATTTATTAGCTCAATGTTGAGTACTTGATCACTACAAGAAGAGAGGAGCCAATAGGGACCTCGAATGAAATGAAGGAAAAATTGTGCGAGGGAAATGTCATCCCACATCTTATCAGTAGCGACTCCTAGATCAATGGTAGGATGTATCCTAGGGAGATCGCCCTATCTCAGAGTACATTGCACAATTTGATGAGTTCTTCCTACGATGCGGTGTCACTGAAGATAGTACCATAATTCTATCTACGATTGTGTGAAAACTTTCAGAGTGAGCTCTACCTTCAAAAAGTGATCAACCTTGGGCACCCGTATGAGATCGCCCTTGATGTGGAGAGCTTCCAGTGCCTCTGCCCTACGGTCACAGGGTCTTCACCTCCCCGAGCCCCAAACTGCCCCTAGTCTCTGGATCGTAGGTCATGCATCAGTCAGGCACCCTCAGTTTCAACCTTTCTGCCACCTGCCCCCATCTAGTGATCGAGCATTAGCCCTTCCAACCCCTCAACCTTGAACTCCCGTTGCAGTACCTCTAGTGACTATAGCCCCACCCATGAGTGCAGATGCTAAAGGGAAGGGTGTGGCTATTTGTGAGTCGAGTAAGAGGAGCGGCTTAGATACCTAGTGCTTTTTGATGCCATAGATCTGGCTATATATTATGTCAGGTAGTGCCCCACTAGAGCTTTGAATGTAGGAGAGGCTTAGTCAGAGACATCTCTGGACCCTTTGGAAGAAGAAGTTTGCGAGGTCAATACTAAGTGGGCAGAGGAGTTTCAGGATGACCTTGATGTGTTAGGTTATATCCGAGAGAGTCATATGCGCGTGGAGCAGATTTATGACCTCCTTGATAGCGCGTGGCTTAGAGTCACGATGTGTGTTTTGTCCCAACCCAAAGAGAGTGATGACGGGTGTCAAACATCAACTTTTCATACTTTCTTCAAGGTAGGAGGCAAGGAATGTAAGATCATCATGGACAGTGGGAGTTGTATTAATGCAATCTCCACTAACGTCATCACCTGCATTGGTTTGACACCTATGGATCACCCAAGTCCTTATAGAGTATAGTGGGTGGGTGCCTCATCCATTCTCATATTCACACCATCTTATTTCCTCTCCAGGTTCACTCACATCAGGATCAGATTTGGTATGATGTGCTGCCTATGGAATTCAACATCATCGTTTTAAGCCGACCTTAGTTATTTAATCATGATACATGTATGTTACTTTCGATGGTCAATCCAACTTGTCTTTCTTTAAGCATGATGGCAAAAAGATCAGACCGAATCATTCACGGGCTAGGATGATCACCAGGAAGGAATCCACGGAGGGAAAGGAGCCCACTAAACCGCAAAAGGCCCTTGAAATGCCAGGGGATTTCAAAGAGAGAGAGAGTTTGATGTGAACTCCGATTTTGGGCATTGGTTGCTCGAGAGGCGGCTAATTAAGGACCCTCTATCTCACCCTCCCCAGTTTGTCTTAAGATGTCGTGCTCGATGAACTTCCACACGATTTACCTCCCATCCATGACACTCAGCGCGCTACCTACTTGATTCCCCACTAAACATGCGCAAAGGCAGGTCGACAACTACGTTAGGAAAAGACCATTGAGGGTGTGAGCTCTTGTGTGGCATCCGCACTTTCAGCTCTAAAAGGTGATGGTATATATATAGATGGCAGTTTCGACTGAAATCGAAACGTTTTGGCTGAAACGTATCGGTTTTGGACCGGAACGATCCGAAATCTACCGGCCGAAACCGAAAACTCCTTCAGTTGGCAATTTTTTTTATTTTGTTTCGGGTCGAAACCGAAAGTGAAACTCGGCGGAAACCGACACGGAAGCCGAAACTGCCTTCTTTGTTTGTTTGGGTCTTTCGGGAGGGCTTGTGCTGACCACACCACCTTGGTGTGGATAGCCTTTTTGTATAGGGATCTTTTGAGAGCTCTTTGCATACACTTGTATATCCCTCTTTTATATTTATACATCAGTGGTACTACCCACTTTCAACAAAAATAAAATTTCTCCTTTACCATAGGGATCCTCTTCCCAACTGCCACAAATCACTTAGTTGGATGTGGCAAGTTCAGGTCTCTGATGTGCCTCCATCTCTTTGCCCATTCCACCTCCCCCAAACTCAGAGTCTTTTCTCTCTATACACCACCCTTCATTTTATAGTGTGGTACCCTTCTTGTGCTCGGATGCCTCTTGCCACATGAATCTACTTTGTAATGCATGTAGCTTGTTCATCACAAATATGAAGTAGGAAGACTGGACAACACTGCCTTACCAAGCACCAGTCCCGTTCCATAGGGCAGTGCCCCCCTTTCATCCTGCTAGATCCCGTTAAATCTTTGAACTACTGTCCTAATCCCTACATCTTATAAATCCTCCAGAGAATGAGATGAAGTCATGAAGCATTTATCTGACTTCATTTTGTCCCACATACATCCCATCACCTGTGATGCTAACATGAGTAAACAGGGATATTGGATCTTCATGTCTCAATTCTCATACACTATGGAAGAAACCTGTAGACTGACCAATGATTAAGATTGAGAAAATGGCTGAGGTAATGCACTTCCTTATCGAGGTTATCCACTTGTTGTTGAACCCCCTTTGTTCTAACACCATGAATATATGCCCCTAGCTCCCTGACTCACTAGTGACTGTCCTTTTCAAAAACCACCTTGAAGACCATCCTGCTCACCCATCTCAATTTTGAGAGTGTCTTTTCATGGGTGACAGAGAAAGATTCTCTTGAATAAATCACCGTGAATGGAAACACTTTGATTCAACCGGTGGTTTTTCTATGATTGCCGCCATCGTTGATGCTATTGTGTCTGTGGTTTTCTAGTAGAAGTCCATATGATGTAACTCCTAATTCTGCTCTGCCCCTTTTTCTTAAGTAGAAACAAAATGGTGTTGTTGATCCCTTCACTTGTGATCATTTCCTTCTTAGAACCCCTGAACAATAGGATACCATCTTTGACCACCCAGCAGTGTTGATGAACCTTCCAGCCTTGGGTTTTTTCACTTCTATGTTCTGGGTTGCCCTCAATTTTTCTTCCTCATTCAAAGGCCATGTCAAACTGAAGCCTGCACTGAGGTGAGCATTGGAAGAAGGCTCTCCATGGGAGATGGTCGCCAATTTGTGAAACTAATTAATGATGTCTCTGCTGATCTTCCCTTCATTTGTCAATTCCCAGAAGAGCTCTTATCTTACACCACCTCTGTGACTCTGTCCTAATTGTATACTATGGCACCATGCACCTCTTTCATCACCTTCAATCATTTTAAGGTGCCCTCTGCCTTGGCAAAATTTCTTGCCTCGTGACAATGTTTTCATACTCAAATTCCTTTCTATTATGTCCTTCTCCATGAAAGATCTCCTTTGATTATGGTTATACTTTTCAGGATGCCCTTGCAAGTCCTATTTGATTAAAGAGAGATTAGAGACAGAATTTTACCGTCGCTAATCCTATTTTTTTATAGCGATGAAATTCTAATTATTAGAATCTCACAATCTCTCTCCAACATCCGAACCAAAGAAACTCTTATGAGTGTGACTCTCACCGAGTCGAGTATACATATGGTGTCATGTTTGAGTCATACCGACACGATCGACTCGGTCCGAGACGGCCCAAGTCTCCTCGATCCGGATCATAGTATGCTCTAATCTTGAGTAGTCAGTACGTCATAATATATTTGAACCGGCCGGACCGAGTAGATTAGAACGGCCACTAAGGTGAACCTTGCATACTTTGACGACATGTACGTAGTGGGGACTCGCCTAAACTTGAAGGCCTTTCTTACCATTCGTGATCTTTCTTACAGCTTCAGCTGCTGTGCTCGGTGATCGAGTCAAGTGATCACGTTAAGTATAACTCTAGCTAGAGGAGAGTATTCAAAAGTTGCAGGTAGCCCGCCACGGCGACGCCAAGGGCTGTCATGATTGTCTCAAAGATTTAGGGGGATAGAGATGAGTTCAGGTGGACGGCGACGTGATCGAGCAGTGTGTGGGAGGGATTATTAAACGTCGGTAGGTGAGAACCACCATGGCCGACGTTAACAGTCTCACCACCTGCTGTCAGTTCTTTTTCCCTTCTAGCTAGCTTCCCAAACCAGCTTCTGTTCATGTTGGTCTCTGTGAAATATTAGTTAAACTCCTGCGGCCTAACTTGACGAGCTTTTGGATTTTAGAACGACAGGTCTTGCGTTCAACGAGGTTCTCCGGTCCTTTCTTCGGCGTGTGTCCGTGGGTTCGCGTTACAGTGGAGTGAACATGAGGATATGTGATAGAATACTGTATCATAAAGGATGTATATAATCTAAAATGGAGAACTTGATAACAGGTTAAAATAAGTTAATCTGAGTGAGGTCGGGTGAGTTATTATTTGAACTATTAGAATTTTGATTTGATAACTTATCCGGATAACATTCCATGTGAGGGAGTAGAATGAGTTAATCTCAGAATAATGACCTTAACCCTAATAGATCTTAGGGGTACGATAATCTTAATGCCAAACTCAGTTAAAGATAGATAGACGGAATAACTGACCCTAACTAGTCTTTATTCAGTTATCAAAGTCGCCTAGAGATTTATCGTCAAAATAGCATCCATGATTTTTGCTCTCGTTTCATTTCAAACTCTGAGCTCCACTTTATTTTAGAATCATCTTTAGGTTAACTCTTTTTTAATCCGAAGTTAACTTATTTTGATTTGATCGGGACAGATTTAGATAACCGAGTTAAAATTAAGTTGACCCAATATAACAAGGGTTAACCTGTCCCATCTCAATAGGTGGATTAAGTTAATCCAATACACAATCAAAGTAAATAAGAATAAAAGTGAGTTAACTTATCCCACTTAACTTAATCCGGATTAAAATTAATCCCCAACTAAAGTGGGGGCTGACGGTCGCCCCTCTTTGATAGGGAGTTATCCCTCGGTTATCTCGGAGATAACTCTCATTTTATCTATTTTTTAGTTTGGTAGGGTAATAAAGTTAATCCAGTTAGAATGAAGGATAACCCTCGTTATCTCAGTTAAACTGATCTAATAAAATTAGTGGAATAATTTATCCCTCTATTTAACCCATTGTATATCAAAATAAATAGGACTAAACTCCAGAATAAATTAACTCACGAGAAATATCCCTCCATTTATCTATCCCTCTATCAAAGAGCTAGCTTAACTTTGGTACGCTGGGAGTACTTTCTTTTATAAATGAGTGAAAATCACGAGACAATCTAGTGAAATTACATTCTTGCATGTTAAGTGACTTTCTAGTGCATAGCTTTTATGGTTATAAAAAGTACATTCTCATTATATTCTTGTTCATGAAAGGCCATACTCTCATTCTTGTCATACGCTTGCTCCATCCTACTTGTGTATCTCTTACCTTGATCGTGTCTCGTTACTTGTGTTACTTTGGTTTACACCATATGTTCTATTGTATTTCCTTCATTTAGAGTAAAAATATTAATTATTTAAATATTATCTTCATGTTGATGTGAAGATACCTACTGGACAAGTGTGCTCATTACCCTACTTTTTCAATCTTTTCAGGAAGTGCTAGCGAGTCAGATTCAGACTATTCAAGTGATGGATCCGAGAGTGAATAAAGAAGGAGCGAAGCCTTAGAGTGTCATTAGTTGATGATCAATAGTCACTATGTAATTTTTCCATTTTATTGAGTCAAGGGCTGTAAGAATGTTAAGAATCAAAGATTTTATGTACTTTGAAATTATTGATATGAAATAAAGTGGAAGTTTGAAAATTTTACTTGTGCAATTACTTGGTGTGATTGTCTTGCGCTCTGATTTTCTTGCATGCGAGAGGCTTACCATGCCGGCCGTTCACGTTTCTGAGATCGTCTTCTGCTGTAATAACAGGCTCGGGGCATGACAATCAAGTTCTTTGCAGATCTGTCTGATCAACTTTGATCTTATGCGCCAAGGTGCCTGCTTCACAGGTTCGACTCTTGGGTCTATGGATAGAATGTGCTCTAAGACTGTGGGGCTGAGTCCCGACATTTCATTATAATTCCAGGCAAAACAGTCTCAGAATTCTTGTAGCATCCATATGTATAGCTTTTGTTCTTCTAAGGAGAGTTGGGCACTAAGGAAGGTAGGCTTGGGATCATCTTCACTTCCTAGATTTATCTCTATTAACTCATTGACCATGGCTTGGCCAATGTCTTCAATTTCCAGAGGTGTCGACTGCAGGTCAATGAAATCATCAACATCATCTTCTGCCTCTTGAACTTCCAGCTCTTCATTATATTACCCCTGGCCCTCCTGCGGAGTCCTTGATTTAGCTTGTTGTAGAAGTGTTGGCTGCTTAGTTAACGAACAATCTGAGCTTTTGACTTCAGTTCTGAGGGTAGGGGGACTAAGCTCCGAACCTTCGGCAGGGGTGGCCTGCTCAAGTTCAGATATAGCTGCCATAGGGGATATGACCTGATCACATTCATTGAGCATTTTCGCGATCACTTCCGGTTGCTCTAACGGCATAATAGGTGGTGAGCAATGACTGGAGTAGCTCCCTCCCTGTTCGAACATTTTAGCTTCGCTGTTGCTTTCTATATCAAATTTGGCTTGCAATGCCACTTCTTCATGAAGGACCTCTTCCCAGCGTTTGCGTGTGTCTAAGGTTTCTGATTTCTTATATTCAGGATGGCAGGGCAGAAACAACCTTGATTACTATTGGGGTGACTTAGCACACGCATACTCTATCGGGTAATCATCATAGGTTGCCCCCGGTAGGCCTTCAGTTGGAAGGACAAAGGTAGAAATCACATCCACCTCGTAGCGCCCCCCATAGTAATATTCTTCGAGAGTGAACCCCAGTCTGGGGTTCTGAGTGATGCGCTTCAACTCCTTGTCAGGTTAGCACAATACAAGCTTCTTGAAATATTCTTTTTCCTCATGGGATTGTGAGGAGGCGATGTGCATTCTTTCAAAGATCTAGAGAGGGAGATCCCCTTACAAAAATTGGGCTCAATTTAAAGACCACACAAATCTAGTTCAATTCAAACTGAACAGAAGCAAATGCTTAAAAACCACTTTTCACAAAACAAAGCTAAAGACTCATATAGGACCTATATCGAACATTTAACACACAGTGGAACACTTAACAGATAGAATGCATAAACAGCTCACACGACACCCTATGAAGAGGGGTAGAAGAGAATGATCAACCACATAAGCAAACCACGGCACAAGGGATTTTTAGGTAGTTCAGTCCGCACCAAGCCGACCTACATCCACTCCCCACTCTACCAGAGTGAGGCTTCCGCTAACTAATAGTTTGAACGGCTGATCCACAACTTCAAGGAACAAATCCCTACAACCACTAAGCAACACAGCTTGCTTAACCCGCTGAGCAACATAACTTGCTATCAAGAGGAACAAATCCTCTCACATGCTGAGCCTCAGAGCTTGCTCTGCTAACTAACTTCTTGCTCCCCTGACTAACAGCTTGATGAAGGAAACAAAGAACAACAATGAACAAAACAAAGGCAATAGAATAAAAAATAAGAACTAGACAAATGTAGCTCCTGATGATCATGATAGTCTGGATTTGATCCAAAGACCAACACAGTAGAAAATGACTCTGGCTGCACACACTTCTTCTCGGGCTCTCTCTTTCTCTTTTTCTCTTACTCTTGTTCTTCTTTTTCTCACGAACTTACTTCTCTCCTCACGCTGTTCTCCCTCTTTTCTTTTCTCTACTTGGCAGCCCTCACAGCAGCTCGCCTCTTCTTCTTTCTTCTTCTGCAAGCACACTTCCTCTCCGAAGGAAGACACCCTTTTATAGAACAAGGGCTCCAGAATTATTTTGGATAAGAAAAGATTATTCTTCCATTTTCTCATTTGTCAACGTGTCCTGGAGAGAGAATATTCCTCTAACATGGTACCTCAGATCACGTGCCAAATGATTGGCTTTAGCCCTTGGGTGTGTGGTAGATGCGAGACACAGCTAGCTTAACCTTTCATGAGCTTTCCACGAACTTATCTATTTGTTAGCCTTACCAAGATATTTTACACCCTTTGTAGGCTATTTGTCAGACTTAGTCATCTATTTTTCACCCTTATTCCGTCACTAATGTTCTTCTTCTATTGTTGAGGATTTTCTTGTACATGCAGTCGACTCCAAGGATTCATGGAGTCAGCGTACCTTCTATGCGTTTCAAGACTTCCAGGCATGTTGCCCATATTTCAGCCTTAGGAACCTATTTTTCACCCCGACGGTCCATTTGTCACCGTTATTGTCTATTTATCACCCTTATTTGTCATTTGTTACTGCTGCCAAGCCATTTGTCACCCTTGTCCAACTTGAGCCGTCGCCCTTGCTGTTTTCCTCTTTAGCCTCGGCCGTCGCCAATAGCTATTTGTCACCCTTGTTTTTCTATTTGTCACACTTGTTCGCCTTTTCACCACTACATGCCATTTGTTCAATATTACATTCTTTTGTCTCCATTAGCTGTTTAACTTTGACCTGGATCACTGTAGCTGACCAATGTTGACCATTGACCTTCGACTTTGATTGGAGTCTTCATGAGTTGGATCAACATAAAGTTGAGCTTGACTAGAATCTTCTTTGACTGGCGTAGACTTTGACCAAGTCAACTTTGACTATCATTGCTTGACTACAAGTCAACTTTCTTTCCCTTCAGAGTCAAGCCTTGTTCTTCATTCTTCAAGTCTCACACCCTTATTAGTCATTATCGGGGGACCACCAAACACGCACCACCCTAGCCACGCTACTAGGAAAACGTCACGACATCTCAGTCGTGAAAATTTACCCTCACAGAAGGGCCCAAGCTGAAACCACGCGGTCAAGAACACAGTCACGACCTCACCGTCGTGAACTCAATGTTGTCTAGGGAAAGCCCTCGGTGACGCTCATCGAAAATTCCAGACCTTGACTACGGAAACGCTATCGAAAATAACACCCAAAACCCCATCTCACAGACGAGAAACGGAAACCCAGGACACGGCAACTCACGTCACATGATGGGAGTACTGCCCACTAGAAGAACGACTGGATGTGTCTAGCTACAACGCCCCGGGTGCGAGACTCAGACACGCACAGTAACCAGGAGTCAAGGGGGTCAGGTGTAAAATCTTTAGTTCAGGAGAAATAGAGATGAATATCAGTCTGTGTGTTTGGCTTAATGAAACTGAGGGGCAGCCTTGATACAATGGTAAGATTGCTCCATTGTGACATCAACTTACAGGTTCAATAACAGAAACAGCCTCTCCATCAGGAGTAGGGGCAAGGCTGCATACACCTCCAGACCCTGTATCGGTGGGAGAGTTGGTTTCGGACTTCATCACAACCAAGCCGCCGGATCACGGAGATGATCACTGTCAGACCATCGGATGAAGGCCATAAACTTATCTCCATGAGGCGGGGATACATATACAAGACATTCGAATGTAGAAGGAACGTTTACACAATTTACATAAGTTCGAGGTAATTTTATAAACCCCAGATATTTCTAAAGAATATAGGACACTTTAACAATTGCAAGAATTTATAGGACTTTTCTATAAAATAAATAACTTTCCAAGAAATTGTAGACTTTTCTGCAAAAATACAGGACATATCTACAATTTCTGGAGATTACATGATATTTCAGTAATCATAAAACATTACAGGGGTTTTCTCGTAAACTCAGGGGTCTTTGTGTAATTTCTGATTAATTCAGAAAATTACATAACTTTTCTCGTGAGATTTACGGAAATAAATTACATACATGAAAATCTGGGGGCACATTTGCAAAAGCAGGGGTATGTATGCAACATATCCTCGCTCCGGACTTAGAAACAAATGCACCAGTGGAGAAATCTCCAAGTCTTCACGAGAGTACAAGCTCTGGAATCCAGTCAAATGTCCAAGTGTGTACGTAAGTGAGTGTTGTGAAATGGGGTCCACACGGCCTATTTATAGAAGTCCGGGGGCGATTAGGCCAATTAGTCCCTTACTCGGACCGGATAGGTTCTCTCGGGAAGATAACCGAGATCGGATAGGTCCCCAAGATCATTGATTTGTGACTGGATAGGCCGAGGAGGACTTTCGGGACCGGATAGGTCCCTTTGGGGACCTATCTGGTTCGGATAGGTCCCCATCGGACCTATCTGGCCACCCTAGCCCCCAAGAGGGAGAGGAAGGGGGGCGGCCTTATAAAACCCCTATTTTGGGATTTTTTTGCTTGGATTTTTGTGCCTTGCGCCACGTGTAGAAGAGAAAGAGTCTCCTCCTTGTGTCTTGTACTTTGATGTAGTCTGTCGCTTTTCGCATAGGGTGGTTCCGATCTTTTAGGATTTCTTCTTGGTCGGTCCCGTCAACCTTGTGAGTTGCAAAAATATTTGTTTCTTGCAAGATCTGCTTGTTGCGTGGGCATTTTGGCTATTCCAAACACCCGACGGAAAGTTTCCGGGGCTTGTATTTGGTCCTCTGTGGGTATTTTGGTTATTCTGAATACTTAGATTTGAATCAAGTTCGGATATCATATAATCGGCTCCAGACTCGGATCATGAAGGATCTGACCAGGATCGGATCTGTTGACACCCTATATATGACCCACCCGCCCCCATGTCTGGTCTCGACCCAACTGACCCCACTCGAGTCGATCTTGGGTTTGAGTATATGAGAATCGATAGGTAGGGATGTCAATGATAACTAATAATCAGATAACCGTACGATTGATTAACCTAACGAATAATAAATAAATATTCTTTTCATTGATTATTTAACGACCATAGATATAGATATATTTAATTTTATAGTGAATACAAAAATGGGTATACTTCATTTTGAATTCATATCGACTTGTTATCATTAAATAATATAATAAAAATATATATTATTAATATTAACTCTTAAATTTAAAGGTGGAGATTCAAAAGTTGCCATGTCAGGCTTTGGTAGCGCCACCGATGCTCTCATTTTCTGCTGGTCTTAATCGACCCATTACAACCATTACAACCCTTCACCAATCCCATCTCCACACCCAGGGCAGGGAGTTTATTGCATATTCTGTGGCCTGAAGTAGCCGTTAGCCGTCAGCCACCGGATGCACTGGCCGGTAGCAGCATCTCTCTGTGTGTGTGTGTGTGTGAATGCACATATACGGGGTATTTGACTCTCTCGGCTATTTCAGTGCTCTGTATTTCCTCCACTATTCCTTCAATAATCTCTTCCTGAAAAAGCTTGGCAGTGCTCGGACTGGTGGGCTTGCCTTCTGCATCGTTTCCTTTGTGTGATCGAACAGGTTGATTCCCACTTTTTAAACTGGTTTGTACAGCAACAACTACAGTTTCAATAGTTGTTCTCTACATGTTTGATTTTTTAAAGGGTCTTCAGTGAAGTTGCCAGCATGATATAACCTGAAAACCGGTAGTACCCGAACCGAATCTGAATTGCATGAAATACCCGAAATGTAACCCGAAAATCAGTAGTATCTCCCAATTGTATACGTGCATGTGGGTTTGAAACTGTCAGGTGTAGATGGTTTCCCTGTTTGTTATTCTCTCCGTAGAAGCAGAAAATAAGTATAGTTTTACCTTTTCATCGGCTACAGGAAATGGAAAACCAGTGTAATATGAGTGTGGATTCAAAAATGGATCCAAAATGTCCAAAGGTTCTGATCCAATAGGAATGATGCAACAGGAAATAAGAAACCAGTGTAATATATGTGCGGATCCAAAATGGATCCGGAATGTCTAAAAAGATCCGATCTGATAGGAAAGATCCAACAAAAAATGGAAAAGCAATGTAACATACGTGTGGATCTGAAAATGGATCTGGAATATCCAAAAAGATCCGATCCAATAGGAAAGATCTTACAGGAAATGGGAAAAAGGTGTAATATATGCGTGGACCCGAAAATGGACCCGGAATGTCCAAAACGATAAGATACGAAAGGAAGATCCAATGAGAAATGGAAAGTTAGTGTAATATGTGTAGAAATGAAAATGGGTCCAGAATGCTGAAGACCCGATTTGAATGTATCCAAATCTGAAATGAATTTTGTGGATCTGATAGAAAATGAGTACTGTCAATTTGCTACAAGAAGTGAAAAAAAAAACAAAAATGTCCTGTTCACTTTACAAATTACTTGGTGTTCATTATGTGGATCCAAAAACAGGTCCGAAATCTCAAATTATCTGAACCATGTGGCTCGAAACTTTCAGATCCGGTTGGATCCGAATCCGAAACAAGCACTTTTGGATTGGAAGTCGGATTGGGATTTATTTATAGAGATTTTATTATTTAGAAAAGATTAATTAGGGAGGAATATTTCTACCGTGTTAAGAGTCCGGAGGTCGTCTTCAACATTTAAAGAATGAGAGAACGATAAGCAAAAGTAATTATAGAAACTCAAGAAATTTATGGAGTTTATTTGGAGACCTCATCCTTGAGATAACCATGTAATAAAGTTGAGACTATGTTAGTTGTTGTTTGAGTTGTTTTGATTTTACTTTAACATTTAGGAAATCAATTTTAGCATGAAATTGAGAATCTAGTTTAGAATGAATATGTATTTATGTCCGTATTATATCTCATGTAGTTATAACTATATGAACTTTTATTTTTGATGGGTAATTTTTACTCGACACTCTCATTCACCTCCCTCTAGAAGCTACTTTGCTGACTAACAACATTGACATAACCCCTTGGTATCCTTTAAGGACTTAAAACACTATGTCATTAAGAAGCTTGATGTCATTACTTTAGTACACTTCATGGCATCATGCTTGATAGAGCTCGACAGAACATGTATGGGAAGCAGTCAAGATGAATTGAAATGGCATGAAAGGTTGTGACTTATTTCTGAAAAGGCTATGTTAACTATGAGTTGACAAGGGTCATGAGCACATCACATTCATATTTAACACTACTTGTTACATGAGAGGTCTAGAGTGTTAATAGCAGGTGGATACTAATTAATGTTGTCTAAGGTACAACGAGATTACTTAAGTGTTTCGTTAGTTAAGGGGATGACCTAATGGATCACTATTAAGCTGTTCGATGTACCTTACAAAGGTCGCACACTTCGTTTCTTATATGAAAGCGAAAAGTAGATTTTAGGAAGAATGACCTCGCCCTTAGCGGGTAAGTGGGGGTTCTCAGAATGGGCCACTAGCCAATTAAGATTGCCTGAAAAGGGCCACCCAAGCCCAAAGGAGGGATGGGCCTCTTCCTCTTGGAGAGAGAAACATTTGGGTCTATTAATCTCAATTGATTCGGAATTGGGACTTTCTAAAGTCTAGAGAGAGAACTAGTTGGATTGCTCTATTTGATTCTCCAATTTGATTGAGAATTGAACTAGTCCAATTGAAGCAAGTAGAGGGCTCCTCAAACTTGGAGTTGAAGCCCGACTTATATTGGGATAAAACCCACTATAAATAAGAAAGGAAACCTATGGGAGCACCACCTTTGGACCCCCTTCTTGGTCCTAAGTCCACCCTCCTCCTTTCTCCTCTTCTCTTGTTTCTAGTGCACTCTCTCTATCTGTTCCCCTTGAAGATTGCGTCCCCTTCATCAACAGTCGCATTCTCTCTTGTTTGAGGTGCTTTTTATCATGCTACTATGAAGACTTTCCCATGTTGTCACGGGTCTTAAAGTACGGAACTCTTACAATGACCCTAGTAGAGTATTTTATTGTCTTCCACGTATGTGTGAAAAATCTCCACAAATTCTATAAAAAAACATCTCCACATGTATATATTCCATTGTACAATTATTTATTATAGTCCATCATTATGGATAGTGTTGGCTCAAGCTATGGCAAATCAAGAGGGGGGACTTGAATTGGGTTAGCTTTATAATGATGTCTAATTTTTGTGAAAAGCACATGTAATATTAGATCTATACATTTAGATGGGACTTATTCACCCTATTACAAGATTAACAACATTACAAATGTCTTAACCTCTTGTAGTACATTTTGTGGTCATGTGAAAGTCGTCTAAAAAGGGGAGAGAAATGGGGAATATTCACACCAATGAGCGTAGATTCGTGAACTTCCTCGACTGGCTCGGCCTCACGAAAGCGCGCGAATTGGTCAACGTCGGCGCCGCCGCGCCGGACGCCGCCTCGCGCGATCAGGACGGGAATCCCGTCCGCCTCGCGGAGCTCTACGGCGACGGCTTCGCGCTCGTCTATTTCTACCCGAAGGCCGACACGCCCGGCTGCACCGCCCAGGCCTGCAGCCTGCGCGACGGCTTCGCCGCGTTGCAGGACCGCGGCGTGCGCGTGATCGGCGTGAGCTCCGATTCGCCCGCCGCGCAAAAGCGCTTCGCGGAAAAATACCGGCTCCCGTTCACCCTGCTGGCCGACGAGGACCACGCCGTCGCCAATGCCTTCGGCGTGCGGCTCATGCTCGGCATGACGCACCGCCAGTCGTTCCTCATCAAGGACGGCCGCATCGCCTGGCGCGATTTAAGCGCCTCCACCCGCGAGCAGGCGCGGGATGTTTTGCGTTTCCTGGAAACGCCCTGACGGATTGACGGAATTACCAAATTTCCGGAATTAACGGAATTAATGAAGGGTTGGAAAAACGAAACCCCATCCCCAATTCCGTTAATTTGGAAAATTCCGTAATTTCGTCAAATTCAGAGCCGCTCGATGTTCCAGTGATGCGACATCGTATCATTGGCGCCGTTCGCGTCTTCGCTGAACCAGAGGCTGGGATTTTGGATCCACTGCTCGTGGGCGTTCTCCTTGCGCGGCGTGTCGAGGTAGAAGTCGGTGTCCGTGTGCCACGCGAAAAAGTAGCCGGGATCGCGCCCGAAGAAATTCAGGTCGCCGAATCCGCCGACGTGCAGGAATTGCGAGGAGATGTCCTCCGGAATCCAGCCGAGGTGCGGATCGAGGAACTCCGCGATGACGTGCGCCTGCCGGCCGCCGGTCAGGGCGGCGCCGTCGCCGGTGCGCCGCACCTTGAAGCACTGGCCCACGAGCAGCCGCGCCGGAACATTGTTCGCCCGGCACGCGCCGACGAAGACGAGCGAGAAGCCGCCGCAGTCGGTGTGCAATCGCCGCGCGCACGCGGCCGAGGTCCAGACGCTCGAGGGCGGGTAGGTATAGGCGCCGTGCGTGTGCAGGTAGGTGTAGACGCGCTGGGCGAAGTCGACCGCCGCTTCACCGGAGCGCCGGCGCAGGCCCGCGTGGTCGAGCCAATCCTGGAACGCGCCCTCGCGCCAGTTGATCGAGTCACTCGTGCCGAGAAAGGCGCCGCCTGTGCTTGAGACCGGATCAGCCGCCGCCGGCGCGCCATCCTCCAATTGCCGGACCTTCCACGTGCCCGTGATCACCACGCGCCAGTGCACGCGCCGCGGTCCGTCCGGATGGACCGTGGCCACGATCATGCGATGGCCGTTGTCGTCGGTTTCCACCGCGCCCTTGATCGACGACGTGAACCCGGTGATGTGCTGCGCGCCCGTTTCGGGTGGAATCGGCAGGTACATCTTCGCGCTGCCTTCGTCGCCGGGCCATGTGAACGACGAATCGTAGACGATGCGGAAACGCTCGCTGCCGACAATGGCAATGTGTTTGTCGGGACCGTCGGCTCGCGAAAGGAGCGGTGCAAAGAGCAAAACCAGCAACACCCCATACCGAACCTGAAGTGCCGTGAACATCAAGCGTAAGATGCACCATTTTCTGCGCCGCAAAAATCGAAATGCGTGTTAATTCAAGGTCCTGCACTCAGCTTAACTTCAACCACATCCCGAATAATCCGCTTTTCTAGTGTCCCTCCGGTAAAATTAGGCGTACACTGTGCGGCTTAATTCTATGCATCGAGCCCCTAATATCTCCCTGCCGGGTCTGGCGTTTCTCGGCGTTCATCTCATGTGTCTGGGAGTTTTCTGGACCGGCCTCAACTGGCAGGCCTGCGTGCTGTGCGCGTTCATGTTTTTCACCCGCAAGTTCGGCATCACCGGCGCGTTTCACCGCTACTTCTCGCACCGCAGCTACAAGACCAGCCGCGCGTTCCAGTTCTGCCTTGCGTTCCTCGGCGGCGCGGCGGCGCAAAAGGGCGCGCTTTGGTGGGCGGCGCATCATCGCCATCACCACAAGCACTCCGACACCGAGCACGACATTCACTCCGCCAAGCTCGAGGGCTTCTACTGGTCGCACGTCGGCTGGGTGCTCTCCAAGGATTACGAGGAATACGATTCCAACAGCGTGCGCGATCTCTCCAAGTACCCCGAGCTCGTCTGGCTCGACAAGTATCTCTTTGTCCCGCCCGTCGTCGCCGGCACGTTCTGCTATTTTACCGGCATGTTCTGGTTCCACAACGCGATGATGGGCCTCATCGTCGGGTTCTTCATCAGCACCACGATCCTTTATCACACCACCTTCGCCATCAACTCGCTCTGCCACATGTTCGGCAAGCGCCGCTACGAGACCGGCGAGGCGAGCAAGAATTCGCTCTGGCTCGCGTTCCTCACCATGGGCGAGGGCTGGCACAACAATCACCATCACTACCCGCTCTCCTGCCGCCAGGGTTTCTTCTGGTACGAGATCGACCTCACCTACTACGTCCTGCTCGGGCTCGAGAAACTCGGCCTCGTCTGGGACCTTCAGGCCCCGCCGAAGCGCATGCTTCAGCCCGAGGCCATGACCGCCATCAACAAGCCCGCGCCCAAGATCGAAGAGCCCGAGGGCGAACTGGCCGAGGCGGTCTAGTCGTTCCTCCTGTCCAATTTAATTGCGGATCATTCCGGCACAATCACCCGCAGCTTGCGCCGCTTGATGCCGAACTCCACCGGCGAGTGCCCGGACACTTCGCCATCCGCCTCCATCGGCACGGGCAGGCTCGACTCGACCAGCAGCCGCTTCGTCTTGAAGTAAGTCACGTCGGAAAACCGCGCGAGCGAGCCGAAGAGCATCCCGCGAAAATAGCGCATGAGGTGCAGGTAGTTCATGTACTTGAACACGTAGACATCGAGCAGCCCGTCCTGCATGTCCGCGTGGGCGAAGAGCGGAAACGGCCCGCCGTAAAGCCGCCCGTTGCCCACCAGCACGAACGAGCCGACGACCGCCGGATGGTCCTCGCTCGTCACGCGCAGCCGTGGCGGACGCTCCACCGCCACCTTCGTCGCGGTGAGCAGGTAACTCAGCGGCCCGAGCACCTGCTTCATCTGCCGGTTGTTGCGCTGGACGATTTGCGCGTCCAGCCCGATGCCGGCCATCTGCACAAAGATGTGGCCGTTCGCCGTCGCCTCGTCGATCAGCTTGATCCTGCCCGCGCGGATCACCTTCCACGCCGCGACCAGGTCGAACGGAATCCCCAGCTCCATCGCCAGCACGTTCACCGTGCCCATCGGCAAAATGCCGAGCGAGATCGGCGCGCTGCCGATGCCGTTGACCACCTCATTGATCGTCCCATCGCCGCCCGCCGCGACGATGGTGTTGTAGCCCTGCTCCACCGCGCGCTCGGCCTGCGCCTCCGCATCGCCGGGACCCTCCGTCGTGCGGATCGCCACGTTGCGCTGGAGCTTGCGCAGCCGCTCCACCCGCGCACGCACGCCACGCGCGGCGGGATTCACGATGATACAAATGCGATTCACTGTTGGCTCGGGAAGAAAGGCTGCGCTAAGTTGGCTCCATGCGCTCGTATCGTTGGTTGATCATCACCGGGGCTGTCATCATTGGGGTCGCAGCCCTAGCTATAGCCGTCGCTGCCATCGGGCTCAACTCCTTCATCCACTCGCCCGGCTTCAAGGCCGAGGTGGAGAGCCGCGCCTCGGCCAGCATTGGCGGCCCGGTGCAGTTCGAGGGAATCGACTTCGACGTCCTTCACGGCATCAAGCTCAAGGGCTTCGTCACGCAGATCGACTCGAATCACACCGGCGGGCAGGGCGCGCTCAAGGCCAGCATCGCGCAGGTCAACTGCACCTACTCGCTCTGGGATTTGCTCGCGCGCAAGCTGCGCCTCACCGGCGTCGTGCTCGACCAGCCGCAGATCACGCTGACCAAGCAGCCGACCGAGCCGATGCAGCCCGCGCCCGCTCCAGCCGCCGCCGGCACGCCATCGAACTCGCCGGGTTCCAGCGCCGGCCCCCTGTTCCAGTTCGTGCTCGACAGCGCGAGGATCAACAACGGCAGCTTCACCCTCCTCGATGCCACCGGCGCGGCCAAGGCCGCCCTGCAGGGCATCAACGCCAGCGCCGACACCGCCGGCTTCAGCGAGGGCAAGGACGTCACCGGCCAGGTCACGGCCGCGCAGATCTCGGTGTCGGGCCTGCAGGTCACCGATTTCTCCACCTCGTTCACCTACCGCACGAACTATCTCTCCTCGAAGCAATTCACCGCCACGGCGTACAGTGGCACGATCAAGGGCGACTTCCTCATGGACGGCTCGGCCGGGCCTTCGACGATGACCCTCAACGGCAACAGCCTGAAGGTCGAGCAGATCGCCGCCTCCGGCGGTTCGTCCGCGCAACTCACCGGCCTGCTCGATTTCCAAAGCAAGTGGCGCGGCATTGAGACAGACGCAGGCACGGGCGAAGGCGACGCCCAGCTCACCAACGGCAAGCTGCAGGGCGTCAAGGTCCTCAACGAAATCGGTTCAGCCCTGAAAATTGACGAGCTGAAGGAGCCCATCATCAGCAAGGCGGTCACGCACTTCCTCGTCCATGATCGCCAGTGCGATTTCAACTCGCTGCAGATCACGTCCCAGCTCTTCAGCATCACCGGCCATGGCACGGTGGGCTTCGACAACTCGCTCAACGCCGAACTCGTCCTCGTCCTGACCGCGCAGGCCATGGACCGGCTGCCCAAGCAAGTGGCCGGCGCCTTCGTGCAGCAGTCCGACGGCACGGGCACCATCGGCTTCAACGTCACCGGCACCACCTCCAATCCCAGCACCGACCTCCCGCAAAAACTGCTCCTGCAAGGCGCGCAAAAGCAAATCAAGAACGAGCTGAACAAGGCGCTCAACAAGTTCTTCCACTAAGGAGGCTGACCCTCCGAGCGAACTACAGCGCCACCACGCGCTCCACCGCGAGCAAACACTGGTCGCCGCGCACGTGGAAGACGCGCACGCCGTGGAAATAACGGCCCGCGTCATCGGCCTGGAGCGCGATGAAAGCCGGCGTCGAGTACGTGCCGTCATCCTGGCGGGCGAGGGGAAGCGTCACCGTGTCGGCCTTGCCCGTGAGCTTCAGGACATACGAAGCGGCCGGCAGCTTGGCCTTCACCACCACCTTCACCGCCGATTTCTCCACCTGATGCTGCATGTTGAACCAGGGGAAAGCGAAGTCGAACGACGCCTGCGCGGAGACCGGGATGTTGCCCACCTCGTTGCGCGCCTTGTCGTCGGCCCACGCGATGGCGACGTTGCGGCCATCGAGCGGGACCGGTTCAAAGCGATACTTCGTCTGCCAGTAGGGCACCATCTTCAAGCTCATCAGCAGCGAGAAAATCGCCAGCAGCAGAATGACCATTGACCCGTAGGCAAGCCGGTAGACCACGATGCAATTATCGTCCGATTCGCGTGCGGAATCGACCTTTTTCTGGCGGGAACGCACAGCAAAATCGAACACAAGGCGCAGAATGATACAGAAATGTAACCGCGGTCAGATTGACACTTATTCACAGCTTTGCTAACAACTCTGCAACGTGACAACCACACGTTCGAGTTTCCCAAGGGCGAGCGCCCTTTGCGGCTGAAAGGGATCATGGAAGCGATCCTGAGCAACAACGTCCTCGTGCTCAATCGTCTCTGGCAAGCCGTCAACATCTGCACCGTCAAGAGGGCCTTCATGCTCCTCTACCAGGGCCACGCGCAGGTGGTCGAGCCCGACAGCGGCACCTTCCAGACGATGACCTTCAGCCAGTGGCACAGCTTCTCGCACGGCTATGAGGGCACCGACGTCGTCAGCACCATCTCGTTCAAGATCCGCGTGCCGAAGGTCATCCTCCTGCTCTTCTTCGACCGCATGCCGAAGAAAGAGGTCAAGTTCACGCGGCACAACATCTTCGAGCGCGACCACAACACCTGCCAGTACTGCGGCCACAAGTTCGACCGCAAGGACCTCAACCTCGACCACGTCATCCCGCGTGACCGCGGCGGCGAAACCTCGTGGGAAAACATCGTCTGCTCGTGCGTTCCCTGCAACAGCCGCAAGGGCAACCGCACGCCGCCCGAGGCCGGCCTGAAACTCCTGCACAAGCCGCGCCGTCCCAAATGGCGGCCGATGCTGCACCTCCAGTTCAGCAAAGCCCGCGACGAATCGTGGAAGCACTTCGTCGATCTCGCCTACTGGAACGTCGAGCTGACGGATTAGCCCGGAGGATCAGCCTCCGGCCTGCCCCTGACTCGTTTTCGCACGGAGATAAGATTCAGTCTGTAGCGTCGGCCACGGCGGAGTCACGCTATCCGTGTAATCGGGCAATCTCTTGCAGATGACGTAGGTTGCTCCGGTGGCCAACGCGATCGCCCAGCTCGCCAAGCCGCCGAACTGCCCGGTATAGAGCAGCCAGACGGCCCAGTTAAAAGCGTCGCTGGGATCGAGATAACGATGCCCCCCGCGCAAGTCCTGCATGCCTCCCGGATGCACGAACGAGAATAGAATCGTGGGCGCAAAGAGCGGCGCGATGCAGAACACAATCGCCACCACCACGCTCCAACGCCAAACGCGCCGCACGCGATCGAGCAAGTGGCGAAACCTCATGACTCAATGCTCCATCCGCATCACCACATCGCCTTTAAGAATCTTCACGCAGCAGGTGAGGCGATATTTATCCGGGTCCTTGTTCCATTGATCGAGGACGTTCAGTTCCTCATCCGTCGGCGGCTCGATGTTCTCCATGCCGGAGACGATCTCGACGGCGCAGGTGCCGCAGGAGCAGTTAAAACAGCCGGCTTCCATCTCCACGCCGGCTTCTTCGCCGGCATCGAGCAAAAGGGTTCCGGCAGGCACTTCGGCCGATTGGCCGCCGGGGAGCATGGTGACTTTGGGCATAATAGGGTAAATATTTTGTCGCAACGGACCGAAGTATAGGCCATTCGCGCCGATATGGCTTATAAGATAATGGCCCGCGTTCAAGATACAAATTCTCGCAACACTTTGTCGTCCAAGTTTTCCGCGCGGGTCAGCCTCGACGGCGAACCGCTGGGAAATCCTCGACTTACACAAATTAATAACGCACTATCCGCCTTCTGGAGTCCCCGGACAGAATCAGGCGTTGCCCAAAATGAGTTGGCCGAATTTGCTTCTCCTCGCGATGACGCTTCGTCGTCGCCTCGACCTTCAACTTCGCGCGTAATGGACATTCATATCCAGCTCGCGGGCGTTTCCCTGGGGCCGTACTCCGAAAAGCAAATTCGCGACTACACCGCGGAGGGATTGCTCTCGATGCAGGACAAGGCCCGCATCGAAGGCTCGCTCGAGTGGATTCCCGTCAGCGATCTCGTGGCCATGCTCCCGCCGCCGCCGGAGCCCGCGCCGCCGCCCAATCCCGATTCCATTTTCCTCGACGCCGAGCCCATCGCGCCGCAAGCGTCCGCCGCACCCGAGGCCGACTCCGAATACGAAAGCCTGATCGAGACGCCCCCCGGCGCACCGGCTCCCGTTGCGGAGGATCCCTACACGGCCAAGACCCGTCCGCTGGGGCGGCCCGCGTCCGGCGGACCCAGCGCCTCAGGCCAGGTGAAGACCAAGCCGCTCGGTCCGCTCGCCCCCACCGCGCCGGCGGGCCGACCCAAGGGCGTCACCGCCTCCAAGAGCGTCAGCACCACCGCGCCGCTCGCGCAGGCCACCAAGAAAATGTCGCGCACCGCGCTGGCCAAGGCGCTCCAGAACAGGACGGAGCCGCTGGCCAGCCGCCGCACCGTGCCGGTGCATCCGCCCACGCAGCCGCGCAACGAATCTCCCACCGAGGTGCCCACCGGCGCCGCGACCAGGCCGGAAACCACCGGCCCCATGGCCGGAGGCGTCGCCGAAGCCGCCACACCCGCTCCCACCCTGCCGGTCAGCAAGAAGGCCGCCGGCCTGCCATCGCTGCTCAAGGCGCTCGCCGCGAAAACCGTTCCCATGCGCAACGTGACGCCGGAAGCCGTGGGCGTGACCGAGTCGCCGCCCCCGGGCACGCCGCCGCCGGGCCGCAGCACGATGCCGGTCACCACGCCGCTGCCCACCAAGGCGATCATCAATCCGGCGGCCCGTCGCGACAACCGCGCCGTGCCCCCGCCGCAGACCGCGCCATCACCGCCCGCCCCCGAGGTCGAAACCGCGACCGAAAAACTTCCCGTCCCCGTTTCCAAAAAGGCCGCGGAGCTGCGCGCGAAAGCCGCCCAGCGCGCCGCCGAGCGCGAAGCCGCCGAGGCTCCTCCCGAGGCCGCGCCCGCCGCCAAGGCCGCGCCCAAGGATGAGCCCAAGGCCGCACCCAAGGATGAGCCCTCCGATGAACCCGCCGCGCCACGCCCGCGCAGGAGCCGTCTGCCGATCCTGCTCATCCTCGGCCTTTGCGGCGGCTTCGCTGTCGCCGGCGCCTACTACGTTTGGTCGCCCTACCATGCCTCCAGCGCCTTGCGCGACGCCATGGCCACCGGAAACGCGGCCGATCTCCAAAAATTCGTCGATTTCGATTCCGTCCGCGCTTCACTCAAGCAGCAGGCGCAACTCCTGACCCCCAACGCAAGCGCGCCCGCCCATGCCGATGCGCTCGTCACGCTCGACAAGTCGATCGACGCCTGGGTGACGCCGGAAGGCATCTCATGGCTCGTGGCCAAGAGCCATGACGGCGATCACAAGGTCGACCCCGGCCTGGTCTCGCAGGAGGTGGCCGCGAACCTCGCCACCGCCTTCGTCAACCAGCCGCTGCGCAGCCAGAGTTTTACCTCGCCGGCCGACTTCCTCCTTCACACCGACGTGGCCGACATGCACCTCACCTTCCACGGCGGTCACTGGTTGCTGAGCCACATCGATGTCCGGCCCGACCTCGCCATTCCGGCCGAGACCGCCGGCGCGCCGCTCGGGCTTGTTCCCGTGGTGCAATCCTATCTCATGCGCGGCCGCGATGACGCCAATGCCGGCCGCTGGACGCCGGCCATAGCGAACTTCACCCAGGCCATGGCCCTCGCGCCGCAGTCCACCGCCGCCAGTGATGCCCGCGCCGACGCGAACGCGGCCAAGGGCGACCTCGATGCGGCGATCAAGGACTTCACCCAGGCGCTCGCGATCGATCCCGCCGACACGCGCGCCCTCAACGGCCGCGGCAACGCGCGCGTGGCCAAGGGTGACTTCGACGGCGCCATCAACGATTTCAGCGACGCGGTCAAGGCCGACCCCACCCTGGCCAGCGCCTATGACAATCGCGGCCGGGCCCGGAGCGCCAAGAACGACCTCGACGGCGCGATCCAGGATTTCACCAAGGCCATCGCCATCGACCCGACGCTGGCCCGCGCCTTCACCGACCGCGGCATCGCCCGCCAGAAACACGGCAATTTCGATGGCGCGGTCAAGGACTACACCGATGCCATCGCGCTCAAGCCGCACTCCGCGCACAGCTATCTTGATCGCGGACTCGCCCGCATCTCGCAAAACGACCTGGTCGACGCCATCCACGACTTCGACCAGGCCATTCAGCTCGATCCCGCCATCACGGAAGCGTGGTTCCAGCGTGGCAATGCCAAGAGCGCCCGGCACGATCCCGACGGGGCCATCGCCGACTTCACCCAGACGCTCGCGCTCGATCCCAGGAACGCGCTCGCCTACTGCAGCCGCGGCGTCGCGCGTGAGGACAAGGGCGACCTGAACAACGCGCTCAAGGACTACACCAAGGCGCTCGACCTCGACCCGCGCATCGCCATCGCCTATTTCCGCCGCGCGCTCATCGAGGTGCGCCAGGGCAATCCAGACGGCGCCATCGCCGATACGTCGCAATCGCTCGACCTCGATCCCAAGAACACGCAGGCCTATTACTATCGCGGATTCGCCAAGCTCCTGCGCGGCAACCTCGACGGCGCGGCCTCCGACCTCCGGCTCTTCTGCGACGCCGCGCCGCATGACCGCTTCGCCGACAACGCGCACCTCTACCTCTGGCTCATCGCCAGGCAGCAGGCCAGCCACACCGATCCCGACCAGGACCTCTCCGACGCGCTGGAAAACGGCTGGAACAATTCCGCCGACGATTTCACCGCCAAGACCGCCGCGTTCCTGCTCGGCCGCGTGACCGAGTCCGATTATCTCACCGCCGCCACCTCGAGCGACGCCAGGGTCAACGCCACGCAAAGCTGCCAGGCCTACTACTTCGCCGGCATGAAGCGGCTCATCATGGGCGACCGCGGCACCGCCAACGACTACTTCCAAAAATGCATCGCCACCGGCAAAAAGGATTTCTGCGAATACATCCTCGCCCAGGCCGAGCTGCAGCAGCCCGCCCCGCCGCCCCCGGTGCCCGCGCCCGTCGCGCCGGCTCCGGCGCCCGCACCCAGTCTTCCGCCGCCGTCGCCCGCCGTACCGGCCCAGTGACGCTCCCATCGTCGACGGCAAATACGGCTACACCTACAAGGGCGCAACGGTTTTCGCCCACTTGCTCAAGGGTTACACCGGCGATTCGTTCCAGGTCCCTCCCATGAGACGGCTCAGCCTCGTTCCCAAGTTGAACTTGGGAACGCGATTGGAAGCGAAGCTGTGCTTCGCCGCGACCACGAATGGCTTTGCGCACGGGGCAGCGAAGCTGCGGGGACAAGGGCGTTCCCAAGTGCAACTTGAGAACGAGGGGAAGGCGGGCAGCATCCTGAAGCAGCTCTCTGCGAAAATCCGTCTTCATTGTCCCGAAGGAGATCTCTGCGAAAGTCTGCCTTTTTTATCCCGCAGGAGACCTCTTCGAAAGGCCG
This sequence comes from Amorphophallus titanum, assembly GCA_024336825.1. NCBI lineage: Eukaryota > Viridiplantae > Streptophyta > Magnoliopsida > Alismatales > Araceae > Amorphophallus > Amorphophallus titanum. The sequence continues at coordinate 6,204,236 of JANBPO010002596.1, forward strand.
TCTGCAGTATCTTTTTCCCATCGCGAAGCGATGAAAGTTCATTAGCCGGTGGTTGAGCCCGCGGCGGGCGACACCACCGGTTTTCGCGCACACGATTTCCGATCCTGAAGGGATCGCAGCGCTCTGGCACCCTTCAGGGTGCAGGCTTCTTTTTTGACATTTCCGGTGGTGTCGCTCGCGGACTCGCTCGACCACCGGCTAATGGACTGCCAAGCCTCCGGCTTGCGAGAAAGGCGGAGAGGCGACTCGCGCAGAGATCTCTGAAGGGGCGAAATAACCCATCGCAGCACGAGTCGATACAAATTCTCCGTGCCCTCCGTGCCTCCGTGTGAAATTCTCTCCACGCGTGAAACTCCTCTTCCTCGCCGACCTGCACTTCGCGCTCAAGCAGTACGACTGGATCGTCGCCAACTCGGCTGGGTGCGACCTTATCGTCATCGGCGGCGACCTGCTCGACCTCGCCTCCGCGCTCGACATCGACACGCAGATCGGCGTCGTGGAAAAATACCTGCACCTGCTGCGGAAGAACGCGCCCGTGGCCGTCTGCTCCGGCAACCACGACGGCGACAGCCGCAACGCCGGCGACGAATCGGTCGCGCACTGGCTGCAGGAAACGCGCGGCGAGGGGATCCATGTCGACGGCGACAGCTTCGACCTCGGCGGCGTCCGCTTCACCATCTGCCCGTGGTGGGACGGCCCGATCTCGCGCGCGGAAGTGGAGCAGCAGCTCGAGCGCGAGGCCGCGCGAAAACCCGCGCGCTGGGCCTGGATTTATCACGCCCCGCCTACCGGCGCCCGCACCAACTGGACCGGCAAGAAGGCCATCGGCGACGAATATCTCCACGCCTGGATCGAGCGTTACCAGCCCGAGATGGTCCTCGGCGGCCACATCCATAACGCGCCCTTTTTCCCGGACGGCTCGTGGGTCGACCGCATCGGACGCACCTGGGTGTTCAATCCCGGACGCATGATCGGCGCCGAGCCCACTTCCGTGATGATCGACACCGAAGCCCTGACCGCCGAGTGGCATTCGGTCACCGACCGGCCCAGGCTGGTGAGCCTTGCGGTGAAGTAATCCGGAGTTTCACGCAGCGACGCAACGCGGGCAACGTTCTGAAGGAATTGTCTCCCCGCCGCAATCGCCGCGCCGCCGCGTGAAACCCTCCGCGCTCAAATCGCGTCGCCCGGGCCGGTGGTCTGGTCGATCTCGCTGAGCCGGCCCGGCACGCGCTTGCGCGGCGTGCGATGCAGCAGCTTCTCGAGAATATCGTCGATCATCCCGATGTGATCGTGCCCGGCGAACTGGTGCTTGATCTCCGCCAGGTACGCCGTCACCGAAACCAGCCGCTGCGCCAGCAGCTCGCACAGGTGCAGCGCGACCGCCGGGTTCTTCTCGAGGAAGCCGCGCGCGTCTTCAAAAACGTGGAAGCGGCAGTCGCGCACGGCACGGACCGTCGTCGAGTGCGGCGTGTCCAGCAGCGCGGAAATATCGCCGATGATGTCGCCCGGCTGCGAAATCCACGCCACGACCTCGCCGTTCTTCAGCACTTCCACCTTGCCGTCGATGAGAACGAAAAGCCGTCCGGTGCGCGTGTTTTGCTCAAGGAGCGTCTCGCCCGCCGCGACCGAAATCACCGGCTGCCCCCGGAACATCTCGAGGAACGTGTCCATGCCTCCATCGAACCGCGAGACGCCCGCGAAGGAAAGCAGTTTCGCGCGGAATAGGACTTCGCACGGAGGACTGCAAAGGGACCGGGGGCTGAAGAGGGCCAACGTGGATCGGTTTCAATCGGAGGGTCAGCCTCCGGCCTGACCCTGTTTCCACGCGCGCCAGCGCAGCCCGCACGCCCACCACACCGCACCAATCAAAATCGGCTGCAGCGGCAACCGCGCCCATGCCATCCACGGCTGCGGCGGAATGCCGTGCACCTGGATATGCTCCGCCGCCATGTAAATGTTCGCCGGGAAAACCGCAATCAGCAGCAGGATCAGCCCCACTCCCGCCAGCTTCCGAATCGCCGCGCTTGGCACCAGCAGCCCCACTCCGCCCATCAACTCAACGACGCCGCTCACCACGATGCACGCCATCGGCCACGGAATCCCCGGCGGCATGATCGGCAGGAAAAGCCGCGGACTCACCAAATGCACCGTCCCCGCAAAAAGAAAGATCGCCGCCAAAAGCAATCGAAGAAACATGCGGCCGGTGCTCGGGATCATTCTCAATAATCAAGACGAGGGCAAGTCGCGTGCAACTTCTCTCGCTTAAATCGCCAATCAATACTGTATCACCTAAAAATAAAGGCTTCCGAGGGGAAATAGGGGAGCGGCCCGGACTCAGGCGGCGGCGGCTTGGCGGGCGGCGAGGCTCTTGCCGAGGCGGGCGATGAGCTGGCGCAGGGCGGGTGGCAGGATGGGCTTGCTGAGGTAGTCGTCGAAGCCCTGGGCGAGGTACTGCTCGCGGGCGCCGTGGAAGGCATTGGCGGTGAGGGCGACGAGGACGGGGCACTTGTCGCCGAGCTTGCGGCGGAGGGCGGCGGCGGCCTCGAGGCCGTCCATCTCGGGCATCTGGATGTCCATGAGGACGACGTCGTAGGGCTGGCGCATGACGGACTCGACGGCCTCGAGCCCGTTGCCGGCGACGTCGGCGCGGTAGCCCATGCGCGAGAGCAGGGCGAGGCCGACCTTCTGGTTGATGTGGTTGTCCTCGGCGAGGAGGATGCGCAGCGGGATGGCGTCGGACATGGGCTTGAGGCCGATGGGGCCAGTGGCGCGCGGCGCGGCGGGCTGGCCGCCGCTGAGCTCGACGAGGAGGGTGAGGAGATGGCTGCGCTTGAGCGGCTTGGTCAGGCGCTTGGCGAAGAGCGCGGCGCGGTCGTCGGCCATGGGCTCGTCGAAGTCGAGCAGGATGCGCGGGACGCGGTTCCAGTCGGGGTCGAACTGGGTCTGCGCGGCGAGGGCGAAGCTGTCCTCGTCGAAGTCCATGAGGACGGCGGAGACGTTGGTCTCGGTCATCTTGACGAGGGACCAATCCGGGTTATGAGGATAAATTTCCTCCCCAATCTGAGTCTGGAATTAGGGGCAATCCTCTGGATGCCTTCATAGGCATGTTTTCGGCCACGCCCAATGAGGCCATCCACGTCGATTCGGCATCTTTCCCGAGTGACCGTGATCATGGTAACCCGAGGGCTCCTACACTCTCTCCGCATGAGGATCAAGAGTTGATTAGCGTGTTATCCTGTTATTCTCCCACGGACCTGGCCACAATGGCTTCCCGTGGGAAGGCTCCGACCGTCCCACACATGTATCCACATTTCACACCTCCCCATACTCAAACTCCCTTCCAAGGGTCCACAAGCCGACCCATTCTCAAAAATCTAATCCAATTTGGCTATCCAACAGCTCCACAAAGGGTTCCCTCACCCCCAATCTGGTGTGGACACCAGAGCTAGCGAGAGATACCATACGATGAGCCGTCGATATTGTACGCGTAGCACCACTCAAGCTACATCAGCCTCCCTCTGGCTCAGAGACAGTCTGGAGTCTCCCTCTTGAGTCTTAGCATTTAGAGTATTTATTGGGATTTTATTTGCGTGTAATATGTGTTTATTTGATTTTATTTGGATTGTAATATGGGTAGTAGATGGGGTTTATTTGTAAAATGGGACCACCTGGGTCGCGCGGGGCCCCCATCCCTTCTCCCATTGATCCACCTCAGCTCTAGGGCCCATGTGGGGCTAGTCAAACCTCCAAGGTGGGCTTCTAGAAGAGTTGGACCAAAGGGGGGACAAAGGGTAAAAAAAATTCAAAGTTGGAACCTTAAGGTCAAGGGGCGCCCCCCATATATCATATTATAATAGGATTTATCTTTTATTTTATTTGGTTCCAAACCACGTGGGAGAAATAATTGTGAACTCCCTCATTTATCCCTCCCCAACTCTAGATCTAGAGATAGAATTAGTCTTTTTGTATTTTCTATAAAACCGTTGTATTTCCATTTTGGTCGGAATTAATGCATAAAATTTGGTGAAAATTCTTGGAGCTCCAAGCTTGGGCGCACCCCCCTCTCTCCTCTCCCCCTTCTTGCAGCTGGGAAGGCTGTATTCTGAGGTGTGACGACTCTGGTACCAGTTCGTGAATATCGCTGCTGCCGCCTCCGCCGCCATCGTGCCGCCATTCCACTGCCTCTGCCGTCGCCGGAGTTCTGTCCACACCGGACAGCAAGCTCTTCCCAGATTTTTAGCTCTCAACCTCGAGATCTGATGGGTTCCAAATTTTCAGGGTGAGTTATAGAGGTCCAACCCACGTCCCAGAAAAAATTGGTAGATCGTCTAGCCTTCATTTTCTATTTTTCCCATTTCGTCTTCCCCAACCCTCCAGATCTGCCTGTGCTCTGTTTTATGTCACAGCTTTTGAGTCCTTCCCGTGTTCGACCTACTTCCCCACGTCTGAATGAGTTAAAATTTTTATTGGGGATTCTTCCCCCCAAAGCCCCTTCCATGATTTTTTTTTGAGAATTTTAGATCTCTTTTATATTTTCTAAAAATCACCGTCAGATCCCAAAATCAGTTCTTCCCCTGCTGTCCAGATCTAACCACCCAGTACTAGAAAATACGTTTCCCCAACCAACTCTCCCCCCTAATTGACAACACACATACCCACGTCTTTCTTACTTCCACCTCTCAAACTTTCACGAAGAGCCCAACACCCAGATCCGAGGTTTGCATCACGGCCAATGCATGTTCTCTATCAGATCTCAGTCAGTCTGACCAGATCTGAGACTGGGAACAGTCTGGTTCTAAATTTCACCATCAAAATTACGGCACCAACAAAATTCCTGGAACAACATAGGGTCGAAGGGTTTCGAGTCAGCTTTCCAACGGCACTGATTTCATGCCGATCCAACATTGGTGCCGGGCGCAGCAGGCTTTGTCGCCAGAGCGCGCAGGTCTGAAGCAAAGGTTTAGATCCGTGGGCAGCAACTTCAACACGTGAAGATCGGAGCTGCCTCGCCTTCCGTGAGGTGAACTGGGGCATCCCTCTCCTTGGGGCCGCCCCTCCAGCCGCCCTCGCCACAACAGGACCAGCCTCTCTTCGTTCGGTATTCTGAGCAGCGTGTGGCCCCCACATCCCGCAAAATACGCCGTCCGGACACCACCGGGTCGAGGTTTGTTGGCACCGACGGAGAGCCCCAAAATTCCGCCCGTCAACCCAAACACGCTACTCCCGGGCCCCACATGTGACCTATTACCTCCCTGTGTGGAGCGGGTCAATTTTTGTAACTGTTAACTATTGTTAACTGGGAGTGTGGATTTGGTCGGGGTTGTCTTCCCCACGCCGGGTGCCTGGATGTAACGATCTCAACTTCTCGGCATTACATTTGCTTATTTAGTATACGATCATATGCCGCTATTTGAGTGCGTTAGAATCTTGACCGTGAGCTCACATCACTGCTGTGAGTAAGAGAGTGAACCCATCCCGTGACTCAATCCGAGCATGGAAGTGAGTCGACCACCCTTGACTCTACCGATTTCTCAACCGCACGGATCCACTCTATCCCTCGCTTTGGGATGACGAGTGAGCTTGCATATCTGTTTGCGATATGTAGCCCATAGGAACTCTTAGTGTCGGGCTGAAGTGTCTCTATTATTTGTGTGTTGCTGGCCGTGTCAACACATAGAGTCTGAGGTTCGCATCCCTTGGAGTTGGTCCCTCTGTCTGTCTCGCATCACAATCCCACCGACTATGGGTGCCCCATTGAAAGGGATGGACCCGTCACTCCGACAGGAGATTCAAAGCTATGTTTGGCAGGTGGTGGCTGAGAGTATGCCAAACTCACGCCCCCACTCGTTAGCCCAGTATTGCAAGCTCCCTAATGCTTACTTTCCACTCGGATTCAAGGCTCCTAAGTATAGGAGATATGATGGCACCACCGACCCTCATCATTGTTGACACGCATTTTATGACCAATGAGTTGGGTCATCTCCTTGTTTATCTTTATGATGCTATGAGTTGTTCACCCTTACTGGGCCATCTTGGTCAATTTTAAGGCTTATTTTATGGGTCATTTCTCATTGGATGGATCTCGTTCCTCACCCTTTGTCCGTTGGATGAAGCTTGGTAAACCTTTATTTCATTTGCCACCCCATTATCTCTGGCGGCCTTACCATGGTGCCCCCTCCTCCCTCACAGACGCCTACGCCCTGGTCAAACTCACCACCCTCACCCACGGCCCGCAGGCCTTCCATCTGGTGGTCAATCAGGCCAGCCCTACCGAAGGCAAACAGGTCCACACCCGCCTCACCACCGCACTCGAAAACTTCCTCAAACTCCCGCCGCTCCCGCTCGCCGCCATCATCCCGGACGATAAAAACTATGCCTCCGCCGTGCGCCTCCACAAGCTCGCCAGCGTGGCATATCCCTCCTCTCCCGCCGTCACCGCACTCCAAAAACTCACCCAGCAAAACCCTTTCGTTTAAAGGGACAGATTTCAAGGCCATCCATCGGGATAGCCTTGAAATGAAAAAGGAGCCCTTGGGCTCCTCCTTCTCGCGTGTAGTAGATGGACCTAAGCCACTCGCCGCTCAACATCCGCATGGGTGCAAATCAGCGTACCAGTGATATTCTCCACATTATCCCTGGCCTGCTTCTTCTCCTGCCGTGCCCGCCCAATGCAGGCGTCAATCGCCGCAGCACGGATACCCTCACTCAGTGCCACACGCTTTTCAGCACGGGATTGCCAGCCGCAACTGGTCATCGCCATGTCCTTCGCCGGCACGATACTTTCCTTCTTGTTCACCAGGCGAGGGACCTCGCAAAGGTACAAAACCGCCTGCTTGCTCACAGTCGGGTTGCGCGCTTCACGCCATACGCGCTTGCGGGCATCGGTCAAGGCCGCCTGGCGTGCCGCCGTGTAGTCATACCGTTGCCGGCGGGTGAGGTAGATCACCTCATCCAGCAACGCATCGCTCTCCCCCTCCTGCAGTTGGCCTACATGCTCATCAAACAAGACATAGGCACGCTGCATCGCCGTTTCCAGCAACGATGGTTTTTTATCAGTCATCATCCCTCACAAAAGTTAAGGGGCCAGTTGGCCCCGGTGGTTTCAGAAAATTCGGAAGAAGTTTAAGAGAACAAACCTGGGGCCAACACGTTACATCCGCACTCGGGTGCAGATGGGAAGGTGTTTGGTATTCCAGGTAGTCATGCCCTTATCATATCTCAAAAAACCGCCCTTTCAAGCCCTTTTTTTCAAAACATAAAAAAAGTGTAAGGCTTGCCGTTTCTGGCTTCTCGATGCGGTAACCGGCGAGAAGATCAAGTACATAGGTCCGAAGACCAAGACCACCACTGACAAGCGCATCGATCTCTCCTCCGCCGAGGACGTCAAGGCCATTACCACTCAGATGCTCACCGAGCTTCTTGGCCGGGCTCCCTCCCCGGAAGAGATGGCGAAGTACCGTCTTTCCATCAACAACTACGAACAGTCGAACCCTTCGGTCACTACTACCGTGTCGCACATCAACGATCGTGGCGAGGTCTCCAGTCAGGACCAGACCACCGTAGGCGGCACCACGGATGCCGCCCGGCAGACCCTGATCCAGGATGCCGTCACCGGCACCAAGGAGTTCGGCAAGCACCAGTCCGGCACCACCTACTTCAACGCACTTCTTCAAATGCTCGGAGGCTAGCATGGCGATCGACGGTAACGACATCGTCAACTACCTCAAGCAGTTTGTGGGAACCAAGTACGTCTGGGGAGGCAACAGTCTCACGGATGGGATCGACTGCTCCGGTCTTACCCAGCAGGGCTTCAAGCACTTCGGCATCGATCTCAACCGGACTACGTACGACCAGATCGGCCAGGGTCAGGCCATCGGGATCAAGGGCCTTCGGGCAGGGGATCTCGTGTTCTTTGACACGGACCCGCACACAGCGGGTCCTGACCACGTCGGTGTTTACATGGGCAACGGCAAGATGATCCATGCACCACGCCCCGGGAAGGGCGTGGAGATCACTGACATGACTTCCGGCTACTACGTTGACCGATTCATAGGTGGTCGCCGTATCGCAGGCGTGGTGACCCCTGGAGGCTCGTCTAACGACTTCGCAGAGCCCAGTGAGATCAAGATGACCCCGGAGGAACTTGCGGCCTCCTACGGGTGGGCCTACGGCTTTCTACAGGGCAACAAGGATCTGAGCAAGATATTCGATCAGGCGGTCAAGGAGAGCTGGTCTCCCTCGAAGTTCCAGGCGGAGATCAGGGACACCGAGTGGTTCAAGACCACCTCGGCTACCGCCAGGCAGATGGAGGTCTTGAAGAAGACTGACCCTGCTACCTACAAAGCTCAGGTCAACGCAACCACGATCCAGATTCAGCAGCTCGCCGCGCAGGTGGGCGCGGCTATCCCCCAGTCGAAGCTGGCTGGCATCGTTGAATCCGTCATCAGGACCGGCATCGACCAGGATGAAGATGCTCTCCGGAACATCCTCGGACAGTACGTGACCTTCACCAAGGAGGGCACGCTCAAGGGTGAAGCCGGGATGCACGAGTTCACCATGAAGCAGTACGCCGCTCAAATGGGCGTGAAGCTGAATGAGCAGGCGGTGAAGAATCAGGCGCAGCTCATCATCCGGAAGATGGCCACCACTCAGGATTTCGAGGACCAGATCCGGCAGCAAGCTCTCTCCGCCTTTCCCGGCTACGAAGAGATCATCAATGCCGGTGGCACCATGAAGGACGTCGCTGCTCCGTATGAGCAGATGATGGCGAGGGAACTCGAACTCCCTGACAACCCTGACGGACTCGATGATCAGCTCATCCGATCCGCCCTGAACGGACTGAACTCGGATGGAAAGCCTACTGGCATGTCTCTCACTGATTTCCAGTCTGCTCTTAGGAATGATCCACGATGGTCCAAGACCAACGGGGCCAGAGACAAGGCTCTCGACCTCGGAGTCAGTGTCCTCAAGGATCTTGGACTCGTCGCAGGAGGGTCGTAACATGGCAATCACCTTTGAACAGTTCTTCTCCGCCATCTCGGAGCAGGATTATTATTTTAGTTTTATTAGCAGTCTCACGCTTAGTCTATATGTCTTGGCGAAAATCCGGCAGCATCTCCCCTGTGTCCGGAATATGCCAAGGGTATAAAGGAAACCGTCCACGGAATGTCGGGACGGAATCCGTAATAAACGGGCATATCAGAGCTCGAAAGCTGAAGTGGCCGAAAGCCTATAAGACAGTGTATGCCGTATGGCAATTCATTAATATTCCCCCAGTCTTAGCGCGACCTTCCCAGCTCGGACCTTCCCGGCTCGGACCTTCCCGGCTTGGACTTCCCGGCTCGGACCTTCCCGGCCTGGACCTTCCCGGCATGGACCTTCCCGGCTTGGACCTTCCCGGCATGGACCTTCCCGGCTTGGACCTTCCCGGCCTGGACCTTCCCGGCATGAACCTTCCCGGCATGGACCTTCCCGGCCTGGACCTTCCCGGCCTGGACCTTCCCGGCATGGACCTTCCCGGCTTGGACCTTCCCGGCTTGGACCTTCCCGGCTTGGAAACCATCGTGCCGGGAACTATTTGACGCACCGAGAAGTGGCCGCACCGAGAACTCATTTCATGGAGCTTCTCGGCGTGGAAACACTTGCCCCGGGAACTATTTGGCGCACCGAGAAGTGACCGCACCGAGAACTCATTTCATGGAGCTTCTCGGCGTGGAAACACTTGCGCCGAGAACTATTTGTCGCACCGAGAAGTGGCCGCACCGAGAAGGGGCTTCTGAGGGCAGAAAAGGGTCAAAAATGGTTCCACGGCCTGGGTGATGAAGCTCTCGGCGCGGATAGATTCCCGGCGCTGAAACTTTCGCGCCGTGGACTATTCATGGCGCCGGGAGGGTAGGACGCCGAGAATAAGAAGTGACTTCTTTATATGATGGGATTCACAACAAATGGGGACTTATTATTTGTAGCCTGTCACCCTGGGGTCAAGAGATGACTGTCTCTGACCCCAAGGGCAATAGTGGCATCCAAATGACATGCATATGCTTATGGCAAACAAGATTTTGACGACATTTTCCCTTATGTTGGGTTATGCCCAGGGAGAAATAGGCTATCACCCACGGAGTGCCGGGATGGTAGTCAGGAAAAGAGAGGACATTGAGTCCCCTAACAGTATGTACGCCTGTGGCCATGATTTAATCTCCCCCGAGAAACCATGGGAGCATACGCAATGGCATAGCCCCCTTAGGTTCATGGGGTTAGAACTAGTCCGTGATGAAATAAATGTGGGGGATGCTATCCCCGTTAGTTTTATCCGTGAGGTAGTCATGATGGCCACGAGTGTCATTGGGATGGCCAGGGGCTGAAGGAGGACATGAGGAGTGGTCTCTCGGTGCAGGGGCTTTTCAGTCTGGTGAGGTATCGGTGTAGGTTTCTGCAGATTAGTTGGGAAGGGTTTAGTAGCCTGGCAGAGGGGATTCCGGCGCGGGTAGGCTCCCGGCGCCAAGGCCCTGGTGCCGGGAACTATTCCCAGCGCCGGGAGACTTGGGCGCCGAGAAGGGGATGCAAAGGCTATGTGCAGAATGGGTTTAAAAGGGTTTGGAGGGGCTTGGGATGAGGGGTCTCGGCGCGGTGAAGTTCCCGGCGCGCGAAGGCTCGCGCCGAGGACTGTTCATAGCGCCGGGAGGTTTGGGCGCCGGGAAACATGAGCGCCGGAGAGTCCGGAAGCCCTGTTCTAGTGGGGTCTCTTGATCCAAGCCCTAATCACACTGGGTTCTAGGCAAAATGAGGGATTGGGCGAGGGATCTCACTGGCCTGTTCTCCGAATGAGGGGTTTTTATAAGTCCCGTGTTGACGGGGGAGCTCATGATGGCACTGCCATCCGAGGTTGACTCCGGTCCCATCTTTGTCAGCTCGAGGTTACCGTGGCCGAATCAGGAGATGACACTATGGCGCAGTGTTAGCTGGCGTTGAAGTGGCCGAGCTGCGCGCCAAGGGCTCCCCCCTCGTGACCGTTGTACCTTTTGCCGGTATGTGCCGTTCTGGTGGTTGCAGCAATGTGCGCTGGAAGGATACGAAGGTTGTGACGTTGAAAGGCTTGTAAACCGTGCCGTTAGAGGGCACAACTAGTGTGCCGCTAGAAGGGCATTGAGGCACGTCGTTGAAGGGGGGCTTGCCGAGTGCACCGGGTAAAAGGTGGCAATAGTGTGCCGGTGGAGTCGTTCGCAGATGTGTCGGCGAAGACGCTCGCGGGTGTGCCGGTGGAGGCCGCTCACGGGTGTGCGGTGTGCCGGGCACGGATGGCTCGCGGGTGTGCCGGGGGAGGTCTCTCGCGGGTGTGCGGTGTGCCGGGCACGGATGGCTCGCGAGTGTGCCGGTGGAGGCCGCTCGCGGGTGTGCCGGGCGAACACCGTTGAAGGTGTGCCAGATAAGGCGAGTTGCTGTCGGACGAACAATGGATGCTGCCGTATGGGAAAACCTCCTGGTTGGCTTTCACAGTTGCTGGGTGGATGGGATCTACTGGACAAGTTGAACAAAGGAGGGGCCAGCAGCCAGACGCGGCTCTCCCACAACCGGCTAGGGTGAGACCAGACTGCCTCCGCCCACGGGCTTGGTAGCAGGGCCAGAGGCAGGTAAATGATGGGCCTCCACAGCTAACCAAGGCAGGGCGAAGCAGGGGAGCACGCCGGAGGTGGCGGCGGTCCATTGGGCTGATGAGGAAGTCCACCTTGAACTGAAAGCGTCGGGCGAGGTGCGCTCTAATATCCTGGAAGGGAGGGTGGCCTTGTGGCATTCTGGCGATGATAGCAAGCTCAAGAGGCCGGCATGAGACGTGGATCTCATCCATGTTGAAGAAGGCAACAGGTTCTCCACCGTCAGTGAACGTGGGGGCATGGGTGGAGAGAGGGAGAGGTGGAGGTGCTACCGATTGTAGTATGGGTGAAGGAGGGAGCAGCTATGGCTGTCGGAGTGGAGCCCGGATGGTCCTCAGCTGGGAGTGCGGAGGCCACACCCACAGGTACACCCGGACGAGCAGGGCCAGACCAGGGGGAGATAGCAGGAAGAGCCCCGAGGGGAGGCCCTGGGGCAAGGGGAGTGCTGGAGGGATGTCCACGGCCAAGGGCTCCAGACTTCACCTTGACAGGCCCAGCGACGGTCGCAACATCGGTTAGGGCTTCTGGGAGCAGAGCTGCATGAGGAGCTAGAATCCCAACTCCAGGGGGAGCACCGGCAGGGCTGCGACTGGTGTCCGGGGGCGATGGAGCCACAGACATAGGTGTGGCCACTGTCGTGCAGTCGGTGGACGGAGGGAAGGGAAGCAATGGCGGAGTGCCAGCGGCCGGCGGGGTGTCGCTGAGGGTGTGAAACAGGGGATCGGAAGGCCCATCTGTCCCGTCGAGGGGAGGGCAGCAGGAGTCAAATGTCGCGGAGGATGGGATGGGGTCAACAGGGAGGTGGCAAGATGCGGGAGCTTGCGAGGACAGGGGCTGGTTGATGGACGGTTGAGATGCGGTTTCATCAGATGGCGTGTTCAAGTGAGGAAAAACGTGGCCATCAGCGAATGGAGAGGGAGCAGACCGTTCGGTTTCTCCACCACCGCTTCAGGGATCGTCTTCCCTCTCCGCTTGGCGATAACCTTGCGGCGACTCCCGGAGCGTCCCTCAGAAGAGTCTTCTTCCTCCTGAAATACGAGAAGAAAGAAAAGGGGGGTAAGAGGTCGACGCCCTAATAAGCAAAACCGGTGACCCGACCCTCAGAAGAGACAAACGGCGCAAGGGTCCGCCTCACCTCGGTATAAGGGACGAGTCGGCTTTCCGGCGCTATCTCCCCCTCCTCCAGGTCCTCCCCGGTGGTGGGGGCGGTCTCCGTCGTTGCCTCCCGCTGCATGGCTTCGAGGAGAGCTGCCATCTTCCCCATGCCGACGTCAGCATCTCCGGGTCGTCCGACCGGTGCATCAGGAAGAGGTGCACCCGCGGCCTCTGATCGTGCCGTTTCCTGTAAGCATGGTGAATGAATGAATCGCCGAAGGCTGAAAGCAAATAGAGGGAGGGAGTCCCGCCTGAACTAGTCCACACTTACGACATCTTCGGCGGGAGCTCCTTCGTCGGAAGAGTAGTCGTAATCTACCTTCTCACTCGACGAGGCCTCGCTCGAGGCCGGCTCGTCCCTGGTCGGAGAAGAGACGCTGGTCTGGACGCCCTCAACTTCCTCCTTGCGTGGGCTAGCGGACGGCGAGGCCCCAAACTTCAACCTCCTCGTATATGTCAGCGTCGGCTCGGGAATCGCCTGTGCCACTATATGTGTAGGGAGGGGAGCAAGGGGAGCTGTACAATAAAGAGAATGCCAGGGTTAAGCAGAGGCTCCTAAATCCCCGGCATAGAACTTCAAACTTGGGAAAGGGAGCACCTTGTTCGGTTGCCCTCTCCGAGAGCAAGATCGGGACCGTCTCCTCGGCAAGGGGCGCAGTCTCGGAAACACCGGCCTCCTCCACGGCCGGGGAAGGTACTGGTGCGGGCTCCTCAGTGCCAGCTGAAAGGGAGAAAGAAGCATTCATGTTAAGAAGCTCGTCTCGTAAAGCAAAAGGCGCTAGGAAGGACGGAGAATATTACCAGTAGGCTCACCTCGGCCGGCTAGGGCGGCCGCAACTTCTGCCCGCAGCTTCTCCATCGCGGCCATCCTCTCCTCCACCTCCCGCGGGCCGATCGACACAGGAGGGGAGCCCACAGAAAATAGCCTCACTACAGCCAGAAACAGGATAAACACATGTTATGCAAGAGTAGGGGTTTTCCCCGGAGAGGAGGACCGAAGATAGAAGAGACATTGACATAAAAGCCTTACCGACAGGGCCCTCCGGCTGAGATCGGGGACAGGCAAACGCGACAAAGGAAGGAACCGGCGATGGAGGGAGGGTCGAAGCCATCCGGGACACCTCCTCTCTCCTCCGTCCCACCTCCTGTCTGGTCACGGCCCTCGCAGCCGCGAGTGCTTCCTCCACGGGTGAGGTCTTTCGACCCTCCCCAGCCTCACCGGGTAAACGGGCCGGAGTCGACAAAGGCCCGGGTCCCGCTCCAGGCTCGTCCGCGGTCGGAGTAGGCGAAGGCAGGGGCTCCTCCCTAACTGGTGAACACAAAAATACCAAGCATGAAAATCACAAGCAAGGAAAGGGAGACGAGTCCCCTCCATGAAGCAAAATGTCAAAGTAAGTGTTACCGGTCGGTCGGCTCGGAGTGACCCGGCCCGCCTCGAACTCTTCGAAGGACGGGATCACAGGAGGCGCAGGGACGTCCCTCGAAGGCTGGGCGGCCTCCGTCTTCCGGCGTTTGGTCTCCCGCCGACGGGCCGCCTTGAGGGGGAAGGCCAAGAGGAAAAGCCATCGCACACGGGTGTTAACCTGGCAACAAGAAGAAGTGACGACATGGGGGACCAAAAGACCCAGGAAAAAAGCTTTATTCATGCATACAGAATGGTGGGGGTTACAATGGGAAGGCCAAAGATGAAGATGAAAAAATGGAGGAGAAGGAAAAAAAAGAGGGGGGCTGGGGTTTGAACCAGGGCAACAGAGCCCCGTTCTCCCCCCACCCCCACTTGCTACATAGGCTCCCTCCCTCTCTCTCTCTCTTACTCTTTGCTGGTGGTGGTGGAAGGGGAGAAGCTCAGGAGATGGACTTCTTCTTCTTCCTCTTCTTCTTCGGAGCTCTGATGGCCTCTTCTTCTCTTCTCTCTCTTTCTTTCGATCAGCAGGTTCCTGTCTCGATCAGCTAGCCTTGATCTCTCTCTTCCTCTTCGCTGGAGAAGAAAGGTGTTTTATACTCCAGCGGCACGGCCTTCTTCAAACACGGGGTGATGAAGGCGGGAAATGGTGCATTAATGGGGATTTGACCTCCCATTAATTTGGTGACAAGAGGTAGACTCCGTGTGTCCGCCTCCGGTCGACACGTCAGCCCACACAATGCACGCCAAAAATCCCCGTAGGGTGGCGCCAGATCTTCCGTGTTGGACGGTCAAGTGACTGTGCCGTTGAAGCTTTATAGTGTGCCGCTGAAGGGCACACACCGGCGTGCCGCTGAAGGGGGCACAGGTGTGCCGCTAAAGGGGCGTTTGAGTGCCGCTAAAGGCCTTGGGGGTGTGCCGCTGAAGGGCTGCCTGCGTGCCGTTGAAGGCCAATAGAAGGCGTGCCGCTGAAGGCCACTCAAAGGGGATTTGGTGTGCCGTTGAAGGGCACTTTGGAGCGTGCCATTGAAGGCTACGCTGGGTTTCCTTGAATGGGCTTGTGGGTGTGCCGCTGAAGGGCACAGTAGGGTGTGCCGTTGAAGGCACTCTTGAGCTTATTCGAAGTAGATTTCGTGGCTTATTCCGCACTCGATTGACGATCTGTCTGATTCTCTTAGGGGGCCCACGAGTAGTGAGCTTCCCTAGGGGTTGGCTCTCTTCGCTGCTGTGATTCCGGAGACGGCTTCACAGTAGCATGCTGTCTGTTCAGAGAGTCCGAATGGGACGTGTCCTCCACGGTCTCTTCGGTCAGAACCATTGTTGCTGCTGGACTAGCGGGGACATATGGGCGTGTGATTTTGCACGTCCACATAAGGTCAATGCACATCTAAGATTGAAGCATATAAGTCGGTGCACATACCTTCTCCTTGTCGGGTAAGGTCGATGCGCATTTCGGTTTATAGCATAAAGGTCGATGCATATAGGCTATCATGCAAAATCAGGTCGGTGCACATATTGAAGATCTAAAGACTAAGGTCAGTGCTCAGATCAGGTCCATGCACATATCAGGTCGATGCACCTCATGCTAGCACATTAGAAGGTCGGTGCACAAGCTAAACTCAGGTCGAAAGTTCAAACCAAGGTTTGTGCACATGTGATTGTAAGGTCAGTGCAAATTCATGTTCCTTCATAGAGGGTTGATGCACATTCCTATTCCTTCGTGTAAGGTCAGTGCACATTTTGTATTTTGGGATAAGAAGGTCTGTGCACATTTGTATAAACAAGGTCTGTGTAAATTTTACATTTTACATAACAAGGTCTGTGCACATTTGCATGTTGGTCAAGAAGGTCGATGCACATTTGCATTTGCACCCAGCAAGGTCGGTGCACATTTGCACTAGGGAGCCCGTCGTGGTCCCGAACCACCTAAAAAATCTGTCTCGCACTTGTGTGATTGTTGGTTGCATGATTCCTACTATTGTTGTTAATCGTGTGTGAACGGGAAGCTTGAGAGAATTATTCTACACGTAGCTTACTCTTCGTTCCATCTTCTTTCGAGTTAGTAGTTATATCTTAATTTGCTGCATCCAATTTTAAAATTGCCATTGCATTTGGCGGGGACAATTCAACCCCCCTTCTTGTCCACACGTGTTCATAGGGTCAACACCAAGCTAGCCAACCCCCGAAGCAGCGAGGTCCCACCCCGGACCCTCACCACCATTATTGGGTTGCCTACGGGCATGAGTGTGCGCTTAGCGGGTGAGTCCGCTCGAGTGAAGCTATCGGTCTATGAGTTTCTTGCTTGCTAGGTCTGAGGGTCATTTGGTCGGTCCCTAGGTCATTTCACATCAACACAGCATACACGTTCTATCAAAACTAACCTATCCATGTAGTTTTAAATAAAGAAACAAACTTCTGTGTACTAATCTACCTACACATGTTCGCATACACATACATGTATAGGTGCACATATCCTGTATGCCTACATGACTTGATTCTCCGGTATATAAAATGGTGATTTGCTAAAGGTTGGATTAGGTCCAGCTAAAAGCTATCACTAAGTGTGAGGTGATCTTTGGATCTAAGTTCTCTGCCTCGTACTGGAAATCAATTTACCTAAATAAACATTCTCTCGTTGTTTGCTTAATTACATGATAAATTCCATTTTTATCCAATAAACATCTTCCAATTTGTAGTTTTCTTCAAATTATTCAGCCCTGTGATCCCTCTATTTTTTAACGATTAATCAAGGGTTGTCCTTCTTGTGGAAGAGCATAATTAACGTCGTAGCCTTTATGGTACGGTGGGTTTCAGGTCCCGACACGATCACCCACTATTGTCTGATTAGTCAGACAGTGCACAGAATAAACTCATCACTCTGTGACTGGCACGCCTATGCATTAAATACATAAGCAAATAAACTTAATAAATCTAATTAATTAATAATAATAAATTTATCATTCCCACAAGTTTGGCACGTTAGATGGGACCAAGTCTCCCTTCATCTCTTTGTTAACGTAGAAGGTCCTGAGGCCTTCCCCAAGAATATTGATTGTTTGCTCATTCTATTTTGTAGGGAATATAATGGCAAAGGGACTAGCAGGAGTTACCTTTGGCCCGCAAGTGGTCACTAGTCATGCAGAGCATGGGTACCTGGCGATACCCACTATGTTTGGGACTCTGCCACCAGTGGTGGGGTTCCCCAACTTCCTAGGCGTTGCCTTCGTCAGCCTACTCCAGGTCGAGATGGAGGAAGCTGACAAGACTACCACGGCCAAGGCCGTGACTCTTCCAAGGGTGAGTCTTCCCCGGAGGGCTGCTCCGCATCACTGCATGGTCACATGCTTTATCCACCATGTGGACTACTTAGTTGTCCCCACCAGCGACAAGGCATACGGGGGGAAGAAGAGAAAGAATCAAAAGAGAAGAAGAAGTGCTGCTGCTCCCCGGGGCTGGCTCTCAGCCTCTAGGAGATCTGTTATGATCGACTGCATTCGGGTGTGTAGATGATTGTTCTACCCCGCCTCCAAACTAGCAAACATATGATAGGCATGAAGTATATACAAGGGAAATATTGTCCTCCTGGTTTTGATGATGACCACCATGATGTGACAGACTGGTCTTGATGATGACAACAATGATGTGACAGATTCAATTGTTATCAATGGAGGGTCCTTCCAATTCCAAGAGGGTGTGTGGAATCCTAGGTGTAGAGAGAGGAGGTCTCTCAACCAAAATGTCCTGGATGCAACTCTGATGCAGGCAAAATGAGGCAACAATAATGCAACCAATATATAAGCAGCCAAAATCAACAGAATGATAGCAGAAACAAAGCGTCTAGTAAAACAGACTGAAAAGACGCCCTAGAGAAGGGCACTGAATAAGAAACAGACGACTGTGAGATAGCCGTCAATCACTGGGAACAGTGATGTTCTGCTCAAAATAACGACTTGGTGTTAGTCGTCAAATATCAGAATGACGCCTTTCAGAAAAGGCGTGAAATCACAGTAAACAATGAGCAAACGCAGTAATACTATAAATGATGACCTAACCAAAGGCGCTGAATCATGAAACGATGACTGTGGGCTAGCCGTCAAACAGTAGGAACAGTGATGATGAATATAAATAACGCCCTGGAGTTAGGCGTGGATAAATAAAATAACGCCTCTATGAGGGGTGTGAAAACCACTTAACAGGAACTATAAATGACGCCTTGGTGTTAGGCGTCCAAACCAATAGTAGCGCCTCTGTCGGAGGCGTGAATCACAGAAATTCTAAAAATTCTAAAAATAAATAGAGAAAGTGCCTATGTGAGGGAAGCTAAATAACTAAACAACGACTTAAGAAAAGTCGATGTTTATCCTGAGAACAGAAAATAGTTTCCAGACGCTGAGGACAGTGTTCCAAATTAGCCAATCCCAGTGGAAAAATTATGCACGTGGTGCACAAATGGAGTGTGCTACGTGGAGCACGAAGGAGGGGCACACGTGGGTGCCAAAGGAGGGGCACTCGAGGGCTCTAAAGGAAGGGGTAATCAAAACTAAAACAAAAGATGTCCCACCGTGATCGCCAATTTGTGAACAATGTCACTCAATCATTATGACATCAAAAAAAGATCAAAGAAGGAAGAAGAGACTAAAAGAACTAAGCAAACTAAGCATGAGATGCTAAAAGGAAGTGTGATCGCCAGAGGAATTACCTCAAAAATAAAAAGGAGTGATCGCATACCTTGTGATGAGCGGGGAGATGTGTGGATCCTTTCTTCCTCTCCAAATCGGCCGGCCGATGAAGAGGGTTTTAGTATTGATTACCCTTGCAAAACAACCAAACAAAGAAAGAAACAAGTGGATCAGCCAAGAGAGTAGTATCAAATCCTAAAGAAAGAGTAACACAATTGTAACATGAACACACCTTTTTTATTTTTCTAAAACCCCTAAAGAAGGGCCAACGGGAGGGAGAGAATATGAATATGCAATAGGAAATCAAGAAATATGCATGCAAACGATGATGAGATGTCAAAACCAATAGACTAGAAGAAAGAGCTTCCTGCTGCTCCTATTAGCAGTAAAGGAAGAGGGAAAGGGAGGCAGGACGGTGCGCTGGTTCCACAGGGAAAAGAGCTCCTTCTACTTCAACAGCATCCACCTTTATTCACCGTATTGACCATTAGCCTTCAACAGGAGGACAAAGCCTCTTATTTATAGACTCCATAAACCCCAAAGGACCCTAATTCCAATGGGATTAGAACAACAATAGTCCTTACTCCACAAAACTTCCTTTCCCTAATCGAACTGCAGAATCAAAACCAGGAAGGACTCTTCCGGGGAAGGACGCGGGCGGAACGGACACGGAACTGAAATAATGACATTCTCAGGGTCGCTATTTTAAATGACACCATTCACAGAGCCGTCAATTCCTAATTTTCCAGCCCACTAGTTGGGCCCAATTGACTAACAAACTGACCCATTACCCTATTAACTGACTCAAATAAAGAAAGATTACATATACATGACTCAAATAAAATGAAAATTACATGAATAGACTCAGAAATACATGACGAACACAATGACATATGCCGACGAACAATCCGAGCCTCGAAAAAATGTAGAGGAACAAGGGATGACCCCATCATTTTTAGCATGGGCCAAATGGTCTTTTCCTGCTGGTTTCTCTTGGGTATATGTAACTCACGATTTGCTCCTATGGGAACAATCCCCTTGCACTAACATTCTCCATCTGCCTGCAGGAAAGAAGAAATAGAGAGAGGAAGAATGTAAAGGAGGGTGCGTGCATTTGCTGGAGGAGGAAGAGAAGGCTATAGAGATCATCTCCCATGACCTTGAGTGCAGATTGGAGGGCGGCTGTGGTTAGTCTCCACCAACTACTATCAAGGTGTTTGAATCTACAGGAGCAGCGACTTCCACTCCCTAGTTCATCATCTCCAGTGCACACTTCCACCTTATCTCAAAGATTGGTTGAAGATAAAAAGGGGGATATCTAAATCATTTATTTCTATATTCTTGTTTGAGATTAGCTTAAAGTTTGGGCTTATTATTTCTATCAATTCTTCTAGGTGAAGAAGAACAAGGAGGAGAGGAAAGGGCCTTGAAGGGCGCATCTGTTCTTGGTGATTAGAGGAGTGCTTGGAGCGTGGAATTTGAAGGAGTACACCTTGGACTTTCAAGGAAGACAAACGGCTACTCCGACACCCCGTGGATTCGACTTCCTCTGACCTAGACTTCAAGGGAGATTTTCATACACCAATTGAAAAATGAAAGGGAAAAGTTCTATATCTTTTACCCACTTGCTTGTGTTGGTTTTCTTGATCTAAATCTTGTGTGAGCATTTATTTTTCATCCTTCAGTTTGTCAAACTCTGAATATTACTGTGTGTGTAGACGGAGCTACTTCTCCGTGTGGTTGTGTGTGTGTGTGCTGCAGTGGCAGCGTGTTGAGGCAAGGCCTCGTGCCATTGTGCGTGTATTGCTGTAGAAGCAGCGTGTGTGTAGTTGAGGTTCGTCCCCGTTCTGCTACGGTTCGTAGCGTGTAGTGAAGCCTCACCAGGTTCGGTGAGGGGTGGATGTAGGGAGCCCGTCGTGGTCTCGAATCACCTAAAAATCTTCGTGTTCCGTGTGATTGCCTGTGTGATTGATCATTTCTTCTATCTCCTTTCACAGGTCCATTAAATAGATTTTTAATTCACTGCATCGTCGCACATTGCTACCTCTGTTATCTATGTTGAGCTTAATCTCTTTGACTAGTTACATTTTTAATTCGAGTGAGATCGAAAAGCTTGAGAGAACTCTTTTAATCTCACGTCTATTTAAGTTAATTAATGCGGTTAATATTCATTCCATTGTGATTAGTGAAGAAAGTTTTTAAAATCCGCCATCTCGACAAGGGGACAATTCAATCCCCCTTCTTGTCCGCCATCTCTCTAGGCCAACAATTGGTATCAGAGCCTAGTCTCTGATTTTTTAGCGGACCTCACGGTCTAGGAGAAAAGATCATTTCATGATGGGTAGTGTGGTGCGGACACCCGAGCACTTGACCGGTCCGGGCCGGCGAGCCACCGGTACCGTACCCGGAGCACCACGCGAGCCACGGCAGGTTCCATTTGGCTCGGAGACAGTCTGGAGACGCCCCCATGAGTCTCGTTATTTATGGCATTTATTTAGACTTTATTTGTGTATATCCGAAGTTTCGGCTAAAGCGGAAGGGATAGTATGGCTCCAGCCATAGCAGATCGCTCTTCCGAAAGACCAAAACGCTGGGGCGAATAGCCAAGGCCCAATCAACCAACTCTGGCTCCAATATTGGCCTCATGCTTTTGGCGCCGGTGAGGGAGTGAATAAACCCCTCAGTCTCATACAAGTGGCATTGCCGCATTCTGTTCACAAGAGGGCTGGAGTTAGCTGCCAGGCTCCAGAAATGAAGGACTCCTGGCGAGTCCATCGAGACCGTGGTCAGCTTCCCTCGAATGGCGAATAGCTGATCGGCCAAGGAAGGAGGTTCGACGCTGTCAAACTCGACCATCCTTGGCACCAAGCGATCAGATTGAAGAGAGCGTGGAGCTGCCTCTGGAAACAGGGTGCAGACCCACGCGTTGAAGAAATGAAGCGGACCAGCCGTCTGCGAATTTCGGGGGATGCGTGACTTGTACAGATCCCCCAACATCTTATATATCAGGCATAGGGCCACCGGACAAAGCGACAGCTTCATCCCCCAAGCCATCAAGCACGCTGGGTAGATGGCTTCTGGCCTGATCACCGTCTCGTCCCCTTGTGGAAGGGCGAACGAGCACAGCCAATAAGTTAAATACGTAGCATAGTGCGTGACTGCGTCGACTCCCATGGGGTTTGGACCCCCTTGTCGGCCTCTCTGCACGACCGGAGGAAGGGTCGTCTAGTGGCGGGCTCTTGACTTCTTCCTCATCGCCGTCGGAGCAACTGCAGGGAAGTCCTCATACTTTTTCTCCCCACTGAAGAAATATTGAAGTCACGTGCCCATTCACATGCGTCGCTTCTCTCCTAGCTTCCGCGCCTCCCGTGGGTCGAGCGTCAAGCGCACCATGGCGTGTTAGGCCTTCATCAAGTACCGGTAGGAGAAGCTGGTGAAGTACTTGCCCTCGCCATCCGTCTGGTCCTTCAGCTAGTCCGGAAAGCATACCTCTTCGTATGGCTCCCCGTCTATGGGTAAGCCGCTTAGTTGAGCCAAGCTCCAGAGATCCAATGAAGTCTCCCCCTCAGCAGTGTAGAAGGTGTTGTACTCGGGGCAGAAAACTTCAATCATCCCGCAGCATAGTCCTCGGGAAATTGGATATCGGTACCGGGACACATAAACACTGTGGTACACCCCTACTCTCACCAAGATTGGGGCGTACTATTGCAGCACGTAGTCTGTGAATTCAACGGCTCCTGGTCGGAAGGCGTGGGCATCGGTGGCTTTAAGCTCTCCAAACCAACCCACGAAAATCTGGTGCTTGAATCGAACCGCCAGACAGTCCAGCAAGAAGGGTTCGTCCCGATATCCCCATTTCAGCGGGGCAAGGAATAGGCCATGGCCATAACTCGGCTTCTCCTGGTCGACGTGCCCCCCGGCCTCGTTCCATCGAGCTAGTGTAAATTGTGGAGCTTTTGTCAAGAGCCCAGCATCCGGGGTCAACTCCTGCATGCCTAGGACAACATCCCACTTCCTCGCTTCCCGGGGAAAATAAATTGGCGACATCTGACTGATCGAGTCATTCAAACTATCTCGGTTGGCCAGCAGTGCCCCTTCAGTGCGTCGAGCCAGAATGACGTCACGCTTCCCAAATAAGTTGAAGCGCCTGACGAAGTCTGTCAGATGTTTGTCTTTCGGGTGGTCTGGTCGAACTCCATCTCCCCGCTCATACTTGAAGTGGTCCCCAGGGAGGATCATCAGTCGACTGGTGTCAACTGTATCAGTCTCTGAGTCGGAATGGGTCTGGGTAGAAGGAAAAGGAGGGTTGGCCCAAGGTGGGCTCACCCATGGGCGCCCAGCCCAATTGGGCCCTGGAGAGTGAACCAAAGGTGTCCAACAAGCCCTGAATAGCCTACACAGCTCAAATAAAGTCCAAATGGAGTGTAATTGGCCTTAGAATGGCCTACAAAGGTCCAACATGAAAGAAATAAGATACTCCGAGCTCCAAGCTAGCTCTCCATGTCATCTCCAAGCCACAACAAAGTCTACACATCCGAAATAGTGCTGCATGTCCTGTATCGTCGCTTTGCCGCATCACATCGATCTCTGGCTTGGGTCTCCTCACAAACTCTCCCTGAGCGGGAGGAACTCGACCCTGTCGAGTAAAGGTCTCTCTCTCTCCGGTATCGCTCGAGCAAGTCTGGATCTATCCTTTCATGTTCTGCCCCAGTGATCCATTTGTCCTTAGATGCGGGTCATCCCCTCCAATGTTTCAAGTAGCGGTGATACGCGCCACTCCTAGTGGTGTTCACCTACTCATCGAGTATAGACTCTATCCACTCACGCTGCTAAGGTGGCGGGGCTGGAAGTGGGCTGTTAGGGTAGGGCTCGCTCACAAGGGGTGGAGAAGGCCCAAGCAACTCACTGGGGATCACTGTCGGGTCCCTATATGCAACTAGATCCGAGAAGTTGAATGTGGAGCTAATACCATAGTCCACCGGCAAGTCTACAACATATGCATTGGATCTAACGCGCCTCAAAACTCTGAAGGGGCTAGCACCACGAGCCTGTAGTTTCTTCACAGCTCCAGAAGGAAACCTTTCCAGTCTGACCCGGATCATGACATGATCTCCCTCCTGGAACTCACGAGGGTGTCTATGAGCGTCAGCCAATTCTTTATATCACGCACTACTTGTCTCTATATGGCAATGGATATCATCATGCAAACCCCTAACATGCTCGGCAAATGACTCTGCAGACTGTGGCACTCTAGCATGCATGGGTAAGGGAACTACATCCACTAGCTTCCTAGGTCTATATCCTGTGATGATCTCAAAAGGACTCATCCCCGTGGACCTATTGACTGAGTCATTATATGCAAACTCGGCAAGTGGCAAAACTAGATCCTAGTCCCTCTAGCATTCTCTAACCAAGCATCTTAGGAGATTCCCAAAACTTCTATTGACTACCTCGGTCTGCTCGTCAGTCTAGGGATGGTACGCCATGGAGACCATAAGCTACATGCCCATCATATGCCAAAGGATTTTCCAGAAATAGCTAGTGAACCGGACATCACGATCAGACACAATGGACTTAGGGAGTCAAAATTGGCTCACTACATATGAGAAGAATAAACGAGCAACCCTAGTGGCATCAGAAGTCTTCGAGCAAGGAATGAAGAGGGCCATCTTTGAGAATCTATCAACCACCACAAAAATAGAATCATACTTGCGGGCAGTCCGTGGCAACCCCAAAACAAAATCCATACTTATATCTTGCCATAGCCTATTAGGCACAAGAAGAGGAATATAAGGACCTGAAACCTGCTTCCTCATCTTGGCCACAGCGCAGGTGCAACACTAGGCCATGATGCGAGCAATGTCATGCTCTAGACTAGGCCAATAAAAATGATGTTTGACTACCTCAATGGTCTTATTCCGACCAAAGTGGCTAGCTTGACCTCCCGCATGCATCTCCCAAGTGAGGAAGTCGTGAACTGAAGTCCGCAGAACACACAAGCGACTCCCCCGAAAAAGGTAACCATCCTACAACATGTAATCAACGTGCTCGCGGGATGGTCCAGCCTGAAGGGTGGTGTAGATCGGACCAAAGTCTAGACAATTCGCATATGTCTCCTTCATCCTATCCATCCCAACCACCTCTACACTCATGGTGGTCAAAAGATAAGCGCGACGACTAAGAGTGTCGGCCACCTAGTTCTCTGCACCAGGTTTGTGCTTCAGCACAAAGGTATAATCTTAGAGAAACTCCACCTAGTGACTATGGGGAGAATTGAGCTTCTTCTGGGCATGGAGAAACTTGAGCGCCTCATGATCAGAGAACAAAACAAACTCCTAGGGCAACAAGTAATGCCTCCAATGCCGAAGGGCCTACACAACTGTGTAAAGCTCCTTGTCATAAGTAGAGTAACGCAGTTTAGCATCACTCAATTTCTCACTGAAATATGCAATGGGGCTGGTCTCTGGCTAAGAGCACCACCAATACCAACCCTGGAGGCATCGCAAGAGACCTCAAACACCTTAGTGAAATCTAGAAGTCTAAGAATAGGTGCCTGAGTCATGCGCTCTTTGAGGAGCGCAAATGCAACCGAGGCGGCCTTCATCCATTCGAATGTCCCCTTTCGGATGCAATCAATGATAGGGGCTGTGATGGAACTAAAGCCTCAAATAAAATGATGATAGAAGGTCGCCAATCCATGGAAGCTACAGACATCATGAAGAGTACGAGGCTCGGGCCACTCCATTATAGCCCTGACCTTCTCTGGGTCGGCGGAGACTACCTCGCTAGACACGATAAACCCCAAGAAGGTGACCTGACTAGTCATGAAAGTGCATTTCTTAGGGTTAGCATAAAGGCTCTCTCTCCGCAAGATAAGACAGACCTGCCGTAGATGGTCTAAGTGGGCCTCCCGAGTGTGGCTATAGATGAGAATGTCATCAAAATTGTCACGTCCCGAGTGCGGAAGATACCCAAGGTCGTGGCCAGCTTATATAGAACCATTCAATTAGAGCAGTATACATATATTTTTTTTTGACAAAAGACAGAGTGCGTAATTTATCTAAATCATAACTAAGATTAAATTCTCAAATTAATACCAATGTCCAAGATGACCATTATCCAATTGACCAAATGGTAATAATTCTAATCTACAATATTCCTTATTCAAATCCAAATACTAGGCTACAAGCATTATCAAGCTTCAATCAACTTGACCAATCATAACTAGAAGTACAGGGTAGGACTTAAAACACAAAGGACATGACTAGTTGGCAGAAGACAACTGATGACTCTAGCACTCTTCACTCGTTCTCGTTCCCATTCATGTGGATGTCGCTATCCGAATTTCCTGAAATGTTAGGAAGTAACTTTATGAGCGAATCGCTCAGTAGGATTTATATCTCAAGCTCTAACAATCTTTAAGTTAATTACAAGTTCATGCGGTATAATAATGCATGTTGGATCAAGTAAGAATATCAAGAATTGTAATAAAGAATATCACGAGAATTTCAATAAGATGTATCAATAAGAAATTCTGCAAGCATTTGCACAAGTAATTCCAAGAATTCAATTATTCAAGCGAGTATTTCCAAGAATGTAACATTCGAGTATTCAAGCAAGTATTTCAAGCTCATGTAATATCAAGTAATATAATGGAATTGGCTATTTTATTTATTCATTCAAGCAAGTAATTGCTCTTTTTCGGGCCACGCGGGTCAAGTCAAGCAAGTAGAGAGAGAGTAAGCGTAGAATGTCTCAAGTCAAGCAAGCAAGTACTTTTGCCCTTCTGCGGGCCTCAAGTCAAGTATTGCCCATTCTGGGCCACGCAAGTCAAGTATTACCCATTATGGGCCAAGCAAGTCAAGTCAAACAAGTAGTTCAGTGTAATGCCAAACACTGTGGTCAATAAACTCCCATGGATACAAGCACCTTCGGGTGCTCCTCCTAGGACCAGATCGGGCCCTATATGCACAGTATTTCATGTATACTTTTGACATCCACTCTTATTTATATAGCCAATATAGAATTTCAAAGAAAGTTTACCTTGTAGGAACATAAGGTAGATTTTTTAGGAATAGAGTTCAAGGACATCTCATGTGTAAATGATGAATTATGACCATCTACTTAAAATACATGGCGCATAGGCAAATCGGGGTTAAGGAGATGGCAAAAAGTCATGCAACGGTCAACACAACTGTTGGTCAAAGTCAACATTATTAATAAAAGTCAACACTATTAGTCAAAGTCAATACTATTGGTCAAAGGTGTCAACCGGTCAAGGTCAAGCAGCGTTTTACTTTTCGTGTAGAAATGTAAAACTGAGGTCGATACATATCACTATTCATGCATATAAAAGTCTATGCATGTTACTATTCATGCATATAGAAGGTCTGTACACGTTACAGTTCATGCATGTAGAAAGTCTGTGCATGTTACTATTTATGCCTATAAAAAGTCTGTGCACATTACTATTAACGCATATAGAAAGTCTGTGCATGTTACTATTCATGCCTATAGAAAGTCTATGCACGTTATGTACACCACACCTATCCTTTTATCCCTTCCGAGTCTTCGGGCTCGTGGGAGGCGGGCCGAGGTTCGAGACGCGTCGGTTCCTTTCCGGTACTCGGATCCCGGGTCGTTACAAACTATCACTAGGTTCCTCACTTGTGCTCTTATTGTCATAAGCTCGGTCATCTTGATGTTGATTGCAAGAAGAAGGTGGGGAAGGTTGGATACCCCCCTGCCCGTCCTGCAGCAGAGGATAGGAAAGTCTGTCCGGTTTATAGGCCTTGCCCGGTAAGGACCACAACTGTTCGACAAAATGCCACCTCATTCAACAGGTTCTCTGCCTTACAGGAGGATGCTAATGGTTTGGAGGTGGCTAACGAGTAAACTGTTCTGTCCTCTCCCGTGCCTGCTGCTCCTAATGTTTCTTCACTCGTGGAGATAGGGGGCCTATCTTCTTCTAGGGTTCTGATCGCCGCTGCCCCCCTTCACGCTTTGGCAGGTCCGGCTCCTGTTGCTACATCGAAGACTTTCTCCTTGGCTGCTGTTGCTGCTGACTCTGGCTCCTTGGGCTCTGCTTCTGCCCTTCCTCTTGCTAGCCAGGCTGTTGCTGACCTTGGTGTCACTCTAGCCTCTCCATCGCCGGTGCACTCTCCTGCCGTTGGGATTGCCTCTCCTCTTCATCTGTCCTCGCCCATGCCTGTGCTAGGCCCTGCTTGTAGAGCTCCGTTGTCTTCTGCCTCCGAGGCCCTGTTGGCCAGCCCTCCTCTGGTTTCTACTTAGCCGGTTGCTCCCTCTGCTGGTTCAGCCGCCCTGATCGTCTCTCCCCCAGATCCCACTGTTGCTGTTGTGACTACTTGTCATCTTCCCGCTGTGGCGTCTGGAGCTCCCAGTCTCTCTGCTATCGGAGTACCTAGTGTCTCTGCAGCCGTTGGGCTTCCCTCTGATGGCCCCCATCTGGATGCAGCACGCTTGGCCCGCTTGGCTGCCTTGCATGCTTTAAGGGACGAAGTTAATGCCCTGCCCGTCTTTGGCAACTCTCCCGTGGCCAAGCTTTCTTCTCCTACGGCTTCAGTTGATCGTGCTCCTCTCCAGCCTTTGTCTGTCATGACTGAGATTGCCAAGCCTCCTCTCGTTGTTGCTGTGAAGCCCCCACTCCCAGACTCTTCAACGGCCTGTGATGTTGTTGCTTCTGTGCATGTTGCCGCTGCTGCTGAGCACTTGGATGCGTTTGCTAGCCCTATCCAGCAGCCCGCTATTGATGTTGCCTTGTCTTCCTTAGTGACTCGTCAGCTGGATAATACTGCTCAATCGCTTAAGCCCCATGGTGGTGTGTTGGCCAGGGCTCCTCCATGCGGCGGCTCGTCTTCTCCTAGCTTGGATGCACGTGGCCCGGTTCATTCGACGCCCCATCATGTAGTGCTTACCATGGCTACTCCCACTGCGACCGTTAGTGTGATGCCCTCCGTTGTTCCTCCGTCAACTGCTGTCATTGTTCAACCCAATCTTGCTGATGTTGATGATGAGCTGGGTTGGGAGATTCCCAATCGCAGGACGACTAGGAGTGCTCGCCGTCGTAAACCCAATCATTACTGCTCTTAGCCTGTTGTTGGGCTCCCGTTTCTGTTTACCTTGTGGCTGTAATTTTTTTCTATGTCGAGCCTCTTTCTTCTTGTTTTTTGTCCCCTCTTCGAAGGGTGCTATTTTGTAGGCTCGGGATGTTTGTAGCTTTTACTTTTTATCATATTAATAAAATGTCGAATTGATCTTCGAATCTATCTAGGTATTGGATCTTGGGAAGAGGGAAGGGTGCCTAGGGAAGGGTGGAGGAGACCTTGGGAAGAGGGAAAGTGTCTTGGGAAGTGGTAGTGGAGGGATATTCGAATTTGAATATGTCTTGGGAAGTGGGAGTGGAGGGAGATTTGAAATTTGAATTCGTCTTAGGAAAGGGGAGTGGAGGGAGATTCGAAATTTGAATTCGTCTGAGAAAGGGGAGTAGAGAGAGAGGGAGAGAGAGAGAGAGAGAGAGAGAGTCACACTCCAACTAGAGTGGAGGGAGGATTCACTAAAAATAGACTTCAATCTCTCAAACATCAAGTGTTACAAATGGGAGGGGGTTGGGTCCTATTTATAGGCACCCAACTCTCTACATGACCAAAATTCCCTTAGCCTTTACACAAAAGACCAAAGCTATCCTAAACAACCAGCATGGGCCCAAACTAGAATACAAAAGCCCAATTAATACAAAACAAGGGAAATTAGACTCACGACCATATGACTCAATAAAGAAAATATATAAATAAGACTCAATAAAAGGAAATTAACATGTGATCACATAGTCGGATCACCTCAAAGTGATGTAGGCGATCCGAGCCAAAGAGAGCACTGTGAGATGCCCTCATCAAATCCCCCAAGGTGGGGAGAACTCGACCCTGTTGAGTATGGGTCCACCTGGCTATGGTAGCGCTCCAAAATGTCTGGGTCAAGGTTCAGTAGGTCCTCCCGGCTTACCCAAGTGTCCTCTGTCGGGGGACGATTCTTCCACCTCACCAAGTAGCGCTGGTACACCCTGTGCCTAGTAAAGGTACTCTACTCATCCAGTATTACCTCTACCTACTCACGTCGGTCTCTCAAGCTAGAAAGTGGGTTCCCACCATGGGTGTCTCTCCCAATGGGAGGTAAAGGCTCAAGCTCCTCATTGGGTCCCACCGTAGGGCCCTTATAGGGTACCAGGTCCGCCACATTGAAGGTAGGGTGTATCCCAAAACTCTCAGGTAAGTCCAACTCATAAGCGTTACTGCCAAGTCGTCTCAGAACTCGAAAGGGTCTGGAACCCCGTGCCCTCAACTTGGAGATAGGCCTCGGAAGGAGCCACTCCGTCCTCACCATCACTAAGTCTCCCACTTGGAACTCGCGGGGACGCCGTCGAGCATCTGCTAGGCTTTTGTAGGCCTCATTGCTTTTCCGTATATGCTTGCGGATGTCATCATGCAATTCTTTGATATGATGTGCAAAGGACTCAGCTGAGACTGACAGTCTAGCATGTGGGGGAAGGGGAATGAGATCTGAAGGCTTTTTGGGCCTATAACCATGCACGACCTCAAATGGACTCTTGCCTATGGACCTATTGATGGAATCATTGTATGCAAACTCAGCCTAGGGTAAGAGGAGATCCCAATTCCTGGGGTGGTCCCCAACTAGGCAACGGAGCAAGTTCCCAAGACTTCGGTTGACGACCTCAGTTTGGCCGTCGGTTTGAGGGTGGTAAGCAGTGGAGAATCTGAGGAGGGTCCCCATCAGATGCCAGAGGGTTTTCCAAAAATAACTGGTGAATCTCACATCCCGGTCTGACACAATGGTCTTAGGTAATCCATGTAGTCAGACAACCTCATCAAAGAATAATTGGGCGACCCTAGAGGTATCAGAAGTCTTAGAACATGGGATAAAGTGGGCTATCTTATAGAACCTGTCAACCGCTACAAAGATGGAATCATGTTTGCGCAAGGTCCTAGGTAGGCCAAGGATGAAGTCCATGCTCAAATCCTCCCAAGGTGGGAGCCCGAGACAAGCCCTCGGGGTAACTCCGACAAGCATGGGCAAAGTACAATAGCCCTGTGTACAAGAATGTACTGAAGCCCATCAAGCACCAGACTCGCTCATCCTCAGGTCAGCAAGGCGAGTTTCACTCTAAAGAGCTTCCTCCTGGAGCCCCTCAAGCCTACGACGAAGAGTCTACATTTGCACGCGCAAGACTGCGCTCCTCGGTCTTTTGGACCTCTCGCAAAAGCTCCTGGAGCCCCTCAAGCCTACGGCGAAGAGTCTGCATCGGCATGACTGCGCCCCTCCTCGGTCTCCCGGACCTCTCACAAAAGCTCCTCCACTCTGTGGGAGGCCACCTGCTCGCGCTCGTAAGCGGCCTCAACCAGGGCGCCCACCTTAGCCTAGGCCGCCCGAAGGCTGCAACGCTGCTGCTCCTCTTACTGCATCATTAGCTGAGTCCTCCGTCTCCGCTCCTGAATAGTGTGGAGACAGGCGAACTCCTCCTATAAAGACGCAAGCTCAGTCATCCAAGCGTCGCGAGGAAGACCAAATGCATGCATCTAGCAATGCTACACCAAGTTGAGGACCATTCGGCCACTCCATCCGAAGGGCCGAGAAACTCTGATGGTAATGCTATGCTCAAGTCTGCACTGGATGGTGCCTGCCTCAGCTCGTGTACAGCCGACATCAACTCAGACCAACACACCCCCTGGGCTGGTCCACAGCAACTCTAGGCCAACAAGTCTCTCAGAAGCAGGCCTACTTCAACTTCGGGTCAACAAGCCTCGCCGAGACAGGTCCACAGCCACTCTAGGCCAACAAGCCTCACCGAGGCAGACCTACATCAACTTCGGGCCAACAAGCCTCGCCAAGGCAGGCCTGCATCAACTTCGGATCAATATGCCCTAGGGGCTGATCCGCGTCCACTTTGGGTCAACAAGCCCCGCCGAGACAGGTCTACATCAACTACGGACCAGCAAGCCTCTCTGAGGCAGGTCTGCATCAACTTCGGATCAATATGCCCTAAGGGCCGATCCGCATCAACTTTGGTTAATGCAACCCCAAAGATTGGCCAGCATCCAATTTCAGGCCAATATGTCCTAGGGAGCGGTATACATTAGCTTTGGCCAGCATGACCCTAAGGGTTGCTCAACATCAACTTCAGATCAAAGTGCCTCGCCGAGGTAGGCCTACATCACTTTTAGACTGGTGGGTCTCACTGAGACAAGTCTGCATCAACTCAGTTGTCTGGAAAGCAATGAAGTAGTGAGGTGCAGTCCTACAATGATCTCCCCATGTCATGAAGACTCAGGAGCAAAAAAAGGAAACGACGACAAAGGGCACGGACTGTCCGCCTCCGCCTCCGGCTTTGACGAACGCTCCGTGGGGGAAATTTGTTGCACCTGTAATTCATCCCAACAAAAATCGACATGGCTGCCATGTTACCCTCGCATTGGTCGAGGTATAATTATATTCGGCGTATCGCCGTTTTATGGGATATCTCCACCCACGGGTTTTAACATGTGACATATCGCCACCCCGCAGAGTATCTCCATACACTTAGGGCTCCATAGCCCACATATTGCGGGGCTCCATAGCCCACATATTGAGGAAGTTGTAGACCCCTCGCAACAAAAGGGGTGATCGAGCACCAAACTAAACCCACCACGATTGTTAGGATCGTGTGGTTCCGAGAAAATCTCTACGGGATAAAACTTCCCCTTCTTTGGACGTGCAACTACGGATAAAGGAAGCTCTTACAAGAGAAAGGAAGGCAGACTTGCTTAACTACAAACGGTCCCTCCCAGTTTGGTTGCAGCTTGGACCTAGGACCTCCTGTTCGGATGAATTTTCATTTCAAGACCATATTACCAATTTCAAATTTTTGTTCAATGACCTTCTTTTGAAAATGATGCGAGACACGTTTTTGATAAACAGAGACATGATTGGCCGCGTTTAACCTCTTCTCGTCTAAGAGTTCCAGTTGGACGAGTAACGTCTCTCGACGTTCGTCGAGATTAAGGGGACCCCTAATGAGTTAGTGATAGGAGGCTCACCCTTGATTTTTAGGTGTTACGATTCTTCCTCGAGGTTCGAGGGTGCTACGCAAAGATTCTTAGCTTCCAACTAGCCAGGTCGAGTGTTTACTTGGCATTTGGTATACTTTCTGTTGGACTGGACTCTATTATAGTTAGTTGTTTATTTCTGTTAATTGTTGAATTATCCTTTCTTATTACTTATTTCTATGTACACCATACCTATCCTTTTTAGCCCTTCTGAGCTCTCCGGCTCGAGGGCGATGGGCCAGGGTCCAAATGGTGTCGGGTCATTCCTGATATCCGGATCTTTGGTTGTTACAAGGGGTCCACTCGTGCTATCACTTCTCTTCAACCTCGGCTATGAACTTATCGAGGAGTCCTCGTTAGATGAGGTCCTCGATATCATCCTTGAGTTGGATGCAGTCGGCGGTATCATGGCCGTGGTCGTGGTGGAAGCGACAATATCTCCTCCTGCTTCGCATCCTCGGGTCGGACTTCATCTTCGGCGGCCACTGGAGGAAGGGTTCCTCACGGATCTCCATGAGGATCTGGTAGGGGGCATGTAGTGATGGTAACTGCCCCTCTCCTTATGTTTCGAGCAGTCGCGGCTCTATTAGTCTCGCCGCTCCCGCTCGTTCCACCCCTCTCGAGGCGAGTCAATAGATTTCTTCCAGTCGGGCCACTCTGTTCTGGTCGGGTGGCCAAGGGCTGTGGTATTCTCCTCGCATCTTGCGTGCTCTTGTACCAGGGTAAGGTGGTCCGTCAGGGTAGTGGGGGCCTCAACTCTGAGAGATCATCAGAGGATGGAGTCCTGGGTCCCTTGCGTCAAGGCGGTGGTGGTGATGCTTACGTCAAGGTGGGGTATCTGGAGCACCTCCATTCGGAATCAGGACATGTAGTCCCAGAGTGTCTCCTCTCATCCCTGTCTGATGGCGAGTAGGCTGATAGCAGATTTGGCTTCCTTGTGACAGCCAATAAAATTCTCCTTGAATAGCTTCTTCAGCAATTGGAAGTAGGTGATGGTCCCGGCCGGCAGGGACTCAAACCAAGTGCGGGCATTTTTTCGAAGGGTGGTGACGAATGACAGGAATTTCACAGCGTCTGAAGCTCAGTGGAACACCAGGTTGGACTCAAAACTGTGCATATGGTCGGCCAGGTCAGTGGTGCCGTCGTAGGGGGTAAAGGATGGCAGTTGAAATTTCGGAGGGATGGGAGCCTCCATAATCTCCCTGGAAAAGGGAGCGTGGAAGTCGAGGTCATCGTCGATGAGGCCGCGAGTTTTGGCGGCGAGCAGAACGTCAACCAGGTATCGGTCCTTGTCCTCGATCTTGTCCATGCGCCGCAGTCGCTGCGCCATCTCTGGACTGGAGGGGAGTGGGCTGCGTGCTCTTGATGCGGGCAAGTTGCGCAGTCGCCGGGTCCACACGGTAGAGGCATGGGACCCCTCCCTCACTCGAAGGGAATCCGCGACGGTTCGGGGGGGGGGGGGGGCCCCCGGGGGGTGCTGGTTCTCCTTCATAAGAGTCTCAAGAGTCACCTCTTGGACTTCACCGACGGGAGGATCATTGTTGATCGGCTCCGCATTGACAGGGGTGGCACGCTCCTCGGTGGGAACTTCTTCTGCTTGTGTGGACGCCTGAGGTCCGACAGAAGTGCGGATGTGGTAGACTGGAGCCGACAGTGGAGGCGGATGATGAGGCCTCCTAAGGTGAGATATGGGTTGGTTCAGATTGTCGGTTTGAATCTCAGGTTAGTGTCCGGTAGTATAACACGCGAACACCCTGGCTGCGTCGTTGAGGAGCCTGACCGTCCTCCTTTTCTGGGAGCGCCTCTTGGGGTAGACAGGTGTCCCCAGCCTATCAAAGACCAAGGTACTCTGTGGAGGAGTCTCCATCGTGGCATCTGCTTGAGGAGAGCTCGGGGCTAGATGTTGGTGGGGCCCGAAACGAGCCTGTCTCTGCTTCCACCTATCTGTGTGAGAGGTGATGAAGGGTTGGGCGTCGCCAGATGACGCGACTGCGGGGTCA
Source organism: Amorphophallus titanum (assembly GCA_024336825.1). NCBI lineage: Eukaryota > Viridiplantae > Streptophyta > Magnoliopsida > Alismatales > Araceae > Amorphophallus > Amorphophallus titanum. Next base: position 6,239,234 of record JANBPO010002596.1, read on the forward strand.
GTCGCACCTTGCTTGGTGCGACGCCTTATAGCCCAAAAGGGGTTGTTGAGGCGTGCTCTCCGGACAGCTTGAGCTTCCTCCGGGGTGACCCAGATCCTTCTCAAGTTCAATTGCTGGTCTCCCTCATCCTTGTTCCTCCGACGGGACTTGGGAGCTTGAGTGTCAGACTGCGCTGGTGCTTTTGGGCCGTCGTTGAAGCGTCCGCCCACTTAAGTTCTGCCTTATCTTTCGGCGTTCAACGTAGGAGGCTAAAGCGGTTGGTAATGGGGACCGTAGGGATGATCCATTCTGGAGGAATAATGGGTTCACCCCCATCCAGGCGAATTCGTAAGTCTCCGACAAGAATGGTCTTGCTAGAGTTGCTGGTGGTAGCAACGGGTCACTTGCCTTTACAGCAACGGTGGTGCTTCTTCTGGGGAGTGGAAGATGACTCTGCTCCAAGGTGGTAGGCTGAGAAAACCCAGCCTGCGGGAGCTGGTGGCACAAGGCCATTCATCGGGAATATCGGGATAGGCCCCCAAGACGCGAAGTCTGTAGTGAAGGCTGGCGGCTGGGTGGCTCGAGAGTAGGCTTTCACCCGGGCCGACAGTAGTGTTGCGGACGCTCCCCGCGATGTGCCCGTGCCCGAAGTTGTCACTGCAGGGGGTACCGAGATGCTGGTGACCTGAGGTCTTGAGCGTGAACTAGGAGCTGGCAGGACCGGAAGGCGCGATAGAGGGCACTCAGTCCATACCGAGGTCAACACATCCCACAAAGGCAAACCCGTGATGGGGATCGACGTTGTCTGATTATGGGAGGAATGCCCCCGAGGTGTAGCCGAGAGATCCGATGCCTGACGCGGACCACTCATAACAGACGTCGTCCGCGGGAAACCCCAGAGTTGTACATCTGGTCTGGATGCTAGGACGCCTCGTGCTAGGGGTTAGGGACCCGGGCGAGGTGGTCACGCTTCGACGGTTCAGGTCGGAAGGCCCGAATGGGGTGCTGAGGAGCCCTGCCCCCGGGCTAGGAGTCCCGTGTGGGGAGCTGGCTTGGTGGGAGCTCGGGATTGATGGCCCGAGCAAGGTGTTGAGGAGTCGAACACCGTAGGGTGAAGACCCACACTGGAAGTCGGCATGGCTGGGGCTTGGGGCTGGAGGCTGGGGCTCGGGACTAGAGGCCGGAGCGAACTGCAGGACTGGAGACCGGAACCTAGGATGCAAGGCTTGCATCGGAAGCCCGTAGAGACTGGGCCCGGGGCTGTTTCATTCCGTAACATAACGCATCATGTCTGGTCCGTTATGTACATAACGCCCCTAGAGGAGTGCGTTATGTTCGCTTTCGTGGCTTGGTGCTTGACGCACCCTTGTTGGTCCGTTAAGCACTATAACGCCCCTGGGCAGGCGCGTTATAGTCTGTTTATCGTTGGGGGTGACGGACGGCTAAGTTGGACCATCCATTCTCCCCCGCACAACTGTGAGTCGGTTGTACATCCGTGAGTGGCCAATGATGGACCGTTCATCGTCTGAGGCCTAGACGGTGATCTTTCGTGCCGATTCGAGTCCCGGGTGAGCCAACCTCGATCCACGAGTTGACCCGTGGTCTGACTGATGCTGGGCATCATGTAGGGACCAAGTGTGGGGCACCGTGAGGGGTCCCAGGATGTGGCGTCTTCGGCTTACGTCACTATGAGTCGGTGTTGTATGAGGAGCGATCCTTGTACTCATTTGCTTTCGGAGTCGATTTTCGTGACTTGAGAGTCTACCTTCCAGTGACCTGTTGTAACGACCCAGAGCTCAGGGAACCGATAATCCGATAATATCGAATTACCGCTACCAAGAACTGGGGACGCCACCCAAGAAGCTGATGAGGCCCCGGAAGGGTTAGTGGAGTTTGTCGAGGAGTAGTACAACGAATTGGGATTACAATGCATAAATTAATTTAAACAACAATTAATAATTAAGTGTAGAAGTAATTTAAACTGACAGCGTGATAAATATATACAATAGTACAAAATTTACAATTGTACAAGTCCCACAACTGAAAGAAAGGTCCACAAGTACAACTACATGGGGCATACCCCGGTGAAATGTACAGAAAGAGGACAGACCGACTACTGCTGGTGCACTAGACACAACCGTCCAAAAGCTCGGAACACACGGTCCGAAAGTCGAGGCTGCCCACCTGCAAGTAGGAAGGGTGAGTCACAGCTAGACTCAGTAGGGGTCACGCGGATCCCTACCTCGCAACTAAACATACAGGCATGTAAATATAGAAGCAATTAAGGCATGCTTTTAACCAATACGTAGGCAGATGGCATAATTACACACAGATATAGTAAAGCTGTAAAACTACCAAACAGTGTAACGGCTAATCTATATGCCAATTAATCTATATGCCAATACAATATAGATATAACGTCAAAAACTAACACCACCAACAGTAGAAAGCTAAGCTGGCCCAGTGATAGGAAAGGGAAGAGACACACTAGAAGTGAGAGACCAGACGTGTCCACTAACGACTTACACTATGCCTTAAGCAACTCGCAGGTCAGAGAAACACAACCAGCGAGAGGCGTAAACAGTATCGAACAAGAACTAGTTGGAGTGACACTCATCAGCGTCAGTCCTACCGCCTTCGACCACATGTGCACACACTGACTCCTGCCTAGAGTCAGGTCTCTAGTTAGTTTTTCTCTCCCGTAGGACGCAACGATAATCGCAGGGGCCCACGATAACGAGCTTAAGAACCGTCAATGGGAATCACCCCTCGACCTTTCCCGGGTGGAATGACACCCTCAGTTGCAGGGCTACGACTAGTGGCTCCATCACAAGGAAAGAGAAAGTTACTCCATTGAGGTATAAAATAACGCCATCATTTTATGAAATAATTTAAACACGGTGAATATGCACTATTAAATGCATTAGGAACAAAACATGTTCTTTCTAGAATGCCAGAAAGCATAACGGACCAAGCTGGGACTGTTACCTTACATAACGGATCAAGGCAGGGGCGTCATACATTGGATTTTTTGATTTTCACACCGTGACGAGAACGTGTTGGTCACGTTAGCCGTGTTCTCAATGTAACACGCTATATCGTGTGACCGTGTTCATCGACGGTGATGAATAGTTGGGTGGTTAGGAATGTGGTCCAAGTGTTGGACGCGATCCTAGAGAACGCGCTCAAGGCCTACACCACGATCTTGAAGAATGCACTTGAGTCTTCCACCGCGTTCTAGTATTAATGCGCTGTAGGCTATGGCCACGTCTATTAACGCGACACTAGCTTGTGCCACGTCAATGCGTTGATGTGCAGTAATGGTTGGACGCGTTTTGCTGGCATCGCGATGCATCCTTTGGATGCGTTCACCTTCGTGACGCTGGTGTGCATCGCGTTCATGTCTTTTGTTTTTGGGGTTTTATGTGAGTTGTCTCGGGCTCCTGTGAACCCAGGATTCAATGCCTTGTTGGCATTTGACTCGATGGATGCCTTGAGTGTTCCGTGATAGTCATATCTGTGTGTCGAGGGATCCCGAAAGAGTTGTCTCATCATGAGCAGCATTCGGTGTTTTTCTCGTGTCTATTGGCTTGGCTTCGACCTCTTGGTTAGCCTATTGTACGTGGATGTCGTGGACGTCCTATGAGGATTGTGACCGTGTTATAGGGTGTTCGAATGTGCCATTGCACCAAGTAGTAGTTTTATATGATTTCATGGGTCATTATGGTTTCTGGTCAACCCGGTTGTGACCCAATGGTTGACACGTGATCTCGTGAGTGTCTCAGTTATCCTGTATGGATCAAGACTTTGGTTTTAGGCGCTTGGAGGTATCATCTTATCTCGATTTACGTGCCTATCTAGTCTGAGGGCTTTGATGTTCCCTCATGTGCCGTGGTTTATGTTTTATCGTACGATTGGCTTAGGGACTAGGCTGATTAATGGTATGTTGCCGTGATGTGTGACGATCTTGACCCGAGTTGTATGACTCAAGGATCATTATGTACAGGTCTAGTTGTCTATCCTAAGTCAGGCGGCTGTTTGGTGTGCTACCTTGTGTTTCATAGTGCTTGAGACAGGCCAGTGTTTACCCTATTTGTACTTTGATGTTTCTTTCGGAGAGTCTACGTGTCTAGTGAGCCTCCACTAGTCGTAGCCTGACGACACTTGGTGTCGGCCCACCTGGGAGTGGTGGCGGGGCATGTTCCCGAGAGATGATTTTAAGGATAATTTTGGTGGGCTCCCTTGCTTTGCAGTAGCATCCAACTGGGGGAGAAAACTAGCTACATGCCTGGCTCAAGGCATTGGGCTTGTGTGTGCACACTTAGTCAGAGGCGTTTGGACGAGCACTAACGGGCATGACCCTGACTAGTCACTCGTTACTGTTGTTCCTTACACTTGGTATAGTGTCTCAGTCACCGTGTTCGAGGTAAGTGTGAGATGCTTGAGACGCAGTGTAAGATGTCAGTGGATGCATCTAGCTTTGCTTCTAGTGAGGAGGTGCTTCTGTCACATGACACGTGACTTGTGATTTTGTGGTTTTGTGACTGGTTCTTCGTCATGGTTGACGTTGTATTTTGGGCAGCCTGTGACTGGCTTTACCGTGGCTTGTGTAGCGGACACGACAGAGAGGTCGTATGTGTGCCGGTGTTTGGGTTAGTGTTATATGAATCCTACACGTCTATTGTAGCATGACATGTTCTGGCAATGTAATCGGGTTTCCATGAGTTTAGTCTGGCCACTCCCTACCAGGTGTGTGGGAAGTTGTGCCTTTCCCGATTTGGAGTAGTTCATATTTTTTAAAAATCCACGCACCCCTCTCTCTCCTATCATTTCTCTCATCTCACTCTCTCTCTTCCTCTCGATTCTCTCTCTCTCCCTCACACGTTCTCTCTCCTCTCTGCCCCTTTCACTTGATTTGCGGCTCATTCGGCCTCGGGTCGACACGTGGGAGGCACCGATGGGATGGGCTCGACGCGAGGATCGTGTCGGTACCCTTCATCCCTCAGATCGTGGAGCGTGGAGACAGGTGCGAGCGGAAGGACGGTGTGGCCCCCGTCGCCCGATCTGCACCGATTTGCGGTCTTCACCGAGCAAGAGGTAGGGGAACGAATTCCTCGTCTTGCCAGGAACCCGTTGACGTTACATGCGTCGCCATCCGTCGCCATTTTTATCATTTTCTGTGTAAAACTCTATTTTATGGAATTTTGAGCTAATTTCTCAAAATACGTTCCTCTCTCAATTTCTGGTCCAGGCGGTCGCTGATCGAAGCAGGGGAGGTACCGTTAGATTGGTCACGTCGTAAGGATCGCATTGGCGCCCATCTTCTCTCGATCCGCGGAGAGTGGAGCCGAGTCGGGCCGAGAGGTGCCGCATCACCCTCTCACCGGATCGGCATCGAATCGCTATTCTCATCGTAGTCTAGGTAGGGGGATGGACTCTTTGTCTCGTTAGGACACCGCCGGTACCACATGCATCGTGGTCCGATGCCCTTTACCTCATTTTTCATGTATGTTTCTGTTTAGTCTATTTTTAGTCCTTTATGCTTGGAATCGTCTCCATGGGCATCGTCTTTTATTTCTAGTGGCATGTTTAGGTATTGAATGTTGTTATGGCATGGTAGAGTAGTTTAGAATCACTTTTCCCCGCGTCCCCCGTCGATTTTAGTTGATCGGGAGGGGGTTCGATTTCGAACTCTGGAATCTTGAAACCCAATCGACATAACGTGCCTACCCTGGCGCGTTATAGTCATTTGGCGTGCCTGTATAGGTGTGTTATTTTCTCTTGTGGCGGTCTCCCTTAGGTCCGTTATAGTCGTTTAACGCACCGACATGCGTGCGTTATATCATGCATGAAACTGTGGGTTTTCTGTGGATTTCTGAGTTCGGGTGCTTTTAACGCCCCTGTGCTGGTGCGTTATATCCCCTATTTAAACTGTAGACTCCGATCGTTCTGGTGAGCATAACGGGCCATGGGAGGCACGTTATGTTACTATAACGTCCCACCCTTGGTGCGCTATAGCCCTTGTCGGTCGTGTTGTGTGCCTGTTGACTTTAACGCCCCTACACCCGTGCGTTATAGTCCTATAGCACGTCTACCCGGGTGCATTATAGTCCCGGTTGACTATGAATTTTTATGAGTTCTGTGGAGTATAGCGGTCCTAACCCAGTCCATTATAGTATGTAACGGGGTGGTCCTGATCCGTTATATACCTGGAGATTTCAAAGGATTGTTTATGTAATTTCTAATGCATTTCATGATTCATACATGCCATGTTTAAAGTATTTTGTACAGTGTTGTATTATTTTACATCCCAAGAGAATAGCTTTCTCTTTCCTTGTGATGGAACCACTAGTCGTAGCCCGGCGACATCTGTGTCGGCCCATCGACGAGAGGTGGCGGGGTGTTCCCATTGTACGGTTATTTAGTTAGTTTTCGTGGGCCCTCTTGCATAGGCAATAGCGTCCTACTGGGAGGGAAAACTAGCTAGAGGCCTGGCTCAAGGCGATGAGTCAGTGTGTGCACACGTGGTCAGAGGCTTGGACTGACGCTGACCTCTCTTCCCCTCATTCTTCTCCTCTCTTTTTCTCTTCTCCACCTTAGAGGACGGCGGAGCCCTAGCCACCTCCATCCCCTTCTCCTTCTTTCTCCTTCTTCTCTTCTTCCTCTTCTCTCCTTCTCCCTTTCTCTTCTTCTACTTCTCCTCTTCTTCCTCTCCGACACCGTGGAGAGCTGTCGGTCGGGCGTGTCGTTGACGGGAGCGTCGGGTGTGTCGAAGAAGGTAGCTGCTAGGCGTGCCGGGGTAGGGCTTCACTGAGTGTACCAGGTAGAGGGGACGCCAGGTGCACCGGAGAAGGAGGCACAAGGGCGTGCCGGGTAAGGCCCACCCTTCGGGTGTGTGTCGGGGAAGAAGGGCGCGGAGTGTGCCGGGTGGACTCCCCTTGAGGTGTGCCGGAGGAGGCTACCATGGGTGTACCAAGCAGGGCATGAGGGAGTGTACCAGGGAGAAGCTCCAGGGGCGTACCAGGTAAGGGGGCCAGGGAGTGTGCCGAGCGAAGCTCCCTCGGGGGTGTGCCGGGTGAGGGCACCAGGGAGTGTCGGGGAAGACCAGTGCAGGTGTGCCGGGGAAGAGCATCCAGGGGCGTACCAGGGAAGACCACTACGGGTGTGCCGAGGAAGACCACCGCAGGTGTGTCGGGGAGGAGCACCCAGGGGCGTACCGGGCTGCGGGGGATTTCTTCAACCGGAGGAACATCTGGTGTCGCCCTTGGGACACACCGTGACTTTGTTAGGGCCGTCACTCCTTGTGGACGCGCACCCATACTTTTCCCTTACGCCTCCGGCCTAGGGGATACTCTGTCAAAATTTCGTCAGAACTTATTGATGTCTTGTTCATTTCGACTGTAGTATAGCCCCTTCATAGTTTTCCTTCCTTTGTCTCTGCTTGGGACCTGTTCTGACTTTGCATGTCTTGCACCTTGCAGATAAATGGCTGCCCCAAGTGGTTCTTCTGCTCCTGCTGCCACTGGTGCCAGGTTTGCTCCTCTGCTGGTCGTGCCAGTGGTCACATGGCTCAACGTCAAAGACTTTGACCGTGAGCACGCTGAAGTGGCCTCCTTGGCTGAGCCGTCAGACTCCGAGACAAACACTATGGAATTCAGCCGAGTTGCCCAGACCGACAGTGGCTTCACCTTCGATCGGGCCGGAGATTATCGGAAGGACCACCCCAAGGACAAGCACCTAATTCATTTCTTGAGGCACTTCTGTCACCAGGACAGGAGGGACCTCCGGGTCGCGAGGGATGTCGAGCATGCGATTCTACAGTCTTAGGACAACTTATTGTACAGTGTTCCCAGGAGCATCCCCATGTACTTAGTGGGAGAAGCAAGGGAGTGGAAGCCTGTGTTGGGGATAGAGGCGGTGCTGCCAACAGAGGAGAAGCTAGTACGGGCTCTCGACTTCATTCCGGCCCGCTGGGACACATCTACTGGGCGGGTCCACCAGGAGCAGCACTGCTTCGGACTATTTCTGGCTCCACTGAAGTGGGGGTACAGGAAAGAGTCCTTCCTCCTGGACTGCCTAGCCATCCGCTTTAAGCATGAGCTGGCCCTGGGCTGGTTCGCGGAGTTGAAGGTACAAGATGCACACACCTTCCGGGAGGGAGCAGTGGAGTTCACAGAGTATGTGCTATTCAACGACGCTCCGTTGCTTATTCGGGCCGGCATCTACCATAGCATCTACGCCTCCCGGTATAGCTACCCCATCTCCAAGGGCCTCTGTAGCGCCCGTGATTTAATGGATCCTTAACGAGTCGAGTCTTGCTTCCCGACGCGGCCTTCCCCGGCGCGCTAATTGCTTCCCCGGCGCGGCCTCCCCGGCGCACCATTTGTGGCGCCGAGGAACCCCCCTTCGTATAAACAAGAGAGAAATACAAGAGGAGAGGGGGGATTTTTTGGCAAAAAAAAAAGAAACAAGCAAAAGAACGGGGGAGAGAGAAAAGCTTGGAAAAGAAGAAAGGGGGAGGGAGGTCTTCCACGCTGGTGGCCGGTTAGTCTGACCAAGTTCGGAGTCGGAGACGAAGAAGGCGACCCTCTGTTTGCTGAGAGGAGTTTTAGGTGGGTTATCGCGATTCTCTCCGGCGTTCTTCCCCTCCTATTTTCCCTTTCCATTGCAATGTAAGAGAGAGGTGGAAGAGGGGCAATGATACGAGCCCATCTTCCCCTCTCTTCATCTCCCTATCTCCCCTCTCCCTGTAAACTTCCCTGTAAGCAATGGAAGGTGTCCGTGCGACAACGCCGGCGCCGAAGGATGTCCCTGTGCTTTACCTGTGAATGCGAAATGAGTATATGTGTGCATATTTGTATATATCAATAGTTTAAAGGGTTTAATGGCTTATCTCCTCTTCTGCACCACCTGTTCTTCGTGTTTTGCCTTTGTGGTCACCAACACGGCGCCGTGGCTTGTTGTCCTGCTTCCCCTTTGTTCTCTATTTCTGTTTGCGCGAATGATCACCTCATTGCGTGAACTACCTCATGAATGTCTCCCCAACGCCAATCATGCCCAGCCATGCAAGAGGGCTATATCAACCTTTCCCTCCAACTTCTCTACTATTCTACAATGTGAACCAGGGAGAATGAGGTCCCCTTCTCACGACGCGACACTATTTTCTGAGTCCCTCTGTGATTAGCTTAATACTAACACACTAACACTCGTCTGTGCCGAGTCATTTTAACTGTCCCGACAGTGAATCGTGGCGGTTTCAGGAAAGGAGAACATTCCCATCGTTTGGCTACAACGCCATCGTGCCCGTGGGATCCGCTTGTTGATGGCGAACCTCTCACGGACAATCGGGCGAACATTTAATCGGGTTAATCCCAACAGATTTAAATCCACGGTCCTTAACGGACTTCGTGGTGGCCGTGAGATGGGCGCCCCTTGTAGGCTAGCCTCGGGGTTTCCCTCTCTAACCGGTCGTCCCGACTTAGACGGAGTATCGACTCGAGTTACGTGCCCCTCGTAGGCTTGCCCTTGGGGTCTTCGCTTCCATTGTGAGTCGCGTTACTCGTCTACGCTCACCCACTAATTCGGTGCCCCTAGTAGGCTAGCCCTCGGGGATTTCCCATCCACTCGGGTTTCGCCGGCCGCCATAGTGCCACCTAACTTTTTAGGGGTTGCTCCGTTACGGGAGTACTCCCCGCTTCTCCCCGACACGTCCTCCGGGATGGGGAGATGCTTCCAAATTTTTAACTCGAATAAATAAATAAGCCACTTAATGAACTTTGGCTCGAGCCAGCCCGACACGGAACAATCGCCGCGCTGGAGTATGAACCTCGCGCGAGCTCGCGATTTGATCGTCGGACTATCCGGGACTGACTCGATGCATAACAAACTTAATGAATAATTGAGTGTTTCTGAAATATTTGAATAAACTTGAAAATAAGTCCGACGAAGCTCGTTTCGCGTGAAACAGAGTTAAATCGGCGCCATGATTCACCGGCACGCCTTGAAGCGACGCGCCCTTAACCGGCACACCCTTAACCGGTGCGCCCTCAAGAGGCGCGCCATTTCAAAGCCCCCTTCTCACTCTTGCCATTGCTCTTGATCATTCACGACTGTTAACTGCCACGTTCCGAACAATCGACACGTTCCGTTGCTATCGGTTCGGGGCGTGACAACGCATCTCTGGGGAGACCTAATGTGTGATAACCACGGGTAAAGGCCTCCAGGCTGCTCCTCAGAGCCTCCGTTGTCGGCAAGGGGTCGACCCGGATCAGTTGCTCAAGACCCTAGAGAAGCCAGCCAACTGTATCGGCATCTGCCAGCACCATCCTAGGCTGAGGGGTGTCAGGCCACTCAACTCCGAGGGCAGGGAAGTCCGCGAGCACCTCTAGAGCCTCTCTCAAGGGAGGCACGGAAGCCACGAAGAAAAAAATGGAATAAGTGCTTGTTCCTAATCAAGAGGATAGGCACGGAAGCCACGAAGGACGCGGCAGGGTGGTATACCTGAAACTATTTCGTGTGTAGGAATAATTGCAGAAGTATGTTCCTCCCCAATGACCGGGGAGGGAGTGTTCATGGGGACTAACGCTAGTCCACCGGGCGGTGCATCTGTAGCCCAGCTCCCTGCAACTCAAACAACAGCATGTATTCATGACTATCCATGTATGAAGTGGCATACAAATAATGTTAAGCTCCAAAGGACAGCTGTGTACCTATCTCACCAACATCGCCTCCTTCAGTTATGCTAGGAGGGATGGACTCTGTACCGAGGACCCCGTCAAAGTCAGCTGGCTCACTCACAAGGGGCGGCCTTGCCTCACAGTGAGACTCTTTTGTCTCAGGGATCTCAGCCGCCGACTCTAAGGAAGGAGAACCTATGAGACAGATATGAGGAAATGGTTAATACCATAAACAAAATGTGCATACAAGCTGAGTTGTTCAGTGGCGGACGCAAGGAATACCTGCAAGTTTGGGGTCCACTGGTAAGGTGCTATGGCCGAGGCTACACCGACCCTCTGGCGGGCCCTGAGGAACTTCCACTCTCGAGGAAGCCCCATTAGGTTGTTGTATGCCATCCTCGACAGCCTGGCCTATCGCTATTCACATAAACAAAACGACATGTATTAGTTAACTCAGCAATGAAGCAATAATGATATGCAACACAAGTCCACAGATTTCTTAACTGAAGGATTAGCCACGTTGGCCTTGCCGATACAAGTACAAGGGGAATTCCCGAGTGGAAGTGTTGGTGTTATGATATCAGGGTCCCTCGGCACTGCGGTTTCAACACCCGCCACCTCCAGGGCCTTTGTAGTTTTGGCAGCATCACCACAACTCAGGAGATCCATGAATGAGTCGGATTCCATGAGCTGTGCGAATTCCTCCATAGAGCTGGCCAGGTCAACTCCTATTCAATGATGAACCATATGAGCCAAATAGATCTTTACAAGAAAAGGTCAGGCGAAAAAAGCAAAAATGCATCTACGCTTACCGCAAGCATCCACCAACTCTCCATCTTCCCGGGAGTCAGATGGGGTTGAGGAATTTCTCCCGCCTGGAGAAAAGCTCGAGGTCTTAGCACCTGAGGAAGAACTTAAACTCCCTCTAGAAAGGGGGTCAGAAGCCGCAGACCTCCCACTCCCAGAATTGGAGCCACTACCAGAAGTGGATCCGACATTATCTCCCGTTGTTAAGATAGGAGTAGCATCAGGGACTCCTGCATTACCAAAGTACACCACTAAAGAATTGGTGATTTCCAATTCTTCATGTATCAATGAAGAGGTAGGGCTGAGTATATTACCTGAAGAGTGGTGACCAGGGGCCCCTGTGGCGATAGGCGAGGGGGAGCCATCCATTACCGGTGTATAATCATCCGTGGGAGAGATCAACTCTTCAAAGTTGAAAACACTATTCGGCATAGGCTCATCCAGACACATCCGCCCCCGCAGAGGCATTTGCGTGGGGAGGAGAGAAACTCACGCCGATCCTGGCCTCCGGAGGAGCTACATTAGGCAAAGCAAAGCATGTCCATAACATTGTATACAAGTCTAAGGGCAGCAAGTATCAAAATATGCCACTCACTGGAGACAGCCTCAATCACGAGAAACTCTTCCTCGAGTCGAGGGCAGGACGGAGACCTCGCGTCACCTCCGGGACTCTCAGTGCGAAGTCTCTTTGCTGCAGTTGTATCCCTCTCCGGCCCTGTATCGGGAGGACCCTCCAATGGGCCAGCACCGACCACCCGAGCAGCTCCACCTGCAGTCATCAAAAAAATGGGTATAACACATGTTCCACACTATGAAGAATATACATGCACATGGAAAGGCCAACAAAGGAGATAATTACCTGTGATCTCTATCAGTCTCACGGGCTTCAAAATTATCTGCTCCGGTTCCAATCGGAGGACATGGGCTGCTGCCTTGGCAATCTCATAAATGGCAATGGGAGTCGCCACCATCTCCAGACCTGACATATACTCCAACGGGCCCGCACAACCCACGACGTTGATCACGTGGGCCCTCCACTCTGTAAAAGTGCTGCCCCCGAGTGCTCCCTCGGGTATCGGCTGGGACAACTGAGACTTCCTCCTCACCCCGCAAGACACCTGCAAGTCTTCCCACCAAGAATAGACCTTTGAAGGGCCTGGGGTTGCCCCTGAGGTAGAGGAAGGAGGAGCTGTAGATGTTGTTGTTGGTGTGCCCCTCAAGGGCTTCAAAGCCCCATTATACTGGCTCCTGTCAACAGGAACCGTCAAACCTTTTTCTCGCTACCACTCCTTAATGTCACTCACGGCCCGGGCAACCCCTAAAAAATGGGATCTAATGAAGGCTGGGTCCACAAACAAAAGAGGCAGATCCTCCTTCCTCAGGCGCTGCTCCTCAGCGACTCGAATGGCATCACAGTGCTCCCGAAAAACATTGTTGGCTTTGAACCACCAGCGTGCATAATGCACGTCAAACTGGCCTCTGTGCACTTGCTCCGGAATAGGGTGCCCTTGTTTCACCTCACGGCAGAGAAAGTCCTGCCATGCTGCTGCTACTAACTACACGTCCTTGTGCTGGTACAGTTGAAGGGCTAGAGGAAACTTTACACTCGAAGGGATGCCCTGATCATACCCAAAATTTCTGACGAACCGATGTGGGTAGTAGGGCTCAAGTATAGCTGTGCTAAAGCGCCGGTAAACTAGCACACTGGGGCGGATGCATATAACCCACTCCACTAGGCCGTGGGGGAAGGGTAAAGCATGGGAAGACACTTTGCTAACAACATTGCCTCCCTCCTGCCCAACATAAGGGCGAGAAAGTAGGAGAAGTAGTCAAGGGCTAAGCCCTCTCCTCTCCTCATTAGAACAAAAGACAAGGCCCGCCGGGCCCCTACAAGTGGAACCATGGCATCCTGTGACAGCTGTCCTATGAACAAAAAAATCAATGGCGTCGCCGAATAGTCAACTGGAGTCCTCTGGGAGAGCTCTGGAAACAACCACCATGCCCATGCACTCAAATAATGAGTGGGCAGCATAATATTCTTCTCCCGCGGCGATGAGTGAGAAGACAAAGTCCCAAGTGAATGGTAGATATTCGCCAAGGCTGCTGGAGCAATCGCAAGTCTCGGACCACATGCCAGTACGTAGGCTGGATAGATCACCTCGGGCAGCAAGACCTCGTCCTCTCCATGGGGAACTACAAAGCTGGCCAGCCAATAGGCTAAGTAGGCGGCCATATATGTGATAGGATGTAGCCCCCTTGAATTCCATCCTTGTGTCGGTGCAGGCAAATGGTGCGGATGGGAAAGAATGTCTACTCTGACTTCTCCGCATTCTTCCCAAGTAGTGCCAGACTGAGCAAACTCCTCATGGAACAAGAAAGGGCCACTGTAAAAATGACTCACCCATGCGTTCAAAGTCACCCTCGGGGTGCGAGGCGTCCAGTCCATGCCAACGCGAGCCAGATCCCTCCAGGTCTTCATCAAGAATCTGAAACAAAATGGCATAGTATATCGCCCAGTGCCGTCAATAGAGCTAAGGTGTAAATCATCAAGTGACAGCTCCTCGTATGGCCTCCCGCAGATCGGAAGACAAAAAATCCCCTGAAAAGCCCAGAGGTCCAGAGAAGTCTTTCCTCCAACAGTGACAAAGGTGTTCCCCCGGCGGTTGAATCTCTCTACCAAAGCTTGTAGCAGGCCTATATGACAAGGGTAGCAGTACAAAGCGGTCGTTACTGCATGACGGATCCCCACCCTGTCCAGTACTGACCGATAGACAGTCAATCTATGTTTTTGGGGTTGTGAGCTGAACTACCGTTTCATCGCATTTTTGGTCGATCCGAGACTGTAGATGCATGCTTTGCCGACTCTTTGAATTGAGCATCCGTACCTTAGGGGAGACTAGCCTTGAGTCTTGCTGGCCCTCTACCAGCAAGGTTCTTGTCCCACACCCTCAACTCAGCATCCCCGAGTCACCCCCGGATCGAGTATGCGCGCCGATGATTGTCCGCTTGCGTAGGCCTCTTGACCTTGTGGTTGTGCTTGCACTCCCAGGCCCAAGGATCATTTGGTCAGTCCCAACTCACCCCTAGGTTGCGTCACATCAGATCTACAGTCGCGACCCCTTCTCCAAACTGTGCGAGCTTGGTCTCAATGATCCACTCGATCATCTGGCGTTGTGCCATGAGGTTCTCTGGCACCAGCGTGTTAGATGGCCGTGGTTGAACCTCGACCAAGGGCATGCCGAACCCAATAATTGTAGGAGTTCGGACTGCTGCCGCTGAGGCGTTAGCACCATTTTACCCACCCAGTGGGGCCAGAGCATCCATTGAAGGCCCAGTGGGCAGCTAAGGACAAAGGTCACGTTCTTGAAGCAAATCTTACAGGAGGGCCTTCAAGTGCTGGTTCTCCTTCATAAGAGTCTCAAGAGTCACCTCTTGGACTTCACCGGCGGGTGGATCATTATTGATTGGCTCCGCATTGATAGGGGTGACATGCTCCACGGCGGGAACTTCTTTCTCTTGTGTGGACGCCTGAGGTCTGACAGAAGTGCCGATGTGACTAACTGGAGCCAACGGCGGAGGCGGATGACGAGGCCTCCTGAGGTGAGATATAGGTAGGTTCAGATGGTTGGTCTGAATCTCAGGTTGGTGTCCGGCGGTATAGCACGTGAACACCTTGACTGCATCGTTGAGGAGCCAGATCATCCTCCTTTTCTGAGAGCGCCACTTGGGGCAGACAGGTGTACCCAGCCTATCAATGATTGAGGTACGCTGTGGAGGAGTCTCCATCATGGCGTCTGCCTAAGGAGAGCTTGGGGCTGGATGTCGGTGGGGCCCGGAGTGAGGCCGTCTCTGTTTCCACCTATCTGTGTGAGAGGCGATGAAGGGTTGGGTGCCGCCAGATGGCGCGGCTGCAGGGTCAGTCGCACCTTGCTCAGCGCGACGCCTTAGTGCCTGAATGATGCGAGACGAGTCAACAAACCTGGGACTCTAGCTCGCGGGTGTCCCTAAGCGAGGGAAACGTGGGACCATGCGCGGTTGAGGTACTAGCTATGAGTCTCGGGTATCGACTTTTTTGCGTGTACTCAGATTGAGTCACGGGACGGGTTTCACTCTCTCGCTCACAGTGGTGATTGAATTGATGTAGCAAGCTAAATTATCCTAGCATGCTCTCTAGCAGTGGCTTATAAAATATATACACGTAAAGCAAGATGCCAAGTAAGGAGCGAACATGATACCTCCACGCTCCGGGCGTGGGGACGATGACCCCGACTAAGGACAGTAACTCCCAGTAAATACAAGTAATCAATAATTACAGAATTACAAATCACTGCCCACTCCACACATGGAGGTAAAAGACTACAAGTGGGGCCTGGGAGGACCATTCATGGGTTAACGGGCAGCAATTTGAGCCGCTCCGATGGTAGCGTTCATCGACAACTATGGGGCCCGCATCCTGGCTGGTTGGCCAAATGGGCCGGGAGTGGTACTACTGCGGCGGTGACTCCTAGAGGGACGATATCTTGGACGGAAGTGTGCTGGTTATCCCGTGGAAGGCGAGGCGGCCGGCCGGGCGATCGACGTGGCTTGCTGTCCACGGACTGGATCTTCTATTTCTGCAGGCTATATAAATGTTATGTGCAGTTAGCAGACGAACTCAATATTAACAAAATTTCGGGTTCATGTTGTGGTAGGTGGTGTGGACGCCCTATGCAGGCGAGGATGTCACCCCACAGCCGTGTGTGAGAGAGGGGGGCGCCTGGTTTCATCGAGACACCATGCTATTCTGTGTGAACCTCCAGGAGTCGCTCTACCACTGCTTAGTTCAGCGGACTTTGGGGTGGCATCAGCCTCCGGTGGTGGTACCAGCAGAGCATGGATCAGATCGAGGACGCCGATGGACTTCGATGAGAGATCAAGAGTGGGCCTCTCTCTACCGTGCCGAGGTAGAGGCGCTGCAGAAGGGACCTTCCTTGGAGCAGGATAGGCGCCTAGGGAGTAGCAAGACCTATCTGGTAGACTATCGAGAGCAGTACGCTGGGCGACTCCACCTTAACATCCGAGTGGTGAGTTAATCTTTTTAGCTTCCTGAGGATGATGTTTTCATTAAAGACCATTGCATCTAATGTTTTCATGAAATTTGGGTATGCAGATGCCGAAAGCTGAGGCCATCCGGATCCTCCAGGATCGGATTGTCATCCTCAATCAGACGATCGTGAACTTGAGGCATGAAGTTCAGGAGCAGGTAAGTCAAAATTAATTGATTGATTTGAGCCTTCGAAGGTTCCTGAAATCTTGACTAACCATTTTCCTCTGGTTCATCAGCGAAGCGAGCTGGCATATGTCCGCATGAGGTCAGGGATGGCTGGGGGAGCTGGACTCTCATCTCAGGCGGACCGCCTAGCGGGAGCCTTTAAACGGGCTGAGGAGAGGGAAGCTGAGTTAGCCGAGACAATGAGGACCGAGCACTCTTAGGAGCAATTCCTTTCCTCTTTTCATCCATCTTTGCCTGACTCATATGTTTGCAAATTTCTTGCAGAAGATAGAGCTAGAGGCTTCCCTAGCCTCTCGACGGGAGCTGGAGGGGCGTGTCGAGGATATGACATGTCACCTCGGAGCGGTGGAGACAATGGAGAGGCTGGAGGGTCGCCTTGCTGAGGCAAAGGAGAGAGAGGCCGAGGCGCGAGCACAGGAGATGGCCATGGCGATACGAGAGCGACGGGCCCTCGACCAGTTGGAGGCTCTGTGACGACGCATGCTACGGAGGTACCATGGTAGAGGCGCTCCAAGGGAGGTAGCAATAGGACACACCACTCCCTCAGAGTCACTACAGATCGGAGGGGATATGGAGATCGCCATGGAGGAGCTCCTAGGGTTGATGCAGTCTCCCCAGGCAGAGCAGAGGGCGATCCAGTCGGTAGCCTCAGGTTCGAGAGCTTCACGGCCGTCAGGCTCATGAGAGAGGAGGAGTAGGGATGAGGGTGAGATGAGTAGCCGACCTCGCATTGATGATGCTCAGTGAGCGAGAGAGAGACAGAGAGAACAAAGTGGATGCAACAACTGACTTTTGTACACTGGGGGTATGCCCCTAGAATCTTGTGTAATCAATGGAATGGATTGGGCATGTTTGACAAATGAGGCTCATTTCTTCAGTGTACTTTTCTTGGCTTGCTTGACGTCATCTTCCCCTTTTCACTTGTTTCAACTACACTTAAAAGGGAAAAAAATTAGTGTAGTTTGATTTTAGCCCCCTACTCGAGATAGATTGCACCCTTCCTCGATGCAGGGTCAGAGGACTAAATCTTACTAACAACATTGGAATAGAAAGTAAATGTGGAATGCACATGCAGACAAGCAAAATGCAAATAGAAAGAAAATATGATCATGCGGCCCATCTGATGTACAAACAGTTAATAAAGAGGAAGGAACTTTTATTTCTATTTCGTGTTGCTTACATGATTTTAAGGGTTGTTCAAAAATAGAACTTGCGAAGTGTTGTTACGTTCCACGTCTGAGGGATGGGTGTTCCTTCCATCGTAGATAGCCGGTACATCCCTTTTCCGAGCATCTCAACCACTTGGTAAGGTCCTTCCCAATTGGGAGCTACCTTGCCTGCCGCCTCTAGTGGTCAAGAGGCTTCAATTTTTCTGAGGACGAAGTCTCCCGGCTGGAAGTGTCTATCTCAGACTCTGGCGTTGTAGTATCGAATGAGGCGCCGTTGGTATTACGTTGCTCAGATACTGGCTATCTCCCGGACTTCATCTGCTAGGTCGAGGTTCTCGAGCAATTTCTATTCGTTGACCTCAGATGAAAAGCGGATGACTCGGAGAGAGGGTTCGCCAATTTCCAACGAAATTATGGCCTCGGTGCCGTATACCAGCTGAAAAGGACTTTCACCGGTTGCCGTTCTGGGTGTCATTCTGTGCGACCATAGTACGCTTGGCAATTCCTCAAGTCAGCTTCCCTTGGCCTTACCGAGCCTAGTCTTGATGCCTTTTAATATGGTTTTATTGGTATTTTCGACCAGCCTGTTCGCCTGAGGGTGGGCAACCGAAGTGAAGTGGTTGTAGGTGCCTAGGTTGGTGCATCTATCTCTGAAGTAGAGAGAATCGAATTGCAGACCATTATCGCTCACCATCACTCGGGGGATGCCATAGCGACAAATGATCGACTTCTAGACGAAACTCCACACGACTGTCTCGGTGATTCTGGCCGTAGCTTCGGCCTCGATCCACTTGGTGAAGTAATCGATGGTGACGATGATGAACTTTTTTTGGGCCTGAGCTATAGGGAATGGCTCGAGGATGTCGATCCCCCATCGAGCGAATGGATAGGGCTCAGTCAGGGTGACAAGCTCTGACACTGGTTGGTGGACCAGGTGGTCGAAGCACTGGCACCAGTCACATTTTTGGACGTATGCTGAGCAATTGCACTGGAGTGTGGGCCACCAGTATCCTTGCCGAAGCAAGATTCTGGCAAGTGACCGCCATCCCTGGTGTGCTCCGCACATGCCTACATGAACTTCTTGCACCGCTCGGCTGACTTCGTCAGTACTGATGCACTTAAGGAGGGGGCCGGAGAAAGATTTGTAGTACAAAGTGTCATCCAGGAGGACGAAGCGCCGAGCTTGGTATTTCAATTTTTGAGCATCCCGTGGGTCAGGGGGCTCTCTAGAGTCTCGAAGCCAAGACAGATAGGGGGTGCGCCAGTCGCTCGCGGAGGCCGAGTCAATGGTCATGAGCTCTGAATCGATGCTTGGCCGCTCTAATTCCTTGAGAAGAACTAATCGTGTACCCTCAGGGTCAAGAGAGGAGGCCAGTCGAGAGAGGGCATCCGCGCGAGAGTTTTCCTCCCGAGTTATCCAGACTACCTCAAAGCCCTCGAACTGTTGTGCCAACCCCTTCACCAGTTGGAGATATTTGATCATTGGCTTTTCCCGAGCCAAGTAATCACCATTGACTTGGCTAGCGACTAACTGGGAGTCAGTGCGAATCCTGACCCTCTTAGCCCCTAACTGTCGGGCCATCCAGACTCCCGAGATAAGGGATTCGTACTCAGAGGCATTGTTGGATGCCTGGAAGTTGAACTTCAAGGCATACTATAGCTCCGCTCCTTCAGGGGACTTAAGGAGGATGCCAGCACCACTCCTGTCACCGTCAAGTGTCATTAATTAATCCTTGAGCTGGTGCTTCCCCACACGTACGTACTTTAACTCATTAATTAATCCTTGAGTTAATTTATAAGATTTTAACTCTCACAGTTTAACTGATG
Source organism: Amorphophallus titanum (assembly GCA_024336825.1). Taxonomy (NCBI): domain Eukaryota; kingdom Viridiplantae; phylum Streptophyta; class Magnoliopsida; order Alismatales; family Araceae; genus Amorphophallus; species Amorphophallus titanum. The sequence goes on from JANBPO010002596.1 coordinate 6,258,964, forward strand.
AGAGTGACCGCAACGGACTACATATTTTCTCAGGGTTTTGAAGAAAAAAAAAGTAAAATTAAGTACTGTCCGAACAAAGGTAAAATTGAAGAAAACTATCCGGGAATGGCTATCAACGATGTTTAAAAGCCCCACCAGAGCAAAGCCAAGTAGAGCAGTCGTCGACGGCGAGACTACAGTGCAATGTAGTGTCCGGAGTGACCTAAAAGTCATGATACGGCGTTAACATTTCTCAAAATAGCGATACGGTATCAGAATAGAAGACGTCGGATCAGCTTAAATTTACGTCTAGGAGAGACGAAGAAGTCCCAAATTTTAGCAAGTCATAGCAAACTTGATGAGACACCCGAGAGGAGGAGTCAACATGCTTCAGACCCAACGGTCACTATGGCATTTCACGATCTTAGACTTGCTACATTCTCGGCATAAATCGGTCCCCAAATTACGATCCGAAGTGGTTTTCTTGCTGACCGTTCAGATTTATGGCGTTTCACGATCTTAGACTTAGTGTTCCAAAGGCCCGCCGACTCATCTTTGGGTCCCTATGTGCGGTCAATGATAGGAATAATGGGTCGAATAGCCGGTGCAAATGTAGCTTTAGAAGCCACGAATGATCTCTAGTAAGCTAGATTGCGAGGGCACCGCATATGAAATGGGCACGGGTGTTGCTGGTTCATGCACATACGAAGGATTAAGAGACTGTCTCAAATTTCTATGAATGAGCACTTATTATAACTCCCAACATACTTCGGGATAACGGGAGATACTGTCCAAATTTCATTAAAAATTGAAGTTCAGAGGTCTCCGAAAGAGTTGATTTAGACAATTACACGTGGATTTCCCCCTTTTGAGTTTGTTTCTTATACAATAATAAAAATAATAGTAATAATAATAATAACAATCCTAAACAATTAATAATCATACGAAATAATAATAAAGAGGCCACCCCGAGGTGACAACTGTACTTCAGTGTGCCTTCGTTCTTCAGTGCGCATTCGTGAGAACGAGCTAAAAATATGCATGTGTGTGTGTGTTCATTCTTCAGTTCGCCTTCGTGAACACGAGCTAAAAGTATGTGTGTGTGTGTCCTTCGTGAGAACGAGCTAAAAATATGTGTAGGTGTGCGTGTGTGTGTGTGTGAGAGAGAGAGAGAGATGAAATAATGAATGATAATAGTCACAATAACCCAATATATATATAATGTATGCATATATATATATGCAGTTACTTTTCATTGACTTAAAAAGGCCTTGCCATTAAGTTCTATTTTCCACTACAAATATCAAAATGCCTGTGTGAATAAATAAAAACATAAATTCTAGGCCATCATGCTCTTCTTCCTTGTAATTAATTAAAGGTCTTCTCTCTTCATTGAGATGTAATTAACGTCGCAGTCTTCATTATATGATAAGTCTCTGGTCCCGACTTGATAACTGTAGCAACCCTGAATTTTTGAAAGACATAAAATTTTAAATAAAATTATAAATAATGACTTACATCGAGTCACCATTTTATTAAATAACGCCACTTTCAACAGGCGTCCCTTAACCAACTAACGACCCTATCTAAGGCGTCAATTATTTTCAAACAATGGTAAGAATCCTTCTCGGAATAAAAGAAGTAATTAACGCCCCTTGATAAGGCTGCTGCTGGTGTGGCTGTTCGCATCCATCAAGCGCTGGGAGACGGCCATGACCTGCCTCGCCATCGCGCTGATCCTCGCTTTCAACGCCCCGCAGAGCTGGCACCTGGCCCGCACGCGGAAGTGATCCCCAGCAGGCCGCCTCCCCTCGGCCTGCACTGCCCCGCCGCCCGGGCACCCCGAAGGGCGGCATCTGCTTCCACGCCGCTGTAGCTCACGGAGAGCACCCGGCACTTAACCGGAAGGTCTGTTGGCGACGGCCATGTGGTTCGACACCCAGCAGCGGCACCAATTCAACACGCCGGCCGAGCGCCGGCAAAGGATTCCGAAGTGAACGATATGGTCACCATCCAGCCCGCCGGACAGCTCGCGCCGCTTGAGCAGGCGCTGCAGCAAGCCCTGATGCTGCCCGACCAGGGTGTCGAGCGCCTGCAGAAGATGTGGGAGATGCACAAGGAGATGCAGGACCGGGACGCGGCGCGCGCTTACGCCGACGCCATGAAGGCCTGCCAGAAGCAGATGCCGGCGATCCAGAAGAACGGCAAGAACAAGCAGACCAACAGCCAGTACGCCCTGCTTGAGGATATCAACCGGGTCATCAAGCCGATCTACACCTCGCACGGCTTCTCGCTGTCTTTCGGCACCGTCCAATCCGACTTGGAGAACCACGTCGGCATCGTTTGCGACGTGATGCATGACGCTGGATTCACGAAGACCTACCACTACGACGCGCCCATCGACGATGTCGGCATCAAGGGCGAGAAGAACAAGACCAGTACCCACGGGCGCGGCTCGGCGATCAGCTACGGCCGACGCTACCTGGTGGTGATGATCTTCAACCTGACCATTGGCGGTGAAGACGATGACGGCAACGGAGTTGGGGAGAGCATGAAGGATCGCGAGGCCCGGGAGGTCGCCCAGCAGTGGGTGCAGGCCGCAGATAGCCTCAAGAGCTTTGAGGAATACAAGACCCGGAAAGCCGAGGTCTTGAAGGCCTATGGCGGCACAGCAACAAACCTTCCGCCCGAGGTTCGTGCCGCGTTTAACCGCGCTGCCGAAGCCACGAAGCCGAAGGACTGAACCATGCGCATCCTCGACTTTGAGCAGCGGTCGCCGGAATGGTTTGCTGCGCGCCAGGGACTTCCGACCGCGAGCGAGTTCGGCAACATCATCACCGCCAAGCGCGGGGAGTACGCCAGCGCTGCCGACACCTACATCAACCAGTTGATCGACGAGCTGATGCGACCCTATGCGGAGCGCTCGTTCGGCGGCAACCGGCACACCCAGCGCGGTGAGGAACTAGAGCCCGAAGCCCGCGAGCTCTACGCCTTCGAACGTGACGTGGTGCCGCGGCAAGTGGGACTGATCGTTAATGATGCTGGCACGCTGGGATGTAGCCCCGACAGCCTGATCGACCCTGATGGCGGCCTGGAGATCAAGTGCCCGGATGGCCCCACGCATGTCCGCTGGCTCCGTGCTGGTGGTTTGCCTGACGAGCACAAGGCCCAGGTTCACGGGTCACTTCTCATCACGGGGCGGTCCTATTGGGACTTCCTGTCGTACTGCCCCGGCTACGACCCGCTGCTGGTCCGGGTCACGCCTGACGACTACACCGAGAAGCTGCGGCAGCACCTCGACCGCTTTCTCCGGGAGTACCACGCCACCCTTGAATCCTTCGGCATGGCGAGAGCCGCCTGACCAACATGGAGCTGACCAAGATGCGATTCCGCAAGAAGACCAACGAAATCGAGGCGGTGCTGTGGGAACCCAATATACATGGAGGATTCTCTCTCTAGCTTTTTCTAGAGAGAGAAGCTCCAGGGTCAATGCTTCAGCCCCCGTTGGAGCGGGGCTCTAGCGGGGGTGTGTGTTTCACAGGGGGGCGGATGGCCGACGTCCCTCCACCTGTTACAACTATGGCCATCGTGACCACATCCGGCGGTTTTGTCCCCTACTAGGGGGGCGGCCTGCTAGGCAGACATGAGGTAGAAGGGGACAATGATCCTATCGTCATGCTCTTAGCCCTCGTCCACCGACGTTGGGAGTGGCTAGTAGAAGGTGGTTGAATGTTGGCCATCTCGTGGCGGAGGAACTGCAAGTTAAAAACGCCCGGCTGCGGAGGTGTCTCAACGTCGCCATGCTGGAAGGACGCGTAGAGGCTAAGGAAGTCTGGAGGAGACTGGTGGAGGCTTCTGGTAGTGGGTGGGAGGTAGTTATTGTTACTTCCTCCTCCTTCCTAGCGGTGGGAGATGTGGCAGAAGCGTTGGAGAGGCTGGCGGAGCTGGGCTGTCTAGCGATGGGTTGAGCTCTGACCCATTTGTAGCGATGGTCGCCGACGAGAGGGACTTTCCCCAGCTTGCCGATTAGAAGATGCAAGGTGGTCTTCGAAGGCATCTCGGTGCATCTCTGCGGTCATGGGGCCTCTCCTTCTTGGCCAGGGGGTTCGGGGTGGTGGAGGTCGGATCCCTGAACTACTTTCCCATGGGCTCTCGGACGGCCGTGGCTGCCGTTGCTCAAGTGGCCAGCCCGGCGGAGATCTCGACGGCCGTCTCTGTCGACATCGAAGGGGTTCAAGTGGTCATTAGGGTGTGGCTTTTAGAAAAGGAGAAGGTGGCACCAGCGGCAGTGTTAAGGTTGCAGGGTGGTAGGCGGGAGGTGGGAGACGACCAGTCTAGAGCCAGTTTGGTGGTCGATTTGCCAGTTTGGCGGTCGATTGGTCTATTTGCCAGTTTGGCGGTCGATTCAAAAATCAACTGCCCTACGTTGATGCCTTCGATCGGGCGGCTACTATTCGGGTAGGGAGCGGTTCGGCCGCCAATTCTAAAGATCGGACCCGTCACTTACCTGGTAGCCCGTTGCATCTCAGGTCCCAAGGAACCACTAAGGCTCGTCTCCCCCGTCAAATTCCACTGGATGTTGTAGGGCCACAGACGGGCCCCTCCATGCCGGTGGCCAGCCAGCCATCCACAGTTGACTCCCCTCCAACGTTGGCTGACCTGCATCCCCCATCGGGGACCAACTCCTTGCTCCAACCTGCCCTGGGAGTGCAGTGGAGGATTCTCTCCGCTGGTGATGGGAGAGGCAAGGAGTACGTCGTCCTTTCCTCGGCAAACCAATAGTGCAGGGTAGATAGCGTCCTACAAAGACCTTCTTCTCCCACGATTCCAACACCACTTACAGGGGAGATGGAGAATTTTTGCAACATGCCCTCTCCATGTGGTAGGCGGCTCATAGGAGGGTTCGGGGGCTCCAGGTCACTGCAGGACTAGTCCCCTCCCTCTCCGGCGTGGCACAATGTGGACCCACATGTAGCGTAAGCTGCAGGTGACCCCTTTGATACCGGCCGGCTACCTGCGTCTTCTTCAGGGGCACCGGCAACGTTGCTGTCAGCCAACGATGGTCCGCAAGGAGATGGGGCGATGGACTTGGTCCTCAGGGAGGCTTCAGAAATGTCCCAGGAGGGTGCTTTGGTGGAGGCGTCAGCTGCTATCGTCGACCTATTGGATTTTGGGGAGCTAGAGGAGGAAGAAAATTAGACGAAGAACGAGGAGGCAATTGACATACAACACACCTTACTGATCGAAAAAGACAACAGAACAAAATAGAATTCGATACCTTGAAAATAGAAGGTTGACTTTTCGCATGGCATGAAGTAGACTCGCTTGAGATGACAGTCAACCATAGCACCATAAAGTTCCAGCCAATCCATACTGAGAATCACGTCATAGTCGGCTATCTGTAATGCATAAAGCCTCGCTGGCAGCTTCCGACCACTGACCATAACTAGAGAATTTTTCAAGCACATAGGAGTAGACATAAAATCGTCAGACGACAACTCCATGAGCATATCATAGGAAATTTCATTCACCGGTCTCTTGATACGGGCAATAAAATCTTCGAAGATAAACGAATGCGTCGCACCTGAATCCAAAATAACATGCGCTATGCGATCATAAATTAAAACCATACCTTCGATCAGATTAGACGCTAATGCCTCCGCACGAGTGATATGTGTAACTCTGGCTCTCGACGGACGAGTAGTGGTAGACGACTGCTGAGAAGGTGCAGGAACTGGCAGTTGAAATGTTTGAATCAGTTGAGATGGCTGAGGCAATAGAGGAAGATGGAACTGCAGCTGCTGCGACTGCGAAGTCTGCGAGAACTGCACCGTCTGCTGCCTCAATGGACAGTTACGGGAAATGTGCCCCGGCTGATCACAACGATAGCACACAACCGACAGAGAACATGGCACACCCGGATGACTGTCACCACATCTGGAACACAACCTCGGCTGAAAAGCAACGGAGTCTGAACGTGGTCGAACAAACGAACCCGACTGCTGACTTGGCTCAGAAAATGACGGCTGATCAAACCTCTTCCTCTTTTTCTTATGACAGAAACCTCTGCCCTGAGATTGCTGAAAGGAAGTACTATCGGTAGGAGAGAAGGCGGGAGAAACTCCTGAAGCAGATGACTGGTGGGGTGGTTGATGTGGCACGACCGACGACACCATCCCAGTCTAAGCGAAACCTCTAGTCCTCGCCAACTCCAACTCTAGTGCGACAGCGGCTTGATAAGCGGAATCCAGCTCAGCAACACGTATAGCGAACAATGGCAGGCTCAACTCTACTCTCAGTCCGCGCAGAAACTCCTGAGTCCTCACAGTCTCATCGGTAAAAATATGCGATGCATACCAGCCCAACTCAATGAATTTATCACGATATTACAGCACTGACATCTCACCTTGTGTCAGCTCCAGAAATTGGTACATCTTGGCAAACTTCAGGCAAGTAGGAGTATAAACACGCTCAAATGTAGCAACAAACTCAGCCCAAGTGGTCTGTCAAAGCAGACGAGAACGGAAGGCAACTTCCCATTCTGAGGTCCACCATGTTCGTATAGTACCGTGAAGTTGAAAAGAGGGCAACATAACCCGTTCATCCTCGGCACACTCCATGCATTAGAAGACGTGCTCGGTAGCATCCAACCACTCCCTCGCTGCCTCGGGATCCGATTGACCCTCGAAAGTCGATGGATGGAACATCAAGAATTCTTTTAGTGCCCATCCACGACTACCGGGTAACTCCGCAAGTGGAACAGGAACAGGTACAGCCTGGGGAGGAACCGGTACAGCAGGAGCATCTGAACCACTAGCCTCATTCCGAGGAACTAGGGTTCTTCACCTTCGAGACGGCATCTTGAATCTAAGAAAACACGACAATGGAAAACATATTAGCATCGCAAGAAACATCCTAAGCCAGCAACGAACGACTCAAAAGGGACTTACTCTGGATTTAAGACTGTCAGTCACTAATCACTCAACTTTAGGACTCATATCATAGCATTTAGAAAGCATACTCACCAGCGTCTGCAGCTCGGACCGTGTAACTGCTAGATGGGCTTCCAAGGTGTGAAGCTGCCTCTGCATATCCATCACCACAGCATCTCACATGTCCTACATTTATTACATATTAGTCAAACATTCAAAAGCATAGAGACATCAAAGCATGCATTCATACGTACTCCTCAAGGCCTCATCTGAGGCCGATTGGCATAGGTCCTCCAATAGGCCCAGATGTACGTCATGCTGTCTACCGCCTAGGAGACGACTGGGGTACCGCCCCGCTGCCAATCGACGTACTACTCTAGAAAGTGCAGCTGCCAGTCTGTCATCACTGCACGCCCCCGGGTCTTCCACCCGACCCCGCGTGGCTCTGCCACCTCAACCCACTCCTGATGTAGGCCGAGGGTCCTCATTAACAGCCTGAGGCGCAGGGGCTCGATCTCGTTCAGGTAATGGAGCCAAATCTCCCGCCCGAACAAGTGTCGGCCCGCTGCGACCCAAGACTGGTCCTTGTCTGCCATGCCCTGGTAAGGCCTCCACACCACCTGCATTCCACACATATCATAACATCACATCATCATAATCATAAATAGAAAATGAGACAAATACATAAACATAGCATACATACCAAGGAGGCTGGGTAGTCCCGGATCTCTCGCCTCACAACTTGTAGCTCATAGGCGTGCGGCCCCCCCGACATGTATGGGAGCCAACGTCGGGCCAGGGGGACTGCCCCAGGATGAAAGAGTGCAGCTTGCTCCATCGGCATGTATAGGTGGCTCCATATCTACATCCACATGTTATTAGCATAATCATGGCATAATCATAAGCATAAAGCAAAAAAAGAAAAATTGCATACCTGAAGAAATGGTGCAAAGCCGCTAACAGTCGTCTCTCAACCCGTCCCTGTGGACAGGTTGGCCAGCAGGTGGGCTAGCATGGCGGCGCCCCTGGCGTATCACCCCACCCGGTCTAGATCCTCAAGCAGCCCCAGGAAACGATAGTTCATGTCACCCCCCTTCGTCCCCAACAACAATCTCCCTAGCATCAGGGACAAGAACCTCCTCAAGTCTAGATCTACCCTCTCCCTCTGGGTAGGGTCCACACAGAAGGTAGCCCTCTCCCTCTCAGCCATACGGATCGTGAACTCCTCTAATGTCTCCCTAGTCTTTGAGCGCCCCTCCTCCAACCTGAGGGACTCCATCAACTCTGCCATATTCACCATCCGACAGTCCCTAGGCCCCCCTGCCACTATCTCCAAATCTAGAAGTCTACGGGCTCGGTCTTCATAGTCATGATAGGTCACACCACTCACTGCCTCCCCGTCCACCCTCAACCCTGTGATTCTCGCTACATCTTCTAGGGTGGGGACCATGTGTCCCCAGGGCATCTGGAATGCCCAACTCGCCCTATCCTATCTCTCCTTAAGTACCTGGATAAGGACGAGGTCCAGGCGGACGAGCTCAATGCTCAAGAAGGGGCCGAACCCCATCTCTCTCAACCGTTCCCTCTGAAAATCGGGCAAGCCGTGGTACGCTACGTGTACCAACGCCCAGGAGATGCGAGTCCTCATCACCCCCTGCAAACAAAAGAAAGAGCGAAAAAACAAGAAGAAAATGTCAGTACCAACAATAATAACTAAACATCTATTTTAGAAAAAAAATATTTGCATCCGTCATGACAGATGTCATTTCCTTAAAACCCTTTTTCTTTCACCGTACCCTCGGGAGGGCAACCTTAACCCTGCTGGCCCTCTACCAGCAAGGGACTTGTTCCATTACCTCCACTCGACATCGCCGAGTCACCCCGGGAATCATGTGTGCCACGGTGGTTTGGCAATTTGTGAGGTTTCCTTGCTCTTGTACGTGTGTTTGCGAAGTAGGTCCAAGGATCCTCAGTCTAGTTGCTGCATTCTCTTAAGTGGTGTCACATCAATTGTGGCTTCAATGCCTCTATCGATTACCACCCAGTCCCAGTATCGTGACTTCAATGCCTTTATAGGCCAACCACCTAGTCCCAGTCCCAGCATCGTGGCTTCAATGCCTTTACAGGCTAGCCGCCTAGTCCCAGTCCCAGCATCGTGGCTTCAATGCCTCTACAGGCCAGTCACCCAGTCCCAGTTCCAGTATCATGGCTTCAACGCCTTTATAGGCTAGCCACCCAATCCCAGTACCGGTCACCAGTTCTAACATCATAAAGACAACCAGCATGCAGGCGTCGACCCATAACTGAAGCATTCCAGAATCAATTTCTGACCCTGGCCTCGTAGGTCGCCACATCTTAACGAACCTATGCTAACCCCATACAACATGGGCCCTCCTCTTTGAGGAACTGGTCCCCAGTGTCTGGTCTCTTCCCCTACTCTCCCAAGTACCCAGCCCTCAACTCCCTTCATTCAAAACCTGAATCCAGTTCCCCGTTTCAACGCTCAAAAATTGGGTGAACCTGGCTCATTGCCCCCTGTACTAATACGTGGTAGGGAAGAATCAAGCAGACTAACAGTAAGTCGTCGCTAGTCCCTGCATCCGACACTGCTCCATGGAATAAGAAGTGGAACAACTCAGTAAATAACAACATCAAAATCTGGAATTTGTCATTGATACTCTGTAAGAGGGAGCCCAAGACATGCCCTTGGGGTAACAAAAGATATACAATCCGGATAACGAAAAAGGAGGCTACGAAATGATACAATCACAGCCCAAGCTCGCTCCCCTCAAGCGCTGCCAGGCGAGACTCTGTAGCAGCTAGCTCCACCTCCAAGGTCGGTGCAAGCTGCACGCTCACCTCAGCCCCTATCTTGGCAATCCGCCACTCGACCCTAGCGAGCTCCACGTCTCGCCGCTGCTCCTCCAGGGCCTTTTCCAAGGCTTCTGCCCTATGCTCTGCCTCGCTCAGCTGCATGGCACGGTCCTGAGCAAGTGACACGGCTGCATCTGCTCTACAGCCGCCAACGCTAGCCGAGCCCTCTGCTCCCATACCTCTCGGATGGCTGCTAGCCACCGAGCCCTCTGCTCCTGAGCCTCCAGGAGCCGCAGGTACTCCGCCTAGATGCTGGCCAAGCCAGACATCCAGAGCTCACGAGGGAATCCAAGGCTGTGGTAGCCTTGTGTGCAGTCCCTCAGCCGCTCTGAAAGCTCCTCCGGAGAAGGTAGGGGATCACCTCCTACGTAGCCCCGGGCTCGCTGGAGCAAGGCCGCACCCACACTGGCATCCAACAGTGGCTCCGATGGTGAAACAGACATAGGCTACTAAATCTCCAGGTCTAGGGAGGAGTAACCCACCTCAGCCAGCACACCAGAAGAACCTGTACAACCCCACCAAACACAAAATGGGTCAGCAACATTCAGGGCTACCCTATGACAAGACAAGGTAAAAAACATGACAAAGGTCCTAACTCTCACCTAGTGTGGCTCCCACCTCGGCTGCAACATCCCCACTCGGGGTCAGTGAGGGTAACCTCTCCTCCACCTCGACAGTGGGTCTAAGATAATACCATACTTTTATAAAATAACGTAAACATGGCGACTATGCACTACTGAATGCATGAGGAACTAAATATACCTTATTTAGAATGCCAGAAGGTATAACGGACCAAGCTGGGACCGTTACCTGACATAACAGATTAGGACAGGGGTGTTATATGGTACATAACGCACCTCCCTCCATCCGTTAAACTCACCCGAACACCTATGTGAAAACAAGCACATAGACATGCAGACCATACGCACCACCACTGGGGCATTATGTTTAGTATAACGCACCCACCCCCATGCGTTATACTCAACTGAACAATGGCGAGAAACCAAGAACACAGATCATAACGCACCAAGCATGGGGCATTATGCTCAGTATAACGCGCCTCCTGTGGCCCGTTATACTTAACCAAATGATGCAGTGTAACTAGAAACACAGGGCATAATGCGCCAAGCATGGGGCATTATGCTGAGCATAACGTGCCTCCCATGGCCCGTATACTCACCCGAACTGCAATCAGAAACCACAGAAACATAACGCACCAAGGCTGGTGCGTTATGAGGATATAACGCATGAGTCTGAGTCCGTTAAAGTCACCCGAACGCCAAGAATCAATAGAAAAACCACAGTTTTGATACATAATATAACGCACCAGATCTGGGGCGTTATATGACCATAACAGATCGATCCTACACCACTATGCTAACCGCCTTACTGGGTCAACGGTCAAACAATCGGTCAATGGTCAAATGACGGTCCTGGAGGAGTCCGTCAAAGGGCACATAACGCACCACTTTAGGCGCGTTAAAAGACTATAACGCACCAGTCCTAGCGCGTTATGTCGACTGGGTTACGGGTTGGACAGGTTCGTTACCGAACTCCCTCCCGATTGACTGAAATCGACGGGGGACGCGGGAAAACAAACTAACCTGCTAAACCATGCATCCAACCATCCATTCTACAACAAAATATGCCATTAAAATCACAATCCAATGGCCATAAAAATAATTTCATAATTTTAGGTTAAAATTATGCTAACATGGAACAATGCATAGAAAATGATGCAACTGGCTTCGGACCACGGCGCATGTGGTACCGGTGGGTTCCTAGCGAGGAAGAGAGTCCATCCCCCTACCTCTGACACGATGAGGAAGCCGATCCGATGCCGAACGGACGACGAGGGCCACGATGACCTCCCAGCTCCACACGCCTTCACGCTCCGCAGATCGAGGGAAGAAGGACGTCCATGTGATCCTCGCGACACGACCTTCCCAACGGCGCCTCCCGCGCCTCGATCAGCGATCATCTGGATTAAAATCGAGCGAGGAGAAGAAAAACTCCAAAATTAGGCCTAAAATCTCCCAAATAGGGTTTTACACAGAAAACGGTGAAAATGCCAGTCATCGGTGATGCATGAGGCGTCAAAACGCTCCTGGCGAGACGAGGAACTCATTCCCCTACCTCGATCGTAACGAAGTCCGTAAAACAGTGCAGATCGGACGACGGGGCGTCGTGACTCCTCTCGGCCCATTTCGTCTCCACGCTCCCTGAACCGAAGAAAGAAGGGCACCACCACGACCTACGCGTTGAGCCCGTCCCAACGGTACCTCCCACGCTCGATCGGGCCTCGTTTGGACCGAAACCGAGAGAGATTGGGAGAGAAGGAGAGAGACTGTGTGAGGAAGAGAGAGGAAGAGAGAGAGGGATCGAGAGAGAGTGAGAAGAGAGAGAGAGGGGGGCGTGGGTTTTAATTAAAACTTTTGATTTCTGTGATTGGGACTGGGAAGTCATCCTTTGGACAAACTTTATTGAGATCCCAAAAGTCGACGCAGATGTGGAGTTGACCATTTTTCTTTTTGACCAGGATAATGTTAGCGAGTCAGACCGGATAGATGCACGGCTCGATGAAGTCGACCTCCGCCATCTTATCTACTTCGGTCGCGACCTAGAGCTCCAGCTCGTGGCGCATACGCCGCTGGGGCTGTTTGACTGGCGTCAGCTATGGGAGATATGGCCAGATCATGCTCCGCCACAGAGGGATCTAACCCAGACATTTCCAGGTATGTCCAGGAGAAGTAGTCTTTGTATTCAAGTAGGAATTGCTTGTAGTCCTATCTCTTTGCTTTGGTGAGGAGAGCACTGAGGAATGTGGGCTGAGGGACCTCATCGTTGCCCAGATTGATCTCGATGAGTTCATCGATGGTTGCCTGGCCACCATCCTCCAGCTCGAGAGGAGCAGGCTGAAAGTCGACGAAGTCTTCATCATCAGCGGCGGCGGCGTACACCCATGGGTCTTCGAAGCCAGTGGTTGAGGCTATTGGAACTGGAAGGTCGTCACTGCTGAGTCCAGACAAGGGTTGTCCCGGGCCGTCCATGTTGGACTGGCAGCTATCGACCGAAATTCTGGAGACTTGGTCGGAGTTGCTTGACAATGTCGGTGATGCCTCACGATCTTCGTTCTGGAGGCCTTCCTCAGGGGGAATGTGTGGCAAGGTAGGCTCTGGAACTGGTTGGGAGGCCACGGAGGTTTCCTCAGTCCCCATGTCCTCGTGGACAGGCGAGGAAGTCTCATCGAGTGCTGGAACTAGAGTGCTGGTCATGGCTGGGAGTGAGATTAGAATCTCCTCTCCCTCGTCTCCCGAGCTATCGAACTTGGTGTTGACGACAACCGGATCAGCGGATGGTTGGGTTGGTCCCACGACATGGACCGCATGGTAGACACAGAAGTCTGGGTCTTCGTCATAGTCGAGACCTCTAGTGTCTTTTTGGGAAAACGGGGGTTTCCCTCGGACTTGCGAGGGTGTCTAGAGATGCTGAAGTACCTCTACTGCGCAGAGCTCTGCCACTGGGGAATGTGCTACTTGAGGCACATCTCTTGGATACGAGGCGAGAGGTCACCCAGAATTTGGATGGCTTCGGGGGTACTGTCGGCTCACCTGGGCCAACCGAAGTCATCCTTTGGTGCGGCCGACGGGACCATGTCTTCTTTGTGAAAGATGATGGACTTGTCCCTTTTGGCTTTTTTCTTGGACCAGTGTTGCAGCCTGTACGTGATGATGAATGTAGTGAGTTGCTCGACCTTGTGCTCCTCTGGGGTACACACGAGCTGAATACAGTTTGGTGGCAAGCATATGCTCTTGTCGATTGCTCGACTAATAAGGTTAGCCTCGAAATCGACTTTACGCCTCTCAGGGTGGTCGGTGGTTAACTTGGTGCTAAGATGTAGCCAACGAAGCTTAGCCTTCTCCTCGTCAATGGAGAAGAGGTCGTCCTCCTCCTCTTCTGAGAGCCAGCCGTTGCTCTTGCACTTGATCATTGGGAAGGGACTGATTCCCTTGAAGTAGAGAGCTGCATCGGCCAGGTTGCATTCTGCCAGAGTGCATGGGGATAGGTCGGCAAAGACCGCGCGTTGTTGATGGGGACATCAGCCACCCTCCATGCCCCGGCTTCGACATCGGCCCTTCGAGACGGATTCGGCAGTGGTTAGGATATTTATTTCTTCTTAGCTTGATGTAATTTTCTTTTATTGAGCTCCTAAAACCCCCCCTTAAATCTAGCAGCCACACTCCTCTACCCTCATTCAACCAGGCCGTGCCCCCCTCCTCTATCCCTAACCCTAGCATGCCCCCTCCACCTTCCCCATGCCTCTGGCCTCCTCAGCACCTCCCCAATCCCTCTCCCACATTCTCCCATTCTCCAGGAACCCTACGCCGCACTAGCAACCCTCCTCCGTCATCCATCATCTCCGAGTTGCAGATCAATGCCGGCAGGTCCTATAGATTCATGAGTAGAGTTTGGACTTTGTTGCAGACCATCTCCTAGTGTCTCTGGGGTGCCCCTGCTCATTCCAGTTTGTGGGTTAGCACCTCTTCCTGCCTACTCCGCAATGGGACCAGTCTCATTCCATTGCCTTCGGAGTCGCGTGTGGTGACAATTCCCATGGACTTGCACCGACCTTGTGAACCCTTATTCGCACAGAGCGCGAATGAGAGTTTCAGAGTCTACCATGACATCCTGCTGCACCGCCAATCATGCCAATCCTTGGGGACATCCCTCCCCATGTCCTCAATGCCCTCCAACTAGGCTAGATATGTTCGGAGTCCCGAGTGAGTCGCACCAGCCCGTGCCGTGGGGTCGCGCCAGATTGTCACCCAGTTTTCCAGAGCCCACTTCGAGGATGACTGCGCCTCGTACGGTCATCAGACAAAGGTCACCTCTTCATGGTACGTAGAGGACCCTGTCCTCCATCCCCTCCAACTAGTTTCATTCCGATCCGAAGTCTGTGGAGTCTCTACCAGCTCTGGCAAGAGAACTACATGACCCTGTCTAGCGGGGCAGACTGTCGTGTGCTGGATCTTTTAGCCTCCACCGCCTCCCAGCCGTGTCAGAATGCACCACGATCTTCAGGAGCGCTTCTGCACACTTTACTCTATACTTGGATGCTGGTAGTACCTTCATCTAATATCAGATCGAAGCGTGACAGCTGAAGCACTTTGGTTCTGTCCTGTAGAACAACATACAGGGCAATCGGCCACTTTCCCCTTCCCCGTGCTCCCCCCTCCTGCGTGAGGGTAAATTTTGTACTGTGTACTCCCATCCCCGAGTTCCCCCTCCCTGCGAGAAGGTTTATTATTGGTTGTATACATAGGTTACAGTCGAAGCTACCCTGACGCAGTGTGATAGTTGGGTGCGCACGCTTCTCGGCTCACCCTTGCCTCCAACTGGAGCCGACCCCTCGGGTCTGGCTATGTACGTGTGGCTGCCCCACCTCCTCGTTCCTGCTTTGCTTGTATTGGTTCCTGCACAGCGCTGTGGTGAGAGAGTGCCTGACCCATACTTCTCGTATACGGAGTGAACTTGCTGCCGGGTGAGTTTAGTGTACACTTGAACTGGTCCCTTGGTGCTGGTCTGCCCGGTTGAATCTTGGAGCCCTCCCCATCGCCCTCGGGTGGCCTCCACCACCCTCATCACGGTTTGGATTGTGTCCGATGACCCACGGGTCACTACCCACCCGACCATCACTTGGCTCCCTTCTTAGGAATCGCCATGCGTGCGTGTTTGTCGCGCCATCTAGGCTTACCGCTCGATTGTGCTTGCTGGTTCCTTAGGTCCTAGTTCCGACCCAAGATTCGTCCCGCGCCACATACCCTCGGCGTATATAAGCTAGTCAACAAGCCACCCAATCCGCTTTAGTCCTCGAGCGTGTAGCCGAGCTGAGCGCCTGCAGATGTCCCTGTGCCTGCGTGTGTATCCGTTAGCCTCCCTTTTTGCCCCTTGAGCTTCTAAGGGGGGTTTATCTTTAGAGTCATGCAATGTACAGACCAAGAGAAGGTCTTATTAGCGACATTTCAACTAGAGAGAGACGCCCGATGCTGGTGGGAGTCGGTGGAAGCCACACTAGACCAAGACCAAGTTACTTGGCAAGAATTTGTGGAGCATTTCAATAACAAGTATTTCTCAGATCGAGTTCAAGAGAAGAAAGCCACTGAATTCGCCGCACTTAAGCAACGATCCTTATCGGTGGCTGAATACGAGGCATAATTTTCAAGCTTGTCTTGGTATGCTAAACACCTAGTCAGTACCGAGAAGATGAAGGCTAGGAGATTTATAAATGGGCTCAGGCCCCAATATATCACCCAATTGGCACCGATGGATATACAAGTCTATTCGGAGATCGTAAGGGGGGCCCAGTTACTAGAAGACGCCACAGAACTATCTGATAGGATTCGTGGGAGAGATAAGAAGGAGCATGTTACTAGCTCCGGCAATTTCAAACCCAACTTCAACAAGAAGAGGTCAAGTAATGGAGGAGAGTCTTCTCAGGAGAAGAAAGTCAAGAAGATTAACAAGCCATACTCCATCTCCACCACACCTTCTAAAGTGGTCTGTAAACATTGTGACAAGGCCGGGCACAAGGCTGACGAATGTTGGAGAAAATTAGGAGCTTGTCTCTGCTGTGGGAGCCATGATCATCAGATTCCCGACTGTCCGTTGCTTACTGAACAAGCCAGTGACGTGAAGCGTCCGACAACGAAGAGTGCACATCTCCAAGCTATTAAGGAGGCAGATCAAGATAAAGGCAGACTAGTGGAAGGTACACTAAAAGTTTGTTCCAAGTCTGCACATGTCTTATTTGATACTGGTGCATCACATTCTTTTATTTCCAAGAGGTTTGCCGACCCATTACCTATGGAACCAGAATGGATAAAACTAGTTATTTCAACTCCTCTCGAAAACAAAGCCGATATTACTCATCATTACCAAGATTGTGAAGTTTTGGTAAATGGAAGAAACCTTCCTATCGACCTAATATGCCTAGATATGAAGGACTATGATATAATATTAGGAGCCCATTGGTTGTCCAAATGCCAGGCAACTGTTGATTGCCGTAACAGCAAGGTTACTTTCAAGGAGTTCCCGAAACTGGTCTATACTAGCCCTAAGAGTCGGAGCAAGTCACCTCTTATTTCGGCACTCCGAGCTAACAAGCTAATAAGGAAAGGATGTGTATCTTTTCTTACTTTTGTCACCATTAAAGAGACTAAGGAGTCTAAGATAGAAGACATCCATGTTGTACAAGAATTTTCAGACGTGTTTCCGAAAGATTTGCCTGGATTAGCCCCACAAAAAGAAGTGGCCTTCACCATCGACCTGATCCCTGGTGCTGGCCCAGTTTCTAAGGCACCATATAGGATGTCCCCTGCCGAGCTCAAGGAACTAAAGGAACAATTGATGAAACTTCTAAAGAAGGGATTTATCAGACCAAGCACTTCCCCGTGAGGAGCACCTGTGCTATTTGTAAAGAAGAAAGATGGATCCATGAGGTTATGCATCGACTATCGATAGTTGAATCACCTTACTATCAAGAACAAGTATCCACTGCCGAGAATCGATGAGTTATTTGATCAAATATCTGGATCCAAGATCCAAGTATTTCTCAAATATTGACCTCAGGTCAGGATATCACCAATTGAGGATCAAAGATGAGGACATTCATAAGACCACGTTCAGGAGCAGGTATGGGCACTATGAATTTGTGGTTATGTCTTTTGGACTAACACAGTCACTGTCGACAACTCAGGACAAGGCAACTAGACCTACTCACATAATGATCCTTGAGTCAGATGACTCGAAGGCAATATCGTCATTAATAGCGGAACCAGCCACCAATCGGTCTAAACCTAAGCGAGAGAAAACAATGCTGGCGAAGAAAATGACATGCTGAGACTTGAGGAAACACCAAGATCCTCAGCACACGTAGACACATAGAATGAGGTAAGACAATACCTCACTACAACCAGAATCACGTCTCGAACTGGACAGAACCGTCGAGACACACACATGGTTACCTGTCAACCACTAGGTGACATTGGGTTGACCGGAACCAAACAATGACGACTCAATAGTAGGAAAGAGAATCCTACCACAAACAAGAAAACTCCTGGCTACCTTATAATGTAGTCTTGCCCCTCATAGGATGTCAAGAGACACCCACGGGAACACGAGCAGACCACAAGGCTAAGCCAAGATAATGGAAAATTGGAACACAGAGTATAACACTGGCAGTTCTAGATTGAGTCGTTAGGGAACTGTCGCAGTCAAGGAAAAGACTGCACCCAGTCACCTGAACCGACCTATCCAGAAACCACCGACACACAGACACCGCCCTAGAACACAAACCTGAGACAGACGGACACGAGACAAGCCATCACAGCCAACATACAAGACGACAGACTCAACTAGATATGCGGTCACAATATGGCCGCACAATGGGATGAACGGTCTAGAACTGACCACACAACCTAGGATGAACGGTCCGGACTGGACCACACAACCCAGGATGAATGGTCCAGACTGGACCACACAACCCAAGCAGAGATGAACGGTCACAAAGGGACCACACAAGAGGATATGTGTATAAGGCGACCACACAACCACAGGGATGGACAGTGACAAATTGACCACACAAAGGGATGAACGGTCTAGACTGGACCACACAATAGGATGAATGGTCCAGACTAGACCACACAACCCAACGGGGATGAAAGGTCCAAGATGGACCACACAAGGGGATGAGTGGTCTATCGGGCCACCACACAACCCAAATCGACATAGGATAAGTGGTCTGAAATCGACCACCCAAGGGGGATGAGTGGTCTATCGAGCGACCACACAACCCCAACCGACATAGGATGAGCAGTCCGAGCCTAGCCGCCCATACACATGTGCAGCCTCTAGTGTGACCAATCAAGCATTACGGCGAGTAAACCCAAGGGTTCGTCCAATCGTGGCCTCTCCACACCCCGTTCATCCCGAAACGAAGGGGATACATCAGTAACCACCCTGGCAATCACATAGACTCTAACCGGAGTCAAAACGACACTCGAAAATTGAGAAACGGGCAATTCTAATGAAATCACCCAAAAAGGGTATCCAGATTTCCCAGAGCCCTACCGATCAAACGGGACCACCAATCGACACGAAATTGGTATCAATGGAACGCTGACATTCCCAGGAGTCCATTGACTCCAATCGATCACAGAACCATCGCCATTTTTCAACGAAGCCTACAAAACCCATGAAACTCCAACGAGCCTAAACTCGCTCGTTCGAGCACTGTCAAGTGCAAAACTGCGAGGAAATAGCGTAGGGGAGTGGGTGATCCATATCCCTACCTCCACCGAAGAAATCGCGCGTCGAAGTGACTAATCCACGCTGAAAACCACTCGAAACGTGAATGATACCTTCTCAGAATCCACTGAGGGATCGCGCCCGCCACGCTCCAACCGCCCCTCTATCTCGCGAACCGATCTCCCTGACGCGGAAATAAAATTATTTTTTCAATTAACAATTTATGACAGATTAACTTAATAGAGTCCAATCCAAATAAAGACAAGTACAGTCTAACAAAACAGAGAACGTACACTGAAGTCGGGGGAAGCCCGACGCAGGTAGCACTGACCACTATGAACTGACACACCGTGTCACGAACCGCCAGGAAGAAGAACGACCACATCTGAAAAGCAGGGGTGAGCCTCGTGTCACTGGCTCAATAGGGGTCACGCAGATCCCCATTGGAAACAACACAGTAATACACAAGACAACAGAGCTAAACAGTAAAGCATGAAGAACAGGAGTAACAGTAGTGCTAAACTACAATAGAAAGCTATAAAATCAGGAGTAAGGATAGTTACAGGAAAGAGTAAACCCGTACCGAACAGAAACATGGCTGCCAAAGGAACCTTAGCTCTCTAAGCTACTCCAAACAGCAATAGAAAGGCGAACCCCGATCTCACAAAGTTGGGCGTTGCCGATCCGTCAACAAAGCACTAGCTCCAAAGCAAAGGCCTACCAAAATAGGCAAAAGCCCTAGAAAAGACCTGCACAGTCAAGAACCACCAATGCATACACAACTAGATCGGCATGCACGCTATACTAAGCTGATCTTGGGCAAAGCCAATAACAGACTATCCGAAAAAGTCACGAAAACGTAAGTCATCGTGTCAAGTGACAGAAGCACCTCCTCACTAGAAGAATAGCCAGATGCGTCCACTACGCCTCAAGTATCTCCCACACGCCCGGAATGGCGGTAACCGAGACAGTCACAGAACCAAGTACAAGGAACAACAGCAACGAGTGACTAGTCAGGGTCACGCCCATCGACGCTCGTCCAAACACCCCTAACCATGTGTGCACACACAAGTTCAATGCCTTGAGCCAGGCCTCTAGCTAGTTTTCTCCCCCAGTAGGACGCTAATGCAAGACAAGGGAGCCCACGGAAACTAGCCTAAAAACCATCTATCAGGAACTCACCCCGCCACCACTCCCAGGTGGGCCGACACACAGGAAAGTGTCGTCAGGCAACAATTATTGGAGTCTCACTAGACAAAGAGACTCCGAAACATTAGTGCTAAAGTACGGATAGGCTAAGCACGCACTATCACACGTACTACGAAGCACCAAGCACAAGACACAGGGCAGCACACCAAATTGCCACCAGACTTAGGACAATGACTAGACCTACCGACACAACGATCCTTGAGTCTCATGACTCGAGGTCAAGATCGTCATACGAAAGCGGTAACATGCCGCCAATCAGCCTAATCCCTAAGCCAAAGTCATGGTAAAATACCAATAAAAGAAATAGCATTGGATCATCAGATCCACACATCCGCATAACACAAATCACGGAGACCTAAGGGATCACAAAGACCCTCAATGAACCTGGACATGCAAACTGAGGAAAAATAATACCTCAAGGCGTCGAAAACCATGTCTCGATCTTATACAAGAACTTCGAGACATTCACGAGGTCGCATGTCAACCACTGGATCTTACCAGGTTGACCAAAAACTAATAACGACTCTGAAGCAGTACGGAATACTACTTTACATAAACGCACACCTGGCTGTCTTATAACATGGTCATAGCCCTCATAGGACATCAAAGACATCCACGGAACAACGGGCAAATCACAAGGTTGAGCTAAGACAATTGGGAAGCCAAAACATCAGAAAATAACACTCTGGGGATAAATGGTTGAATGCTTGGCCGCTAGGTAAGCCAAGCCAAAGGGCTGCTAACCTCCAAGCCAATCCGCGTAAACCCCATCCAGGGGAGGGGGTTTACGTGGACTAGCTTCAACCCCTCAAGCCAATCCGTGTAAACCCCATCCAGGGGAGGGGGTTTAAGTAGACCAGCTTTACCCCCTCAGGCCAGTCCGCATAAACCCCTTGTGACCCTTCAACTCCCCCTATAAAACCCCCTTAGGGGCTTAAGGGGTGGGCACTTGAGACTTAGCACTGGGCATCCAAGACACTCAGCATCCAGCACTCAACACTCAACGTGGACAGCTCCAAGGCTTCGAGCGGCTCTCTACAACGAGCTAAGGAGAATTGCATGTGTGTGACTTGTCAGTCGGCTTGGCACACAGAGGGTATGTCCTTTGCACTTCCCTCACGTGTTAGTTAGCCGTGGCACACAAGTCCACACCTACCTCATGTGAGATGCTACGACAAGGGTAGATGCCCCTATATGTCGGGATCACCCCTCATGTGTCCGTCAGCCGCGACCACGCACGTGTTTTGACGTCTTGCTCCCCCTCAGTAACAAGGCCACGTCCGACCGCTCAACTGGAGTCATGATCGACCCTCACCCAAATACCAGATCGACTTATCCCCTCAGTCGCCCAGTCAGCCACATGCCCCATTCGGCACCGCGGCCATGGCCCACGTCACGGGAGGAACCATCTGTAAAGCACGCATGTGTTCATATGTCATGTATTGACCCGGGGACCGACTAGCACATCAGAATTGTCCCGAGGCATGCCCTTGTTGTACCCGGGCCGTCACGGCCTGCCTGTAAAAATATATACATCTCAGTGTTACACTGCCAGTTGGATGTATGCTCTCGCATCCACGTTCGGACCTCCAATTACCCTCTGTGTCACCTAGCGTGAACCTCCAGCACCCTTTACCCCCAGCCAACACTACCCAGTCTGAGACGAACCTATAGCTGCAAAGTGCTCTCGACGCTTCACCCCGGGCTTCAGGAACATACGGACTTCTCTTCTACACGGAACGAAGGTCTTCAGATTCAATCCGATGTAAATAAACACCGACTGCTTGCGGTCGGTGGGAAAAGACGTATTGTACACGACTCCCCATAGTCGCCTGTGCACTCGCACCCACGGAACCGTTCTTCCCTCCACGTGTCACTCATCCCCCGAGTCCACGTGCCGCACCCTGGTGGTGCATCCCCAGTTAAACATTCGATTCCATGGGTGATTGTCAAGAAATCGACTGGCGCGCCCGCACCCCAGCCACGTTTTTCGTTAACCCGAAAAACCTCCCATGTCACTCTGTCTCCCCTTGACTCTCCGTAAAAGGCGAGTGCACGGTGCCGCTTTGAGATGGATACAGTCATGAGAGGTGGTACCCGAGGCCCATTAACTTCCGGCATCTCCCCCGTAGCTATATCCTACCCCTCACTCCGGTCACTGCCCACACTTGCCCGGTAGACCCCCCCAGTGTGAAACAAAAAGGATGGCATGCCCGGTGGGACCTCCCCCGCCTTCCTTCTTTTTACTGAAGCGAAAGTCCGTGCCAGCCCTGAAGTCTAGGTGCCCTTTTCCTGTCCTTGCAGGAGGGGTAGCAGAAGAGGACCTGTTTGCACTTCCCAGCAGCTTCCAGTTCGTCTCCCAGTTACCGGATCGTGTTCGACGACCACTCACAGCCGTCGCCTCAGCTTGTCCAGGACTCCAACAACTATGGCGGCCATCACCTACGATCTGTGGTGAACATGCGCAACAACGGCACGCTGCCCTTCCTGTCCGACGACACCGTCATCGAGGCACACGATCCCCCGAAGGTGACCGGGCGATGATGATGAGGGTCCAAGGCGGAGCCCAATCGTTCAAAGGGTCTTGGTTGGCTTAGGTTGACCCCTAGGGGTCTGGGATTCCCAACTTGAGTGGGGCCGGCACGCCGGGGGCGTGGGTTTGGGGTGGCGCTCTCTCACTTCCACGGTGGGCCCACTAGAAGTGTGTGCAAGTTTGGGCTCTCGGCTCACCGTCCGATGAGCATTCAAGACAATACGAAATCAGCAAAGCGGTAACCAGCCAAGGGTAACAAACGCTTACCTGACCGGTGTGAAAATACCGATCCCGCTCGGAGGCGAGGGCGAGCGGGGAGGCGTGGGTACGCACCCGCACGCCGCAGCGATGGCACTTGACTTGAAAATAAAGGAAAGCTACAGCACTACACCTCACGCAAGAGGGGGATCTTGGGGTGAGGGTTAAGTGCTTACATCCAAAACTACCTCCACGCAGGGAGGGACCTTCAGCCGGTCAAGCAAGGGGAGGGGATGAAGCGAGAAACTAGATGGTCGGACTCCTTGTCGGTGCTGCTGGCTTCTGGAATTATAGGACAGTCAGTCGAAGAGTATGCCGCCACGGATGCTCCCGAACTCCAATTGGGTCGAAACAAGAGCCAAAATACTCCGATCTGGCCCAGGAACATGCTCAAATTTTCTGGATTAACCTTGAGTCGGCTGCTGAATGGTACAGGTCATGTAACCGTGCTGGTCCGTTCTGGTGCTGGCCGCTCCCAAGGTCTTGCTGCTGGAAGATGGAGATGCCACAGGCCGTCCTGAACTCGGATGGAGGTGGGGCTGGTACCGAGACTACTGTGGATGAGTCTTCTTTCAGATGGGAGTGATGGAAACCTCAGAGGACGTCAGGGTTGATCGTGCTGGCCAGATGAGTGAAGGTGGGTCCGTTCAGGAACAGAGGAACCAACCTGGCGCGACTTCGGTAGAAAATTTGTAACTTCTGATGCCGGGGTCCGAATCTCATTATGCTTCTTGGGAATGATAGAGGAATGGTAGAAGTTACTCTCAGCCAAGTTGCACGTCCATATCTTCCAAGGAGTGGTCGTGGTGGAAGATTTTCTAGGGCTCTAGTTCTCTGCCTGAGAGGTCTTGCGTAGTAAGGGGAGAATCGCTCTCACGGATAGCTCCGAGCTCGGATGAAGACAAAACCACCGCCCTTGAAAAACCCTCTGGATGACCTTTCCAGTGGTATATGATTTGCCACCAGAAGAGTTGGGGAAGTGTAGATGCATAAAAATGTATGCCCGTATGTCCCCACCAGCCCAGCAGCAACAACGGTCCCGATCGAAGAGACTCTGGAGGGCACGTCCCATCCGGACCCTCTGAAGGGACACCATGCCAACGTGAAGCCATCCCCGGAATCACAATGACGAAGAGAAATCAATCTCTGGAGGACACGTCCCACCCGGACCCTCCGAACAAACAACATGCTACCGTGAGGCCGTCCCCGGAATCACGACAGCGAAGAGAAGCCAACCCCTGGGGAAGCCCACTGCTCTCGGGTCCTCGAAGAAAAGTCAAACGGATCGTTAATTGAGTCTGAAATAAGCCACGAAATCCACTTCGAACAAGCTCAAGAGTGCCTTCAATGGCACACGCTACTGTGCCCTTCAGCGGCACCCCCACAATCCCATTCAAGGAAACCCAACGTAGCCTTCAACGGCACGCTCCAAAGTGCCCTTTAACGGCACACCAAATCCCCTTGGAGTGGCCTTCAGCGGCACGCTCCCTTGTCATTGTCTCTTCGGCGGGACTTGGGAGTTTGGACACCAAACTGGCGCTGGTGTCTCTGGGCTGCTGCAGGAGCGTCTGCCCTTCTAAGTTTGGCCTTGTCTTCTCGTATTCAATACAGAAGGCTAAAGAGGTTGGTAGTAGCGACCGTCGAGACGATCCGCTCTGGGGGTGTGATGGGTTCGCCCCCGTCTAGGCGAATCCATAGATTGCTGACAAGGATGGTCTTGCTGGAGTTATTGGTGGCAGTGACAGGTCGCTTGCCTTTGCGGCCACGGTGATGCTTCTTCTGGGGAGCCGAAGATGACTCCGCTCCGAGGTGGTAGACCGAGAAAACTTGGCCCATGACTGTCAGTGGCACAAGGCCATCGACCGGTAATATTGGAATCGATCCCCAAGACCCAAAGTCTGCAGTGGAGGCCGGTAGTTGGGTGGCTCGAGTGTAAGCCCTCGCCTGAGTCGATAACAGTGTTGCAGATGCTTGCAATGACGTGCTTGTACTCGGAGTTGGCACTACAGGGGGTGCCGGGGTGTCGGTGACCCGAGGCCTTGAGCCTGAACCGGGTACTGGCGGGACTGAAAGGTGGGGCACAGGGCCTTTGGTCAATATCGGGGCCGCCACATCCCATAGAGGTAGACCTGTACTGGGAGTCAGCATCGTCAAGTTGTAGGGAATATGCCCTCACGACGGAGCCGAGGGATGTGGAACCTGACGCAGATCACTCACGCTAAGGGTCACCCATGAGAGACCCCGAGGTTGCATGCCCGGTCTGGTGTTGAGCAGCCTCAAATCGGGGATTAATGGCCTGGGTGAGGCAGTTGCATGTCAGAAATTTGGGTTAGAAGGCCCGAATGAGATACTGGGGAGTGCTACCCCCGGGTCAGGAGACCCGTGCGAGGAGCTGGCTCGGCTGAGGCTCGGGGCTGACGGCCCAAGTGAGGTGTTAAGGAGCCGGGAACCTTAGAGTGGAGACCTACACTAGATGTCGACTCAACTGAGGCCCAGGGTTGGAAGCCCGAGCGAACTGTGGTGGTAGGGACTGAGACTCGGGGTGTGGAGCTCACGTCGGGAGTAGGTCAGAACTGGGCCCGGGGGCTGGTGTTAGCCCGAGCGGGAGCTGGTCCAAAACCCCTACGGGGGTCGACAATGGGAGACTCGAGTCTGACACTCAGTCTGGCCGCTGAGACTGGCGGCGGGCATGGCACATTAATAGCACCAGAAGAGATAGGAGCTGAGGGTGGCGGTGGAGCCACCACAGGGACCACACCTAAGAAGTAGGGCGATCTGACAACCAGGGTGAAACTATTGAAAGTAATTGGCACCGCCAAGTAGCCCACCTGCGCATGGGTGGCGATGATGATGGGACCGTAGGTGACGTCTACCATAGTTGTTGACGCGTCGGACGAGCAGGGGTGACGGCCGCTGATGGTCGTCGAGCACGATCCAGCAACTGGAGGGTAAACTGGAAGGTGCTGGGAACTGCGAGCGGGTGCTCTTCCTCTACCTCTCCTGCAAGGATAGGAAAAGGGCACCAGGACTTCAGGGCTGGCACAGGCTTTCTCTTTTAGCAAAAAGATGGAAGGCGGGAGACGTCCCACTAGGCATGCCATCCTTTTGTTCGCGCGCTGAGCGGGGTGGGTGTTTCCTCACTGGCGGTAGTGTGTGCGATGACCGGAGTGAGGGGTCAGATATAACTACGACAGAGATGCCAGAATATAGTGTGCTTCGGGCACCCCCTACAGCACCCCTGATAATTAAAAATACATGCTGTTGCCTATCATCAAAACAACTGTTGCCAATCATCAAAACCAATCAGCATAAGGCTGCTGCTTGTCAGACCAAAGGAGTCCTAACAGATGGGACGACCCAATTTTCGTGGAGCTAGGGCCTGCCAAGCAGCACTTTGTAGGACGTGCTGGAGTCAATGATGTAGAAGGTTACCTTAGAGGCGAAATCATCAAGTGCCAAGTCTACATCCACCCAACTAAGGACCTCCTCGGTATTCTGATTGGAGCTGGATATCTTGACTGCTTGGACCTTTTGGAGGTAAGGAGTTAGATATAGAGTCTTGAATGTTTTGAGGGGCATGATGTTGACAGCGGCGCCAGCGTCTACCAAGATCCGATTTACCTCATGCCCATTGATTTTCTCCTTCATATAGAGGGATCGATTATGGCATGGAGGAGAGAACAAAAAATCTTTCTCCATGAAGGTGACAGCGGCCATGAAAGACTCGTACGTGGCAGCTTTTATTTCTGCTGCGTGTACTTCATAGACTTTCGGCTCTTGGAGTATCTTGATGAGGGTTTCCCTCAAATCTTTGCTCCAAGCGATGGCTTCCCAGATCATAATCCTGGCAGGAAAGCGCTTCATCTGGTGGTTAACCTTTCGGTCATCTCGGGCTTGAGCGTCCTCTAGTGATGATAGTATGTCAGGCTAGATCTATTGTGACCTGCCGCGTCGCTCCTCATCGGGGAGTTGCACTGCCTTGCCTTTGTTACCGGGGTCGGGCTGATTCTGGCCACCTGTAGACTCTTGGAAGAGGGAGGCCAATGACCACTCTTCCGAAGGAGGCTGAGGGGGTGGCCCATCCTTGCCAGATGGCCCTGCTTGTTTCGCAGGACAAGTCAGAACTAGTGCTAGGACCAGAATGCTGGCGGTGATCTCCTCGGCACCAGCCAGGTCGAAGATGTTGGGTTGCCCCCGAATATCCATTGGCCGGATCGGGGTAGGTCATTCTCCTCGAAGGAGGATGACCCGTTCGGGGTTGAAGGGAGACGGATGAAGTGACGACTCAGGGACTTTCGCGACCTCTACCACATCCACGTCCTCGACCTCAGCTACGGCCAATGTATTCTATTACTGGCTGTAGTCCGAGTGGAGTTCAAATCTGTTGTCGGGTTCTGGTAGCTACCGGTTAGCCTCGCCCGGAGGCGTTGATGCTATTTGGAGGTGGGATAGCCACCATGTTGCAAGCACAGCTGTGAAGCAACTATTCCAGCTGTTCCACTGCGATCTCTTTATCTTTATAGAACAAATAGAGCTCTTCTGGGATGTGAAGAGTTTCACCTTCTTTGACCTTTTGGATCATTTCTTGGGCCCAGTCTCAGAGGTGAGCTTGTTTCTACATTTCATCCCACGGGATGTAGCTATCGAGTGGGATAGGCCTGGTAGGGCGAAGAGGAATGTATTCCTCCAAATTATCGATGAGCCGCTACAACCTCTGGATAGGTGTCAGCTCTGTTGGGGATTGCAGGGTGACCACTTGTTCAGCCTATTTCTTGAGCCGTCTCTTGAGATTCTTCCTTCTGTTCCTCTCCTGTTTCTTAGCGGTGGCCGCCTCCAGGGGAATAGGAGGAGGAGGCACTGGGGCTGAGGCCGACAGTTCTCTATGAGGATACCGTCAGGCCAATGTGTTTGTAGGGCGAGGTCGGTGAGTCTTTTTTGCCCGGATCTTGATCCAGGCACCTTCCGATTGTTGTAGTTGGAATGTGGCGTTGATCGCCTGTTCAATGACCTCGTGGGGTGGAGAACAAAACCTTTCATGATTCGAACCTCTCGTCTGGATCAGTTTAATGAGCAAGCTCTTCTCTCCGTCCCTTTGGGGTGGAGAACAAAACCTTTCCTGATTCGAACCACTTGTTCGGATCAGTTTAATGAACAAACTCTTCTCTCCGTCCCTTTGGGGTGGAGAACAAAACCTTTCCTGATTTGAACCTCTCGTCCGGATCAATTTAATGAACAAACTCTTCTCTCCGTCTCTTTGGGGTGGAGAACAAAACCTTTCCTGATTCGAACCTCTCGTCCAGATCAGTTTAATGAACAAACTCTTCTCTCCGTCCCTTTAGGGTGGGGAACAGAACCTTTCCTGATTTGAACCTCTCGTCCGGATCAATTTGATGAATAAACTCTTCTCTCCGTCCTGTCAGGGTTGAGCTGTGTCCTTTGACTTGGATCCCCTGTTGGGGGCATGGTGGAGTGGTTCCTTCATCCTTTCTCTGAAAGGGTGAGCACTCTCCTATGCGCTTACATGGGTCCATGATAGGCTCATCCTACAGATTGTCCATGGATACTCACCCTCTTCTAGTCGCTCTTCAAGGCAATTTGAGAAGGAGGAAGCAGCAAAACAAAGAAAGACGGCCAAGGGTCGCTACACGGGTGAAGAATAACATGCAGGGAGAAGACAATTCATTCCTTGCAAATCATGGGCTACATGTGCTTGGGGGGGGGGGCACGCCCCTGCATTACAATCTCAAAAAGGGGAGTAAAAGAAAGGAGCCTGGCGCCTAGTCTACCCCCTGGAAAATCTCCTCAAGAGGAAGGATCCCGACACAAGGAAAGTTCACCATTTCATTCAGTCAGTCTTCCTGCTCTTGGAGGAGCTCCAACTAGGTCTTCACGGAAGTCACCTCAACCTCGGCTATAGCCAATTGTTTCCGCTTCCCTAGCCTCAGTCGCCTCCACTCTTTTGAGCTCGGACTCTATCGAAGCAAGCCATTCTTTGAACCGCGCTATCCGGCTCGCCAAAGCCTGTGCGTGTTCGCGACACTTCTCCATGGCCCGTCGGTGTTGGTCCTTGTGGCTTTCCCCCGCCTCCAGGGTTTGCAGATATTCGATCTTTTGTAGGCAGAGCGCGACAGACTGGTTGGGAACTTGTGTCCCGAGGAACTCACGGTAGTTCACATATTTCAGTAATAATATCACTTGGCATGACCACTCGTCCTGGGGGAAACCCATCATTTGAAGTGCTTCCGTCGGCTTCTCCACAATGACCTTCAGGCCTCGGTATGTGAGTGTCGGGTCGCCAAGCACCAAAGATCACAATGCGGCTAGGTTCTACCTCACCGAAAAATCTGAAGTGACATGGCCTACTGGGGATACTATTGGAAGGCTGAACTCCACTGCGCTGTCCACCGCTGCCCAAAGCTCGGTGTCCACCATAGCCGAAGAAGGCGACAGTGCCGAAATTGGGGTGTTGAATGCCTCAGCTACAACACCGAGTCCCCGCTCCACTGCTGTTAACGATGGTAGTGAAACCTCCATAAGAGCCCCGGGCATCTCTCCGACAAGGGGCAGCTCGGTTCCTTCCGTCTCCGGCAGTGGTGGCCAAATCTCTGCAACCGCATCGGGTGTCTCTTCGACAATGGGTAGCTCTGTGTCCTCTACCTCAGGCGATGGAGGCAAAACCTACATAAGCACACCCGACATCTCCTCGACTGGGGGCAATTATGGTTCTTCTGTCCCAGCCTGGCTCAGGGTGAAAATCGCTTCAGGCGTCGACAGGGCCGGAGTCATTCCCTCCACTGGAGGAGTAGCCAGTACGAGTGCCAAGCTCGGGGTTGCGTCAGGCGGAGTCAACGCCACGATCGCTCAGGGGCTGGGCGGCAATGAAGACAAGTGTCATAGCACATCTTGGAGAGTCTACGGATCCGCCCGAGTGCCAAGGCAGTGGGGCGACAGAGGCGACGGTGGAGGTAGCTTGCCCGCAAGGAAGCCCAAAGTAGATGGGGGTATTCCTCTGCCCACCCTTAAGGTTGACACCAGCTTTAGCTCGGTTGTTGCACCAAAAGACAGCCGCGACTTGCTAATCGCCTATGAGCGGGCTCGAGGGGCCACAACCCTCTCCGATGTCTCGAGAGTAGTGCCCGTGGGTGTTTGGGTCTCGACCTCGCCCACTGGAGCTTTCGGGGCGGGCATTTCTACCGAGTCCTTAGGAACCTACACAGGCCAGACCCAGAGTTAGCCAAGACATTTTGAAGAGACCTGCAAATTTGCAAATGGGGTGCGAGTTTATGCTTACGTCCGGTACGACCAGGCTCAATGAGCTTGGCAAGAGCGAGGGCATCGGGATCAGTACAAACTCTATTGGCTCCGGGGAAGGGCCCCTGGTCGGGTACACCTCGTCCAGGGAATAACTGTAGTCCACTAGCTCATCCAATGCAGCCTCGATCGCGGCGAGCACAGCCTTCACCGGAGAGACGGAGCCCTTGGCCGGGGAGATGGAGTCCTTCTTGGCCTTCGCGGCCCAACGTGTCGAAACCGGGCTGGGCGTTCGGGACTTCTCTGACCTTGCGCCATGCCTTGAATATGTCTTCAGGGTTGGCGAAGATGATGGAGTAACCTCTGGCCTCCCTATCGCTGTCCCGACCTCTGTAAAAAAGGGGGGGAAGAGAAGAAAGGCTTCATCACAAGGTCTCTTAACAAAGATGAGAACCAAACTAAGATGATGTAAGGGTAACCCCTCTTTGTCTCCATCTGGGAGAGTGCACGACACCGGTCTCTTCGCCTGGCACAGACTCGAGAACCTCTACGGCGTCGACCCCAGGGACAACAATGGGGGAAGGCATTTCCACACGCCCTGGAATGGCGAAAGCTCACGAATTAGAAGGTCGCATCTTCAGCAGAATGATCAAGCGTGGAAATCCACGAAAGTGAGGAAGCCGTACCCTTGGTTGGACTCGGCACGGCCATAGAAGCGACAAACTCCTCAAAGGAGGGCACTCGAGGGATCAGAGGGGCAGCAGCCTTGGTAGCTCCGGCTTCAGCCCGCTGCTTCTTAGTCTTCTTCTTTTCGCCCGCCTTCACCTTGGCGAGCACCTCCTTCATTGGTGACCTTTCCCGGGCACGCTTCTTGCCCCGGGGCAATGGTGTGGTAGTTGGGGTTGGCTCTGGCTTGACGAAGTGCGGCTGCTTCACCAAGTATGAGAGGAACTACTGATAACTGTTCATCATGTAGCCAGAGGGGAACTCTTCATAAGAATCAGCGTTAGTTGATTAAAAAAAAGAAAGAAAAAGGAAGGAAGAAGAAAAATGCTGTACCTCAGAGAATAGAACTAAAGGGGGGCATCATACCGGGGGGACCGGTGTATAGGCGGGATAGGGGCCAGTACGTCAGAGATGGTTCCTTGTCCCTCCGAGCTGCCTCCCTCACCAGCCAGCATACGTCCCCGACCTTCACGCAATGGT
Organism: Amorphophallus titanum; assembly: GCA_024336825.1. Classification (NCBI taxonomy): domain Eukaryota; kingdom Viridiplantae; phylum Streptophyta; class Magnoliopsida; order Alismatales; family Araceae; genus Amorphophallus; species Amorphophallus titanum. The sequence goes on from JANBPO010002596.1 coordinate 6,290,512, forward strand.
CAGGGAGCTCGGCCAAGTCCGAGTGTTTTCGGGAGGTCAGGGAACAGTACAGGTTAAGGTGGTCCATCCCCCACCCGTCAGCATAATGGAAGGACACGTTAAGTTTTTTGCATGAAATCACATCTGGGGGATCTTCGATCGTCAACCTGTGCACCCTCAGCAGAATGAACAGCCAATTGGTCTGTTGGTACCGCTCCAGCCTCCTGTCTTTCTTTGTCACAAAAGCCCGATAAGGGCAAATGGAATCCGTCTCGGGGTGGGCCCCCTAGGATGGAGTGACCTTCTCCTCAATCGGAAAGGGTAATTGATCAAATCCAGTCGATCTGTCCCAATCCTACAGGAAGCATGTAAAGATCATTGAAAGTCATCCACGGCAATCTTCGACAGGTCAATGGAAGGTGCTGGTTTGAGTTGCCGGGCCTCCTTCCACAAGGCCATATAATTTGTCACCTCTTTTGATTTATTGGATCTGAGTCGGAGCAGGTGCACTGGGTCGATGTCCAGGATGACCACCTTCTGCTTGCTCATGAATTTTATTTTAGCACCATCCTAGCAGTCGGTCTTGCATAGCTGGTAGAACCCAGTCTGAGCATTCCACCATTTGATATAATCAGCGGTGACCCGGAGAAGTCGTCCCGGTGTTGGCACTCAGAAGGTCGAAGCATCTGACCGATGGAATGATGTGCAAGTGGAATGGCGGTCTAGAGGGGGGGTGAATAGATCCGCCCCCAAATTTAGAAACTAATTCAAGCTTAGGTAAACAAATTAAACTATGCGGCTTATGCGGAAATCCAAGTGAATACTCTAAGCAAAGGTGGCTGGTGACTTTTAGCGTTGGTGTGATGGCCGTACACGTTCTTACGTTGTTTTGGTCGTCCCAGCTTGAGTCTGTTCAGCTCCTGATGCGTTTCGCTTCTGTTGAAGTGCTTGATTAGATTCCTTGGTTGAGAAGATGCTCGAGCGACCTAGGATTTCCCTTCCTGGTGAGCTTCTGTTAGTGAGCTTGATGCTTCTCATCTCATTTGGTGGAGTCTTTTCGAGGTAAGTCTTGGAATTGCTGTCTTAGTGATGCCTTTATCCTATGTCTGCTTAAGTGTGGACAGTATTTCTTCGGAGCCTGATCTTCTCCTTGTCTTATGGTTGCTTGGCTTTGGACTCCGTCATGGTGTTAAGAGCTGTTATGTACCGTGTTTGTCATGCTGTGTCCAGCGGCTGATGTGTTGTGAAGGCTCATTTATTGTTTCAGGATGTGAAGGTAAGCTGAGATGGGCATTTTTCCTTGTGCTTTGTGCTGATGATGGTGCTCTCTTTCTTTGCACTTTGGCTTCTTGTGATCGGTTGTTCGCCAGATCAGTACTCATGGCGTGCTATTTGTGATTTTTATGAATTACGATGGCACCGAATGTGTACTGAGATGCGGATATCGAGATATTTCTCTGATGCTTGTGTGCGCTATATGAGTGCGCAGTGGAAGCGTGTGGGCTAATAACCCACTGCCGAGGATCGTCGTTGTAAGATTCTGGCCAGTCGAGAGAATTGTCTTTCTCGATGTGACTTCATCTTGGCTTCCTGTGCCTTGATGTTGTCTGTTGCCATGCTATTGCTGAAGTCCTTTTGGTGTTGGCATTAGCATTTGTGAGTATTGGGGAATCTGTCGACTTTCCTGCTGATTGAGTACGCTCTACTCTGCTTTTCTTTCTTGGGTGTTGTGCCCTCAGGATGTTATTTTGGTTCTTGAGATGCGTTCCTCGAGATTGTCATTTTCTTATTGTCGTGGGTCTTTTATTGGTGAGCTGCTCGATGCATGACTCGTCCCCTGTGGTTGTGCGTTCAGCTGTTATTGTGCCTTCATGTGACCCAGCTTGCAGTTGTGTTCCATGGTTCTATATTCTGTATGGAGTCGAGATCCTGCAGGTGCTGCCGTTGTTGTTGTTTTAGTGTTGTTTCTCTATGATTTTGTGTAGCTGTCTTAGCATTATATGAACCGTGATCTTGTCGGTTGGCTTTGTTGTGCTCTTCTCTTTTGGTAGAGTTAGCTTGTGACTTGATCGGATGTAATATCTGAGTGAGGACTGACTTGATTATGTTGTGGTCTGGTGCTATTGTCGTTGGTGTCCTGTGGGCCAGGTGTTTTTTGTTACCTTTGGCACCGGAGCCGATGATCTTGTCGAGCTATCAGCTATGAGGACTATGTTCCCTTGTTTAGGTAGATGCTTGCCATGTCTGTCATTTTATTTTCCTGATGTCTGTTGTTGTGGCAGTCGTGTCTCTTTGGTGCGGACACCCGAGCACACGAGCAGTCCGGGTCGGTGAGCCATCGGTACCATACACGGAGCACCACCCGAACGATAGCAGCATCTATTTGGCTCAGAGACAGTCTGGAGACTCCCCCTTGAGTCTTGATATTTATTACATTTATGTCCTTTTAGTTTGTATTTATATCTTTGGGAAAGTACGTACGTAATTGTAAGGCTTTATAAGCCACTAAGTCATTCCCATGGATTGTGTGGATTTTTATGTAAAAGTGTAGTAGGTCCAGCTAGGGGGCCCTCAGCCCTTTCCCATTGGTCCATGTCAACAGAGCTCAGATCTCTGCAAAGAAGACTTGCTTATATTAGGCGGTTCATTTCTAACCTCTCTGAAAGATGCCTACCTTTCGGCAAATTGGTGAAGAAAGGAGCACCCTTCATATGGGACGAAGACTGTCAGAAGGCCTTCGAACAAATCAAGGAGTACCTATTAACTCCTCCGGTCTTGGAGGCACCTGTCAGAGGGAAGCCCCTTATCCTTTACATTACTGCCATGGATGCCTCCTTGGGAGCGCTTTTAGCCTAGATCAATGAAGAAGGCAAGGAGCAGTCATTGTACTACCTCAGCCGGAAATTGATCGGGCCTGAGCACCGATACGCGCCTATGGAAAAGGTGTGCCTAGCTTTGGTATTCGCCGTCAAGAAGCTAAGGCACTATCTTCAAGCTCACCGGGTGGAGCTCATCTCAAAGTGTGATCCACTCAAATTTCTGCCCAGTCAGCCCGTCCTCTCTGGTAGGCTAGGCAAGTGGGCACTTATCCTCATGGAGTTCGACATCACTTTTGTCCCGCGCAAGGTGATCAAGGGGCAAGGAATGGCGGAGTTCTTAGCAATGCACCCTCTGCCAAAAGATTCGCCACTCAACTTCGAGCTACCCGATGAAGAGGTGCTGGTACCTTCTCAAGAAACTGGGGAGCATTCTGAAAACGTCTCACCACAGGTGGAGTCGGACGTCCTCACTGTCAACCTCCCACACTGGGAGTTGTGTTTTGATGGTGCTTCCCGGACAATCAAAAGGGCCGGCGGCCTCACAGACTTTGTCTCGAGCGCGGGGATCGTTTTTGTATTTCCGCAAGGCGGCATTCTTCACAATTCTTGTGCTCTCATGAAGTCACTGACAAACAATGAGGTAGAGTATGAAGCGCTAATCATTGGGTTTCAATTGGCACTAGAGATGGACATTAGGTGCATCAAAGTGTATGGGGACTCTCAGCTCGTCATTCAACAGGTCCTGGGCGTCTATGACGTCCGAAAAAAGGAGCTCATTCTCTACCATGCAGCCATCGTGAGGCTCAAGGAAGAATTCTACCTATTTGAGATAGGTCACGTTCCACGGGGTAGCAACTCCTAGGTGGACGCTTTGGCAAAATTGGCAGCAGCTTTAAAACTCCCACTTGAGGGAGAGTTGAATATCACTGTCAGACATCGAAGGCTGATGCCAAGCGTGCTCGATGAAGAATATGGTCTCACGGCATATGAGGTCAATAACATTCAAGAGGAGAATACTCCCGAAGAAGAGGATTGGCGCGAGCCGATCATAGAGATAAAGAATGGCTGGCTCCCTCCTGATCGGGCTTAGAGGGTGCAACTGCTACGCAAGGCAGCATCCTACCAGCTAGTCGACGGCCTACTCTTCAGGTTTGTCTATGAAAAGGACTGGTCGGTCCTCCTACAGTGTCTTTCACCTAAAGAAGTAAGAACCGTGATGCATGAGGTCCATTCCGGACCGTGTGGGGCCCACCAAGCAGGAGCTAAGATGAAGAATAACATCAAGCTCAAAGGGTTTTATTGACCCACCATGTACGAGGATTGCAATCAGTACGCTCGCACATGCCACCAATGCCAAGCATTTGGGTCAGTGCCTCAGAGATCGCCCCATCCACTCCATCCGACCGTGCCTACTTGGCCATTCGCGGAATGGGGCATGGACATTGTGAGACCATTCCCACCATCATCCCAAGGTCACAAGTTTATCTTGGCTGCTACTGATTACTTCTCTAGATGGGCAGAAGCTGTCCCGTTACGGGAAGTTATTAACCTGTGTGTTCTAAGTGTGTACAGGGAGGAAAGGAGCACAAGCACACAACGCACACACACTTAAAGAACAACCAAACTCAGGTAACCAAAATGTGCTTTTTCATTTCTATAATCATCGTCATGCATACAAAAGTGAGAAAGGAAGAGTACAAAGGCAAAACACTCTCTAGCTCTCTCTGCCTCCCTCCTCTCTCCTCTGGCTACTCTCCGCACCGTCCCGGTCCACAGGGTGACTCTGTGGAGGCCTCATCGACCTTTGGCTGGCTGCCGATGCCTCGGCTTGGGCACGGTCCGCCTCCTCTCTCCTCTCAACAGTAGAGGAACCCGCGAAGAAGCTCGAACCGGAGTAGGCACTCGGACACCCCTCAGCTCGTGCCCGCTCGCGGCCCCTCCTGTAGCACTCCTTGGCAATCCTTGCCCGCTCCTCCGCTGCACCAAAGCGGAGCCTCAACTCATCGCGCTCCACCCTCTCGCGCTCCCGCTCCGTCTGCTCCCACTCATGCTCACGCTGCTCCATCCACAGAAGCAGTTGTAGCTCTAACATGTCCCGGGAAGCACCTCCCCCTCGCTGGGCAACTCTGTCATCGCCCGCTCCAGCTCTGCTGAGGCCTGGCGCCTCTCCTCTGCTAGCTCCAAGACATCCCGGTGCCTCTCCTCGGCCAGCTCCTTGGTGGCTGAGTGTCTCAGGGCGGTCAGCTCCTCGACGGCTCGCTATCGTGCCTCGTCAACCTCCACAAGTCACTGGTCGCGGATCGCGAGCTCAGTCCCCGCCAGTGCTGCCTGAGTCATCACCTCCTGGAGCTCTCATCTCTGCAACACCACAAAAATAATAAGATTGATAAAACAATTGCACCATTTAGAATCAATCTAAATCAATCTTTGTTACCAAAGCCTCCAGGTCCCGCTTAGCCTCCTCGGCCCGTCTGACGGCCCCTGCCAGTCACTCCTCCAAGGAGGTGATCTTGGCATTCTGATCTGGGGTACTCTAGGCAAGGGCACTCGAACTGGAAGCTCCTCCCGCTCCCGTCGCTGCCTGTCTCTGCTGGGCACGCTGCATCAAGTTGTAAGATGATCAGTGGCGGGTCAGTCAACTTTAGGAATCACATCATGGCATTTAGGAAAAGCATAACTCACCAGAACATGTAGCTCATGCTGGGTCACCGCCAAGCGAGCCTCCAAGGTGTGCAGCCGCATCTGCATATCCGCCACCACCTCATCTCATGCATCCTGCATTTGTCGCACATTAGTAATACATTCATTATATAGAAACATTAGAACATTCAAAAGCATGCATTCATACGTACCCCTCAGGGCCTCATTTGAGGCCGACTATCGTAGGTCCTCTAGAAGACCCAGATGTATGCCGTGCTACCCTCCGCCTGTGAGACGACTGGGGTGTCGCCACTTTGCCAGTCCATCGTCACCGCGCATCCCCGGGTCTTCTGCCCGATCCTGCCCAACTCCTCCACGTCCACCCACTCCAGGTGGAGACCTAGCGTCCTCGCCACCAGCCAGAGGCGCAACGGCTCGATCTCGTTCAGACAATGGAGCCAAATCTCCCGCCCGAACAAGTATCGACCCGCTGCGACCCAGGGCTGGTCGTCGTCTGTCATGCCCAAGTAGGGTCTCCACACCGCCTGCATTTGCATTTTATATCATCATATCATCATAATCATAAATGGATCAATAGGAAATAAATCAAATGCATAAACATAGCATACATACCATGGATGTCGGGAAGTCACGGAGCTCCCGTCTCCCTTCTCCCTGGTTTATGGGTCAGAAGCTGTGGTGCCAATTGAATTAGAGGTCCCCTCGCTGCGAGTTGCCATCCAGCACGGGTTAGTCAACAGTGAGCTGGATAATGCAGAAAGAAGACTGGAGGAGCTCGCCAAGCTTGAAGGAAAATGCCTTCGTGCGCAACAAAAGATCCAGCTATACCAAGCTCGCATGGCCCGCGCCTTCGATAGGCTGGTCAGAGGCCGTGAATTCAAGAACAGAGACCTGGTAATGCTCAAAAGAAAAGAGGTGATGGCCTCCAACCCAAAGGAAAGCTGGTGGAAAATTGGGTCAGACCGTACACCGTCTGTCGGGTATATGAAGGGGGTGCCTACATCCTGGTGGACCATAAAGGAGTCGTCCAGTTCTCACCCCTCAATGGAAAGCATATAAAGCTTTACCACGTGGCTCAACGGGCGTCGCCGGAATGACTACCTTTCCTTGGTTAGTGATGCTCCGCCCTAGCCGAGCTACCTTTCCTTGGTTAGTGACACTCCGCCCTAGTCGAGCTACCTTTCCTTGGTTAGCGGCACTCCACTCTAACCGAGCTACCTTTCCTTGGTTAGCGGCACTCTACCCTAGCCAAGCTACCTTTCCTTGGTTAGTGGCACTCCGCCCTAGTCGAGCTACCTTTCCTTGGTTAGCGGCACTCCACCCTAGCCGAGCTATCTTTCCTTGGTTAGCGACACTCTACCCTAGTTGAGCTACCTTTCCTTGGTTAGTGGCACTCTGCCCTAGCTAAGCTACCTTTCCTTGGTTAGTGGCACTCCGCCTTAGCCGAGCTACCTTTCCTTGGTTAGCGGCACTCTGTCCTAGCCGATCTACTTTTCCTTGGTTAGTGGCACTCTGCCCTAACTAAGCTACCTTTCCTTGGTTAGCGGCACTCCACCCTAGCCGAGCTACCTTTCCTTGGTTAGCGGCACTCTGCCCTAGCCGAGCTACCTTTCCTTAGTTAGTGGCACTCTGCCCTAGCCGAGCTACCTTCCCTTGGGTTAGTGGCATTCCGCCCTAGCCGGGCTACCTTTCCTTGGTTAGTGGCATTCCGCCCTCGCCGAGCTACCTTCCCTTGGTTAGCGGCATTCTGCCCTGACCGAGCTACCTCCCCTTGGTTAGTGGCACTCCGCCTCGACCAAGTTACCCTCCCTGGTCTAGCGAAATTCCACCCCAGCCGAGTCGCCCTTCGTTGGTCTAGTAGGCATTATATCCTAGCCAGACCCCAATGGAATAAACAGCTGCCCCATTCCGGGCCTTATGCCCGAATCAGCAGAAACTCCTCCTTTTTGTTGGCATTATTCCTTGCTAACGAATAAACCCATCCTGGCACCAAGACACCCCGTCCCAGCCAATTCATGTACAACGTCGCCACTACAGACCTTACATCTGAGTAGGCGAAAGATCCCTTCTTGCGCTGGCATTATTATCTTGCCAACGAATAGATCACTCTACATCGGCGCAAGGCCCCGTGCCCTAGTCAGTAATCAACTGCTGACATTGATAGTCAGACACCACATCTTGATATGAGGCCTATCTCTAAAAATGGGGTTAAAAATAAAGATACCCTGCCAGCCTTGTTCCTGTATCAGAACAAGGGTAAAAATGGCTATAACCCGGCTATGGCGAAAACCCGCAGGGGCGCTACAGGCAAAATCGAGTACCCCACCACGTGAAAATCCGAAAGAGCGCGTGGGCAAAAGCAAGAGGGGGCTAGCTTCAGCGAAAACCCGAAAGGGCACTTAAGCTGGTAGGATGGTGACTATGTGTGCATAGGGAGGAGGTCAGTCGGCGGCATCGCTGGGGAGGTGTAGAGAGGTGGTGAGAAGGGAGGTGGTGGGGAGGTCGACGGTGAGAGGGGAGAGTGCCTGGCCGTAAGAGGGAGAGGGGATGGACCAGTGGAGGAGGGTGAGAGGAGGGGGGGCTGGCATCTGGGAGGAGGGTCAGGGGGTTCGGTTGCGTATGTGTGTATGGCGTGGGCGGTGTTCGCCGGTGACTGGGCAAGGAGAGGAGAGTGGGATATGGCTACAGCGTGTTGTCGACGGTGGGAAGGTGCAGGTGGGGAGGCGATGTAGGTGAGGGTGGGATGCCGTGGAGAGGAGGCTGGGTGAGGGGGTGACTGCGCCGGTGAGGGTGGTAGTTAATAGAGGGAGAGATAGGGAGATTCGACGGGGGGCGAGGGCAGTGGCCTGCGGCGTGCTGTTGAGACGGAGTGGGAAGGTTAGCAGGCAGGAGGGGTGGTCGCAGGATTGGCAGAGAGAGGGGGGCAGAGGGGATGGGTGGCTGAGTGGTGATGGCTGCGGGGAGGAGCTGGGCGTGGAAGGTGGCTGGGGGAGCTCGCCGGCGATGAGGGGTTGTGGGTGATGGCAGCAAAGCGGTTGTAGCAGAGTGGTTGGCAGGGGTGGCTCGCCAGGGAGAGCACCGTGGCGGAGGAGAGCTTCGTCCGTGCTGCAGGTGAGGAGAGGGAGAGGGAGGTAGTGTGGAAGCAACCAGGGGGGGGGGGACGTTGAAGTGGGATGGAGGTGGTGCACCGACTGCGGCTAACGGCGAAGGGTGCAGACGGCAGCAAGTGGAGCGGCAAGGCAATCGGCGGAGGCTCGACGGCGGTGGGTAGCGGTGGTGCAAGGCGTGGGAACGGTAGAGGTGGGGGTTTTGGGTTCACTAGGTGGCCAAGTGTTAAAAGGGAGAAAGAGAGGGAGTGGGAGATAGAAATAGAGATGAGGTTCTGCAGAATGGAGAGAGTGGGTATGGCTACAGGGGAATGGGATTTTGATGGGTACGGGGTGTTGGGTTGGCTGAGGAGGCGTGGCCGGCGGGGTGGCTGGGCGTGGGTTGGCAGGTAGAGGGTGGTGAGCTGGTGTGCCGGAGGGCACTCGCGGTGATAGTGGAGGTGGAGGTCACTGGCGCAGGTGCTCGTGGGCAAAAGAGGGAGGCGGGGGTGGCTCGCCAAGGAGTTTCCGCGACTGTGGAGGGGGAGAGAGGGTCGCATCGGTGGTCGGAGGGTGGTCGCGTTAGAGGTGAGAGCAGGGAGCAGAGGAGGCCGAGGAGATTGCCGCGGGGTTTGTGTGTGGCGCCATTGGGAAGAGAGGGCGTGAGGGAGAGATGAGATGGAGAGGGTGCGATGGGGGGTGGGTTCGCAGGGGGGCTGGCAATCTGGGAGGTCAGCGGCCTGAGTGATGGCTTGTGGAGGGTGCACTGGCCGTGAGAGGTGGCTGAGGTGGTTGAGCTGCCGACAGTGGTGGCGGGTGTTAGAGAGACGGAGGGAGAGGAGGGGCGGAGGGGCGTAAAGTGGCAACGACGGTATGGGAAGGTGAGATGGGGAGTTGGATGGCTCACCGGTGGAGGTGGGAGTGGTGGTCGCCGACGTTGCGGGCGCGGGGTCGTGGGCGGCATGCCGGTTGACGGTGGAGGTGAGTGAAGGCCGGCGAGGTCGATCGGGAGGGTGTGTCCGGTGGTCGGAGTTGCAGGGTGGCTGGCGTCAGTTAGAGGGGAGGCAGGGTGAGGGGCGTGGGTGCGGATTCCCCCCTTTGGGAGCCCAAAATCAAAAAATGAACATCAGTAACCAGCCAGCATCAAGGAGCAAGGATGCGCTAAGGAGATTTGTGTGTGTGTTTGCTAGGCTCACGCTGAGGGCTTGCAGCATGGGCACCCCTCACACGGCGTCTAGCCCAAACACCCACCTCCGAAAAGGCAGACCCTAGTTGTTATGAATGTATGTCATCTCGATAATCATGCACGACCCCAGATCTTGCTTGGCGAAGGCACTCTGCCTGAGTCATGTCTCGATATTCATGCATGACCCTGATGTCGCTTGGTAAAAGCATCCTGCCTGAGCCCTGCCTCGGCAGTCATACGCCCCCTGACGCCGCTCGATGGGAACACCTGGCTCGGCCCTGCCCTGGCATTCGTACATGACCCAGATGCCGCTTCATGAGAGCGCCCCTTCCAGTCCCTACCTCAATAGTCGTGCAATATTAGTCGTCACTCAATCGAGGCACCTTGCCAGATCTCTGCCTTGACATTCGTACACGACACAGACGTGGCTTGATGAGAACACCCTGCCTAGTCCTTGCCTCGGCATTTGTGCATGACACGAACATCACTTGATCGAGGCACCCTGTCCAGTTTCTATCCCAATGGTCATGCACCATCAGACACAGCTCAGTCGAGGCGCCTAGCCTTATTCCCCGCCTCGATGACCATTTGCCACTTTGGTGTCACCTCGATGAGCGTGCCCTCAGTGTTGTTACCTAGACAATGGGCATACTTCACAAGTCCTGGAGCAAGATGAAGCGTTAGGCCCCTGCCTCTGTTAATGGGCCCCGAGCACAACCATCAAGGTCTCGCGGCACCCAGCCACCTCAGCCACATCAGGGCCTCGGGCGCCCAACCACTTGACAACCTCAATCACAACGGTGCCCCCGGTGTCTGACTGCTAGCCACTCCAGTCACAACGGTGCTCCCGGCACCTGACTGCTAGCCACTTCAATCATAACGGCGCCCCCGGCACTCGACTATCAAGCACTCCAGTCACAACGGTGCCCCCGGCACCCGACTGTCAAGCATTCCAGTCACAACGGTGCCCCGACACCCGACTGCCAGCCACTTCAGTCGCAACGGTGCCCCAGGCACCTGATTATTAAGCATTCCAGTCACAACGGTGCCCTCGACACCCGACTGCCAGCCACTTCAGTCACAACGGTGCCCCCGGCACCCGACTGTCAAGCACTCTCATCACAACGGTGCCCCCGACATCTGACTGCCAGCCACTCCAGTCACAACGGTGCCCCCGGCACTTGACTGTCATCAACTACAGTCACAATGGTGCCCCCAGCACCCGACTATCAAGCATTCCAGTCACAACGGTGCCCCCAGCACCTGACTGTCAAGCATTCCAGTGACAATGGTGCCCCTGGCACCCGACTGCTAGCCACTTCTGTCACAACGGTGCCCCCGGCGCCCCACTGTCAAGCACTCCAGTCACAACGGTGCCCCCGACACCAGACTGCCAGCCACATCAGTCACAACGGTGCCCCCGACACCCGACTGTCAGGCACTCCAGTCACAACGGTGCCCCCGACACCCAACTGCCAGCCACTCCAATCACAATGGTGCCCCCGGCACCCGACTGTCATCAACTACAGTCATAATGGTGCCCCCCTGGCACCTGACTGCCAGCCACTTCAGTCACAACAGTTCCCCCAACACCTGACTGACAAGCACTCCAGCCACAACGGTGCCCTTGGCACCCGACTGTCAAGCACCCCAGCCACAACGGTGCAGGCCTCTAGCTAGTTTTTCCTCCCAGTAGGACGCTACTGACTATGCGAGAGGGCCCACGGAAACTAGCTTACAAATTGTATAATGGGAAAACCCCGCCACCTCTCCCAGGTGGGCTGACACAGATGTCGTCGGGCTACGACTAGTGGTTCCATCACAAGGAAAGAGAAAGCTACTCTTATGGGATGTAAAAGAATGTCACAATATATAAAATATTTTAAACATGACGCATATGAAACATGAATTGCATAGAAATTACACATGCAAGCTTTTGAAATCTTCAGGTGTATAACGGACTGGAACTGCCCCGTTACACACCATAGCGGACCGGGGAAGGACCGCTATGTTTCACAGAACTCAGGAAATCCACAGATAAACCAGACTATAATGCACTAGGGCAGGTGCGCTATAGGACTATAACGCACTGGAACGGGCGCGTTAAAGTCACCAGCCACACAACACAACAGACGAGGAGTTTAACAGACCAAGGGTGGGGCGTTATAATGAACATAACGCACCTCTCATGAGCCGTTATGCCTTCCAGAATGTCTAAACTCCACAGGAAACCACGGCATATAATGTGCCTCAATAGGGGCGTCATATTGGACATAACGCATGGAAAAAGGGGTGTTAAAGGCAACGAACCTTTAACTCAACACAAAGGACTATAATACACTGGGGCATGCACGTTAAAGCCACCTGAACATGAAAATCCACAGGAAACTCAGACACGGACGATATAACGCACCAGGGCAGGCGCGTTAAATGACCATAACGCACCGGGACAGGCGCGTTATGTCACCTAGGTTTCGTGACTCCGGAGGCCGGAATCGAAAACCCCTCTCGATCGATCGAAATCGACGGGGGACACGGCGGAATACAAAACCTGTTAAACTTACCAACCCATACCAACCATACATGCCTAAGCATGCCACTAGAAATGAAATACAATGTCCATGGAATTGATTTCAACATAAAAAGGCTAAAAATGAATTAAAATGTACTAAATAGGAATATGTACAAAATACGAGGCAACGGGCATCAGACCACGGTGCAAGTGGTACCGGTGGTGTCCTAACAAAGTATGGAATCCATCCCCCTATCTGGAATTCGACGAAAATGATGATATGACGGTGAACCGGCGAGAGGGAGAAACGACACCTCCCGGCCCAGCTCGACTCCACGTTCTGCGAATCGAGGAAGGGTGGGCGTCAACGCGATCCTCGCGACGCGAGCAATCCAACGGTACCTCTCGGGCTTCGATCAGCAACCGTCTGGACCGAGAAATGAGAGAGGTACGTAAATCGAGAATAAACACCAAAATCTCTCAAAAGAAGAATTACACAGAAATCGAGGAAGATGGCGACAGATGGCGAAGTAGAGGGCGTCAACGAATTCCTGGCGAGGTGAGGAGTCCGATCCCCTACCTTTTGCGCGGCGAAGACCTTGAATCGGTGCCGATCGGGCAACGGGGGCCACGTCGTCTTCTTGCTCGCACGCGTCTCCACGCTCCACGATCCGAGAGAAGAAGGGTACTGGCGTGATCCTCACGTCGAGCCCGTCCCATCGGTACCTCCCACGCATCGACCGGTATCCGTTTGGACCACGAACTGAGAGAATGGGGGTATGGAGGAGAGAGAACGTGGGGGAGAGAGAGAGAGAGCGTGAGATGGAGAGAGAGAGAGTTTCGAGAGTGAGGAGAGAGAGAGTGGGTTGAGATATGTGAAATTTTTTTGAATTTCTTATTTTTTTTGAAAAATAACCTATAAGACCCAATAAGGACCCGGGGCATCACATCCAGACTCAAAAAATATCTGAAAAAAATCTGAGACATTACAGCCCTCCCCTTTTAAACAAATGTCATCCTCAAAATTAAGAACGAAGCACGGGAATAGGGGAGAAGACTCACCCGAACAAGTAAGGATACTACTGTCGCATCTCATCCTCACGCTCCCACGACGCCTCGCCACTAGAATGACACTGTCACCTTAACCAGAGGAATAACCTTGTTCCACAAGCACTACTCACGTCGATCCTCAATGCAGATAGGGTACTCTGGAAGGGACAAATCTGGCGTCACCTCAGGCCAAACGACGTCCTCCAAAACATGGGAATTATCTGGCATATACTTCCGAAGCATCGACACATGAAACACATCATGCATAGCAGAGAGCTCCGAAAGTAACTGCAACTGATAAGCGACTTCCCCAATACGCTCGACAATGTGAAAAGGACCAATATAGTGGGGACTTAGCTTCCCACACCTGCCGAAGTGCATCACACCCTTTAGGGGAGAAACGCTCAGAAACACTCAGTTTCCCACCGTAAAACTGAGGGGTCGCCTCCTCCGATCGGCATAACTCTTCTGCCAAACAAAATGCACCACCTCAACACACTGCTGCACCAAATCTGGTCCTGTTAGGACACGCTTGCCCACCTCAAACCAATCAAGCGGAGTCTGACAAGGTCGCTCGTATAATGCCTCATAAGGAGCCATACCAATACTCGAATGATAGCTTTTGTTGTAGGCAAACTCCACTAACGGTAAATGGTGGGTCTAACTCTCCTGCCATTTCAGGCAACACGACCTCAACATGTCCTCCAAAGTCTGGATGGTCCTCTCAAACTGACCGTCCGACTGAGGATGATAGGTCGAGCTGAATGCCAAATCGGTGCCTAGAGCTCTCTGGAAACTCCTCCAGAATCTCGAACTGAAACTTGGATCACGATCATATACAATGGAGATAGGGACTCCATGCAACGGAACGATCCTCTCCACATACAAACGAGCCAACTTCTGCACACTCCAACTGACTTTGATTGGCAACAACCGAGCCGTCTTCGTCAGTCTATCCACTAGTAACCAAATACTATCATGTCCATTGGACATCCTCGGTAACCCAACCATAAAATCATTGGTCACGTGGTCCCACTTCCACGCGGGTATCTCCAAGGGCTGAAGTGTGACTCCTGGTCTCTGGTGCTCCGTCTTCACCTGCTGACAGGTCAAACACCTGGGCACAAACTCCGCCACTTCTCTCTTCATGCCAGGCCACCAAATCTACCTCTTCAGGTTTTGGTACATCTTAGTCGATCCAGGGTGCACGGCGTATCGGCTCCCATGAGCCTCACGCAACACCGTACGCCTCACCTGCTCCTCGGTTGGGATGTACAACCTACCTCTGAACCTCACAGCTCCATCCTCACCAAACTCCACCTCGACCATTGACAAAATACGAGGTAGCTCAGGGTCTGCTCGCTGGGCCTCAGTCACCTGCCGACGAATAGTTGGCGTGACAGTCAGACTGGTGAGGACAGCCAAACCCTGATCCTGCGGGATCTTGAGCCTAAAAGTCACGGCTGGAACCTGCTCCCAGAGCCTCCACTTCCTCAACAACATCTGACTGATCGTTACGCTTCTACTCAGAGCATCCGCGACGACATTTATCCTACCAGGCTGATAAGACAGAGTAACATCATAATCCTTCATGTACTCCATCCATCTCCTCTGTCTGAGGTTAAGGTCCTTGTGGCTATAACGAATGAGTCTTGGTCCGTTATGTGCCCTCGGTCCGTGGTTAATGTGTTTTTTTGTCTGTTGGGTATAACGCACCTACCCTTATGCGTTATACTAGTATAACGTGCCGATGGCAGTCCGTTATACGTCATTTTGGTCTGGTTGACATAACGCCCTATACGTGGTGCGTTATGTTGTTATAACGCCCCCATGCTGGGGCATTATATCATCTGTATGTGGTTTCAGGTCTGGTTGGCATAACGCCCCTCTCATGGTGCGTTATGTGGGTATAATGCCCCTATGCTGGCACGTTATAGTCCTGTTTGCCGTATTGACCGTTTGCTTGTTCTGTGTTGTGTGTCCGTCCGTCTTAGGTCCTTGTTTAGGGCGGTGTCTGTCTGTCGGTGGTTGTCTGGATTGATCGGTTTAGGGGACTGGCTGTGGTCTTTTCCTAGACTATGATAGTACCCTAACGACTCAATCTAAAAGCTGCCATCGTTCTTGTCTCTGGTTGCATAGCAGTTGTCTCTTGACTATTGGGTTCCCCCTAGCAGTTGACTGACAGGTTGCTTTGCCCAGAGTGTGGTCATCATCCGCCGCTCTTGTTCCTGTTGGTTCTATTTGCTTGTGTTGCCATGGCAGTGGATGTGTGAGTGTGTCGGTGTCGTGTCTGGTTCTGGTCAACCCGGGGTTACCTAGTGGTTGACAGGCAGTTTGTTGTGTCTCAGCGGCCTTGTCCAATTCGAGACATTGGTTCTGGATGCCTTGAGGTACCGTTCTACCTCGATTTACGTATCCAGGTGTGCTGAGGGTTCTTGGTGTCCCCTCAAGTCTCAGTGTGTCATTTTCTCAGAGCGTTATTTTCCCAGGCTTAAGATTAGACTGATTGGTGGCTTGTTCCGCAATGTGCGATGATCCCGACTCAGAGTCATAGGACTCAGGGACCGTTGTAGCTATAGGTCTAGTTGCCTTGTCCTGAGTCTGTTAGCAGTCTCCTGTGCTACCTTTGGTGCTTCGAAGTACGTGTTATGGGGAACTCTTGCCTGTATGTACTTCGGCACTTACATTTTGGAGTCCGTGTCTTGTAAGCCTTCACTAGTCGTAGTCTTACGGCACGCTTCGACGTGACGACTTTTACAGCGGAGCACTTCCAGTTCACGATTTTTAAGCTGGTTTCTTTCGGCTCCCGTAGTTACCGTTGCATCCTACGGGGGGAGAAAACTAGCTAGAGGCCTGGCTTAGGCAAAAGCTAGTGTGTGCACACGTGGTGAGGGACTTTGGACTGACGCTGACAGGCGTTCCCCTGTCTAGTCACTTGCGATTTGGTTACTGTTCTGGTTCTGACAGTGTCTTGGTCTCTTCCTGGCTGTAGGCATAGCAGACGAGACACTAGTAGGCATAGCATAAGACGTCAGTGGACGCAGCTGGCTGTTCTTCTAGTGTGGGGCACTCTAGTCACGTGACACGTGACCCTTCATGATTCTCTTCTCGTTTCTCGTGTGTCGTGAGCTTCTGGGTTAGCCCTTTTGTGACTGTACTCGGGGTCAGTGTCTGCTACTTACACGACGTTCTGGTTGTGTATGTGGCAGTGTGCATGACGTCCTTGTCATGTTGTCCTTCGTCTATGTCGATCGTCTATCTAGCCTTTCCCTAGGTTTCTTTTGTCTGTTTTGTAGGTTCCTTGCGTCGGTAGTTCGGCAACTCCTGACTCTGTCAGCTCTGAGTCGCCCTCCTGCCCTTGCTTGGAGTAGTTTGGGGTACCGAGGTTAGTTCGGTTTCGAGGGGGACGACCTCTGGACCATGCCCGACGACGACCTCATCGCCCTATGCTACAAGAGGACTCACTAGCCTCCACCACTCCGGTATCTCCTTGGAGTCACTTCTACCTAGGCTAAAGACCCCCATCCCTACTCCCAAAGGACGCCTCCGCAGAGGGATGATCTTCCCCTGCCGGGGAACCTGTCAAAGAGATATATAAACACATGCCATCTTAGTCATGTGCACAAAAAAGTAAGACTGAGGCACTGTAGTAAAGAAAGTGACTGACTTGAAGCCACGAAGGGAGTCAATGGCAGAGGAACCAACTGCTCCAGCTTCAATCCCAACACTGTAGCAACCTTCGCAACTACCTCCCTGATGACTCTCATTGTGTGGGCATGCTTGATATGAGAGAAGAACTTTACAGGCCCAGCCGAACCGGTTGCATGAGCGACGTGGCGTTTCCAGTTGCTGATAGCAGTGTTAGTAAAGCTCCCCTTCGGGAGCACCCTATCTAGGGAACCCTTCTTCCCAAAGTCACAGTCGGCCTAGAACTAGGTCCACCAAGTCCTTGGTGTCCCTGATCGCGATGCCCTAACACCAGCACTTGTAGGCGTCTCCTGCATCGGCCTTAGGGGATTGAGGGACCCACCATAGCCTCGACCTGATGACGAAGAAGCCCGGCTGCCTCAGGGCCACTACTATGCAAGTCGCTCCACATCCCGACAGATCTAGGAGAAGTGAGTCCTCAAGTACTCATCGTCTAGCAAGATAGGAGGCTGATCCTCCCATAGAAGCTAGCTCTCCTCAGCCTTCCAGATCGCCGAAGCATTTTGGCGATATAGATGGCTGTGCTCGAAGAACAACCTAGCGTAATGGACGTCGAACCTCCCGCGGCGATCTAATCCTGGCATCGGTAACTGCCCCGACACCCCGCGGGAATAGAAGTCCCACCAAGCAGTCGCTAACAGGTGGCTGTCCCGACACTTGTACAATTGGCTCACCAAAGGGAACTCCTAGTTTGGCAGAATCGCCTGGTCATACCCAAAGTTTCGAGCAAACCGGTGTGAGTAGCAAGGCTCCAGAATGCTCGTAGCAAACCGGTGCAGAGCCAACACCGCCGGTCGAGTGCTGATCACCCACTCTATGTACACCGTGGTGTCCGGCTCTCACTGGCATGGAAGGGCGCAGGCAGCCCCGTCACTGAAAGGCACCAGAACCAAATGAAAGTCTCTCGAAGCGTCATCAAATGGGAGCCCATCCTCGCCTCTGCAGGCATGTAAGACAAGTGATAGATCACAGACCGTGAGCTAGAAGGGGGGATGAATAGATCACGTCCAATTCAAAACTGATTTGAAAACCAAGCGAGGAAATCCCAGTCGCAGTAAGAGAATCTTCCTAATCAGGCCACGAAGAAGACTGATGAGCAAAAGCTTAACGTGAAGAGTTGATATACAACTGTAATCGAACAGTTGATGAGCTTGAATCATAATGAGGGATGAGCCAAACACACAGCCAAACAACCACACATATGATATCAGCCAAACAAAGCACACAGATGAGACAGAGAGTTTTTAAGGTGGTTCGATTACGAACAGCAATCTACGTCCACCCCTTACTCCACTGGAGTAAGGCTTCCTTGCACTAAGCAATTTAGGGACCGCAGACTCAGTCTGCTAACATCTGCTACCTGACAGCTTGCCCCGAGGAACACTTTCCTCATTCTTCTGAGAATCAGAAGAAACCCTGGAGGTCCAACCTCCCTTCCTTCGCAACCAGCAAGCTCGCGTGGTGCTCCGCGTACGGTACCGGTGGCTCGCCGGCCCGGACCGGTCAAGTGCTCGGGTGTCCGCACCAGTTTCTATGGATGCCGCTTCAGCCCTGGCAATGGCAAGCGTCTCACTTGCCCTCTCGATGGTCGCCTTGGCCTCGGCCAGCTCAGACCTGGCTACAGTGAGATAGCCCTCTAGTTCCCCGATTCTAGCCCTGAGGGCATTGACATCTCAATGACCTCCCTCCAGGACCTTCTCGAGCTGCTCCTCACTGCTTCGACGCTCCTCCAAGGCTTGCAAATATTCGCCCTCCTGGGCCTTGATGGCAACAAGCTCGTTAGGGGCCTGAGTCTCGAGGAATTCGCGACGGTTCACATATTTTAACAATAGTAAGACTCATTGCGACCATTCCCCTAAGGGGCAACCCAACACTTGTAATACACCAGTTAGCTGCATCACTATTGCGTACGCCCCTCGGTATGTGAGGGAGGGGTCAGCAAGTATCATCGAGTGAAGCGCCAGTAGCACCTACCGAACCTGTGTGTCCGAGGCGGCATGGCCAATCGAAGGTATCCCTGGAAGATTGAACTCCACCGCACCTTCCATGGCAGCCCACATCTCTACATCCACCACAGCCAAAGAAGAGGGGAGCGCCACGGCCAAATCACTGGGGCTTCCCGCTTCAATGGGTAGCCCCCGGCCGGCTATCGCCAAGGGAGCTGCTGGAGCCGCAACTGAACCACCTGGCTCCGCTATCGCGAAGGGCGGGAAGCGGAGCTGACTCAGACACTGCTGCTGACGGCTCGGCCACCTCTTCCGCTGATGCCCGCTCCTCCCCGCGAACCGTAAGGTTGGCAAGTGTCTTCCCTAGGAGCCGGCCTTCCTCAGGCGTCACAAGCGGCCGGGGAGGTGGAAGGGGAACCATGAGCTTTAGCCCGCTCCCCGACCGCAGGAACGACACTAGGCGCTCCACCTCCAACGCTAAAAGCAGCTGCAGTTCGTCAACCTCCGCAGGGCCCGCTACCCCCCTTCGCTTCGCGACGGCCTTGCAGGCTTTGGCGGCACGCGCCTCAGGGAGACTCCCTTGCTCCTGAAACATAAAAAATGGGATTAGCCTTACATCGATCAAGATGGGTTGCCCCGAGCCTCGAGGAGGCATGGGAGAGGTCCTGGAGGCCTCGTCTTACCACGGTCATCAGAGCTATTCTGTTCTCCAGTGCTATCTCTCCCTCCTCTAGAACCTCGCCGACAGCGGCTACTTCCTGCTTAACGACCTCGAACAAGGCCGCCAGCTTCCCCAAGCCGGCGTCGCCGCCCTCGGGTGACTCCGCTGGCGCATCCAGGATGGGTGCCTCCATGGTTCCTGGCTAGGTTTGCTCCTACAGGTTGATCGAGGGATAAGAGATAGAGGGCCGGAAGCTAGCCACAAAAAGGGGGGGCCCATATGAACGGGCCCACACTTCTAAAATCCTCACTCGAAGTCGCCTCGTTAGAAGAGTAGTCGTAGTCTACCTTCTCACTCGAGGAAGACTGGGCCAGGATAGGCTCCTCCCTTGTCGGGGAAGGGACGCTCACTCGGTCACCTTCAGCCTCCTCCTCGCGCGAGCTGGGAGACGGCGACGCCCCAGACCTCAGCCTCCTCCTCGTGTAGATCCGCGTTGGCTCGGGGATCCCCCGGGCCTCTATCTGCTCGGGAAGGGGACCAAGGGGAGCTGCCAAATGAGGGAGCATTCGAGTCAGGCGAAAGTCTTCGGGCTTCCAACAAATAGCAAAAAGAAAATACGTCAGCCATGCCAGTGGAAGGAACTACCCTGTTCGGTCTCCGTGGCTGGGAGTGGGCTGGGGATTTTTTCCTCCACAGAGGGCGCGACCCCAGGTGCAGCGGCTTCACCTACATCCGGAGCAGAAGCAGATGTGGGTTCCTCTGTAGGGACTGGGGGAAGAAACCCGCATAAAAGGCCTTGTCTCACAAGGCAAAAGGATGTTAAGCAAAACAAAAAACCTCACCTGTGGGTTGGCTGCCCTTAGCCTGAGCAGCCGCGCACATGGCCATAAATTTCTCAACTTCAGCTTTCCTCTGTGCCAGTTCCTGCGGACTGATTGTCATAGTGGGGATCCGCATGGAACGCGTCCCCTTCGCTTCGACTGAGAGAAGGACACACACACGTCATACAAGAGCAAAGGTTTTCCCTCAGGGGGGACCGGACCCCGAAAGGCATCGACATCTAAAAGCCTCACCTGTAGGATGGCTTGGCTCGGCCCGGAGCGTAGCGAACGTCGCAAAGGATGGAACTAACGGAGGAGGGGAAGCCAAAGCAGTCCGAAAAACCTCCGCCCTCTTTCGCTCGACCTCCACTTGCACGGCCACCTTGGCAGTGGCGAGCACCTTCTCCACTAGCGACGTCTCCTGAGGCTCCCCAGCAGCCCCGGGTGATCGAGTGGGAGTGGATGGAGGCTCGGACCCGACCGAAGCTTTGCCTACAGCTGGAACCGGTGGAGGCGAGGGTTCCTCCCTAGCTGATGAACATGAAAGATGTCCGGGTGTGAGCAGCCCGTGCTGAAACAAAGATAAACTCCATCTGAAGGACAACCTTAACAAGGGAAATTTCACCTGCGGGTTGGCTCGGGTCAGCCCGACCGACCTCAAACTCCTCAAAGGACGGGATGCGAGGCGGTGAAGGAATGGACTCTATGGACTTGGCGGTCTCCGCCCTCTGACGCTTAGCCTCCCACCATCTGGCGGCCTGTGCCTCGCCCAAAGCCTTCTTCATGGGTGACTTAGCCCGTGGCCTCTTCGCAGGACGGGGTAACGGGGTTGTGGTCGGGGCCGCTGTCATCTCGTCAAAATAAGCTAGCTTCTCCGCCTGCCGAAGGAGATTGCGGTACGTCGCTAGCTGGGTGCTATTTGGGTGATCTGTGATGGAAAGAAAACAAAGGGGCCCAGGAGTTAGTTGCCATTTGACGCTTGATAATGACCAACAGGAGTGAAAAGGAAATATAAGATGTATGCGTAATAGCACGTACCGTGAGGGCCGGTGTAGAGGCGAAGTGAGATTGGCCAATAGCTCAGGGAGGGCTCCTGGTCCCGGTGGGCCGCTTCCCTAACCAGCCAACACACATCTCCGATCTTCTGACACCGGTCGGCGAGGGCGGCCAAGTCAGCATGCTTCTTGGCCGATAGATGGCAGTACAGATTGAAGTGATCCATCCCCCATCCTTCGGCGTAGTGGTAGGCCACGTGCAATTGCTGCCCCAGAATGGCCAATGACCGAGCCTCGATTATTAGCCCGTGCACCCGTAGGAGGATGTAGAGCCAAGTGGTATCTGCGTAGTTCTGCGGCTTCCGCTCATCCCTCCTCATGAAGATGCGGTAGGGGCAAATCGTGTCCTTCTCGGCCCGCCAGCTAGTCACAAGGGTGCCCTCCTCTTCCACCGGCAACGGGTAGTTGATCAGCTCCAGGCGGTCTGAGCCGATGCGGCAAAGGTCCCGCAGAGTCTTCTTGAAGTCATCCTTTGCCATTGAAGGCAGCTTGGCCTGTGGTGCCGGTCTGCTCTCTCGGGCCGCCTTGCGAGCAATCATATAGTCGGCCACATCCTTGCTTTTGCCGCGCCATAGGCGTAGGAGATGCTCTGGCTCGACATCAATAACGGGCACAGGCTGCCAGCTCAAAAATTTTCTCTCCGCCCCGTCCCAGCAGTCGGTCTTGTGAGACCGATAGAACGCCGTCCGCGCATTCCACCACTTCACATATTCAGGCATCACCTGTGGAATGCGATCGGGAGCCGACACTTTGAAAGTAGCAGTATCGGCCCGGTGGAAGAAGTCCCACCAAACCCTCGCCTGTTCTGCCACCAAGCTCCCTCGTAGATTCTGTGAGGTGAGGCCAAACTGGGCGCTATGCACCGGGATGTGTTGATCGTACCCGAAGTTTTGGCCAAATCGGAAGGGGTAATATGGTTCCAGCAGTAGGGTCTCCCCCTTTCAGAATGCCAGCACGCTCGGGTGAATCGACACAGCCCAGTCTCTGAGTTCGGGCTCTGGCAACAGACAGGTGACGTTTGCCTGGCTGATGGGGTGCACATATTTTTCAACCTGGTCATCCTTGCACTCCCGTTTGTTGTTTACCAGTGGGCTTGAATGTGCTGCTAAGTTCCAGAAATAAATCGTCCCGATGGCCTCTTGCGGGACTGTTGTCAACCGGCCTCGAAGGTCATAAAGCTGCTTCGAGGTGATGCCCGCCTCTGCGCTAGCAAACTCCAGCATCCTCCTTCGTTTCTCGCAACCTTTGGAGAGACAGAGATCTCGGAGAGATCTCAGACATCTCGTAAGAGATGGCAAACCATGGCTGGGATATGGGCGGAGTACTTACACCTTCGTCAGGCGCAGGAGCAGAGGGCTCAGAGGCCGGCCGCCCTACAGGAGGAGAGGGAGCGGCTGGACCGGCTTGCGACTGCCGTGGTCGAGCCGAGGACCCACGTCGATGCAGCTCAGCCACTCTTCCAGGACCGAGCTGTTCGGCTAGAGGAGGCCGAGAGCAGGACGGAGGCCTTGAGAAAGGCCTTGGAAGAGCAGCGGTCGACTACAGAGCGCGCCAAGGCTGAGTGGCGAGAGGCCGAGAGCACGGTCGAGGCCAGCGCTCGGCCCTTGTCCACTCTTGAGGCGGACCTTGCGACTGCTCAGTCTCGCGTGTCGAAGTTGGAAAGGAGCGAGCCATGATTCGATTATGTCTCTCCCCCTTTTTGTCATGCTATATGTCCGATTGTACGGATTTCTTGTTACCCCAAGGGCATGTCTTGGGCTCCTCTTATAGAGTACGAATGACAAACTTCTGGACTTCTTTTGTCATTTCTTGTATTGTCCCACCCTTTCCTTTCTTGTGGAACGATGCTGGGCGCAGGTACTGGCGACCACATATTGTTAGTCGTGGTTGATTCTTCTACTGTGTGCTGATACCGGCGGCAGGGAACTGGACACCCGAGTCCGGGTACTGAGTTGGAGACTAAGTACCGGATGGTGGTTGCAGGGTACTGGGTATGCTAGAGAGTCTAGGCTGAGGGTACCGAGGGCTGAGCACTGGGGACTGGGTAGTGAGTACAAGGGGCTTGGTACTAGGCACTGGGAGCTGGGTACTGGGGGTTTCCCCAAGTAGGGTATGTTGACCGGGACTGGGGGACTGGGAGGTAATGTGTACAGGTTTGATGATTCGAGTAACTGGGAACTGGCAGCGGGAGGCTGACCCGCACGGGGGTGTTGCCTAGGTTGCTGGGAACTGGGGGGCTGGGGGCCGACCCATATGGGTGTAGTGGCCTGTGTTATTGGGGTTGCTGGTTGACTCCTAAGTATATCGGCTAAGTGCTGAGTACCGGTGAATCGGTTGCTGGCATGTTGTTAGTCGGAAATGTACTTCATATCGGTCTTGGGAACTGGAGCTGGGCTGGCCGGCTAGCTGCTACTATGCAGTAGCCGGGGGACTGGAACTAGAACTGGAGCTGGAACTGGAGCTGGTCAACTAACCGCTGAGGTGTTGTAGCCGGAGACTGGGACTGGAACTGGAACTAGAACTAGAACTGGAGCTAGCCGACTAACCGCTGACGTGTAGTAGCCGGAAGACTGAGACTGGTTGGCTGACCATTGAGGTGTGTAACCGAATACTGGGGCTGGAGACTGAAACTGGAGTTGGCTGGCTAACTGCTGATGTGTAGTAGCCGGAAGACTAGAACCGGTCGGCTGACCGTTGAGGTGTGTGGCCGAATACTAGGGCTGGAGACTGGAACTGGAGCTGGCCAGCTAACCGCTGATGTGTAGTAGCCGAAAGACTGGAACTGGTCGGCTGACCGTTGAGGTGTGTAGCCAAATACTGGGGCTGGAGAATGGAACTGGAGCTGGCCGGCTAACTGCTGATGTGTAGCAGCCGGAAGACTGGAATTGGTCGGCTGACCGTTGAGGTGTGTAGCCGAATACTGGGGCTGGAGACTGAAACTGGAGCTGGCCGGCTAACTACTGATGTGTAGCAGCCGGAAGACTGGAACTGTGGGACTAGGACTGGTATTGGAACTGGGATTGCAACTGGTGCTGGGGACTGGAACTGGAGCTGGCCGACTGGCCTTCAAAGGCATTGCAGCCAGGATACTGAGATCGAAGCTGGGCTGGCCGAATGGCCTTGGGAGGCATCACAGCCGATAGCTAGGATTGGGGACTGGAGCTGGCCGGCTGACCTGTGACAGGATTACAGCAGATATGCTAGAGCTGGATGCTGGTACTGGGTCTAGGTGACTGGGGAGGGCCATGAGTTTGGCCCTTGGACTGGGAGTCCAATTACCCAGCCTAGGGCTAGAGGGTTTCTTAGCTCCCTTTGGAAGGGATTAGGGTTGGCGATCGTGAGCTGCCCTAGTAATTATTTCACTATGGTTTTGACCTAGGGATAGGCTAGATTGACGGCATGAAGCTATCCTATGGAACAGCCTTGACCCTTAGTCCTGTGACTCGAAGGCCGTTGGATTTCATAGGTCTAGTAGGCTGCCTAGAGTCTGGTGGCATCACGTCACCCATATTCTGAGCCAATTATTACGAGCTGGTGAGTAGCCTATCTGTATTTTAATGGTTTCCTTCGAGAGTTGTCTGTTAGTGATCCCCCACTAGTTGTTGCTTCCCTGGGCATGCTTGTGCTTAAGCACCTGGGAGTAGGTGGAGAGCTACACCGGGGAGAGAAGATTTTTAGGTTGGTTACTGTAGAGCCCCTCGTCTTGCAGCCTGAGTCTGGGCTAGGGGGAAAACCAGCTAGAGGACTCGACTTTGGACGCATAGTTTGTGTGTGCACGCATGGCTGGGGGCGACATACCCACGCTGACAAGTGCGACCCCAGCTAGTCCTTGTTCAGTGGTTACTATTATGGTGTTTCAATTTTTCCTAGGGTGAGGCAGACACCTGAGGCGCGGACTAAGACGTCAGTGGACGCTTCTGGCCTTACTTCTAGTGGGTAGGTACTCCTATCGCATGACGAGACTCCCATGACTCGAGGTGAGTTTCCCTATGCTTTTCTTCTGGTGGTTTCTGAGTGTCTTTCTGACACCGAGGTTTAGTATTTCTAGTAAAGGTTACCATGGATTTTACCCAGAAGGTGTAGTATTCATGATGGTGAGGTCGTGATCGTGTTCCCAGACTGCACGATCTTGTGTTGGGCCTTAGTCAGTGAGGACAGGCCTCCACGACAGGGTTGTCGTAATGTTTCTTTGGGCAATATAGCCAAGTTTTCTCATCAGTCAGGTGGTCCCCCAATTGTAAGATAGGAGTGTGTTTTTTGGTGTTGTTAGGAGTAGCTTTTGGGTCATGGTTTTGCGACCACTGCATTTTTCGTTACGGTTGGTCCCTCCACTGTTCGTGTTGTTGTTGCTACTCCCACTTCCATTGTTGCAATTCTTGCTCGCGCTGCTTGTTACCATCGTTGCTTTACAGTTGGGGTTCTATGGGACCCCTGCTGAGCTAGTGAGACGAGGCTCACCCTCTACTTTTCAAGTGTGGCGATTCGTCCTCGAGATTCGGAGGCGTGACGTGGAGATTCTTAGTTGCCAGATTGTCAGGCTGAGTGTTTACTTGGTATTGGACACATTCCCTTTCACAGTAGACTATACTTCATTTTGGATTGGACTTTATAGTTAGATTATTTAATTGTTATTATAATTATTGTTCCTACTTTATTTCCTATTTCTATGTGCTCCACATACACCTTTTTGCTCTTTCAAACCCTCTAGCTTGTGGGCGGTGGGCCAGGATTCGAATGGTATCAGGTAATTCCTGGTAGCTCCCTGTGGTACGATCAAAGGTGAAACCCTTCTCAGTCTTGGCAAGCCTCCGAACGTCCATGGTTTCGGTGTCCGAGCCTGAGGACTCGGCCAGTGCCGTCACCTCGACATGATCTCGGTCCAAATCTTCAACATTGAGCCATGTGACGACTAGCACTGGAGGCGGAGGGACGCGTCCGGCACCAGCAGCAACGGGAGTAGAAGAACCACTCGGGGCAG
This sequence comes from Amorphophallus titanum, assembly GCA_024336825.1. Lineage (NCBI taxonomy): Eukaryota > Viridiplantae > Streptophyta > Magnoliopsida > Alismatales > Araceae > Amorphophallus > Amorphophallus titanum. The sequence continues at coordinate 6,316,974 of JANBPO010002596.1, forward strand.
CCATTTATCTGCAAAGTGCAATGAACAAAGATCAGAATAAATTACAGACAAAGAGAAATTAAAACCATAAAGGGAGGGGAAAGTTCCACTGTAAGTAAAAGGGAGGAGAAGAAAGAAGCAGATTAAGACCCCACTGAATGGGTCTTCCCCGGCACGCCCTGAGGGGCCTTCACCGGTACAGTTCAAGCGGCCTTCGTCGGCACCCCCATGGTTGCCTTCCCCGGCACACCCTCCGGGTCTCCACTGGCACGCTAGCACCTGACTTCCCTGGCACAGTCCAAGCGGCCTTCACCGGCACACCCATGGTGGCCTTCCCCGGCAGACCCGACAGGTTTCCACTGGCACGCCAGCACTATGACCTTCCCCGGCACATTCCAAGCAGCCTTCACCGGCACGCCCACGAGGCCCCTCATTGGCACACTCCAGATGAGTTTTCCCGACACACAATGTGTTTTTGTTCGCTGGCAAGCTATGTGCATTGCTCCCCGGCACAGCCTCGGTAAAGGCCATTAAGTGTCACGTAAGGACAAAACGCATGGGTGAAAATAAAGAGGCTATGATGGATGAAGGTGATAGGAAATGAAGACTACGGGGAACCCTACTATAGGCAAAGAGTACAAAACACCGATAGTTTTTGACGAAATTTTGGCAGAATTTCTCCTAGGCCAGAGGCTTAAGGGGAAACACGGGTGTGCGTCCACAATAAGTGATGGCCCTAACAAAGTGGCGGTGGGCCCCGCGGGGCAACACCAGAGATCCTCAGCTACAGAAGTCTGCTTCTCTCCCTTCACCGGTAAAGCACCCACAGGCCTTCCCCGGTACACCCTTTATGGGCTTCCCTGGCACACCTGTCAACGTCTTCCCCAGTACAGGCCCTGTGGCCTCCAGCGACACACCCTCAGTGGTCCCTCCCCGACACACTCCCCTCAGCTGCTCTCCAGCACAGCCCCTGTGGTGGCCATCCCCGGTACACCCTGTGGGCTCCCCTCATCGGCACAGTCGCTCCCCCGCCTCGCCTGATACACTGGGCAACGCTCTTCAGCAGCACGCCCGGCAATGCTCCTCATCGACACAACCGGTGACTGATGGCCTCCCCTGCCATGACACCAAAAAAAAGAGGAGGAAGAAGAGGAAGGAGGAGAAGAGAGAAGAAGGAAGAAGGAGGGAGAAGAGAACGTAGGAAAGAAGAAGAGGAAGACGGGGCCTAAGCCTCCACCATTCCCGAGAACGAAGAAGGGAAGAAGGGGAATGGGAGAGAGAAAAGGAAGAGAGGAAGAGAGAAGAAAGAAGAGGAGAAATAGGAGGGGGGGCTTCGTGGCCACCTCCTCACCCTGACAACGGTGACGACGACGGCGGTGCTCGCGGTGGTGGTTGCGCACGGAGGGGAAGAAGGAGAGAAGAAGGGGGGGTCGCCCGTTCGCTCACCAAAGAGAGAGAAAGGAGAGGGAAGACATGGTATTCGAAAGAGAAGGGGTGGCCCATTCACGCCACCCCGCCCCCTTTTATAGGGGTTTTTAAAAAAGGAAAGAGAAAAGAAATAGCACTCGAACTTCCGTGGAGGCTCTTTGCAGTCCCCGTCCCAGCTTCTTCTCTTTCCTTGGCCCGAGGCTTGCTCAGACAGTCACTTTTTGGCTCCTTCTCGCCCCGAGCTTGAAGGGTCTCGACAAACATTGAGACTTCTTCACACTCTACATGACGCAGAGCCAGGGTCACCAGATCGGCAAGAGAGGAGAGAGGGTGGAGCACCAGTTCTCGCCGGAGGTTCTCGTCTCGGGTGCCTTCAGTCAGTGTGGTGATGGCTGAGGCGACGTCCAGGCGGGGGATGCGCAGGGCTTCCGACTTAAATTGGTTGGTGTAAGACTGTAACTTTTCCCCTTATGTCTGCTTCACCGCCAACAGCCCCGCGATCGACCTTGGAGGTCCGCTACCGGCGAAGCTTTCCTTGAACAGTCTCCCGAACTGTCTGAAGTTGTGGATACTGCCAGGAGCAAGTGCTCGGAACCAGGCTTGGGCTCCCTGGATCAGGGAGGTCACGAATGCGCGGCACTTGACAGCATCGGACGCTCTGTGCAGCGTCATCAAGGCGTCAAAACTATCAAAATGGTCGGTTGGGTCGCCCTGGCCATCGTAGGACTTCAAGGTTGGAAGGGAGACTCTCAGGGAGACTTCGGCCTTCAAGATTTGATCGGAGAATGGGGATTGCTCCTCATCCTCCGAAGTGCAGTCCTTTTGCAGGGTGTGGAGGGCACGCTCTTGTTCGGCGAAACGCCACTTGAAGTCTCGCAGGCGGAGGGACAACTCTGGCTGACATGTAGCCAGGAGACTGTGAGTACGTCCCTGACAGTTGCCCCGCCGCTCCTCAGTGGGAGCGTCTGCTTCTGAGGGTTGCTGAGGCAACCCTGATTTCTTCCCTCTCAGACTGGAGGAGGCTTCCTGCTCTGGAGGCGGGGCTTGTGAGGGCCCGCCTGGCCCATTACAAATGAGTCGCCCACCTTGGAGGGTGAAGCGGCCTCCAACTGTTTACCGAGAGGCTTCCGCACGAGGGGGACTCACCCGAGGTAGCCGTGACCTCTCATCCCTGGCCACTTGGGTCCTCATCAGGTCGACAAGGGTATCCAGTTTGGCATTGAGGGTTTGGAGAGCATCGGGGGCCTCAAGGGTGGGTTGTCCCCCCCGGCCGGCGGAGGTAAGGCATTAGCTTGTTGGTTGGAGAGGGGGCCCGTGGAGAAGTGGGTGGGCGCATGCTCCCCCTCTGTGGTCGCCGGTGCCTTTCCCTTGTTGCCGGTGTTTCTCTTACTGGAACTTCTTGGCACTATGCTGGCTCTTCGTACGTTTCCCACAGACGGCGCCGGATGAAGAGGGGTGATCTCGCGCTAGATCCTAAGCCGCACAATCATGTTGTCGTCACCAAGAACGAGAGATCTACAAGGCAGGAAACGGATTAGAGGTGCCCAGGGTTGGAACCCCGAGGAAAACCCTCCGATGCTTAAGTCAACAAACTGATAGAGCGTAGGTGGAATGGGAGTAGGAGAAAAAGTGAGGGGCACGTGATCGCTCTCCACCAGTGATTGTGGTGTTCAGTACTCAGGATCACCTTACCTTCTCAGAGGGCTTTCTTAGGGTTTATATAGTTGCTCACTCTCTTGGCTGGAGATAGGGTATCTAGAGGGACCAGGGGGTGTTATGTCCTGGAGGAGGACCCTTCTTCTTCCCTGTCCCTTTGAGTTTCTGATGTGACACAACCTCGGACCTACACAAGCAAGCACAATAGCGAACCGAACGGGCCGAAGTCGGCGGCCAACTCACTTTTCCTTTAACAAAATCGCTTGTGCTTTAATTCAACCATATGCTGTGAGTATTATGATTGGAAGCACATTCGTATGTGCACCTCTGTCCCTTTTTTTTTACTCTAAGGTTGATCCCCGATGCTCCTCTGCCCTGCCCCATGGCCCAGAGGGAATGGGGCCACCTCTTGAGCATGTACACTCGTTCCATGCCAATTGTATGCCAGTTGCTTGGATGGATATCTCCTGTTTGGTCGTCTTAGTTCATGAGCTAAGCCATTAACCGCTTGTAAGTGTTGTTCTATCAATCCCCCCAATTTGCATGCTTACTGCGACCTCCAAGAGTGCTAACCCTTCTAGTCCCGTGAGCATTAACCTGCTACCCCGGTGAGCGTCGCCCCTCTAGCTCATTGATCATTGTGGTACGATGCCATGTTCTTATTTTGTCTATGATTTGGAATGTCCGAGCTTGGTTATTGTCGATAGCTTTGCTCTAATAATCCGGGGAGGGGGATATGCCCCACTATTTTATCAAAACCACCACTTGGTCATAAGGGCTCCATCTATGAGTGACGGACACCCCTATTGGCCATAAGGTAAACATCAAAAGGGTCCATCCCGATAATTCAAATCCATAGTCCCTAGGGACCCGTAGTGACTAAGGGATGTGTTCCCCTCGTAGGCTAGCCCTCAGGATTTCCCTCCCTATTAGTCATCCCTTGTTGGGATGTAGCGTTGACTGCGGGTCGTGTGCCCCTCGTAGGCTAGCCCTCGGGGTTGTCGCCTCCCTTATTAGTCGCCTCATCCGCTCGATTTTAACCCACGGACCTTGGTGTCCCTTGTAGGCTAGTCCTCGAGATTTTCCTATCCATTTTGGTCTACCGGCCGTCGTTGTGTCACCCGGCTCTTAGGGGTTTACTCCACTGCGTGAGTACTTCCCCGCTTCTCCCCAGCAATCCTCTGGGGATGGGAAGATGCTGCCTGAATCTCATTGCAAATAAGTTAATAAGATCCATCCAACAATTCAAACTTAATGAACTTGTTCTATTAAGAATGGACGCCGTGCTTGAGCGTGAACCTCGCACGAGCCTGTGACTCTGCTGTTCGGGAGCCCGGGGCCACAATTCAATAAACAATTGACTTAATCAACCCCAAACATTCTAAGATATTTCAATAAACTTAAAATAAACCAAATTCTACAAATCCCTTCTAATCTGGCGTGGCGTTGAATCGGCGCGCCTTAATCCAGCGCGCCCTAATCTGGCGTGCCCCAATCATCGTCGCGCCGAGCACCCCCGCACCGAATTATACCCCTATCCCTATGCTTGCGGCGCCGGATTAGGCCTTTGCCTATGCTTGCCATGCCGTTTTAACTCCTTTACCTATGCGAACCGCGCCGATTTTGATCCGATTCATGTCCTTGCACCGTTTTAATCCACTCCTCCACTCCGAGGTGATTTCTAGCTCTCTCGACGGAATTGAATAAAACTAATCAATTATGAATCAGATAAAAAGAGAATGTTTAAGTCTGAGTTAGTTAGCTTCATGATGCCATTATCATGCTATAGCTTAAGCACGAATACTATGTTAATGTATGCATGTTTGCATGGACCCTTGGTATATAAAATGGCATTAGAGGAAAGCCGGGCTATGCCTGACAGGAAGCTCTTGCTATGCGTGATGGTGGTCATCAGACCTAGGTTCTCCACCATGTATTGAGGGTTCTGATCTAATAAACCATGCCTCCCTCGCATGATAGATTAGCGTATCTTGCATGATCTTGTCAATCGGAGCCTGTGGAGTTGCAGAGGATTGTCGGGATGAAGGATCCCGAGTTGTCATTGTGGTGGCTATGCGTGTGGATCTGAGTGCGCGGTGGAGGATCATAGTGTCGGTTGCTACGGGTGGTTTTTCGAGGAGGTGTTGAGCATCAAAGGATTGGTTCCTCGGTGTGAGATCGTCTCGATTGTGTGAGATGTGTTATTGACGTGCCGTTGCTTGAGGCATTATGATTTGTGGCACTGGCTGGATGGTGGTTTGGGAGAAATGTGCTGATGAGATTGTCACACGAGTACCTTGTTTCTGTGTTGGAAGCTATGTCCTCGATTGAGATCGTGTTTTTGGAGAAGTGATCTCTGGCAAGATTGTGGGTCCCGGTTGGTTACCGTGAGCGGCTGGTGAGGTCGACTGAGTGATCGACCATGGTAAGAAGTGTATTGTCTGGGGACCCGTGTGCATTGGTCGTGATGTTATCAACCTGCTTGCTGTGGTGGCAGGTGGCACTTGTTAATTTTGGGGAAGTGTGCCATAGGTTGTGAGAGGTGGTGTCCCGAGGCTCTACGCTAAGAGCGAAATCGGGATTGGCAGGCGTCCTCTTGGATCGTTTTACACGAAGGTTGATGAGACAGGATGAAGGACGGTGCCTATGTACATGGTCTCTGAAGAGATGTTGGATATGGTGATCCCTCGTCTGTGTTCAGCAAGGGAGGATTCCCTGTAAGTCTGAGCTGAGTGACATGTAGACCGAGGAGAGAACCTATCGTGTGGTTTCATCGTGCTCCCCTGAGAGGGTAGAGTTGGTGTGAGGTTCGAGATTGGTTGCGATGTCCAAGCGAGGTGTGGCTCGAGTTGTGGTATTGGTCTGTGGAAGGTTAACGGATGGCCTGTCGCGGTTCGAATCGTGCCTGTTGGGCCGGTGAAGGTTTCCCGTTGATGTGTATCTGGTGACTAGTGGATGGTCTTTCACAGACAGAAGATGCTGGTTATATAGGTTCAAGAATGGCGAGAGCCGTGTGCTAGCGAGGCCTTGGGTGGCTGATCATGAGGTGTGCCTCCCCGGAATTGGATCTGGGATTTGCTAGAAATTTGTCTTCCGGCATTGTTGGCCGTGTTGCCATAAGTGTTCGGTCTACTAGGTGTGAGCTGGTGGGAGCTCCGTGTTGGTTGTCCCTGGTGCTAGGCGTGAGATTGGTCAGTGAGCTGTGAAGCTGGCATTTGGTTGGTCCGTCGAGCATGGGCGTTGACCGGTGGTTGGGGTCTCATAGCGAGGAGTGTGTCTTCTCAGTGAGCATGGTGTTGTCGTGGTTGGTTTTCGTGTTAGCTGAGGTGACGCTAGACTTCTACTCCTTTGCATGTGCCTGCTCTGATGCTCGAGGCGTCTTTGATGGAGAGCGAGGCATTATCTACGATCATTGTCTGGCCACGTCCCTCATGATCGTGTTTCTGTGATTTCTTTGAATATCGAGGTTTGGTTGGGGCCCTGACGGTGTTGTCAGTTGGTCCATGCGTTCTCCTCTTGTCGCTTGGTGCTTGTCCTGAATTTCGAGGATGAAATTCTTGTAAGGGGGGAGGATTGTAATATCCCAGACCTTTCGAATCCCTCTTTTTGGGTCCCAGATCTATTTTCTCAGAGTTTCTAGCTCTGTCGTGTCTAAAATTATATTTCGGACATCTTTCGTGTTCGGATCGGCACGATCCGGAGTTGTTTTGGAGGCCCGGAGGTGTTCCGTGACTTTTTGGCATATTTTTCCAAATTTTGGCGCATGCTCCTCTCCCCATTTCTCTCTTTCACACTCTCTCTCTCTCACGCGATCACCTTTCCCCCCCCTCTTGGTGGCGCGGCCAGACCAGGTCACGGACGGACGCGTGGGTGGCGTCAATGAGAAGCTCGTGACGCGAGGAGCGTGGTGACGTCAACCTCCAGACGAACCGCGGAGTGTGGAGACGGGATCGGGCGAGGAGAGCCGCGGCGACCCTCGGCTTGTAAGGCGCCGTAGCGCGGTTTTTGTCACGATCGAGGTAGGGGGATGGATACCCGACCTAGTTAGGAGCATTTACCCCATCATGCCCATCGTCTTTATGTCTTCCACAAGCCTAAACATCGTCATTTGGGTTTTCGTGCCATGAACATTGTATTTATGTTTTAATCCATCCATGACCGTCGTCATTGTGTTCTTAGGCTTTTAAATGTCGTGGAATGATGGTGGCATGGCAGGGAACATGTTAGAATTTCATTTCCCGTCGATTCGGATCGATCGAGAGGGGTTTCCGATGAGAAATCGACATTCTCGGTTCTCTAGTAGTTGAACGGCCCTACCAGAGACCGTTCAATGTCCACGGTCCACTCCAGACCATGTTCATGCTTTGCGCGGTCCATCGATCGACCGTGTGAGGTCTAGCGTGGTCTAAATCTAGACCGTGTGTTGACTTTGAACAGCAAGGCGATAGGTGTAGCATGGCCCAATATGGGACCGTTTAGGTTCTCTGGACAGCCAATCGTGGGACCGTCCACTATTGCACGGCTACCCAGACCGTGTATCTGTGTTATGGTGTGTGTTGTGTGGCCCACTGGGGACCGTTCAGTCCCATGGAACGGCCCGTCATCTGACCGTGTAAACACTAGAGCAGTCCGTTTACAACCGTTTAATTCCTGCAGAAATCAAATATTAGCATGTTCATTTCTTTATGCGTTTCATGTTGCATATTCGCCATGTTTGAATTATTTTATAAACTGTGGCTTATTTTTAGATCCCAATAGAGTTATTTTCTCTTTCCTTGTGATGGAACCACTAGTCGTAGCCCGACGACCTCGAGTGTCGGCCCACCTAGGAGTGGTGGCGGGGTAGTTCCCGATTTATGGTTTTTAAGCTAGTTCCCGTGGGCTCCCTTGCTTGGCAGTAGCGTCCTACTGGGGGGGGAACTAGCTAGAGACCTGGCTCAAGACATTGAGCCTGTGTGTGCACACGTGGTCAGGGGCTTGGACTGACACTGACGAGTGTTACCCTGACTAGTTCTTGTTTCTGGTACTGTTATGCGTCTCACTTACCGCGATCTAGGTTTGTGTAGATGCTTGAGATGCAGTGTATGCCGTCAGTGGACGCATCTGGTTTCTTTCTTCTTGTGGCCTTCCTTCTCTCTCCTGTAACTTGAAAATGCTGAAGTTTATTCTATTAGTAGATTTAGTTATTCTCGTGTTTAAATTATGTGACATCATAGTTAGATGTTCTTAAACTGTTTAGATAGTTTTACAGCTTTATTAAAATGAGTTTTATTATGCCATTGCATGCTTTACTACTTTTACATGTTTAGTTGCAAGGTAGGGATCCACGTGACCCCTACTGAGTATGGTTGTGAGACTCACCCTTACTTTTCCAGGTGAGCAGCAGCAGTCATCTACCGGAGCTTCCCGTGCTTTTGACGGCCATCCTTAGTGCCAACAGTGGTCTGTCAGTAGGTTATTAGTAGTCTTTTTGTCTTACTGTACCCTTTTGGCCAGGGTATGCCCCGTGTAATTGTATATTTTTGACTCTTGTAGGATGTCGAAAATACATGATTCAATGCTTGCGCATATTGGGCCCGATCTGGTCTTGGGAGGAGCACCCGAAAGTACTTGTACCCATGGGAGCCATTATTGATCACGGTGTGACATTGCACTGATGCATGACTTGCTTGATTGACATTCGACGACTCGTGCTTGAATTGTACTTGACATGATGTGACTTGCGTGGTCGAGAATGGGTATTTACTTGCTTGCTTGATAACATGATAGCCAATTCCTGACATGACTTGATAATTGTACATACTTGTTCATCTCGATATATATTGACATGAATTCTTGAAGGACTTGCTAGTTCACTCAATTATCTCTTGATATACACTCTCTCTAGTGTCGTTTCATGCGAACATGCATAACTATACTTGCATTCATGTAACATGCAATTTACTTAAAGCAAGCCAGCACTTGAGATATAATTCCTACTGAGCATTCACTCACCTACTGTTTTCCCATATTTTTCAGGTAATTCTGATGACGAGATTCATTTGGATGGGGATGAACATGAGTGAAGAGCCTAGAGCCATTCCAACCGTCAAAGTGTTATTTAGTCCTATCTTTTCTATTTTCTTGATTCATCCATTGTAATTTTATTTTATTGAGCCCTAGTGCTTTCATCAAGAGTTGTAATAAAAGTACTTTGAAAGTCCACGATTAATAAAGGACTTGGTTATCATTACTTGTGTGCATTTTGTCTATGTGCATCGAATACACTTATGCTCTGATGGACATGATCGAAGATAACTCATCACGCACTCCAGGTTCCTTCCGCGCTCGGGGCGTGACACAGTCTAAGGCCATCCACAGGGCGCACGCAGAAACCACCATCCGGAGAAGCCCACGTCGTGCGGGAAAGACCCTCCGCACTCATACCGTCTCACGGCCACTCGAACTAATGAAAACATGGAAGCCTGGAACACGTGGGGTCACCAGGACCCCCAAGACCCACGCACACGCTAATCGAGATAACATGATACTTTGAGACACAGAAAAATATGCCCACTATCCCCAAGGGGTGCCCGAGACGCACACGGGCCAACGAAGGCACGCCAGGCTACCTTCCCACCCTCTGGCCCGCAAGACTGGTCGCCCACATGAACACACACCACGCACTGGGTGCGTTCATGAATGCGACCCCCACCTTGCGCACGATCGTCACAAGACGCAACCACTCCGACGGTCGCTATAGAAGGGCATCGCGATCTCCCTGAGGGCCGCGACCATAGTCGCACCCTGTCCCTCGACTGCATTAGAACATTAACGTGGTGGGCACCTTAGCCGCGATGGCATGTTAACGCGGCAGACCTGGCAACCGTGATCCTAAACACGGTGTGTCACACCTCGAGCCTTTATTTACAACGGAAGACTCGCTCGGGGAGACGCAAACAGCCAGTATGGTAAGCCTCTCACAAGCAAGCATGATCAAAGCGCGAAACAATCACACATAAGATGTAATTGCACAAGTATTTGCTCAAATTCAACTTCTATTTCATTGATATCAAATATTTAATTACAACCACCAATTCATCCTTTAATCGGATTTGCTAGACTCGATCTAAACAATAAGACTCCTATGTCTTCACTCTTATTTTGATCTGACTTTCACTCGCTCTCGGACCCGCCACTTGTATAGTCCGAATCCGAATCGGAATTACCTTCATCTCCTGAAAAAGATTTGAAATAGGTTATGAGCACACTTGCCCAGTAGGTATCTTCGCATCAACATGAAGGCACTATTTAAGTATAAACGCCCCCTGCACCCCCTAAAGAAAAAATAACCCCCTGTTCGGAACCTAACGGTTCCTCACTCTCGGTGCGTGAGCCTTTCGAAGATTTTTGGATAGCCTATCCTCGCCGGGAAGGGCCAAATCCAAAGAAACCGGCTCGTGAGCGTTTCCTTCGCCTCGTTGCCAGCGGTGTTCAGCCCGATACGCTGATCTCAGCTGCTCGCAACCTCTCGGCAGAACATCCGACGCCTACACGCTTCGTGCCGCAGGCCGTCACATGGCTCAACCAGCACCGGTTCGAGGACGACGCGCCGTCGCTGATATCCGGCGACGAGTTCTGTTCGGAGGATTGGCCGAACACCCGGTTCCTCGTGATCCGCTATCGCGGTGAACACGGCACCGATCCGCCCAGAGCGGTTCAAGGCGGGAAGGCCGGATATCTCATCCCGGCAGAGTGGGTGCAACTGTCAAAGCAAAGGACCGCGCAACATGCTTGATTGGTCTCAGCCAGCAAAAAAATACGTCGAGGAAGTGCAGGAGTTCTGCCGTGTCGCCGGAATCAAAAGCGGCAGTATCCCAATCATCAAGCGAGACGAGCATAAGGACCAGTGGCGCGAGTGGTACGCCTATTACAAGTTCCGGCGCCTGTACGGCTCCATGCACCTCATGGAAGAAAAGGACGAGAAGACGGTTCCAACGCTGTCACCCGTCGACTTCGACGCGGCATTTGTTCCGCCTGCATTTCCGCAGCCTGTCCCGAAGGGCAGCGATAACGTTCCGCGCAAGCCAGGACCGACGCGTCTGGAGATGAAGACGGCGCGTTATCGCAGCATCAATGCCCACCTTCCGATCCTGTTCGAGGGCGTCAACAACGATATGTGGCGCAAGCTCAGCAAGGACAGGGCGGTCCCTGAAGGCGCCAAATGGGTCGCCGCATTGGGCATCGTCTACGGCCCAGAGCCGAAGCAAATCCAGCAAGCAGCAGAGTGAGCAATTGGCCGGACATCCTTGGCGATTGGTCCGGCTGGGAAGCCGCAGAGGCTGAGTTTCATTTGAGGAGTAAACAAAATGCCGCGTCATTACCGACTCGATCCGACATCACGGAGCCTCATGGCGAAGGCGTACAGCCTGGGACACGAGCGGCCATCCGATCTAGCCCGCCAGTATGGTTGCAGCCCGTCCTACGTCATCAACACGGCGAAGGCGTGGGAGACGGAGCAGGCGCTTCGGAAACTGAAGATTCTGGAGAAGCAGGCCCGCCAGCAGATCGTCCCGCCACCGATTGAGATGCCCGATCCGACCCAGCCGAGCTTCACGAGATGGGGCCACGCATATTCTGTCAATGCTCGTGGGATTCCGCTTCCATACGTCCCCATCCAGCACTCAGGAGAGAAGCAATGACACCACTCCCCCACGACCTCGCCGTTTCGAAATTCATAGCCTGGCTGAAGCAGTACGGGCTCGAAGCCCATCTTTCGATGAAGGGCGATCTTCGCATCTGCAAGCGGCGTCCACGTCGTTCAAGGCTTACGGGAGAGTTGAGATGAGCCAAACCCCACCCGACATCAAAGCAACAGCCTCTCACCTCGCTCATCTCGTAGGCGCTGTTCAAGATTCTGCAGAGGACATCATTGCAGAAGCCCTTTCCGCAGCAGAAGCAAGAGGCCGTCAGAAGCAGCGGGAAGAGGATGCGAGGATTGCGGAGGACGAAGCGCTCCGGCTCTCACGCGAATTTGGGACGGGTGAGACGCTGAAGGCCCTCGCAACCGCCATCCGAAACCAAGGGCAGACATCATGAACGGCAAAGTCGTGAAATTCCCCGGCATGCACATTGTCGCAACACCGGAACCGTCAATCGACATCATCGACAAGGCTGACGAGATAGCCTTTCGCCATGTCAGAGGCTTGGAAAAGCGGCTGGCTTTGCGCCGTGAGATAGCAGCGCTCGTCATGGCGGAATTGGCGAAGCGGGAGCGGACCTGATGCTCGAAATCCTCCAGTTCATCTTCTCATCCCCATGGGTGTTCGCTGGGATGATGCCGATCCTGCTTGTTGCGCTCATTGCGTGGGGAGCCTTGATCAAGGGGATTGTCGGTATCGTCGCCGTGATCGTCAATCGCGGCCAAGCCAACATCAAAATCGAATAACCCGTCGCGTATCTGGCGGAAACCGCGTGCCCATACCCACGAGGAAAGCAGTGAATGGCGACAGCTAGAACCAAAGCGGCGAAACTTAAGGCGAAGCGCGGTCGCCCAAAGCTACCCGCAACCGATCGGCAGCCAAACGGCCAGCCATCCCGCCGCAAGGCATCAATCCAGAAGCGAAACGAGGAATACAGCATGGACGCCATGGCCACAGCCATCAACCGCCGCGTGAAGGCGTACAATCTCGTCGACAGGAAGCAGGAAGGCAAGCTCGTCACCGCCGCCAAGCAAGCCACAGATCCAATGCGCGGGTACTCGCTCGGGCTGCTGTTTCTCGACGGCAGGATCACTAAGCGCCAGCATGACGCCGGCCTGAAGTATTCTGAGGACATGGCGCGCTACTACGGCCTGACGGGCGTGCCGTTCCCGTCACCTCGGGCGCAGAACCTCTTTGCCATTCGCTCGGATGGCGACGATCCTCAATCGCGCATCGAAGCGGCAAAGTCGGCCAAGGCGAAGATGGGCATTCTGCGCAAGCTCTTGCTTGACACTGGCGATATCGACACAGGCCGCCGCATCAACAGCGCCGTGACTGCCGTGGCCGTCGAGGACATCAACGAGTCACGCACATGGCCCGAGCACATGATGCTCTACCTGCGGAAGGGTTTGAACCGCCTTGGGGATCACTTCCATCTACCTGGTTGACATTTGGCTCGAATTATTGCAACGCTGAATAAGGTTGCGCTTTGCGCCCCGCAGCCCGGCCACAGAGCCGGGTTTCTCATGAATCGGGCTAGCTTGGGATTGCAGTCCCTTACTAGCCCTAACCGCCCCGAATGATGAGGTTCGAGATGGCTGAAGTCGCTTCTAAGCGGATTCCTTGCAATTGTGAATGCGGCGACCACGCATTTGTCCCCTTAACGCAATGGGGAGTTGCCATGGTCAGCGCGGCAGACGCTGATCTTTTATCAGCGCGTCTGTGGTTTATCAGGGCGACGAAAACTGTAGCCTATGCTGTCAATCGTGGCTTTAAGCTCCACCGTGATGTCGTTGATCGCATATCTGATCAGAAGTGGCCTCTAATAGACCACAAGAACGGAAATGGCATGGACAACCGCCGAGACAATCTGCGGCCATGCACCCATACCGAGAACATGCGCAATCGGACTAAAAGTCCCAAGACAGGCACCTCCTCCAGATTCAAAGGGGTCTGGTTCCGCCACGGCTCTTGGCGCGCAGGGATTACAGTCGGAGGAGAGTCAATCTCGCTCGGCATATTCGCGGACGAAGTTGCGGCTGCGCGTCAATATGATCGAGCGGCGCGAGTTTTCTTCGGCAAATTTGCCCGAACCAACAAAGCGATGGGTAGGCTTTAGCCCCACTCCCCAGCATAGGTTATCCCGACATGGCCGATGCGGACTACTGGCAGCGCTATCGCCTGCACCGCGCCCACTACAAGGGCAAGCCGGCAGCCGAGCGCAGGAAGCAGATGCAAATCCATCGTGGCGGACTATGCGCCATCGTCGTGTCATTCATCATCGACACCATGTGTCCAGAGATGGACGGTCAGCGCTATGTCAGCCTGAGCCATTGGGGCATGCACCCGATCGACCTGACGCCGGAAGGCAACGGCGGCTAGTGTCCGATACAGCCAAGCTCTATCTCATCACGGCAGCAGTCGTCATAGGTAGCCTACCCATATCCTACGGCCTTGCTCAGATAGGCTATCCAAATGCCGTCTGGCTATGGTGCTCTATCCTAAAGGCATGTTGAGACGTGGCACAAAGCCCAAGCCACCAGAGCGCAGCGGAGCGTCAGGAGAGGCTACGCGGACGAGCACTACAACGCGTGCGAAGCCGAATCCTAACTGAAGAGCCATATTGCAGAGAGTGCGCCAAGGCAGGCCGTCGCAGTATCGCCGTGGCCGTCGACCACATCAAGAGGTTGGTTGATGGCGGCACGTACGACAGGGAAAACCTACAACCCCTGTGCCAACCCTGCCACGACACGAAGTCGGCGAGGGACGCTGGCAAGAGACCTCGCGTCTGGACGAGGACCGGCCCCGATGGCTGGCCCATCGAATGATGCGGGGGGGGGTATGTCCCAAATCGGGACGTGCTTGGGGCGGAACCGCCCAAGTATTCTGTTGTGGATCTAGCCCGTGAGAAGATGAAGCTTGAAGAGGATTTTTGCACCTTTGCCGACCGCTGACGTTGCCTCACCGCACAAGTCCCAGGGCACATTCTGGAGCATGAGCTGATCAAGATGTTGATTTCTAACGCAACACCCGAGTATCGATTCATCTTAGCCCTTAATGATATTACCTCCTGCCAACAGCTTTATAGCTGAGCCTGCTTTATCCGCCAACAACTCCAAGGTTCCCTTGACCCCGAGTCTTCTCCGCCTTCTACATACACCCTGCCATCTACATCCACTTCCGCATATCAACCTTCACCCTCCACAAGCCAACCCTACGCTCCCGTCAGCCACCCTTCCGCCACATATCTTTCCAGGAGTCGACCTTTCGCTCCTACATATCCGTACTCTCCCAAATGTCAACCTTCCACGAATCCGCCTTCCACTCTCATATACCCACATGTGTCTCCACCCCCGGTCAAGGAAACACCACACCCCGAGCAGGTGGATGCCATCTATATACCCCCTCACCTCACTCTACATATGACATCAACAAATCCTTCTGCCACTAGCCACGCACCATTACCTATGCAACCTCTGCTCCCGTCCCCACAACCATCTCCATTACCTTCCCATATCCCTCGGCATCCGCCTTACCCGAAGCGGGCTCCTCCGCCTCCATTGCCAGAGTGTTTTACAAACATTTTAAGGGCTTTGATGGCCACTCACGTATTGCAGCTCCCTCCGATTGTGCCTTATCGACCCACGGTCGGGAATATGCTTCAATATTGTGAATTTCACCACTAGCAAGAGCATTTGGTTGAGGATTGCCCCTAGTTTCGGGAGTTTGTTTATGGTTTGGAAGACAAGAGGATTGATTGGGCTGCCATGCATGAAGTTACTTTAGATCTTCGTAGCAAGCAATAGCAGCAGTAGTCACCACCCAGGCAGCCGTCTCCATCACTACAAGGCTAGGGGCACCCCTATGATTCTGTATCTATCGCAACGCCCGCTCCGTCATCTACTCTATCACCCATTCCCTCACCTATTTCATCACCTACCCCATTACATTCACCATCTCCTACCCCGTCTCCATCTCCTCCACCTACCCAAGCCTCTGATCAGGCGAGTACCTCTACTTCTTCTACTCCCATTCCTTCTACCCCCACTTCTACTCCCAACGCCGCTCGACGTATTGTGTCGATATGTCGACGGTGGGTGCCGTGACCCTCCTCTTCACCCTTTCCATCTCCACCACCTCCACTATTCTCATTACCTACATCACCATCTCCTTCATCC
Organism: Amorphophallus titanum; assembly: GCA_024336825.1. NCBI lineage: Eukaryota > Viridiplantae > Streptophyta > Magnoliopsida > Alismatales > Araceae > Amorphophallus > Amorphophallus titanum. Next base: position 6,332,896 of record JANBPO010002596.1, read on the forward strand.
TCACCATTGCCTAACCCTCTATCATTTTTGCCAGCTCATCTCCCTAAATCGCCTAACACATTGCTTCCGCCTTCGTCGTCTCCACTATCTTCTCTACTTTTGTTAGCACCATCTCCACCGTCGTCTCCTTATCCACCATTACCCTTCGCGCCCGAACCTGAGCAAGCTACCCCTACACCTATACCTGTACCCCCTCCTACACCTCCACCTTTGCCTTTGCCTCCATATGAGCCTGTCATTGCCGCTATCCCTCCACCACTCGCATTACCTTTACCCCCACTTATGTCTTCTAAACCTTCACCTCCACCTTCCAAACCTATTACCTCCACTTCTCCATCCATTTTCACCCCTCGGAGCGGGTTTGCGCTACTTACGGTGCCCCTTGGGTCTGGTCTCCAGGGAGACGATGAGCCGAGTCAGGATGAGTCAGTGTCGGTTATGCAATTCAAGATTCAAGATTTCGGGTGGGGCACTTGCTAGCAAAGTGGCCGACTCCACCACAAGTGTAGCATCGGTCTCGTGTCCCGGTGCCCTGAGAAGTGCCACTAACCATCGGTCCCTTACCCTTGTCCTCTCGATGGACTGGGGGTGTTGGAAGAGCGGGCTGAGCTGGTATGACAGGCTGATAAGGTTGAGGGGCAGGAACGGGTGCCTACGGGCGAGGGGGAGGATCCCTCGGAGGGAAGGTGCGGGGCCTAGGAGTAGTGGTGTGGTCCTGCCGGGGGGGTTCCAGGGGGCGGGCCACTGAAAATCAGCTATAGGAGGTAGGCGTGGTACGAGGGTCGATCCCACGCTGATACATGATCCCCCCTTTTTCAACACAATTCTTGTTCGGGTCATTGAAATCAAAGACCACACAGCAGAGGTTCAGCTTACTGATAAAAAGATTCTGCTTCTCCTGGTTGGAGACGTCTCTGAAGGAGAGAAGAGGTTCTATCCCGGCCACAACACTAGATGGGAAGACGGCAGAGGACATCCGTTTAACCATGGCAGCCGACCGGTTGGAGCCAGTGTTCATGCTGCTTGTCCGCTGGATCAGGTTGCCGGAAGCAGTTTCATTGTTACCACAGCTGCTCGACAACGGATCTGAAGCAGCATCCGATCTGCAGGACTTTCTGGGGAATCTGCTGAGGAATTGCTTCAACATGGTGGGAGGCACTGGTGGGCAAGGAAGAAATTGGTGGGGCCAACCCCAGATCCCCCGAATAAACGAGATGTTGATGCCCTCAGGCGCGGCCGTACACACGTAGAGTGTGAGAAGGAACCACTACATTTACCTTTACTACTCTCCCTTTCGGTTCAGTAACGCCTGCAACATTTAATTCCAGGTGAGATGGGCGAACGGGCCAAGCTTTCTGTGTTGAAAACCCTAGACGCCGGCGATAAAAGTGCGATCTTCTGTAAGAAAAAACGAAATCTACGGTACTTGCCAGCTACGCGAACCGCGGAAGGAGCGAGAGCATGTTGATTGCGACAATGGCCGGCGGATCGGGAGGAGAGGGAAAAAGGAACTAACTTTTGCCCCGTCGGTTGAGCTCTCCACCCCGTCTGAGGTGAGCTCCTTCCTGCGTAGAATGCGCTCGATCTACGGATCAAACGACGGGGAACCCGAGCTTTCAAGGGCCCCGCTCGTACGAGCTCCACGAGCCACCTGATATCTCCAAACAGATCGACGGAGAGATCAAGACGAGGAAGCCGCGGCGGCCTCGAGCTGGACGACGGCCTGGGCGGACCGCGGCAGGTCCCTCTGAGGGTTCGCCAAGGGATCCACGCCATTCGCGGCATCTCCGAGCAGCGGCGCGCGGGACGCCGCCATGGGAGCACTCGGGAAGAAAGAGAGAGAGAGAGAGAGAGGTCGCGGCGTCGTCCTACTTCTCGACACCAACCGGGATGGCGAGAGCTTCCGTCACCGCTCAGTGGAGAAGGAGATGATATGATAGCAATCCGACTTCCCCCTCCCTCTCCACCCCTCCCTTTCTCTCTCTACTCTGTGAGGAGCAGGGAGGAGGACGAAGGAAGTGGACTTCCCGGAAACCGCACACGGAAAAGCTTTTCCGGCGGACAAAGAGGGGTTCGGTCGGAAAGAGACCCGTCGGGGAGGGGAGCACGTGATGTGGGCCATCGGATGGGCTCCACATAGACCCGATTACGTCGGTCGGGACTGCGGCTAAATTGTCTTGTCCCAATGTCTTGCACGGCTGTTGTTGCATGGGATGGGTGGGGCCTAATAGTGGCAGCGGGGCGCGGTGCTGTTGGCGATCTTTAAAAAAAAAACCAAAGAAAAATTGGAGAGAGAGGAGGAGTGGGATTCCACGTGGCGCGTCCACAAGAGTCCAAGGCCGCCCTGTTTAACGGAACCACTAATCCGTTTTCCCCTCCGCGGAGCCAGATTAGCCTCTTGCGGTTTGCTGTCCTCGTCCACACTATAAAGCTAACCCCACGAGTCGCAAACAGCTGACCCATTTTTGTGTCCTTTTTGGGGTTGTAGCTTAACGCGGGGATACCTGAAGGAACATCGCATTCCTTTCTTGGACTTCTCTACCTCGTTCTCTGGTCGACAGCGGAGCGGTCAAGACAGCAGAACGTCGGCACGTGGACCTCCGTCAACATAGCCTTGACGCAGGACACGTGGATCGCTCTCCGTGCAACTTGCACCGGGGGAGGTGTGGGAGGTGTGGGGTTGTTTGTGTTGGTTTTGTTTTTTTGTTCCCATCTCTTCTGGGTGGCGTCCGGATGGATGCTGGCGAAGAGAGTTGCGGAACTGTCGACACGTAGCAGCCGATGGCGTCATCGCCGCCCCGTGCGTCCCAGGATTGGTCCGCATGCCCGGCGAAACGGGAACAAGGAGCAGCTACTGCTTTCAAGACACGTGGATGCCTTTGTTTGGTAGCGACCTTCGGATATGGATATCGGCGTGGCGGCACGCAACATCGTAGCCGGGAGAGCGCGACGACCACGAGGGCCTGCCCCGGGCTCCGGGTATATTGGGCCCGTGGGGGGCACACGAAGGATCCGAAATGTACGGTCGCGGATCCCAGTGGGCCAGCAGGCGGCGCGCTTTTTTGGGCTTGTTTAACCATTGGGCCCATTGCCGGTGGTGTTATATCTCATATCACCCTTCGTGCTATTTGATACGTCGCACGCTCACCTGCTTATCTTGGTGAGGGTCATTGGTGACTTGGGACAAGTCTCCCTCTCGATAATGGTGGTCCCGGCTGCCCCCAACAGGGATAAGGAGGAAACAAATCGCTATCAAGCAAGAGTTTCGATTAGTATTAGTTCGCTCTGGCCTAGCTACGGTATGATATGATCTGATTCGTACGTACTCAGAGCTGATTTGAAGAGACTCCAATCATCTTGAATTGAGTCGACCATCTTAGTTAGACTCAGATATCATACGATATAACTCATCCGGTACAAATCGCACCGATACGACACACCATGTTTTCAAAGTTAATAGTCACTGATATATTCCATTATAGTTAAATTAACGTCTCGATTGCCAACCAACCACATGGAGTAATGAAAGGTCTTGGTTTTAGCATGGGATGAGGTACCCTGATCGCTCAATCCGGCTCCCACTTCATCCCATGGTTCCTCAATCCTTCTCTTCCTCGCGTTGAACAGATCGGAGACTCCATTTTCCTTTCTTACACGCTTCACACTCCATTTCTCAACAGTTTGATGCTCTGTACATATTTATCTTAGAGTAATACTTTATACACCGCATACGGTGCACAAAAGTCAGCTCAAATTATAATCTCTCCTCCCATTCGTCCCCCAAAAGTTGAAATGACCATTTTTAATACAAAAAGGACATCCCGTGTCAGCCCCATGTCAGACCGTCAACCTCGTGTCAGACTCAGTCGGCCCATTTTTTTACTCGGCGGAAAATACGAGAGTGAAATATTTTGTTACAGGAATGAAATGTTTTGTTATAAGAATGAAATATTTTATTTGACTACAGAAACGAAGCACTTTTTTACTCGTATTATTTTTTATTATATCTTTCATACATATTTTCTTTTTTTGGGTTTGTTTTAATCATTATTATTATCATATTTCTTTTATTTACACTTGGGGTGTATGTGGAGAAATGGGCCATCGGAGGCTGGGAGGAGGTCTGTTCAGCTAAGGACAGGGTCAGTGTAGGTGAAGAGTGAAGTCCGTGCAGTCGGGAACTAGGTCCGTGCAATCGGAGATTAAGTCTGTGTAAGGGAGGTCAAGTCGGTGCAGTTGGGAAGATCAAGTCCGTGCAAGGCCTGAACAGAGTCTATGCAAGCTGGGATGAGGTCGGTGCAAGGCCCGGACATGGTCGGTGCGGAGGAGAATTGAGTCGGTGCAGCCGGGAGCTAAGTCCGTGCGAGGGAGGATTAAGTCTGTGCAAGGCCCGGGCTGAATCTGTGCAAGACCTGGGTAGAGTCTATGCAGCTGAGCTTTGGGGTCTGTGCAGTGGGAGGTCAAGTCTGTACAGAGAAGGCTCAGGGTCTATGCAGGTTAGCCTAGGCAAAGGTGGGGTCAATGCAAACTCGGGAGTGTGCCGGACAAGGCACAAGAAGGGTAGGGGAGCTGTATCGGGTAGAGCTTGGGCTTGTGTGTCGGCTAGGGCACCAAATGGGGGTGTACCAGGCTGGGGTGCAAGCAAGGTGGTGTACCGGATAGGCCACCGCTAGGGTGTGCCAGGCAGGATCGGCCAAGGGTGTGCTGGATTGGATAGGTTTGGAGCGTGCCGGGGGGGCAAGGCTGGGGTGTGTTGGGTTGGACGAGGCTGGGGTGTGCCGGCCAAGGCATGGCCGAGGTATACCGGGGAAGGCCTAGGGCTGGGGCGTGCCAGCCAAGGCCCTGGCTAGGGTGCATCGGGTCTAAGTAGTTAAGGTGGTTTCATTACTTTTCTTCTCTCCTTCCAGCCTCTTTTGTTCCCTCTGTCTCATAAGTTGTGTGGAATGCACATAAATCTTCTCCCTTTCCTTTCTTTCAATCTTTTCTTCGTCTTCCCCCCCCCCCTTTTTATATAACTAGTGCATAAGTTCTCGTGATCGATGTCTGGTCCAGTTCTCTTTATATTGTTCCACAGTTCTCTTGTCTTGGTTGAAACACTTCGCCATTGCTTATTCTATTTGTTTGTTACTTCCTTTTATCTTTTAACATGTTATTATTTCTGATGAAAATTTGACAGCATCTCCCCTTAACCCGAATGGTAAGAGGAGTAAAGGGGAACACGCTCACATGGAGTGGCAGAATCTGACAATCTGAGGTGTGTGCCAGGGGCAGCAGTACCTTTGATAAAACTTCGAAAAACCCAGGAGAAACCAACAAACGAGGGACACTTCTGAGACTGGCTGGGGTGCACTGGGTAGGAAGGGGTGACTGGCGTGCCGGATAGAAGGGTTCAGGGAGTGTACTGCTGGGGGTGTGTGCCGGGGAAGGGACAGGCCGAAGCGTGCCGGCTAAGAACAGGCTTGGGCTATACCGGCCAGGGGGAGGTCAAGATAGTTGCACCGGGCTAAGGGTGGGTGCTGTACCAGTGAAAGGGTTAGAGGGTCTGTGCCGAGCAGACGGAGGCTAGGATTGTGTCGGGCAAGAGGAGGGTCTGAAGCATCGGGCTGGGGTAGCCAGGGGTGTACCGGCCTGAGGTTAGCTCATGAGGATGGAGATGAAGGGAAGGAACGGACCAGGGGTCTTCGCTTGGGCAATCTAGGGGAAACTTCAGTTAGGTAGGGGAGAAAGGGTAGCAAAGGCATTGAAGGAAAGGCCAACAGAGATTTAGCTTTCATAGAGTTCCAATGGAGGTTTGGCCACGTTCTGAATCACGATGGAGCATGGTGAAAAATCGACACATTTGCTGGTCCATGCATCATTTTAGGGCAAACTTGGTTGGAAGAGAGGAGAGCAACTATTGACCCGAACAGGAGGACCTGCACCTTACACCCACCTCACCTGCCCGGCGAGTTCATCTTCCACGACGACATTTAGCCAACCACCTCCGTGTCTCCAGCCACCCACCCCCAGCAGTCCACTCTGCCTCCGGGCTTACGCCCACCACCACTCCCGGAGCCCGCCCCTGTGGCCCCATGCAGTGGGATTAGCCATTTCCCCGACCAGTGTCCTTCACATTCCTTAGAGGACACACATTCAGAGGATACCCCACCTGGGCTTATTCCAGTGAGTTATGAGGCTGACCAGGAGTTGGCCAAGGAGTACCTCGCTGAGGTTGAGGGGTTAAAGAGCGATCCTAAAGAGTGCCTAGTGGGCTAGGGTGAGGTGCCAGCCAGCAACTCCATCCCGTTAGTCACCCCTATATCTTCGGCCGTCCCCGAGCTATCTGTCCCGCTTACCTTGTCCATGGTGGATGTGCCATCCACCGACCCCATACAGTCAGCCATCCCTATTTTGTCAGCCTCCCCTGAGCCTTCCGATGAGTAGTCACTCATCACTGTCTTACCGCCATCAACGCCCTATGTTGACGCAGTATGGTTTGACTTCTGTCGCATCCATGAGAGATGGCAACTTGATTTCACCTTCCTCATGATCCATGCCAAGTATTTTGATGACTCCCCCATAGTCTACCTCCTCATACTCAAACACTTCAAAACCCGAGGACGAGTCTTTTTGAGCTAGTGGAGATTGACATGGACCGAGACTCAAGACGTCAGATTATGGGTCGAGTTGATTCTATTCATGATGTACACGGGTGATGTTTGGGACTCATACTGAGTCATGCTATTTTGAGTCAATTCGAGTCAGTCCCTAGTCGTAGATCTAGGAAGTCAGTCAAGTCACTTTCTGCACATATTAGGAGTCTACATTCGTCGAGTCGAGTAGGTATAATGCAAGCTCACTGTGCCAGTCTCTTTCGAGTGTGAGGTAAGTCGGATCTCATGCGTACGTTGTGGACTTGTCTAACGAATATGGGATTAGCTCTACCTTCAAAACCTCGGATCTAGTCACCTACAGGGACCCAACGATGATTCCGAGTGAGCTGTTTAAGTCGTCTCCTTCCCTTGAGAGTGACCCCACCCCGGAGTGTTCACCACCAGCCTCATTTCAACAGCAGCATGAGCAAATAGGACATATACTGGATGAGCAGGTGACGCGTAAGAGTGGAGCGTACTAGTGCTACCAGGTGCGATGGAGAGGATGACCTGTGTCTGCTGACACTTGGACCATCCGACAGAGCTATAAAGGATAGATCTAGATCTACTGGAGCGGTACCCAAGCGACGGTACCCCCTTACTCGACAGGGTCAAGTTTTTCTCACCCGGGGAGAATTGATGGGGCATCAGAGCTAGGCCACTAATTTTTTGGACTGTGTATTTGTTGAGAGTGTCATTGGTGTGTATTTATAATTTTAGGTTTCAAGAGAGAGTTGATTGGCTAAATGTAATTGGTTTCTTTGAAAAAAGGCCACTTAGGCCCAACGGGCCCCCACCCTCTCTCCCATTGGGCCACCTAGATGTTAGGGCCCATAGGGGCTGGTTCATGGTCCAAGGTGGACTTGAACCAAGTAGAAGAAAAATTGGTTTCCCCATGTTTTCCCCATCACCTGGGGGTGATTGGGCGTGGATCGACACCAAATGGCGAAGTTTGGTTTGGGGTTTCACCATTTTCGGTCGACCAAATTGCGGCGTCTGCGAGCTGGGCATTCTGCCCAGTTCGGTCGACCTGGGTTGGTCGATCGATCCAGAAGGGTTGGTCGACCAAAATGCAGAGATTGACCCGTTTGGGCCCCCGGTCGGTCCGGTTCAGACCCAATGACCGACCTTTAGTTCCGTGGATGTCCCGGACACCCTGTGGGGACTATGACCATGTTTTTGGGTGTCCGGAGGTATCGTTTCTCCTCGATTAACGTGCTGATGGGTTTTAAAGGTATGGGCGACCCTCTTGTGTTCCTGGCTTTTATTACGCTAGATTGAGTCGCCATAGGTTTGCGTGAGTGCAGAGGGCTATTTCTACACGTAGTTGGCTTTTCCAGAAGGCGATTTCTATGTGGGCCATGCGTATGGCCTGTGGACTGTGAGTCCAAATACCCAGCCTGGGGTTGGAGGGTTTTCCTAGCTGCCCTTTTGAAAGGGATTAGGCTTGGCGGTCGTGCACCACCTCATAATTATATTACCGTGGTTTCTGACCTAAGGATAGGCTAGATTGACAGCATGGGGCTGTCTTGTACGACGGTCTTGACCTTGAGTCCTGTGACTCAAGGACTGTTGGTTTAATAGGTCTGGCAGACTGCCTAGAGTCTGGTAACATCGTGCCACCTGTGTTCTGAGCCATGTGTAATAGGGCTTGTGTGTACCCTGTCCGCGTTGCGGTGCTTTCTGTCGAGAGTCATTTGTGTGGTGGTCTCCACTAGTCATAACTTCCTAGGCACGCATGTCCCAACCCACCTGGGTGTAGGTGGAGAGCTATAGTGGCTTGCCTGGGCACGCGGGTGCCTACCCACCTGGGGGTAGGTGGAGAGCTACACCCGAGAGAGATGATTTTTAGGCTAGTTTGTCATAGGGCCTCCCCTGTAGTAGCTCGAGTCCGAGTCGAGAGGAAAATCAGCTAGAGGGCCTGACGTGGTACAGTCTGTCAGTGTGTGCACACATGGTCGGGGGCTTCGGATGAGTGTTGACGAGTACGACCCCGACTAGACCCTTGTTTCTGTGGTTGATTGTGCAGTGTCTCAGTTTCCACCTAGGGTGAGGAGGAGACACCCGAGGCATGGACTAAGTCGTCAGTGGACGCTTTCAACCTTGTTTTTAGTGGGCATGTACTCCCATCACGTGACGTGAGTTTCTCGTGACCTGAGATTCCATTTTCTAACCATGAGGTGTGGTTTCTCAGACCATTTCTATGTGTTTTCTCGAGGTTGTGGCCATGGGCGCCTGATAGGGTTACCTGGGGCTTCACCCCTTGGTTGGGGCGGGTTCACGACAATGAGGTCATGACGGTACCTGTGGACTGCGTGGTCCTGGTTAGGCCGCGTCTGTGAGACAGGCCCCCACGATAATGTGGCCATGTGTTTTCCCTCGGTAGCTGTGGTGTTAGGTGGTCCGGTCCCCTGTTGTGAAATCGGGAGCTCTTTTCCCCGTTACCGGTAGGAGTAGTTGTAGTGCCAAGATTTTACCGGCCACCGTGAGTTCTGCTTCTACCACCATTGTTGCTGTTCTTGCTCGCGCTGCTTGTTACCGCTGTTGTTTATGATAGAGATGTATGCCCTTTAAGCCAATCACAAGTGTTGTGATGGCGACATTTCTTATACAATTTTATTCAATAATAATAATGGCATTTTCTTCATTAGCCGACGCCTACACTCGAGCGGAGTCAGAGCAATTGAATCTTGCATGGGCCATCAGCACATCCGATCGGAAGATCACTCGGCTCACTACCGATGCTTCGGCAGGAGGTCACTTCGCTCCAGGAACGGGTGAAGTCGAGCCAGGTGGAGGCCCGGGCATCAGCCGAGCAGTTGGCTTAGGCCCGTAGTTCGCTGGAGTTGAAGAGTAGGCTCCTAGAGCAGGAGCACGTGACTCAGGTCGTGCGTGACGGGCAATAGGAGTTTGAGCGAGCGGAGCTCGAGGGCCGAGCTAAGGAGGCTGAGCGACTTCGGGCGGAAGTTGAGGCTGCGCTGGTCGAGGTGGAGAAGAGGTCGGCCGAGCTTGCTAGTAGCGTGGAGTCGACCGAGGTAGAGGTGCTCGAGTGGTACAAAAGCTTGGAGGACTACCAGGCCGATCTCCAAAAGGCTACCTTCCCTTATTACCAGTCAGGCTTTCATCGAGGCGTCCGAAAGGGGTTCGCCCAAGGCTATTGCCGGGCCGACTTTTGGGTAGAGGAGCAAGCATGAGGGGCGGTCATCTTCCTGTCTGGGTAGCACTACGACTCAGATTTGGCATCTTCCGAATCTTCTGGTTCGGCGTTAAGTGAGGAGGGAAGCCGGGGGGACTCTACCTCATCCGAGGGATCACCAACTCCGACTACCTCGAGAGGGTGCGCGACCGAGGTAGTTCCCACACCAGTGGGGTCAGTGCCTGGGTCGGCCGTCGCCGAGGGTGCCGGAGGTGGATCGCCTGATGCCGAAGAGCCTTCGATCCCCGAGTCTTGGGATGGACCCGAGGCCTGATGTATCTTTACTTTCTTTTCCCCCCTTTTTTTATTTTTTACTCTTTCCTTTGATGTAATTTTCAAAGAACATTTCCTTTTCTCCTTGGTGTAGTAATGTCAGACTACTTTCTGGAAGATATGACAGCGATGAGGTATTGGATTAACTATTCCTTACCGTCTTTGGTGTGATTTGACTACCGTATCCGTAGTTGTTGGGAAAGTATCGATTTTCTCTGCGGATATCTTGCACGCCGATTGACTAGGTATGTGACGAAGCATCTTTCCATTTTCCCCAGCTTTGAATGACTTGCCACTTCGCGTGTCCTCCTGGGGGAACTGGGGAAGATGAGGTGACCGCCTTAGGGAAAAGGCTCCTTTAGCCTGTTTTTGAGGGGAGAATCATTTAAGGCAATTAGCTTCCCTTCAGCCTATAAAAGGTCCGAAGGGCGTCTCCTCTCGTTCTACCACTTAAGGCCATCCCTGATAGTCTTTCCTTATTCCCTCTCTATGAAGAGTTGTGTCGTCGCCTTGGTGAAGCATGGAAGACGTTTCAAAAGACAAAGGTGCAAACAGCGGTGGGCGAGAGGCTCTTGTTGCTTTGGCGGGCAGATCTAAAGGGTGTTCGACAGCCGGCGGGCAGATCGGAAGGGTGTTCGACATGCCGGAGCATGTCGCGTTCCTATCCCTGTATCGTCGACACTACCTAGGAGGGGGGGCGGGTCATGCTTCATTCTTTCATGGTCACACCCAGCCCCTCCTTTTTTTTATTTTCTTTGCCCTTGGCGGCTTTCTCTCCCACCTCTTCTTTTTCATCGTCGATCCATCCCCTAGAGGGGCAGCTCTTCGAGCTTCCTCTCTCTTTGGTCTGGATCGACCTCTTCCTCAATTTTCTCTCTCTTATCATCCTCTCGTTCTTTGACTCTTTGGAGGATGCCCCCTACCATCCTCTTTTTAATCATATTCTAGTCCTCCTAAACCCATCCCAGCCCCTTCAACTTCTCTATAAAACCCCCTTAGAAGCTCAAGGGGCACATACACAACATATAGAAGAAGCATACGCAGCTTTAAGCTTCAAGCGGCTCCAAACAACGAGCTAAGGAGAATTGTGCATGGGTGACTTATTCGTCGGCTTAGTACGCCGGGGGTACATCGTTTGCACTCCCCTCACGCAGTATCTATCCATAACACACAAGTCAACACCCACCATGTGTGAGATGCTATGACAAGGGAGAACGTCCCCTCATGCCAAGATTCTGCCTCGCGTGCCCGTCAGTTGCAACTGTGTACGCGTCATGACGTCACGCTTTCCCGCAGTTACGAGGCCATGTTCGACCACTCCACTCGAGTCGTGATCGACCCTCGACCAGATACTAGATCGATGCCCTCTCTAGTTATCCAGTCATAAGCCTCCCCATCCGGCATTGCGACCATCGCCCATGCCACGGGAGGAGCCCCCTGTAGAACACATGTGTGTTCATCTGTCCTGCATCGACCCGGGGACCGATCATCACGTCGAAATTGTCCTGTGGCGTGCACCAGTTATACCTTGGCCACTACGGCCTACCTGTAAAAACATGTATCTCTCAAAAATTAAACTACCAATTGGATGAATGCTCTCGCATCCATGTTCGGGCCCTCAGTCCTCCCTCTGCGTCACCTAGTGTGAACCTCCAGCACCTCCTGACCTCAGCCAACACCACCCAGTATGAGGTGAACCTACATCTTCAAAGTGCTCCTTGCTCTCCACCTAGGACTTCAGGAATATACGGACTCCTCTTTGGCATGGAACGAAGGTCTTTGGATTCAATCTGATGTAAATAAACACTGACTACTTATGGTCGGTGAGGAAAGACGTCCTGTACACGACTCCCCACAGTCGCCTGCACACTCGCACCCGCGGAACCATCCTTCCCTCCACATGTCTCTCACCCCTTGAGTCCACATGGCGCGCCCTGGCGGCGCATCCCCAGTTAAACATTCGGTTCCACGGGTGATTGTTGAGAAATCGACTGACACACCCGCATCCCAGCCATGTTTCCCCCCAAACCCGAAAATCTCCTATGTCACTCGGTCTCCCCTTGACTCTCCGTAAAAGGTGAGTGCACGGTGCCGCTCTGAGAAAGATACGATCATGAGAGGGAGTGCCCGGAACACATCGCATTTCGGCACCTCTCTCATAGCTATATCCTACCCCTCACTCCGGTCATTGCACAAACGACGCACCGGTGAAACCCCATCGCACGCGAACAAAAGGATGGCACACCCGATGGGACATCTCTTGCCTCCCTTCTTTTTACTGAGGAGAAAGTTCATGCCAGCCCAGAAGTCCTGGTGCCCTTTTCCTGTCCTTGCAGGAGAGGTAGAAGAAGAGCACCTGTTCACACTTCCCAGAAGCTTACAGTTCGTTTCCTAGTTGTTGGATCATGTTCGACGACTGTCAGCAGCCGTTGTCCCTGCTCGTCTGGTACTCCAACAACTATGGTGGCCATTACCTACGGTCCCATCATCATCGCCACCCACGCACGAGTGGGCTACTTGGCGGTGCCGATCGCTTTCGGCAGTTTTGCCCTGATGCGCCACACTAGTTACTAGTCTCGACAGCCACCAATGCTCCACCGCCACCCCCAGCTCTTGCCTCTTTTGGTGCCACCAATGCGCCACACTAGTTACTAGTCTCGACAGCCAGATCGAGCGTCAGGCTCGGATCTCCTGTTACCGATCCCCATGGCGATCCGCGGCTGATCGAGCCGCAGTTCGTCGAACTGGCGATCGAGGCGGCTGCGGCGGCTGACGATATCGATGAGGGCCATTGTCAGTCTCCGCCGAGCCTGACGCGCGGATCGATGATCGCGGTCAGGATGTCGATGATGAGGCTCACGACGAGCACGAGGATCACCGAGAGGAGGGCGATGGTCATCACCGTCGGGAGGTCCTTGTTGCGGACCGACAGCACGAACAGATTGCCCAGGCCGGGCCACTGGAACACCTGCTCGACGATTACCGAGCCACCGATCAGGATGGGGAGGCGGAAGCCGACCTTAAAAGCCTATATAGACACACTGATGCCCTTGGGGAAGTACCCTCCTAGGTAGTCATCTACGGAGGAGAAGAAGATGTCGATGTCTACCGAGATTTGGAAGGCTTCCCTAAGGCTATGAATTACCCAGTAGGAGACATTGAAGTATAGAGGGCGAGGTCCAAGTTGAGCGCCCGAGGTGATAGAGGCACCACCACGGTTGCCCTCCCTTGCACTGGAAGACTCGTAGTCGTCAAGGATGAGCCTTCTACAAGGCGCCATGGGTTCGACGGGGAAAGAAAGAAGAGAAGGAACCTCACCAGATGTTAAGCAAGCAGCAAGGAGATAGCGAGTACCAACGCCGGAGAGGAAGATTGCAGAGGTGCCGCCTTAGGCATTTCTCGCCGTTTTTAAAGGCTCTAGAGAATGGCGTATCGACCTCATTCTGACGCTTTTGATCGAGCGACAAGTCGAAAGCCCAATTGCCACCACCAATTCACTCTGCGGGAAAGCCACAGGCTGCACTAACGGTCGTTCGACTCCGTTTCTCTAGGTATGAAAAGATGTCATCATGATAACAGTGACGTCACCTTGCACGCTTGGGAACCGCCTTACGTTCCAAGAAAGGCCATAGGTCGCACGGTTCCCAGTGTCAGAGGTATGAGAAGGTTTGCAAAAACTTCACTGAGGATTTCCCTCACCTGAACTCGTACAATTCCTCCCGAGCACTGAGCACTCTCGCTGCTCGGGAGTGGAGAGTTGGTGACAAGGGAAAAATACGTCAAACTCAGCACGGCTCAGTAACGTCGTGCCCACTGTGGCCCAATGTCACCAGACCCGTAGTGGCCAACACCAGCAGATTGGTGGTCCAAAAACATGACCCAATCGAGGACCAATCAGAACTACCTGACCCACAAGCATGATCCCCGCACTCGTGCGCTCCCGACGCCATGAGATCTGCCAACAGGTAAGCGTTGAGGCCACGATCACGGGACCATCTTGCCCACGCCGCCGAGATGCCTACCACGACGCCCTTCCTCAGAGAACAGGTGAGTGAGCAACGAACGATCCCATGATCGAGCAACGCATCACTTCACTAACCATCCCCTCGCAAAGTCAGGAAAGGGCCGACACTGACATAACCAGTATAAATAGGTCCTAGACATACCTACAGAAGGGGGGTCTAGACACCTACGCACTGAGAGAGATGCAACTACAGAGAGTTCTCCATCACCTTCAGACCTCGGCTCTCTCTCCGAGCACTCACTCACTCTCTCTTCTCCCTCTCTCTTACTCTCTCATTTTGTTCTCACGCTCTAAAACATCAGAGGGTTCTCCCCTGGAGTCACACCTAGAACTCCTTATGACACGCCGTTATGTGTTTGTAGGTTTTCTCGAGATTGTCAGATGCTCTTTCCCTCCAAAGAAATCTAAGAAGTGTACTACGAGATCGAGGTAACACTTTTCTACCTCTTGTTATGGCCTCCTCCTATATAAAGGAGGCTAGGGTGTGTCATTTGGAGATGATGAATAGAATGAAAATTTACAGTTGAGAGGTTTCCCTCTTGTTCCTTCCCTTCCCTCCTTCTCTTTGCGAGATCGAGAGTCGCCCGATGTAAGACCGTCCGACGTGAGGCCGAGCTGTGCGAGACAGCAGTTATCCCGTTCCCATTCGTGAGTCTCGGAGTGCTGTCGATCCGTTCCCATGTCGCCGCCGCGTCATATTTGGTATCAGAGCCTAACACGGCGCCTCCGTCGACCCCGACATCATTTTTCCCTCCGCTCTCCTGGTTGCTAGAAAAAAAAGGGGGAGAATAGATTACAGTTGATATAGAGGAGAGAGTTTTGAAAAAAAAATAGCAGGAAGATCTCGAGGAAAAAAAAAGAGATAGGAAAATATATATATATTGAAAGAAAAAAGAAAATACTATTCTCTCTTTCGGTTTCACTCTCTTTCTCTCTCTCTCACTGTTTCTCTCCCACGCGTCTCTCTCTCCAGCATGTCTCTCTCTCTCTCTCTCTCTGTCTGTCTCCCGCACACAGCGGCACCAACCCCCCCTCTGCGAGCGCCCTGCGCACCATGCCGGCGCCACCATCTCCCGGCGGCCTCACCACCCATCGGCGAGCCCCAACGCCAGACACTCCGCCTCCGCGGCGTTGAAGACTGCTTTCGGCCTTGTCCATGTGAAGGCATTGGCTGATCTGAAGCCTGCCGACTTAGAGCCCGCCGTGTTGCTCGTTGAAGATCTGCTGCCCGCGTATGAAGCCGCAGTCCTGTGCCCATGTGTTCGCTGTGGCCCGCCATGCAGAAGAGAGAAGCCTGCTCCGCGTGAAACCCGAGCGCGGACCCAGCGCCGACCATGTAAACCTTGGCGTTGTGAAGCCTCCAGCGTGAAGAAACCACGCCACAGTAACTTTCCGGCCACGCCGCCTCACCCCGTAGCACCTCCACTGCGACCACCGGTGACACCGAGCCACTTCCCTCTGCAGCAACACCACGCCACCCACTGTTGCCCCTGCGTCTCCCTCTCATCACGACAGCTACCACCGCGATACCCCCTCCACCATCGCCGCTCACGCCACAACCCTCCGGCCTCCCCTGGTATCACCTGCGCGCCAGCCACCTTCCCCATCCCTACGCCTGCCACCGAGCCCTGGCCGCAGCAACGTCGTCCTCTTTCCCTGCCAACCGATCGCACCGACGACCTCCGCTCCACTCTGCCAACCCTCGTGACCACCACCCCTCCCTCCGTCGCCTACCCTGTAACCACCACCCAGCCGGTTCCCCCTTCCGAGCCCCCCACCCCCCCTGTTCGCGATCGTACCCTCCTACTCACCTCCATTGCCGTCGTAACCCACTGCGACCTCAACCCCCCTCCATCCCTCTGCTCCCTCTCTAATCGCCGGTCACCCTCCATCTCCCCATGACCACCGCCTGCGACCGGCCCCCTATCCCCCTCTGCTAAACCAGACCACTGCCACCCCCACGACCCCCCCTCGTCCACTCCCTGTGCATGCACGCACGCACCGACGAGCCCCTGGCCCACGCCCGACCGCGCCTGCCTGCGCGCCCTGCCACGATTGCTGGCACGCCCACATCTGTCTGCTTGCTCTGCCACACCTGCCAGCACCTGAACGGCAGACGCACCTGTCCTTGCCTAGCCGTGTAAAGTTTAATATATATATATATGTTTGAAATATATATATATATATGTGAGCCATCAAAAGAATGAATAATCCCCTCCCCATATATATTATCTCTTGTACTCTTTTTGGGAATTAATGAATAGAATAAAATTGGTGAAACCTCCAAGAGAAGGCAGCGGCCCTCCCTCTCGCTCTCTCCTTGTGGGTGGGACTCCCACCTCCCCTCTCCATCTCCTTCTTCTTGGGTGCGACACCCAAGGTGCCTCCCTCTGGTTCTCTACTGCTCATGCTGCATCTGATCATCATCCTCGACATCCAACCAAGCCAAGAGAACCCCGTTCGTGGTCGTGCTATGGCGTGGAGGCTTTGTGTGTGCTCCCAGTGTGTCTGCCGATTGGACAGAGACGAGTTAACCTTGTTGGTTCGCCATCTTTCCAAACTCTATTTGCCCACAAATTTTGTCTGTAGCTTCCCCCACAATTCCCCTTCTTCCAGTTAAATTTTCACATCCAAACTCCTCTTGTAACCAATTCCCTTCATAGCCTATTTACCTCGCACAGACTACACCTGTGCAGATCTTCTGGGACAGAGTGTGACCACAGACCCCATCTCGCCCCCCAAACCTTGTTTGATTGACCTAAAATTGGTACATGCCTTCCCCACACCCTAACCCATCCGCCATAGAAATTTCATGCCATTTTGCACCTGTTTGACCTACGTCATCTCGCCTTCTATCTCTGTTACCCAGTCTATCTGCACAGATCTGTTGAACAAAATCCCACCATCCACCACTCCCCATGCCTCAAACTTCCACTATGTGCAACCTTGCCACACATCCTCCGTCCTCCCACGTTCATCCCCCATCTTCTAGTGAACACCCAGCCCTAAAATCCACCAGGGAACCCTGTTACCACGTCCATCTTCCTCTGTCTGTCCTGCTGCCTGCAGACAGCCCAGACTGCATAGCAAAACGCTTCCTGAGCCACCCTGGCTCCCACGGTCATCTTCTGTAGCCCATCTTCCACGGGTGTCTCAGGGACATTCCCGCCTACGTCCCCACCAAATTTTATGATCAGAGAATGACCAAATGGTAGTGTTCCAGGCCTCCCAACCCGCTGGTCGCCTGCGCCTATGCAAGCCGGCCTGTAGTCTACTCGCCGATTCGTGGCTACACCAAAGGTTCAAGCTGGCTCCATCGGCTTCCATCTTCTTCCAGGAGGATCGTCATCCACTACAATGCAACGTCAAGGATGTTTGCTCCATCCTCGACATCCGT
Organism: Amorphophallus titanum; assembly: GCA_024336825.1. Classification (NCBI taxonomy): domain Eukaryota; kingdom Viridiplantae; phylum Streptophyta; class Magnoliopsida; order Alismatales; family Araceae; genus Amorphophallus; species Amorphophallus titanum. The sequence continues at coordinate 6,350,418 of JANBPO010002596.1, forward strand.
GATGCACCTTCCTCACAGCTGGACATAGATCGATCCATGGTGCAGTCCAACCTGTACCGATTCATTGTAGATCGCGGTCATCGTCGCCCCTCCACTTGCGGCCCATCAACCCACTTCTCACGTCCCTGGATTCACTGTGTAGCCTTTTACCTCCCTGTAAGAAGTAGGCAGTGTTTGGATTGTACTTATTTAGCTCTATGTATCGGGAATTGTGTGATTTGGCTGGGAGTCTTCTCCACGCCCCGAGCATGGAGTTACATGATCGCTCCCCTCTTCGTTTAGCTTGCTTGTCATGTATATCCTCTTGAGCTGCTGCTTCTGTGCTATTTACGTTCCTAGCCCATGCCATATATATATCACTGCCGCGGTGAGAGAGTGTGACCATCCCGTGCCTTGATCCGAGCACGAGTGTGAATTGCCTACCCTAGACTCTGTTGATTCCTCAACCATACGAATTGACGCACTTCCCTTACTTGGGGACTTTTGTGAGCTTGTGTTACCCGTTATTGACGTAGTTCCTCTCTTGGGAGTCATAGGTGTCGAGCCAACATTACTTGATCTATTGTGTTGTTGCTGGTTTTAGTTGCCCATCTAGTCGCGTCATCACATAGAGTCCTAGTTCGCATAGCGTCCCGCATCAAATTTGGTATCAGAGCAATAGGTTTGTCTAGGGTGCATTCAAGTCTGCATTACATCTTTTGCATTGCCATTTGAGTCATGTCTAGTCTCGTCCCTTAGTTGTCCTGCATGTCCATTCCGTAGGTTCCCCCCTCTGAGTCTTCCAATGGATTTTTGGTCCCCCAGGCGATATGACTGTCTGCCTAGTAGGAAGGAGAGATACACCCATGGGCTTCGGAACCACCCCCTCTCGTTCCTTAGGTCCGAAGCCCCTACCTTTCATGGTTCCAAGGTCTCGAGTGACTACCTAACATGGAAAGCTGCCATGGATAGATATTTTGGGTGTTACCCCATGCCCGAGGCCATACAATTCTCTTTTGCCAAGGAGAGGCTTTTGCACGAACCCAAGGATAAGTGGCGAGGTGTTGAGAGCTTGAGAGACATTAGGCGGCAAAGGCCCATCAAGACCTAGTACGACATGAAAAATGAGCTTAGAAGAACCTACCTATCCCACCCTGTCACCTCCAACTGAGAAGATCAAAGTCGGAGACGAAAGGTTCCGCCCGTGTATGAGTCTAGGTCCAAGACTAAGCCTCATGATTATGGGCAAGTCTTCCAGGACGTCTCTATCCTGAGGGATCCCACCCTCACCGAGCTCCTACAAACTTTTAGGGGGAGACTAGAAAGGATGCGCACTCCTATTGGACCACCGACTTCCCCTAGCCCACCCTCGAGCTAGGACGATGTCGTGCCAAAACCTACGGAGATCAGGGCTGACACTCTCAGCTCGATACCCTCAATGAAGAACCATGGTTTTCCCCACTTCATAGAGGAGTCCTTTTTCCCACCCGAGGGAGATGCTTCACCCTTCGACCCTCATCTAGAGCCATTCGTGCCTCCCGAGGGCGGACTTGTCATTGGAGAGTCTTTAGCTTGCTAGTTAAGGAAGGGTCTAATTCTAGATGTTTCGATCCCTTTGGGTCCATTACCTCAGTGTGCACCATAGGTCATATCACCTCCCAGGTCCTTTTGCTCCTTCCCATACCCGATGAGCTTAACACTGACCGATCTGGTGGTATTACTGTCCCGAGGGTGGAACCTTGCCTTCCTCATGAGCCCCTTGCCCCATCTATCATAATGCCAAAAGGTGACCATCCGCATCTTGACGAACGTTGAACATGGGCAAGTATAGTGAAGGGGCTTGTCAGGAGGAGTCATCATTTCTTTGACCCTTTTGATCCCCTCTCTAGTGAGCCTCTCGACTTATATTCTCCCATTCACTTTGTTGAGGAGGTCCATCATCACACCCCCTCCACACATGCCAGTCAACATCCCACCCTGCATGCACCCACACTCAAAAGCTTGGAATGGAAGAATCCCTCCCCTTGGATAGAGTTACATGCATCATCATGTCCAGCATCATATAGGGGAGATGAAGTGAGTGAATTTGGATGCCCTGGACCACCAAAATCCACCAACCTTAATAGAGAATCTGTGTATGATAGGTACAACTATGGATGTCTTGGTTCTCCCCGTGTTGTCCAGTCAGGTAGGTGCCAAGGACATGCTTGGTCCATGTTTAGATGTCTAGGACCACCCCTGTATTCACATAGGTATGGGTCCACATAGCTATTTCAGAGTCTACATCATCATCACCACCTTGAATCCAGCACCGCACGATATAAAGAGCTAGCCGACGCTCATAGACACCCCCGCGAGTTCCAAGAGGGTGATTACGCCATGATCAGGGTTAGACCTGAATGGTTTCCCTTTGGGATTGTGAAGAAACTAAAGGCTCATAGTGCTAGTCCCTTTTGAGTGTTGAGGCGAGTTGGATCTAATGCATATGTTGTTGACTTGCCAGAGGACTATAGTATCAGTTCCACATTCAATGTCTTGGATTTAGTCACATATAGGGACCCGATAGTGATTCCTAGTGATTTGTTTGGGCCTTCTCCACCCCTTGTGAGTGACCCCTCCCTTGAGAGCCCACTTCCAACCCTATCACCTCAACAGCGTGAGCGTATAGAGTGTATATTAGATGAGCAGGTGATAACCACTAGGAGTGGTGCATATCGGTGTTACTTGGTGCGTTGGAGAGGATGGCCCGCGTCTGATGATGCATGGATCACCCGGGTAGAGCTAGAGAGGTTAGATCCAGACTTGCTGATGTGGTACCTGAGTGACAAAGACCCTTACTCTATGGGGTCGAGTTCCTCTCACCTGGGGAGAGTTGGTGAGGACACCCGAGCTAGGGATCGACGTGATGTGGCAGAGCGCCACTACAGGACATGTGGAGGTGTTCAGGACTTGTAGACTTCTTTATGGCTTGGAGAAGGCATGGAGGGATAGTCAGGAGCTTGGAGCTTTTATTTTCTTCATTCTGAATTTTTTGTAGGCAAATTTGAGGCCATTTGGGCTTATATGGTTCATATGTGTGTTTAGGGAGCTTATTCTAAGCACTCCTATGACTTGAACATAGTCTATGAAAAATAACAAAGCCAACGGTGACACGTAGGCCACGACTCTGGCTGGTATGCTCCAGGGTTTACTCTCGACCCGACCCATCCGATTGACTTCCATCATCTGAGTACCTGAAAAGGATTGGAAAGACTAGGTGAGCGAGAGCTCAGTAGGATTTATATCTCTATCGCCAAGTAAAGTTTAAGTGATTAATCATTTAACATATGTAAATGAAAATTACGTAAACACCATAATATGGACTAAATTAAGCAGCATAGCTAGATCATAAATGACAGATAAGGAATGGAATTTTAGACATGTCATGTATAAGGTACAAGTGCAAGTACTAGATTTTCATGTAAAATGGCCATATCAAGCACGCACGCAAGTCATTCATGAAATTTCAAGTGGAGTGGAATGTCATAGATTAGCACGCTAGTCAAGTACTTTGGTGCAATACCACACCTTGTTATTACAAACTCTCATGGGCACAAGAACTTTTGGGCACTCCTCCCAGGACCAGACCAGGCCCTTATGATGCGTTGGTATTGAGGGGTTGGATCAAAGATCCCAATCTAGACATCCACTATATTAATGGCCATGAATTCCAAGGTTCATAACATGTAGCCAAGGTAATATAAGCAGGGAGTGGGGATTACTAAAAGAATTCTAACCAGCAAGCTTATTAATCAATGGGAATAAGTCATTCAGGAAAAATGACTTCAAGAAAGGATGTGAAGGATTTCTAGGATCATGTCTCCAAAATAGACCCAATAGAGGTCCAAACATCAAGGTATGTTAGCCAAAAGGGCTAAGATATTCTAAGCATGCAAAAAAATCATGGAAAATCGCATTTCGGGTGACTAGATGAGGTGGAGGTCATGGCTAGGCCACTACCTTTTGGTGACGGTCCATCCAGGGCCACTATCAAGAAGGGACGGAAGGTCGCAGTCTAACGTAGACCGCTATCAACCCGCCCATGTCAACAGGGTTGCGTCAACTCACTTAGCCAATGCGTCGACCCACAAGAGGCCAAAACCAAAATGTGGTCTGGCGGTTGACTGCTACCTGATGGTAGCGATCCTGAGAAGACCGCAATCAAGAAAACTGGCAGAATTTTGGCAAAGCTTGGTCAGCACCTCGTTCTGCCTTTTATGAATTCCAGGGGTATAGGATTTGGTGGTACAACCTGCTCGGCATCCTAGTGAGAATCCCAGGCTCGCGAAGACTTATGGAGGTATTGAAAAATGAACACCTACTATGGCAGAAGGAATATTCGACGGAGAGGCATTCGATGTCTAAGAATTTAGGGATTTAAATCATGCAAAAAATGAGAGTGCGTAGTAAGCCGAGACCACCGGAGTGGCATGACCCTCAAACAACCTTATGAAGCTAGCAAGAAATGATCAATAAGGATGAAGCAATAAACAATAAGATTCAAGTTACTAGCAAAAATGATTCATTAATTTAGCAGATTATTCTACTATTTTAGACATGTAATGACATGAGGATGATTATGTTTAAATTAATAGTTTCATAACCCCTAATTAACAGTGTGTTCTTTTAGGATATTACTTTAAGAGTATATTACATAATCAGTGGAAACAGCACACACAAAACACAAGAAATAAATCGTGTTTTTGCCAAAATAGAAGTAGAATGCGGTCATACATAAGGCCGCTTTACTCATAACGCGGTCATATTGAGATCGCTATCTGAAACCCTTTTTTTTCCACACGCCCAGAAGATGGTCTATTTACATTCTATAGCTGATTATTTTTATTCTTATATCCATTTGCTTTGTTAGTTTGTTTGTGTCTTTTTTTTTGGTGCGTGGGCGGTGGGGTCGGGGGGCCGGGCGCCCCCGCCCCCCTGGCGCTGACTAATGCAGGGGCGCCAGTGCTGTCATGGGGCAAGAATCTCATAGGCTCAAGGTTACCTTGTGATGGTTGGTATGAAAGCTAGGTCCGACAAAAGGGACCTGGTTGGGAGCGGATCTGCATTGATCTCGACTGTGCTACACTGAAGAATTGACCTTGACTTTTGCAAGGGAAGATGGGACCGTCCATGTACAAAGCATCACCCCTCTTGGAGTTCTAGTCTCAACCCTTCATTCTTCAGTGCATATGTTCGAGATTCATTGTAGAACCCTGGAGGAACGATTGGCCTCCAAGGAAGCATCGAAAATGTCCTCTGTGTGTGAAATGGAGGACAAATTAGCAGACCTTGAAAACAACACTTGCATCCCGCAACACTTCTTGGGATCTCAAGGAGGAGATCCCCAACCTAAAGATAGTCCTAGATGAGGATTCCTCGTCTGGTAGTTGTCTGCGTACCCCACTTGGTTCTAGCCGCACAGAACAATGGGTGGGTTTCGGCGGAGGAGTCAACATTGGCACAAGAGGGGGACCCTTGAGGCACTACTGTGAGTGGTGTTGGCCTTAGTTTCATGCCCATACAGAGGGCACATGGTGCCCTCCAGTAGTCTGGACACTGCAAGTCTTCTCTGTACAACGCTGTTGGTGTGGAGAAGGGCTTCCAATGGGGACAACAGTTGGGAACTTGGCAATGGTGGCAGCACAGGATGGTGGCCTATGCATGGAGATCATTGGCCTAGGGCAGGAGGGCTCAGGCATACTGAAGCCTACCACTTAACAGTTAACGCTGGGTTGTGGAGGCATCGTCATCGGGGGTAGGAGGCCCCTGCCTTATGTACAACGTACGGAGCAAGCACAAAGCATTCTTGGCAGCAAAGTGTTGGCCGAGGATGGGTGCAGCCTGTGTGAGATGTTGGCTCCAGGAAGGAGGCTTGGGGATGGCTAGGCCTACTAGCCAACACTGGAGGCATATTCTTACAGGGCAAGAGGCCCTTGTTTTTGTGTGGGTTGCATAATATTACCTCATGGAAAAAGGTGCAGGCTGAAGATTGGTGTAGATACAGTACCTTGGGGTTGTCAAGGACCAAGGCAGAAGGCCATAACATGGTGAATCTCACAGTCCAGAAGAGGAAGGAGTCCCCTCTGCAGAGGGAAATGAAAACTCAAGGTACAATGGCAGTTTCAGAAAAGGCATCGGGACAGGGTAGGTGCCCCCATATTATGTTCTATTATGTACAGATGGCCCAAAACAACCCCTAGCGGCCCAGTTATCGTCTGTAGTACCGCCCGGTACCGGTACGTCTCGGTCCAACCGGTCCGGTTCAATCATTTTGGTGTGAGTACCGGCCGATACCTATTAAAAAAATAAAAGCGGACCCTTCACCCCTCCTTTCGCAGCCACGCAAGGCCCTCCTCCCGTAGTGGCACAGCTAGCGGCACCACGACAGTGGACGGGTGGAGGTCGGGAGGAGGGAGGGGGTGAGAGAGAGAGAGAGAGAGGAACCTAGAGGCAGCGCAACGGGGCATCGGGTGGTGACGGTGGGCCGGAGGGTGCGCACGACGGCGACTCCTCCCAAACCCTAGAGGCAGCGCAGCGAGTATCGGGCGAGAGCGGACTGGGGAGGGAAAGGGGGTCGGGGGTGCCACATACATCCTCCAAGTATCATCCTTCTTAGGGGCGAGCAATGCAGGGACGGTGCAAGGACTCATACTCTCTCTCAACGAACCTCTACCCATCAACTCATCGACCTGGCGCTGTAGCTCAGCATGATCAACCGGACTCATCCTATAATGTGCCAAGTTAGGCAATGAGGAACTCGGAATCAGGTCGATGGCATGCTGAATATCTGGCATGGGTGGAAGACCCTCGGGTAACTCATCGGGAAACACATTAGCAAACTCCCGAAGGATATCACCAACCTCAGATGGGATATCACTCTCTGTCTCTCTAGCCACCTCTCAGACCACGATAGCAAAAATGGGGTCCCTTCTATCAAAATCATGCTCAAATTCCCTAGAGCTAACTAGCATCAACCTCTGAGGCAGCGGATCAACGGAAGCGGGGACCTGAGAAGGAGTGGTCATGGTCCATGCTGGTGATGGGATACTGGGCCCAGAAATAGAAGGACTAGCGGCACTAGGCCCAATAGGACCCCAGACGGATGGCTTCCCTGGCGAGGAGGGATGAAGGGTAATCCGATGGCCATTATGGTCGAATGTGCAAGTGTTTGACCAGCCATGAAGGGTGGCATCCCGATCAATTGACCAAGGCCTCCCATGGATAACACTGCCTACCCCCATAGGCAACACATCACACCAGATCTCATCTTGGTAGGCATGGAACTGCAACGGCACCAGACATCGCAGTCGGATCGGGATGAAAGTGGAGTCCACCCAAGACACACAATAAGGGGAGGGATGGTCCACAGGGGTCAACCCTAAGCGTGTCACAGTACCTGTGGAGATAGCGTTAATACAACTCCCGCTATCAATGATCACCTTGCAGGCCTTCCCGCCCAGCCTACAAAAGGTGTAAAAGATGGTGGTGAAACGCCAATCATCACTCACTTGCGGCTGGGTCAAAATACATCTAATAACGCCCATGATGCGGGACGGAGATGCGGCCTGGGACCCTAGCTCGCGGGCATCCCTAAGCGAGAGATGCGTGGGACCGTGCGTAGTTGAGGAACTGGCAATGAGTCGGGTAGTCGACTCTTCCGTGCTTATACTCAGATTGAGTCACAAGACGGGTCTCTCTCTCTCTCTTCACAGCGGTGATTGAATGTAAAATGAGCTATTATCCTATCACATGTAGCGGCATATAGAAAATATACGAGTAAAGTAAATGCTCAAGAGAGGAGAGGAGATGATACCTCCACGCTCCGGGCATGGGGAAGACGACCCTGGTCAGTTACGGTAACTCCCAGTTAAAACACTTTTACAATAGTTACTAAAGTTAATTTCTTTGCCCACTCGACGCAAGAAGGTAAAGGGCTATAGTGGGGCCCGAGAGGACCGACCCTGGGTTGACGGGCAGCAATCTGGAGGTGTGTACAGGTCGAACTCGGCCTACTGGTCCGACTCGATCTTGCGCCAACTCGGTTCTGACTTGGTAGACAGCATGTTCCGGCTTCCAAAGGGACATCGCCTTCCTGAGCTCTTCTGGAGCCACTGCTTTGCTGGATCGTCGGCGGGACGTCGTTGGTCAATTCCTGGGAGGGACGGTCACTGAAGTTGACCTTTGGTATTTATAATTGAGTTTTCCCCGGACTGCAAAATCAGACCTACACAGAGAACATATCTGCATGGCTCGGCGGCTAGAATTTCTGCGATCAGATCTGGAGGCGGATCGAGGCAAGACTGATGCCGTTTGAAAGAAGGCTCCAAGGGATACAACATATATTTTTCGATGCTCGACCCTAGATGGTAGCATATGACTGTTGGCTAGGGCACGGGGCCTTGCGCCGATAGAAAGGGTTTATTCGTTGGCAAGGGGTTAATGCTACCGCAAAGGGGGATTTTTGTCAATTCGGACGTAGGGTCCGTATTGGCAATATTGCATGAAAGTCGGTTGGGACATGAAGTCTTACGCCGAGAAAATGGTTTATTCGTTAGCAAGAAGGTAATGCTAACGAAAAGAGAGGATTTCTGTGCTAATTCGCACATAAGGTCCGTAATGGCGATATGGTGTAAAAGTCAGCTAGGGCACGAAGCCTTACACCGAGAGAAGGGTTTATTCATTAGCAAGAAGATAATGCTAATGCAAGGGAACGATTTCTGCGCTGATTCGGACATATGGTCCGTAATGGTGATATTGTGTAAAGTTGGCTAGGGCACGGAGCCTTGCGCCAAGAAGAGGTTTATTTGTTAGCAAGAAGGTAATGCTAACACAAAGAAGAATTTCTACGCCGATTCGGACATAAGGTCCATAATGGCGATATTGTGTGAAGTTGACTAGGGCATGAAGCCTTATGCCAAGAAAGGGGCTTATTCGTTGGCGAGAAGATAATGCTAATGCAAAGGAAGAATTTTCGTCGATTCATACGTAAGGCCCGTAATGGCGACATTGTGTAAATGCATCGGCTAGGGCATAAAGCCTTGCGCCAGAGAAGGGTTTATTCGTTAGCGAGGAGATAATGCTAATGCAAAGGAAGAATTTCTATGTCGATTCAGATGTAAGGTCCGTAATGGCGATATTGTGTCAAAGTCGGCTGGGGCATGAAGCCTTGTGCCGAGAAATGGGCTTATTCGTTAGCAAGAAGATAATGCTAATGCAAAGGAAGAGTTTTCACTGATTCGGACGTAAGGCCCATAATGGCGACATTATGTAAAGTGGTAACCCAGTGGGACTATACAGGGCTCTCGAGGGATCCTGGGATTAGTATTTGCCAGGGATGTTTCTAGAATTACGGACCAATGGCCTTGGAATCAGTAAGAGTTGACTGGATATTTTAGAGAGCTCGACCAGGGTGAAGTGTCACTAGGCCAAGGTGAACTTTAGTCATTCTGCAAATACCGGCGGGACTGTATGGTACAGCTTCAAGTGTTTCCCATTAAGAGGGGAGAACTGGACTATTCCTTTGTAATCTACGAGGACGTAGGCACCCCTTTCATAGACCCGACGGATGATATATGGTCTGACCCAGTTTTCAACCAACTTTTCTTTGGAGTTGGAGGTCATTACTTCTCTTCTTTTGACCATAACTAGGTCTCCTTTCTTGAATTCTCACCCTTTGACTAGCTTGTTGAAGGCACGAGTCATGCGAGCTTGATATAGTTGAATATTTTGTTGCGCTCAGAGACACTTTCCCTCGAGCTCGGCGAGCTCTTCTACTCTTCTTTCTATGTTGGTTTGTTTATTACTAGCCAGCCCATGCTGAATGGCAACCCGCAGTGATGGGACCTCCAGTTCAATTGGCACCACAGCCTCTGACCCATATACAAGGGAGAACAGTGAGTAGTTAGTTGGGGTTTTATAGATTGTACGATAAGCCCAAAGCACTCCGTACATCCTTTCTTCCCAATCCTTCTTACTGGATTTAATAGTCTTCGCCAGCAAAGTGCAGAGCATTTTGTTGAAGGCTTCTGCAAGCCCATTGACTTGGGGGTTGTAGGGGGATGATGCCCTCCAGTCAAGTTTGTATTTATCAGCCAATCGATATACCTTCTGGGTTTAGGCCTCTAACCAAGTTCTATAAATAAGAGGGGACTCCAAGTTCATTCTTCACACATCAATCCTTCCCAATCTTCCTCCAAACATCAGGAAGAGGGCCTTTGAATGGAGCTCAATGGAGGGGGCGATCTATGAAGGGCCAAAGTCGGCTAGAAAAGAGCATGGAGTGCTACAACAACTGACCACAATCCCAAGGCATCTAAGCTCCAGTCCGTTGAGAGAGATGAGTTTGCACAAGTTTATTTAATTCAGTTAATTCATTCAAATGCTCATATGTTCTTCCTCTTCTTTTTTCTTTTCTTCACCTCAGCTTCTCCCCGGCCCTAGGCGCTACTCCACACTGAAGTGGATAGCTCCCATGATCCATGAGCTACCTATAGCGGTGACATCTCTCCTTAGGTCTTGGCACCTACATCCTCTCTTAGTATTGGCCAAGAACTACCCCAAGCTGTCCTTGGATTGGCATAGTATTTCAGCATTGGTAGAGATATGGCACCCCCAGACCCACGCCTTTATCTTCTCATCTTTTGAGGCCACCATACTTCTAGAGGAGGTAGAGACCTACTTGTCTTTCCTTAGGTCCAAGGTGGGTGAGGAGGACTTAGTCTGCCATACCGTTGCCCCTGTGGATTCTGCCCTCATCTTAGTGGAGTTTATTCCTAGTAGCAAGGACATCCGCACCATAGTGGGCCCACACCAGATCCATCTACTACCTCTTAGTCAGTGGGTGATAGCACATTGTAAGAACAAATGTGGGTGGGATGAGGCCATAGCTAAGGCTGCTTCTATTTGCTTGTGCAGGGACATTCTCCTTCCTTCTGCCGACCATGTCTTAGATACCCCTATCCTTAGCACCATCAGTGGTCTGTGGCAGGGTCTATCCATTTCCCAGGCCATCCTTGCTTATTTATATGAGGGTCTCAGCTCTGCAGCTCTAGGGGGTCCACAGTTTGGCTCTATGATCCTCTTAGAGTGCTGGATGGGTGTTAGGATGAAGTTTACCTATAGGGAGGACATGTCTTCAGTCAGCCGGATCTTTGGAAGCCATCCCCTCTTCTTCATAGGTGCCGCCTTCAGGTTCTCTCCACAGGTCGAGTGCAGGATAGTCGACAAGAAGATGAGGGATGAGTGGCATCTCTACATCAACACCTTGCCCCTGGATTGATTCGTGATGCACCCTTCCTTCCTCCACGGCACTACCCTTAGGCTTCCTAGGAGGGTTGGTTTGGACTTGAGGCTCGTGGGAGACACTGTCCTGGCGATGTACAGCCCCTACAAGTGTTTCCTACAGGTCTGACAACCCCAGACTACGGTTCCTGTGCTACCCCATCTTCCTGCACTACAGGAGAGGAGGTTTGGGACAGAGGAGGACGAGTAGGCGGTCAGGAGCGCCCTAATCATGTGTGAGGTCAACGGCGTGCGTACCCTACCGGTGGAGGTGGCAGAGATGCCAGAGCAGTACCAGGCGTATGTGAGAGAGTTGAGAGAGATTAGGCCTCGCGGGGATGCCCGGTTGAGGATAGAGTGATTTTCGTGATGTTTATGTACGGGAACCCTATGCTGGAAATGTTTGAATTTGAATGAATAAAATTGGATGATTGGGTTGATTTGAGTTTGGCCTTTTCTTCCTTGTGATTGAGTGAGTTTGAGGTAGGATCTTATGATGAAAACGGCCCATATCCAGACCGCTCAGCTGAATAAATAGTTAGAACCCAACCGTGCCATGGAAATGAACTATCAGACCTGGGCCGCGTATCAGATCACCTCGTGGAATTAATGAGGACCCAGGTGGCCAGGGAGGAGAAGTCCCGACTTCCCTGGGAAAGTGCCCCCCCCTGTGGAGAAGCTTCCATACAAACTACCGGAGGCCGCTTCACCCTCTGGGGATGACGGCTTGTGCGTAATAGGTCAGGAGGACCTTCGCAGGCCCCTCCTTCAGAACAAGAAGCCTCATCCACTCTGAGGAGAGAATGGACCAGGACGTGCCAATAGCTCCCAGAGACTGACGCCCACGAGGGACGACGAGGCAGCCCGCAAGGGCACCCCCATAGCCCCTCGGCTCAGCGACAACCAGAATTGTCCCTCCAACTAAGGGACTTTTAGTGACATTTCACGGAGTAGGAGTGTGCCCTCCGTGCCTTGTAGAAGACGTCCATCAAGGAGGATAAGGAGCAATCCCCATTCTTCGGCCAAATCTTGAAGGCCGAGATCTCCCCCAGGGTCTCACTATCGACCTTCAAGTCATATGACGGCCAGGGAGATCCGGCCGACCACTATGATAGCTTCGACACCCTGATGACTCTGAACGGGACTTCTGATGCTATCAACTGCCGAGCGTTCGTGACCACCTTGGTCCAGGGCGCTCAAGCCTGGTTCCGAGCACTAGCCCCCAACAGTATCCACGACTTCCGACAGTTCAAGCGAATTTTTAAGGAGAGCTTCGCTGGCAGTAGCCCTCCCAGGTCAGTTGCGGGGCTACTGGCACTAAAGCAGGCACAGGGGGGAAAGCTGCGGGCTTATATTAACCGATTTAAATCAGAAGCCCTGCGTATCCCTTGCCTAGATGTTGCCTCAGCCATCACCGCATTTACCGGAGGCACCCACGATGAGAACCTCTAGCGAGAGCTGGTCCTCCATCCCCCCACCTCTCTAGCCGATCTGGTGAGCCTAGCCCTGCCCCATGCAGAGTGCGAGGAAGTCCTCAGCACCTGTCACGGCCCAACGGGCTCGGGTCGAGAGGGGGACAGGAAGCGATCATCCGAGCAAGGCTCGGGCCAGGTGAAAAGGCAGAATTAGATGGAGACCACAGGGAGCCCACTCTAAAATTTGAGCGGTACATGCCCCTATCCGCCCATGTCTACGAGATATATGAACACATTAAGGGCTCGAGTCTTCTCCGCCAACCTAAGCCTATGAAGAGTGTCCCAAAGCACCACAGCCGCCGCAAGCATTGCCAATTTCACAATGACCACGGACACCATACTAGAGATTGTCATCAGCTCAAGGATGAGATCGAGCGTCTCGTCTGCCAGGGGCACCTATCCCGATACGTGTCCGAGCAGAGGGAGGATCGCGACATCTCTCTAGAAGAAATTGACAATCAACCCCACGGAGTCCACATCAACGTCATCTCTGGCGGCACGACATCAGGAGGAGATAGTAGCCGAGGAAGGAAGCATCAGGCTGAACGGACGAGCAGGGCCTTCGAACCCCCAATGCCCTATCGACAAGCGAGCAGCAGGTCTTGGTGTTCTCTGACCAAGACCTGGAAGGGATAATTACCCCGCACGATGACGCTCTTGTAATATCGACTACGATAAACCGTTGTAACATAGATAGGATACTAGTTGACAATGGTAGTGCCCCTGATGTATAATCGTATGAGTGTTTTCTTAAGATGGGTGAAAACCCATCCAAGCTCCCCCCGATTCGAACCCCCCTCTACGGGTTCAACGGCTAGGCAACCTATCCCGAGGGAGCCCTAAGCCTGTCGGTCGCTTTCGGTACCCCTTCTAAGACCGTCACGGCTCCTTTAGTGGGTAGCGGGCTGCCGAGTGAGTTCTCGTCCTGACCGAACGAGGTATGGGTTTATTCGGCCTTCCCACCTTCAACTCGCACGTAGATGCGAGTGCCGCAGGTGCTGTGGGATCCTCGCCGTCATTTTTTTGACGTCCACACCCGTCTGGAAGATCGATCAGATGAGAGAGGGTGAGGCTATGCTTCATTCAAACCCTCAATCCCTCGCCCTCCTCTCAATCTAAGGTTAGTATTTAGGGGCATTTTCTTCTTCGTTCTTCCCCGTTTCCCTCTTTCACAATCTCTCAATTTTCTTGCATTGCATGGCATCTACTGTTTGAATTAAACAATCTCTTTCAAATCACGCATACACACACACACACCCAACCTAGTTTTGCCCTGCCATAGGGGTTTAAAAACCTTCCTAGTAATCTACCCCCCTTTTTGCATGCTTTTCATTAGAAATAAGGGTAGATACTACGTTTAATCTTGTTCTAATGGGCTTTATGTTGTTGTTTGGCAGTTCTTTACAGGCATAGGAACCACAGGACGTGAGGCCCTTGCACCTTGGCCAGTCTTGGAGCAAGGAAGGATCGAATCCACAGCACCCCGTTGTCTTACTGCTAACGCGGCATCCCATTACACCGCGTTCTTTAGAACGTGCCACAAGCTGCAACTGCATTCTAGAGAATGCGCCCTATACCTACACCGCGTTATCAACCAGGCTTCTTTGTTTCAATTTCTGAGGTAAGTAACATGTCCCTTCTGTTAATTGTTCATCATACTTGACATGTTATAGGCTTCAGTGGCGATCACGGATCTTTTTCATGATATTCCATGTGTTTTCCCCCTTTTTAGTCACATTATCGACATTTTATATTGTGACGATTATTTATCCCTTCATAGTTAGGTGATTTTCACCTCCACAATGCTCATTGCCTGTGTCGCGATGGTTAACGCGCCCCTAAGGTGGGCTACGATGCCAAGAGAACGTGTCCAACATCAACAGCGCGTCAACGCGTTGATGCGGCACACACCTAGGTCGTGTTAATAGATGTGGCCATAGCCTCAAGCGTGATAATACCAGAATGCAGTCATAGGCTAGGGCACGTTAACAGAAGATCACGGCCATCATGAGATCCGCGTTCATAGACGCGGTAGATGGATCGACCGCATTCCACACTGCCCTACTGTTCATCTTCTTAGATGAATGCTATAGATAAGTTTTTCTACGTCAATCCTCCACTAACGCCTTCTACTATATCGATATGAAAAGTAAATGAAAATGCAAAGGGAAAGGGGATAGAGGGATGTGAGTGTGTATGATCGCCACCAAGGTGCCGGAAATGATAAACACATCATACCCTGGAAGGAAAAGGGAGACACTCGCCTATGTACCAGCACTGCGGAGGATGAACGACTCTGTAAGGGTGGCCCTTGCGTTGTGTGGTCGATCGACAGATCGCTCGAACAGTGCTGGGTTGATGCGGGATGAAGAACAGCTTGGTAGTAGAACGGCTTAGAGTCAGCCGCAGGATGAGGAAGGATGGTTGTTGGAGCACCACACCTCTTCTCGGATGGAAGGAACACAACCACGCATCTCCACCAGGCTTTAAGTTGAAGGATCTCGACCTCCACCCTTTTCGACCGGCTAGAAAGGATGGGCCTCAGGTTAAGATGTTGCTGACCTGCAAAACAGAGTGTAGGAGATAGAAAAGAAACCCAATATTAGAACTACAAAGTGTAGTAACTACAAAAACTAAGGGAAATGAGCGATTGGTGCTGGAACTAGAGCTGGAACTGGACTGGGTGGCTGGCCTTCGAAGGCACTGTAGCCAGGGTACTGAGACTGGAGCTGGGCGGCTGGCCTTTGAAGGCATTGTAGCCAAAATATTAGAGCTAAAACTGGAACTGGAGTTGGGCGCGCTGGCCTATGAAGGCATTGTAGCTGAAATATTGGGACTGGGGACTGGAGCTGGCCGGCTGGCCTGTAAAGGCATTGTAGCCAAAGACTGGAACCTGAACTGGAACTGGAACTGGGCGGTTGGCTTGTGAAGGTGTTGTAGCCAAAATATTAGGACTGGGAACTGGAGACTATAGCTGGCCGGCTGGCCCGTGAAGGCGTTGTAGCTAGAGATTGGAACCTGAACTGGAACTGGAACTGGGCAGCTGGCCGGTGAAGGCGTTGTAGCCGAAATACTGGGACTGGGAATTGGAGACTAGAGCTAGCCGACTGGCCTGTGAAGGCGTTGTAGCCTAAGACTAGAACCTAAACTGGAACTGAAACTGGGTGGCTGGCTTGTGAAGGCATTGTAGTTGAATACTGGGACTGGGAACTGGAGATTAGAGCTGGATGGCTGGCCAGTGAAGGCATTGTAGCCGGAGACTGGAACCTGAGCTAGAACTGGAACTGGGTGGCTGGCCTGTGAAGGCTTTGTAGCCGAACTGCTAGACCGGCGACTGGCACTGGACCTGAGCGACTGGTCTACAGAGGCGTTGTAGCCACGGTACTGGAGCTGGCAACTAGTACTGGAACTGAGCGGCTGGCCTATGGAGGTGTTGTAGCCACGGTGCTGGAACTTGTGACTAGTATTGGAACTGAGTGGCTGGCCTGTGAAGGCGTTCAAGCCACGATGCTGGGACTGAGAGCTAGTACTGGAACTGAGCGGCTAACCTGCGGAGGCATTGTAGCCACGATGTTGGAACTGGTAACTGGTACTAGAACTGAGCGGCTAGCCTGCGGAGGCGTTGTAGCCATGATGTTGGAACTGGTAACTGGTACTGGAACTGAGTGGCTGGCCTATGGAGGCATTGTGGCCACGATGTTGGAACTGGTGACTGGTACTGGAATTGGGTGGCTGGCCTGTAGAGGCGTTGAAGCCACGATGCTGGGACTGGGAGCTGGTACTAGAACTGGCGTGGCTGGCCTGTAGAGGCATTGAAGCCACGGTGTTGGGACTGGGAGCTGATACTAGAACTAGCGTGGCCGGCCTGTAAAGGCATTGAATCTACGGTGCTAGGACTGAGAGCTAGTACTGGAACTGGGTGGCTGGCCTGTAGAGGCGTTGAAGGCACGATGCTGGGACGGGGAGCTGGTACTGGGACTGGCGTGGCTGGCCTGTAAAGACGTTGAAGCCACAATGTTGGGACTGGGAGTTGGTACTGGAACTGAGTGGCTGGCTTGTAAAGGCATTGAAGCCACAGTGCTGGGACTGAGAGCTGGTACTGGAACTGGGTGGCTGGCCTATAAAGACATTGAAGCCACGGTGTTGGGACTGGGAGCTGGTAATAGAACTGGCGTGGCTGGCCTGTAAAGGCATTGAAGCCACAGTGCTGGGACTGAGAGCTGGTACTGGAACTAGATGGCTGGCCTGTAAAGGCGTTGAAGCCACAGTGCGGGGACTGGGAGCTGGTACTGGAACTGGCGTGACTGGCCTGTAAAGGCGTTGAAGCCATGGTGCTGGGACTGGGAGCTGGTAATAGAACTGGCGTGGCTGGCCTGTAAAGGCATTGAAGCCACAGTGCTGGGACTGAGAGCAATATACCCCCCCCCACGGGAGCATAGAAGCCACGAAGCATGTACCCCGCCTAGCGGCACAGAAGTAAAGAGGCATACCCTCCCGACCTAGGGGGCAGATACAGAAGAGCCACACCCCAGCCTGGGGGCACATTAAGAGAAGCACGCCCCAGTCCAGGGGTGTTGATGAGAAAAGAAGAGAAGAGAAAAGAGAAGAGTCACGAGACAGACGTGGTTTTTGCACCTGCCTCTCACACAAAAAAGAGAAGAGAGAAAGAGAAAGAAGAGTCACGAGGCAGACGTGGTCTTCGTACCTATCTTTTCACACGAAGGAAGAAGAGACGAAAGGAAAGAAGGTCCTTAGGCAGACCTGCTCTTTCACCTTCGGCCCTCAGCCGTCCACCCAATAAACCTCTCACATGGTCGGCGTTAGGACCTTTCATCCGAACCGAAGAGTACCCCGCCATCGAGGCGTTACACCAACAAGACACTCAACCATCGGGGCTTCAAGCCAATAAGACATTCAGCCATCGGGGCTTCAAGCTGTCAAGACACTCTGCCATCGGGGTGTTACTCTGACAAGACACTCAGGCATCGGGGCTTTAAGCCGACAGATGTTCAGCCATCGGGACTTCAAGCCGACAGATGTTCAGTTATCGGGGCTTCAAGCTGATAGATGTTCAACTATCGGGGCTTCAAGCCGACAGATGTTCAGCTATCGGGACTTCAAGCCGACAGATGTTCAGCCATCGGAGCTTCAAGCCGACAGATGTTCAGCTATCGGGACTTCAAGCTGACAGATGTTCAGCCGTCAGGGCTTCAATCTGATAGATGTTCAGCCATCAGGGCTTCAAGCCGACAGATGTTTAGCTATCGGGGCTTCAAGCCGACAGATGTTCAGCCATCGGGACTTCAAGACGACAGATGTTCAGCTATCGGGACTTCAAGCCGACAGATGTTCAGCCATCGGGGCTTCAAGTCGACAGATGTTCAACCATCGGGGTTTCAAGCTGACAGATGTTCAGTCGTCAGGGCTTCAATCTGACAGATGTTCAGTCGTCGGGGCTTCTAGTCGACAGATATTCAGCCATCGGGGCTTCAAGCCGATAGATGTTCAGCCATCGGGGCTTCAAGTCGATAGATGTTCAGCTATCGGGGCTTCAAGTCGATAGATGTTCAGTCGTCGGGGTTTCAATCTGACAGATGTTCAGCCATCGGGACTTCAAGTCGACAGATATTCAGTTATCGGGGCTTCAAGTCGACAGATGTTCAGCCATCGGGGCTTCAAGATGACAGATGTTCAGCTATCGGGGCTTCAAGCCGACAGATGTTCAGCCGTTGGGGCTTCAAGTCGACAGATATTCAGCCATCGGGGCTTCAAGCTGATGGATGTTCAGCCGTTGGGGCTTCAATCTAACAGATGTTCAGCCGTCAGGGCTTCAAGCTGACAGATGTTCAGCCATTGGGGCTTCAAGCCGACAGATGTTTAGCCATTGGGACTTCAAGCCGACAGATGTTCAGCCATCGGGGCTTCAAGCCGATAGATGCTCAGCCATCGGGACTTTGATCCGACAAATGTTCAGTCATCGGGACTTTGATCCGACAAATGTTCAGTCATCGGGACTTTGATCCGATAGATGCTCAGCCGTCGGGGCTTCAATCTGACAGATGTCGATCACTGACGACCAAGCCAACAGATGATCAGTCGGCGACACGCAGGCCGACAGATGCACAACCATTGGCAGCCACGCCGACAGATGACTAGCCCCCATTGTGTAAAACTCCGCTGTGCAGTGTTTGTCTTTGAGGGACATCTAGATCTATAACCAGATGACTCGTTCATGAAAAATAAAGCTTCATGTCTGATGGTCATGTCGACCATTGTCTCTATGATTAGGACTGGAAAATCATCCTTCAGACATACTTTGTTGAGGTCGTGAAAGTCGATGCAGATGCGGACTTGACCATTTTTCTTCTTGACTGGGATGATATTGGCGAGCCAAATCGGGTAGATGCATGGCTCAATGAAGTCGACCTCCGCCATCTTATTGACTTTGGCTGATTCCTAGAGTTCCAGTTCATGGGGCATGCACCACTGTAGTTGTTTGACTGGAGTTGCTGAGGGAGAGATGGCTAGCTCATGTTCTGCTATGGAGGGATCTAGCCCTGGCATCTCCTTGTATGTCCAGGCGAAGCAATCTTTGTATTTGAGCAGGAGTTGCTTGTAGTCCTGCCTTTCTGCCTCGGTGAGGAGAGCACTGATGAACGTTGGCTGAGGGACTTCATCTTCACCCAAGTTGATTTCCACGAGTTCATCAACCGTTGCCTGGCCACCGTCCTCCAGCTCGAGAGGAGCGGGTTGGAAGTCGATGAAATATTCATCATCAGTATCGGCTTCGTGCACTTCGGGGTCTTTGAAGCCACCCGTTGAAGTTGATGGAGCTGGGAAATTGTTGATGCTGGGCTCGGACTGGGATTGTTCTGGACTGCCAGTGCCCGGCCGATAGTTATCAGCTGGTTCCATTGAAGCTTGGTTGGGGTTGCCTGCTAAAGCTGGCAACGCTTCATGGCCTTTGTTCTGGGAAGCCTCCTCATCGGAATGGTTTACCGGACTAGGGTCTTTGACTGGCTAGGAGGCACTGGGGGCTTCCTCCACCCCAATGTCCTTGAAGGCGAATGCCGGGGGCTCGCCGAGTGCTTGAACTGGGGCACTGGCCTTGGCGGGGAGCGAGATTAGGATATCCTCTTCCTCGTCCCTGGAACTATCAAATTTGGTGTCGATGTTAGCTTGGTCGTCGACTGGCTATGCCAGGCCTACGACGTTGACTACATAGTAGACGCAAAAGTTTGGGTCTTGTTCGTAGTCGAGTCCCCTGGTATCTTTGTGGGAGAACGGGGGTTGCCCCCAGACCTTGGGAGGAGTCCACAGTCAGTGAAAATATTCACACCATGCGGAACCTTGCCATTGGGGAATATGCTGCTTGAGGCACATCTCTCGGATATGCGGCGGCAAGTCATCCAATACTTGGACGGCTTTTGGGGTGGTATTGTCGACTTGCTTGGACCAACCGAGTCATCTTTCGGTGCGGCTTGAGGGGCCATGTCTGCTTTGTAGAAGACAATGGGCTTGTCTCTTTTAGCCTTCCTCTTACTTCTGAGTTGTCATTTGTAGGTAACAACAAATGTTGTGAGCTGCTCGACCTTGTCCTCATCTAAGGCACACGTGAGCTGAATGTAATATGGTGGCAGGCATATGCTTTTGTCGATAGCTCGACTAATAACATTAGCCTCGAAATTGATTTTGCGCCTCTCGGGGCAGTCTGCAGTCGACTTGGAGTTGAGGCATAGCCGGTGAAGCATGGCCTTCTTTTCATCAACGTATAAGAGGTCATGCTCATCTTCTTCTGAGAGCCAACTATTACTTTTGCTCTTGATTATGGGGTATGGACTGATTCCCCTGAAATAAAGTGTAGCATCGACAAGGTTGCATTCTCTTGGATTGAATGGAGATAAGTCTACGAAGACCATATGCTATTCCCCATACTTAGCATACTTGATGCACTGATGGAGAGTTGACGGGATGACCCAGTTTTCATGGGGCCAGGGCCTACCCAGTAGTACTTTATAAGATGTGTTGGCGTCGATGATGTAGAAAGTCACCTTGGAGGTGAAATCATCGAGCACCAGGTTGACATCCACCCGACCAAGGACATCCTCGGTGTCTTGATTAAAACTGGATATCTTGACCGCCTGAACCATCTGGAGGTAGGGGGTCAGATATAAAGTCTTGAATGTCTTTAGCAGCATGATGTTGATAGTGGCACCGGCATCCACCAGGATCCGGTTTATCTCATGCCCATTGATTTTTCCCCTCATGTAGAGAGGGCAGTTATGGCACTGAGGGGAGAGCAACATGTCTTTCTCCGTAAAGGTGACAATGGCGGCGAAGGCCTCATATGTGGTGGCCTTCATTTTCGCCACATGTGCTTCATAGACTTCTGGATCTTGGAGTATCTTGATAAGAGCTTCTCTCAACTCTTTGCTCCAAGAATGGCTTCCCAAATGGTGATGCTGGTAGGGAAGCGCTTCATCTGGTGGATGACTTTACGGTCTGCCCAAGCTCGAGCATCCTCCAATGATGATAATATGTCGGGCTGAGCTTTCTGTGGGCAGCTATGCTACTCTCTGTCGGGGAGTTGCACTGCCTTACTTTTGCCGCTGGGATCGGGCTGACTCTGATCGCCCGTGGATTCTTGGAATAGAGGCTCCAATGATGGCTCTTCTAGGGGTGGCTGGCGAACCGGCCCTTCCTTACCGGATGGTCTTGCTTGTTCTACAGGAGAAGAAAGAGCTAGTGCAGGGGCTGGAATGCTAGTAACGATCTCCTCCGTGCTAGAAGGATCGAAGATGCTGGGTCTCTCCCCCCCCCCGCGCATTTTGACCACCAGAATGGGGGCAGTTTCTTCTCCTCGGAGGAGGATAATTCGCTCTGGGTCGAAGGTGGACAGATGGAGAGGTGGCTCGGGAATCCTTCCACGACCTCTACCACGTCCTCGGCCATGACCTGTGTGTTCTGGGGCTGGCTGGAGCCTGAGCAGGGCAGTAGTCCTTTGTCTGGTTTGGGAGGCCACTGGCTCACCTCACCGAGGAGCGTTGTTGTTATCAGGGGGTGGAATAGCCACCATGTTGCAGGTAAAGCCTCGAAGCATTTCTTCCAGCTGCTCTGTGATAATCTCCTTGTCCTTATAGAACAAGGAGAGCTCTTCTGGGATAGGGAGCCTTTCGCCATTCTTGATCTTCTGGATCATATCTTGGACCCAGCTTCGAAGGTGATCTCGCTTCCACATTTCTTCCCATGGGATGTAATTATCGAGTGGGACCGCGCCGATAGGGCGAAGAGGAATATATTCCTCTAGGTCATCGATAAGCTACTGTAGCCTCTAGAGGGACGTTAGCTTAGCTGGGGATTGCAAGGAAGCTGCCTGCTCAACTTGTTTCTTGAGCCATCTTTTGAGGTTCTTCTTTCTATTCCTCTCTTGTTTCTTGGCGATGGCCGCCTCCAGGGGAGTGGGAGGAGGAAGTGCTGGAATTAGAGTTGATAAATCCTTGTGAGGATACTTTCGAGCTAACACCGTGGTAAGGTGAGGCCGGTGGTTTTTCTCTGCCCAAATTTCAATCCAGGCACCTTCCATTTGTTGTATCTAGAAGGTGGCATTGATCGCCTGCTCGATGGCCTCGAGTGACAGTTCTTGGTTTACTAGGATACTGGGACTGGAGTCCGAAGATGAGTGCCCGGTTTGATGCCTTACTCGCAGTGGCTGAGGAGGTCTGTAGTGAGCTGGCATGCTGGTACTGGCATCCGAAGACATATGCATAGTTTGATGCCTTACCCATGGTGGTTGAGGAGGTATCACTGCTGAGCTGGTATACTGTGGCCGACGTCTGAAGATGTATGCGCAGTTTGATGCATTACCTGTGATGGCTGAGCCTTTTGTTGAGAGACAGATTGGGGGACACACTTGGCCTCCTGCTCCTTAGCCTTGCCCTTGTGATCTGGTTGGGAGCAGGGTCGAGTGAGAACTGACGACGTCCTGGGATAATGTCACTCCGAGTGGTTGCCCTGGTTTCGCGTGTCGAGTGTGCCTTGTGGCGGTGGGCCCGACTTACAAGCCTGAGTCGCTGAAGGCTCCGAAGGTGTCTTCTTTGCAGTTTGTACTAGGTTGCAGGGCAGGCGGAGAGGACCCGATGGCTCACCGGTCGAGGGGATATAACACGGCCGGGCCACGACCTCACCCTACTTTTGCTTCCCCTTCCCATCCCCTGATGTCGAAGATGGCGGTAGGGCAGGGGGAGAGCAAGAGGGACTTGAGGAGCCCATTGTTGTTTTACCCACCAGGACATCCTCTCGGCCAAGGAGGACTTGGAGTTGCCTGGCGGTATTTTCTTTAGAGAATGGGAAAGACTCCAGCTCTTGCCAGGGCCGCCATTGTATAGCTAAAGTGGTAGGGGCTGGCCGGCTGGTTGTCGATGTCTGGGAGTCTGGAACAGCCGGTGCACACCAGGCGGGGCCAAAGATGAAAATTGAAATAAAGAAGGCACATGCGGCAGAAATAAAAGCTGCCACGTATGAAGCTTTCACAGCCACTGTCACCTTCACAGAGAAAGACCTTTTGCTCTCTCCTCTATGCCATAACCGGCCCCTCTACATGAAGGGGAAAATCAATGGGCATGAAGTAAATCAGATTTTGGTGGATGGCGGTGCGGCTATCAACATCATCCCCCTTAAGACCTTCAAGACTTTATATCTCACCCCTTTCCTCCAGAAGGTTCAGGCGGTCAAGATATCAGGCTTCAACCAAAAAATCGAGGAGGTCCTCAGTCAAGTGGATGTCGACTTGGTACTCGATGACTTCGCCTCTAAGGTGACTTTCTACATTATTGACTCCAACACATCCTACAAAGTGTTGTTGGGTAGACCTTGGCTCTATGAAAACTGGGTCGTTCCCTCAACCCTCCACTAGTGTCTTAAATACATTAAGGAGGGGGAGCAGCACGTGGTCTTTGCCGACCTATCTCCATTCACTCCAGCAGAATGCAATCTGGCTGATGCCGCTCTTTACTTCAAGGGAACCAGTCCCTTCCCAGTGATTAAGAGCAAAAGCAATGGCTAGCTCTCAGAAGAAGAGAAGGGCGACCTCTTCTCGGTCGATGAAGAGATGGCTAAGCTTCACCGGCTGCACCTTACTGCTATGTCGACCGTAGACTGCCCTGAGAGGTGCAAAGCCGATTTTGAGGCTAATCTCATCAGTCGAGCAGTCAACAGGAGTATATGCCTGCCTCCAAACTGCATTCAGCTCATGTGTGCCTCAAACGAGCATAGGGTCGAGCAGCTCACTACATTCATTATCAATTATAGACTACAACACTGGTCCAAGAAAAAGGCCAAAAGGGACAAGTCTATCATCTTTCACAAAGGAGACATGGTCCCACCACCCTCACCAAAGGATGACTTCGGTTGGTCCAGATGAGCCGACGATGTCCCTGAAGCTGTCTAGATCCTGGATGACATGTCACATTGCATTCAGGAGATGTGCCTCAAACAACATATCCCACAGTGGCAAGGCTCTGCACAGCGAAGGTACTTCCACAACTTGTGGATGCCATCGTAGGTCCGGGGGCAAACCCCATCCTCCCAGAAAGACATCAGAGGTCTCGATTATGACCAAGACACGGACTTCTGTGTCTACCACGTGGTCCATGCCATAGGACTAGTGCAGCCAGCCGTCGACCCGGTTGTCGCCAACGCCAAGTTTGACAGATCGGGAGATGAGGGAGAGGAAATGTTAATTCCACTTCCCGCCAGAACCAACACTCCAGTTCCAGCACTCGATGAGGATTCCCCACCCGTCCATAAGGACGTGGGAGCGAAGGAGGCCTCCGCAACCTCCCAACCAGTTCCAGAGCTTGCCTCGCCACACCTTCCTCCTGAGGAAGGCCTCCAGAATGAAGACCGTGAGGCATCGCCAGCATTGGCAGACAACTCCAACCAAGTCTCTGAAATTTCGGTCGATGGCTGCCAGTCCAACGTGGACGGCCCGGGACAACCCTTGTCCGGACCCAGTAGTGATGACCTTCCAGTTCCAGGAGCCTCAACCACTGGCTCCGAAGACCCACGGGTGTACGAAGCCGCCACTAATGATGAAGACTTTGTCGACTTTTAGCCTACTCCTCCTAAGTTGGAGGATGGCGGCCAGGCAACCGTCGACGAGCTCTTCGAGATCAACCTGGGCGGAGACGAGGCCCCTCATGAGACAAAGGCGTTGGCTGGAATATCTCAAGGACTTCGACTTTACAATATAATATCATCCAGGAAAGGGTAATCTTGTAGCTAATGCCCTCAGTCGAAAGCCAAGAGCTTTGTTAGCTAACTGCATGATTCAAGAGTGGAAGTTGTTAGAGTAATTCTCTAAACATAATATAAGTATGGACAAGGAGAAAAAGTATATTACTCTATCCCATATGAGGATACAACTGGATTTACTTTTCAAAATCGAAGGACTCCAAGACAATGATCCAGTACTGGTAGAAAAGGGTAATGTGGAAGAACGACCTGATTTCAAGCTAGCATCAGATGGAAGATTATTGTTCAGGGAGAGAACTTGTGTACCAGATTGTCTAGAATTAAAGAAGAAAATATTAGAAGAAACTCATAGATCAAGGTACATGATTCATCTTGGATCAACCAAGATGTACCGAGACTTGAAATGGACCTTTTGGTGGCCCAACATGAAAAGGGAGGTAGTGGACTTCGTATCCCGTTGTCTCACCTGTCAGCAAGTTAAGGAAGAATACCAAAAGCCTGCCGGCAAGTTACATCCTCTAGATATTCCCAAGTGAAAGTGGGAGGATATCGGTATGGACTTCATAATGGGTCTATCTAAATCTAAAGGAGGACATGATGGGATATGGGTCATCATTGATCGATTGACCAAGTCGGCACATTTCTGGCCAATCAAGAGCCGATGGTCAGTTTATGTTCTTGCTGCTTTATACATCAAGGAAATAGTCAGATTACATGGAGTACATGTTTCAATTGTATCTAACGGAGACCCGCATTTTACTTCTCACTTTTGGAAGGGTCTACAACATTCGTAGGGGACAAGACTCAACTTTAGTACAGCCTTTCATCCTTAGACGGCTGGTCAGACTGAGAGAATGAATCAAGTGGTGGAAGACATGCTTAGAGCTTGTATCCTTGATTTTGGTGGAAGCTGGCATGATCACTTGCCTTTGGTCGAGTTTGCATATAACAACAGTTACCAGGCAAGTATACAGATGGCACCCTTCGAAGCTTTATGCCAAAGAAGTTGCCGATCACCTTTGTGCTGGGATGAAGTTGGTGAAAAATAACTACTAGGCCCAGATCTGGTAAGGGATACTACCGATAAGATTTGGCTAATTCGGGAAAGACTTCAAATGGATCAGTATAGATAGAAGGCTTATGCCGATACAAGAAGAAGAGATCTTGAATTCCAAGTCAGAGATCATGTCTTTCTTAAGATTTCTCCAGGGCGAGGAATTAGAAGATTTGGTGTTAAGGGCAAGCTTACACCAAGATATATCCGACCTTTTGAGGTACTGGAAAGAGTTGGCGAGGTTGCTTACCGCATCGCTTTACCTCCTCAGTTATCCGAGGTTCATAATGTGTTCCACATATCCATGTTGAAGAAGTATGTGCACGATCCCTCACATGTCATAGATCATGGCGACTTGGTGATACAAAAGGATCTCACTTATGAACAAAGACCCATGAAGATCCTTGATTGCGAGGTACGTGCACTAAGAAACAAGATGATGCCCCTGGTCAAAGTTCAATGGAGTAGATGCTCAGAACAAGAAGCCACATGGGAGACCGAGGAATCCATGAAAAATGATTCCCAGACTTATTCTAAGAAGGGTATATACTCTGCACACTCCATATTTATGCACAGTTGAATTTGGGGACCAAATTCTTTTTAAGTGGGGGAGGGTGTAGCAGCCCTGGTAAATCAAAGGAATGGAAATTCTAAATGTCACTTTTGCACATGATGACTATGACCATGATTATTTATTGGAGAGGATATTGGCATAGAAGACTCTTAGCTGGCATGGGAAGTGGGCTATTATTCCTTCTCACTGGTACCGTCGAGGTGCGACAGAATGGTTGCAGAGCATCTTGACTGTTTATAGGGTAGCACTTGATAGGGCAGAGATTCATCATGCAGTGACCGCAGCATTATATTCCTATTCTTGCCATACAAGATTGCTTCAGGCATTGCCTAAAAGGTTCAATCGGCGCTGGAATGCATTTGTCACCGCAGAGGGGGAGACTTCACTAGACTTGTAGGCTTTCCACAGGATCTCTGGCCTGCCAGTTTGTGGACAGCCCTATGAGGAACTATCGTTAGATAGTATACATCTCAGTGCTTCAGATGGAGTCGGTCGGTACCTTCTTCCCTATTGCTTCAGATATCTGATGAAAATATGGAGGGACCTAGCCCTAGTGGGAAAAGAGAAGGCTACATGCACACCGAGAGTGACATTGAATGCCTAGGTGATGCACTTTTATAGTGGCCTGTACTTTTTCTAAGAAGAGTTTGCTTCCTCTAGCATGACTTAGGAGCAGTGCAGGGAAGTCATATTAAAGTTTGCTTCACATCCATGCCACTTGCCTGCTTCAGTACAGGGGTGGAACTCGAGGGGGCTGCCATCACTGACATACATGGCAGCTTACTTGGCCTACTGGTTGGCCAGCTTTGTGATTCTCCATGGAGAGGAGGGAGTTCTTATGGTAGAGGTGATCTACCAGGATTGGTCTGATGGCTTGTGGGTGCAGAGTTGCTATTGCCCGAGCTACATTGGCAAATATTTACCATTCTTTTGGGGCTTTGATTTCACATTCATTGCCCGGAGATAAGGGCATTTTGATACCACTCATTACTTGAGCGCGTGGGTTGGTTTACTATTGCAAGAGTTTTCCCAGAGGACACCGATTGATAATGCAGGTTCTCCACTCATCTTTCCTTTTGTTGGTCACCTAGACTAGGATGCTGTTTTACAGTTAGCCAGTGCTCACCATGCTTTGTCTTTCCTCCACACTAGGAGGGATGAGAGTCTGGACTTTGATTATAGCTCCCATCTATATCGCCCCTATTTAGAGTGACAGGGGGATTCTGTTGCCTATAGGTTATCTATGTGGGCTTTGCCCTCCTCCCACACACTAGTCGAGTGGGTTGTTTGTATACGACTTGGTGTTCTAGCTTATCGCTATTCCAGCACAACAGCTCTCAAGTTGTAATATCCACATTGGTTTGCCTGGAATTTCGGGTATGACTAAGCTATTCTCCCAAATGTGGAATTCCCTCTGGCTCTTCGACAGTACAGATAGAGAGATGTACATCTAGTTGTAGTTACTTGACATGCCTTCCTCTTTCATGACATGAAGGAGGATTATTCGATTCCAGCCCAAACGTGCGAGGGTCACTTCGACATACATTATGCATGTTGGTGGTTTAAAGTTAGCAATGTATTTAGACAGCGGGATGATGCCATCCTGGCTACCGAGGAGAGACGCCTGAGGAGGGAGGACCTACCTCCCCTCTTTCTTGACCTAGGCTTCATCAAGTCTCACTTCTCTAGATTTACTCGAGCCATCAGAGAGATAGAGATCTATTGGAGGGAGGAGGGGCTCCCTATTCCCATTGATAGGAGTCAGTATGTTGGGGCTCTGAAGCCCTTGAGGGGTACACCAGAAGCAACTTTGACATTGGGGTCTTCCCGCCCGAGGGTGGCCCCTAAGAAAGTGAATTCTGATGTAAATACAGAATATTGTAAATTATAATTGAATTCTGATGTACTTCAATATTGCTTTAATTGAGCTCCCTTGTTTGTATTTATGTCTCTAAGAAAGTGGCTTATAAACTACCAAAAACAGTGAGCATCCCTTATAGACAAGCGTGCATTTTCACATGAACTCTGAGAATCGTTTAAATACCAACATGAAGCAACTCTGATGCTCAACAGAGAACAGCCACAAAGATTATGGAAAATAATCACATAAAACAGTGGGTCTCGAAAGCAAAGAGGGGAAAGGGACTGGCAGCTCTCACCTGAGGGTCCATTCTCATATCCAGGGGTCCATCCCCAAGCACGCTGAATCCTCTCTTAGGATTGTTCAACTGCACAGGGTCTTACAACCATCAGTTACTTAAGCGTCGTTCTTCTTTGATCCCCGCATTTTATCTCACATTTGAGGAACCTAACCAAAGATAAAAAAACAGTGTAGAAAATGGTCAAGTTATTAATTTCTTCCCCCAACCTGCGTGGATGACATGCCCAAATCCATCAGAATGCCGTCAATAGTTTCATCAACAGCATCACCGTTGCCGCCTTCCATGACGCCACCACCGAGGATAGACTTCAAGGACCTGAAATTGCCCTGGTGCATGCGTACCCTCGGGCGGCATTCCTCCACTCCGGAGGTGCCCTCAACGGCGGCGGCGATGCGGGTCCGAGCCACCTCGAGCGCCGCTGGGTCTACGTCCACCCCAACGTAAAGCTGCAGCTCGGAATGCGCCCTAATGATCTGCTCCGCTACGTTGCATCCAGCCGGTTAATAAACAACAGACAACAGTGGTGCTGTAAGAACGCGAACAGGGAAGAGTGCTCACGGCGGAGGAGTGGCCGGCGGCGCCGACGGTGCAGTCGACGAAGGAGCGGAGGCGGCGTTGGCCGAAGACCTGGAGGACTTCCCCGAGCATCACTGGCACATGCGCGACGCCATCCCCCACGCCGCTCGCGACCTGCTGTTCGATATTCCGCGTGTACGCCTCCAAGTCGAACTCCGAAGCGGAGCGCGTTCTCTGCTTCTCCCGAAGCAGGGACTTCCTCGCGGCGGTTGCCGCCGCCGCCGACCCTCCCGCGCACCGGGCGCCCTTCTTGACGCGGCCGCCTGCGCAGCGGAGATCGGCAGCTGCGACGGAGTGGAGGCGACGGAGCCCTGCGAGGGGAAGGGAGCAACGAGGATGAGATAGAGGGATGTGACGCAGCTTGGCTGCCGCCATTACACCTATCCTTGTTGCTCTGCCTGTGCACTACTGCGGCGTCATCTCATGCTCGCCACTCCTCTCCATCGTGGGGGAGGCACCCGTTTTTTCTAACCTACAAACCTAGGTCTCTTTCTATTATGTGACTTGTGTTCTCAACCTCCCCCCTTGAACTCTAGTAAGTTTCTTTGTACAGAATCATATAATATCATGTTCAGAGTTCACGCCATTAATCTTTATCCCGGAAATCACCATCTTAATCCAACTTTGTTGTCACATATGTACTTGACTTTAGAGTAATGATTTAGGACATATTTGATAAACGAAATGTCCGGAGATTAGTCAAATGATGAGAGAGAATGTGGGGGTGGGGTCCACACCCTCCCCTCACACACCATCACCTTATTCGACCCGGCGCTAGCGTGTTTGACCCCGGAGGGTTGAACAATATATCTCGTCCGAAAAACACACAGGCTCTTAATGTTGCAACTCGATTAACTATCGATGTTTCACATCTAAATAGGTCCTTTTGGTGCTAGAGAGGTAGGGGACTAATTTCCCCTTATTTTTCCCTTCACATGGGTGTGAACAGAGCGTGGAATGGGGTTTTTCGCAGTGTTCACCGGTTTCGCACTCGGGACAGCCTAGCGGTCCTTCTAGGGACCGCTAAGGTATGAAGCGGTCATGTAGAGACCGTTAGGGGTCCCCCTATGTCGATTCGAGCCTTGCGGTCGTACGATGGATCGCCAAGTGGGATTAGCGGTCTGGTGAAGACTGCTAGGTAGTGTTATGCGGTCCAGGGTGACCATTTTTTCAGTTTGGAGTCATTTTAAGGTTACTTGGGTAGCGGCCTTGCGACTGATCACTAGGCTACACCTAGCGGTCAGGTGGAGGACCGCCACCCTACTTGGCGGTCCGGGAGTGACCGCTTGGGGTTCACTTTACCTGCGGCCTCGCGGTCTTGGCAGGACCACTAGGCCGGGCCTTGTGGTCCAAAGGAGATCGCCAGGATCCCTAGCGGTCCAGAGAAAATCGCTAGGTGGTTTTTCCTATCGCCATGCCTGTTTTGCGTCTTCTTGGTCTCTGGTCGGTTTGGTTGAGACCCAATGACCGACCTATGACCCCGTGAGTATCTCAGACACCCTGTGGGGACCGTGATCGTATTTTTGGGTGTCTGGATGTACCGTGTTACCTCGATTAGCATGTCGTGGGTTTTAGGGGTCTGGGTGACCCTGTGTGTGTTCTGAGCTTTTGTGTTTGCGTTAGATCGAGTCACCGTGAGTCAACACGAGTGCGATGGGCCTTCCCCGCACGTCGTGAGTTTCTCCGGAAGGTGGTTTCCGAGTGGGCTATGTGTATGGCCTTGGATTGTGAGTCCAATTGACCAGCCTGGGACTGGAGGTTTGTCGTGTGTCCCGTAGATGAGAGATCCACTCGGCAGCTTGTGAGCTACCTTGAGAATCATGTCACCGTGATTTTAGACCTAGAGATTAGGCTAGATTGATAACGTTGTGCTGTCATGTGTAGTGGTCTTGACCCGAGTCTCGTGACTCAAGGACCATTAGGTTATTAGGTCTAGTGGGTTGTCCAGAGTCTGGTGGCCGTGAGCCACCTGTTACTCCGTGTTACTCGCGATGGGTACGTGCGTGATTTTCAGTGTTCATGTTTAGTGAGCCCCCACTAGTCATAGCTTTCCTGCGCACGTGGGTGCGGATCCACTTGTGAGTGGTAGAGAGCGTGACTCGAGTGAGATGATTTTTAGGTGGTTACCGTAGGGCCCCCACGCGCAGCCTGAGTCTGGGCTTCGGGGGAAGAATCAGCTAGAGGATCTGACCTAGGGCGCATGGTCTATGTGTATACACGTAACTGGAGGCGTCGGACCCGCGCTGACGAGCGCGACCCCAGTTAGTCCTTGTTCTGTGTACCTGGTTACTATACGGTGTCTTAGTCTCCGTCTGGGGCGTCGAAGCTAGACACCTGAGGCTGCGGACTAAGTCCTCAGTGGACGCATCCGGCCTTACTTCTGGTGGGCGGTACTCCCGTCACGTAACGTGAGTTATTGTGTTGCGGGTTTTCGGTTACCATCTGCGAGATAGGGTTTTGTGTGTAGTTCAGGCATTTTTTCAGAGCCGAGGTCTAGGGTTTTCGATGAGCGTCATCGAGGGCTTTTCCCTAGATGTCACACCCCGACGCGGAATATCAGAACGTACAGTCAGAAACTAGCTAGAAATAACACCAATATGCTAAACTAAGTAATTACATAGGTGCTATGAAAAGAAATGAAACGTCAAATCTTCAGTGGAGGTAGGGAGATGGACCCCCTGCTCGTGTACTTCATTTTATGTGATTTTGATAGGTCGTGGTGAGCCGAGTAGGCTTATTTGAGCATTTTGGGAAAAATCTATATTTTTGAGGAGTGAGCCGGATCTAGCGATTTAATCGTGATTTCGGGGTTTGAATGAGTCCTCTCGGTGCTAGAGAGGTTGGGGATGAGTTTCTCCTTGTTTTTTCCTTCGCGTGGGCTCAAACGGGGAGTGGAACAGAGTTTTTCACCAAATTCACCATTTTAGGGTTTCCAGAATAATGGCGGTCCTAACAGGAACCGCCACTAAGTGGGGCGGTCCTAAGGGAGGCTGCCATTCATTAGTCTTACCATATTTTGGTTCGCGGTCTTGCGATAGATCACCAAGTGGCTTAGCGGTCACGGGGAGACCGCCAAGCAGGGCCAAGTGGCTTGGGGATGACCTCTTGGGTCTCCCTTATGTCGGTTTGATCTTAGCGGTCGCACGATAGATCGCTACTCACCTTTGCGGTCTATAGGGGACCGCCAAGATGTGGCTTGCAGTCAGGGTGTGACCGTTTCCTAGTTTTGAGTCACGTAAAGTCTAGAAGCATAGCGGCCACGTGACTGACCGCTAGGTGATGCCCAGTGGTCAGGCAATCGACCGCCATGCTTGGTTTTGTGGTCTAGGAGTGACCATCGAGTTCTGGAGGTGTCTGGGGCTATGCGGTCCTAGCTAGACTGCCATGCTTGGCTATGCAGTCCTAGCCAAACCGCCAAGCTCTGGGACGGTCCAAGGAGGACCGCCTCTTGGCTTTCGTGTTTGTCGTGCTTGTTTAAGCATTGGGTTGGTCCCCAGTCGACCCGGTTGTGATCTAGTGGTTTACCTTTGGTCTCGTAAGTGTCCCGGACACCCCGTGGATTCTGTGTCTATGTTTTGGGGTGTCTGGAGGTATCGTGTTACCTCGATTAACGTGCCCATGAGTTTGAGAGTCTGAGTGACTCCACGTGTTCCGGGTCTTTACGTTACGATTGATCGAGTCACCGTGTATCAGTGTGAGTGCGGTGAGGTTTTCCTCGCACGTCGTGAGTTTCTTCGGAAGGTGGTCTCCGAGTGGGCCATGCGTAAGGCCTTGGACTACGAGTCCAGTCACCCAGCCTGGGACTGGAGGTTCCCTACTTTTCCTTAGGATTGGGAATCGGCTTGGCGGCCTATGAGCTACCTTGGGAACTACAATTCTGTGTTTTCTGCATGGGCCGTGTGTGTTTGTGGCCCGTGGACTATGAGTCCCATTTACCAGCTTGGGGCTGGAGATTTTCTTGGTCCCCTTTTTGGGGTAATGGTCTCGACAATCGTAAACTGCCCGTGAGTCATCGTGTCGAGATTTCTGACCCTAGGATTAGGGCAGATTGACGGCATGGTGCCATTCAGTGCAACGGTCTTAACCCCGAGTCTTGTGACTTAAGGACCGTTGGATTTAGTGAGTCTAGAGGACTGTTTAGAGTCCAATGTCTTAGCGCCACTTGGTTCTTTATGACTTTCGCGCAGGGTGCGTGTGTGGTTCTCGGAGTTTCTCCTCGGAGAGTGATCACATCAGTGACTCCCCACAAGTCATAGCCTTCCGACACACGTGTGATCCCACCAGGGAGTGGTGGTGAGGCTACCCGAGAGAGATAGCTTTAGACTGGTTGCCGTGGGCCTCCTACTATGGCGGCTCGAGTCCGGGCCGGGAGGAAGAACCAGCTAGAGGGCCTGACGTAGCTCCCCTCCTTCAAGAAATTTCATCCTCAAAATTTAAGGACTAACAAGAAGGAAGAAGCAGAGAAGAACAACCCAACAGCACAACTACGAAGTGACACGAATCACGAGGAACACAGCTCAGAGGATCACAGTCAGACCATAATCACGAGCACACGCTCTGGACTGAGCATGACACAAGTGAACACAAGTTCGACACCTCCGAAATAGGACAACATCACTTACGTCTCACAGGGAAAAGAGGCACGACTGCCATGACAACAGATCATGGATAACGAAATGACAACATGACAAGCATCAGCTTACACAAGGAAACACAGTCCTCATAGCTGACCGCCTGACCACATCATTGGCTCCAGTGCCAAAGGCGACAAGGAACACCTGGCACACAGGACACCAATGACAAATTCATGGAGACAACAGCACTTAGAAAAATAACAGCAGCAACACGGCAGCACCTGTAGGATTCTGACTCCGTACAGCACACAGAACCACGGAACACAACTACCAGTAGGGTCACATCAAGGCATGACATCAACTGAACACATGACTACAGGGAACGAGTCATGCTTTAGACAGCTCACCAAGAAAGACCCACAACCACGGGAAATGGCACAAAATGACAATCTCAAGGGATGCATCTCAAGGACCAAGATAAAGCCTCGAGAGCACAACATCCGAGAGAAAGGAAATGTAAAGTAGAGGGTACTCAATCAGTAGGGAAGCCGAAAAATTTCCCAACACTCGCAAACGTCAATGCCAACACTGAAAAGTTACCAGCAACAGCACGACAACGGATGACATCGAGGCACAGTAAGCTAACATGAAGTCACATCGAGAAGAAGCAATTCCCTCGATCAGCGAGAATCTCATAATAATAATCCTCGACCAATGGGTAATTAGCCCACACGCTTCCGCTGCGCACTCTAGCATGTACATAGGCATCATAAAAGACCTCAGTAATCGCATCTCCGCACACATTCAGCGCCATTGCAACTCATCAGAATCACAATTAACACGCCATGAGTATTGATCCAGCAAACAACCGATCACAAGGAGCCTAAGTGCAATGAAAGAGAGTACCAGCTTCAGTACAAAGCCCAAGGAATAATGATAATCTCAGCTTACCTTCACATCCTGAAACAATAAATGAGCCTTCTCAACACATTGGCCGTTGGACACGGCATGACGAACAAGGTACACTACGGCTCTTAACACCATAATGGAGTCCAAAGCTAAGCAACCGTAAAGCAAGGAGCAGATCGGGCTCAGAATAAAACTATCCACACTTAAGCAGACACAGGACAAAAGCATCACTAAGATAGCAATCCCAAGGCCAACCTCGAAAAGACTCCACCAAACGGGATGAGAAATAATAAGCTTACTAACAAAAGCTCACCAGGAATGGAAAATACTAGCTCGCCTGAGCAACTTCTCAATCACGGAATCTAATCAAGCACTTCAATTAGAAGCGGAACACATCAGGAGCTAAAACAGACTTAAGCTGGAGTGACCAAAAGAATGTAAGGACATGTACGGCCATCACACCAACGCTAAAAGTCAACAGCAACCTGAGCAACTCACACGAAGACCTCGAACAATGTACCGCAGATTCGAGCCTTTCGACGAACACTGCCAAGTACAACATGGTCGAGACAGACATCATGAAGAAATCATGGAGAATCCAAGCGATACAGAATCATGAAACCAAATGCCAACAAATTCCACCAGCCATCAGATGGGCGACTGTACAGGACTTTTACAACTTGGACCTAATCTCACTTCAGTTTAGTTTAAGCGAATTAATGCAGTTAATTTTAATTCCGCTGTGATTAGTTTAGAATTATTTTTAAAATCCACCATCTCGTCTGGGGGACAACTCAACCCCCCTTCTTCTCTGCCATCTTCTCTGGGCCAACAAAGGGTCTAGTTAGGGTCGTGCTCATCAGCATGCGTCCGAAGTCCCCGACCACGTGTACACACACTGACTAACTGCACTATGTCAGACTCTCTTGCTGATTTTCCTGCTTGACCCGGACTCGAGCTGCCACAGTGGGAGGCCCTATGACAACTAGCCTAAAAATCATCTCTCTCGGGTATAGCTCTCCACCTACTCCCTGGTAGGTAAGCACACATGTTCCCAAGCAAGCTATGACTAGTGGGGGGTCACTGAACGTGTGCACTCTCTGTAGAGAGGAAACATCGAAGGTTACACACATGCCCATCCTGAGTAACACGAAGTACCAGGTGGCTCAGGACCACCAGACTTTGGACAGTTCACTAGACCTACTAATCCAATGGTCCTTGAGTCAAGTGACTCGGGTCAAGACTGTCGTATAATATGGCATCATGCCGTCAAACTGCCCTACCCCTAGGGTCAGAAACCATGGTCGAATACTCTTTACGGCGGCCCATAACTACCAAGTTATTTCCCTCTCCAAGGAGAAAGCTAAAGAAACCCCCAGCCCCAAGCTGGGTCACTGAACATATAGTTCATAGGCCATACTCACGGCCCACACAGAAACCACTTTCTGAAGAAACCAACATCATACGAGAACAGTCCTTCGCACTCATACTGATACACGGTGACTCGATCTAGCGAATACACAAAAGCCTGGAGCACACGGGGTCACCCGAACTCTCAAAACACATGGGCACATTAATCGAGGTAACATGATGCCTTCGAACACCCAAAAGTACGGTCATAGTACCTACGAGGTGTCTGGAACATCCACGGGGCCATAGGTCGACCAATACGTAACAATTGGGTCAACTAGGGGCCAAAACGTGCCAAAGGGCTACAGTTCGGTCGACCAGCCCCACATGGGCAGTTGACCGGCCCACAGACAGGGGAAGCTCAGCCCTAGTTCGGTCTGGGATGTTCGGTCTATTGAACTAGGTAGACGCCCAGTTCCATGGTGAACATCGTCGGTCAATCGAACCTCTGCGGTTGGTCAACTGAAAATGGTAGAGACCCTTCCAAACCCCACCTAAGGGTCCAGTTTCCATGCCCACTCGATCC
This sequence comes from Amorphophallus titanum, assembly GCA_024336825.1. Classification (NCBI taxonomy): domain Eukaryota; kingdom Viridiplantae; phylum Streptophyta; class Magnoliopsida; order Alismatales; family Araceae; genus Amorphophallus; species Amorphophallus titanum. Next base: position 6,387,228 of record JANBPO010002596.1, read on the forward strand.
CAATCGAGGGGAAAACAACCGGGACCATTCCTTGGGTCCCATACCACAAAATGCATGAAAGAAAACGGTGAAACCTTGCCTGATTTGGGGAAAATCATTGCACGCCCTAAACATGCAAAAATTGCCCCAACATGAATGAAAACCTACTCTCGGCTCACCTCGACCTACAAAACCATGGGGAATTGAAGTACACGGGCCAGGGAACCATCCCCCTACCTCCACCGATGATTTCCTGCTCCGAGATCATCATTTCCTCGTGAAATGCCTTCCCAATCGCCGTTGGGTTCACGAACTCACAGATGACTCTGTCGCGCCTCCACCACCTCGATCCTCATCCCATCCTTGCCACTCCTCGCCCCACAAACCTCGCCACCTCGCCATCCTCCACCTCCGTCGGCCGCCCGAAGAAGAGTGGGAGAGAAAGAGAGAAACGTGAGAGGGGAGGGAGAGTAATGAGAGATGGGGAGAGAGAGGGGGCGAAGGATTAATTCATAGGAAAATAATTTGGGTTCGGGTGATGAATACCTCCTTTTGACTTTGACCTCTCGTCTAGGTTATTTGAACCAATAAACTCTTCTCTCTGTCCCTTCGGGTGACGAATACCTCCCTTGGATTTGGACCTCTCGTCCAGGTCATTTGAACCAATAGACTCTTCTCCCCATCCCTTCGGGTGACGAATACCTCCTTTTGACTTAGACCTCTCGTCCAGGTCATTTGAACCAATAAACTCTTCTCTCCGTCCCTTCGGGTGACGAATATCTCCTTTCAACTTGGACCTCTCGTTTGGGTCATTTGAATCGACCAAACTCTTCTCACTGCCCTTGGGACGATGGGTACTTTCTTTGATTTGGACCTCGCGTCCACATCACCGAATGAACGAACTTTCACCTCCATCCCCTTCGGGCCCCTGAGCGAGACCGGTTAGCAGTCCGCTTCGCACGGTGGAGTGGTCCCCTCGCCCTTCCCCTGGGGGGGCGAGCACTCTCCCGTGGGCTAACACGGACGCCTACCCGGTTCTCCTTGGGTGAGCTACCGCAAAGGCTTACACCCCGACGATGCATTTCAAGCGACGCGCAAAAAAAAAGAAAAAAAAAGAAGAAAAAAGGGGAAAGAAGGGCTACCGAGGCCGCACACAAGAGATGTACACGATAAGGTTGTTCTATTCCTTCCAATCAAAAGGGGGATACATGTGCTTTAGGGCATACCCCTGGTTACATGTCAAAAAAAAAAGAGAAAAAAAGAAGAGAAGAGAAAGAGAGAGAGGCAGAGTACAAGAGGAGGGTCGAGGGGAGCAGCGCTCAGTCGATGTCCTGGAAGATATCCTTGAGGGGGAGAATCCCGACGCAAGAAAAGTCTGCCATGTCGTGCAATCGGCCCCTCTGCTCCTCGAGATGCGCCAGCTTCGTTTCCACGGACGTCGCCTCGGCTCTGGCAATGGCGAGCACCTTGCTTTCCCTCTCAATGGTCGCCTCGACCTCGGCCAGCTCAGACCTGGCTGCTGCGAGATAGCCCTCTAGTTCCTCGATTCTATTCCTGAGGGCGTGGGCATTGTGGTGACCTCCTTCCAAGGCCTTCTCGTGCTACTCGTCACTGCTTCGACGCACCCCCAAAGCTTGCAGATATTCACCCTCTTGGGTCTCGATGGCGACAAGCTCGTTGGGGGCCCGAGTCTCAAGAAATTTGTGATGATTCACGTATTTCAACAATAGTAGGACTCGTCGCGACCATTCCTCCAACGGGCAACCCAGCACTTGTAGTGCACCTGTTAGCTGCATCACTATCGCATGCGCCCCTCCGTATGTGAGGGAGGGGTCGACAAGCATCATCGACTGAAGCGTCAGCAGCATCTACTGAACTGATGTGTCTGAAGCGGCATGGCCAATTGAAGGTACCGCCGGAAGTGTGAACTCCACCGCGCTGTCCACGGTAGCCCATATCTCTGCATCCACCACGGTCGAAGAAGAGGGAATTGCCATGGCCAAATCACTGGGCCCTCCTGCTTCAAAGGATAACTCCCAGCCAGCCACTGCCAGGGGAACAGGCGAAACCATCGCTGGATCCCTTGACACTGATGCTTCGCGGCCAGGCAAGACAGGGACCTCACTCTCGATTGAGGGAGGGACGTCAAAGGAAACCAGACCAGACGTTATTGCCAGGAGACCTGTGGCCCCTTCTGCTTGCGCTTCCTGCTCCCCGAGAATGGCGATGCTTGCAAGGATTCCCCGCAACAGCTGGGTCTCCTCCGGTGTCGAGAGCATTAGAAGAGGCAGAAGTTTTAATGCAATCAAACCTATTTAGCAACCAATTTTTTGTGCAAGAACAGAGTGAAGCAATCAAACCTATTTAGCAACCAATTTTTTGTGCAAGAACAAAGTGAAGAATTAACTTACTGGTAGCAGAGATACCAAAGTCAGCACAGTAAGTTCCGGCACAGCAGCCCGACCACCAGCGATGCACACACAAGCAACACAGACGGCGATCGATAGAGAGAATGGCAGTACCAACACGATCACCAAACACCAACCATACAAGGTGAAGAGGGAATGGGAATGGATCGAGGAAACGGAGCCAAGCGCAGTTGAGGAAGGGGTTAGGGTGACACTGGATGTGCTTATAAGGAGGAAAAAAAAAATCAAGTTTTCACTCACGAGAAAGGGGCTGAGTGCAAAGCTTCGCGTTGCTGGCGGAAGGTAAGGCACACAACACCAATATTTGATTCACCCTAGCTCCCGATGTCAGGAAGATGACCACCGGAAGGCTTCTTCGAGCATCGCTAGGACACCCACAGAGTCCCAAATTGGGAGCTAGGGTCGCCCCGCCGTCACGGACCACCAAAGGCGAGAAACAACGGCACAGGAGAAGGAGGGATCCACATGTACAAGGGCTCGGGACGAAGATGAACACCGGAAGGCTTCTCCGAGCAGCACAATATACAAATCGGGAGCTAGGGTCGCCCCGCCGTCACGGACCACCGAAGGCGAGAAGGCGAGAAACAACGGCGCAGGAGAAGGAGGGATCCACACGTACAAGGGTTCGAGACGAAGATGAACACCGGAAGGCTTCTCCGAGCATCGCTAGTCCCAAATCGGGAGCTAGGGTCGCCCCGCCGTCACGGACCACCGAAGGCGAGAAACCACGGCATAGGAGAAGCCTGGGTCCATGCTTACAAGGGCTCGGGGAGAAGGTGGAGAGCCATCTCGATGCTCGGAGATGAGGGTTTGACAGGAGGAAATGACTATCGCTAGGAGGAAAGCAGCGAACGGGGGAGACGAGGGTTTCACAGGGGAGACGAGACAGGCAATCGGCTGGTCCCGAGGGAAGGGATGGAGTCGTCAGAGGCGCCTCGGGGATGGCGGAGGGGTAATTACCCTCCGCCGATTAAACAAGATCCACCTCCGGAGGAGGGTTCCGAAACCCTGAGTTCCAAGAAGTTTAGTCCAGGTTTAAGTATCAAACCGATTTAGACTTCAAAAATAGTTAAATCTGGGCTAAACTATGACTAACCCAAAGACTAACTCCCTACGAAAGATGTAAACTCAAAATTTACTATGACTTATTATTAGGTTCCCGTAGTAAAAAGAATAATAATAGCAATAAGTTTCACACTCTTCTATCTCACTGATCCAACTGACGTCATGGGAACATATTAATGGAGGGCACGTTCCACTGGCAAAAGAAGAGAGAAAAAACTAATGGGCATAAATAAGAGTGTGCGTCCCACTCCTTGGGAGCAGCAAGTCAGTACTTCTCGTCGTGCTTGAAAGCCGGGTGTTGGACGATTTCGGAGTCTGATTTGGGATTAATGGTCTGAGTAAAACTCGCCGCACAACGTCACGGGGTGTCGTGCAGCAAGTATTTATCGAGTAATACTTATTGCTCTGTATTATGTAAATTGGCATTAATAATAAGTTTTTTGAACGTCCACCTTCTTATTAGTTTACATGGGATTCACATGACGGACGACATGAGATAAAAATCAAACAATGCTGCTAACTTTTAACATGTTACCATGTTACTGTCCTATTAGCGCATATATAGCTCCGAAGGGATAAAAAGGTATATGTGAGTACATTAAACTTCAAGATAAAATAGTAAACAATTACTATGTTTGATCAGGATTGCTAAAATAGCAGAAATAAAATTATATTTTCAATTAAACAAATTAAACTACAGCTACAATAGCGAGCAGAGTCCAGTCCAACTAAAGACAAGTACAGTCCAACAAAAAGAGAACGTACCCTCAAGTCGGGGGAAGCCTGACACTGGCAAAGCTGGTAACTAAGAACCACGCACTGCACCTCCAGACCATGAGGAAGAAGAGCAGCCACACTTGAAAAGTCAGGGGTGAGCCACGTGTCACTTGCTCAATAGGGGTCTCGCAGATATCCACCAAGAAATCAAAGCGGTAACAATAGTAAGAACAACAAGAGCAATAGCAGTAAGTAGGAGTACCAATAATGGAAGTAAAGAGGAAAAGCCATACAGAACAAACCATGACAGTCGATAAGAACTCGGCCCTCTAAACTACTCCTAATCGGTAAGAACACAGATTCCTAGACACACAGTTAAGAATCACTAGACAGAGACAAGGAAACTACGATTATATTCCCAGAACATGTCATGCTACAACTGACATGTAGGCTTCACATCACGACCTCTTGGACGTGGGGAAATGCTACCCAAAACATTGGCGCACACACGACCTCATCGTCGTGTACGCTACATAAGCCACGGAGAAGCTAGAGACAGGCTGCCTGAAGCACTACGTCAACAATGACGGAGAATCAATCACAAAATCACAAGTCACATGTCATGTGACAAAAGCACCTCCTTACTAGAAGCAAAGCTAGATGCATCCACTGATGTCTTACACTGCGCCTCAAGCGTCGCACACTCATCTCGAACACGATGACTGAGACACTGTACCAAGTGCAAGGAACAATAGTAACGAGTGACTAGTCAGGGCCACGCCTGTCTACGCTCATCCAAACGCCCCTGGCCACATGTGCACACACAAGCCCAATGTCTTGAGCTAGGCCTCTAGCTAGTTCCCCCCTAGTAGGACACTACTGCAAAGCAAGGGGGCCCATGGAAACTAGCCTAAAAACCATCTCTCTGGATATCGCCCCGCCACGACTCCCAGGTGGGTCGATACACTGAAGTGTCATCGGGCTACGACTAGTGGAGGCTCAGTAGACACAGAGACTCAAAACAGTGAGGTATAGATAGGGTAAGCACTCACCTGTCACACGTACTACGAAGCACAAGGTAGTACATAGAACTGTAGCCTGACTCAGGATAGACAACTAGACCTACACACGACGATCCTTGAGTCACACGACTCGGGTTAAGATCGTCGCACATCATGGCAACATACCGTAAATCAGCCTAGTCCCTAAGCCAAAAACCACGATAAAACACAAGTCCTCAGCCCCTAGGATGAACATAGGACTCTCGATTCTACATAACACATAAACACGAAACATGAGGGAACATCAAAGCCCTCAAACTAGATAGGCATGTAAACTAAGGTAAGATGATGCCTCCAAGCGTCCAAAACTAGAGTCTCGATCCATGCAGGATAATCGAGACACTCACGAGGTCACGTGTTAACCACTGGGTCACAATCGAGTTGACCAGAAACCATAATGACCATCGAAATACACAAAATATCACTTGATCCAATGGCACTCCCGAACACCCTATAACATGGTCACAACCCTTATAGGACATCCACGACATCCACGTACAATGGCTAACAAGGGGTCGAAGCCAAGCCAATTAACACGGAAGAAACACTAGCAAACAAATTCTCCCCTCTCAAGAGGTTGTTGCATCATACATTCACAACAATTATAACCCCTGAAGGAGGAGGAAGAGGGAGACTGACTGAATATCAAAGATTTATTTTCTATTGCATGTTCAAAAGGGTTAGAATATGTTTGCCTGAAGTGATGATTCAGATTATGGGATCTTGTAAAGAATCTAGGAGACATTTACCATATGCTGCCCACCTGACAGTAATTTTTAAGAAGGCAAACATCTCTTTGGAGGGCGACTCCTATAAGGAGATCCCTAAAGTCAATGTTTATTACATGGAGTTTATCACTACCTTTATGAAGTTGAAACCAGTTAAGCCTGTTCGAGTACAACTGCAAGGAACTGAATCTCATTTGCAAGGGGCAAAGCAACCTGTAGTTGAAGAAGAGCAGCAAGTTAAAGAACAACAACAAGTTGAATGTCAGCCACAATAGCTAGAGATTGATGTTGCACAAGCTCAGGGGGAGCATCAGTTTCAAGAAATTGAACAACAAATAGAAGTTAGTGCAGAGCAGGAGATTGTTAAACAACCTCATGATGAGAACCTGCCACTGCCAGGGGCTGAATAGAAAATTATAAGGGAAGAAGTGCAAGAAGTGAATGTTAATGAAGAACAAGTTCAAGAAGTACAACTACCAAGAGAAGTAAATCTGGAACAATAGCTTCATGAACTGGAAGAACAACACTTGGCTGATGATTAATTCTTACAACAATTGGACCAACATATTGATGAACTCATTGAGCAACTTGGATAGCAGCCACATCAGCAAGCATCAGTTGATCAGCCTGAACAGAGAGAGGAGCAAATGGTGGAATAGTCATAGGAAGCTGAAGAGCCACAATATGCTGATGTTCCATAGCAAGAGTAGCCATGTGTTGAACAGCCTGAGCAACCAAGGGTGGCGCAACAACAAGAAGGTGAAGTTCCACAACAAGAGTACCTTGGTCCTGCAGATTACCATGGACCCTATCAAGGGTCAATGATGGGATTTGGCATTTAGCCACCTATGTCACCTTACGAACCCTTCATCCCACCAGAGTTTCAGGCTTCTACCTCAGCTGGACCTAGTTCAAGGCAATATGCTGTAGAGGTACATCCATCACTGGTACAATTGCTGTTGAATCAATTTAGGATAATGAATGCACAGTTCATGCACTTACACAATGCTATAGATAGATTAGATGTCAGAATGCTTCATGTAGAGCAGACTATTAACAGCCAATGGGAGAAATTTGTCAGAGATAAATTCAGATTAGATGAGAGGCTTCATGAATTTTTAGACTCTCTCCTACATGTTTGTGAACAAGATAGAACTCTGATGAGTAACTTGAGGCAGACTCAAGCTAACCACAATGCAAAGTCGACACAAATGCTACTCCATGCCTTTGACATTAGAAGAGAACAACAAACCATCAGTGGACAGCTGACTGCCATCCAACAGGAACAACAAGCAATCTCTCAAAGGATTAACACTATCTCTGATGAAGTCCAGGGGAGTATAATTCAACTTGGAAATATCCATGGGAAACTGGATAATGTGCAAGAACAAGTTCAAAATTTAGCAGGCAGCTTCAGGGATGTAGTTACCACTCAAGCCACCAGTGCATCTACTACTATGGCTAAGATCCACCACCAGCAGACTTCTCAACTGGAGAACATGTGCACATTGCTTCAACAGTGGTTTGTGGATTTAACTACAAGTGTCAAGGACCTACATGCCCTAGTCCAGCAGAATGATGGAAAACACTAAGGTTCTAAAGGAGAAAATAATTAAAAATTTTGTCCATCATTTAAACAACTTGGTTGGCTTTGATTGTTTCTTTCACCTTCTCACTTACAACTAGTGAAAACCATCTAGTCAAAATCAAAGTTTACTTATTGTGTGTTTGTTTGTGTTGTTTGTATCTTGTCAAGGTACCATAGTGCATGTGGAGTTTCTTCCAGTCCTTAGTGTCATCTCCTTGGGGTAATTCCTTTTCAACATTCTATTTCAATCCTCTCTTCGAGTCCACTATATCTTCCTTTGATCTTCCCCGTTCCCAAGAGGAGTCTGTTCCCCAAGGGCTTCTGGAAGGCCCATCTAGGGTCATCTCTTTTCACTCTGGAGAGGGGTCCGCCCCTCCTCTGTCCTCCATCCCCATGGAGGGTGCCCAGTCTACTCACTCCTTTCCTCCTGCTAATTCTGCCAATCATATTCTACAATTGATGGCCCAGTTGGATTCAACCCAACTCCAGGCTGTCTACCAGGCCATGCAGGGGTCCAATACCCCACCTCCTACGATTCCACAAGGCCTGTCTAATGCGTCAATTGTAAAGCCCAGGGTTGATGGGCCCGCCATCCAGCCCATTCCAATTGACCTTACTCCGGTCCAGCCTAGGACCATCAGATTCCCTACTCTAGAAACGGGCCAGTCTTCTGGTTCGGCCCACCAATCTGTTGACAAGGGAAAGACCATCCTCCCGTCTTCCATCCAAGCTGATTCTTGTCAGGCTATTCCATCTGGGCCACAAGTCCTCATGGGCCCAGTTGATTTCATGCACCCTCCGCAAGGGGCAGCCCTGGTCCATGCCAATTTGGGTCATCCTTCAGCCCAATATCCTTCTTATGGGCCTTCTCCTCCACCTCCATCTGTTTATCCCTCAGCTCCTCATCTTGGGCCTCCTTCTTATACTACCCCTGCTCCATCTAGGGAGCAGGAATTGCTTGACAAGTGGGCCACCATGCAACAGCAACTTGACTTCCTCCAGAAGCAGGTCGACCCACAATCTCTAGCGGATGTTCCAGTACCTAGCTTCCAAAACATCTAATTTCCTCCGCAATCTGAGCTGCCCAATTATCAAAAATATGACGGGAATAGCAATCCCTTCATCCATGTCAGGGACTTCTTATACGAGTCGGCCCAATTTTAGTATGATGATTGCCTTATGACATATTTGTTCCGTCGCTCGTTAGATGGGGTTACTCTAGAATGGTTCTACTCTCTGCCGCTGGAAGATGCCGAGAGTTTCAAGATAGTGAAAGACAAATTCATTCAGAGGTTTCAAGACAGGGTCGACCCAGAATATTCCTTTACAGATCTAGTGGCCGAGAAAATGAAGCCAGATGAGAAATTTGCTACCTATGCACATAGATGGAGGCAGATGGCCACCCGAGTGCTAGGCCACATCCCGGAGGAAGAGAAGGTCGACTTGTTAATTTCCAATGCTACACCGACCTTCCGTAACATCTTGGCCATGAATGACATAGCCAATATGCACCAACTGTATAGCCAGGCACATTTTATCCTAACATAATTCAAGGACTCTCCGATCCATTCACTATTTGAGGCCCAAAAGCCCAAATACAACAGAAAATCTCAGGGGCCCGTCACATAAGGAGTCCAGACGAACGAACAGGTGCAAGTCGTTGCATTCCCATTCCCTAACCAATCCAATCAAATCCACTTCCCACAAAACCCCCGCAACCCCCAATTTTCCACTCCACAAAACCCGCCACCCGCCTTCTCTCAAAAGAAGGCAATCCTCCTCTATCCATCCTCAGTGCTCCCCTTGCCAATCTAGGGAGATCACTAGCTCAGGTAAAAATGGAGTTAGAGTAAATGGTACAAGCATGGGAGGCCAAGGCATCGGCTACTTGGTTGCCCTCCCTATAGACATGCTGCACTGAGCAACCACACTTAGTAATTAGATCTAGTATATCATTCCACCAGGGAAGAATAGCCCAATTTGGGGCCACTTTCCTTCATTTGGACTCAACAAGAAGAGCACAATCAGAGAAGACAACAGCCACCTTGAGGCCTCCATTATTAACTATTGATAATCCATCATGAAGCACCCTTGCTTCTGCTAAAAGACTGCTACCAAAACCATAATTGAAAGCAAAACTGACAATTAGGTTACCCGAAGGGTCTCGGACACAGCCACCACCTCCACATTTCCCAGATTTCCCTTGGATGCCCCATCTACATGCAGAGTGAAGCGGGAAGGAGCCAACCTGCATATCACTATAACTGGCCGCTTGGGAGTGATCTTAGGAAATAAATGGAATTGAGCCAGGATGTTCTTCTGTTCTGTTGAGATTATGGATGAGAAAGATAGCTTATCCAATGCATAAGAAATGGCAGCAATAACTCTCCTCTTAATGCAGGTTCCACTAAGAGCAATATTTTCAAACTTAACAGCACATCTAATCTTCCAGATCTCCCATAACATCAAGATGACTACATACATACCAACAAAGCTGAAGGCAGAGTGCAAACTTGTACCAGCCAAGATGTTCCAGCAACGGATGGTTAAATGCTCACTGAGATTGATTTTTTCACTTATCAGAGGGGAGATCCAACTCTATAACGCTGCTGCCAGCTCACCCTTTATGAATAGCTGATTCAGATCCTCTTGAGATGGAGATTTGCAACAAATGCATTTAGAGGCCAATGGGATACCACACTCAGCCACCCTGCAGTCTACAGGCACAGCACGATGAATCAGTTTCCAGAAGAAATTGGCCACCCTTGGTGCAATGCTTTGATGCCAAAGCTTGGCCCACGGCCGCCTGACTACTCTGGTCGACCTCAGTAAATTGCAAATAGACTTCACTGCGAATACTCCACCTGCTGTGCCCACCCAGATGCAATGGTCTGTCTCACTGCTCAATTGGATATTTTGTAGACATTGAGCACTACTAAGGAGGGACCTAGCAGCATGATGAGGGTCTTGTAGAACCTCCCTCACTGACAACCTAGGCAATTCCTGAACTTTGTTAACATCACCTAGCTGGGCTGTGCAAATGAGAGGCCCCCGCCCTGTCCAATTATCTTTCAAAAAGTCAGTTCCGTTGCCATCACCAATCATCCACCTAGAATTATTAATGATGAGCTTCTTCGCCTACTGAAACATACCAAGAGGCATGCCAGCTGGGAAAGGCCTGGAACAGTCATATAAACTGGTTTTAATAAACCTTTACCGAGCATAAAGGGACCAAAGAGAAGAGCCATGAATTATTGTCCACAAGCTTTTAGTAGCCAAGGATACCTGGACCTGATTAAGGTCCTTAATGCCAAGACCGCCTTCCAACCTTGGCTTTTGGATGCACTGCCAAGAAATCCAGTGGCGACGCCTTAAACCTTTAGAGCCCTGCCAGAAGAAGTTAGCACAGAGTCTGTCAATGGCGTTAATGATAGATTTGGGGATGAAACAGGCTGATTAAGGTCCCTAATGCAATATTGACTTAGTATCATGATTATAGACATTAAATTTTAGTACCTACATGAAAATTTAACCTTCCTATAGAGTTATCTTCTTATAGAGTTATCTAAAGTTTTTATTTATTTGGGGAAAAGTCTATATATTATTATTATTATTATTATTTCTATCATTTTCATATGGGGTGCTACATGGACTCTGTGGGGTTGATTGTCAATCTCTTCTGGAGGGATGCCGCGATCCTCCATCCGCTTGGACAGGTATCGGTATAGGTGTCCCTGGAGGACGAGACGCTCGATCTCGTCCTTGAGCTGATGACAATCTCCGGTATGGTATCCATGGTCATTGTGGAATTGGCAGTGCTTGCATCAGCTGCGGCGCTTTGGGTTGGACATCATAGGCTCGGGTTGGCAGAGGAGGCCCGAGCCCTTGATGTCTTCATATATCTTGTAGATGGGGGTGGATAGGGGCGTGTACTGCTCATATTTTCGACTGGGCTCCCTGCGGTCTCCATCTTGATTTCTCCTTTTTGCCTGGCTCGAGCCTTGCTCGGATGATCGCTTCCTATCTCCCTCTTGACCTAAGCTCGTCGCGCTGCGGTAGGCTCTAAGGACTTCTTCGCACTCTTCATGGTGTAGGGCTAGGGTTACCAGATTGGATAGAGAGGTGGGTAGATGGAGGACTAGCTCTCGTAGGAGGTTCTCGTCGTGAGTGCCTCCGGTCAATGCAGTGATGGCCAAGGCAACATCTAGGCGAGGGATATATAGGGCTTCCGATTTAAATCGGTTGATATAGGCCCATAGCTTCTCCCCCTGTACCTATTTTAGTGCCAGTAGCACTACAACTGACCTGGGAGGGACGCTACCGATAAAGCTCTCCTTGAAGACCCGCGCGAACTGTAGGAAGTCGTGGATGCTACCGGGGGCGAGTGGTCAGAACCAGGCTTAAGCGCCTTGGACCAAGGTGGTCATGAATGCTCGGTACTTGATGGTGTCCGAAGCCCTGTGGAGAGTCATCAAGGCGTCGAAGCTGTCATAGTGGTCGACCGGGTCTCCCTGGCTGTCGTATGATTTGAAGGTCAGTAGTGAGACTCTGGGGGAAATCTCGACCTTCAAGACTTGGTCGAAGAATGGGGATTGCTCCTCATCCTCCTTGATGGACGTCTTCTGCAAGGCGCGGAGGGCGCGCTCCTACTCTATGAAACATCGCTCGAAGTCCCTCAGCTAGAGGGACAACTCTGGTTGACACTGAGCCGAGGGGTAGTAAGGGCACCCTTGTGGGCTACCTCATCGTCCCTCGGGGGCATTGGTCTCCAGGGGCTGGTGGCGCGCCCTAAAATTTTCTCTCCTCAGAGTAGTGGAGGCTTCTTGCTCTGGAGGAGGGGCTTGCGAAGGTCCTCCTGACCTGTTGCACACAAGCCATCATCCCCTGAGGGTGAAGCAGCCTCCGGCAGTTTGTACGGAAGTTGCTCCATAAGGGGCGCTTTTTAGGAGAAGCCAGGACTTCTCCTCCCTAGCTGCCTGGGTCCTCATCAAGTCCATGAGGATATCTAGTTTAGCATTGAGGGTTTGGATTTCGTCAGGATCCTCATTGGGAGGTTGCCCCCCCGCAGCTGGTGGAGGTAGCTCATCGGCTTGGTGGTTGTTATTTTCAGAGGGGAGGCTTCCCGTGGGTCGGGAAGGCACAGGATCTCCTTCCCCTCTCCCCACGGTGTTTCCCCCGCCACGTGCTATCCTCCTACTAGAATTTCTTTGCACCATTATGGCTCTTTGCTCATTTCCCACAGACGGCGCTAGATGAAGAGGCGTGATCTCGCGTCTGTCCTGAGCTGTGTTCCACCATTGCAGCTCCCATGCCCACTCTGTGTTTCTAGGGATCAATCTCCTCCTCATATAAGTTTCCCCTGAATGCACAGGCCCATCCTCCTCTGATCCCATAATCAGATACCTTTGTTGAAGTCACATCAAGCAATCCTACAGTGCCAAACAGTGACCTAAAGGTCTATAAGCATGCCACCTGTCCGGCCAAAATAGTACCTTTTGCTCATCATCAATAAAGATAGACACACCTGCTGTAACCACATTCTTAGAACTCAAAATGCCTTTCCAAAGGTTGGAGGCATTAGTCGTGATGCTGGGGCCTTTATCGCAAACTGTAGATCCCCAATACTACTTCTAAGTGATCATTTCGGCCATAAGCCCCCTTTCTTTGTTCCCAATTTCCATGGACACTTGGACATCAAAGAGAGATTGAAGTCCCGGAGATTTCTGATGCCAAGTCCCCCTTCTCCCCCGCTCTTACAAGCTCTTCCCCAATATATTTCATGCCAATCTCTATACCCATCCCTACTCCTATCCCCTAGTATTTGCTCTGGATGGAGTCCTTCTACCAAGCTACTGACTTTGGGATACAAAAAGGTGAAAAGAGAAAAGATGGGCAAGCTCGAAAGTTATGCTTTACAAAACACCAGTTTTCCACCATGGGAGAACAGCTCTTCATCCAACAGATCTCCTATCCATCTTCTGACTTAAGCTCATCCAATCTCTAGCCATGGCACCCCCGGGAGTGGGAGGCCAGAATAAGTGGCAGGAAAAACTCCCACCTCGTAACCCAAGGTTCTCTCCCCTCATCACGCTGGCTTGTTCCACACACCCTTTATCACCAGACCCTTCTCATAATTTACTAGTCACCATCACCAAGAAAGTAAGAACTTGCCTCGTTACAAAAAGTTGAACCTCCTCATTTGCCACAAAGATAATGACATCATCCACATAATAGAGGTGAGTGACCTGGATAGTGGATGCCATGCTCGTAAGTGGAGAAGCTTATAAAAGATGGCAGCACCCTCAGCTCTATCCCACATTCTGCTCATCATGTAAGATCAAACCAAGAATTAAAGGGGAAATAGAATGTGCCTGCCTCAGTCCTTTCCCACTGTGAATGAAAGCAAAAGGTTGTCCATTGACCGGTCTCTGTGCATCCCATCTGATCCATTAGAGCAACACAACACTCCTGATTGACACTGCCATAAGCTTGTTCATCCCTCCACCCTGATGAAATTCCTTTAAAGCATCCAAAAAAACAAACAAACATGATATTCCAAAACTGCTGGAACAACATAAGAGAAAAGCCATTGGGTCCTGGAGTGGAGCCTTATCTCCTGCAAGCTCAAAAGCAGTTCCACCAATTTCCTCAATAGGTAAAGGACAAACTGAATGCTCTGTAACAGCTGTAGAGATACTAGAAATAAATCATCCACCATCCTGTCGGACGCACTTACTATTTTTTTTTAGCGCCAACATATCCCCAATCTCACGTAATCCTCCTCAGCATGAAAGTGGGAATAAAAGTAAAGCACATGTGCCCAAAAATCTAATAATGTTCCTCTTCGTGAAACTTAAAGCGGCCAATGGAAATAAGCAATGTTTCATCTGTCCCTTGATCTATTCATTACCAGTAAATATATTATTCAAGAGAAATGACCACATAATCAGCATTGAGCCTCCACCTCACCCTCTTCCAAGATAGCCTTCTCTATTCATTCCATCAATCTGTCCTTGACCCCTTTTCCCCAGGACATGATCTACTGATACTTTCAGTGATCCCGCAAGGTCTGCAGCACAACTCTCAACTGATACGCATGCTCCTCTGTAGACTGCGAATACACAAGGATGTCATCCACAAACATGACCACGAATTGGTCCAAGTAGGGACGGAACACCCGATGTATCAAGTCCATGAATACTGGGGGGGATTGGTGAGCCCAAACGGCATCACCAAGAACTCATAGTGCCCATATCTCATACTAAACGCAGTCTTTTCTACATCGGATTCATGGATCCACAGCTGATAATAACCGGACCATAAATCAATCCGCGAGAACACTCGCGCGGACTGAAGCTGGTCGAACAAGTCATCAATCCACGGCAATGGATACTTGTTATTCACGATCACCTCATTCAGTTGTCATCAATACACAACCTCAGACTACCGTCCTTCTTCTTCACAACCAATACTGGTGCACCCCAAGGGGAAAAACTAGGACGAATGTACCCCTTGGCCAGTAACTCCTGCAACTGCACCCTCAATTCCCTCAACTCAGTAGAAGCCATACGATGAGGAGCCTTAGACAAAGGCCCTGTACCAGGCACAACCTCAATAACAAAATCGATCTCCCACTGGGGAGGTAATCCAGGCAAATCCTCAGAAAAAATATCGAAAAACTCGAATGGCACCGGAATGTCCTCCACATCCAGACACTGCTGGTCTACCATGACCATAGAAGTGAGAAAACCCTGACATTTGGCATCGAGCAACCTACGGGCCCTAATAGCGAAAATAAGAAAACGAGGGGTGGTAGATCGGATACCTTGGAAATAAAACATGGGTCCATGAGAAGGCTGAAAATAGATCCTCTTCGATCCGCAGTCTACCATCGCTCCATGGGCCTCAAGCCAATCGATGCCTAAAAGCACATCATAATCCCAAAGGTGCAACGCATAAAGCCTGTCTGGCATGTTCTGCCCCTCAATCCACACCGGCACATTCTCAAAACAGTATATGGTAACCATATAATCACCGGAAGGAAACTCCACGGCTAAATCACACGACATCTGGGTCACCGGCTCCTCGATACTCAGCGCGAAATCCTCTGAAATAAATGAATGCGACGTGCCAGAATCAAACAAAACTCAAGCCACACAACCCAAAATCACGATAGTACCTTCTACGAGCTGCGACGACTCTGCCTCCGCCCTGGCCATGTGCGTAATCTGGCCTCGAGACCTCTGCCTGCCCACACTTGCTGACCGGGGTAGTGGCGGATACTGCCCCTGCTGCTGAAATAGCTATTGCTGAGGATACTGCTGGGGCTAGAAGGGCTGCTGCGAAGGGTACTGGGGTGGCTGACACGGCCTCTGAGGACAGTCACATGCCATATGCCCTGGATTGTCACATCTGAAACAAATCACTGGTACCGTGCACTGTCTGCCTGGATGCGAGTCGCCACATCGGGGACATGACCCTCTCGAACCTCCAACTGAACCCTGACGTTGATAGGGCATCGACTGCTGGACACTACCCACAGATGCTTGCCTATAATCTCTGCCCTCCTTGCGTTTCTTACCGAAACCTTTCCTGGAGAATTTCTTGATCTTGGAGCCAAAAGACGCAGACCCTACTACTGGTGCCGTCGTTGCCGATGCTCCCCAGCTACCCGAAGAATGCAAAAAGGTGCTCTGCTGCTGGGTAGCCGTCTGCTAACTGTGGCCTAACTGGGATTGCCCATGGCCCCGCAATCCTCTGTTCTTCTGCATATCTAGCTCCAATGATGCTGCTACATGGGAATCTGTCTCCAAATCAGAGAATATTCAAAAAAATATTTTATAAAAATTCTGGGGCATTACAAGTAATCACGCCCCGAAAGTGAGAAATCTAGAGGAAGCTCAAAGAAGGGTCCTCTTGGGCTGACGAAGCCTTAGGTCTCTTGACAAGAGCGTCAGGACACCACCTCGGGTTAGTTGGAAGAAATCTACAGCAAATCGACAGTGCTATACAGCCTGCCCAATGAGCCAGTGGCGATCTGGTCATGCTGAACAAACCCTGTCCATCGTCCGATCAGGACGAGAATGTACTTGGTGGTCTGCCACCTGATAAGAAACCTTCCCGAGGTGAAGAGATATCCCTAACTTCTCAAGACAAGGTGCCGATGGTCGTGTCAGCAAAATACTTGAGTAACCTGACTCGGGTGTAGCCTACCACCAGAAAGTCTCGTAAGCAGTTGGGAAACTATCTAGATAGGGGCAAAGTGCTCCGAGTGGTGGGTCACTCACTAAAGGCGCCTTGCACATACGCAGAGTAGGTCTGATAGCACAAATCACAGTGCCGATGGTCGAATCAGCGAAAAACTCTGGTAATCTGATCAGCACACACTGAATGCCAGAATGGGCTGTAGGCGGCCTAAAAGTCATCTAGGTAGGATGAAAATGCTTTGAGGGATAGCCCACTTGATGAAGAAGCTCCACATACACATAAAAAGAAGTTGGCGGCACAAATTGCAGTGTTGAAGCCTAAGTCAGCGAAAAACGTAGATAGTCCTATCGGCACACGCAAAATACTAGAAAAGGTCCGTAAGTGGCCGAAGAGTCATCCAGTAAGTGTGAAAATGCTTTGAGGGATAGCCCACTCGATGAAGAACCTTTGTATGTTTTCAAAGAAGGCCTTGTACTACAAGTTGCAGTGCCAAAGGTCGAATCAGGATGAAACCCGAGTAGCCCGACACGAGTTCGGCACATGTCAGAAATCACTCGGAGTCACAGATCGGGGTTGGGAAGTAAGAAATCCACACTCCGAGGCTTCCACATCAAACTCTAAGCCGCACCAGACGTCGGACATCCACCAGGGTCAGTTTCGAGGTAGTGATAAAAATTACAAAAATGCCCTTTGGTGAATCGGCGCCCCTCAAAGTGAGTCGGCACCCCTCTCCCGCCTGCACGATTCGACGCGCCCTCTTCACAAGTCAATGCTACCCCTTTTGGGTCAGCTCCCCCTTTTCCTGGCGAGTTGGCACAGCGCTTCCAAAAATTACAGAGCAGTGGGTCGGCGAAGGGCCGCCCATCCCGTTGCCCATCCGATCCTCTATTTCCCTATAAGAGGGACTTACCTTCACGCGCATAAAAAAGAGAGAAGATGAGAAGAAAGAAAGCAAGAGAGCACAGCTGAGCAGAAGGGAGCAATAGAGAGGAAGAGAATAGAGAAAGAAAATGAGAGAGGAAAGAAATCCCCCAGGTGGGTCTCTGCTACGGAGGAGTCCAGGGAGAGCCAAGAGGCCCCTCCTCCTTGTTCTCGTTTCTGTCTTTCATTTTATTTTCTTAGGCTTTTCTGTACTCTCTCTTATCTAGTTGAATGAAATAAACGTTGCTGTGGCTATATGTTTAAATGACCCGGTGCTTGAGTTATTGAATGTTTTGATCATTTCTTTCATCTGTTGCTTTTCTTTAATTGCTTTTCGGTAGATTATGTTTCTCCATCGAAGCTATGGGTCCACGGTCTGAATGTGAGGAGGCCCTGCAAGGGCTATATCCCCACTCATAATGTTGTGTGGGGGAGAAATGTTGTGTCCCCTGGGGGAGCATATGCTGCACTGTTGAGTGCTAAATTAAATGATAAGCTCCCGACGTATTCTGAGACTCCCACGATCGGGGGGAACACTGTGTCTAGTTATGAAGCAACGTTGTTGGCCAAGCTTTGTACTCAAGGAGTTGCCTCGACTTCGAAGGGGACTATGGCCAGCCACTTTGCTCTTGAAGGTGGTCAGTTGCCAGTCTCTAGTAGTTTAGTCACACAATCAGCTTCCCATGCCGCCAGTAAGCATATCTAACTTTTCTTCCTCTTTTTTTTCTCTTTTAATATCAATTGAGCTTTCTTCATTCATTCGGCCTATTTCTTTGGCTCCTCTTATGCAGTGACCATCTCTGCCGTTATAGGGT
The DNA here is from genome assembly GCA_024336825.1 of Amorphophallus titanum. Lineage (NCBI taxonomy): Eukaryota > Viridiplantae > Streptophyta > Magnoliopsida > Alismatales > Araceae > Amorphophallus > Amorphophallus titanum. The sequence goes on from JANBPO010002596.1 coordinate 6,405,738, forward strand.
CCTCTGTTCCTTCATTGAATGAGGCCACTCGGTCAGTAGGGCAGGACACCGGGGCTGAGCTGCCTGAAGTGAGGGCTGACCTAAACTTTAAGGATAGGCACCAAGAGAGTTCGATAACAGGTCAACCTGAGGATTTCAATGGGAGTGTTAAAGGTAAGCTACTCTCCCCATTTTGTTTACTTCCTCGTTAAGACTACATTTTTGTAGGTTGTATCTTATAAGTCTCAGGATGTCCGGACGAAGGAGCCGGCGGGGTGCTTCAAGCGACAGAGAGAGAAGAACCCCCCCCCCCCCTGCTTTAGAAATTGTTGCATCTTTTTGCATGTCGGATCACACCTCCAATGGTCCACCACCCGTGCCAACGGCAGGGATCCCCATTGAGCACACAGGTGATTCGATCCTTCCTTTCTTTCTCTCTTTTTTTTCCTTCCTTCTTTTTGTTTTAGTACCTTGACTGGAATAAAATTTTATCACATTTCTCTTTTCAAGAGGGACTGGTTTACAGATTGTGGTAGCTGGAAACCCCAAGCCGGCTCGAGCAAGAGCCCTCTGCCGCTATGGTGCTTCCATGTGGTATGTCAACCCTCGTCAAGAAGCGTGATAGCCTAGATTCCTCTCTTTTTTCTTTGACATACTCATCATGATAGTTATTTGTCCTATATCTTTTTTTTTCAGGCTCTGAGGATATCATTACTTCGGGAAGAGGGGGCCTAGATCACGTACCAGTCCCTTTCGGTAAGCTCCCAAGGCATGGTATTGAATGGCCAAACTCTGCACAGCCTACACCTTTCGTGGGGGCCGAGCTAATAGTTGACACACTTATTAGCGGTGTCCGTGCTATGTTCCAGCGGGAGACCCTCCCCTCAATAAAAGCTGTGCAGGATGCCCTTCGAATTGGGACACGGTGTTACCATGCACTGGGACTGCCACGGGAGCATTGGATGGCAACAGTGGAGAAACTTTGGGAGGAACTTCGACATATGCATGAATCTTTGGCCTAGGACGCCTATCGCTTAGAGATCCAGTAACTTGAAACAGAAATGGATGCTTTATCCAGTGAGGCCAAGGAACTATAGTCCAAGGTTGAAGAGATTCGAGCACGTTGGGGCTCCTTTAAGGTGGCAGAGGCCAAGAATAGGAACCAAGCCGCACTGCTTCAAGAAACTATTCAGAGCATAATGCAGAAAATTGAAAAATTACAAGCCACGGCAGACTTGAATGCTAAAGAAGCACAGGTAGTTCAGGCTGAGGAGAGTTTCCTTGTCGCACAGTGCTTGGAGGTACAGGATAGCATGGCCGCCAGGCGGAGCTGAGTTGAGGATTTGATGAAGAGAAAGTCTCGCCATCTATGAGCTCGAGCATGTCTTTGTACATTATCATTCCTTCTTTCTTTTCCCTTTTTCGTGCACGCGTCGTGCCCGCAGATCCCCCACTCACAGCGAGGGGTGTTGTCGTGCTCGGCCGGCGTCTGCGGAGTGTTGTCCGGCTCCACAATGGGCACAGGGTACGGGATGTGCCCCGGCACGATAGGCGTGTTCGTCCAAGCACTGTGCTCGGCGTGCTCCACAGGATCCGGAGCGTGCTCGGGGCGTGCTGGCAGGCCCCACAGCTTGCGTTCACGCCGCTGGCCCGGCGTGCCCAGGGCGTGCACGCGCCAGAGCACGAGCGGGGCGATGGCGGACACGCCGACGACCACGGGCCACGTCACGGCGAGCACACCGAAGGAGATCAGGTAGCTCACGGCGTTCACGGCCACCATGGCGAGCACGGCCGTAAGCACCTCCCGGTGCGTGCGCAGCGTGCGCACAACGTAGGCGTCGAGTGCTCCGGGCACGGCGTAGGCGATGTGCTCGTTCACGCCCACGGCCACGGCGAGAGCGTGCTCCGCGTGGAACGTGCTCACGAGAGCGAAGGCGAGAGCGGCCCACTTCAGCCAGTCCGTGCGCACCCAGAACCGGCGCGTGCCCGCCTTCACTGGGCGTTCCCGAGCACGGAGCACGTGCAGCGCACGCGTCCGTCCGGGGTTTCGTGCGTGCACCCAGCGGGCCCGTGCGCGCTCACGCGGTGCAGGCACACCGAGCACAGCAGCGGGCACGCTGTGGGCACGGCCGGGGGCACGTCCTGGAACCGTGCTCCGAGCGGCGTGACCGTGAACGGCACGGGAGCATCGGGGTCCTCGGCCTCACGGCCCGTGCACGAGCACCAGTTACGGTTCCCGATGCACGCGCCCGCACCGTGAGGGGCGTGGGAGCACAGCGTGCACTTGATGCCGGGGGCCGCCGGGTCGTGCTCGGGGTCGTGCTCGGGGCACGCTCCGTCGTCGTCGTTGTCGCACCAGTCGTACCCGCCGTTGATCTTCCCCGAGCACTTGCCGAAGCGGTCCGACAGACCGAACAGCGCGTCGTACAGGTCCGTGGATGGGGTGTCACCTGCCAGCGCGGCGAACGCGGCCCGGATCTCCTCCCGGACAATCCTTCGTACCTCTTTCTCGTTCATGTCTTCCTTCCGTCCCCACGGTGAATGAGTGAAGCCCGGCCCCTGGATCGGGCCGGGCTTCACTATGACACACATGACGGGATTACGTCAACGTCCCGGGCACGCGTGCACGTCCGCGTTCTCGTCCTTCCACATGTGCCCACCGTGCGGGCTCGGGTCGGAGCACTGCATGTCGTCCTCACCCCCGTCCCGCTGATCGCGCTTCAGGTCACGGGCGAGCCTCTGGAGCTGGATACGCCGCGCGTCCCGCGAGACGCGCCCCGAACGGTGCTGCCGGCGGCCCCCGCTGGTCACCGCTTCACCTCCTGCAAGTCGAACACGGGGCAGGTGCAGGACGGGCCCCCGCCGGGGGTGAAGTACCAGCACCCTGTGCCCTCCGCGTGGTGGTACCGGGTGTGCTGGCACCGGTCGCACACCGCTCCCCGGCAGATCGCCGGCTCGAACAGGGTGAACTGGCGGGGGCCGTCCCCCGTGAGCAGCCGGTAGTAGACACGCCCGTTGATCCGGTAGGCCACGACCGGGTACGTCGTGAGCTCCCCGGTCCGGGCCGTCAGCGACCGCAGCGCGCGGCGTTCCTTCGGCGGGATGACCGGGTTCGTGATCTTGGCCTGAATAAACAGGACGCACCCGTCACCGACCGCAATCACGTCCGCCGCGCCCCGGGATCCCGAGGACCGCATCGCGTCGTACCCGCGCGCCTGAAGGTCGTGCATGATGTGCAGCTCGAAGTTGGCGCCCTGCCGGTTGGTGTTCTGCGCCTTGCGTGGTGCCATCGTCGTCCCCTTGGTGGTTGTTGGTCCTCGGCTTGTCCAGCAGCCTGAAGCAGTCGTCGGCAGAGCACTGCGCGCGGCCCCGGTTGTTCACCGGCCCGGTGTCCCTACGGGTCCACTGGCCGCACCACATACAGCTGCGGCCCCCGGCGTCGTCCGGCCGGTACTCCGTACGGAGGTACTCCGGCTTGAACCGCATCATGGAGCCCTTGAGCAGCCACGGCGTCCCGTCGGTCGGGTACCGGGGCGAGTGGGTCATGAGCGATCCCGCCCACTGGCCCGGGATCGCCAGTACGACGCGGCCACCGTTGCGGGTGACGCGCCGCAGCCTCATCGTCTCGTTGTACGCCATCCTCGTTCCTCCCCACGGTCTGTGTCTGGCACCCCGAAAGCCCCCGGCCTGGGGGACCGGGGGCTGGTTCGTGGCTGTAGTGGGTCAGATACCCGCAAACCTACGGATGGGGACCCCCGTGGCGTCCGCCCACGTCTCGTAGTCCCAAACGAGTCGGAACAACGACCGGTTGATCTTCTCCGCGCGTTCCTCACCGAACATCTTGATGACGTACTCCTGGAGCTCCAAGAGGCACGTTGCCCGACTGGCCGGCATTCCGATGCCCGAGATAAGCAGGAACCGGGACGCGATTTCCGGCGAAAGCTCCATTGTGTAAGTGTTTGAATCGAAGTCGTTCCGCATGTCCCGCTCCCTTGCCCGTGTCCTTGGCGATGTCTCGACTATGACACACGTGACGGGATACAGTCAAGCCTTAGTGCGCACAGTCGGCCCACGACTTCGCGGGATTCGAGACCTCACACAGGATCGGGACGCCGCGCCAGACCCACGTGAACGCGTCCCAGAGCTCACGCTGCCACTCCTCCACCCCGGCTTCAGGCACGGAGAGGATCAGTTCGTCGTGCACGACCGCGCGCAGGTACGGCGTCACGTCCGGCCGCGCGGTGACCAGCCGGAGCAGCGACTCGCACATGATGTCGCGCGCGCACCCCTGCCCCATGAGCGCGGGCGCCTGCGTCCACGCGCGCGCGGCGTCGCAGCGCATGAGCCGGCCGAACCCGTTGTCGAGGAAGTGACCGGCCCCGCCCAGGTCCCGCACTCCCTGGCGCCACTGGCACAGCACCGGGAACTGCTGGTTCATCGAGAGATCGAACTGCGCGGCTACCGAGCGCTCCACGCCGCTGTTAACCAGCCCATTTACGGACATTCCGTAATTCCAGCCGTGTCCACACCGCTTGGATTTCTGCCGCCAGTCCCCGTCGTGGCGGCCGAAGACCTTGTCCGCGATCTCACTGTGCGCGTCCCGGCCGTACTCGAACATCGCCATGTAGGCCGGGTCCTGCGACAGGCCGGCCAGGGCCCGCATGTCCAGCTGTGCAAGGTCACATGTGAGCAGCATGTGGCCCGGGTCGGCCACGAGCGGGCGCCTCTCCTCCCCCTTGTCCATGTTGGTGGACGACGGACGGGTGTGGGCCCACCGCCCGGACGCCTGATCCTCCCCGATGCCGCAGTGCACGCGGCCTTCAGCGGTCGTGTAACGGGCGATCTCGGCGTACTTCATGCTGGCGCCCGTGGCGAGCGTGATGACGCGGCACAGCTCCCGTACGGGCGCCAGGTGGCCGAACGCGTCCGGGTGCAGCATCCCGGGCCGGGACTTTTTCTCGTGGTCGATCCACGTCCCGTCACCCATCGGATCCTTGCCGATCGCGATGTCCCCCGTCTTGGTCCGGGGCACGAACGCGGCACCAGCGGCCTTGAAGGCCTCTTCCAGGGCCGCCCGGCCGCCCTTGGTCGCCCACGGGGACGCGGAGGGATTCCCGTCCGCCTTGGTGAGCGGGACGCCGTAGCGCGTCGACAGGATCGAGATCGCCTCGGCGCGCTTCGCGTCCTCTTCCTTGACCTTGACGGCGAGCAGCGGCTCGTCGATGGCCCACCCGTTGAGCGTCATCCGAGCCTGGATCGCGGCTACGCGCATCTCCCGCAGCGCGTACGGCATGAGGCCCCGCGACTCGATGCGCCGGAGCTGTTCCACGTGCACCGCCTGAGTGGCCTTGAGGTCCCCTCGGAGGTAATGGAGGTAATGCGGATCGTCCACCGGGATGCGGTCGTACCCGCCGTGTTCCTTCGCCATGGCCTTGAGGTCACCCGTCTTACCGGCGACCCCGTACCGCTGCGCGATGGAGTCCAGGTCGTAGTACCCGGCCGGCGTGCCGTGCTTGGCCATCGGCGGGTCGAGCAGGCGCTCGGCCGTCTGGACGTCCCAGGCCTTGGCCGCGAGAGCGTCGTAGTCGGCGCCGTGGTGACGGGCCAGCGCGGGGAGATCGAACCGGAAGATGTTCGCCCCGTAGATGCGGTCCGCTCCCATGAGGGAGTCGCGGAGGGAGTCAGCGGAGGGGCCAGTTACTCCCTCCGGCTGTGACTCTTCAATGAGCCCGCAGAGCCTCACGAACGGGCCGTGGTGACCGCCGGAGTAGAGCGTGTCGGCCGAGGCGGTCTCAAGATCGAAACCGACTGTGATCGTGTTGTCCATTTCCGTCCCCATTTGCGTGCTAGTCCTCGAACGGGTTCTTGATCGTTTGGAGGGATGGAGGGGATGGAGGTGAGCCCTCTACCCCCTCTACATGTGAAATCACGTCACGCACAGCAGAGCTGTTTTTCCTATACACGGGGGTAGAGCTATTACCTCCATTACCTCCATCCCTCCCAGATGGTGCCTGGGATGTCTGGATTGCCCACCTAATGGTGGATCGGTGGCCCATCCCCGCCTTGGTCAGCTGGCCCTTGCCGTAGCGACGGTCCTGGTGACGGGAGTACGCGCGCCCCAGGTCGCGGGTGAATCCCTTCCCGGTGACGTCGTCCATCCGGGGCGGCGCTTCAAACGCGGAGGGATTGCGCATCGCTTCCGCCTGTACCTCCCGCGTCGTGAACTCCCGGTCCCCGAAGGTCTCGGCCAGCCACGACACGTGGGCTTCCCAGTAGGCGGCTTCAAAGTCGCTCTCGCTCCGCCGTTCCTTCAGGTCGGTCAGGAACTCCGGCAGGCCCGCGAACGCCAGGACGGAGGACATCATGCGGTCCCACGGCTCGAACGAGCCCAGGGACGCTCCACGGCTCCATCGCGGGCGCCCGGCGACGACCCATGCCCGGATGACCGTGAGGGCCGCAGAGACCAGCGTGGCCCTGTTGTCGGTGGTCCACTCCTTCAGGTCCTCGTGTCGGTATGCCTTGGAGTCGCGGTCGGAGAGCGTGGTGCCGACCGGCCGCAGCGCGATGTGGTACACCCGGCGGCTCATGTCCCCGTTCACCTGGACCTGGTTCCCGAGGCTCACCCACGTCGCCGTGTTGGGGAACTCAGCGATGCGCGAGACCCCCAGGATGCGATCGGCGTACGTGAGGGAGGTGAGCGCGCGGCTCATCTGCGTCCCCTCCACCACGTGCGCTTCGTCGAAGATGAACAGCGGCGCGCCCGAGGCGAACGACGACGTCAGTTGCTTGCGCATCTCGTCGTCGGTGCCCACCCACGGCAGGGGCATGGCGGCCTCACCGGTCGCCAGGATCGCCAGGCAGTCCGCGAAGAGGTTCTTGCCTACGCCCGCCTCCAGTCCGTTGACGACCGCGAGTGGTACGAGCGGAACGAGCCCCCGGATGAACGGGGTCAGCATGAGGCCGAGCCCGTTGGCCCGGTCCGCCGGCGTGGCGAACGGGAAGTCGCCCAGCCACTCGGTCATCAGGTAATCCGCGGCACGCCGTGCGTCGTCCTGTGAGGGCTCATCAGGCACCTGTACGTCCAGGGTGCCGGGGACGAGCACCGTGGCGCTCTCGCGGTCGTACCCGGCCTCGGTGCATACGCTCCCGTCCGCGCGCACGAACGGGCAGCGCACGACCGCGCGCAGCGGGGAGAACTCACCGGCCTTGCTCATGACGGACCCGATCGTCTGCGGGTCAGGCCACGCCGGCAGGAACACAGCCGCCTTCTTGTCCGTCGCCTCGGTGTAGTGGTAGCAGGCGACCGTGTCGGCCAGCAGCGCATGGAACGAGTCGCGGTCCAGTGGCTTGGTCCGGTGGCCGGCGACCTTGGTCAGTACGTCGCCGTAGTTGAACAGCTCCGAGCCGTCCAGCCGGTCTTTCATCGCCCCGGTGATCTGGTCGATCACCTGTTTGCGGTCGATGTTGACGGCCACGCCCGGCCGGTCTCCGGTGTCGGGGAGCACGGTCTCCAGACGTGCGCCCTTGCGGGTCGTCGGGCGCCGCTCGGCCGGCTTGGGCTGCGCGCGCTCCACAAGGAAGTCGATGAACCGCCCGCGCATGGCGTCCGGCTTGGTCGCCAAGACGTCGTCCATGCCCTTGGTGCCGCGGGCCGGCAGCCACAGGTACTTCACCGACGTGCCGTAGAACTCCACCTCCTGCCGGAACAGATCCCCTGCCTCATAGACGGACAGGTTGCTGCCGGCGTCGGCGTCCAGTCCCAGGATCACCGTGCGGTCCGCGAAGCGGGACAGGTCGCACTTGTTCCAGCCCTCGCAGCCCGCCATCCCCATGACGGAGTACTGCGGCGGGGCGTAGCCGAGCGTGGCGAGCGACTGTTTGGTCCCCTCGATGAGCAGGATCGGGGACTGCGGGCCCGCGTCGCGCAGGTTCCAGAAGTGGAGGTCCTTGCCTTCCTCCCAGTAGTACTGGCCGGACTGTCCAGGCCACGGGCGGCGCTGTTCGGTGACCAGCTCACCGTCCCGCCACGGGAAGACGATCTCATTGTCCTCGGAGCGCACTCCGGTCGACGCGATCACCGCGTCCGTCACCGCGTGATCGTTCAGGTACGCGCGGTGGTCAGGCAGAAGGTCCATGGGTCAGCCTCGGGACTTGGCGTTGAGGTGGGTACAGGCGGAGGAGAGCGAGACGACGCAGCAGCGGCGTCCCAGGTGGACGTCCAGCACGGCGCGCACGTAGACGGAGGGCTTCACTCCGTAGGTCTTGGCGCGCCGCCGGATCTCCTCTTTGTCGGCTGCGGGTACGCGGACTGCGAGCGCCGGGGATTCTCCCGCGGCGCCGAGTGAGGGCATGGGCATGCCGGGAAACGTAACACACTTACCCGGCATCACCGAAGACCCGCGCAGCCCTCTTGGTGCCGCGGGCCGGCAGGCGGCCCACGTCCGCCCGGGCCCGGATCACGCGCTCCACGTCCTCACGCGCGTAGCTCACGCGCCCGCTCAGGACGTCGCGGGTGATGCGCAGCCGCCCGGCCCGAGCCCAGCGCTTGACGGTGCGGTGCGAGACACCCGCGAGAGCGGCGGTCTCCTGTGTGGTCAGTGTCGTCAGATCCATGCGCCTAGTGTCGCATGTTGACACTCGTGAGCGGCAGGTGACACAATCCAGTCACCATCCGCCCGACCTTGGAGGATCTGTGAAGCTCAACCCCAACCCGTTCGGCCTCACGCAAGAGGAAGTCGACCTGATGACGATCCTTGCCACCGGAGCGAAGCGCCGTGAGGCCGCCGAACTCCTCGACTGCGACGAGACGTCGATCCAGCGGGCGGTTGTCCGCGTGATCGCCAAGACGCGCGCCCGGTCCACCATGCACGCCGTATCGCTGCTCTCGGCCATCGGAACCATCGCGGCCAGCGACGTCGTGTCGTTCCAGAAGGAGCAGTCGTGAGTACCCACCCGATCGTCACCGCCGAAGTGCGTTTGTCCGCCGCCCGGGCGCGCCTGAACGTGGAGCAGCTGCGGAGCAAGCGCGCGGCCCTGTCCACGGCCACCGGCCACAGCCACCACACCGCCCTGTCCCTGGGCAAGCGCATCGCAGAGGCCGAGAAGGTCTACGGCGCGTGGCTCGCTCTCGCCGGGGTCATCGAGAGCATGGAGAACGCCCCGGTGGCCGTGGACAGGGTCGTCGCCGAGGAGGGCGATGATGAGTAACGATGATCACTTCTGCGCCTATGGGTGTCTGACGTGCCTGGAGCGTAAGCAGGGACGCGCGAAGGCACCGGTTGTGACGGCGTACGACATGTTGGTGCAGCGCATCAAGGTGGGGCACCCACAGGACACAGCGGCCGAGATGATCCGGCTGCTCGATCAGGCGATTCAGGACGGTCAGCGCACGGTCCTTACGAGCGAATGCGTCCACGGCGGACGACCCAGCGACGAGGCGCAGCAGCCCGACCGCCTGCGCGACGCCGCGCAGGGTATCGCCGACATGCTGAAGCCCCCCACCCGGCCCGTGGACACCGACCTCCGCGACCGCATCGAGGTGTGGCCGCTGGCACGGGTCCTGGCCGAGGTGCGGTGCGGCTCCCAGGACTGGACGTGGGAGGAGGAGTGGGCCGACCTCGACCGGCGCCACGCCGAGACTGGCTACCTTGCCAAGCTGGGGCAGCAGATTCGCGAGAACGGCATCACCATGCCGGTGCTGATTGGCTCCGATGGCCGTCTGTGGGATGGGCATCACCGGCTGCGGATCGCGGTCCGTCTCGGCATCGGGTACGTCCCGGTTGAGCTGACGCCGCCCGCCGTGGCTGTCCTGCCCGCACCCACCAACCGGGTCGCCGTGCTCACCGCCACCCTCCGCGAGGTGCTCAACGAGTTCGGCCCCATGCACGACGTCTACGGCGGCCCGGTCGCCTACTACGACGGGTCCGCCGACATCGAGCCCAAGCGGTACGAGCGGTGGCGCGCGGTCCTCAACGACGAGCCGAGCCGCATGGCCGACGAGGCGCACCGTCTGGCCCTGTCCGAGGCGCTCGGCCTCGGTACCGGGGCCCCGTGGGACGCCATCCGCGACCGGGCCGCCGAGACGCAGCAGCCCGAGACCGAGGCGGTCGCGACGGCTGGTCCGTGCCCCGACTGCCGTCACATCAGTTGCCGCGACCGCACCCCCTGCAACGCAATCCTCAGCGCCCCCGCCCCATCCGAGGCGCAGCAGCCCGAGACCGGCATCTACGCCCCGGACCCCGACTGTGAGACCGGCGACGTCCGCACCTGCACCACGGCATGCACCGCCCACGGAGAGGCGCAGCAGCCCGATGCCTGAGCCCATCCGCATGCGGGACTTTGTCGTGGGCGGCATCGACGCCACCGGCGACATGGTCCAGACCGTGACCCCCTCCACGGAGGGCGCCTACCGGGAAGACAAGATCCGCCGGATCCAGGAAGGCATCGCCCGCCGGCGGTTCCAGCGGGAGCACCCGATGACCGGCATCACGTCCCAGTTCTGGACGCAGACCTACACCGTAGAGAGGACGTCACGATGAGCGAGACGGAGCGCCGCCCGCTCACCGGAGTGGTCCAGCAGCCGGTGAGAGCCATGGACGAACTGGCGCGGCTGATCCACAACGCGCACATCGAGCTGTGCAGCGATTTCGACTGCCCGTGCAGCCTGGAACTGGCGCGGGACGCGGCACAGGAACTGTTCCTTCAGCTCAAGATCGAAAACGGTGATGCATGATGACTGCCACGCTGAAGCCCCGCGACTACCAGACAGCCGCGATCGACGCTGTTTTCGAAGCGTGGTTCGCCGGGCTCAAGCGCCCCGCCATCGTGCTCCCCACGGGCGCCGGTAAGACGGTGGTGTTCTCCCATCTGGTCAGTCAGTGGCGGGACACGGAAGGTCCCCGGGAAGCGTCCAGCAACATGGCCACAGGTGACCGCGTCATGATCCTGGTGCACCGGGACGAGCTGGCCGATCAGGCGATCGCCAAGCTCCGGGCCATCGCGCCGGATCTGAACGTGGGCAAGGTCAAGGCGTCGGACAACGAGATCACGGCGGACGTGCTCGTGTGCTCGGTGCAGACACTGGCCGTGCAGCGGCGCAGGGATCAGGTGAAGGGCGCGGAGCGGGTCGCGGGCGCGATCGGACTCATCATCACGGACGAGTGCCACCACGCCGTAGCCCCCTCATACCAGAAGGTCTACACCGACTTCCCCGACGCCCTTCAGCTCGGCGTCACGGCGACGATGGCGCGCGGCGACGATGTGGGGCTCGGCAGCCAGTGGGAAGAGGTCGTGTACTCCCGCTCGCTCACGTGGATGATGAGCCGCGGATACCTGACCGGCGTCAAGGCCGTGGCCGTGACGATGGATGAACTCGACCTGGGGTCGGTGAAACAGTCGCGCGGCGACTACGCGGCGGGCGGCCTCGGGGACGCGCTCATGGAGGCGCACGCGGACGACGCCATCGCACGCGCGTACATCGAGCACGCCAAGGACCGGCCCGGCGTCGTCTTCACGCCCACCGTGGCCACGGCCGAGGCGACCGCCGAGGCGATGAACGGGGCCGGCATCCGCTCGGAGGTCATCTCCGGCGCGACCCCCACTGCGGACCGGCACAGGATCTTCGCTGACTTCCGCGACGGGCGTGTGCAGGCGCTGGTGAACTGCATGGTGCTCACGGAGGGGTTCGACGCGCCGTGGGCGTCGTGCGCGGTCATCGCCCGCCCGACGCGGTCGCAGCCGCTGTACGTGCAGATGGTGGGGCGTGTGCTGCGCCCGTACCCGGGCAAGGAAGACGCTCTCGTCATCGACATGGTGGGCGCCTCGGGGTCGAACAAGCTGCGCACGCTGATCGATCTTGAGCCCGGCGTGGTCACCACGGTGAATCCGATGGAGACGCTGGAAGAGGCGATCGTTCGTGAGGCCGAGGAAGCGAATGAGGTCCCGAAGCAGGGGTCCATTGCGTTCGCGCTGAAGAACAAAGAAATCAACCTCTTCGCCGGGTCCGACTACGCGTGGGCCCGCACAAAGAAGGGCGTCCTGTTCGTCTCCGGCACCGGGGACACGACCGTATTCCTGTGGCCGTCGTCGGCCGGCGGGTTCGACGTCTGCACGGTCAGCAAGGGCGACCGCAAGTGGACGCGGACGGACCACCAGGGCCTGCCGGCCGGTGAGGCCATGGCGTGGGGTGAGGCCGTGGCGGACGACGTCGCCGCGTTCTCCCCGTCACGGGGAGCGTCGTGGCGGGGCAAGGCGCCGTCAGAGAAGATGATCAGTTTCGCTCAGCGCCTCGGGGTCCCCACGGAGGGCCGCCGGCAGGGAGACGTCTCCCAGGACATCGACGTCGCCATGAAGTCGCGGATGTTCGATCTGTACGTGCCTGCGTAGTTGACACTATTCAGTCACGGGTGTCATAGTGGGGGCACACCAAGGGGACGATCAAGGAAGCGGGACATGGACAACGTAAGAGGCAACGCACGGGTATCCGGCGACGCGGCGGTGTATGGCAACGCGCGGGTGTCCGGCGACGCGCGGGTGTCCGGCGACGCGGCGGTGTACGGCAACGCGGTGGTGCTCGGCAACGCGCGGGTGTCCGGCGACGCGCGGGTGTCCGGCGACGCGCGGGTGTACGGCGACGCGCGGGTGTACGGCAACGCGGCGGTGTACGGCAACGCGCGGGTGTCCGGCGACGCGCGGGTGTACGGCGACGCGCGGGTGTCCGGCAACGCGGTGGTGCTCGGCGACGCGGTGGTGTACGAACCGGGCCACGTGATCGTGGTGTCCGGTTTCCTTGAGGCGTCGTTCACCGTTCACCGTACGGTCACGGGCCACCAAGTGAACGCCGGATGCCAGTCGTTCCAGCTTACGGACGACCTTGAGCGGATCGCGGACGAGAGCAGCTGGTCTCTCCCGGCAGGGTGGACGCACATGCGCGCCGCACTGCTGCCCGTGACCGAAACGTGGCACTAACCCGCCACCGCACGACCCCCGCCCCTGGTTCCCGCCAGGGGCTTTCGGGGTGCCAGAGCCAATCGAGGGAGGAACCGTGGTGGAGCCGAGCAAACCCATGATCACGTTGACCGACTGCGCGCAGGGGCCGGGTCACGTGCGCCTGAACGTGGAGGGGCGCAGCGATCCGGTCATCGTCCGGTCGGACCCGCAGACCGTGGCCGACGCCATCGCCGACATCAACGAGGGGAACCGATGACCTTCGCGGACTTCGTCTTCGGCATCCTGGGCGGGATCTTCTTGATCCACTTCGGGCTGTTCATCATCGGTCTGTTCGTGGCCCCGTTCGCCCTGGTCGCGGAGCACCGACGCCGGCAGGGCCTCCAGTGAGCCCGTGGACGGTGCTCGGGTGGATGGCCGTAGCGATCCTGTCGGGGTACCTCTTCATTTACTGCGTGGTGTCCGTGGTCGCGCTGATTCAGTTCCTTCGCCGCCGGTGAGTGTCCGACCGGCCTGATACACAGAGAGGCCCCGTCGCCGGAGCGTTGCGACGGGGCCCTACCCATTCACCCAAGGAGAATCATGGCAGAGAAGTTCCCCGCAGAGTGCTGCGGGAAGATGGTGACCCGGACCAAGTCCGGCGCCGCGCGGGCGCACACGTGCCTGCCCACGGCCGAGAACGTGGCGCCGATGGAGCCGCAGCCCGTCACCCATGCGCAGTACGTGGATGCGTGCAAGGTGCTCGCGTCCCCCGCCGCTCCGAGCGACGTCCTCTCCGACGCGGAGCAGGTCTGCGAGGAGTGGGAGCGCGAGAACCCGAACCAGGTGCTGGGGCCGCTGACCAAGCAGGTGCTCGGCCAGATCGCGCGGGTTCCCCGCGAGGGGGACAGTTCCGGCGGGTCGATGGGCGGAGCAGAGCCCGCGGACGCCTTCACCGACCCGGCCGCGCCCACGCAGACCGTGCCGGCGGCAGTCGCGGACGCGCGGAAGATGGGACCGCTCTTCCCCGCTCGGTTCCCTGGCATGTGCGAGGACTGCACGGAGGAGTTCCAGGAGAACGACCCGATCCGCGCGGACGGGGAAGGCGGCTACATCTGCGAGTCCTGCGGCGATTACCGCAAGGACCGGGCCGCTCAAGGTTCCGAGCCCACCCCGGCGGCCCGGAACCTGGAACGGCAGCCGATGGCCGCTCCGGCGCCCGCACAGCCCGCCGTGGACGCGTTCCTCGACCCGGCGACGCCGACCGGACCGGCCACGGTGAGCGGCCAGCCGGACGCCACCCGAGACCAGTACGGCCGTTACGTCATGCGGGACCCGCGCACGGGCCAGTTCCAGCAGGGCCGTGGCGGCAAGCCGATGGGGTTCACCCGGACGACCACGTTCGCCAAGACGCTGGCCGACACGTTCCACCTCTCCCAATGGTCGCAGCGCATGGTGGTCAAGGGGCTCACGCTCCGGCCCGATCTGCTGGCCGAGGCCCACGGGCTCGATGAGGGCGCCGACAAGGCGAAGTTGGACCGGATCGCCAAGGCCGCGGCCGAGGCTGCCGGCTCCAAGACGGGCGCCTCGTACGGCACGCTGCTGCACAGCCTGACCGAGAAGTACGACGCGGGTCTCATGACGCCGGAGGAACTGGCCAAGGTACCGCCGCGCCTCATGTCGGAGCTCCGCGCGTACGCGACGACCATGCAGGCGGCGGGTCTCGCCTCCCGGCCCGAGTGGATCGAGCGATCCACCATGGTCACCGAGGCGTTCGGTGAGCCCGTGGCGGGCACGCTGGACCGGATCCTGTACGAGCCGTCGTCGGGTGAGTACCTGATCGGGGACGTCAAGTCGGGCAAGTCCATGGACTACGGGCAGGGAGAGATCGCGATCCAGCTGCTCACGTACGCGGTCGGCGTGAATGAGAACGGGCTCTACGACTGGAACACGAACACGTGGGTCAAGCTGCCGTTCCACGTCTCCGAAGCCCGGGGCATCGTCATGCACGTGCCCGTGACGCGGAAGGAGAATGAGCCGGCGTACTGCAACCTGCACACGGTGGACCTCACGTTCGCCAAGCGGGCTGCGGTGCTGTGCGCGGACGCGCGGAAGTGGAACAAGGCCAAGCCCTTCAGCCCGTACACCCCCGCGTCCCGGCTGGCGGCGCCCGACTGGGACGCCCACTTCTCCGGCGTGCGGTCCATGGCGATGGCCTCACAGGCGTACGAAGCGGCGCGCGCGGCGGACGTGCCCCCGATGGAGCTTCAGCGTCTCGTGCAGCTGGCACAGAGCGCGCTGCGGGCGGCCGGCGTCATGGGGTGAGTGTCATAGGTTGACACTCGTGGCCCCGGCCGCATAAGCTGTAACCAGAAAGACGGAGCGGGGAACATCCGGGAATGTGTTCCCCGCTCCCCCAAGGAATTCCGAAACTGCGCCGGGTAGCAATACCACACCCGGACAGCTAGGAATGGCGACGGCCGTAAAACGTGGCGCGTGTTGGCCGAGTGGCTTAAGGCATACAGCTAACGCTGTAGTGAAGGTGAACGGAGCACCCCCCAGTCGACGGGGTCCGGGAGCTGAAACCGTGGGTTCGAATCCCACACACGCACGCAAGCGGGTAGCTCCCGCAAGCTGGTGCCGGTCCTGATCAGATCGGTCGTGCGGATAGCTCAACAGTAGAGCGCGAAACTGGACCGCTGAGTAGGCCTTATGAGCAGCTCGGGGCAAGGGAGTAGTAGATGCGGGTGCAAATCCCGCTCCGTATACGGATCCATGGGAAGGCTTTGAAGAGCGGTACCGGGCACGCGGTCTCCGACCTCACACCCCACACTCCGACGCCGAATAGGAACCGGTTAGGCTCGCCTCAACTAGACCCCAGAAGAGGCCGTGCAGGGAAGCCCATCCCGAACCTGAGCAAACGGGCACAACCGTAAACCGAACCGAGAAAAGGACACAGAATCGTGAATGACCCGTTCGCCGATCCGACCCCGATCGCTTCCGACTTCGCGTCGGCCGACTCGTTCCGGGGCCGTCTCGTCCTGATCCAGCCGACGCGGCTTGAGCTGGACGTGCCGAACATGCAGAACCCGTCCCAGACGTCCGACCGGGTCACCGCCACGGTGACCGTGGTCGACGGCCAGGGACCGGTGCAGATCTTCGCTCAGCGTGTGCCGACCGGCAAGTTCCTGGAGGGCCCGAAGCACGACGGGGTCTGGTTCTCCCAAGATCGCATCGTCAAGGCCGTCCTGCCGGAGCGCTATCTCGTCCCCGGCCGCATGGTTCTCGCGCGTCTGGAGACGTACAAGCCGGGCAAGCCCGCCGGCCAGGGCAACCCGTGGGGCCTCATCCCGGCCACGGACGCCGACAAGCAGACCGCCCGGAACTTCCTGGCGAACCAGACCGTTGGCGGCGCCGCAGCACCCGCGCAGCAGACACCCCCGCCCGTCCAGGCCGCTGAGCAGTTCAACCCGCAGGCGGCCCCCTCCGCAGCGGCCCCGGTGCTCCCGCCGGGCAATCTGGGATGCGGTGATCCCGACTCCCACATCGGAGGCATGCTCCTAGCTTTGAGAGCAAGCTCCCAAGAAAGTTTTATGCTGAAGTAGTAAACACGGCATCCTACATAGTCAATAGGGCCATGGTAAGGCCAAAGAGTAAGAAAACCCTTTATGAGATGCTGAAAGGTAAGAAACCCAACTTGGCATACTTTAGAGCATTTGGTTCAAAATGCTATGTGCATAACAATGATAAACCAGATTTGGACAAATTTGAAGCAAAGAGTGATATTGGAGTATTCTTGAATTATGCTAAAACACCAAGGGCATATAGGGTTTTTAATGTAAAGAATCAAACTGTGGTGGAAACTTCACATGTGGTGTTTGTTGAAATGTCTAATGATTCAGATAAAGACATTATTGATAGGGAGAAGGAGGAGGATGATGGAAGATTTTTGGAGCACAAAGAAGAATCGGGGGAGAGCAGCTAGTCACAACCTGTAGAACAAGGGACAGGTCGGTCGACCGAAAGCCTTGCGCAATCAATTTTGCTAGGTGAGTCTCCTACCAACATCTGGACATTAAAAGATCATCTGGTCCAAAGCATTATAGGAAACCTGCATGACCCCCTGAGGACCAGACCATTTCATGAAGATGTTAATGATGATGATCTCATAGCATTAGTGCCTCAAGTGGAACCCAAACATATTGAAGAAGCCTTGCAGGATGAACATTAGGTCAAGGCCACGCATGAAGTGCTTAATCAATTTGAAAGAAACCAGGTGTGGAACCTAGTTCCTAGACCCACCGACCAGTCTGTCATAGGATTGAGATGGGTGTTTCAGAATAAGTTAAATGAAGATGGGCCTATAACTAGAAACAAAGCTAGTTTGATAGCCAAGGGGTACAATCAAGAAATTGGAGTTGATTGTGAAGAGTCATATGCCCCTGTAGCAAGACTAGAAGCCATCAAAATTTTGTTAGCATTCGCATGTTCTCTAGGCATAAAACTACATCAAATGGATGTCAAAAGTACTTTTCTGAATGGCTTGATAAAAGAGGAAGTGTTTGTAGAACAGCCCCCCGATTTTGAACATATTGATTTGCCTAACCATGCCTACAAATTGAACAAGGCACTGTATGGACTAAATCAGGCTCCACGGGCCTGGTATGACAGACTCAGTGCACATCTAACTGGCAGAGGCTACAACAGAGGTAAAATTGACCAAACACTCTTTACAAAGGTAATAAATGGTCACATCATCATTGTATAGGTATATGTAGATGATATAGTGTTTGGTTCAACAGATTCTAACATGTGCAAGCAATTTGCTGAACTTATAACAAAGGAGTTTGAAATAAGCCTCATGGGAGAACTCCAATTTTTCCTTGGACTGCAGGTCACACAGACGAAAGAAGGTTTCTTCATAAACCAGTCCAAGTACACATTGGAGATCCTGAAGAGATTTGGAATGAAGGATGCCAAACACATATCCACGCCCATGGGAACAAATGCATCTCTAGATGCAGATGATAATGGTAAACCTGTAGATCCTAAAACATATCGAGGTATGATCGGGTCTCTCTTGTATCTCATTGCTTCTTGGCCTGATATTTAGTTTAATGCATGCATTTGTGCACATTTTCAAGCCAATCCTAAGAAATCTCACTTGATTGTTGTAAAAAGAATATTAAGGTATATTGCTAGCACACATGACTTAGGACTGTGGCATCATGTATCATGTTCTTTTGATTTGATTTCATATACTGATGCTAACTATGCTGGGTGTAAACTTGATTAAAAAAACACTAGTGGCTATTGCCAATACTTGGGTGGGTGCCTAGTCTCTTGGGCTTCCAAGAAGCAACACTCGGTGGCTCTATCCATTGCTGAAGCAGAATATGTAGCAACAGATAGTTGTGGGACCCAAGTGTTGTGGATAAAGCACCGACTTTAGGACTACGGAGTAGATCTTGGATGCACACCAATATTGTGTGATAACACAAGTGTCATCAATTTAACTAAGAACCCCATCCAGCATTCCCGCATGAAACACATTGAAATAAGGCATCATTTCCTTCAGGATGAGGTAAGCAAAAAGAATTTTAAATTCCAATTCATTGAAACTGAGAAGCAAAGTGCAGATATCTTTACTAAACCTGTAAGCAATGACAAATTTTCAACTTTAAGGAGAGAATTGGGTCTGTGTAGACCTCCCACTTGATTACACTTGCATGGTTTTGCCCATCTATGTCCAAGGGGTCACTGGTTACTATTGTCAGGGGGAGTCCATCATGCATGACTGATTGGTTGCATTGTTCATAAGTTGTAGGTTGGTTCATTTCATTGCATGACCCAAAGGTATATGAAATGGTGGTGTGTGGAAGGACAGGCACAATCTATCTGAAAACACCCATTATGCGTGAGGAGATCCTCCGCCAGGTACCAAGGGTTCAACTGCATTGCATTTTAAAGTCCATGGCTTGAGGGGGAGTTGATAGAATTTTCTTGAGACAGGTTCATTTTCAGGTCTACTGCATTTAATGTATTGCATCTGTCAGTGTGCGTCATCATCTTAATTCAAAGTGTCCACATTTTATGTTCTGTGATGTAGCTCTGCGTCGACGCATTGATGAGTCTGCGTCAACGCCATAGTTCAAATTGTCCAAAATTTGCATTCTGTGAAACTGTTTTGCATCGACCTTCTATCAGCTCAAGTCGACTCTTCTGTGGAAGCTCTAGGATCTCATAGTTACTTCATATCTTGTGCATTGTATCCCTGAAGAATGTGTTCTCTCATTCTCTCCATTTCATGTTTGTTTCACTAAAAACATTCCCCAACATCCTTTGTCATTCAAACCCTTGCATGAGTTGAGGGGGAGTGTGTGTGCTATTCCTTGCTTGAATTGTCCACTCTCGTTTGCACAATTTCAAAGGGAGATTCATTTCTAAGACTGCTTATTATTGACTGATCTCTCTGAAAGAAATCTCCTACATTTTGGATCATGGGTGCTTAAATGATTTGAGACCTTAAAGTCAACAACTTTCTGAAGTTTGAAATCAAGGAGCTTGATAGAGGGACTTCTCAGGTTTACTCCTGTTAATGCATGTAGTGTACTATGTTCTTATGTCCCTCAGTCTACTTATGCACGTTCAATAACATGTTTGGTTGATAACCTTCACACTGAGTATTGTGATCAAACAATCGTATTACCTGAGATTTATCCAAAGCACTCTTTGCAGAGCAATGGGTGAGACTCACTAAGTAACCGAGCACACTTCACTTGAGACGTGAGGTGGTTCACGTCAAAAGGTAATGTCTTGACTAACTCTGATCTGGTCACTTAAAAAAAAAGGAGCAGATGGAGCTTCACAGAGCAATGGCTTTTGTCCGTTGAGAAATTGTACCCCTTCACCAATGAAGTGATAGCAGGTCAGGCATGAAGTGGCTAGCTAACTCTGGTCTAAATGAGGCCTGATGGTTACCTACACTAAGTAATTGGGGCACTTGCATCTAACAAATGTGACTCCTCATGTAAAAAGGTGTCAGTTGAGCTTGATTGTCAATTTAGCTATTCTTGTAAACGAGAGGTGCATACATGGATACACTATCATTATACCAGCTTGTTTGGAATCAATACTCATGGTAGGTGATACTAAAAGGTCACTGGATCTCAATGAGCCAGACTACATCAGGGATATCAATGACCTTGGTTTACTCTTGTGCATCAGCTTCAGTAATCTTGAGTGAGCCCTCTCTGGTTAGCTGCTTGAGTTCTACCACTTCTAAATGTTCATGATTTTAGTCTCTCAATTCATACTCCATTAACATGCAATACTCTTATGCTGGGAGGTATGCAAATTTGGGGATAGTTCAGTCATCTACTCAGACTTATCTTAGAATTGACTCTCTCTTCTGAAATTTTCTCCACATCTCCTCTATAATGCTCATTCTGAAAGCACCCCTACTATTTTACTTATGTCAAAGGGGGAGAAGTTGTTGATGAGTCATCATATATATGAGTATGCATGTCTTCACAGCATAATCTGATGGGTCCTTCATGTAATTAAATTCTTGCTTCATGATAGGTATGTTGTGCTACATGCCAAAATTAATTTGCTGTCAAAACTGTGAGCACAATTACTCATAGTTGTCATCATCAAAAAGGGAGAGAATGTTGGATAATGATGTTTTGATGATGTCTCATTATAAGTCATTGGCTAATTAATTTAGAAACTCATGAAACATCCTTTGATTGGCTAGGTATGAAGGAGTTTAACCAAGCCTAAAGACTGCATCGACCCCACCAAAGGATGCGTCAACGCACTTTCATGCCTTGATTGGAGGCATTGGGTTTAAACAAATGGGGGAAGAGGCCTCTCCACGAGCTTGAATTCAAAAGTCAATAATTGCAGCTTCAGGGGGTTCGATCGACCGGAAGCACCTGGTCGGTTGACCGAAATTTTATAGGGTGAAGACCCTTGCTTGCTGGAAAGATCAGTCAACCGATGAATGGGCATCGGTCAACCAAAGACACCGATCGACTGATACATGGGGTTCAGTCGACCGAAATCTTGCAGGGTTGGGCATTCTCAATTCTATCAATCTTGGTCTACCGACCATAGTCCATTGGTTGACCGAACTGTCCCAGACCTACAAAAATGAAGTGTTAGCCCAGTGAAACTTATCCATATGACAATGGCTTTATGTCCTTACTTATTTCATGTATTTTGAAACTTATTTTGATTTAATTTATTCAGTTGGAAATATTGAACAATTTTAAGAATTTGAGCTTTACACAATATATTTTAAATCAAAACTTAAGCCCTCTTAATCTGCATTTTGGTTACATTGACATGGTCATGAGATAGAAACTCAATTCGGGGTTTTGTTATTATCAAAATCATTTAGAGAAACCCAACAATCTCCCCTTTTTGATGATGACAAATCTCGAATAGAAAAATACATAAGCGCATCGAACAAGGAATCAAATCCAACTCATGTAATCCATCCAAATCCATTTCAATCATTCATATGCACCCAATTGTTTGAAGTGAAACAAGATCAATATAAGTGCCAATACAAAGTGCATTCCATCATTTCATTTCATTTTATTGGCTCAGTACAAGGAAGAAAGACGGACATGATTTAACACTCATGCAACTACTACAACATGGCAAACACTCATGCAGTCATACATCATGCATAATATATATAGACCTAACTAGCTACATCTCCCCCTTTGGCATCATCAAAAGGGCTACTGGAATACAAAAGAGGCGAACAAAAGTGATACGAAGATGCACAAGGACAGCTACGGAGTAGGGTGATCCGGAGTCCCCTCGTCATCATCATCATCAGAAGTAGCCTCCTCATCGTCGGAGCCAGCATCATCAGGAGCGGGAGCAAGAGGTGGAGGTGGAGGTGGGGTAGACGGCGCTTAAGGGAGTGTAGAAGACGATCTTGATGCACCAGTTGAGAATTGATACTGAGAAGGGCACAGTTGTTGAGCCGGAAGGCTTCATGTGTGTCCTCATAATGGGAGGTGAGAGAAGCCATGTGGATAGAGAGAGAGTCCAAGGCATGAGAGAAAGAATCTATCCTACCTGTCATTGTGTCCATGAATGTATCTAGTCGCCCAAAGGAGGAGTCAATGTGAGTTTCCATGCCAAAGAGATGCCTATCAAGAGCCTCATAATCCCCCCAAGTGGGCTGTCCAGCACCCTGAGCAGAGGACTCCCCGTGGTGAAATTGTGGTGGTGGAGGCACCTCGGTATCCATATGATGAGGTGAAAGTGGAGGAGGCTGCTTCTCGGCCTGAACTGGAGGGGGTGCATCCCTTTGATCCTGCGACTGTTGTGGTTCTTCTTCATCCTCTAATTGGTCCGCATAAGTTGGCACATCCCTACGAAGCTCACCATCGGGACCCCAATAATAGCCCATATCTAAGAAAATATTGTGGGCATTATAGATATCATCTTGTCTAACTTGATTGAACATTTTAGCATCCAAATTGACCCCAGCATAGATGAATATTGCTGTGAGTTGTGAAGCATAAGGGAGAGATCACAGCAGTTGGGTTCGACATGTGGCCTCGGAATGAGGCTAGTGTTTCACCTGCTCCTGCTGTACCGGTTCCTGCCCAGGCTGCACCTGTTCCTATTCCGCCTTCGGAGTTACCCGGTAGTCGTGGGCGGGCACTGAAAGAATTCATGCTGTTCTATCCATTGACTTTTGAGGGTGAATCGCATCCCGAGGCAACGAGGGATTGGTTGGATGCTACAGAGCACGTCTTCCAATGCATAGAGTGCACCAACGATGAACGGGTTATGTTGGCCTCTTATTAGCTTCAAGGTACTGCACGTAGGTGGTGGACTTTGGAATGGGAAGTTACTTTCCATTCCCGTCCGCTGCGACAGATCACTTGGGCTGAGTTCGTTACTGCATTTGAACGTGTCTACACTCCAGCCTGCTTGAAGTTAGCCAAGATGTATCAATTTCTGGAGCTGACACAGCGCGAGATGTCAGTGCTACAATATCGTGATAAATTCATTGAGTTGGGCTAGTATGCACCTCATATTTTTGTCGATGAGACTGTGAGGACTCAGTAATTTTTACACAGACTAAAAGCGGAGCTGAGCCTGTCGTTGTTCGCTACTCGTGTCGCTGAGTTGGATTCTGCATATCAAGCCATCATCGCACTAGAGTTGGAGTTGGCGAGGACTCGAGGATTCTCTTAGACTGGGATGGTTCCGTCGGCCGTGCAGCATTAGTCGCCCCACCAGCCATCTATTTCAGGAGTTTCTCTCGCTTCCTCTCCTGCCGATAGTGCTTCTTTCCAGCAATCTCAGGGCAGAGATTTCCGTCATAAGAAAAAGAAGAGGAGGTTTGATCAGTCGGTGTTTTCTGATCCGAGTCAGCAGTCCAGTTCTTTTGTTTGGTCACGCCCAGATTTTGTTACTTTTCAGCCAAGAGTATGTTCCAGGTGTGGTGGTAGTCATTCGGGTGTGCCATGCTCCTTACCGGTTGTGTGTTACCGTTGTGATCAGCCGGGACACATTTCCCGTAACTGTCCGTTGAGACAGCAGATGGTGCAGTTCTTATAGACTTCGCAATCGCAGCAGCCATAGTTCCATTTTCTGCCACCGCCTCAATCTCAACCGTTTCAATTGCCAGTTCCTGCACCTTCTCAGCAGTCGTCTACCGCTACTCGTCGACCGAGAGCCAGAGTTACACATATCACTCGTGCGGAGGCATTGGCATCTAATCTGATTGAAGGTACGATTTTGATTTATGATCGCACAGCGCATGTTCTTTTTGATTCAGGTGCGACGCATTCATTTATCTCTGAAGATTTCATTGCCCGTATCGAGAGATCGGTGAATGAAATTTCCTGTAACATGATCGTGGAGTTGCCATCTGGTGATTTCATGTCGACCCCTATGTGCTTGGAAAATTCTCCGATTGTGGTCAGGGGTGGGAAGCTGCCAGTGAGGCTTTATGCATTATAGCTAGCCGACTATGATGCGATTCATGGTATGGATTGGCTGGAACTTTATGGTGCCGTGGTGGACTGTCGTCTCAAGTGAATCTATTTCATGCCACACAGAAAGTCAGCCTTCTATTTTCAAGGTATCGATTTTCGTTCGGTCCTGTTCTCTTTTTCGGTCAGTAGGTTGTGGTGTGTGTCAGTTGCCTCCTTGTCCTTTGTCTAATTTCGAGGATGAAATTCCTTTTAGGGGGGAGACACTGTAGCGCCCGTAGTTTAGTGGATCCTTAATGGTGTGGATCTAGGATTCGTCCGATGAATTTTGGCTATTTTTAAGAATTTTTTAGATATTTTTAGGTGATTATTTGCAGATAAAATCCTCCGATGATGTGAAGCCAAGGGAGGCTACTGGAGCCACATCAAAAGTAACTTCACTATCTATGGATGCCCATAAGCTAGTGTCTGGCTCAGAAGAGGAAGATGGAATGGTCGTTGAAGTTGATGAACCAAGCACTTCAGTAGCTTGTTCTTGAACTGTTGCCCCTGCTACTGCCAGACTCTCAGAATATGCTTCTCTTATAAGTGCTGGAGATGACAAAGGCTCTGATTCTACTACTTGCACAGATGCAGTTGTAAATTCAGATGCAATGGTTAGTACGGCCGCTGGGATGAGGGCAGAACCTCTAGATGGATCTACTTCAGCTCTCAACTCTAAAGCCCGCACTAGAGCAGAGCTCTCCCCCAACTAGCTCAGGTCTAATGATGGCACCTCAACAGCGGGTTATACCCTCACTAGCATAGGACGAAGTATGGCAACCACCTCTGGAGAAGCTACGGTTGTAGGCGGTGACATATCCGAAGCCTCTGATGAGATAATAACACTTGAAGCTGATGTCAAAGGATGTCCAAAGGTGTCGGGCTCCTAGAACAAAATTCCGATAAGCACAGAGATGACAAAATGAATGAAGGGCCATGCAGCCCGGCAAAACAGAGGTAGAACCTACCATGATTACTAAAACCATCTCCTCAAGTGCCTGTATAGAGGACGCTAATTCCACAGATGAAGCAACAAAAGGATGGGCTATCTCTTCTTCCATACCAATTTCGGCAAACTCTTCTTGTGATATCCCCTCGAATGACTATGCCAGCAATTTCAGAGGGCTAAATATTAGAGGACCACTCAGTAGTGAAAGAGGTGTTACTACCTCTCTACTGACTGATTCATATGATTCATCCTCACCCTCAGAAGAGGCATAGTCAACTTCTTCATCGGAAGGGGAAGAAGAGCTGCTGGAAGAGATATCTACAGTAGGTTCGGGCTGGCCCACTGCTTCTGCTGCTTTCTGAACTGCTGAGCAGGTAACTATATGCCACAATGGGATAGCACCCCTTTTCAACATAGTTTTGTGCCCTTCCCGTGGCAAAAGTGGCATCCACAGCCGATGTCCTAACCTCAGTGCCTACTGCTTCGGCCACTATAGCACAAAGATAAGCAGAAAGTAAGATCAAAAGGTCATCAAGAGAAGAAGGAAGATCAAGAAGATCAAAGTCACTTAGCTCACCCTCAGCCTCACCAACCGGTGAGGGCGAAGGCAGCCCGACATCCTCTTGAGAGGTGGAGGGGTCCTCTCCTATGGCTTCAGTTGTCTTAGTTATCTCCACCATGGTCGCGGCGGAAGCTTCTCTTTCTACATCCTCCGCTGCCTTGGCAATCTCCTCAGTGTTCGCAGCATGGGCCATCGTTTCTTAAGCTACTACTAAATGAAGAAAATGCAAAATTAAGAATGGAGGCACCATGAAGAGAATAATTTTGCAATTCACATAGAAGGGCAATATCACCTCCGGTTGCCTGCTGGGTAGCCTCCTGCTGAGCAGCAAACTCTTCATATGATGGCACGAGCCGCAAGGGAATCTCAATAATAGTAGCCGCAGTTGATGACTGCTTTAATGAGGCTTTTCGGGCCTTCTTTGCCCGTCCCATGGTGACTTTCATTGAAGAAGCCACCCTCTTTCAGCCAGGAGGAAATGGAGCCACAGTTGGCGCTAGTGCTGGACTGTCAAAATATTCAGGTTTCTGAGCCTGAGAAATAATTTTCCTATAAAGCCCCTGTTGTTTTATGTCTGGCCTATCTCATATGTCCTATTTTGAACTATGTCCTATCTGGTAAAAATACGTCCAACCTTGTGAATAAAATATGGAACTAATTAAAGATTTAAACCTCTTGTAGGATTATTGCTGCTAAACGTGCACAGTGGTGTGACATGCAGCGCATGGTACAAGGCCTTACCCAGACGCTACAACACGTGGCGCAAGGCGGAGCAAACCGTGGAGCATGAGATCTCCATAGAAGTTTTCGGAACATGAACCCGCCTAAGTTCACGGGCTCTTCTAACCCAGAAGATGCAAAAAATTGGCTGAAGGAGATCGAAAGAATATTCTGTGTCATGCAGTGAATGGATGATGAGAAGGTCTTACTAGTCACGTTCCAATTGGAACGAGATGCGAGATGCTGGTGGGAATCTGTTGAAGCCACCCTAATGGAAGATAATGTGACATGGGCTGACTTTGTTGGTCATTTTAACAATAAGTATTTCTCCGACCGCATCCAAGAGAAGAAGGCCGTGGAGTTTGCCGCCCTGAAGCAAAGGACTTTGACTGCGGCAGATTATGAGGCCCAAATTTTGAGGCTATCAAGGTACACACCTCACCTGGTGTGTATAGAGAAGATGAAAGTGAGGCGTTTCTTGAAAGGGCTTCGGCCCCATTTCATCACCCAACTGGCGCCGATGGATATCCAAGTGTATCCAGAAATAGTCTGACGTGCTCAACTACTTGAAGACGCCATGGAATTGTCTGACAAGATCCGTGGTAAGGATAAGAAGGAGACTGTCACAACCTCCAATAACTTCAAGCCTTCCTTCAACATGAAGAGACCCAGTAATGGAGGAGAGTCCTCCAAAGAGAAAAAGCCCAAGGGCAACAACAAGACTTTCTCCATCACCACACCATCCAAGGAAAATTACAGTTACTGTGACAAGCATGGCCATAAGGCCGATCAGTGCTGGAGAAAGTTGGGAGGGTGCCTCTGATGCGGGAGTCGGGAACATAGAATTCCTGATTGCCCTCTACTGAATGAGTAGACCGAGCTGACAACTAAGGAAGAAAAGCGCCCAGCTAAGAAACAAGGACGTCTCCAAGCTCTGCAGGAGATAGAACCAACTGAAGGCGGACTGGTAGAAGGTATTGTAACTATCTGTACCAAGTCTGCTCAAGTTCTATTCGATACTGGCCCAACCCATTCTTTTGTTTGAAAGATATTTGCTACTTCATTCTCTATGGAACCTGAATAGATGGACTTAGTAATTTCCACTCCTTTAGGAACTGAGTCCGATATCACACACAATTACCCAAATTGTAAGGTCATGGTTAAAGGCCACAATCTACCTACCAACCTGGTGTGCCTAGATATGAAGGAATACGATGTCATTCTAGGTGCCGATTGGCTATCCACCTATCAGGCAACTGTAGCCTGCCAGAATGGAAAAATAACCTTTGTAGATTACCCAGAGCTAACTTACATTAGTCCTCAGAAGAGATCACCAGTTATCTCGGCTCTCCGAGCCAGTAAACTTATCAATAAAGGATGTGTGGTATTCCTAGCATTTGTAACTGCCATGGAAGCTAAGGTGGCCAGATTAGAAGACATCCAAGTAGCTTGAGAATTTTTTGATATTTTTCTAGAAGACTTACTCGATTTACCATGGGAGAGAGAGGTCTCATTTACAATAGACCTTGTTCCCGGTGCTGGACCTATCTCCAAAGCACCCTACAGAATGTCCCCCGCAGAACTGAAGGAATTGAAGGAGCAGCTAATGGAGTTATTGAAGAAAGGTTTAGGGCGGGAGGGGATGGGAGATGTCATGACCTAAGATCCGGATACTGGGATGCACTCGATACCATTTGAATCCTGGTCTACCACCCACGAGCCGGAGGGCTCAGAAGGACTAATAGGAGTCTTCTGGTTATGCATTGAAATTCTAAACAATAGTAGGAAATATAAATTAATAGAATTAATCTACAATTTTGACAGAAATAAAATTACATTTTATAACAATTAAATAACTATAGAGTCTAGTTGACAACTACAGTCAGGGAAAAGAAATGTACACTGCCCTGGGGCACACCCCGGCAACCTAGTGAGCTGGAAAATAACCCACCTCCGATAGGGATGCTCCACTCCGAGAAGAATGCCGCACCTAAAAAACAGGGGGTGAGTCTCATCTCATAGGCTCAGTAGCGGTCCCGCGGAACCCCACAACAATGAAAGCAGTAACTGAAGTGCAACCACACAAATAACAACAGTAAAGGAAAGTAGTAAGAACAACAACAATGGGAGCAACAGAGCAAGAATGTTGACACAACATGACCATGGTGACTAGCGATAGAAGACCGTCAACCAGGGGAAACACACACACAGAGACCCTCTACGCAACCTCGACCCCATGGTCAGATAGTCTGTCCTAAATGATGAAACCATGGACAAGGCCACACAGACACACACACAAAACTGACACCCTAGGGGGAATCTCTCTACCCCGAACTAGAACTAGTAGAAGACCCACACCCACGCACACAGGGCAACACCAATCCCTCAGCCGAAAGGGCCACGATAGTCCAGTCGGTACCTCCACCTTCGTAGCATAGGGAAACAATCATGCCAACATAGAACGGAACGGACCGAACCGCCAACACAATGACCAACTCCGAGGAGAAATCTACTTTGAAACCTCTCAGGTGACAAGAGTACTAACCCCACTGACAATGAGACTGGATGCGTCCTCCGATGACTTATACTACAGCCTCACATGTCTCCCTACGCACCCCAAGTGGAAATTGAGACACCAACACAGTACCACAAGGCAAGGACTATGCTTGTTAGCACGCGCCCACTGTCCCCGACCATGTGTGCACACACAAACTATCTGCTCTAAGTCAGTCCTCTAGCCAGTTTTCCCCCTAGCCAGAATCAGGCTGTAAAGGAAAGGGGCCCTTAGGTAACCATCCTAAAATCCACTACACAGGACAAGCCTACACCACTCCCAGCTGGGTCGGCATACGAGCATGCCCAGGTCAGCTACGTCAAGTGGGTAGAGTCACCAAGAACTTGCCACAACTACGGAAACCACCAGAGTACCATCGGTCTACACCAAGCCACCATGAGGCGGCTCACTAGCCCGAGAACCACGGACCACTAAAGATCAACCAACCATGACTTCCAGTCCACCGAAGACCAACCAAAGAGTAGGATGGAAGCACAAGGACCATGGCCCACAACTCCTACCCAAGATACCTAGCCACAATCATAGGCCTAACGTGGGAACACCCTCTGTAGTCACGAGACTCTCGCGAGGACAGTCAGCACGAGCAGTCTGACACAAGGACTGTGAACACTCCATAGCAGACAGGGATGGCCTACACTACTAATCCAGAACCAATAGAGCACACAGAAACATGCGGGCACACCTTTCGCAAGGCCACCCCTCCTACGAACACCCTGGAACACCAAAATTCGGCGCACGACACCCCCAGGCTGAAGGGGAACTAGGAAGCCAGGGTGCTGGCCACCCAGAGGACTGGGCGGCCAGACCCGTGGCCACCCGGTTCCAAGTGGTATCAGGTGTATTCGATAGTCCTATCGGGTATATCTGGTATCCGGGATCCGGGTCGTCACAGGTAAGGTTGACGGCCAACTGCGAGGAGCTCGAGGGACACCCGGGGGCATCAGAGGTAGAGGTTGCTGGGGTCTGGGAGCAGTTGGAGCAGGTGGGGTAGCCCTCGCTGGGATGGTGTGGGACCGTGACTTCTTCCTGGTTCGGGCTAAGATGGCCGAAGCCCATGCTTCCAAACTAAGGGTGCAGGTCCAGGCCATTGAGCTTCGGGCCCAGGAGGTCGAGGCACAACTTGCTGAACTGCACTCGTCGATGTCGACCGCCTATGAGGAGATGGTGGAGAACTTTCGCTTGTCCCCGGCTTACCGGGCTGAGCTGAACTCGACAGCCTTGGAGGTCTTCGGGCCCGCTCACGATTGCAGCTTCTAGGAAGGCTACAAGGCTGCCCTCCAGGCAGTGACCGACGGCCCAGGGGCCTCGGTGCCTTCTCTTCCTCATCCGTTGATGCCTTATGGGGGTGAGGCCAATGGAAGCAAGGCGGAGCTTGGTGACGATGAGGGTGGGGCCAAGGAGCAGGCGCCAAAGCCATGCACTCGCGGGAGAGCAGTCAAGGATGCCCCGTTGGCGGAGAGTCATCTAGTTGACTTGATGGATGACCCGTCAATTGTGGAAGCTGCTACCGCACGTGAGCCCGAGGGCACTGGGTCACGTGGTAATGTTGCCAGGGCAATTGCCTAAGGGGATATCTGTGACTTTGCTTTTTTTTTGTCATGTAATTTTTTATTTCTTGTTCTGCTAAGGTGGTTGCCTCTTTTTGTAACCTTTGCGTCTTTTGAATGGAAGACTTTCTTCTTTTTCGCAAAATCTAAAATCTCTAGGATCTGCCACGTATCTTGCTTCCTCTACTTGCACTGAGATTTCCTGCAGATACGGAGCGACTCCTCGGGGGTTACCCTAAGAGGGCACTTCCTTTAGGACCCACAGCTTTGATTTCAAAGGATGCGAAGAGGCGGCAAGATCCTCCTCCCTTTAGGGAACTTCATCCCTCCACTATAAATAGCGTACCCCGTTGAACCATCAGGGTATCTCCAGTTCGCTCGGCCACAAAGAGGGAGTTCTTACGAGATGTCGTCGAAGTAGTCTAGTACATCGGTTGACAATGGGGCTTTGCAGATCTCACACCAGCGCTTACGTCTTCGTAGGGAACTGTTGCCAGCACCTTGGCCAGCTTGGCCGACACCAGGGGAGAACGGTGGTGGCACCTCCGAGCAATACAAGCTAGGGTACTTAGAAGGCTGGCGGGAGGCCTTGGAGAAGGTCAACTGCCTGTACTCTGGCAGGGGGATACTGCTCCTTGAACCAGGCAAGTTCCGTCCCTAAAGGGACAAGGCATCTCTTTGCAATCTTCCCCTCTGCTTATGAACAAAGCTTCTCCTCTTTCATCTTTTCTTTGTTCTTGTGGCATGTGGCCATTTTCTCACCGTCTTCCTCGGTTTGCAGGCGTATGACAAGGCACTCTCCATTACTTGAGGGAGCGTCTCTTTTCTATAGATAGTAGTGATAGTGGGCGTGGAAGCCAGTCTCGTGTGCCAGTTTGCAGGCATGGCTGATAAGTTGGCTGGTGTAATGTGTTGGCCTTGTAGTCCACCCGTACCCCGGTGCTAGATTTCTCTGGGGTTGTGGCTTCAAGCGTGGAGGATCCAGCTCTTTTTCCTTGTGTATGCCTCTTCGCGGGCAACTTCTCCAGCAGGTACTCCCACGTCAGTTGCCCAGTTCCCCTTGGATAGTCGGGCCAAACATGGGTCCACAATTATTGGTGACGGCCAGTTATGGTGGGACTTCTTTCATCGCCAAGATGGCACAGCCTTCAGAATCCCGACCATCTCTAATCGTGTTCCCCGCGTCACACCAGAGAATATCAAATGGTGGAACACCCGTACCAGATTTTACAGGGGTGGCCGAAGCGCCTTTTGGGATGTCGCTGAGCGTTCCTTTCTGAAGCAGCAACCAGGGCCAGTTTTTGACATTGACGAGGCCCACCTGAAAAAGATCTATTCTCAGTACCCAAAAGAAGCGGAAACTTATTTGGCCAAGCGTCGGGCTCTGAAAGAAGAAGGCTTTGAGCTGCCCACTCCTATTTTTGTAGCCCTTAATGAAGAAGCTTTCATGAAGGACTTGAGATAATTATGCCACGTGGGGAGTGCTCGCTTGGAGACGCAGCAATATCCATTCCCCCCTGAAGAGCCGCTCCCAACAGCAGTCCCTTGGAAGGGTCCAACAGACAGGTTTCACCCCTACAAGACATTCATGCGTAGGGTAGATCACACATAGACGTATTATCAGCACACGTCCTGGCTGTTTATTTTGCTGAACATTCATGGACTGTCTGTAGAAAGCCCAATAGCTGGGATTTTGAGCAAACCCCTGTTCCTTTCCTTTTATTATGTGGATGGCTGGGGCATGGACCATCTCAGCCTGTTTCATTGTCTGGACTTCCACGGCCACGCGGACTTAGCTGCATTGGTAGAGAAATGTCAGACTGTCGGTGACGTCTGCTGGCTTGTCAAGGAGGCTGCCTCCCGCTCAGAGAAGGTGGCCTATTTGTATTGGCCGCTGTCCACTTTCTATGATGGCCCCGCCAGTATGACTTCTTCTTTTGACTGTAGAGCTTTCATTTTGTCGTTAAATTCTACATTTATCGACTGTCGTTGTTCTTCTTGTGTCTTCAACAGACAGACCGGACATAAAAAGGCAGGGGCTATATAGGAGGATAATTGCCCAGGCTGAGAAGCCTGACTATTTCACAATTCCTGTAGCAGCACCGACAACCACTCCCTTGCCTCCAGGTAAGAAGAGGAAGACTTTTGCGGTCAAAGCCACAGTTGTGAAGGCCACAAGGGCCAAGAAGGCTCGTGCTTAGCAAACTATACAAGTAGTGACGGAGGTTGGGACCCCTCTTCCTGATATTCCTTCATTTGAAGAGTTCACATCTCTGCAGGAGGCCGCCCAGGCACCTACTGAAGGTAAAATCAATGACTTGCAGATGCACCTTCCATTATTTCTTTACTGGCTCTTAAGGAGACCTCTAGAACTGACAAGAGCAAATAGTGGCACCCTCCAAGGGAGAGACCAGGTTGCCCTCTCCTACACCAGCTGACGAGGCAGAGGGTAAGTATGCTTTTTCATCTTTCCCTTTGCCTTTTGGTCGTTGTTTTATCATTCTTCTTAAGGACCTTTTCTGTGATGACAGCTGGAGAGAGGACTGGGGCTATAACAGCAGCGGGGGACGTACCTCGGCCACAGGAAGGTCACAAGACCCAAATGAAATGGAGCGTTGCCCCGACGAGGCGCGTGGTCACCCGGTCCGCGTCCCGACATGCTTTGGAAGTGACAGCTCAATCTGTGGATATGGTGGAGATATCTTCTAGCAGCTCTACGACCGTCTCCGATGTAGAGGAAGAAGATATATATTTCAGTGGCAGTGAGGAGGATATTTCTAAATCGAAAGCATTGGCCCTACTTTGGGGGCCGAGGCCTTGGCTGAGGCACTGGGTGGAGAGCCTGGACAAGCAGGAAAGCTAGCACCCACGGTGACTGACAGTTGTCCGGGTAAGTGTCTGATTACTTTGGAGGGAGTCTTCCTGTTGTAATCACATTTGTTGACTGGTCGGAGTTGTTGACTTGGTCTAAGTTGCTTGTCTGGCAGGTGAGGATGCGGCGGCCACCCTGGAGATGATCCAAGAGCTGGTGGATGTCGGCCCGTCAATGGTCCTATCATCCTTCGGGGATGGGCCGGGACCGGAGACTTTCGCGCCCTCACCCACCGTCGGGGACACACTGGGTAGGCTACCGGGGCTATTGGAGAAGTTTCCTCTCCCACCTTTGCCGACCTTGGTGTCAGCTTGCATGGTGGGGCTGGTAGAGTCGTCCAGCATGGGACCCTCAGGTACGTAGCTGAGTACTTAGTTACTTCATGGTGGATTACTCTACTTTACCCACTCATGCTAAGCTTTCATTGAGGGCTAGTTGCAGGGACCTCTTCTTCCCTAGAGGAGGGAGAGCTTCCCCAGGACACGGCCCGGGTAGCCGGGGACGAGCTTGTTGTCGCTGCGTCTACTGGGTGCGACGAGAAGTTCATCAATATTGAGGAGGTGTCCGAGGGGGACGCCCCAGTTGGTGAGCTTCTTCCCTAACACCTTTGGCTAGGGAGTTCTCTTTGTGTAAGACTGGACTTGGTAGTAGCCTGACTCGGCTTATTGATGTGCAGGTGCCTCTGATTTGCCTGTAATTAAGGGTTCATCAGGGGCTTTATCTGGTTCTTCAGGCAGTGACAGCACGACCATGGAGACTAACGAGAGCTCAAGCTCGAGCTCTTCCTCCTTCAAGGCTTCTTTCACCGGAGATGTTGAGATGAAGGTTGCATTGGAAGGTACATGTAGCTCCTTCGCTCCCCTTCACTAGCTTTGACTCTGGGTTTGTAGTAGAGTTGACATTTTGTGCTGTGTCCAGGGCTGGAGTCCGAGGGGGAGCATGTGCCGACTCCCATCGAGGCAGATCTGGGAGAGACCTCTACCTCTCTGATGATTACTAGGGACACCCGGATGTTAGAGGAGCCTCTGCACTCTCCGACTCCAATAGGAGACATTGTTGAGGTGGAGGAGAGACTACCCTCACCGACCCTGAGCGGGGGTGTTACAGGCACAGCGGGGGCCATAGAAGGTGAGAGCCAAGACATTTCTCAGGTTTTTCACCTTATCTTGCCATAGGGAAGTCCTGAGCATTGCTGACCCTCTTTGTGTTTGGTGGTGTTGCACAGGTCCTTCTGGCGTGCTGGCTAAGGTGGGCCACTCCTCCCTGGAGCTGGGGATCAAGTGGCCTACATTTGTTTCACCACCGAAGCTGCTGCCGGATGCCAGCATGGGTGCAGCCTTGCTCCAGCGAGCCCGAGGCTATGTAGGAGGTGATCCCCTGCCTTCCCCGGAGGAGCTCCGTCAATGGTTGAGGTAGTGCACCCATGGCTATGAAGGCCTTGGGTTCTCGAGCGAGCTCTGGATGTCCGGCCTGGCTGGCCTTTGGGCAGAGTACCGGCGGCTTCTAGAGGTGCAGGAGTAGAGGGCTTGACGGCTAGCGACTGTCCAAGAGCTGGAGGAGCAGTAGGCTCGGCTTGCACTGGCGGCCGTCGAGCAGGAGAGGTGTGCTGACGCAGCCGTGCTGCTTGCTCGGGATCGCGCCGCATGGCTGAGGGAGGTAGAGAGCAGAGCCGAGGCCCTGGAGAAGGCCCTAAACCCAGAGGTTGCAATATAGAGTCAATTTATCTTTGTCTCCGAAATTAACTGCAAAATAGGAGAACAAAAGATGCAATTTTCACGAATGTCCAGTATGTTTTAGCTGAGCAAAGCTCGTACCTGGATAAATCACTTTCCAACTTACTCGTCCTTCCAAGAAAGCCTTCCACAACTTTTGAGAAAAACTGATCTCCAACCATTTCAGATGTTTTTAGCCTCTCAGATGTCCTGGATATATCAAAATAGAAGTTGAATTATAGAAAAAAAATATTGGAAGATCAACAACAGGTGACTTTGCACCTAGAAATACATCTGTAAATGAAAAACAAACACAAGATGAGATTATCTAGTCATTAGCATGAAATTCAATGCATATCCTTGAAACATAAAAGTCAGGGTTGAAGACTTACAAAGTTCTGTTGTCTGAAGGACTAATAGGACCACTTCTTAGGCAAGAAACTCCACTGCATGCATCTCCCAAAGCCAGCTTTGCAACAAGATATGTCACACTGTCAAATTGTGAAGTAGCATCTGCAGAAAGGACCTTTGTTGGTACAGC
Source organism: Amorphophallus titanum (assembly GCA_024336825.1). NCBI lineage: Eukaryota > Viridiplantae > Streptophyta > Magnoliopsida > Alismatales > Araceae > Amorphophallus > Amorphophallus titanum. The sequence continues at coordinate 6,441,140 of JANBPO010002596.1, forward strand.
AGGAAGTAGCTGCTGCATTAACTGAGTTGTCAACAAAAGCCTTCTTTGTGCTCGAGGCACTGACAGTCTATCCTCACTTGTTTCAGCTTCATCTTCAACCTAAAGATACAATCATCCTCTTAATCCTATACAGCACCTTGCAAAGAGGCTACTAGGAAGGGAATGAAAAATAGCATGATTCGAAATTAACCACAAACAGACCTTCTCTACCAATCTATTTGCAGCACGTGCCCAATTGAGTTCTGCCATGCTGTTAACAACAAAAACTTTAGAAGTCAAAATAAAATTTGAAAAACCAACGATGACCCTACATTTAGTTAACAATGTCTAACGAGTGCTTCAATCAATAGCTAAAATAAACCGAAGGCATCAGCATACAGTGCAACTTTCTTCTATCTTAATAAAGATCACCTGACACTTCGCAACATCTCAGATCCTTGCATGATCTCCTTGCGCCATGGTAAAAGCTCAGAGGTTGCAGTTTTACGCTTCTTTGGTCTTTGGATCAAATTATGGTCAACAGCCTCTGGCGGAGCATAATGGAGGGACGCAGGCTCATTGGCAGCAGCAGTAGCTGAACTGCTTTGCCAGATAGGTTCAACCTGAACAGGATCATTTCTTTTCTCTGCAGTAGGCACATCTCTGCTTTCAGAAACCTTTGAGAAGTACTGCTGGGCAATGGATTTTGCAGTCTTCTGTGGCCCACCTAATCCACTGTACATGGATAAAGTCTGTTCATTGGTGAAGTTTCCATATTGTCCAAACCATGATGGTGCCATCTGTGGATCAATTCGCAAAGGAGTTCCTCCTATTGCAGATGCTGTAGAAGTAATGCCAATTGGATGAGGATGATTTTGCACATCATTATGCCTGGGACCAGTCAAAACCTGAGAATGTACCTCTTTTCCAGCAAGTTGGGAACTTTTGACAATGTTCTGGTCCACATTTGCTTCTGATGAAAAGCAAAGCATTTTGGCATCTGATGGGAATGAACTTTGATTGCCAGTTACATTCAATTCCTTGTCTGCGGGGACTCTAATTACTGTATTGTATCCATAAATATATGTTTGGGGTGTTTTCCCACTTATCTGTTGAGCACCAACGCCAGAATCTGCCCCTTTGGTTCTCTTACCAAGTCGTTTACTTGGATCTGTCTCTATAGCCTTCATTGCCTGCACTTGTTGCAGAAGAGAGTAATTTGGATGTTGAACATCAAATGATTTCGAACTATGACCTGAGGAACCAATATCGCGGGTAGACGAGGCAACATTCAACAGAGAAGCATGACCTGCTCGCTTATCAAGGGACAATCCTTGCTCCTGCTTTAACCTACCAATTTCTTTCTGATGTAACAGTACCAAGGATGGAATAATCGCAGAAGAATTTCCAACAGCAGTATGTTTTGACAGAGATTCTGGCACTTGCAGAGCACAAGATATATGTGAAGCAACATCTACCTTCTCTTGTGGAATTTGTCGCACAGAGTTATCTTTGCCCGTTTGTTCTTCCCCATAGGTAGGTTGGTGGGAATTAATTGAACAAGAAGCAGTACTTTGTTCTTGTTTAATCCCTTGATCTTCAGCCTTTTGGGAGCTGGGAGATGGAGATATATTTGGCTTTACCTTGGCAGATAGGTTCCCCGATAAATGTTGCTGAGCTGATACATTTGTCCACACATTGTGCAACATTGCTGAAAAGGCCCCCTGCTGTGTCATGCGTTGTGAAACCGATGGTACCCCTGGCCCAGAAAACTGACCTGAGTTTCTTGGATGGGAACTGGTGGTGCTCATAAGACGAGCTTGACCCATATCATTAGAGAATGGTTGTGGCCCTACAGGCAAACGACCATCTAGAGAACCAAGACTGAAAGGTGCAACCCGACCAGCCGCACCAGGGAATAATGGTTGACCAGTTTGATTGGTAGCTGCTTCATCATGCATATCTCCAGTCTGCGAGTCATTGGACTGTCTGGTGTGTAAAGGATCTCTATTGTGTGCATCTAGGTCAAGTTGATCACCAGAAGATACATTTATGAAATGATCTGTTGCTAAATGTCCACTGGCACCAGAGACTTGTTGCTGTTGTTGTTGCAATTCACGTCTAGTGGAAGGTGAACTAGAATCAGCAATCGCTGTGGAGTTTGTCTGAATGCTTGATTGAGAGGCTTCCTTGTGTAGCTGTCCAGATAAGCTAGGTATGTAATACCAATTTTCTCTCTGAGATACTTCTTGCATTGTGGGCAGAGGTCGAAGTGAAGCAGACGTAGTTGGACGTGTCTGACTTTTCTCTTCCTCCATCTCTGAATCAAATTGACTCGAATTGTGATCAAGAAGAGCCTTAGAAGACAAAGCACAGTTTAAAACTTGTTGATGTTGTGACGGCAGGGCATTCTGTGATGGCAGAGCCAAATGTAAACCAATCCCTTGTAAAGCAGAAGAATGTTGCAAATTAGAAGGCATATCAGAAGCAGCTACATCAGGTCTCTCAGATATCATATTATTAGGAAAACCAAAACTTGAAATAGTGCCGCTATCCCTTGATTGGTCCACCTTGTGAAGAAGTTCAAGCATGTTTTGACTGCAAAGACCAAATCATCGTAAATGCAATAGTTTGAACTTCATCACACAAAACCCTAACATATAGTTAAAAATGTAGATGATAAAATCAGAGAAACAAGATGCAGAAAAAGAAAAGTCGTAAGAAACCATATATTCAAAAACACACAACAGCAAAAACCCAATATGTCACCTTGTTTGACCACTCCTGTTCTGTGCAAAAAATGCTGCAGATTCATCAAATGAAGCAGGGACATTTGAGACATGACTGAAAATGGTTCCTCTAGCATGCACCTCTTCTGCTCCCTTCACATGTCTTTGTGAATCAAATAAGTGTTGCTGAAAGGGAAAAGTAACGGCCATCACCTTCTACTTAACTATAAATATTGGGGAAATTACAAACATGGACAAAGCATGCCATTCCCATGGTGAAAGAACAATGTAACAACTACCAGATTAAAAAGCTTAACAACTCACCTTGTCAGCATCCCCCATGCTGTTTGATGCAGCCTGGCCAGCAAACTGAGCTCGTCCAACATATCCAGATTCCTGAGTTTTAAATCCATGAGGTACCATCCTGGATTGTCCTTGTGGGTAGAAATTCTGTTTTGAGGCTTCAGCTTCCACATTAACCCCCAAATTCCCCATGGGATGAAAGTGAAATCTCTGAGGCCCTGAATTTTTTCGAACAGGATGACCTGATGCCCTTTGGTCGCCACTAGCAGAAGGATGGGATTCACTTCCAGTAAGTAAGGAATCTTTTCCCCTCCCAAAATGCTGGGAGTCAATAGGCTGGCCAGCATGTGAATTTATAGAGATGTAGCCATCATCAGATATCCCTTTCTGGATGCTGTTCTCCTTTTTCCTCTCATGAGCTTCATCAGATGCCTTACTGGAGATGAAAGATGATTCCCATACTTGAGGACCATTGTTTGCCTCGTACTGGTATTTCCCCACACCCTCATTTCCCTTCAAAGAGGAATCTGCTGATATATGCTGACCATAATCAGACTTATGTCTTGCAAACAATTGTTGATTCTCATCCTGGCTTAGTTTTGAATTGTTTGAATTTATGTTGATTGTTTTGTGGTGTTGGTATTAGTGTTTGTTAATTTCTTTTTTTGTTATTTTTTGTTTTTTTAGTCCGCGTAAACCCCTTGTGACCCTTCACCTTCCACTATAAAACCCCCCCTTTGGGAGCCCAAGAGGCATGGAAAATCAACGAACATCAATAACCAGCCAGCATTAAGGAGCAAGGATGCGCTAAGGAGATTTGTGTGTGTGTTTGCTAGGCTCATGCCGAGGGCATGCCACATGGGCATCCCTCACACGGCGTCTCGCCCAAACACCCATCTCTGGGAGATTTGTGTGCGTGTTTGCTAGGCTCATGCCGAGGGCATGTCGCATGGGCATCCCTCATACGGTGTTGAGCCCAAACACCCACCTCCAAAAAGGGGGCCCCCAGTGGTGATGAACGTATGTCATCTCGATAATCATGCGCGACCCCAGATCTTGCTTTGTGAAAGCACTTCGCCCGGGTCCTACCTTGATAGTCGTGCATGACCCTGATGTCACTTGGTGAAAGCACTCTGCTCGAGCCTTGTCTCGATAATCATGCGCTCCCAGACATTGCTCGATAGGGATGACCCTCTCGGACCTGCCTCGACCTTCGTGCATGATCGAGATGTCACTTCATGAGAGTGCCCTACCCAATCCCTACCCCAACGAGCGCGTACTATCCAACGTTGCTCGATCGAGGCACCCTGCCAGATCTCTGTCTCGACGTTCGTGTACGACGCGGACATTGTTCGATGAGAGCACCCTATCCAGTCTCTGTCCCAAGGGTCACACACCATTAGACATGGCTTAATCGAGGCACCCGGCCAGGTTCCCCACCTCGATGATCATGTGTCACTTCAGTGTCACCTCGATAAGTGTACCCTCAGTGCTGTTACCCGGACAATGGGCATACTTCACAAGTCCCGGTGCAAGATGAAGCGCCAGGCCCCTGCCTCTATCAATGGGCCCCGAGTATGTGGATCAAGGATCAGTGCCACCCATCAACTACAGTCACAACGGTGCCCCCAGCACCTGATTGTCATCAACTATAGTCACAACGGTGCCCCCGACACTCGACTGTCATCAACTACAGTCACAACGGTGCCCCCGGCACCCAACTGCCAGCCACTCTAGTCACGTCGGGACCCTTGGCACCCGATTACTCAACAAGTCAGTCACAACAGTGCCCCCGGCACCCGACTGCCAGTCACTCCAGCAACGTCGAGGCCCGCGACACCCGATCACTCAACAACTCAGTCACAACGGTGCCCCCGGCACCCGATAGCCAGTCACTCCAGCCACGTCGGGACTCGTGGCACCCGATTACTCAATAGCTCAGTCACAACGGTGCCCCTAGCACCCGACTGCCAGCCACTCTAGCCATGTCGAGGCCCGCAGCACCTGATCAGTCAATAACTCAGTTGCAACGGTGCCCCCGGCACCTGACTACTATCCACTCCAGTCACATCGTGGCCCACGACACCCGATCACTCAACAACTCAGTCACAACAGTGCCCCCCCGGCACCGGACTGCTAGCCACTCCAGCCACGTCGGGGCCCGCGGTAATTGATCACTCAACAACTCAGTCATAATGGCGCCCCCGTCACCCGACTGCCAACCACTCTAGCCACGTCAAGACCCGTGGCACCCGATTACTCAACAGCTCAGTCACAACGGTGCCCCCTGCACCAGACTGCCAGCCAATCCAGTCGCAACTGTGCCCCTGGCACCCGACTGCCAACCACTCCAGTCATGTCGGGGCCCGCGGCACCCAATCACTCAATAACTCAGTCACAACGGTGCCCCCGGCACCCGACTGCTAGCCACTCCAGCCACGTCGGGACCGCGATCCTCGGAACGCACCGATCGCAACGGTACCACTCACGCCTGGGTGAACGACCACGTTTGCCCGCAACGGCGTGTCGAAGGATTCGTCAGAAACCGGATCGAAAATTAAAAAATCACGCGGGAAAAGCCGCGGAACGTCTCCGAGCCCCCGAAACGACCCTGGGTCACGCCGATCCGAACACGAAGGATGTCCGAAACAAAATTTCAGACACGACAGAGCCGGACGCTCCGAGAAAACAAGTCTGAGACCCGAAAACTAGGATCCGGAAGGATCCGTGTCGTTACATCCATGCTATGGATTGTGAGGATGATAACAAAGTGCATATGACGAGTTATCAATTTGCAGGGTTTGGCTCTTGTATGGTGGGCTTCAGAGTGGGAGATAACTTTTCAGTCTCATGCCCTTCGACATGGCCAGTGTTCACAACAGTGTTCGAGTGTGCTTTCGTTCCTACATATTTCGTTCCTACATATATCAGGACAGAGAGGTTGCACCAATTCTTGGAGTTGTTGTAGGGAGGTACGTTTGTGGTTCAGTATCGGGCTCGATTTATGGAGTTGGGCCATTATGCACCTTAGATTATGGCAGATGAAGATATGAGGACTCACTAGTTTATCACAGGCTTGAGGCCAGACCTTTGCCGGCCATTGATAGTAGCTCGCGTCATAGATTTAGATGCAGCATACTAGACAGTGTCAGCTTTAGAGGCTGATTTATTGAGGACCTAAGAGCAGGCCAGAGTGGGGCAGTTCCAACAAGGTCATTCCCGACAGGGATTTTTGCAGTAGCCATGTGTTGTCCAGCAGCCTTCGTGTCGGTCAAGATCATCCTCGATTGTGTCATTTGGTTCGGATACTACTTCTTTGAGGTCGAGATTCAGGTAGTTACATAGATGAAGTGGTTTGATGAAGTGGTTTGGGCAGGAGGCGGCACGAGTAAGCGCAAACCTTGGTAGGGTCCTTGGTAGGGAGCGATCAGCAGTTAGTAGCTTGATCACCGTGACACAGTGTGACTGGGAGTCACCGAAGGCATTATCCGAGGTGTGGCAGTTTTCATCCATGTAGACCTTGTACGATGAGAGCGGTGGATTTGAGGTGCTTCGGATGTGGTCAGGTGGGGCATGTAGCACGTAAGTGTCCCTATGGCTGCGCCAACCATAGCAATTCCAACGCAACACTAGCGAGACAGAGATTTGAGGTGCTTCAGCTTTCATTCAGGCACTTGGATTGTGATTTTTTTTTAGTTGTAGCCTTTAAGTCTTGCTTGCTCGTACCATTTTTCATATTTCTTTTTTTATGTATATGTGTATGTTCATCCGAGGGACTTCCTTGGGAGTGTCAAGAAGTCTGTTGCTCGAGTTGTCCTGTGAGTTGGCAGTGGACCTACCTACATGAGATTTTATGATCCCCCTTTTGCTATCTTAAGGGTGTAGTGGTATTGTTAAGTGTGAAGGATTTGAGTTTGTCGGCCAGGCCGTATGCTTTGCGTTCTAAGGATCGTGATGTGGTCTTGACAAGGCTTGGCTTAAGGCCTGGCTATAGTCATGAGTTGCAGGACAAAAATAATATTTTAGTCTCTGAGGGAGTGCCTTTTAGTGGTCTTGTAATCAGAGCGCGCAGCGGAAGCGTGGTGTGTAACACCCGTATCCGTTCGAAACCTAAAAATAACTAAGTACCTTACTTCTGGAACCCATACAAATTTCAGATTCTCTAAATCAAATCCCAATACCTTGAACTGTATAGAAAATATGGGTTTAACAAGTGCTTTCTGTCACAAGGTTGGGCACTATGTAGCGGACTGCAACAAGAAGGCTAAGAAGCATCCTATTGCTGTTACAGAAGGTGTCCTGGAGAAAATTGTGGAAGGTAACGAGGCTGTGAGGCAAGTTTCCAACCGACGAAGGTTTGGCGTAAGAAATCCTCTACTGTCTCTCATGAGCGTGTTATATTAGATACTAAGAACCTGTACAACTGCTTGGAGGAAGATTCTACTATGGTTCCTGGTGTCCCTTTTCTTTCTCCGCATGATACTGTTATTGAAGATGCCAACACCTTATTAGCGGTGGATTCTGTCCATCCCAAGGGGGTGGAGATCACTAGGAGTCAACCTCTACCTGCAGATGCTAATGGTCCTTTAGTGGCGAATAATTCCCACCTACCTGGGGCGGAGGATATCAATTCTCAATCCCATCTTGATGCTTTGCCTACTATTACAAATTTCGAGTTGCAAGTGACATTGCATGCCGTGCATGGTGCTATTCCTGCAGGCTGTCCCAACGCGTCGCATGATGTCCCTAGAAAGGCTGTATCTCGGGTGGGAGATAATTCCAATGATGGCCAGCATAATCCGGCAGGAGGACTGAATTTTCCTCAGGCTTTATGTCATCCCACTGAAGTCTCTCGATTGGCGGCCGATGAAAACATTTTCATGCCAACTATGGCAATAACTAAAGATGGGGTGGTGAATCACGCTCTGGGCGTCTGTACCAGGTCACAGCAGAAGGCTGCTGAGAGGTCCGCAGGTTATCTTTCCTCATGATTCCTAATATATTGATATGGAATATCAGAGGCATCGCCAATTCGGCCTCCCGGCGTGCCCTCAAGCTTCATATTAGACAGTCTAAATGTTCTCTTGTAGCTATCTCTGAGCCAAAGATACCTCACAGTCGTGCGGAAAACATCCGACGATACCTCGGCATGGATCATGTTATTGCTAATATGGGTGAGGAATCTAAAATCTGGTTGTTCTGGAGTAATGTGGCAAACCTTACCATTGTGGATTCGTCTGCCCAGCAGATTACTGTTAGTTTTTCTAATGTCAATGGTGATACATGTTTTTTTACGGCGGTCTACGGTGATTGTAATTTAAATGTTCGTCGGGAGCTTTTTGACTCCCTGCTGGATGTTGCAGATCGGATGACTGGATCTTGGATTGTTGGTGGTGATTTTAACTGTATTCTGTCTCCAGGGGAGAAAAAGGGCGGTATTTTCTCCAATGCCCAAGCTAGTTTGGACTTCAATTCGTTTATTTCTGCTGCTGGCCTCCAGGATGCAGGTTATGTTGGTGCTCCTTTTACCTGGTCCAATAACCGAACAGGTGGCGCTGCCATCAAAGCAAGGCTTGATCGGGTGCTGTATAACTCTCAATGCCATGATATGCTGCCAAACTTCTGTGTCAAGCATCTTCCTAGAGGGCCTTCTGATCATGCACCTATGTTTATCTAAGAAATCACGTCCCTTCAGCCGCCTGCTCATTTCATTTTCCAGTCCATGTGGAGCACCCATGCAACCTTGACTGCAGTGGTCGCTGAGTCGTGGAATAAGGTTTCTTTCCATCATCATAACCCGCTGGATGTGCTCACCAAATTTGGGTTTTCCTCTCGCTTTACCTCCCTCATTAGCATGCTTGTTTCGAACTGCTGGTTCTCTGTCATGTTTAACGGATCGACTACAGGCTATTTCAAGTCCACCAGGGGAATCAGGCAGGGTGATCCGATCGCCCCTGCTTTATTCATCATCATGCAGCCCGTTGAGAGCCTCCACCCCCCCATTCGACCGTTGCAACCCCTTCCCCATCTGAGCGACCACGGCGCCCTCTCCTCCTCTAGCTGCAGAGGGCGGACTGAGGTGGCGGCGTGGTGACGACGGTGGCGATGAGGCAAGCGTGATGGTGGTGTTCTTGCGACGGGGGGCGTGGCGTGGTGGTTTGAAACAAGATTTGGCGATCGGCGGTGATTCGAAGGTTTTCGGGCTTCCTTGAGGTAGGGGGACGGATCCTTGCCTTCTTTCCCCCTTTCCCTGTGATTTGTAGGCCGAGGAGAGGTTGAGAGGGGCTTATTTTATGCCAGGAAGGGAATTTCATGATTTGGGGTTTGAGCACCAGATCTAGTGTTTCACGAGGCTTTTGACCGATCTATGGGCTTAAGTTGATGCTAGGGGGGTTGGGGAAGAGTTCCCCTTTGTATTCCCCTTCACCTGGGGGTGAATGGGGCGTGCATCGGGTTTTCAGTGCGAGTACACCATTTTCGGCTCTGGTTTCCATCGCGGCATCCACAAGGGTCGCATTCTTGAGGAATGCGACGCGTCGGGTGGTCATGTTCATTGGGGAAGATGAACAGTGTGGCTGTGGAGATCGCATGGTTGACCAATCATGATCGGCAAGATTGCGCCCATGGTCTTGGGCGTGTTCTACTCTGATCGTGTCGCCTTTGGAGGGCGAGTTCGCTGAACGTGCCTCCCCTAGGGGGTCACGTTTTGACCAGATCGTGTCGGTCTGCGTGGTCACGTTCCCATCTGATCGTGCCGCCCCTGAGGGGCATGTTCAGGATCGCGTCGATTCTGAGGGGCGTGCTCACATTTTCATTCCGTTGTGTCCTACTCGAGACAGTTTATACCCCAGTGACCCTGGGGGTGGTTTTAGTCTGATTTGTGTGCCCGTCTATTTCAGGGGTTGTTGGACCCCGTTCATGTCTCAACTTTTGTGCTCCATTGATCTGCGTCACCGAGAGTCAGCGTGGTGTAGGGGACCGTCCCTACACCTCGCCAATATGACGAATGGTGGTTTCCGTGAGTTAGAGTCTTACCTCCAGAGGCCCGTCCACTAGTCATAGCTTTCCTGCACATGCGTGTATGGACCCACTTGGGAGTGGTGGAGAGCGTGACCCGGAGAGATGATTTTTAAGTTGGTTACCGTAGGGCCCCTTTGCGCAGCCTGAGTCTGGGCTTTGGGGAGGAACTAGCTAGAGGACCTGACCTAGGGCACATGGTCTATGTGTACACATGTGGTTGAGGGCGTCGGATCCGTGCTGACGAACGCAACCCTAGCTAGTCCTTATTCGTGGTACTTGTTACGTGTCTCCGTCTCCGCTTGGGGCGTGTAGGGAGACACTGGGCGCAGTGTAAGGCGTCAGGGGATGCATCCAGCCTTGCTTCTAGTGGGTGGTGCTCCTGTCTTCTGGCAGGTACAGACTTATGTTTTGCTGGACTGTGGTCGGTTCTTTCGCTTGTATGGTTAGTAATAGTGAGATTTTCCATTTATTTCTTGTTGTTACTGCAGCACTTCTGTTGTGTGGCGTTACTTTCCTCGCTGTCTCATTTTCTCGTTGTGAGGTGGGGATCCGCGGGATCCCTACTGAGCCTATGAAATGAGGCTCACCCTTGTGTTTTCAGGTGAGGCAGAGTCATCGAGAGGTGCGTCCGAGGGTCCGCATGGTTCGTGTAGTCAGAGTTAGCCCCCAGTTGCCTGAGCAGGGGTATGTCCTGTGTACTTGTACTTTTCTTTTTGTTGACAAAACTTTGCAGGGATATAGCACCCAGGTAAGGGGCACTGTTCAAAAATGGTGCCTGATCAATGGGCGCCCTTCACTGTGCATAGACAGTACGCTGTGCAATAGGTATTGTTTTCAGTCTCGAAGAATAACGCCCATATGAGGGGCCACTACTTCTTTAAATGGCACCCATTCAAGGGGCGCCCTTCCCCTTGGCTCTTTTTGGGTTTAAGAGTATGGCCCCTTTGTGTACAATTTGTTTATATGCATGAGTAGGGCCTTGACTATTCATTTATTTTAATTTATTTAGGAATTCTATTCCTGCAATTTGTCAGGGTTGCAACAAGTGGAGTCTCCAGAGCTGAGCAGAGAGAGGATTAACAAAAAGGCCGAGGTCCCAAAGGCTTGATGCTATGCATGCCCACTAAGAGGCCATATTCAAGTCACCAGCTGCATGGTGCACCATATCACTCACGGGGCATGCCCCGTCCACAACAGGAAGCCCGGAGGACGCCAGCAGAGGAGCATCCAGAGGAATACTACTACTACTATTACCGGGCGTCTCTCCGCATCCGGGAAATCCATTCTCATTGGGAGTGTCTGAGTCTTCTTAAATGGCCGTGATGCCCAAGCTATTTCAGACCGGGTGGTCTCTACCGTCCCTACATACAACTCCTTCCAGGCTTTATCTGGGAGGAGAGCTGAAAAGGAAGAAGAGGGCCGCCGAGGCTGAAAGGAGTTGGCCCCACGGCCAAAGAAGTTCAAACAAGTGTGGGTCCCTAGACGGATCCAACCTTCCCGTGAAGAGGCGCCTGTCTATCTCCGCAATCCCAAATCGGAGAAGGTCGGGAGAAGAAGTAATACGGGCTTGGTCCCAAAATAAGAACAAACGACCGTGGATGCTCCGCGTCGAGAAATTTTCAACGCTTGTGTCAGACAGGCCAATGTCCCAGCTGTTGGGAGAAGATTCAACCAGCCGAAAGAGAGAGCTCAGCTGGCTTACATGCCTCTGGTGTGATTGTCTCCTGTCCTTCACCAAGGACGTGATCAAGAAGAGATGATCGATATGGTCAGGAATTACTTCAAGGGCCTGGGGAACCCCTCATTGGGCCAGCAACGTTTGCTACAAGCGGCTGCGGCTGAAGAAGAAGAATATTTGTCAAGGGAAGCTGAAGAAGAAGAAGAAAGGAAAATGGCATCGTTCGTAGATGACAACGAACATGAAGACAGGCCGAACTATGAGGCCGATGAAGCCCCTCATCAGCAGGAGGAGTGGAGAAGAAGAATTTCAGTGTTTGAAAGACTAACCTTCCCAGGTCGAATAAGAAGAAAGATCTCCAGGCAAAGGAATGGCATGAAGATTGTCACATGTAATATGGCCAATGTGGTCGAAAGATATGGGGGCCTGCCAGAAGAACCCTAAGAGTTGGCCCGATTAGCCGCAAGGCCAGGGCCGATCACTAGAATGAGTACAGCTGCCAGGGAGAGGCTGCAAATAGTTGAAGGGAAATGGGTGATTCCCGAAGAAGTCACTACGTTAGCTATCAATGTGGTGACAATAGAAAAAGGAGAAGAGATTCTGCTAACTGCCTCGCCCGAAGGTGCTTCCGGGGAAGCTATTGAAGGTACTTCCAGCACTATGACCCTGGATCCGTCCGTGCTAATGCTGTTGCAAAAGTATCAACAGGAGATAGAGCTCCTGAAGAAACAATTACATGAGAAGAATGAACAGGCTTCCACATCCAAGTAGCCGGAGATGCAGGCTGAATCCTCATGGGGAGGTGTCGTCGATGCATATCGCCTTCAGATAAGAAGTAAGGTCGGTGCACCCTTTTGCTAGCACAAGCCAAGGTCGGAGCACATTTCGCTAGCACAGAGCACAGGTCGATGCATATCATTGTTCACAGTCATGTAGGTCGATGCATGTTTTGCCTTAAGTCATACAAATGTCGATGTATGTCACTATTCACATATATATAAGGTCGATGCATGTTTTGCCTTAGTCATACTAAGGTCGATGCATGTTTTGCCTTAGTCATACTAAGGTCGATGCATGTCACTATTCACATGCACATAAGGTCGATGAATATTATTGCTCATTGCATGAAGGTCGATGCTTGTTTGGGTCTTGTGTTAACTAAAGTCTGAGCACATTTACTAGAAGTACTTGTAAGGTCACTGCACATTCTGTTAAGGTTGCATATAAGGTCCGAGCACTTTTGCTAGAATGCTTGTAAGGTCAATGCACATTCCAGTCTAATGCCGAAAGAAGGTTGGAGCACATTTTGATAGCACACAGCCAAGGTCGAAGCACATCTTGCAGTTCAAGAACTAAGGTCAATGCACATTCTTGGTTTGAGAGGTCAATGCACATCCAACACTAGTGCATGTCAAGGTCCGAGCACATTCTAGCTAGCACGAAGACAAGGTCCGAGCATATTCTAGCTAGCATGAAGGTAGGGTCCGAGCACATTCCAGCTAGTACGAAGGCAAGGTACGAGCACATTCCAGCTAGCACAGCACAGGGTCCGAGCACATTGTGGCTAGAACCGAACTAAGGTCGATGCACATCGAGCCTATGCAGAACTAAGGTCGACGCACATTTACCTTGTGCATATAGAAGGTCTGTGCACATCTTCCTTGCTCATTTAGAAGGTTGATGGACTTTTGCATTATGCATACATAAGGACGATGTACATTTGCATTAGTCTTCTATGAAGTCTATGCATGTTTTAAAGATTGTGCATATAGGTCTAAGCATACTTAGGGCCTGTGCAGATCCAAGTCTGTGCATGTTTGCCTTCAGCAGAAGAAAGGCTTGTGCATGTTCTGCCCTCATCTAACCAAGGTCTGTGCACATGTGAACTCTGAGTTCTATGCACGTTTGGGTTCAAGTTGCAAGGTCAGTGCATCAACAGGCTCAATGCATGGAAGTCAACTGACAAGGTTTGAGCATACTCCTAACCAAGGTCTATGCATGTTTGATGAAATGTCTCAATGAAGAAGAAAGGTCTACCTGTCTCGCGCAAGGTCTACCTCTGTGACCTCCAAGAAGCATTTCAAGCCAGTTCTCTGTCAGATCAAGTGGACCATCCAGAGAGAGAAAATAGGTACCGCAAATGTCTAAATTCATAGATTTCGAGGTCTAGAAGATGCTCCCATGTTTGACTTTTGTTCCTGTCATCATTACCCTATCAAAACACATCTTTTTGGTGGCTGTTTTGTCAGAGTCCTTACCTAGGACATGACTCCTGTCAGGACTACTTTTCTGCAAGCATTAAAAGGGATGTGATCCAAGAATAGTACTGGGTGCAGAAAGTCAATAAGAGCCTAAAGAAATGTAGAGCGCAAGGGTCATTAAATGCTCAGATTTTTTGTGATCAAAATTGGTCGCTGTCAAGCTCCTTTTCTGCCTGCGGTCAAATCAGATGGAGTCCAAAAATACACCTCTTTGTCCTTGCTGGACAAAGTGAAGGATAGAACTTTTGGATGGAAAACTTCTTCTCCTAGGCACACAAACCCATGCAAGGATGGCGCATCAAGTGGGTTGTTGTCGCATTCCACGTCCGAGGGATAAATGTTCCTTCCATCGTGGCTAGTCGGTATGCTCCTTTTTCGAGTGTCTCGACCACTCGGGAGGGGCCTTCCCAGTTAGGGGCCAGTTTGTCCACCGCCTCCAGTGCTCGAGAGGCTTCGACTTTTCTTAGGACGAAGTCTTCTGGCTGGAAGTGCCTATCTCGAACTCTGGTATTGTAGTATTGAACGAGGCATCGACTCAGATACTCGCGATCTCTCGGATCTCGCTTATCAAATCAAGGTTCTCTAGTAATTTTTGCTCGTTCACCTCAGGCGAGAAGTTGGTGATTCAGAGAGAGGGGTTGTCGATCTCCAGCGGAATCACAGCTTCAGTGCCATACACCAGTTGAAAGGGGATTTCACCGGTGGCCGTTTTGTAGGTAGTTTGGTGTGACCAAAGTACGCTAGGTAATTCTTCCAGCCAGCTACCCTTGGCCTTGCCGAGCCTGGTTTTATGCCTTTTAATATAGCCCTATTGGCATTTTCGACCAGTCCGTTAGCCAAAGGGTGGGCCATCGAAGTGCAGTAGTTGCGAATTTTTAGGTCGACACATCTATCTCTAAAGTAGTGAGAATCAAATTGTCGACCGTTATCACTAACAATCATTCGGGGGATACCAAAATGACAAATAATCAATTTCCACACGAAGCTCCAAACGACCGATTCGGTGATCCTGGCGGTGGCTTCAGCTTCAATCCACTTTATAAAGTAGTCTATGGCGATGATGACGAACTTCTTCTGGGCCTGAGCCGTAGGGAATGGCCCTAGGATGTCGATTCCCCATCGAGCAAAAGGATATGGCTCGGTAAGGGTGATGAGCTCCGAGGTAGGTTGGTGGACCAGATGGTCGAAGAGTTGACACCAGTCACATTTTTACAAGTAGGTCGAGCAGTCACGCTGAAGAGTGGGCCACCAGTAACCTTGCCGAAGTAAGATCCTGTCAAGTGATCTTCCTCCCTAGTGTGCGCCAGTGACGATCCGGATCTGGGATATCAGATATACCCGATAGGACCACTGAGCAGACCCGATACCGCTTGGAACCCGTGAAGCCTCCCAAGAGCTATGAAGCTCTGAAGGGAAAAAGGATTGTCGTGTACTACATTGAAGCCACAGAGATATAATAGTAAGTAATTAAATTTCATTAGATCAGTTTGCTAAAGTAGCAAAAATAAAATTACTTTTTAATTAACAGTTTTAATTTAATAATTATACTAGAGTCCAGTCCAAAGGAAAGACGAGCAGCACAGTCCAAGTACAGTTGACAGAAAAGAAAGATGTATACTGAGGTCAGGGGAAGCCCGACGCAGGTACAGCTGGCAGCTATGGACACGTCACACCAGGAACCGTAGAAGCAGAACGACGCCACCCACCTGAAAAGTAGGGGTGAGCCTCGTGTCACTGGCTCAGTTAGGGTCACGCAGATTCCCACCGAAAAACATGCAGTAACACAGAATAACAGTAAAAACAACAGGTGTAGTAAAGCAGGAAAACTACACTAGAAAGCTGTAAAGAAGAAGGAGCAAGAGTAGGGAACAAGCAAGGAAGAGGGAAGCTAAAAGAAAAGGAAAAAGCTGTACCGAACGAGCACGGCTGCCGACTAACCTCAGCTTCCAAGCTACTCCTAACAGCAACAGAAGGGAGAACTCTGAACTGGCGAAGTCAGAAGTTGCCGATCCGTTGACGAGACACCAAGCAAGCGAAGGCCGGCAAGGAAAAAGGGAAAAGACAAAGACCCTAGATTCAATACGGTCATAAGCTTTAGCCATATCCAATTTCATCAAAGTATTGTGACCTCTAACAGGCCTATCTAACTCAGTGAATAACTCTTTGGCAAGAAGAACATTATCTGCAATTTGCCTCCCAGAAATGAACCCACTTTGCTCTTTAGAAATAATGCATGGCAGGACGGTCCTTAACCTATCACTTATAATCTTTGCAACTATCTTATAGGTAAAATTGCAAAGACTGATTGGCCTAAAATCAGTATATGTAATAGGGTTTTTGACCTTGGGAATCAAACAAAGGATAGTGGAAGTAATTCCTCTAGGAAGCCCCCATCCAAGGAAAAAACTCTGAATGGCTTGAACAACATCATGGCTTATGATATCCCAGCAGAAAGTGAAGAAGCCTCCAGTAAAACCATCTGGTCCTGGCGAGCTGTTCCCAGATAAAGAGAATACAGCTGTCTTTATTTCTTCAAGGGAAGGAGTTTTTGTGAGAGACAAATTCTGTTCATCAGTAACAATAGCAGGGATGACTGCAAATAAATTCTCATCTAGAATATGTTCCTCAGATGACAGGGCAGCTTGAAAGTGGGAGGCAGCACCTTCAAGCAGAGACTCTTGTTTTTCTTCCCAGCTGTCCCTGATTTTCAGCCTATGAATATGATTTCTTTGTTGTTTAACCTTAGTATAGTGATGATAGAATTGGGTGTTTCTATCACCCAATTGCAACCATTGAATTCTAGACTTTTGAAACCAGAATATTTCTTCCCTGTCCAAAATTTGCCTCAATTTAGCATTTGCTTTATTCAGATTTATCTTATTTGCAGCAGAGGGATCCATATCAAAGAGATCTTGAGCTTCACAAACAGCAATATCTGCATCTCTTTTTGCCTTATGAATGTCACCAAAGCAGTCTTTGTTCCAACTTCTAAGAACATGTCTCAAGTTCTGAAGCTTTTTTTGAAGAGTATAGAAAGGATGAATATCATTTTGATCAGGCCTGCACCATTGTGTTTTTACAATTTCCAAGAAATCCGAACTAGTATGCCACATATGTTGATAAGTAAATCTTCCAGGCTTAGAGCAGACAGGTATAGAGGATACCAAAAGAGGAGAATGGTCAGATGGGCCTCTCTGAAGGTGCTTGACCAAAAAATTAAACCCTTTGTCCAAGCAACAGGGATTATATAAAAGTCTATCTAATCGAGCCTTAATATGAGCTGCTCCAATTTGGTTGTTAGTCCATGTGTACTTTGATCCAACATAACCAGCATCAATCAAGCCTATAGCTGATAAGAAGCCTTGGAAATCCATCATGGAACTAGTAATAGGGAAATTCCCCCCAGACTTCTCTTCCGGAGTAAGGATACAGTTAAAATCTCCTCCGATTACCCAAGGAACAGTCACCCCTTGACTAAAGGTCATGAGGTCATCGAACATTATTTTACGACTAGCCATATTACAAGAGGCATAGACTGCAGTGAATATCATTGAAGTAATACCAGCTTCGTGTATACTAACAGAAAGGAATTGAGGATGATATTGAAGAACATCAATATTTATACTAGCATCATGAAATAGCCAAATCTTAGAATTCTCCCCATTATTTCCAACCACAGAATGAAGATTAATTTTCCTAGCAATATGATGAGCACGTTTGAAATCAATACAAGGTTCTGAAATGGCTGCAATACTAACATGATTATTTCTAATAATTTGTGCCAAGCTCCGTACGGAAGCCTTGTTACCAATCCCTCTAATGTTCCAAAACAGTGCAGAGTTAATCATTTGGAAGGGATTGAGAAGAATTAACAGCCATAAACCTGGCCTTGGCCCTAGTCAACCGGGCATCATTTATCAAATCTCCTGGGAAACTGATCTCTGAACTTGATTTAAGATCTTGGGCAGAATTCTTTGGAACTCTCTGATACTGGCATACCATCTGAATATTTTCTGATAATGAAATAGCTGATATAGTATTTGGAGCAGGTGTTATAGCTAACTGCACTCCAGTAGGGCTACTAGGAATTGGAACAGTGTGTTTGTCATAGCATGACTTGTTTGAATTATCATCCATCTGGTGTTCAAAGGAATCCAATTCTTCCGCAATAGATGGTAATACAGCAGAAACTCGTGTAGAGTTATTGTTATGTTTTCCCTCTGTAGAGAGATCTTTACTTTCCTGCGCTTGTGACTGATCAAACTTAGATAAGCCCTTAGAACAGGGTATTCCATTGCCATTCTTCTCTGTATTGTTAATGATGTTACTGGGTTCAGCCTGTGATGATTTGTTTTTTGCAAGAGAAGCCTCTACATCCAGATACAATGGAGCAAACCTGTTGAAGACCTTTGCAACACTAATATCCGTAGCTTGGGTTTTCTGTCTAAATTCTTTTTTCAGCGGGCTAGGGGGCCTGTGTACATTAGGGGGATCAATACCTTGTCGAGCAGAAGATTTCTTTTCTTTTTTCCTACAAACCGTCTCTTGATGTCCTATCTTATGGCAAAAAGTACAGAGGGTGGGTACACGATGGTAATTGACGGGTTGCCAAAAACCCCCTGCCCCTGTCCCAATCCATACCCTCTCCTTCCGAGGTTCATTCAGATTTAACTCCACACAAGCAAGAGCTTCTGAAGAATTAGTCAATGAGGTTGAAGAGTCATGAATCCGAAGAACCGTACCAAGGCAACCAGCAATAGATTTTAACATATCTTCTTGAAAAAAATTGGCCGGAAGAGCCGGAAAACCCACCCAAGCAGGGATAATAGGGGGATCCGCAGAGAAATTGAAATCTTGTTGCCATTTAAAGAAACGAAACAGAAACCCTTTGATATATAAACTCTTCTGCAGCAAAACCTTCAGGAAATCGGCTTCATTACCCAGACGAATCAAAAAATGTCTAGGGTTCATACTACTAATCCTTGGCTCCGCATCAAGGTGCAATGATTTCATTAGAGATGCCTTGATTTCAAGAAATGAAGGATGGCCATAGGAGCACTTAGCTATGATGGAATGCTGCAGACGCCCACACGAAGCCAGGATATCTTCCGAGGAGAAGAAAACGGCAGGTTCCCCAGATGCTGTTACGGAAGGAGCTCTTGACGGCACCCGAGGAAAATCCTCCTGATGAAAATCCCGCAGCGCCTGGGCGTAGGAGATCTGTCTGCCATTCTTGGGTGGAATTCCAGCTTCTGTTGATGTAGAGAGATCCGGCCCCGCCTTCGCCGCCATGGCCGGCGAGGAGGGAGCGAACCAACCAAACACACCAGGCGTGTTTCTCCCTCGCAGGCCCTTCGAACATCACGGAGGAACCTCGTGTCAACACGAGGTTCCTCAGTGTAACTCGGACGCTCTCACAAGGACTCCTCGTGTCAACACGAGGATCCTCAGTGTAACTCGGACGCTCTCACAAGGACTCCTCGTGTCAACACGAGGATCCTTTTACAATCGCCAACCGGGAAAGCTCCGCTGGGCGCAGAATCGCCAGAGCTTCTCTCTCTAGCCTAGAGAGAGATTGCTGTCCGCCTTAACCATGAGGTACTCCTTAATTTGTTCAAAAGCCACCTGGCATTCTGAGTCCCATATGAAGGGAGCATCTTTCTTTATCAGCTTACTGAAAGGCGCACATCGACCGGAGAGGTTGGAGATGAATCTCTGAATATAGGTCAATCTGCCCTGGAATGACCTGAGCTCAGTGAGGTTTCTGGGTGGCGGGAGCTCCCGAATCGCTTTGATATTGTTGGGGTCCACCTCGATTCCTCGGTATCGAACAATGAAACCAAGAAATTTGCCACTGGATACGTCGAAGGTGCATTTCATGGGGTTCATCTTGAGCCCATATTGGCGGAGACGCTCGAAGGCCTGACGCAGATCACGCAGGTGATCTTCTCACCTCCTAGTCATGATGACGAGGTCGTTGACATAGCATTCGACGATGTTGTGCAACATCTCATTGAAGAGTTTGGTCATGGCCCTCTGGTACGTAGCACCGACATTCTTCAAACCGAAAGGGCATATGCTTGTAGTTGAAGATACCTTTAGGAGATCTAAAGGTAGTGTGATTCTTATCTTTGAGGGACATCCATATTTGATTGTAATCGGATGATCCATCCATAAAAGACAGAGCTTCATGTCTGGTGGTCTCGTCGACCATCGTTTTCGTGATTGGAACTGGGAAGTCATCTTTCGGGCAAGCTTTGTTAAGGTCCCAAAAGTCGACACAGATGCAGACTTGACCACTTTTCTTTTTAACTGGGACAATGTTGGCGAGTTGATGATAGCTAGACTTGAGGTCAATCTTGAAAAACTATTGCGCGCCAGATAATTGATCAAACAACTAATCAATTCGAGGTAGGGGATACTTGTTCTTAATAGTTAGCAGATTCAATTGCTGATAATCAATACATAACTTCAGTGATCCATCCTTCTTCCTTACAAATAGAACGAGCACTCCCCAAGGAGATGTGCTTGGCCTAATGATTCCTTTTGCCAACAGTTCCATCAGTTGCTCCTTCAATTCCTTTAATTCTGCTGGTGACTTCCTATAGGGTGCCTTGGACACCGGGGCAGCCCCAGGGATTAAATAATAGAGAGCTGAACATCACTCTCGGGTGGTAGACTAGGTAATTCATCAGGAAAAATGTCAGGATAATCTCTTACCACCGGAATATCTTCAATAATAGATTCCTTCCTCTCAATAACAATAGAGTCTAGGAAAGATACACAACCCTTCTTCAACAATCTAAAAGCTCGAAGAGCAAATATAAGATACGGAGGCATAGAACACCTAGAACCTAGGAAAACAAGTTGTGGGTGCCTCTCAAAAGTCACTATCCCTTCCTTACACTTCACACTTGTTGTGCATGCGTGGTACACACATAACTCTCTGGTTTTGATGATGTCTGACTATGACTCATCGATGAGTCTTATATGCATTTGGTGATGTCAATATGTATGTAGTTCAGGTGTATGTAGTTCCAGTCAAAATCAACGCCTCATGAAGATAAGCAGTGTGAAGATATCATGCAATGACGCATGTGATATGATGCATTGAAGCAGTAGAGCAAGGTTGATTTCAAGCCACTAAATGCAAGAAACAAGGATCAACCAAGGTGCAAAGATGTGGGCAGAACATCAAAGAACAAGGGGCTATGGTCTGAGCATCGATCATCGAGGTCCAAGCGACTGTAGCCAGGTCCGAGAGTCGACCTCTGAGAGTCAACTGTCGAGACTCTGTCCGAGCGATTGTAGCATGCCCAATCTGTCAAAAGCTCTGTCTGAGCAACTGTAGCATGCCCAAAACTCTATCCGAGTGACTGTAGCATGCCCAATTTGTGAAGGCTCTGTCCGAGCTACTGTAGCATGCCCAATCTCTCAAGAGCTTTGTCTGAGCGACTGTAGCATGAGTGGACTCGATGCAGCGATGGACATCCATCGATGCAACTAAAGCTCAGACTTCTTGAAGCAGCCAGGCCAGCTGAAGAATTGTCAGATAGCCTAGCAATAGCAGCACAAGCTAAAGCTTGGAATCAGGTCAAGGTCGAGCCTGACGTCACCAAGCCTGAGACTGACGTCACCACATTCAAGCTTACAAGGCCAAGCTTGACGTCAGCAAGCCTGAGACTGACATCACCACATTCAAGGTTACAATCTCGAGCCTGATGTCACCAATCTCGAGCCTGACGTCACCACATTCAAGCTTACAAGGTCAAGCCTGACGTCAAGCTCGTCCAAGGTTTACAAAGTCGAGCTTGAGGTCACAAATGGGAATCAAATGAGCAAGGATGACAAATAGGTCATAAGGCCGACAAATGACTCACAGGGCTCACACATGGCTCACAGGGATGAAAAACAGCTGACAAGGTTGACAAATGAAGAATGAGGGTGACAAATGAATACGTAAGGTATATAAATGGGCAGTAAGGGTGACATATGACTGATAAGAGTGACCATAAGCTCGGAAAAGCTCGGACTCCTCATAAAGCCAAAAACTCAAACCTCATGAAGAAAAATGGCTAAGAAGGATGACAAATGGAATACAACAAGAAGAGCACTTACCAACCTTACTTGTTCCAATTATTTTACCTTTAGTATTACCTCCAAAGGTAACATGACCAACATCATTTTCAACCAGCATGCAGAATTTATCTTTATCCCTGGTCATGTGCCTGGAGCAGCCGCTATCAAGATATCACCTGTTGTGATTGGCTGCCAGGCATACCTGCAAGCAAAATCAAGTGGAGAATTTTGGAACCCAAAACTATTTGGGCCCCATAACAACATTCAACTCATGCAGATAAGATAGCAAGTGTTTTGGTATCCACATTTATTTTTGTGTCTTTACTTGTGTTGCGGATTTATTAACCTTTTGCTCAGTTTGTCTTTTCTTGCCACTCTGAATTTTTTCTGATTGTTTTTGTGGTGTGGCATTTTTATTCTTAAAGCCATGTTTAGAATTTTTATGGCAGTGATTAGTCCAATGTGCATTGGGAAATGTATGTGCACTGTAGACCCTAGGCTAATCAGATATAGAATGGACAAAGCCATATGAGTTTTGGTTTCTCAAGTTTCTGAGCCTAGGTTAGACAAAGGGACTCCAAGGGTAAGGTCGATGCACCTGACTAGGATATAGGTTCTAGATGTTATGCTGCATCGACCTCATATAGAGGCTGCCTCAACCCTTTCATTTTTTCTTCTAGTTGAGTTCTTGTGAGTTCAATCTAGATTCGTAAAATTCTTTTCGAGAACGTGTCGATGAGAGAGAGGAGTCTCACATATCCAAGAGTCATCGCATCTCTAGGAATCCATTATCGCGAGAATCGCTCATCGGATGTCAATAGAACTCTTGATTCTAGTGACCACGTGATTTGACCCAACAGGTTATATATACTATCTTTATTTTATTTTTAATTATTGGTCATTGATATTTTATTTTTAACATTATAAAATTTACAATATCCAACGTCACCTGCCCAAAGATATTGTAATAGAGGAGAATCGGCTCACGGTTGAAGGGAATAAAGAGAGATTCACACACTCTTTCAGGTATCAACTGCCTTCGCAACAGGTAAACCAACCAAAGGGTGCTTTCCATATATAAAGCTGGCGAGGTAGCTAGAGAAAGGGATTGAGCCCTGCTATCTCTCCCTAACCCCCCATGACATAATTCTTTCGCCTCTCTTCTCTCTTCTTCGGAGTCCATCGATTCTTTCCCTTCCCACCTTCCCTTCTAGCCGGCCGGAGGAGATCCGAGGCTGCCGCCTCCGCTTGCACCGGCGGAGACCGACCGGAGAACTACCGTCGGCGGTCTGATCACCTGCGTACATGGGGCCCTTGCAGGATCCCAAGAATAAGGTGGCACCGGCGGTGAGGAAGGAGATGGTGGTGAGGTACAGGGAGTGCAGGAGGAACCACGCCGCCAGCGTCGGCGGCTACGTGGTGGATGGCTGCAGGGAATTCTTGGCCGCCGGCGAGGAGGGGACGAGCGCGGCCCTCTGTTGCGCCGCCTGCAGCTGCCACCGGAGCTTCCACAAGAGGGTGGTGGAGAACGAGGTCCCGTGCGACTGCTCTTCCCACTCTAGCTCCCGGAGCTGAGCTGCTTCCTCATACGTCCAAATATTCCATGCAATTCCATATTGTGGGTTTCCTCTTGTTCGACCTCTCATAGCTGGTTTTGCACCTGTAATACTTCATTAACTACCATGTGTGGCGTTTGTTGGTGAAGAGGATTCTTACAAGAACCTATTATTGTTTCTATATTTTCTTGGTCATAACTTTGACATATTCCGGCAAATAAAACGTTATGTGGGGGGTTTCTTCGATAACTCGTGTTTTGACAATAAAGTTTCCATAAACCCTTGAGTGGTTAGAATATCCAAGAAAGGTAAATTTATCCAACTCCTTTTTGTCATTATTATGAATAAAACATTTAATTCCAAAAATTCTAAAGTGAGCAAGTGATGGCTTTTTACCTTTTAACAACTCAGAGGGAGTCTTTTTTACAAGAAGGCCTTACCATGGCACAGTTTATGATGTAACTTGTAGTATTCACCATCTCAGCCCAAAATCTCCTTGGTAGTTGACTTTTTATGAGCATCGACCTAGCCATCTCCATGAGTGTCCTATTGCATCTTTCCACCACTCCATTCTGCTCGGGAGTTCTTGGTGAAGAGTACTTGTGTGTTATTCCTTGCTCCATGCAAAAATCATCAAAGTTAGCATTCTCAAAATCACCTCTGTGATCTGATAGAATAGAAGATATCCTTGTAGGCACTGGCGGGATGTGGCGTCGCGTGTGTGTGTGGAAGGAGAAGGTGATGGGTTGGAGGTGGTGAGAAGTTGGGGCAAACTCTCCTTCTTGCGCCCCTTTCCTTTCCCGTCCTAGTTCACATCCACGCTCCTACAACATAGGGGGTTAGAACATACAAGCAACGTGATCGCCAGAGGTGTTTATCTGAACCTCACAGGAATAAAGTGATCACTTGGGGAGTGCCTCAAGTGGAGAGAACGTTGGGTCCCGACTTCTCCATTCTCAGTTGGCCAAGGGCAGAGAGCCCTGCTATGTCTCGAAATGCCAAAATCCTATAAATAGTCATGAAGGCTCACAAAAGTAAAGAAAAGAGGGCCATTAGTATTGCGCAGTGTAGTAATGATCCTAATAATCAATGGGAGATAGATTGTGAGAACGTGATTACCTAAGGGTGGTGGGAAGGGGGGATGGTCGAGACTTTCGACCACCTACCTTCCCATTTGTTTAAGATAAACCTCTTGACAGGGTTCTAGTAGATGCTAGTATGATATGAAGACAAATGGGGAAGGGGAATGCAAGATGAAATAGGGAACAGGGAAACGGATGGATCAAACTCGAGGGAGACGGATGGATCAAACTCGAGGGATGGCCAAAGCTTTCGGCTAGCCAGCGACAGTTTGGTGAAGGTGAGGAGTAGCGTGCCTCAGAGATCCACTCTAAGTTCTGGCTACTCCCTTGCTAGAGATAATCTCCACCACCCTCGTCCAACCTGCAACACAAGCAAGAGAAAACCAAAGAGACTCTCCTTATCGAGCTCTCCGACTCTCCAGAGACCAACAAGCTCTCGCCCTTATTGCCAACCAATTCTCATCCCACACCCCGCCAACCCCCCACTCTATCCACCAGGGAGGAGTTTTGTACTCTGAGGCTCCACCTGGAAGTCTTAGTGGGGTCGTGGGGTTGATCGTGGGTGATGAGAAATGAAGGTGGCGGGCGTGGCTGGAGAACAACCCACGTTCTTTGACCAGCAATTGCCAGAAGGTGGCCAGGGGGCTTGCCTTCTACCAGGGGGTAGGTGGCCAGCAGGATGGCTTTCCATGGACCTAGGCGGCCAACATAGTGGCCTTCTAGATAAGGGAGGGTGGCAAGGAGTTGCGCCTTCTGTCAACTTGGGCGGCCAACCCAGTGGACTTCTAGGGTGGAGGGCAGCTAGGAGATTGACCTCCTAGTGGAGAGGGCGGCCATTGCCCTTGCCTTCTAGAGGGATGGGTGGCCAGTGGTTTGGCTGCCTAGCCCATGGGCCTTCGACCTCTGGGTCATTCTCCCTGGATGGGCCTCGTTCCTTATCTACTTTTCGCATTTTAAGCTTAGTGGACTTTATCATTTTTGCCACGACTACCTTCCCAAGCAGTCTATCGCACAGCCATTAAGGATGGTTGGCAGTTCTTTGCCAAACTGCAAGACAAGCAGAGATTCCTATTTCATTATCCTATTTTACGAGCCTTATCTTTTAAACCCTTGCAGTCTATCGCATGGTCATTTGAGGTCCTTGGCGGTCCTTTGCTAGGTCGTTTAGGTGCGGAGAGTCCCGTTAGGTCACTTTTATCTTATCTCTTCTGGACGATGGAGCCTTGTGGTCTATAGCTGGACCATTTGCCTCTCCCTTGTGGTCTATCACAAGACCGTTAGTGCAGATAGAGAGTCCTACTTTAACTGTAATTTCTCTGCTTCGCCGTGGATGAACTAGAGTCCGTGTTTTGATGATTTCTCTCTGAGCATAGATCCTCAAAAGCTTCTGTTTATTTCTATGGACTTTTAGGTGTATTATCCTCGAGATTTATCAAAGTTCAGGCCTATTTTTGTACTAGTTTCTCTCCAACTCGACCAGAGGGTTTGGGGGTCTATAAATAGAACCCTTGATTTCATGGCTTGAGGAGGAGATTGCTGGAGCTTGCAACGAAGTGCTGCTACGTCTTAGAGGGAGTACCAACCAAGGAGAAGTCCTTTCTACATCCATAAGGCTTCTGGTCCAGGGAGTATTAAGTTCCATTGGTTTATTTTGTGTCTTTCTTTCTTAGTTTTCCTCACTTCTATTTGCATCATCATAGCATCTCCCCTCCTCCTCTTCTACGTTCTTCTGCACTTGCATCATTTTCAAACACCCTCCTACTCTTTTCCACACCCCGCAGGGGTTAAAAAACTAACCCACAAGGTATTCACCCTTCCTCTTTATGCATCTTAGCTTAATTACATTATAGATACTACACTTGTCCAAGGGCTTATTTGGGTTGTTTTTCTTTGTGTCTACGTTCTTTTGCAGGTTCACAGAGTTCATTGCACGAGGCCCAGCTCTTCTGGCCAGTCAGGAGGGGTGGAGATACAAGTTCCACGTTTCTGTTCTGGGTGCACTTGCGGCTATTCGTGAGACCGTTTGGGAATCTCAGGTTGTCTATCGTAGGACTGTTTGCCATCGCCTAGCAGTTGTCTAAAGATTATTTTATGTTGCAGCGCCTGGTTTCTTCCTCTCGCAGGCGGGTGACTTCGCTCAGCTCTTTCCAAGGTACATATTGTAGTTTTACTGTGTTATTTACCTTGGTGGCGATCACATCTTCCTTTATTTGGGTATTGGTCATCCTTTTCCATCATCTCCTCCATTTATTTCTTTGCTTTTAGTTGCTCCACACCCACGGTGTGTGCTTTCCTTTTGTTCCTTTGCTCCACGCCCCGGCATGTGTTTTTTATTTCTTCCTCCCTTTATTTCTGCATTGTTTAGATGGCATGCCCATGTGCTCCATATTTGATATTGATTGCTTGAGTTAGTGCATCACTTGCTCACACCATATTTCACATATCATCACATTCACCATCACAATCACATTCAACACACATAAAAATATCTACAACCGCGACGGTCACATTCGATGCCTTTGTTCAAGTTGTAGAAACTTGAGGTGGCGTTCACCATGGGATGTGCAACATCATTTGTACAACAAAGGGTTCTTGGATGGTTATACGAATTGGACGTGTCATGGTGAGGAATTCTTGAGGTATGAGCCCGACAATATTGCAGGCACAAGTGCTACATTTCTCTCTTCCTCTCTCTTACTCTCTTCTTCTTTGGTGGCCGCCGAAGGGGAAAGCCCCTTTCTTCTCTTTTTCTTCTTCTTCTCTTCTCCTTCTTATCTTCTCTCTGGTGTGCCTGGTGGTCTCTTCTCTATTCTAGAGGGATGCTCTATGTGTTGTCTATGTGTCTTCTCTCTCGTGTCTTCTTCGTTTGCTGGTGGAAGAGGGGCTTTTAAACCTCAACGGCAGGAGCCTTCAAGCGCGGAGCGACAGAGGCAGGAACATGGGTTATAAATGGGGATTTGACTTGGGTTGTCCTTGGTTGACAGGAGGTAGGCTGTGTGTCCCCCTCCCCATTCGACACCTCAGCTACCCCGCTGCGCACCAAGGATCTATAGGACATGGCGTAAGATCCTCCCTGCCAGACGCATCATTGGGGGAAAGCCAGGTCATGCCATTGAAAGAGCTGGGCGTACTGCTGGAGAACCCAAAGAAGGCATGCCAGTGAAGGGGCACCAGGGCATGCCGCTGAAGGCCCGTATGGGCATGCCGTAGAAGGGGCACGAGGGCGTGCCACTGAAGACCACGCTGGGCGTGCCGTTGAAGACCACGCTGGGTGTACCGCTGAAGGCCCGTATGGGCATGCCGTTGAAGTGGATTTGGGCCCGTTTGAGCCCGATTGACGATCCAATTATTCTCTTTGGGTCCCACGAGTTGTGAGCCCCCCTAGGGGTTGGTTCCTCTTCACTGTCTGACTCCGGGAGTGGCTTCACGGTAGTGTACTATTTGTTCGGAGGGTCCGGACGGGATGTGTTCTCCGCAATCTCTTCAGTTGAAGTTGTTTATTGATGCTGGATTGGTCGAGACACGCGGACGTGCAATTTTACACGTCCACAGGAACCCCCTCTTCCATAGCCCCATATTGTTGACCATTCTTGGTTAAGCTTCCACCAAGGCTGCCCCCACTTATAACATGTGGTCAAATATAAATATTAGTCAATTGTCCATGGGGGGGCTGCTATCCTTGAGCAAGGCAAGGAGAGAGGGCGCACCTTCCCTTTGCCCATGTGGGATTTAAAAATTTGACATCTCCCCATTATACCCCTCCCTTGTCGAATTGACCAAGGTTAATTAGGGTCATTTGTCATAGGTATAGGGTTTGATATAAAATATCATTGTAACAATTTTATTATCAAAAATGAATCAAATTTTATGTGACGCTTGAAGCTTGTTCTAGTGGGTGCACCCCTCTCTTCCTCTCTATCTTCTTCTTCCACTTCCCCCCAGCAGCTGTGAGGGTTGCTAAATCAGGGTGTGACGCCCTCTTCCTGGGAGTCATTCCCAACTTTATCACCTCCGATGGGTGCCACACTCAGCCACCACCGCCACCGCCGCCATCCGTGCCGCCATCGAGCTGCCACGAGCCTTCCTTCGGTTTGCTGTCTAGAGCTGCGAGTTATAGGATAGAGAGTGAAAGGAAAGGTTGGTTCTCCAAATCCCACCATCTGATCGACTTGAAACTTTGATAGACTCTTCCCCGCGTCCTCCCCTCTTCCCAGTTCAATTTTTACGTCGATCCGCCACCATTTGATCCTCTTCCCACATGTGTCTTCCCTCCCCATGGAGTCTGCCTGTCTACAAACCTACGTGATAGAACCCTACAAACTAAATTTTCCCACCCCTAAACTTCCACTGATTGCCACCAAACTTTGTGTGCACGACCCTCACTTCCCCCTCTTTCATCCATGTTAACCCCTTGATCCAGATCCACCAGTTCCCCAGTCCGAGAAAGAGAAAGGCAAGTGCAAAGGCATAGAGAAGAAGAAAGACAAAGGCAAAGCCGTGGGCAAGGAACAACATCCAAAGGCTTCCAGCCCCAAAGCTAAAGGGACAAAGAAAGGGAACGGAAAAGCCAAACAGGTAAACCTTGACTCAGACTCTTCCGACCCACTAGTAGACCCTCTTCCTGGGATTTCCAGCAATCGTGTCGTCATGTTCCCTAGACGGGTGGATCTACAAGATGTCAAGTTTCTGAGATGTTTTCCTTTGTTGGTCCCTCTTATGGAGGCACAAGGCTAGATCAAGTTTATATCAGAACATCAAAGGTACTGCCCACATGCTGTTATTGAGTTCTATGATAACATGCAACTAATCAAAATTGCTAAGTGCTACCTTTAAAATTCCAATTGGTGGAATCGATGCAAGGACATCCGTGGTTGATCAGCATGATGTGTACTCTCTTCTGACAGAGCAGCCAAGACCCGAAAATCCTCCAGAGAACCTCAATGCCAACACCTTCTCCCCTCTTAACAGAATCCTCCATCACATGCTTGCCACCATCATCTCCCCTATTCATGGGGCTAGAGGGCAAGTCTTCGCACTGCAAGTTTCCTTGCTTTACCGCATTCTCAAAAGGGAGTGAGTCTACCTTCCTGACCTGATTCTTCAGAAATTTGAATTTTGCAGAACCCATAGAGAAAATGCCCTGCCCTATGCAGCTCACATAACCACTATTCTTGAACTTGCTAAAGTTGATCTCTCCACCGAAGAATGCAAGGTTATTCCAAAAAGGAACATTTATTCCCTTCACTTCATCACCAAATTCATGAGATTCCACACAGATGGTGATGTTGTGTCTAGAACTCTACCCTCAGCCAAATCAAAGCAAGAACCTCCACCACAAGCCTCTCCTTCACCCCCTTCTTCTACACAACATCCCGTTCATCCTTTAGCACTCACTGTTTTTCTTCCCCCTTTACAGCAGATGCCACCTCATGTTTCCTCCTCACGGCCACAACCTGAATCACCTGGCCCTTCTCACCAACAACCACAAACGACTTATCCACCTACTGAGCTCCTTCAACTCTTCTCAATCCAGCTTGCCTCTCTACAGACTTCCATCGCCACTCTCTCTACCACAGTCACTGACAAGTTCAATCATCTTGAAGCTAAGCTAGATGGCCACTGGGCTGAATTCCAAAAATGTAGGCAGGATTTGGAGAGAAACTTTCAGAAGCTAATTACCTCTCTCTAGGATGTCTGTGCTGAAGTAGGAGAGATGATTAGAGGTGTTGAAACCAAAGCAGATGCTGGCTCTGCTCAAATCCATCACATGCATTCACAGTTGACACAGATAGCAAGTGATATTGTCCAGTTCAAGCACACTCACATGGCTGTGTCAGGCACCTTTGTTGACTCCCATCAGTCCCTTCACTCCAAAGTTGAAAACTTGAGCTTGCTAGTCGATCACAGGACTGAAAATCTCTTCACCCTAATTCGAACTGTTACCAACAGGCTAGCTACTGTAGTTCAACAACTGCAAGAATGGATAGCACCCATGTTGCCTCTGACAGATCCTTCTCCATCACAGTAACAAACTTTCTTTGCTTATGACAAAGGGGGAGATAGGGGCCAGTCATTATATTGTTGAGTGGATCGATCATCATTGGCATAGAGATGGGTGCACTACATTCAAGAGATTGTCAAAGATTTTTTTTGATACATGTATAAAGTTTCTTTGGAGTAACTTTGTCTTTTCTTGAGAATGGAAGAGGTCCAGCGAAGTGTGAAGCCCACACGAATGACAAAGAAAGATGAAGGAGAAGATAAAAGTATAAGAGTTGGAGACCAACTGGATAAGAGCCAGTCAGTAAGACTAAAGCAACTACATGACGAAGTGGTGGAGAAGCAGATGGAACCCACACTTCCAAGCTAAGAGGAAGGTGTAGAAGAGGCCCGAACGAGTATCTAGACTGGACTCGTGAGGTTTGGGCGGAGAGAAATAATACTACCACGGTAGCCCACATCGCCTCTCCATTTTCTTCACTTCAGCCTCGCCCAACTCACTGTGCATGGGGTGCTCAGGCTATGGCACCAAGCTCCCCGTGCCCTGACTGACTTCCTGCACCTCAGTAGCAGGGTATTGCTCCGCCATGGCCGAATGAGAGGAACAAGGGGAAGAGGAAGAGAGCGTCGACTCAGGCGACTCGAGAGGACGGGAAAGCTGACGAATCACCACCGTCGTGATCTCTACTACCTCCGCAAATCCCTCCACGATTCTTTGCCCCTCCTGACCCCCCTCGCGGCGCATGATCTTTTCAGAATACAAGAGCGATGGAGACACAAAACCCTAAACAAAGGAGGTATAGAATGTAAACCCGCGTGATGTTTGTACTCCCAGCGGTGCGGCGGAAGGCGACACGATGTTCCACACTCCAAAAAGGGACTCCTCTCATTGACTCAAAAGAGTCATCATCATGGGCATATTCGTAGGACAACCACATTAAATGGCCCCTGCCGGAGAAAAATCCCCACCCAATTTGAGCCACCAACACCATCCCCACAAATGTTACTCATCCAAGCCCAATTTTGGCTCGGGAGTAGGGGGGACAAGTGGAGAGGGGGAAAATCCACCGACCGAGAGCACGGCCCAACTAGGTCCAATTTGACCGAACCAAGCCTAGCTCCCCGAAGTGATAGCCCCATTTTGAGCCCACTTACTCCAAGCCCAAAACCCACTCAAACTTCCTAGGTGACCCCCGGGTCTGAAAGTCTGAGCGACAGATCAGCCGAGAAGGCCCTACGGGGACCCAGTGCAACCTGTCCGAGCTACGCGCCCATCACACGGGGGGATTCCAAGTGAGCACCCCAAGCTCAGACCGACTGTCGGAAGCTTACCCAAGTGTCCGTTACGCATCCTCCAGGAGTAGGGAACCCCAAGGGATAAGGGAGAGCAAGAGTCCTTGTGCCATAAAGAGCCTATAATGAGGACGTAATCCCCCCTGAATCCCTTCGAATCCCTGGATTCTTATGTTAAACAGATTACTATAAAAACCCTGGAAGACTCTCCGAAGACGTAAGCAACAATCCTGAGTGAGAACCACCACAACTCTTGGTGAAGAATAATCTCACACCCACTTCTTCTCCTACCATCTCCCTTCTCACCTATACTTTACCACATTCGCTGACTTAAGCATTAGAGGGTTTTCCCTAGGGATTCATCCATGGGCACCCCCGATCCGTTTCCTATCTTGCAGTTCATATTTATGTGGTGATTGCGATCAAGATTCCTCCAAGATTTCACGGCTCAGGATCAGCGCGAGAAAATGCCTCTTCAACGTCCACTCAGGAGGTGGGAGGCCGTCGATCAGACCGCCTTCGACTTCTGGGCAGCCAAGAGTTTGGATGCCCCCTGGTTTGCTCTATGTCCCCTGTGGTCTTGTTTACATATCACCCATGTATACCTACATAAGCATCGCATCTTAGGCAAAATCATAGATCCCTTTCATAGAGGCTTCATATCTAAACGGTGTTACATTCCTCCCCTCCTTTAAGAAATTTCATCCTCGAAATTTAAGGACAAGCAAGGGTAAGGCAGGGAAGAATAACCCAACTACTACCAACACAAAACACAAGAGGCAGAGCTCAGAGGAACCATGTCAGATCATTATCACGAGGACACACTCGGGAGTGAGCATGACACAAGTGAACATGAATCCGACACCTCCGAAATAAGGCAACGTCGCTTACGTCTCAAGAAAAGAGACACGACTTCCAAAACAACAGATATCGAGAAACGAATCGACAGAAATGACAGGCGCACAAAGCATCAGCTTACACAGGGAAACATAGTCCTCTCAGCTGACAGCCTGACAACACCATCGGTTATGGTACCAAAGGTGACAGGGAACACCTGGTACACAGGATGCCAATGACAAATAAATGGAAAGAACGATAGCAAAACAACAGCACTGGACCATGAGCAGAATCAAGTCATTCCTCAGCCGGATAACATGTCTGACTGAGCCGCAAGCTAATCTCACCGGGAAAGGAGAGTACAGTAATGCTAACTGACAAGACAATGGTCCACGACAGAGACACAAAACCATGCAGAAACAACACGACAGCATCTGCAGGATTTCAACTCTAAGTAGCACACAGAACCGCGGAACACGTCTGTAAGCAGGGTCACTTCAAGGCATAACAGTAGCTGATCATCCGACTACCAGGAACGAGTCATGCGTCAGACTACTCGCCAAGGAAGACCCACGACACGAAAAAGTGACACAACTGACAATCTCAAGGGAATGCTTCTCAAGGACCATAGCAATGCCTAGAGAGCACAACCCCCACGAGAAAAGATGCAGAGTAGAGGGTACTCAATCAGCAGACAAGCCGACAAATTTCCTAACACTCCCAAATGCCAATGCCAACACCAGAGAGTTACCAGCAATAACACGGCAACAGACGACATCAAGGCACAGGAAGCCAAGATGAAGTCACATCGAGAAGAAGCAAAACTTCCCGACCAGCAAGAATCTCACTATAACGATCCTCAACTAGTGGGTAGCCAACCCACACACTTCCGCTGCGCACTCTTTACAATGCACATAGGCATCAGGAAAAACTTCAGGAATCGCATCTCAGCACACGTATGGCGGCACTGCAACTCATCAGAATCACAACTAACACGCCACGAATACTGATCCAGCGAGCAACCGATCACAAGGAACCTAAGTGCAATGAAGGAGAGTACCAGCTTCAGCACAAAGCACAAGGAGAATGCTAATCTCAGCTTACCTTCACGCCCTGAAACGATAAATGAGTCTTCTCAACACATCGGCCGCTGGGCACGGCACGACGAACATGGTACGCTACAGCTCTTAACACTATAACGGAGTCCAAGGCTAAGCAACCAATAAGCAAGGAGCAGATCAGACTCAAAATGTAGTTGTCCACACTTAAGCAGACACAGGACAGAAGCATCACTAAGATAGCAACTCCAAGGCAAGTCTCGAAAAAGATTCCACCAGAAGGGACGGGAAGCAATAAGCTCAGCAACAAAAGCTTACCAGGAAGGAAAATTCCTAGCTCGCTCGAGCAACTTCTCAAACATGGAATCTAGTCAAGCACTCCAACCGAAGCGAGACACATCAGGAGCTGAAACAGACTTAAGCTGGAGTGACCAAAACAACGTAAGGATGTGTACGGTCAACGCACCAACGCTGAAAGTCAACAGCAACCTGAACAACTTACAAGAAAACTCTCGAACGAGGTACTACAGATTCAAGCGAAAAACCCCACCGCACCCACACCGATACACGGTGACTCGATCAAGCGTAACACTTGCCCGGAACACATGGAGTCACTCGGACTCTCAAACCCGTAGGCACGTTAATCGAGGTTGTACGGTACCTCCAGACACCCCAAAATACAGACACAGAACCCCCGGGGTGTCCGAAACATCCACGAGACCGAAGGTCGGCCATTGGGTCACAACTGGGTCGACCGGGGGTCAACACAACGCAATCGGAACGCAACTAGCACGAAAAATAGGGTGGTGGTCCTCCCTGGACCGTCAATCAACAGGCGGCCCTCTCAAGACCACAACCATAAATCTAGCGGTCTACCCCTATACCGCTAAGCTGTATCGGCGGTCCGCATCAGACTACAACTAACCAGAAACAGGCGGTCAAAGGGGCGGTCACCCCTGGGCCGCACCTGAATTTGGCGGTCCTGCCCTGACCGCTGTTCGGAGAGTAATGACCAGTCGCGAGGCCGCCGCGGAATCTAGGCGGTCACCCTCAGACCGCGAAATGCTCGCACGATGAAGACTGCAAACGGTCCTGGCCTGACCGCTGCTCAGAAAGTAGTGGTCAGTCGCAAGGCCACAAGGGGCCCAGGCGGTCTCCCTCAAACCGCCACACACGCCCAAATAGTGACTCCCAAGTGGTCCTGGCCAGACTGCTCTCCGGAGAGTAGCGGTCAGTTGCGGGGCCGCATGAGACCCAGGCGGTCTCCTCTAGGCCGCCAACTCTACTGACACTACGGGGACTATAAAGCGGCCCCCAGCGGACCGCCTCAACCCTTGGCGGTTCCTGGTAGGACCGTTTTCTTCCCGTAAACCCGAAAACGGTGATTTTCGGCGGAAATCCCATTCCACCCCCGTTTGCACCCACACGAAGGGGAAAACAAGGGGAAACTAGTCCCCAACCTCTCTAGCACCGAGAGGACCCATTTAAACCCCCAAAACGCTGTTAAAACGCTAGATCCGGCTCACTCCCCAAAATCAAGCATTTTCACCCCGCCTAGAAATAAACCTACTCGGCTTGCCTCGAGCTACCAAATTCGCAGAATTGGAAGTACACAAGCTGGGGATCCATCTCCCTGCCTCCACCGAAGATTCCGCACACCGAGGAAGCCAAACCGCGAAGAAAATGCCACGAAACCCTCGCTGGTTCACGAACGTTCGGGCGTTTTCCTGGAGCCGAGGTCTAGGGTTTCCGGTGAGCGTCACCGAGAGCTTCTCCCTAGACGGCGTAGAGTTCACGATGGCAAGGTCGTGACCGTGCTTCCCAACCGCGTAGTTTCGGAGTGGGCCTTTGTGTGTGAGTACAGGCCTCCACGACAGAGGTGTCATGGTATTTTCCTCGTAGCGTGACTAGGGCGGTTAGTGGTCCGGTGGTCCCCCGACTGTGGGATCGGGGTGTTAGTTCCGTTCTGGTACAGTAGCTGTAGCTGTAGAGCTGAGGTTTTTACCGGCCACCGAGTTTACTATTCCTACTGTCACTGTTGTTCTAGCTGTAGTTGCTGCTTTTCGTACCACTGTTGTTTTCGGTTGGGGTTCCGTGGGACCCCTACTGAGCCTTATTTTTGGAGGCTCACCCCTACTTTTTAGGTGTGGTGGTTCTTCCTCGAGGTTCGAGGGCGTTGCGTGGAGGTCCTTAGCTGTCAGCTTGTCGGGTCGAGTGTTCACTTAGCATTTGGTACGTTTTACTACTTTAGACTGTACTTTTGTTGGACTGGACTCTGTTGCAGTTAGTTGTTTATTTCTGTAACAAATCAACCCAAATCGACTCACATGGACAACCGGCCTTGAATCGGCCTCAAATCATGAGTAAACACAACCAAATTTACAAGAATTGCATCTCGACATACTGGGGGTTCATGATCTACCAATCCAAGCAAGAAACGCCGCCTAGAACGGTGGACTTGTCACACACCCCAAAACATACTTTTAATTCTCCAAAAATAGAAACCCACTCAAATTTGCATCAAATGACATGAATTTCAAGGGGAACATAGAATGAAAGGTGAGGAATCTATCCCCCTACCTCCACCGATGATCTGCCACACCGAAGATGGCATTCTAGGTGAAAAATGTCACTCCAAACCCCAACCATGTCCTGAAACTGCGCTTGGTTCCACCCCACACCACACCTTGATCCTCTCGTCAACACGCTCCACACCATCTCCACATCATCCCGTGCATCCTCCTGTTGAATTCCTACTGTTTTGATGATGTCATATACTATTTGTCAACAACTTGTTTGATATGCCATTTAATAACTCTTGTTTAATGTGCTTAACTTGTGGGTGATTTGCATTAAAATCCAATGCTTTGTTCATCAGTGTGCATATCATCTGTGTATTTGATCTTTGCATTTGTTCATATACTTGCTTGCATTTCCAAGTCCTCTTTTATTCCAAAGTCCGTGCATATTCATTCTTCTATGCATTTGCTATGTCCATGCATACACTAACCCCATGCATGCTGAGTCAGTGCATGTAGTTCTTTAAAGTCCGTGGACATTTTCCATAGTCAGTGTACATTGGTTCATCTATTGGAAAGTCTGTGCACGTCCATTGTTTTATGCACACGTTGTGTCCATGCATACACTAAGTCCGTGCATGGTCTGAACAACCATTGTAGCTAAGTCTGTGCTTGGTCTGTGCATTTGTTGCATGACCTTCATTCCAAGTCCGTGCACGCTTTTGACTCCACTTCACAAAGCCCATGCAGACTGTGCATCCGTGCTTACATGAAGTCCGTGCATTCTTTGCCATCATGCTCATTTGCCTTAAGTCTAAGCCAAGTCCTTGCAAACTTTCGAGTCCATACATGTTTCACCAAGGCATTCTGAAGTCCATGCATTTTTCACCAAGTTCGTGCACATCCTCTTATCAAAGTCCAGGCATGTTTCAAGTCAAAGCAAAGTCCTTTCATATGTCTTGGTTGTTTGAAAACCAAGTCCATGCACATTTCTGCAAAGTCCGTGCACATGGCCTTTTTTCTTAAGACCAAGCATTACAAAGTCTGTGCACACTCTAGTCCGTGCATGTTTCAACAAGTCTGTGCATTTCTTCATCAACGAAGTCATATCTCTTAGGAACTAAGTCCTTGCATCTTTTGTATCTGAAGTCTGCACAAACTATTGCAAGGTCTGAGCATATAGAAGTCTGTGCAAATCTCATGTCCGTGCACATAAAATCCCGTGCATCTTTTTCACTATCTTCAAATTCCTTGCACGCATACACAAACCCCATGGACTTTAAACCTCGTGCACATTTCTTCTAGTTATCAAAGTCCTTGCACGAATACACAAACCTTGTGGACTTTAAACCCCGTGCTCATTTCTTCTAGTTATCAAAGTCCTTGCACGTATACACAAACCTCGTGGACATCAAACCCCGTGCAAGTTTCTCATTGAGACAAACTCTTTACATTTCTTCATAGAGTCTGTGCACGTCAAACCCCATGCAGACTCTTCACTTGATCAACAAGTCCGTGCTCAATTCAAGTCTGAGCACATTTTGAAGCATTCCACCCTCGGTCAAAGTTCGTTCTCAGGCAGATCTATTTCTGATCTGATCATTCTGTAACCAGTTCCAGAAACATAACAGCAATCCACAGAGCTTTCCCTTTTCAAACCGCTCACTGGATTGAACTAAAAAAATATATATGTTGTAATCCTCTGAGCGCTCTTTCCAACGGTATCGGCCACACCTCGACCGGCCTCCGGATCTGGGCGCAAGAATTCCTACCGTCGAGGCCTACAGATCTATCCTTTATGCAGGTCCAAAAGTTCAGTCCGAGATAAATTCAAGAAAAATTACCAATAGTCAACTTCAGGAGCCACCACTTCACAGAGTCGATTAGGGACATCTCGCCGTCGTCCCAACCCAGCGGCGCCTTCAGAAGATCCTCGAAAGATAGCGTTCCTTTAGAATCCGTACCTTGCTGTCTAGCGAGTCAGCAACCGAGTTGACACAGTATTGAGTTGCAATATTGTCGAGTCGGACCAATAGGCCGAGTTCTTGCTGAGTTCGCCTCCAGATTGTGGCCCGTCAACACAGGGTCGGTCCTCCTAGGCCCACTTGTAGCCCTTTATCTCCCTGTGTGGAGTGGGTAATAGAATTACTGCTGTAATTAAAGTTTTTAACTGTTGTTAACCGGGAGTTACCGTAACTGGCTGGAAACGTCTCCCCCACGCCCGGAGCGTGGAGGTAAACTCGCCCCCACTCTTTAACGCATTTTGCTTACCTCATATATATTTGAATGTCGCTGCGAGTGTAGGATTCTAGCCATATATATTTCCTATCACCGCTGCGAGAGTGAGTGAGTGTACCGTCCCGTGACTCAACCCGAGTTAATGCGGAAAGGGCCGACTACCCGACTCATTGCCGGTTCCTCAACCGTGCACGGTCCCACTCATCCCTCACTTAGGGACGCGCGCGAGCTAGAGTCTCAGGTCGCGTGTCTATCCCGCATTAGTACCCTCACTATATGCCACGTTCATGAAGATCGCGATACTCATTCTGACTGTGATAATCTTATGGAACCGAAGTGTAGTAAAACATGGAAAAATGGGATTTTTATCCATGAGTGGCCATGGATCGATGTTATCTCGAAGGGAAAACCTATCTAGGACTCTTGGAGATCGATTCTAACCCCAATAAGGACTCCTAACTCGATCTAATCCCTCAAACCCTAGGCCAACTCTATAAATAGAGCCCTGATTCGCCCTGTGCGAACCTTACTTTTGGCTCGCATAGTTTGAAGGTAAGGCGTCATCATCTCAAGTTAGTCCTTTAGAATATTTTGTTCTCCTTAGAATTATCTAACTCTCCTCCAAATCTCATGCTAGGAGATCAAGCCATTGAAAGGTTAGAAGCCTTGGAAGTCACTGGTTCTCTATAGACCGCACAGGAATGAGTGAGTTTCTCCGAGGAAGATCAGAGGTTTAGGAACTCTAAACGAGATATTTTCAGGGTGATCCTTTAGAATTATTTGTTTCTCTTTATGTCTTCTCACTATTCTCCAAATCTCATGAATTTAGGTCAAGGGGTTAAAGAGATAGAAGGGCAAGAAATTGTTGTTTCTACATAGGACGCACAGGAACCAGCACCGTCTTCCAGTCAAAAATTCGAAGTCTAAAGTCCAACCCAGAGGTAGGTTATCTCATGATGGCTTAAACAATATGTTAGGAACAAAAGTCCTCTCCTTTCTCCCAATTTCATTGATGGGGACATCACTTACCCTCTCCACATTTTTTCGAAGCCCGAATGGATCGTCGTCAAGTAGGAGCTGGTATAGGGCGACATGTCTATGTTGCAGTACAGGGCTCGATTTGTTACACTGGGTCGTTATGCACCTCACATCATGGAGCATGAGAGGGTGAAGACCGAGCAGTTCATCTTGGGCTTGAGGCAAGAGCTGAGGCACCATTTGATTGCAAACGTTGCCACTGATTTGGAGACAACTTCTCATATAGTGGCATCTTTGGAGCTGGATATGCAGAGCACACGAGGACCGATTAGCTAGGGGTAGTCCTTTTCAGGCTGCGGCCACCAGACGACTACACAGTAGCAGAGCACGCTCCAGTTTCCTTCTGGTAGTTCGGGAGCTTCGACTCCGGTGGCTTCAATAGTGGGTTCTGCATCTTTCGGCGACAAGATCAAGAGGTTCTTTAAGAAGGGTTTCTAGAAGAAGAAGAAGGAGGGCTGAGAGCAGCGACAGGCTTCTTCGGGTAGTGTTCAGCAGCCGGTACCTTTGTAGTGGTAGTGGTCAGCCGGTGGTTGTCGTGCGAGGTGTCCCCGTTGTGGCGAGTCGCATCTAGGCAGGCAGTGTACAATGCCAGTGATCTACTTTAGGCGTGACCAGTCGGGTCACATGGCACGTGACTGTCCTCAGCGACCGCATCAGCCACCCCAGTTTCCTTAGCAGTAGCAGCAGTACCCACAGCAATAGTTTTAGCAGTAGGGGCAGTATCGGCCACTACCACGGTCAGCAACTGTGGGCAGGTAGAGAGCTCGAGGCCAGGTTTCCCACAAGACCACCGTAGAGGCCGAGCCGTCGTAGCTTGTGGAATGTACTATTATGATTTTGGGTTGCGTGGCATGAGTTTTGTTTGATTCTGGTGCATCGCACTCGTTTATTTTGGAGGATTTCACGCTGAGTGTTGAGGACCCGATCTCCCAGATGTCTTGTGATTTGATGGTGGAGTTACCGTCTGGTGTATGTCTCTATATATATGGAATATGGAAGTAGTGTGTATCGTAGTGCAGTTAATGCATTACTATTCGTTACTATTCATTTCTAGAAGTTACTGTTCATTTTAAGGGTGTTTTTCATTTTAAGAGTTTTTATTTATTATATATTTTTCTATGATAGAGTAAATCGAGGTGATAAATGGGTAATAATTAGATTTTTTAAATTTATTTTTTTATTGTGAGATATTAAATTTTAAAGTGGCACATGAATAGTGACTATCGTTTCCACGTTCTGTGCGTAACCGTTTCCTCCAAGATAATACCGCATGCGAGATTCTCTCCAAAGTTGACCGTTTCAGAGCGTCTCCTTGACTTTGGATCTAGGGTCATTTGTGTAAAGGGTTAGATCTAAAACCCCTCTTAATCAACCTATAAATTCTGGATCAAAAGAGGTCAAACCCCCTTTTTCTCATCTCATTCTTCCCTGCAAACCGTAGAAGCTATCCTTGTTCTGAGAGAGGGGTGAAACCCTTATTCCTATTGCTAGTAAGAGGGTTAGAGGGTGAGGCAGACCAGAGTCCATTCGAGGAGGATTGCTGGACTGGGCTAGCGTTAGTAGCCAGCGTGGTCAGCGGTGTGTTTGCTTCGAGGAGTACTTTCCTCTGGGTTTTATGATTTTTCTTCATTGAGGCAA
Source organism: Amorphophallus titanum (assembly GCA_024336825.1). Taxonomy (NCBI): domain Eukaryota; kingdom Viridiplantae; phylum Streptophyta; class Magnoliopsida; order Alismatales; family Araceae; genus Amorphophallus; species Amorphophallus titanum. The sequence continues at coordinate 6,482,448 of JANBPO010002596.1, forward strand.
GTTTCTAAACTTCAAAGTTTTCCTTTGGCATGTTCTAATTTACTTAGGAGGTTGTATTATACGATCCCAAATGTCTGTTTTAGTTTTGTTAAGATTCTATTTATATTTTTTTGTTTGCTCGGTCAAAAACCCCAATATGTTAGTGAAATCATGCAAGTCTCGTTCTGGGTACTCTAATTGTTCGAGTGTGAACCTCATTAGAACATCAGATTTAGCTTAGCCATTTGAGGTTTATTTCCGCACATACTTGATTCCTAGTTATAGCTTTTAAATTGAGCAAATTTTTAAAGGAGATTCATTCACCCCCCCTCTAAATCTCTGTCTAGCAATACATCATCTTAACAATGTGGAATGACCATTTGTATACGGTTGTAAATGGACTTGAGATAACAATGAATCCAACACTATTTGAGAGCACCCTAGGTGTGTCCACTAGGGGCCATGATATGGTTTTTAGTCATGGTCAAGTTGAGGAGACTTTCATTCTCATGACATGCAGTGAGTATGTACACGGAGTTAGCAATTTGATTAAGTTGAATGCCAACTACTTCCTGCCACTGCAGCGGATCTTGCACCGCAAGTTTACCACTCTTATCTATCCCAAGGGTGGAAACTAAAATGAAGTGATTGAAGTGCACAAATTTCTATTCATCTGTGTGATGAATGGGATGACAATAAACATGGACCGCCTCATGACCGATTTGATTGGGTCATACCACACTCAGAGAAGGCATTCATTACCTTATGCTTCCCAAATGACTAGAGTATTCACTTATACTGGAATCAGTTTGGTAGATGAGGTTTCCACTCAAGTTAGGCAGGATGATATTTACAACAAGCACAAGTTATTCACCTCCTTCCAATACTATTTGGCTCTAGATGGAGAATTGTACAGAAATGTGGGCATGTATGGTGAGGAATCTGAACAGAGGAAGAAGAAGAGCCACAATAGCTGGAGGCTCAAGCACCAGCTCAACCGCCAGTTCAGGCTGAGGAGCAGCCTCCTCCCCCACAGCAGATGGAACAAGAGATGCCACCCCAGTTTCACCATGGCGAGTCATCTACTCAGGGTGCTGGACAACCCTCTTGGTACAATGAAGCTTTTGATAGGTGCCTCACTAGCATAGAGACTACGGTGGATGCCTTTGAGGAGCAACTCTACAACTTTGGGACTACCTTTGGCACAATCCTTGACACCATGTCTGGTTGGATTGATTCTTTTTCACAAGTCTTAGATAACCTATCCATTCACATGACCACCCTCACCACCAGCCACCGTGACTCTCGCCGCACTATGAACCATAACCTTGTGAGACTTCAGCACCGTAGCCGGGCCCATGAAACTGGCCTTGATGATATCAGGCACCGCCTTCGTGCTCAAGGTCCTTCTGATGCTGATGCCCTAGGACCTTCTGCTCCACCACCGCAATGATTGTCTTTGCGTCCTGTAGTTCACTTTTGTGCCACTCCTATACTCCCATCCCCTCTTTTGATGATGCCAAAGGGGGAGATGTATTTGTTAATGTAATGTGTTTGCATGCATGCTATTGTTTCCATGAGTGTGTGTCATTTGCATTGCATGAGTTAGTGGTTCGTCCCTATGAGTCAGTGTCGAGTCCATGTATGTAGTCATGTCGCAGTCATGTCTAATGTCAAATGTCAATGTAAAATGTCAATGTAAACCTTATGATTAATGAATGAAATGCACCTGGTTGTTTTACATATCTTGGTACTTCAATTTTTACTTCTTCATGTGGATTTAGAAAATATGAATGAATCGATTGGTGTTGGCTTGAATGATGCATTTTGAATGGATTGAATTTGCCTTACGGATTGTTTTGATTACTAACCCTCCATTGGTTCTGTATGAAAGACAGGGCCACCTGTTTGAAATCATTCACTATGCATGAATGTAAAACCCTCCTGTCATCAGAAGTTCCAATTTTTTCATCCAAGGTGTGCCAGGTCAGTCTCCCTAAGCCTGCACCAACCCACCACCACTATTCTAGCCACTGCGATCAACTCCAACAACTGAAGATGGCGTCGTTAGTCTCGGATCGAAGAGGACTTGACCTCGATCACAACGGCTCTAGTCTCGCCTCCAATAGATCACGAGGCTGTTCGTGGAGCCCTCATCTTCTAGTAGCATCTGCTTGAGAGCAACCCAAACCAGAGCGGTTGGGCCCTGTTCCAGACCCTACCCTGGCAAGCGACACCAACAGGAACTTCCACGAAAATTCCAGCATCCTCCTGGGTCAGGTCAGAGAATTTTGGCACTAGTTCCAACCTGTTATGAGCTTGGGGGAGGCCGTGACAGCATTATCTTCGACTATCTATCCGATTGTTCCAGAAGCTGGCAGAATCGACGGGGATCGGCATAACGGCTTCTAGCCTCACTTCCCCTCCACGTCTGGCCGGCTTACAGCCCCTCCCTACGTGGAGGTAGTGTTTGGATGTAAAGCTATTAACCCCCACCCCGAGATCATCCCTCCTGTGTGAGGTGTAGTGGTGTATTTAATTTTAATTTTTAGGATAAAGCGATACCAATGCGGTGTACGGGTGCGTACCCACGCCTCCCCACTCGCCCTCATCTTCGGCCGGGATCGGCATCTTCACGCCAATCAGGTGAGCTCCTGATCACTCTCCTCTGCTGGTATCATTATCTTTGCTAGCTTATTTTTGCTTTCAATTGCTCATCGGACAGTGAGTGAGTGCCCGGTCCAGAATCCACTAAATCGACTGACACCGTGGAGCGAGTTGTGAGAGAGACCCTACAACCCACGCCCTCGGTGTGCTGGCCGCCCGTTGGTTTGGGCATCTTAGACCCTTAGGGGTTCTATCTCAAGCTAGCCAAACTCTGGAACAGCAAGGTCCCACTTCGGACCCTCATCCCCCATCGTCAGTCCACCTACGGACCCAGGTGTGCGCTACGCGAGTGAGTCTGCCGTTCCGTTCGTGCTTGCTTGCTAGGTCCAAGGAGTGGTTTCAGATCACTCCCTGAAGAGAACCACACCCCCGGTTGCTGACATTACGAACACTCCCATGGGGTGCCATGGCCTTTCACTTGTGTTTCCACAGACGGTGCCAAGAAGTGTAGAGGCAGAAATGTGGTTTCTATGCCACGTACCACGTTCTCTATTTATTTGTCAAGAAAGTCATTTGGCTCCAGTGGAAGCCTGCAAACACCAAAAGTAAAGGACGTTAGAAGGAGCCCTGAGCATTACCCTAGGGGACAACCCTCTTATGCTTAAGTTAGCAACGATTCAAGAAAGGAATAGAGAAGAGTAAAGGAGAGGAGAGAGAGAAGGATGGAGGTCGTCATAGTAGATTTGAGAGATGCATAGACCCTCCAGACGAGTGCTCGCCGCTCCCAGTGATCACTCAGAGGGTGCTCACTGGGTGGTAAGGTCATGCAAGAGGGGATTCTCTCAGGGAATATAGACGTGCGTGACCTCTCTATCGCAGTAGCAAGGCTGGTGGCTCTATTCTTTGTATGAGACTTTTGGCAAAAATTTCACCGTGTCCTTCTCTTCTCTATCAAGGTACCTTTTTTAGGGTGTTGTCCTAGAGTCGAGGGCCTATCCCTTAGCAGGGAAGGGCGTAAGTAGTGGAGTAATGTCCCCCGCGATCGTGGCGAGAGTTTTTTGTTGAAGAGCGAGTACCCCGAAGTCGATAGATCTTTGGGCGAGCTTAAACACTTCATATTCTGGGACTAGCATGTTAGCCTTGGTCTCATGTACTTCAGACGTCCCCTAATAAATCACCTCCAGCTTGTCCCACATTTCCTTGGCTGTGGAATAGGAGGATACTCTCAAAAATTCAGTGGGGTGTAGAGCACACTACACAGCATTTACAACGCTCCAGTTCAAGGTTGACCTACGAATTTGCTCCCTGGTCCAGACATCCTCATCCTCAGGGAGCTCAAAAGGAACTTTACTAACAACCTTCCGAATCTCATAATCCATTGCTCGAAGGAAGACCTACATACGATTCTTCCAGTAAGCATAGTTGGTTCCGTCAAAGAATGTCAGCTTACTGGTGGAATGACCCTCAACAGTTAGACCTCTAACATCTATTTTCTAAATCTCTCCAGGATGTTAATCCCTAAAGGAGAGCTAGGCTCTGATATCACGTGATGTGTGAAAAGAGATGAACTATAGATCTAGAGAGGGGGTGAATAGATCAACCCCAAATTACAAATTCTACAATAGTTAATAACAATGCAGAAATAAACGAAACTGCTGTGAACAGAACTACTAAAAATAGTATGAATTATCAACAAGGAGATTTGATAAGAAATATCCATCAATCACTAAGAACTCCAAATGAAGATGATCAAACCACTCAGTATAGTACCTGGAGGAGGTTTGATTTGCAAATCTCCTTACACAAGGGTCAGTTTTCCAGATACACGTAATTTATCCTTCTGACTGAGCCTTTTTATATACCACTGAGTGATTGACCATAGTACAGAAATGAGATGAAGAAAGTGCAGATTAGACCAAGATAAAATAGATATCAATCAAATTAAGCAGATGCAGGCATAGGCAATCCAGAAGACAGTTGTTCAACTAGGTTTGGTACTTAGCAGAGGTTCGATCTAGGATCTCCTCACACGAGAGGTGGCGTTCCAGATAGGCTTAACCTATCTTTCCAGCCATGCCTTTCTATATACCTATTGGTTGAAGACTTAAGCACATGCGATGGATGAATAGATCAGAAATATTAAATGCTTGCAGCAAATGTCCTATGCATTCATCTAATCACAGGAATGAACAGATAGGCAATCATACAAGATAGATCAATTTTTAAGGTGGTTCGATCTTGAGCTTGAGATCTATGTCCACCCCTTACTCAATTGAGTAAGGCTTTCACTACCAAACAGCTTGAACTCCGCTGATCCACAGCTTCGGGGATGAAATCCCTACAATCAGCTGAGCTTCATAGCTTGCTTCCCGCTGAGCAACACAACTTGCTGTCCGAGGATCACACCTCACCGCTGAGCACCACAACTTGCTCCACTGATACACAGCTTACAGAAAATTCAGAAAGAAAGTGAAAGAGATCAAAGGAAAGATGATGATAGAAAGAAAACTGTAGCTCCCACTGGAGCAATTTGACTATGGATCTGATCCATAAGTCAAGACAATCACTCTTCTGCTCAAACTCACTCCTCTCAGACTTTCTTCCTCAGACTTCTGGCACTTTATTTTTCTTTCCTCTCTCTGTGACAAGCTCTTTCTCTCTCGAACTCTTCTCAAACCCTTCTCATGAACTCTCCTACTCTAAAGCTCTTCTGCTCCCTTGCTCTCTTGTGATTTTCTTCTTTTGTCTGCTAGGATGCTCGAATTTGAGCGCTCGATTGCCTTTTATACAAGCGAGCACAAGTCTTGTGGTACCACAAGCTTTTCAAATTTTGGGCACGTCGAAGACACACTCCTGCCCAATAATTTTCAGACCATGCGAAGACTTGGATGTACTTAGCAAGGAAAACTTTATACTGTTCTTGTACATCAGATGGTAGGTCGGCTCTGATCTTGACTCCTAGGGTCGGGTCACCTTTGAGGAAGACCGTTAGCAACTTGTCGCCAGCCTCAGATGTTGTCAGTCCTTCCTCAGTTCCCCTGATCCCTTTATTTTTCCCTTTCAGCCTTATGGCTTCAACCGAGATTATGTAGCACCTTCTAGCCATTGCCTAGTTACCTCGGGCTTTCCCTATGCCATTTTTGATGGGGAACTTCATTTTTTGGTGATAGGTGGATGGCATCGCCTTCGTTCGGCTAATGATGCCTCAGCCGAAGATGGCATTATAAGCCGTCATTCCCTTAATCACAATGAAGTCCACCATAACCGTAATGGTTTTGGGCGGGGTGCCGATGGTGACTGTCAGGCTTAGGGCTCCCCCTGGATAGGTTGCCTGGCCATTGAACCCACAGAGGGGGGTTCTAATCAGGCGGAGTTTAGATGGATTTTAACCCATCTTGAGGAAACATTCATATGAAAGTACATCAGGAGTGCTACTATTGTCAACTAAGATCTTATGTGCATTACAATAGTTTATCGTAGCCGATACAACAAGAGCGTCGTCATGCGGGGTAGTTAACCCCTCTAGGTCTTGGTCGGATAACACTAGGGCCTGTTGTTCACTCGCCTGTGGGGTTTTGGGGGGCTCAGAGACCCGGCTCGCCCACTCGACGTGACGCTTCCTTCCTTGACTGTTGTCTCCACTTGATGTCGCGCCGCTAGCAATGACGTTTATCTGGACTCCATGGGGGAGATTGTCGATTTCCTCGGGAGCAGTGGTGTCCTTCTTTTACTCAGACATGTACCAAGATAAGTGCCCCTGACAGATGAGACGCTCGATCTCGTCCTGGAGCTGATGGCAATCGCTGGTGTGGTGCCCATGGTCATGTGAAATAGGCAATGCTTGTGCCAGTTGCGGCGCTTTGCCTTCATAGGCTCGGGTTAGCAGAGTAGGCCCCAGCCCTTGATGTCTTCATAAATCTAGTAGATGGGGGCGGTCAGAGGAGTGTACCGCTTGTATTTTCGGGAAGGCTCCTTGTGGTCTCCATCCTGTTTCCGCCTCTTTCCTTAGCCAAAGCCTTGCTCAGACGGTTGCCTCTTGTCCCCCTCTCGACCCGAGCCCGTCGTGCTGTGACAAGCACTGAGGACTTCCTCGCACTCTGCGTGATGCAGGGCCAGGGTCACTAGCTCGGCGAGGGAGGTAGGGAGATGAAGGACTAGCTCGCGCCGGAGGTTCTCATCGTAGGTGCCCCCAGTCAACGCGGTGATGGCCAAGGCAACATCCAAGCGGGGGATACGCAGGGCTTTCGATTTAAATCGGTTATTGTAGGCCCAGAGTTTCACCCCCTGTTCCTATTTAAGGGCGAATAGTCCCGCTATTGATCCGGGAGGACCGTTGCCAGTGAAGCTTTCCTTGAACACTCACCCGAACTGCTGGAAGTCACGGATGGTGTTGGGGGCGAGGGCTCGGAACCAATCCTGAGCACCTTGGACCAGGGTGGTCGTGAACGCTCAGCGCTAGATGGTGTCTGATGCCCCATGCATGGTCATTTGGGCGTCGAGGCTGTCGTAGTGGTTGGCCGGGTCTCCCTGGCTATCGTATGACTTGAAGGTTGGAAGCGAGATCCTCAAGGAGATCTCAGCCTTTAAGACATGGTCGGAGAATGGGGATTGCTCCTCATCCTCCACAGCAGAGGTCTTTTGTAGAGCGCGGAGGGCGCGCTCTTGTTCTGCGAAATGCCTCTCGAAGTCTCACTGTCGGAGAGATAGCTCCGGTTGCTGTTAGGCTGAGGGGCTATGGGGGCGCTCCTACAGGCTGCCCCGACGCCCCTCGGGGGCATCGGTCTCCGAGAATGGCTGAGGTGCTCTGGACTTCTTCCTCCTCAGGGTGGAGGAGGCTTCTTGCTCTGGGGGAGGGATGTATGATGGCCCTCCTGACCGGTTGCAGATGAGTCGCAGCCCTCGGAGGGTGAAACGGCCCCCAGCGATTTGCAAGGAGGCATCTCCAGGGGGGGTTCTCCCAGGGGCGTCACGAGTTCTATTCCCTGGTTGCCTGGGTCCTCATTAGATCTACGAGGACATCTAGTTTGGTGTTGAGGGATTGGAGAGCATCCGCACTCCCATTGGGGGGTTGCTCCCCCGCCGTGGATGGCGACAGCTCGCCGGCTTGGTCGTTGGCATTAGAGGTGGTGCTCCGCATAGGATGGGAAGGTGCATCTTCCTCTGTCACCATGGCTTTTCCCTTGTCGTAAGCGGTTCTCCTACCGGAGCTTCTTCACACCATGTTGGCTCTTTGTTCGTTTCCCACAGATAGCGCCAGATGAAGAGGGGTGATCTCACGTGATACCTGAGCGGAGGATGATGACCACGGATGTGAGAACTGCAAGAAGGGAAATGGATCAGAGGTGCCCAGGGATAGCTCCCCGGGGGAAGCCCTTCGATGCTTAAGTCAGCAAATTAGATAGAGCTTTGGTGCGAAGTGAAGGGATAGGAGGAGATGGGGGTGCGAGATCCCTCTCCACCAAGTGGTGAAGTGGTTCTTGCTCAGGGTTGGTGTTGCTTAGTTGCCCTTACCTTCCAAAGGAGAGCTTCCCTGGTTTATATAGCGACTTGTTGAATGTGGGAGCCCCGCGAGTTAAGGAGTTTCAGGGGGGGTTATGTCCTCTTCGTGGACTCTTTATAGCAACTCTTTATAGCACGAGGACTCTTGATCTCCCCTCTTTATAGCACAAGGACTCTTGATCTCCCTTATCCCCTTGATCTCCCTACTCTTGAAGGGCATGTAACGGTCGCGCGGATAAGCTTTCATCAGTCGGTCCGAGCATGGGAAACTAGCACAAGGGGGCCTCCCGAGCGATGGGTGTACGGCTTGGGCGGGACGTGTTAGGTTCCCGAAGGGAGCTTCCCGATCGATTTGACGCTCAGACTTTCAAACTTGAAGGTCACCTAGGAAGCGCTTGATCCGAGTGGGTTATTGGGATTGAAGCAAGTGGGCCTCGGGGGGGCTGTCACTCTAAGGAGCCGGGCCTCATTTGGTCTGGTGGGACGTCGTTTGGTCGCTCTCCCTGGGCGGTAGAATTCCCCCTGCCCAGCAACTATTGTTGTATGCAAACTTTATCAGGGGTAAGTGGTCATCCCAACTTCCATTCCATTCAATACTGCATGCCCTCAGCATATCTTCTAGAGTTTGGATGGCACGCTCGGATTGCCCATCAGTTTGAGGATGAAATGCTGAGCTGAGCCACAATTCTGTCCCCATAGCCTGCTGCAAACTCTTCCAGAACCTTGTTGTGAATCGAGGGTCCCGATCAGAGATGATAGATGAGGGTGCACCATGCAACCGAATGGACATCGACCTTACTAAGGCCTGGACTAAATGTGCATCGACCTTACTTGGGTCTGCACCATATGTGCATCGACCTATTAGAGTCTAAGCTATATGTGCATTGACCTAGCCATGGGCCTGCCCCCATGTGCACAGACCTATCCATAGTCTAAGCTATATGTGCATTGACCTTACCATGGGACTTTACCTCATATGCATCAACCTTACTTAGGTCTGCACCATGTGTGCATTGACCTTACCATGGTACTTTACCTCATGTGCATTGACCTTACTTAGGTCTGCACCATGTGTGCATTGACCTATCCAGAGTCTATACTGACCATCTCAGGGACTGCACTGACCCTAGAGACTCAGAGGAAAGCCCAAAACTTGGTGAAACAAAGGCCAAAAATGAACATGATGGTCGTCCCCACATGCCCATAGTCCCTCTTTAAAGTGTAAAAATATATTTAAAATCAGTCTAATGCATCATTGACCCCTAAGATTTGTGGTTGGGTGCCTACAAAGTTCCAACCGCTCCCAGGGTTGCTGGCCTGAAGGGGAGTTAATGCGAAGCACCTCTTCAGTTTGAACAAGTGTGACCCTTCGACCACTGGTCATAAGTGCTAGCGGGTGTGCTCTTCTGTTGGGAATTAGGTTGGGACGTCTTCATATGAAATCAAGAGGACTTCCAGATCTAAATTTGGGTCATGATTTCATCAATTTCAGTGTCCCTAGCCCAAGTTATGATTTTCACAAGATATTCATTTATTTTTCCCTATTTTCAGTCGCGACCCTTCGGTAGCCCGATGTAATTTGGGTAAGACTCTAGCATGCAGGCAGTAATTGGTCTCGACCTCAAATGGCTTTCAGTCCATGTATCCCTTATGGTATTAAGCTATACTATCTCAAGAACCGATTGGTCATTCACGTGTTCTAGGATCTGATGTTCCCCTTTAACAAAAATGATGATGATCTAGGTTTACGTGTTTAACCTTCAGATAGGCCGTTAGGTTGGGAAAGTTAGGGAACGATGATTCTATCTCGCATGCCGTTGTTGCAGATAATGTCCCGACCTTGATTGCCCTGGTCTAGCAATACTATTTTCGAGTATTTTATATTTTTTCTTTCTTTACATTTTAAAGATTTCTTTTATTTTAGCCCAGTATGCATCATACACATCTTTTGAGCATTCATGACCCATGATTTGCCTGCAAATGTCCCATAAGTAATGGATGATCATGCGTTCATATCTGAGTAAGAGGAACAATTCCACTCAGAGTTGGAAGGTTCTCTCTAGCCTGTTCACCAGGTTTGGTTAATTGAAAGCCCCATCTGGAGTTTTTTAGTTCGCCTCTTTATTTTTTTGCTATTTGCTCCGAGCTCCTCATTGGTCCGAGGGATTGTGTCCCCCATGAGGTTGCTCGTGGGTTTTCCTTTTTCACTTAGTTTAGTTCCTCCAAATTGGTGTTACTTTTGGTCTGACTATTCCTCGTGCTTGGTTCAGAGATTTTTGAAAGATTCCTATCGCTTGTTGGCAAAAACGGGTGTCTTTTACCTTAACGCCCACTTTTCAGTTCACTCCACTTCATTTTCGCTTCAACTCCATGTTCCATCTCACTTTCGCTTCACCTCCGCTCGCTCCCCTGCGAAGAGGACATTAAGGAGGGGCATCTGTTGACACCCATTTTATGACTAATTAGTCGGGTTATCTCCTTACTCATCTAAATGATGCTCTGAGTTGTTCACCCTTGTCAAGTCTTCTTGGATAGTTAGAAGTCTCTTTTATGTGTCATTGCCTTCCTTGGTTGAGTCTTGTCCTTGTTTAATGCTAGGCAAGCACTTCCGGTTCATTTATCACGCTCTTGTGCATAACGCATCCTCTATGGCACGTTATAAGTAGCATAACGCACTTCCCAAAGTCTATTATAGTCCCCTGATCATCTCACACATCGTCCTCTCATATTCTCACTCATCGTCTATTCCATCCAGCGTCTCACTTAGCGTCTCTATAGTTTAATGGTCCTATAAATACCCATTATGATTAAGTATAACGCCCTCTTGATGAGCCGTTATAGTCTTCCCACCTACCGTCTCTTCTTCCGTCTCAGTTAGCATCTTTGTTGTTTAACGGATCCATGTTCCACCGTCATCAGTCGTATAACGCTCGACACATGATCCATTATATACCTACTAAGGTTGAGTCTTGTCGCCACCTCCGCCGACTTCCTTGTCGTCCAAGCCCCGTCTGCCTTGACGTCCTTGTGTCAATGATGGACTGCCTTATCCCCATTATACCTTCACTATAACGCTCTTGTTCATAGCCGTTATACTCGCCAGAGTCCTAAGCCCGAACGTCTCGCCTGTTGTTCTTATATTCTATGGATAAGGTCACATGGCGGACTTACTAAGGCGTGTTATGTTAACATGACGGTCTATCGCGGATGCGTTATGCCTCACGGAGGAGTTCTAGCACAACTGTGCTTCTCTGCTGCTCCATGGATGGATTGTGGAGATTGTTATCCTGATTTCTCCCCCAAATCTGATCTTTAGGACCTTCTGTTGGTTTCTATGGACTCTTGGGAGTATTATCTTCAAGAGTTTATCTTCAATCCTCCTACTTATTGGGACCCCCGAAAGTGATCCGAAATCCACGGATCCTGATCCGAAAAATATCCAAAAAATTCGGGGCATTACAGCGATTGCCCCCCCTGCGTCTGCTCCTATAAGGGAGGTGCCGGACAAGGGCAAGGCTCCTGCTTTGGACGACGCGTTACACAGTTGGGAGGAGATTGTAGAGGTAGAGATCTAGTTTCTATGTCACGTACCACACCTCTCTATTTGTATGTTGGGGAAGTCGTCTGGCACCCGTGGAAGGTTGCAAACACCAGAAGCAAAGGGCGTCAGAAGGACCTGGGTGTTACCCCAGGGGACAACCCTTCGATGCTTAAGTCAGTAATGGTTTAAGAATAGAAAAGATAAGAGCAGGGGAGAGAGAAGGATAGAGGTCGTAGTAGAAGATCTGTGAGACATGTAGATCCTCCAGATGAGTGCTCGCCGCTCCCAGTGGTCACCCGGAGAGTGCTCACTAGGTGGTAAGGTCGTGCAGGAGGGGTTCTCTCTTAGGGCATAGACTGACGTGACGTCTCTTTCACAGTAGCAAGACTAGTAGCTCTATTCTCTGTGTGTAACTTTTGACAGAAAATCTACAGTGTCCTTCTCTTCTCTGTCAAGGTCCCTTTTATAGGGGGATGTTCTGATGTCGAAGGCCAATCTCTTAACAAGGAAGGGCAAAAGTTGTGGATCAGCGTCCCCCATGATTGTGGCGGGAGTTTACGCATTGAGGGGCGATTACCTTGGAGTCGGTCGATCCGTGGGCGAGTCTTACAACGCTCGTGGGGCATGCTCGACTGTTACGGGGTCAAAACCAACATCGTGGGGGGAGGGGGGATAACGGTCGGTCACCGGAGGGTAATCTAGCGGTCATTGTGCCTGGGCCAAAGCCCTTCCTACGCTGTCGAATCCTATGTCAAGTCGTAGTGGGCCGTGCCTTCATGGGCCGCGGCTGTCGGGCACCCTTGGGTGGGTTGTAGACCCTGGGTCGAATTGGGCTTGTTGTAGATGGGCCCGTTATGGGCCGAGCCAGATTTACCCTCCTCACTAGTCCCCCACTCTTAGTTGCCAAGCACTTTGTAAGGAACTGAGAGTCAAACCAGAGAGGGTCGATCAAAGGGATGAAATTGAGGGCGATTTCCTCGTATCATCGGGACCGGTGGTCCCAGTCCCATGCTTGGCGCGCAAGGTGCTCCTGGCTATGGCAGGCGCCACTCGTGTAATCATGATACGTGTCCTTTTGTCTGGAAGCGCGAGCTTTGAACGAGCGTCTGAGCCTGACGGTCACACTGTGATAGCGACAGGCGCCTTTTCACTTGCCCTAGGGTTTCGAAGTGGCCGTTCTGCCTTGGAAGGCTTATAAGAACTGCCGTAGAGTTTTTCCCAGAACCCCATCTGCCTCGTGTTGTCTGCCGTGCTCTTGTAGGCTTCTTCCTTCATCGCATGGTAAGGGTCTTCTTCCTTATTATGTGTCTTCTACCTTCTGGAGCCAAGCCGCCCCGCAGGAGAACTCTTTACGTTAGCCCCTCATCCTCTGCTGAAGAGGTGGAATCTAGTTGTGGCGACACTCCGAGCACTTCTGACGTGGGCCCTAATCGTCCCTGTTCTCCGCCGCTGGTAGCTTATAGGGTGGTTCATGGGTTACGGGAAGCCTTCCAGATTCCCCCCAGCCTTGATATTGTCTTTCTGATCGTCAATGACAATCTATTAAGTCTACCTCCGGTTGGCATTAGGGTCCCCGTAGCATCCTTCCAGGTGGATTTTCGCCTTCCTATACCCTAAGAAAGTCCTTCATATTCCGTGCTCTCACTCTCTCTCTCCCATTCTCTCTCGTTCTCTAACCCTCTCGGCTCCAGCTGTAGACGAAGGTGACCGTGGGTGAGGTGACGACGCCGGGAAGCTGCTGAGATGCGTAATGGAGGCGTGGTGTTGGCGCGATCCCGTTCGTGGATTCAAAGCCAATGTGGGCAGTTCGAGTTGTGGTTTTCGGTGCGGTTTAGTCACCTCGGCGCTCGATTTCTTCGGTAGAGGTAGGGAGACGGATCGCCACTTCGTTTTGCACGTTTCCCCTATCTCTGTGCGCGGTTTGGTGCCCTATCGAGTGAGATCGGGCCAGTTTAGGAAAAATCGTTATTTTTGGGGTTTATAGGGTTCACTAGAAAATCGTGATGGTTTGCAGTATAATTACTATCAAAATGACCATCAGGATGTCAGGATCCCGTACCCGCCAATTTTGCGTCGATCGGTTGTCATTTGGGGCCGGTAGGAGTCTGGGAATCCCGATGACTCATTTAGGGTCGATTCGTCAGAATCGCCCCGATCTCACGATTTAACACTTGCATGTGGTGTTTTTAGCCTCCAGGAGTATTGTATCGTCGTGTGTCTTTGTTTCCCCTGCGCTTCGGCGTGAATGGGGCGTGTAATAGGCCGATTTGGCCGTTCCCCTGTTTTGTTCACCGGATTTGTGTAACGGTCGTTCTAGTGGCCGTCACACGTGTAACGGTCCCACGATAGACTGTTACATTCCATTGGTCATTTTGCGCTCTTCGAGGCTGGGTTGGTGTGACAGACCAGCATAGGATTGTCACATGGCTGTAACGCGCCTGGCTTGGTGCATTACGTTCTAGGTGTGATGGACCAGCATAGGACCGTCACATGGCTGTAACGCACTAATGGTGGCACGTTACGTGCTGGTGGTTTTCGAGGACTGCGGCTGTCAATGCTTCGAAGATCGTGTCTACCTCGAAGATCGTGTCGATCGGTTAGCCCTGACGGACCTCTCCTTGTGCGTTAGGTTGTGTAACGTCCCTGGTCTGGTGCATTACATGGTTCGTGTTAGGCTTTTAGGCCCGTTGGCCCTGACGCCCCTGTCTTGGTGCGTTAGGTGGTGTAGCACACCTAGCTTGGTGGGTTACGTGGTCTGAGTTGTAGTTGTAGGGCTGTTTGCGCTGACGCCCCTACCCTCGCGCATCAGAGCAGGTAACACCCCTATAGAGGCGCGTTACAGTCCTTTTGTTAGCCGTGATGGCCGTTGTTCTGTTCTATGTCTGTTCTGTGTGTCTGTCTGTCTTAGGTTTGTGTTTTAGGGCGGTGTCTGTGTGTCGGTAGTTTCTGGATCGGTTAGTTCAGGTGACTGGGTGTGGTCTTTTCCTTGATTGCGATAGTTCCCTAATGACTTGATCTAGACCTGCTAGTGTCCTTGACTCTGGTCTTCCAGCGGCTTTCCTTGACTGCCGGGTTTGCCTTGCGGTTGAGTGATAGTTCGCTTTGCCCAGAGTGTAGTCGTTGTCCATCGCTCCAGTTTCTGCTTGTCTTGGCTTAATCTCGTGGTTTTCCCGTGACCCGTGGGTGTCTGTTGACATCCTATGACGGCAGTGTCCATGATGGGACGGCCAGGAGTGCTTGTGCATGCTGTATGTGTGTCTGTGGGTGTCTATGTGTATGTGTCGTGTCGAGTTTCGGTCAACCCGGTGAGACCAGGGGTTGACACGTGAACTTGTGTGTGTCTCGATGGCTTTGTCCAATTCGGGACCATATTTCTAAAATAATAGGAGGGGTGTAATAATGAGAATGTTAATGAAAAATGTGGGTAAAAATGATGGGGATTGAGCATGCAATAGCAAACTAATAATTAGACACTAGACCAAAACACCAAACAAAAGACTACTCCCTTGAACCAAAGGCTCAAACCGACGTTGAGAGCCTTCCTCCCTAGCTGTGGTTTGCTCAAGAATTCAGTATCACTTCATTGCGAACATTGGATCGCCCCCCCTCACGACCTTGGGCTAAGGGCTCTATTTATAGACCCTTGAAACTCCTGTCAAAATTGAGGGTTCTCCTGCGCAAATTAGGCCGAGATTCTTTAGGATAATTCATAGATAATACTCCTAGCTCTCACCAAGATCAAACAGTATCACATTTGGTTGAGAATCCGCGGAGAAAATGGTGGAACAAGTAAGAGGTTTAACCACAGGTGGAGAGAGAAAAGCCAGCTAGCCCAAGGATCTCAGCCTGGTACGCTGTCAAACGATGGGCCACCCAACTATGAACATGGTCCAATCCTAGACTGCTTATAGGTGTCGGTGATAAATAAATAAAAAAAGATAAATAATCTATTTATCCCATAGAACAGATCGGCTGAATCGGCGCAGGACTCTCAGGATAAACATGGCCCAACAATGGACTGCCCAAAAAGTCACGCGGTCTACTACCAGACCGTGTACCTGATGTCTGTGATAAATTAGTAAACCCAGGATAAATAGATATGTATTTGAAAAACCAACCAATTTAGGACTCTTGCCACTAAACGGTCTAATGATGGGCCGTCCAACCTGACTGAATGGCCTAATGCTAGACTGTGTACAAGGTTGTCAGTGGAAATTCAGAAAATAAGATAAATATCCATAGATAAATCACTGTAGGACTCTGGGAGACATAAGCGGTCTTCAAAATGACCGTCCAAATGCTACACTGTCCATCGCTAGACCGCGTATTGGCTGGGCGGTGGAAATTAATACAACGGGATAAATGAGCCCATTTATCCCAAAGACCAAGTGAAATCAAGGCCCATTAAGCCCAAACTCGAAAGTAAACCTAGCCAGGGAGGAAGTACCCATAAAATAAGCCCAAAGACATGCTTGGAAATGGCCCAATCAGTAATGGACAATGCGAGACATCAAAAATAGTGGTAAGAGAAATGACCCAACTTATAGGTAAAAAATGGGTGTCAACAGATGTGAGTCTCCTAATATGTCTCAATGGGGATTCCCGGCTACTAGGATTCATCGTTGTTTCGCGCACGGGGAAGCGAGATTCGGTGCCCGCCGGCGCGACGAATGTGTATGCGGTAACTGGAGTGAGGGGTAGGATATGGCTACGGGAGAGCTGTCGAAATGGGACACATGTCGGGCACTCCCTCTCATGACCGTATCTTTCTTAGAGCGGCACCGTGCACTCACCTTTTCGGAGAGTCGAGGGGAGACCGAGTGACACGAGAGATTTTCGGGCTGGACGAGAAATATGGTTGGGATGCAGGCATGCCAGTCAATTTCTCGACAATCACCCGTGGAACCGAATATTTAACTGGGGATGGGCCACCAGGGCGTGGCACGTGGACTCAAGGGGTGCAGGGCACATGGAGGGAATGACGGTTCTGTGGGTGCGAGTGCGCAGGCGACTATGGGGAGTCATGTACAGGACGTCTTTCCCCACCGACCACAAGTAGTCGATGTTTATTTACATCAGATTGAATCTGAAGACCTTCGTTCCATGCCGAAGCGGAGTCCGTATTCCTGAAGCCCGGGATATGGTTGTGGAGACTACAAGGGCGTCAGAGTGTGGAGTGGTTACGTCCACCAGATCATCGTCAGAGAAGACGATTGGATCCTTAAGGCGGTCCTGAGTGACTGAGTTGTGGCAGCTCCCATCGCTGTGATCTGTCTGGTTGACCCGGGTGGCGTATGCCCGGTGTCTACTTGAGCTATCCCCCCTGATGCTGGCCCACTAGAGATCACCATGATCTCTTTCCCGTTGGGTCAGTTATCGATGGGGGGTGGCATCCGGTCTCTTTGCTGTTGCCTCTCAACACCCTTGGCGATGAATTTCTCCAAGAGTCCTTGCTGGACCAAATCCTCGAGTGCGTCTTTGAGCTGGACGCAGTCAGCAGTGTCATGGCCATGATTGCAGTGGAAGTGGTAGTACCTCCTCTGGTTCCTTGTCCTCGAATCGAACTTCATCTTTGGGGGTCATCGGAGGTAGGGCTCCTCACGGATCTCCATGAGGATTTACTCTGACAGGGATGTCAATGGGGTGTAGTCCCTATGCAGGCCCTTCTCCCTTGCCCTTGCTGGTAGCAGCGCTCCCATTCACGGCATTCGCGCTTGCTTCTCTCCCCACGGGAAGAGTCAACTGATTGCTTGCGGTTGGGTTGACCTTTCCTAGCCGCTCGGCTTAGTGCTGCATTATTCTCCTTGTAGTTGGCATGCCTTTGGGTCAGCGCGAGATGATCCATCAACATCGCGGGAGACTCCACTCTGAGCGTTCGTCGAATGATGGTATCTCGGGTGCTTTGCGTCAATACTGTCATGGCGATGCTGATGTCTAGGTGAGGAATGTGGAGATCCTCCTTTTAGAAATGGGACACGAAGTCCTACAAGAGTTCCTTGTGCCCTTGCTTGATGGAGAGTAAACTTGTTGCAGATCTGATTTCCTTTTTGTAGTTGATGAAGTTCTCCTTGAATAATTTCTTCAACTGCTGGAAGGAGATGGTGATCTCGACGAGTAGCGACTTGAACCATATCCGAGCATTCTCCCGTAAGGTGGTGACAAACGTCAAACACTTCACAATGTCCGAGGCCCAGTGGAACACTAGGTTGGACTACTCAAAGCTGTGCATGTGATCGGCAGGATCGGTGGTGCCGTCATACGGAGTGAACGTTAGCAACTGAAACTTTGGGGGCATCGGTGCCTCCATGATCTCCTGAGAGAATGGGGTGTGAAAGTTAGAGTCGTCGTCGATGAGCCCCCTGGACCCCGTTGTCTGGAGCATATCATCCAGATAGTAGATCTTCCCTTCAAGTTCATGCACCACCTCCTCATAGCATCGTAACTGTTGCGCCATCTCTAGATTGGAGTGCACCGAGCCGTCGGGATGTTGTGCAGGTGGATTGCGCGAGCGCTGGGAGTGTGTGGTGGAGACGCGAGAATGATCGTGCACCCAGCGGGACTCCGCCACGGTGGGTGCACCTCTATTTTGGGAGAGCCTCGTCGGAGTGCAATCATGCTATGCTTGTCGATTGTGGAGGCCTAATTAGCACACCTCTGTTAGTGCTTGGATTTGGCGGCGGATCTCCGCTTACTCGTTTGCAGCGGGGTCGAGTGGAGTCGCGCTGCGAGGCCTATGAGTGGAATAGGATGCTTCTTGTGACTCCCATCGAGTGCACGATTCTCACATATGACGCCAAAAAATGTAGAGGCAGGAAGGTGTTCCCTTTGTCTCATATCACAATTTTGAAATTTGTTTGTTGGGGAAGAGCAATCGGTCACTAGAGGAAACCTACCAGCACTAAATATACACTAATAATTTAAATATTATGTTATTTAATTTTCAATTTTTCTATTCACCTGAGAAAGTTGGCCAATTAGTCCACATTGTACTGTACCGGTAAGGAATCGAGTCGTCCCGACTCGACAACACCGCCAACCATGCTTTCAAGGACAGTTCCCTTCAACGTAATGCTAATTCATAGTACGGTGCCTATGTAACTTCAAGAGATTACAACTTTAAGAATCTCTAGTTCACTGGAGCAAGGTTTGTGGTACCACCGGTATGCACCGTGCCAGTGCTTCAACAATATAGTATGGCATGGCCATGTTACGACCAATTTTTTCTCTCTCTTTTTACCCTCTCCGACGACGTCGACCGGTCGGCGTTACACACTATGGTCACTATTATTGCTCAACGTGAACGCCATACTGTCTCCCCACCCTTGTGATGTTGTTGATGTCATTTGTTGCCACCAGTAGCACCGAGCTCATGTCATTGATCCAAAGACACCTCTACCTCTAACCGTGGCGGCCTCCCCCTCACTCCCTACACGGTTTTGTTATAACCTCCCCCTCCTCTACTGGCCTTTCCCTCTGTCAGTGACTATGTCGTATCTTATCGACAGGTGTACCAATTTCTCCTTAGCACAATCCGGACATGCGATACTCGCTGATATGGTGTTGCACGACAAACGTTGCACCGAAGGCAAATGTCTTGTTTTTCTCAATCAAGTAATACTTAGTGCAACACCCTTGCTAATTACACGTGGGGGTGTCACACCATTTTTTATTTTTTTTATTTTTTTGTGTGGGACTCACGTCAAGATATCTTAGTGTGGACCCCACGTCAGTCATCACCCTCTCCAAGAAACGTAAAAAAAAATCCTGAGATTTGCACTGTTCACAATGGGGACTTTTTTTCTTCTTGGTCCTCACGCCACGTCGGATGGTGACATGGCCGTCTCGCCAATGTAGCTTGGCATGGGGGTGACGTCAAAAAAAATAAAAAATTTAGCGCAACACCCCTCCGCATAATTAATAGGTGTAGAGGCTAAAAAGTGTTATTTTGGTCTCTTACTACACCTTGAAATTTTGTTTGGGGGGAAAGAGTGTATAGTTATACTGAGGAAACTTGAAAACACTAAATAATACATCAGAAAGAGCCATGAGTGTGATCCTAGGGGACAATCCTCTGATGTTTAAATCAGAGACGTATGTGAAAGTAAATGAAAGAGCTGGGAGAGAGAGAGATGAGAGTTGTAGAGAGAGAGCGAGTGCTCGACAAGGCGTCGAGTGCTCGAAGGCGTACCTGGGGTCTGGAGTCGTTGGAGATTCCTATCTCTCTGTGTGTGCATAGTCCATGTGTCGCTCTCATTTTTTTTATGTATTTGCCTCCCTTTCCAAGGTCTCTCTGGGACATATTTATATTGGTCGACTTGGCATCGTCTCTTTCTTCATTTAGCCAGGGCGTCGTTAATGGAACGATATTCTGTTCAATCGTGGAAATCGTTCATTGTCCACTCGCATGATCTTACGTTTGCCGAGATAAATCCCTTAACTGTGACCTCAACAACTGTCCGTTAGTGAATCTTAGATTGTCCGGAATACACGTGTGCGAGAATCGTGCCTATGGGACGGTCAGTCCTGAGTGGGCCTCGATTGGACAATGTTCTTGAATTGTTGATCGGCTGACGATGACGAATATGGGTCTGACCACATCTGGCCGTTCTGGCCCCATCGTTGTTTTCCTTTTCTTTCTTTATTCCTTTTGCCAACACAAAGTTATTATTGAGTCTATCATTGTAATTTAGTCTTTGGAAGTTGTAATGGAATTACTTTTATGATTTAATAAAGGATTGGGTTATTTCTATTTTTGCACACTCTGTCTTGGTGTCTTGGTATTAAACTCGTCACGACCTCCGGGTAATCTTCCGCGCTCAGGGCGTGACAGGTTCTTAGCTGCCAGCTAGTCAGGCCGAGTGTTCACTTGACATGTGGTACATTTTACTGCTTTAGACTGTACTTTTGTTGGAGTAGACTCTATTGTAGTTGTTGTTTATTTCTGTTGTTATATCTATTATCCTTCTTTATTTTCTATTTCTATGTACACCACACCTATCCTTTAACCCTTTCGAGTCTTCGGCCTCGTGGGTGGCGGGCCGAAGTTCGAGTCGCGTCGGTTCCTTTTTGGTACTCAGATCTCGGGTCGTTACACTCCCAACCATGTGTGCACACACAGACCATGCACACTAGGTCAGGCCCTCTAGCTAGTTCTTCCCCGGAAGTCTGGACTCAGGCTATGCTTGGGGGCCCTACGGTAACTAGCCTAACAACCGTCTCTCTGGGTCACGCTCTCCACCACTCCCAAGTGGGTCCGCACCCGCGTGTGCAGGAAAGGTACGACTAGTGGACAGATCACTATAGGTAAGACTCGACTCACGAAAATCACCGATCGAAAGGAAACAGAGTGGCGGTCCACCTGGGACTGCCCCTCAGCTTGGCGGTCCTCCCCAAACTGCAAAATGGGCTTAGCCAAGTGGTCAACCAATGACCACTAGCAGGCGAGCCACGGAGGGTCAAGCGGCCTATCGCCAGGCCGCTAACCCAGCCAAACAGTCCTCATCGGACTACAAGGCGCACGGAAATGGTCGTGCACTGATCGCATCCCTGCACGTGACTTCCAACAGTCGAAAATACACATCCTGAGGGTGCCCTGATCGAGCGGGGGTAACGGTCATCTGCTGGCCGCTACTCCAAGGGTAGCGGTCTATCGCGGGACCGCAACCCTGGGCCTAGCGGTCCTAGGCAGACCGCTATGCCCAATCGACAATCAAATTCACCTGGCGGCCCCCTGGGGGCGCCAAAGGGGCCTGGCGGTCCCTGGAAGGACCGCAACACCAACTCGAGAATGGGAATGGTGGGAACAGTCAAAAAAACCCGATCTACACCCCAATCATCCCCCGATGATGGGGAAATAAAGGGAAATCCATCCCCAACCATCCTAGTATGATTCTAAACCCATAAATCAGCCAAAAACTCTGGGAAACAAGAGATCTAGTGCTCAAACCCCAAACATACATTTTCACCCTCTCGACTAAAAAATGCCCCTCTCGACCTCTCCTCAGCCTAGAAATCGCGGGGAAAGCGAGAAAGAGGATAAGGATCCATCCCCCTACCTCAAGGAAGCCCGAAAATCGTCGGATCGCTGCAGATCCCGAAATCACGTTCAAAAAGCCACAAACTCCACGCTCCTCACCGCAAGAATAACACCGCCATGATCACCACGCCGTCGCCGTCGGTCCACCATCTGCAGCCAGAGGAGGAAGGACGCCACGTCCGCAATCGTGGGAGAGTTGCAACGGTTGGGAGAGAGGGTAGATGCTCCAACGGGATGAAGAAGAAGAAAGAAAGAGAAGGGAAAAAGAAAAAGGGGGAAAGGAGGGATATTTATAGAAAATCTAAAAAATTAAAATAATATAAAAAATTAAAAAAAATATGTTCTCGATCCTCGAAACACGTTTGTCATAATGGTATAGTCTTGGAGTAGGACAGCGTTCCACAGATATAGTCTTAGCAAACTTCAGAGATATAAAAGAATGAGTGGCTCCAGTGTCAAAAAGTACAAATGCTGGCTTAAAAAGAATAGTAAGGGTACCTTTGACAATGCCTCCTTCCTCGATAGTCTCAGTTTTAGTCTCTACATCCTGAAGGGCTTGGAGCTTGCCCTACCGCTTGTGATTCCCTTGCGGCTTATCAGATGCCACCTGTTCATTAATAAGGGGACACTCAGGGATTTGGTGGTCCCTACTACCACATCTTAAACAAGCGCCTAACTTGCACCAACAC
Source organism: Amorphophallus titanum (assembly GCA_024336825.1). Lineage (NCBI taxonomy): Eukaryota > Viridiplantae > Streptophyta > Magnoliopsida > Alismatales > Araceae > Amorphophallus > Amorphophallus titanum. The sequence goes on from JANBPO010002596.1 coordinate 6,504,799, forward strand.
TCTTCCATCTTGTGACTCGGGCAGTCACAATACTTGTAAATTACTTTAGACGGAGTAGCCGGTCCTGTCTTCTTCTCACCTTCCTTTGGCTTCTTATTCTTTGAAAAACTCAACCCGCCATTGGGCCTCTTCTGGCCATTACCGGGTTTAAAATTCCTAGAACTGGTAGTCGGTTCCTTCTTCTTATCCCGACCTCTTATCTGGTTAGTCATCTCCATGGTGTCTTCCAAAACTTGGGCCTTCCTCACAATCTCAGCATGAACATGAATCTCCAAGGGTGCCAATTGATTGATGTATTGAAGCTTCAAACGATTTAGGAACCATTTAGCCTTCATCTTCTCAGTGGACACCAAATGTGGTGCATACTTAGACAATCTAGCAAACTGCGCTTCGTACTCTACAACCGATAAATTTCTCTACTTCAAAGCAGTGAACTCAGCCGCTTTCTTCTCCTGCACCCAATCTGAGAAATATTTGCTGTTGAAAAACTCCTTAAACGCATCCCATATGGCATGCCTATTTTCAAGCGTGGCTTCCACAGCTTCCCACCAAGCACGTGCATCACGTTCAAATTAGAAAGTAGCTAAAAGGACGTGATCCTAGTCTCCACATTGCATAACCCGAAAAAAATGCTCTATCTCCTTCAGCCATTTCTCAGCCTCATCTGGGTCTGAGGATCCACCAAAGCGTGGAGGATTCACGGCTTGAAAGTTCCGATGTAGATAACCTACTCTGTGTTGTGCGCCTCCTTGAGCTACTTGATGTAAGGCCTGGGTCAGACCTTGCACTGTGCGTTGCATATCTCGCAACTGTGCGCGTTCTGCTACCATCGTGGGAAAATTCCTACAGCACAAAAGAATCGGTTGAGAACGTTCGATTGAGTCTATCATCTTATAGCTAGTTATTTAACTTAGCCCGAGTCTCTACCCACCTCACTAGGTTGGATTTCTGACTTTACCAATGTTACGGGTTCTATGACGCTACTAGAAACCTAGGGTCGTAAGAAAACTTAGGCTCTGATACCACAAAAACTGTCACGTCTCGATGTGAAAAATTGAAATGCAGTAATTTATATCATACATGTCAATCAGACCATTCATTTCCACAAGAGACCACACCACAAGGCCAACAACTAAAAGTACAATAACCCATACTTTATTGATAATAACAGAGAAAAGTATTTATTACACCTGACATCTTGTTGACTTTTAACTTCGTACAATAATCAAAAGAAATAAAATTACATAGACTCTTCACTGATAGAACTCAACGACTATCTAGGATATTGACTCAACATAAACTAAAAAGCTCACTCCATGATCACTCGCTCCCGTCCCCATTAGCGTGCACATCTTCATCTGAACTACCTGAAAAGGATTGGAAAGTAGGGGTTGTGTGAACATGTTGTTTAGATTTGATGCTAACAACATATTCCATTCTGTTTTGATGATTGCAACAAAGTAACATTGTCTCGCATAAAATAAAATAAACAAAAAAAGGATTTCCATTCCAACTAAAAAGTCATGTACAAGTGTGTGTCAAAAAGAGAAGAGAGAAAACCAAAATCACTCGGCCGGTCTGTCTCCCGGGCCGTCGCTGTCCCCGGTGCCCTCATGCCTCTTTTTCGGCGGGCCCATGGCTATGCTACCCTCCTCCCATCCTCGCCTCCTCTCCACCTTCTCGTTCCTCCGCTGACCGAAAGAACTAGTAAGGAAGTCTGCCACCGAACCGCTCCGTGCACCCGTCCGCGCCCCGCTCTGGGATGCACTCCACTCAGGTCCTTGGCCTACCATCCGCATGGCCCTCTCCATCGTCCGCAGCTCGATCCTTAGCTTGAAGATCTGACGTCGTGCCTCTCTCTCCTCGGTCCGATAGCACTCTAAGTCCACTAACCCGGTATGGAGTCGCCCTGTCTCGGCCCGCACCTGCTCTAGCTCCACTCGGAGATGCCCCGCCTCTACTCGGGATCGCTCGAGAGCTACCTGGGAATGCTCCACCTCTGCTCGGGCACCCTCTGCCTCAGTCAAGGCTGCCGTCAGCTCTCTCGCCTGCATTTTGCATTTAGCATAGTCAGTTAAGGCATTTGCGTAATCATAAAACATTTGGGTCAAGAGGGAACTTGGTTAGTCGCTTACCCGCTCTGCAAGGGTGGCCTCGGCCTCCTCGGCCCGAGCTACTGCCCGAGCAAAGTCTGCATCTTGCTCGGCACTGCCTCTGATAGGCTGCGATGATGAGGACAGTGCGTCCGGTCCTTCCAGTGTGTCTGGTCCCACCCGCTGAACTCTCTCGGCTTGCTGCATTTAGGAGTCAATGTCAGTCAAGCATGAGCAGATTAAATTAAATTCAGGGTTCAGTTAAGATTACCAGAAGATCCAACGCTACCCTGTACTCATCCCTCTGCTGGATCGTCGCATGTAGGAGTACCTGGAGCTCAACAATTCTACCCTGAGGGTCCAGCTGCACATAGCGAGTCACAGTGTCAGTGCATATAAGAATAATTTCAAATAATAGGAAAAGCATGAGTTTAGAAGTTCATACCGATCGTCGGGCGCCTTGGAACACCTGGTCACCGTATCGTCGAGCGTAGGCCTTCAGGTAAGCCTCATCACTGGTCACTCGGGCTTTTACTACCTAACCCCTCTGTGTCCAGTCTCTGATCTGGTCGGCCGCCCGAACACTCCAATCGACATCGCCGCTGAGTCCCTTCGAGGACCTCCTGTAGCGCTCATCATCTCTGCCAGGGAACTCGACCTCAGGCTGGTGTACTCCCCGCGTCCTCACGGTTAGGCGGTAGTGAAGGGGCTCGATGATGTTGATGCAGTGCAACCAAATGTCTCACCCGCCGTATGCCAGGGAAGCCTTCACCCATGGCTGTCCCTCGTGTCCCTCGTCTCGATACGGTGTCCAGCGCACCTGAGAGGGCAATTGAGTCCATGTAAGCATTTAGAAAGCATTTAGAAAAGCATTTAGAAAACATTTAAGAGCATTTAGAAGCATTCAAGTCTTGGAGCCTACCGATGCATACGGGAATGAGTCGATGTCATCCTAGATAGCCCGGGTCAGTCTCCTGATCGACCTACGACCCACTGCCTCGTGGTGGGGATCCTCTATGGATGTAGTTGTGTCCCTCGTCCGATCCCGGGCAGGTAAAGAAAGCTCCAGATCTGCATTTTAGAAGGCAAAAGTCAGCATATAGCAATAATGAGTAATCATCATATAGAAGCATTTAGAGTTCAGCATGTACCTGTAGGAATGGCGAGAAGCCGCCTAGTATTGTCTCCCGGTCCGTCGTGCTAAGTGACTCGAACAGGAAGGCCAAGGCTGCCACTCCCCATGCATATCTTCTCACTCTGCTCAGATCCTCTAGCAAGGGTAGGAGCCTGTAGCTGATGACATCGGCTCTGGTCAAAAATAGTAGCTTCTCGAACAGCAGGATCAAGAAGCGCCTCAGAACTCAATCTCCCTCTGGCCCCGCCTCCGCTAATACTCTTGGGCGAACCTGCTCGATCACTAGGTCGATGTGCTGCTCCGGTAACTCTCCCATGGCGATCGCTACTCTTCGAAGCCCCGGGCTCTCCTGGAGTGTCGACCATGACAATTGGGATGAGTTGTGTCCCGGCCTCACCAAATCTAGCCCCAGCAGCTCCTGAGCAAGATCTTGGTAGTCGGTGAAGGTGAAGCCTGTCACTGCCCTGCCATGCACCCTCAGCCCTGTGATCCTTGCGATATCCTCCAGTGTTGGGATCATGTGACCCCACGGGAAGATGAAGGCCCAGCTGACTAGATCCCACCTTTCGTGCAGTGCATATAGTAGTGCCGTGTCAACTCTCATAACCTCTATGCTGAGCACTTCGCCGAAGCCCATGGCAGTCAATCGCTCCCTCTGATAATCGGGCAATGCCTGGAACACCGCCCTAATCTGAAGCCATGAGATTCTGGTCCTTCTTTTCCGCCGCACACACATGGAGCATAGTGAGTAACTTCATTGCATTACATTTAATATAAATAAAAATAACAAATAATCAAATAATCAAAAACTAAAAAAAGGCAACTTCTATCCCTGGTCCTGCTGACGGTCATATGTTAGCCCGTCAGAGTCGTCTGACGCACCAAGGGTGGCACGCCAGAGGCTATAACGGTCACTGGAAGGACCGTTACGCTCCCAGCAAAACGGCGGCATCTTCCTCGTTTCCCCAGGTCATGGAAATGGCCCATAGGGCCTACAAATTGATCAAATGGGTACCCAGACCTATTTCCCCTTCATTACCAACACATGCAAACCATTTTAAGCATCAAAAAAGGGATTTTTTTGGTCGGGAGCCTACCTCGGACGAGTGCCCATCTTTCTTCTTCTCCGGTGACTCCTCCGCCACGGTACCCTCTCCCTCCTCCCCAGCAACTTCCTTGGCCTCTTCCACAGTCGTGGAGGGTTCCTCTTCCTCCAGTTGCACCATCGTCGCCGGTGGGGCTTCTTCCTCCGATCGGTCCACCACCAACGGGGGTATATCCTCCCTCTCTATCCTCTCTCTAAACTTGACGATGGCCTTTCTCCTCACCATGGTGGCTGCGGTGGTCACCGGTGATCGATCGTGCTCGCCGGAGTGGCTGAGTCACCAGAGTCGCGGGTGTGGGGCGTTGTGTTTTGTGTGTTGGTTAGCACGAGTGGAGGGAGAAGAGTGATCGGTTTATTTTTTTTGAAATCTCAAGAAATGTAACGGTCTATCGTAACACCGTCACAACTTTCTAATGCATCCTTATAAACTGTCACATCATCAGTCTTTCTCGCTCGAGGGACGTGATCCGACCAACTCTGGCAGACCAATGTTAGTCCGTTAGAGACTCCTGGCGCACTTATAGGAGACCGTTACAGTCTTGGGGGAACATGGGTTGAAATGGCAAGGGTTTATTTGTTAAATGTTATGCAATTCATGGATGGTTATGCCTTATTCATGCTTATTTTTATGATCATGATTGATTCTTATTGTTGATGGCTAACCCTTTCAATTGATCAAATCATGAGCACCATTAAGTCATTCACCGCTTGCCAAACAGGTAAGTCAAGTATAGTATCTCGATCCATATATCTCTTACTACATTACTATATGTTATCTAAGGTATATTGCCTCGAGAACTGGCTGGTCATTCATGTGTTCTGGGATCTGATGTTCCCCTTCACCAAAAATGATGATGATCTAGATGCACATGTTTAATCGTTGGATAGGCTGTTAGGTTGGAAAGACTTTGGGATGATAGTTCTATCTTGCACGTCGTGGTTGCAAATGGTGTCCTAACCCTAGTTTGTCCGGTCTAGCAATACTATTCTTGAGTATCTTGCTCTTTTATCCTTTCTTGGCATTCGTTTTGATGATTTCTTTATTTTAGCCCAGCATGCATCATGCGCATATTTGAGCATTCACGTGCCTTCATATATCCGAGGTATCTTAGTAATGGTGGATAACTATGTCTATGGTCTTGAAGTAAGGAGAGTCATTCCACTCTGAGTTGGAAGATTTTCTTTGGTCTACTCACTCGGTCTGGATTAACTGGAGATTCATGTCTGAAGTTTACTTAATCGCCTCTTTCCTTTCTGTTGCTCCGGCCGCTGGTCATGTTTTCCTTTCCTTAGTTGTTAGTTCCTCCAGACATTCGTCATTCAGGTTTTTCTTTCCTTGTGATTAGTCTGAAGTTTTTCAAAAAATTCTAATGTGTCATCACTATGAAGTAGGGATACTCTTAACGTCGTGCCATCCACTGCCCATCAGTGTCTCAAAGTCCCTTTTCAAGGGAGGGTGGTTAAGGTGAAAAGGGTGTCCACAGTCCAGTCAGTTAAGGCTATTTCGGGGAAGATTCTGCCAACTCTGTAGCCCAGTAGTCGGCATGTTATTTCTGTATTGGATCTCGACTTTCCTTGGGCTTATGCACCAAGCAAGCCCATCACTACACTTGTTAACATCAAGGAGAAGCCGAAGATTCGGGACTCCAAAGGTTGGTCCAATATTTTGAAGCTAGGCTATCAACCGGGGAGAGGCCTCGGGGAACAACTACAAGGGTGGACCAAACCAGTCCCCAAAGGAAGAAAGATGAGTAGATGGGGTCTCGACTACCGAGAGTCCGCATTATCAATTTTGGGTGACTCAGGACCACTTACCTGGGACTACCGCCAGTATTTTATTAAAGGCCCTCTCTAGTCGAAAACTTTACAGTCACAGCTAGCACGGTTAGAGAAGAAAAGCACAGCTTACATAGTTGCCAATCTGCCTCTGCTGCCGAAGGGGCCGGTTGATGACATGCTCGACTATAGCCGAGCATTTGCCAGATTGTTCCATGAAGAGGATTGTTGCCAGAAAAATCAAGAGGTTCGACTTGTACAGTGGAAGCCGAAAAAGCCAGCTGACCGTCCATGGGAAAGGGCAAGCTCACCTATTCTTTTTACTTTGTCTCCTTCCCGTATAAGATCTCTCATTCAATAGCTCAGCTTTGTTCCCAGTTCGCCACCTCTTCTTATTGATCCATCAATATTCCAGTCTCCCTTTCGGCTTGAGAGGCCGATCGAATTCTTGATTGTTAATTATCCATGCAGGCGCTGCCCGTCGATTGATTTAACATCCAGATGGTCGCCTGATTCACCTGCCGATCTGTCCAACATGTGGTTCCGATCCTCTGATCCTTTCTTTGATGTAATCTTTCCATCTCTCTACCCCCGGGCCCTTCCTCCTCCTCCTCCCTCTTCTCCATCTTGTTGTATGATCTCCACAGATCTCCCAAAAAAAACATCAAATTTTAAACGGAGATTTCTATAGAAGATTATGCTATCTTTGATCCGTCCTCCTCCCACGGGCATAATGTCCCTGCTACTTCCCTTCCAATAGGTTTACTTTCTCCTAGGTTAGACGTAGGGTCCGTCGAGTCTAGGGAAGTAGGGTCTAGGCCTAGAGAAGTAGGGTCTTGTTCTAGGTCTCACAACCCACCCTCGCCTGAGCCGCGCTCGCTTGCGCGTCATTCCAAATCCGTTCCTGATAGATTCTTACAGGATCTAGCTCAGTGATGCCATGCTCTCTTGAAGTGCCCATATTTCATAGTCACGACGATTGTGATTGAAGATGATGAGGACCAAGACGGGGTGTGGAGCGATGATAGATTAGGTGTCTATGAAGTCATGGATGGGAAGGACCCGGTTGATTCTGAGGACATCGACGTAGATGATACTGCCGACCTATATGCCCAAGGCTTGAAGAGATTCGACGAGCCATCCTCAGCAGTGGATGAACCTACGAAGGAAATAAATCTAGGAACTAACGAAGACCCCAGGCCCATCATCATTGCCACTAATCTCCCTCCAGAAGTCGAAGCAGATTTAATAAAGGTCCTAAGGGAGTATAGCGATTCTTTTACCTGGTCTTACGAGGACAAGCCGGGTCTTGACCCCTCCTTGGTAGAACACCGACTAGTGCTTAAACCAGGGGCAACACCTGTTAAACAAAGATCAAGAAGACTACACCGGATTAGGGCGCGTCGAGCTTGGCCCATGCCGAATTAAGGAATGGTTCCAATCTTTTAATCTGTTTTGAGTTACAGAGTTACTCATTGGCTTTTTGGATTAATTAATGGGTGAATTCAGGTCCTGAATACCCTGAGACAGGGTCAGAACTTGTGCAAGGTTCATACTCGAGCACAATGATTTGCCAATTCAGCTCATTATAACTTGAATTATAGTGGCAATTGGTTAGTTTGATCTAACAAAATTTGGGCAGCATCTCCCCATATCCAGAGGGTTACGGGCGAGAAGTGGAGGCATACCCACAAAATTGGGATAAGCTCCTTAATACCGGGAGGCCAAGACGGTGATCGACAGACCCAAATGGATGGAAACCCCGAGGGCTAGCCTACAAGGGGCACCAGCATTCCACGGGCCAAGGCATGTCTAAGAGGGATGACCAAGATGGGAGGAAACCCCGAGGGCTAGCTTGCGAGGGGCACACAACACACGGCCACCACAATTCCGCAGAGGAATGTGGATTAAAGTCATGCCATAAGCCCTGTTCTTATTCACCTTTAATGGCCCATAGAGGTAATTGTCATATGAAGACAAGATTCTATGACCTTATGGTGATTCAGAGAAAGATTGGGGGCATGGATGCCCATAGGGAATGTCCCCCCTCCCCGATCACTGGACTGTCATCCTTAAGAAAATAAAACACTATACTGCAACCCGTATACAGGGTAGAAGAAATGCAGCGATTAGTTGTTTGACAACTAAATTGCTTACGATTAATTAGATAGAACAGAGGGTTAGCAGGTTAGCATACGGGGGTTAGCAGGTTAGCATTCAGAGAGTTAGTAGGTTAGCATTCGGGGTTAGCAGGTTAGCATATGAAATACGGAGATTGTAAGGGGCAAACCCTCAAATAGCCAGTAGTTAACATACAGGAAGATGTTTATACTGAAAAACCCTACGTCTAGGTTATAGGGATGGCTATGTTCTCTCCGGTTCATAGCTATGAATGGATGAATCGTAGGGGAGTAGTCCCAGGGATAGCTAGAGATGCACATATGCATATGCCTTTGATGATAAAACCCACGATGAATATGGAGGGAGCTTGATATGAATACTCTGTTGAGAAGAAACACTAGGGAAGGGGGGTGTAACATTAATGTTTCCCTGGTGAGGATCAGGGTGTATTCAGCATCGATGAGGAAAACCAAGTGGCAACACATAGACGACGAGATGTTGAATTCAATGAGAGAAAGAAGAGGGGACTCAAACGCATACCAATGCTTTCTTCAAGCCCAAAGTTCATTACACAGTAATAATCAAACGAGAGATTACATATGCAGATGCGGCTCAGCATTGTTGCACGGAGCCAATTACATTCCCAGATCAAGAACGAAAAGGGGTAGGGGGAGCAAAAGCTAGAGTCTAAGGGAAGAACTACGGGATCATATCATTGCCCGGCTCACTACAGAACCCACAGAGGAAATATTAATGAAGAGGATAAGGGAGGAGAATGGGAGAGGTGCTCCGCACACCCACCTCTATTATATGCAGCAGAAATAGAGTATCGAAAATCACCAGTCGCTCTCCTCTCCTGAACCTCTCTTTTCTGCAGGAGAAGCACTACTGGTCACCCAGAAACCCCTCTCTCCTTTTTCTTCCTCTCCAAGCTTTCTCTTTGGCCTTTTCTCTCTTCACCCTCGTGAGATTTCTTGTAACATCCTAAATTTTTATACGGAATAGCACCATATTATTTAATTATTCCCCTCTCCCCCACTATTTCTCTCCCTCTTTCTCTCCTTCTCGTTCTCTCCCTCACACCCTCCCGTTTCTCTCCCTCTCACCCTACACCTCTCTGGCGGCCGATGGGGCATGGCAGTGGGTGAGATCGAGGGAGGCTTGGGCTTTGAGTGGGGGGGACGGACGAGAGAAGCAAGAGGCGGTGGCGTGGCATGGCGTGGTCGCGAGATCGGGGTTCGGGTTCGAGTGAACACATTGTTTCTCGGCCGTTTGGCATCCAAATGGCATGGTTTCTTAGCAAAAAGGTTGGGGGCTGGAATCCTCTCACTATGGATCGTGATCCCCTATAGTTTCATGTTGTTAATCACATGCTAGGAGGTTTAATCATCAGAATGGTTTGGGCGTGATATGGGTTCCTTATAGCCTTTGGTGTGGATGTGGAAAATGCATGGATTTTACATGGTTTTTGGAGTCAAATGAGCATATATTGAATCAGGTTTTGTACATTTTTCCCCTCGTTTGCGTCGAGTGGCATGGGATTTAGGGCAATTCGTCGTTGCCCGAATCAGAAGCGAGAACGCGGTCAATTTTTCGGCTATGTTTAGCTTCTTGTTAATGACCATGATGTACCCAGAGATGGCATCCAAATGTATTGGGGGCTAAGTCGGTAAGTCTGAACATGGTGGTTAGACCGACCACATTCAAGGTTGGCGCGGTCAGATGACACGGTGCCCTACCGGACTAGGTTAAGCAGGAGGGTCGACCGACCCTGGGAGGCCTGTCAATCGGGTTTCTGATCAGAGATCCTTTATGAAGTCTGATTGATTGACCCCCTTAGACCGGTCAACCAAAACCCCTAGGCCTGCTTTAGAAAATGGCCTTTTTGATCTCGAAAGCTTGGTTTTTCGCCCGAAACTTAAATGAAGGTATTTTTGGATAAAATAGCCAAGGATTTTAGCTGTGTGAACCAAGAGCTGTCTCATGGTGGGACGTCCGATGACTTCGTTTAAAATATGTGGGTACACCCCAAGGTGGGGAAATGTGAGTGGTTTATGTTTTTTCGAGATAGTAACCTTGGCGGCCTTGTGTCATGCAAACTTAGACTCGTGTTTCGTGCGTCGTGTTTGTGTCCACGATTGGTTACACGTCAATTGTCTCACAGCGGGTCCTTTCTTGGAGTGACCTTTTTCTACTAGTCATACCATGCCGGGGTACATTTGTGCTGACCCCTTAGGAGTAGTAAAGATCTAGACTAGAGAGAGACGATTTGGGGCTAGTTTCTGTAGGGCCTCCCGCTGTGGCAGCTCGAGTCCGGGCCGAGAGAAAAATCAACTAGAAGACCTAACGTAGCACTGTCAGTCAGTGTGTGCACACGTGGTCAGGGACTTCAGACACGTGCTGACAAGCACGACCTTGACTAGACCCTTGTCTTGTGTTCCATCTACGGTGTCTCAGTTTTTGTCTGGGGAGTGTAGGGAGACACTTGAAACTCGTTGATAATTAATCCCTTCCCGAACAAGATGGATAAATAATCAGCTATAAGTAATGAGCATAAGCAATCAATAACATTATAACACCTTGGATCTTTCGAATCGAAATCTGAGAGTTTTCGGAGTACTTTTGTGGGTCCCGAGTAGAGTTTGAGCTTTTAATTAGATTTTCAAGTTGTTTTATGTTCGGATCCCCGTGGAGGGTGAACCATTGATATTTCAGACTTCAAGACACTACAGATGCATTGTGCTCTTTCCGAGGATCATGTAGATAATTTTTTTTATTTTTTTAATTTTTAGACGCACTCCCCTGAAGCCGCGCCTCGCCTGAAACATGGTAAAAACACGCAGGGAATGGTCCAATTCCACGAAATGAGCTAGGTACTACATCACGGTCATTCCACCATGTTGTAAGCTTAAGAACTAAAACGTCCTTTCCGATCACAGGTACTCACAGTTATAAACTCACTCAAATGCTTCAATAAACTCTTGAAATAAAATCTGCCGAAGCGGTCAAGACTAAAAGGCCATTTCCCACTCCAAAGTCCACCATGAAAGAGCTGGAACCTACAACTGGTAGCTTGCCAACAGAACTCTCTCATCATCTGTGCATTCCATTGATCAGAACACTCATTACACTACATCAATCCATTATGTTGCTGTATCAGGATCTGGCTATCCCTCAAACATCGGTAGCTGAAACTGTAGAAACTCCCACAAAATATGCCCATGGCCACCATGTGATGAACTACCTTCGCCAGCCTCCAGACCATGACACTACTAAGTCAACTGTCGTACAAAGAACTGATGCATGCTGACATAAAACTCTACCTAACTCAGCACACCCAGCACCGCTGCTTCTGAAGGAGATGATTCTCTACTCGGTTCCTCTCGAGCCCCTATCAACAATTCTAATGACGACCGGACCTGCCTCCTCGGTGCCATCTATACTCTACTAACACGAGCATAGAAAACAAGGCGGTAAACAATGCGAATTTCCCTAGGCCAACTGCCAACTATATCAGACACTCCAGACTTTTAGGTTTCTATATTTATCTCTAGTTCCTTTGCACGTCCACAACTTGGCTCTGATACTGTAATGACCCAAGATCCGGATACCGAGAGGAGCCCGATACCATTCGAATCATGGCCCGTCGCTCACGAGTCAGAGAGCTCAGAAGGGCTAAAAAGGAGTGTGGAGGTACAAAGAAATAGGAAATAAGGCAGGACAATACAACAATTAACAGAAATAAATAATCTAACTACAACAGAGTCTAGTCCAAGAGAAAGTACAGTCCAAAGTAGTAAAATGTACCACATGCCAAGTGAATACTTGGTCCAACGAGCTGGCAGCTAAGAACCTCCACACAATGCCCTCGAACCTCGAGAACAAACCACCGCACCTGAAAAGTAAGGATGAGTCTCCAAACAGAGACTCAGTAGGGGTCTCGCGAAATTCCAACCGAAAAAAATAACGGCAGAAAGGAAAGCAACACTAGCTAAACAACCATAGCAGGAATAGCGAACCGATGGTTGGTCAAAACTCGGCACTACAGCTACTACTGGCAACAGAAAGGGAAAATCTCGATCTCACAATCGGGAACTAGACCACTTTAACACCAGACCTACCGAGGAAACACTCACGATGACCCTACCGTGGAAGCCTGCCCACACAGGCACGACCAATCGGGACCACACAATCCCACACTGGCACGGTGAGGCCTTGGTAATACCTACCAGCACCTCTGGCCGCCACCTCGGGAAAACATGCTAGAATGGTCCAGAAGCCGCGTCTCGCAGACGGGAACTGGAACCCAAAAATAGGAGAGTCACGACTGACATGACAGGAGAACCTAACCACTATACTGGACCCGTCCCTTGATGACTTACACCATGCCGCAGTGTCTCCCTACTCGTCCCAGGCGAAAACTGAGACACACACACAAGTAACGCTGACAAGGGTCTAGTCGGGGTCGTGCTCATCAGCATGCGTCTGAAGTCCTCGACCACGTGCGCATACACTGACTGACTATGCTACGTCAGGCCCTCTACCTGGTTCTTCACCTTCCCACCCCGCAAACACCCTCACAACCCCCCCAAGCATCACCTAAGGAAGACCCGGGCTGAGCTTCCCCATTCTGGTTGCCCAGAAGATTTACAGGCGTCGCGTCATTAATGCGCAGGGACGATAGGGCACGTTTATGTTGACGCGTCCAAAGGATACACTGTGTTCATAGCGTTGACTGAGGGCCTCGAAGTAGTAGATCTCGAAGACCATGGAGCCCAGTCAGAATGCGCCCATCCTTTGGTGCGTGTTCTGAACTCACCCTCCACAGGCACCGCGCTCATGCCAGGCCCCACCCAGTGTTGCCACAACCCTCTGGCTAAAGATTTGAAGATCTCGCACCCTCGTCTCACATCAAATGGTATCAGAGCTTAGGGAACCAGGCTGTTCCATCAGATCGGGATCTTGAGCTACGAGGTTCGAGGTCGAACCTCTCCCAAGCATAGGGATTTGATGGGGTCGAAGTAGCCAACAGACCAAAGTAGAACGTGCCACTCCTGTGCAGCACGTTTTGACCAGAACATGCCCTCCACAGGCAGCACGATCTGGGATGAACGTGCCCTTCCTAGAGGGCGCGATCTCAGAGCAGAGACGCATGCGGCTGACCCTCCAACTTTTGACCCTTGGGACTTCGAGGGCTTCAATGTGTGTTGCTTTCCAATGTTGTAATCAATGTTTTAGGTCATTTTAGCTTCCCCCTTCCCCCTATATGTGTTCCCCCCTTCATATGTTCAATTTTTAGAAATGAAATTGAAGTTTTTAGCCATGGCTATGTTGTGTTTTCTCCATTTTTGCAACCCTGGGTGAGAAGCCCAACCTCACTCCGCTCTGTCATGAGGTCATCCGTGGAAGCTCTGGTGCATTGTCTTCAAGAAGAGGACAGTTGTGAAGCCCCATCGAAGCTCTACGATCTTCCTCCTTCTCCGTCCAACTTCATCATCACTCTTCAACCTCCACCGCCGCCATGATCGCCACCAAGGCCCAGGAGAAGCCCGGCTGCATTGTCCTTGAGATGGTGACGGGTGTGAGGCCCCAGTCGAGCTCCGCCTCTTCCTTAGATCGCTCAATCACCTCCGATAATCACCACCATCGTCCACCACCACCCCCATCGTTTCCACATTATCCAGATATATTAGGTTAGTTATTTGATGTTTAGGCCCCCTCCCACTCCCCTATCTTCCCCTGTGTTCCCCCGTATTCCCTCGTACCTTCCCACCCCCCAAACACCCTCACAAGCCCCCCAAGCATCACCCAAGGAACACCCTGGCCGAGCTTCCCCGTTCTGGTTGCCCAGAAGAGTTGCAAGCTTCGTGTCATTAACACGCAGTGATGATAGGGCACTTTTATGTTGACGCATCCAAAGGATACACAGTGTTCATAGCGTTGACCGAGGGCCTGGATGCAGTAGATCTCGAAGACCGTGGAGCCCCGTCAGAACGCACCCATCCTTTGGTGTGCGTTCAGAGCGCGCCCTCCACGGGCACCGCGTCCATGCCAGGCCCCGCCTAGTGCTGCAACCATCCTCTGGCTGAAGATTTAAAGATCCCACACCCTCGTCTCACATCATTTGTAGAACAACCTCCAGGCTGTGAAGACCCAAAACATCCAAAGTATGTGCACAAGTTGCAGAAGGCCTTATACGGGTTGAAGCAAGCACCAAGGGCATGGTATGAAATGGTCACTTCATTTCTGAAATGAAAATGGATTCAAGAGAGGTAAGGTTGACCAAACACTCTTCACGAGAAAATCAGGTAAAGACATGCCTCATCAGCCTCTTGGGTGGCGTCCCCAGTTCTTAGTGGCGGTAATCTGATATTATCGGGTTATCGGTACTCGGAGCTCTGGGTCGTTACAGTGACCTTGTTCAAGCCCATTGTTCAAAAATAAAAATTGACTCAGCTTGAGCTCCTCATCTCGCTAGTCCTTCTTCATCTGTGATAAATTTCCCTCATGCTCTCTCATGTGTATGAACCTGGCAGTTCTCTGCTGAGATCATTGGTGGATTGATTATCTTTGTTTTATCTTTCCTCATCTATTTTGTTTACTATCTGCACTGTCCTACTGTGTCCTTCACCTATCCCACCATGTTTCCCATCGTGTTTTCACTTGTCCCACTATGCCGTATTGTTGCTCATCCACTCAGTCCCACTGTGCAATTTGTTTATTGTGTTTGTTCTTCCCATTGTGTACTTGTTTTCTTTGTTTACTATCCTACCATATCTCTGTGCATTTGTTCTGATGTTGCCATGCATTATTCATATTTATTTAATGTTACTCACCTCCTATTCTTGTCTATGATAAATTCAAAACAAAAAAAAATAATAAAAAATCAACATTCCATGCCATCAAGTAAGTATCTCTGTCCCTGCTCTCTACTGCATTACTATATGCTACTCTATGTTATTATATCATCTTAAGGACCAGCTAGTTCTCTATGTGCTCTGGGATTTGAGTTCCCCTCTATCAAAAATAGTGATGATCTAGGGGCACACAGTTAATTGCTAGATAGGCCGTTAGATTAGATAAATTTAGGGAAGACGAATTCTATCTCGCACGTCGTGGTTGCATAAAGACTCTTGAGTCTTATTTATTTAATCTAACAATATTATCCTTTAGTACATTATATTTTAACCTTTCTTTGCATTCATTTTGATGATTTCATTTATTTTAGCCCTGCATGAATCATGTCATCTTGAGCATTCATGACTCATAATTTACCCCAGTTTTCTTCTGTTGGTGATCAATCATGCTTAAACTCTTTGAATAAGAAATTTCATTCCACTGTGAATTTGAAAAATCTACTCTAAGTTGATTGCTTGATTTTGTTGGTCAGTGTGACCCTTGTCTAGAATTTTTCTATCTCCATTCAATCCCTTTATTTTAGTTGTCCCTCCCTTTGATCTGCTCAGTAGCTGTGAACGTGATGGCATCGATAGATCTGTCGGGCTCGCGTCCATTCCTCTAATTGAGTGAAACCCACAGTTGCTACGCATTGGGATGCCTCTTTTGTGCAAGAGGTTAAGCATCTTCTTTTTATTTGCCTTGTCTGTCATTCCAGGCAGGAGTCATCTGTGCCAGCTTAACCATGTGGTTGGCTCGAAGTTTTTTGAATAATTTCTATCGCTTGTCGGTTATGACAGGTGTCTTATTATCTTGATGTCCACTTATCAATCCACTCCACTACATCTCTACTTTGTCAACACTTCGTGTTGCCTACACTTCACCTTCGCTTCACCTATGCTTGCTCCCCTACAATGTAGACATCAAGGAGGGACATTTGTAGACACCTATTATTGGCTCACAAGTTGAGCCATTTTCTTATTCTCCTTATTAGTGCTCCAATTGGTCATTAATTGATTTATTCTGTGGCCTCTTGTAAGTCATTTCAACTCATCTTTAGTCCTCATGCTCATTTTCCATACCTTAGAAGTCAGACTGGTATTTTGGACAGCCCAGTCTGAACGTGGCTGATAAGTGTTTAATTTTATATGTTTATTTATGCCACACAGACTATTTCTGGGCTTTCCTTTTCCAAAAAAAGAATGCTACCTTATCTTCTTTAATGTGAGTACACTTGCGTTTGTGCTTCCAATGGGCAGAGTTGGAGGCTAGCTTAGCTTCTCAGAGAGAGCTCAAGACACAGCTAGGTGGGGCCACTACCCATATAGAGGATCTTACGCGCCGTCTGGCTGAGGTGGAGACAGACGTGTTTCTACGAGGTCACCTTTGTTATGAAGGCGATGCAGATCTAGAAGGGGGGGTTTGAATAGATCAACCCCTTTAATAGATAAAAAAAATTAAGAGTCACAAAATTATCTGGTAGACAAATGAGCTTCACAACTTGAAGAAGAAACTAACTCAATGGCATCAAAATCCAAACCCAAGACAACCAACTTAGACTGGTATAGGGCGGAGGGTTGGCATGAAAGCCTCCTCACGCAAAGTGTATCTATCTAGATAGGCCTAACCTATAGTTCCAACAGCACCTTTTTACATACGAGAATAGCTATTGAGAAATGGAGATAGATGATATTGATATCAAACTATTAACTGCTAAGAGACTCAATGAGAGATCAAGCAATTGAGATGAAACTTGTAAAAGCACTATTGATTAACACTTAACGTGCATGAGATATTGTTGATAGCGCAACAACTAAGCTAAGGCTGCAGAGTTAGAAACACGGAGAAGGATGATAAGAAATTCAAACCATAGTGCACACAGCCATTTTAAGGTGGTTCGATTGCTGCCCAACAATCTACGTCCACCCCTCACCTAATCAGATCATTTCTGGTTGAGCATTTCACTTCACTATCTGGCTATCTGTTAGTCTTACAGTTAATTTTAGTGATCTGCCTTTAGTTTTAGCATTCTGCATTACAATTTCGATTCAGAGTTAGTGTTGCTGTGAGCATCCTTTTATTTCCAGTCCAGTGTGAATTAGCTGGAGTTTTAATTTGGGCATATTTTTTAATAGGATCTATTCATCCCCCTTTAGATCTAGTTGCGCACCCAACAGCTTTGTTGAGGCGAAGGAGAGAGATGCTGAGGTGCGAGCTCAAGAGATAGAGGTAGTGGTCCAACAGCGGTGAGCTCTCGAGGAGGCCACTTCTGTTCGGCAGATGTTGGAGACCTTACAGCAGAGGGTACTAAAGAAGTACTAGGGCAGGGCTCCTACAGGTGAGGCTACAGGTAGATGTGATGCCCCTTCGAAGCCACTAAAGACCAGAGGGTCGCTTGCCTTCTCTTTGAGGGTGCTGTTGGCACTCGAGACCTCTTCACCTGACACGTAGCTTCTAGCATAGCCAACAGCTTTGGAGGCTTCTCATCCTCTGAGATCAAGGGTGAGACGCGACTAAGACGAGGAGGAGGTGAATAGCTGGTGTAGCCAACCTCATCCAGATGAGGGTGGAGAGGGTGGAGGAAAGAGAGAGGATTAGCCAGCTGGATTGTACACTGGGGATATGCCCCTGGAGATGTTTGTAAACGATGAAAAGAATGGGCATTTTATGAAATGAGTGAATAGTGTCCAGTGTACTTGCTTGCTTGCGACGACGTCATCTTGGTTCCCATTTTTACCAGATTCAACCACACTAAAAGGGAAAAGGTTAGTGTAGTTCTGATTTTAGCCCCTTGCCTGAAAAAGTTTGTACCTTCCTCGATGCAAGGTCAGGGGGCAAAATCTTATTAACCAGATTTGAAGAAAACAATAAACGTGGATGTGAATGCACATGCAAATAGATAAAATGCAAACAAAAAATAAAAACGTGAACATGCGATGCACAGGCGGACCCCGGAGCTGGAGGAGGAGATTAGAATTCTTCGTGAGAACCATCCATCGACTATTGAGCTGATGACTCTTGCTAACATCGAGGATTACCCTTACCACGCACTGCCCCCCGAGGTAAGGATCTTACGCCTCTGCTCTTGCACCTTCTCATTTTGGTTGGTCGAGCCCTCACTAATAGCTTGTCTTCTATTGGGCAGAAACTTCACGTTGTGATGACAAGGAGCGACCGCCAGAGTAGGAGGTTATTGAGCTAGAAGAGGTGACTACTCTGAGCATTCCTTGAGCTTTCGAGGGTCCTTCTACTGCCTGGGATAAGGGCAAGCAAATTGCTCAAGAGGATGCGTTAGAGCGATGAGGGTCTAAGCGTAAGGACCCCGAGGAGCGACTGTTGTTGTCCTCGATGAAGGCTCCGTCCATCGAGAAGAGGCGGCTGAAGAAGGTCAAGACCACCCGCCCGATCGAGGAGCTTCCTACTGAGGATGTCCATCACCCGAGCTTCCCATCGACTGAGCCAGAGGTGCCCGCAGCAGTTGAGAAAACCTTCGCTGAGCTTGCAGGAGTGCAAGGGGAGGAGGCTGGCTCTAAAATCCCTGTCAAGACTGTAGGGGCGCGTGATGAGGAGGAGGTCGAAGTGAGGGTCCAAGCTGAGCTGAGCATCACAGTCCCGAGTTTGGGGGTGTCCGAGGAGGATATCCGGGCACTGACTCCTCCAGAGAGGGCTCCTCCCAAGTAGTAGGGGCAGTTCGATGTCCAAGCCTCCCTGTACAATCGGTGTCGAGCTCTGGCACCTCCCTCTATCTGGGAGGAATCCTAGCATTGCTCCCCCCCATGCTTCTTAAAAGGGTAATGGAGGGAGGTTTGTTCATGGCTCAGCTTGGGGATGAGATAACAGACATCATGGCATGGCTGGAGAGTGAGGGGAGGGCCTAGTCCCAAGTTCACGCTGAGTCCAACCGAAGGATTGGTCAGTTGACCTTTGAGCTTGGGGTGGTTCGGTGGGAGGTGACCTCACTCCGAGCACGTGATCGGGTGAGCCAGGAGGAAGCTCGATCAATGGCCGAGCAATTGTACTAGGCTCGGTATACGACCGAGCTAAAGAGAAAGCTCCGGGAAGAGGAGTGTCAGGTTTACGTGGAATGCTCGGCACAGTGGGTGGTTGAGCGAGAGGAGCTTGCGGGCCGGCTTTAGGAGGCCGAGCGGACCATGGGCGAGGCCGTAGTGGCATGGTTTGAGGAAAGCTTTCTGAGGCCAAAGCAAAGCTAGCCAAGGCCGAAGCAAAGGTGGCTGAGCTCAAGGTGAAGGCAGCAAGAGCCGGGGCAGAGGCGGTCGAGCACTATCGGAGCTTGGAATAGTGCCACGAAGCTTTAAAGCATACTGCCTTCACCTATTACGAGTCGAGCTATCGGCAGGGGCTGTGGAAGGGTTTTGCCCAAGGCTTCTGGTGGGTAGCCAGGTTGGCCCAAGAATAGGTTCTCAATGAGCTCTTCTTTGCCCCGGGGTAACATTACGGCTCCAATGAGGATGGCTCAGATTCTCCTTCATCAACGTTGAGTGATGGAGGGGGGAGCAAAAATACTCCTGCTTCTGTGGGGGAGAGATCACCAACTCCGGCTGCCTCGGGAGAGCATGTGGTTGAGGTAGTACCCACATGAGTGGGGTTAGTGCCTGGGCCGATCATCGCTGAGAGAACTGGGGGCAAATCGCCAAGCGCAGAGGGTCCTCCACCTGCCGAGCTTCAAGAGGGGCCATGAACTTCTCAAAGTTCAAAAAAATGCATACATCTCATCTAAGGAGCCACGATGCAAAGCTGGGAAAGCCACGTTGCTTTGACCAGCCCGTGGACTTTTGGCCCCCACATCGATTTTTTGAATTCCTCGATTTTGCCAAATTTGCATGAATGAGTCTGCGTGATTCCACTCCGATTCGACCAGCAGAGAATGTGTTTTATGCAGACCGTTTTGAGTATTCTGAGATTCGACGAGTCATTGATTCCTATATCTTAATTTTTCTTATCCTTGTTTTTAAGTCTTGTATCTCCTTGAGCCTGGATTGTGTTCATCCCCTCAGGTCCCGCAGCGCTATGCTAGGGAGTCTCATACGACTACAAATACAAGTCCTCTTAGTTCAACTATCCCTCTTCCCCTTGCCAATGGCTTATCTTATCGCTTAATGCTCATGTGGCCCTGCATGAAGCTTATTTTTCGCTCAAGAATCTCCTTGAGCGTGTTGTCCTTATTGGGCTTGTTTCTTTTCCGAAACACATATTTATCAGTCCGCCGAGCTCCCTTGCAAAACGGACGTTCCGGAGGGGCATTTGTAGACGCCTAATTTTGGACATCCCGTAGATACCCAGTCGGACCTTCACGTGAGTGACGCACAATCGTTACACTCAGTTTCTCGATGTTTCATGTTTTAAAGTCCAACACGTAACACAATTGCTATTGGGCCACGCTCATTGGAGGGCCAAAGTCCCATGGGTTGGGTGGCCAGGGTAATGGCCGCCCTGATTTCTCGGCGACGGCCGCCCTCACCCATCTGGGTGGCCACATGCTTGGTCGCCAAGCCCTTGTAGAAGGCCACACGATTGGCCGTCCTCCTGATTTTACCCGGTCAGAGAACGTGGTTCGTTCTTCAACCACGATTTGCACGATCCCTCCCTCGTTCATCACAATCTCTCCCACGTTCCCCAGGCTCCCGGAGCTCCCTCTCTAACACAAGAACTTCCCACTTGAAAGAGAAAAGGAGGGGAGTGATGATTTCAGCAGAGGGAGAGAGGGGGGAGTGGCAGAAAGGAACGGAGAGAGTTCGGGCAGAGGTGGAGAACACAGAGCAGGGGTGGAGAAGGCCAGAGGAGGCTCTTCCTCTCTTTCACTCCCGATTGTCCATACTGGTTTGAACTTCTAAACTCCATTTGATTCCCTATTTTATTGCATCGTGGCTCTATTTGCATGTGCATTCTTCGTAGCATAATCTTCCTAGCTCCCTTTTAGAGGTTTTCCCCCCAACAAACGGGAAGGTGGGTGGTCAAAAGTCTCACCCATCCTCCCTTCCCACCACCCCAGGTAATCACGCCACCATCATCCTATGTGACAGTTTCATTAGAGCATATACTACACTTCACCATGTTAATGGCCTTCTATTTTCTTCTGTTTTCGTGAGTTTCATTGTTTACAGGACTTCGGCGTCGCGGGACTTCACAGAGCTCCTTGCCCTTGGCCGACCGAGGACAAGGAAGATGGGACCCCACATTCTCCCTACTTGAAGTCATATTCACGCGATCTCTACAACATGTGAGGTTCAGGTAAACACCTATGGCGATCACACCTATTCCTATTTTCCAATCCTGTACACTGTAGGCAGCAGACGTCGCGCTCGCCCACAACCAGCAATTTTTCGGCGCCTACAATATCTACAGTTTCTAACCCTTATTTCTGTAGTTTCTAACCCTTCTTGGGTATACCTACAGATTTTGACCCTTCTTGGATATATTTGTAAATGTTGACTCTTCTCGGGTGCTTATACAGTTTTTGTTGTGTAATGTAATGGGACTGTAGCCCATTGAGGAACCTTCTTACCTTCATCTTTTCCGTACACACCAAGTGGGGTGCATACCTGGACAGTCTTGAAAATTGGGCCTCATACTCGGCTACTTTGAAGGTCCGTTGTTTCAATGCGGTAAATTCCGTAGCCTTCTTCTCCTGGATATGATCGGAGAAGTACTTGTTGTTGAAATGCTCAACGAATTCATCCCATGTGACGTGGTCATCAAACAATGTTGCTTCCACGGATTCCCATCAACATCGAGCGTCCCGCTCTAGTTGGAATATAGCCAGTAGAACCTTCTCCTCGTCCGTGCATTACATCAAATGAAAAATTTGTTCCATTTCCTTTATCCAATTTTCGGCATCCTCAGGGTCAGATGAGCCCGTAAACCTTGGCGGGTTCAAGATGCGGAAACCCCTATGAAGATCGTCGACTCCACGGTGAGCTCCGCTTTGTGCCACTTGCTATAGCGCCTATGTAAGTCCTTGCACAGTGCGCTGCATCTCGCGCCATTGTGCTCTTTTGGTAGCCATGATCCTACAAGGGAATTTTTAAGCATACTAAGTATTGTTGTTAGCTATAATATCAAGTGTCGTGTATAACTATAAGGTCAATGGTCAACTGTCATGTTTAACTAATGTTCTTATAGGACTGAACCCTTAGCTCTACCCATCTTACCGGGTATAATATGAATCTATCCTTGAACTTAGGTTTTCCTAGGAAATTGAAATCCTAGGCGCTGATACCACGAAGACTGTTATGTCCCGAGCGCGGAAGATACCCGGGTGCACGACGCGTCTATATCATTCGTCTCATTAGAGTGGTGGAATTTTCTTTTGACATAACGACAGAGTGCGCACAAGACTAGATAATTTATCACTAGTTTAGATTTGAACATAATACTCATAGCCTAAGATGACAATTATCTAATTAACCAAATGACAATGTCCCAAAGTTATTCACAAGGCTACAAGTTTGACAAGTTCCAACTAACTCGAACATGACTAACCCAAATTAAATTAGAAGATTACAAGCCTTTAACAATAACTGGAAATACAAGGACCTAAGAATATGAAAGACACGACTATCTGACAGTACACCAAAACGGTGATTCTAGCACTTGTCACTCGGTGTCAGTCCCATCCGGGTGGTGGTCGCTATCCAAGTTTTCTAAAAAATGTTAGAATTGTATCTTTATGAGCGAATCGCTCAGTAGAAATTATATCTCAAGTTCTAACAATCTTTAAGTTGATTACATGTTCAGTGTAAGTATAATGATGCATGTTGGAACGAGCAAGATATCAAGAATGGCATGTCAGATTATCACATGAAGTCATGGTAGCAGTAAGGTGTATCAGTAAGAGACTAGCAAGTAAAGTAATTGAACAAGTCTTTCAAGAGAAGTAACAACCCATATTCAATCAAGTAGTATCAAGTGCATGTAATAACAAGCAATGCAATGGAATTGGCTATTTCATTTATTTCATTCAAGCAAGTAATTGTCCTTTTTTGGGCCAAGCAATTCATGTCAAGCAAGTCAAGTATGTCACGAGAGAGTGAGTGGGAATATCTCAAGTCAAGTCAAGCAAGTACTTCGGTGCAATGTTAAACACCGTGGTCAATAAACTCACATAGGCACAAGTACCTTCGGGTGCTCCTCCCAGGACCAGACTGGGCCCTATATGCACAGCATTTCATGTATACTTTTAGACATCCACTCTCATTTATATAGCCAATATAGAATTTCAAGCTTATCAAGTGCATCGACGCTACCCATTGAGTGCCCCTGTGCAACCTAGGTTCAGAACATATTTCTGTCATTTACATTTCAGTTCAAAATCCCACAGAGAACAAATTCTTGTGGAGGTTTCATTCTTGTCAATTTTATTTCTGTCATTTACATTTCAGTTTAAAATCCCGTGGAGAACAAGTTCTCACGGAGGTTTCATTCTCGTCAATTTTATTTCTGTCATTTACATTTCAGTTCAAAATCTCACAGAGAACAAGCACTCGCGGAGATTTCATTCTCGTCAATTTTATTTCTGTTAGTTACATTTCAGTTCAAAATCCCACGAAGAACAAGTTCTCGCGGAGGTTTCATTCCCGTCAATTTTATTTCTATCATTTTCATTTAAGTTCAAAATCCTACGGAGAACAAGTTCTCGCAAAGGTTTCATTCTGTTACTTTCATTTCTATTAAATCCCGCGGAGAATAAGTTCTCGCAGAGGTTTCATTATGTTATTTTCATTTCTGTTAAATCCCGTGGAGAACAAGTTCTTGCGGAGGTTTCATTCTGTCATTTCATTTTCGTTAAATCTCGTACCATTTCCATTCCGCATATTTCCTCTGTTTCAAATCTCGTAGAGACAATCCTCTTTGGGAGTCCTCTGCATTTCCGTTAAGCGCGTGTGTTTTCTCCCCGTTTCTCTCCTTTGTTGTGACATCGTTCACAGGCGGCTACAGCCAGGTCTACACCATGAACACCTCCTCCGTGGCCGGGCAGGGCAAGCCCCCGCACCACCACCACAACCCCTCACTCCATGGCCACCGCTGCAACCCCTCCCATGAACCTAGCAACCACCTCCGTTGTGCCACCAACCTCCGCACCAAGTCCCTCCAGGTTGTTGTGGTGCCCCTACCATCCACGGCCTCAGGAGAGTATTTGATATCTTAGGGGAGCATTCATGACCAAGGTTCAGAGTCAAACATTTAGGGGACCACAAGATAGTTTCATGGGATCATCTATGGACTCAGGAGAGCATCCTTGGTAATAGGAGAGCATGCAGTCCAGGGTTCAAGAAAATTTGATGTCAACCCTTTGGGAAGTCTAGGTTCAAGGCAATTTGATGTTAAATCTTTGAGACAACACATGTACTCTCTGGGCTTGATCTCAACGATCTGGGGGATCACATGCAGTCTCCGACGAGCATCCACGGCCTCAGAAGAAAATTTGAAGTCTTAGGGGAGCATGCATGGCCAGTGTTCAGACCAAAGCATATGTCAACCCATTAGGGGAGCACATGCAGTATTAGGGGACCACCCATGACATCAGGAGAGCATCCTGGGCGATAGGGGAGAATGCATGACTAGTGTTCAAAGCAAAGCGTATGCTAACCCTTTAGGGGAGCACAAGTAGTCTCAGGAGACCATCTGTGGCATCAGGAGAGCATCCTAGGTGACAGGGGCATTACCCCATCGAGCCCTTCCTTCGTGCCGTCAACCCAGTCTCCGCGCTCGCCTCCTCCTTCTGTCACCTCGCCGACGCCGCCCCACACCATCGCTGTAACCTCCAACTTGAGCAACGGTCCCTCCTACGCGCGATCGGCGGCCCCAAGCTCTTTTGTCGCTCACTCTGCTGCACCTGCCTCCATGCGCCCGACGTCCACCACAAGGTCATCCTCTCCACCTGGCTCCGCTTCGAGCGCCGCGAGGATGCCGTGAGCTGCCCAGTTCATGTGCCTGACCGAGCAGGGGGCATGAGCGTTGACTTGTCGTTCCCGTCGGGGAGGTAACGCAACCAATTTCAAATATCTCATTTGATTCCATTTGTTATTTTTTTTCATTTTTTAAGAGAATTCAAGTGGAGCACGCAACTTTTGACGCGAGGATGGACGTATATCAGACGTCAGCATCCCTAGTTACTCAGTGTCAGTCACCATTATTCTTCATTTTGAACAGAGGTAGCAAGGCTGTTCATGACTCTATCCACTTCACTTCAGTGATGAAGGGACTTGGTTTCTCAGTGAATCCATTTGCTATTGCTCTGCCTTAGGCCAATGAATCTTTAGTGCACACCTTTTTACGTGAGGATGCATGTTTATCAGATGTCAGTATCCCCAGTTACTTAGTATGACTGAAGTTCATTGCATTTTTTTTAGTACCCCTGATGGAATTGTTCAGATTTTCATGATGTTTAAGAACAATATTGAAATGAAGTTTCTCACCTAAGGATGCTCTTGTACTAAAATAAACTTTCAGAATTAAGAAGGCATAGTAGGATATTACATGAAAAATTGGTTTAGGTCCATTAAGATTGAATACAGCCACTTTCATGAAAGTTCAGTTCAAAACTCATTAACCCATTAAACTTAAACCAACAATTTTATATCCTGGGCAATCATAGAACTCTATAAGAGAAGATTCCTCATGAAGATTTACTCTAATAAATGAACTCTACAATAGATAGAAAGCCATCCAAGGAGTTGAAAGCATTCAAGGAATTTTGGAGATAGGCAGCCAAGCATGAAGACGTAGATGATAGATTTTTAGAAATATCAAGGAGATTCAGATTTCAATATTTCAGCTCCAAGGAAGACCACAGCAACATGATGCAAAGAGCTGGTTTATGCACAGAATGCAGTTGGGAGGAGAGTGAAAAAAATGGATAGTGAATTCTCCCCCTTAGGATGTATAGTGAGCTCAGATTGGAAGGGGCAAAGAAGGCTAGCAAGTGACTTGGTGTGTTGATGCAGGTACCTCACAGCGTTGAAGCACTTAGCTCAGACAGAACAGAGGTTACAGAGGATTTCAATTGTGGAGTCGACTCACTGGGAATTGTGGGTCGACGCACTGATCAAACAAAATGTAGAATGCACAGTGAACACAAGGTCAGGACAACCTTTTTAGCAAGCACACACACATTTTTTTTATTTTGAAGGTTAAAATATGAATCATGATACATTTTTTTATAAGCATGACAACTAAAACTAATAACATTCAGGGAACACACTTACGCAAGTTTGCAATCTGATTTAACTTTTAAGCTCCTCCTCAAAGGCTTAAACTGCATGAGGCATACGTGGAGATATATAATGCTAACTTGGGTAGTTTATTAACAACAAGGTAAGCTCCCCCTAAACTTGTGCATGGGTCACAGAATGCCTTTATGAGAAATAACAAGAGGGTATGCAATCTATGACTTGCATGAACATTTGACTGTTAGGTCCCTTAACGTGATATGCATTGGAATGCATGAGCCCACAAGATGATGCTTAAGGTCCACAACACATCCAGATACAAGACATTTGCAATTCATTCTAAATTGAGATGCAAATTGTTAGACTCCCCCTTAGTCCCATGCTTCTGGAAGTTAGGACACTCAAACAACAGGTTACATATGTCCACATGAATGATGAGTAGGATTAAATGCAGCCATGATATATATAATCAAAACCATTAATGGTTAACAATGATAGTCAAGAAAATCATATGTCCGCCAAGTTGGGAGTAGCAACAAGCTAAACCACAAACATGCAAGTTTTTAACAACAACTCATGAAATTGGACATCATTTTAGCAGAAGGTTCTATTCACCTCCCCTCTAGAACCGTGTTCCTGCACTACGGGACCCAATAATTATATATATATATTATCATTATTATATTATTATTATTATTTTATCTGTCATCTCGTAATTTAATCTAAGTGTTCTAACGAAAATTTGACAGCACCTCCCATTAATCTGGGGAGTCTCAATCTAGCAATCGGACCTACATGCGGGGGGAGTCGATGCAAACCCATAAAAATCGAGAGGCCTGGGACGGCGATCTCGAGACCTGAAAATTACCAATGAGATACCCTGAGGGCTAGCCTACTAATTAAGAGTCCTTGGCAATTCAAGGGTAGAATCAGGGGCAACAGAGCCAATGTCGCCATCCGATTGGCATTTATTTTTCACTCTAGAATGGGTTTCTAGGGGAACATATCTTGGTATGATAGACTCCCTAGAACCCAGAGTGACCAGAAGGTAGTAGGGAAGAAATCAACAGATGGGGTTGTCCCCCTCCCCGGTGACGGGTTCACATCTACAGTCAAGAAACAACTAATATAATTAAATGGAAACAATCGTGTTGCATTATACTAAGGGGATGGCGACAGAGGTCTATCACTCATAACATGGTCCGAGGGGAGCCCAAGAAATAGGCAATCCCGGTCAATGAGCTAGACTCATGCATATCGTGGGAGCAGGAAGCGCGGGAGAAACGAGGCCCTTAAGGGCAAATTATCGAACACCGAGAGTGTACGCAGTAATCTTCAAAGGACAAAGCGAACTGCCGTCATGATAGTTATTGGAACACGTCGACACCCCTACAACTCATCAAAAGGGTGAAAGGGTATCCGACAGTTTCCTATTCACAAGAGATTCATACGATTGGTGACTACCGAGACTCACATTCATGGACGCTCACGCTCTGCATTCAATCATATTCACCAACGGCATAACCGATTGGAATCGTGGAACCCCGGGGAGGGAGTTTGCTATCGTCCTATTTGGGCGTGGCCATGAGCCATTGTAAAGACAGATTTCGGAACAGAAGGCCACGGCCCCTGGTCGATCATAGGGATTTTCGAGGGGAATGTAGCCCCTAAGGGCCCCCTCACGACCAGGATATAAACCTATTAACCCCTCGAGAGAGAACAGGAAGTAGATTGTCAGGCGGGGAAAACTAGAACGAGCTAGAATCACAGTAGCAAACACGAACAGTCACACCATAAATACACGGGCGTGAGCAAAAAAGAAGATACGATTCATTACTTGTTTCTGTGAATGCAGAAGATACAAGAGAGCGAGAACAATGGAAAATACAGAATTACAGATAAAATACAAAGGCCTCAAGGGCGAGACCCACCTCCCTCTCTCTCCTTCAACTAGCACCCTGTATTGCTCTGCCCTTCTCTCTGTTCTCTCTCTGCTCGATTGATACCCCTTTTAATTTTTCTTGGTCTCTTCTCTGTGGCGCTGGAAGTAAGAGGGTTTTATAGCCGGAAGCAGGGGATCGGAGGGCGGATGGGGCCCCTGGGCAGCGGCACTGACTCACCGGCCCACCAGTTACTTGAGTGCCGCTGACTCACGTTGAAGAGGATTGCCGCCGACTCAATGGCACAAGCAAAAGGTGCCATCGACTCAATGAAGGCTTGGATTCCCTTTAAAAAAATGTTCTACGGATTCATTATGGAAAAAGTGGAGCAATTCACTTTCTTTAAAGAAAGTGCCACCGACTCACTATAAAAAGTGTGGCATTTCACTTTTTTCACTTTTTATATGACCCTACTTATTGTCCATCACCGAAGGTTGGGTCACACCGTTGGGGACTGTTCAAGTTTTCAAGAACATAGCAAAAGAGCTCATTCAAAAAGGCTTGATAAATATGTTGGGCCATACGGTCGACCCGCCACAGC
This sequence comes from Amorphophallus titanum, assembly GCA_024336825.1. Taxonomy (NCBI): domain Eukaryota; kingdom Viridiplantae; phylum Streptophyta; class Magnoliopsida; order Alismatales; family Araceae; genus Amorphophallus; species Amorphophallus titanum. Next base: position 6,533,596 of record JANBPO010002596.1, read on the forward strand.
CTCATGCTTGGAGTCGACCAAATCGGTCGGCTAATGTGATCTACATGGTGGCGACTGCTTCAAGCTCCAGTGCCTCCGAGGCCGGGCCATCGAATCAATAGCCCAATGCCGGTCGCGGAGTTACTCCCTCCTCAATCCCTGAATGTCTTGCATTGCGGAGGACTATTCAAAAGATCCGAGGGGAGATCCGGCAGCTACAGCAGTAACAAAGGCGTCTACTACAATTATTAGAGAGCATTGATGAGCAGTTGGTCACCTTCCCCTTTGGCCCATTTGCCAGGGGGCTAGTTCCAACCCATATATGGGAGGCAACTGTATCATCCACTGCCCGGACTCCGCTCAGGGGTTGGCTCTCTGAGGAATCCTCTGATTCATCTGAAGGCGAGGAGTCAGAGAAGTTATATTCTTTCCCTCGTGAGAAGACTTTGCCCATCTTCTTCGCATGTCGGCGAGAAGGCCCATTAAACCTCCTGGCGTCACCCAGCCAGCAGGCATCAGGCGCCGCACTACACCAGTGCTATTGCCCATACCGCGAGGTCATAGGCCATATTATCCATGATTGCCAGCCCTTCACGGACCTCGCTGAAGACTTGATTAGGCGAGGAGTGGTCAATATAGGCGATTTCTTGGTCAGCCCGCCGCAACCACATGGACGGAAGAGCCTGAATTTCTCCATTAATGTCATACATGCCTCGACTGCTTTCCAACTCCCAGAGCCGAGAGAGGAACGAGTCAGTTCCTAACCGCCCCAGTCCACATTGTGGTATCTAGGGTGGGGACCCTCTCATCAGTGCTCTTTCCCCAAAGAGAACACTGAGAAGATTTTTGACAAGCTGCTGGAGGAAGGTCAAGTGATGGCGCGTGATCCACCATCCTACTATAATGAAGCGGTCAAGAGCCGTCCCCGCTATTGCAAATATCATGTCAGGGTATCCCACCCCACTGGGGAATCCTCAGAAGCTCGGGATTGCATTGAAGTCCTCATCCAAAAAGGGGAGATCGATGCACAGGGGAATTCGACGGCGAGGCGTCGTCTTAAAGAGGTCGCTGAGAAGATTCTCCAGCAAGCTCAACAGGGGCAGACCAAACCACAAGAGACTAAGCCCACCTCTCAGCAAGTCCAGCCGGGCAAGTCAATAGGCAACACCTCTCAGCTAAACCCTAAAGGCAAGGCTACATGCGAGGGATCTAAGGCCCAAAGTCTGAAAAGCCGAGCCGCCGAAGGAAGTTCCAAATCCCTTTCCAGGCTGAGTCAACCTGGCATCGTCATAGGGAGAAACCCACCACCAGATAATAGAGGTAGAGCCAAGGCGAGAGAGCCCAAAGCTAAGTCTCACGTCGAGCCAACAAGGTCACCAGTTGTAGAAAGACCTCAACAGCTCGAACAGGCAAAGTCACCAATCAAAGTAGAATCGGTGGCGTTGCAAAGCCCCCAAGGGCCCCACTATGGACTAGCAGAGTTTCAGGAGCTACCGCCCGAGATAATTACTTAGGCGATCGATGCCACCTTCCAAGTGCGACCGGACGAAGCCAACTGGACTCGGGTTGCTCCCCAAAAAAGTCACGGAACCAGGCTTCCAAAGAGCCGGTCAGGAGTAAAAAGCAAAATTCCGGGGGAAAATTAATCCCACCTCCAAAACCAAGTCCACTTTCTTCTCAAGAGGCGGCACACCAAAAGAAGTAAGAGAAGAATCGTAAGAAGAATTTGAAAAGGAGGGCGAAAACGTAAACTGAGCAAGCGTCAGCTATGGAGGCCCCCAAGGAGCCAACTCCTTTGCAGCGGCTACAAAAGCTCATAGATGAGCTGGAGGAGTATACTCCCCCTCGCCCCACCAGGGTCGTCACACTAGACAAATACATTTCCTAGAACAAGTTTCGACATAAAGCCCGCCTTCTTCAGTGGCTCCAGGAGATGGCTCACCGTCTCGAAGAAGGCGAGAAGTTTCCAATATTAGAAAAGCTCTTCTACAAGGATGAGGAACTCATTGTGGAGATGCTCGAGGAAATGTTGCAAGAGCTCTCCTGCAACATGGTGGTGACCTCGCCGCCCAACAATATCAACTCTCCTTTGGGGCAAAGCACTCGGGTTGATAGCACCGAACTATGGCAACGTATCAGCATCGCACGGCGAAAAAAAGCCGAGGTCACGGCCAAGGACGACGACGCGGGCGTGAAGATCCCCCAACTCTCGACCGAGTCATACCATTTAGAGGGAAAGAGTCGAGCCCTATCCAAGAAACTCAAGTACGGGGTATCCCCTTCATCCTCGAATCCTCACCTGGTCCCCAAACCCCGAAGACCGAGAGGCATCTCTTTCGTACTCGTCTCCTCTAATGAATAAGAAGAGCCAGCCAAGCCGCCAGTGCGCGATGAGGCGTCAGAGCAAAGCCGGTCCCTCCGACAAGGTCGAGCCCACAAACCATGTAGGTCCTTCTAATGAGGGCAAACATGATGAACCCTTCCCACCTCCGGAGGAGTCTCTAGCACCATTGTTCCAAGAAAATGTGCATGGCCAAAATGAGGAGGAACACCCTTCTAAGCGGGAGAAGTCTCGCGGGGCGGCGAAGATTCTAACAGAGATCATCCCACCATTTGACATGACCCGTGCTCAGGCGAACCGCAAAATCATCCATCATATGAAGCGCTTTCCAACAAATGTCACCATTTAAGAAGCCGCGTGAAGCAAAGATCTCAGGGAGGCTCCTGTTAAGAAACTCCAAGACTCGGAGGCTTATGAAGCCCATGTTGCAGAGTTGCAAGTGCAGGCATATGAGGCATTTGTAGCCAACATCTCCTTTATGGATAAAGACATATTGTTGACCTCACCGTGCCACAATCGTCCCTTATATATGCAAGGGACGATCAATGGGCACGAGGTGAATCCAATTTTGGTTGACGCTAGAGCGGTCATTAACATCATGCCTTTGAAGACTTTCAAGTTTTTATATTTGATGCCTTACTTGCAAAAGGTGAGCACGGTTAAGATTTCGAGATTCAACCAGGATTCCAAGGAAGCGCTTGGTCGGGTTGAAGTTAAGCTAGCCTTAGGCGATTTTGTCACTCAAGTGACGTTTTATATTATCAACGCCGACACATCATATAAGGCGCTGCTTGGGAAGCCTTGGCTCCATAAAAATTGGGTTGTTCCATCAACTCTGCACCAGTGCCTCAAGTATGCCAAGGGAGGGGAGCAACATGCTGTCATTGTAGATCAGGCTCCATTCTGCCTCAATGAGTGTCACCAGACAGATGCTTCCTTGTATTTTGGGGAGCCCACTCTAGCAATTCCCGAACCTATAAAAGACAAAGAGAAGCAAAAAGTGAATTCTGAAGCTGAGGAGGGACAGTTGTTCACTGTTAACGAAGACTTAGCAAGACTACACAGGCTAAGCCTCAAGGCCACCTCCAAGCCGACTCAACCAGAGAGGCGAAGCATTGACTTCGAAGTCAACCTCATCAGCCAGGTCATTGACCGAAGCATCTCCTTACCGCCCAAATGTGTTCAACTTCCATTTCAATGGGAAGAGCACGAGGTGGAGCAGTTGAAGACCTTCACAGTCTCCTACCAGCGGAAAAGGAGGAGAAAAAGGGTAAGGAAGATAAGCCGATTATCTTTTACAAAGGACCACCAGGCCCTCGTGAGGATGATTTCGGCTGGGATATTCCCGCCGACACTGCACCGGAGTTAGTCCGAGAAATGGATGATCTGCCAGAGCGTATCAGGGAAATCTGTAAAAAGCAGCACATCCCTCAAGTTCAAGACCCCGCACGAGTGGCATATTTCCACCAGTTGTGGAATCCTCCATAGGTCCGCAGACAGCCTCCCTTCTTACGCAAAGATACGAGAGGACTCGGCTACGATCAAGAGAGGGACTTTGAGGCGCACTACGCAGTCAATACCATAAGGCTGCTACCCCCCTCCTCATGGGCAAGCAAAAGTTGAGCCCAAGATTGACAACTGTGTAAGGGAGACCAGTGAGATGCCGATATCGCCCTCATCGGAAGTCAACACTGGTCACCTCCCCGAGGGAGGGACAGCTCAGCCTGCTAATCATTAGCAAGACGGAGTAAGTCTTTCGACTTCAAGCCATGAGCAAGAGTGTAGCAACCCTGAATTTTCGTTTATTGCTATAAATGCATGCTCCAGTTGCCTTTGCATGTTTGCATGTTTAGTTGCGAGGTAGGGATCCGCGTGACCCTTACTGAGTCTGGCTATGACTCACCCTTCCTTCTTTCAGGTGAACAACCTCAGCCATCTGCCGATGGTTCTCAAGTTTTCGACGACCATCCTTAGCTTCCCAGTAGTAGTCAGTTTATCTTTTTGGTGTACTTTTGGCCAGGGTATGCCCCGTGTAGTTGTCCATTGGACTCTTGTGTAGTGTTGGACTTTTTCCCTTGTGGCTCTGGACTATTAGATATGCTTACCACTCAGATATTTTTAAATTGCTTCCACATTAAAGTCCAAATTTATTACTTAATTAATATTACGCGCGCGTACTTCCAATTCGTTATGCATCCCCTCAACAAACTTCTCCAACCATTACGGGGCCTCATCAGCCTCTTGGGTGACTTCCCCGAGCTCCCAGTATCGATAGTCCGATGATATCGAGTTATCGGTATCTGGATCTCCTGGGTCATTACAACCTCTACTTTAGAGGGATCCACTGCAATACCATCTTTAGAAATGTTATGACCCAAGAAAGACACCTCTTATGGCCAGAAATCACACTTACTAAACTTGGCGTATAACTGATGATTTCTTAATATCTGCTATGACATCTTTAAGTGCTCCTCATGCTCTTCCTTACTTTTGGAATATATTAGAATATCATCGATGAATACCATGACCCATTGGTCTAAGTAGGGCTGGAAAACGTTGTTCATCAGCTGCATGAAAGCTATAGGAGCATTCATTAGACCAAAAGGTATAACTATAAATTCAAAATTTCCATACCTGCTCTGAAAAGGCATCTTAAAGATATCCTCATCCTTAATCTGTAACTGATGATACCCCGATCTGAGGTCAATCTTGGAAAAATACTGGGTCCAGATATCTGATCGAATAGCTCATCGATCCTTGGTAGTGGATACTTGTTCTTCACGGTGAGCTGGTTCAATTGGCGGTAATCAATGTAGTGCCTCAACGAACCATCCTTCTTTCTTACAAAAAGCACAGGGGCTCACCATGGGGATGTATTTGGACGAATGAATCCTTTTTCCAGCACCTCCAGCAATTGCTCCTTCAACTCCTTTAACTCCGCGGGGGACATATGGTACAGAGCCTTAGAGACTGGTGTCGCATCGAGGACTAGATCAATGAAGAAGACCCCCTCTCTCTCAGGAGGAAGTCCATGCAAATCCTCAGGAAACACATCAGGAAAGTCTTGGACAATAAGAATGTCTTTCAACTCTAACTCCTTCTTATCGGTCAAAGAGACCAAGGCCAAGAATGCTTGACACCCCTTCCTTAATAACTTATCAGCCCAAAGTGCTGAAATGAGTGGCACAAACTTAGAATGCCTACAACTAGAAAAGGAAAGCTCAGGGTGTCCCAAAAAAGACACTAAGCTCAATTTACAATGAACGTTAGCTCCATATCTAGCTAACCAGTCTGCTCCGAAGATTACATCATAGTCATTCATCTCCATACACACTAGATCATCTGACAAAATATGGCCATTAATTAGAACCTCACTAGAGGTATAGAATTACTTGATTTCTGATCCCGAACCAATAGGGGTTGAAATGGCTAAATGAGAATCCATCAATGCAGGTTTCACCGATACAAACTTAGAAAAATTTTGAGAGATAAATGAATGAGTAACTCTGGTGTCGAAAAGAATGAACGTTGGCTTAGAAAGAATAGTAAGAGTACCTTCGACCAGAGGATGGAGACCTCTAAGGAGCTAACTCCTCTACAAAAGCTGCAAAAGTTGATTGATGAGCTCGAGGAGTACATTCCTTTCACGCCCACCAAAGTTGTTTCCCTAGATAAATATATTCCATGAGAAGAATTGGAGCGAAAGGCTCGGCTCAAGAATTGACTCTGGCAAATGTACCAGCGAGCACAGCAGGGCGAGAGGCTTTCTATCCCAGAGGCACTTTCCATCTTCTATAAAGATGAGGAACTTACCATAGAGAAGTTAGAAGGAATGTTGAAGAACTTCTCACGTAATATGGTGTCAATACCCCAACTGGAAAGTCTACAGGCACCAAGCGGAGACAATGTCACTGCCTTTGTAGCTGGTGATAGGATCACTATGGCCACCTATCGCCGTCGTAATGTAGAGCTTCGAAATCGTGGTTGTGGTAGAGGTCGTGGCCGTGGACGAGGAAGGCACCCCGCATCCTCTAACGAGGAGAGCTCTACTTCAACATATCCTCAAAGAGTTATTGTCTTCCGAGGAGAAGAGCCATGTCCCATTCTCGAGATCCAAGCTCGGGCTGATACCTTCTTCTTCGACCTATCAGATAAGCAGGATGAGCCGATAAAGCCAACCCCGCAAAAACCTGCCAACCCATCTCAGATTCAAGCGGGGTCGCTACCTTCTTCTTTGATCTGTCAAATAAAGAAGACGGACCAGTAAAGCCGGCCCCACAAGAAAAGCTAGCTGATCCGGCTCAAGTAGGTCCCTCCGGTAAAGACAATAACGAGCCGCCTCCCCCAGAAGAAGATTCCCTGGCTCTATTATTCCAAGAAGAGCCAAACGATCAAGCGAAGGTTGAGCCAAGTAAGAAGCCCAACCATCAATCCAAGCCTCTTTTAGAGATCATCTCTCCACTGGATCATCCCGTGCACTGGCCAATTGTAAGATCATCTAGCACATGAAGCAGATGCCAACCTATGTCACCATATGGGAGGCCATTGCTTGGAGTAAAGAGCTCAAGGAAGCTCTCGTGAAAATACTCCAAGAGCCAGAAGTTTTTGAAGTTCACGTAAATGAACTTCAGACTCAAGCATATGAAGCTCTTGCAGCGATTGTCACTTTCATAGATAAAGACATGCTGCTGTCTTCCCCTTTTCACAATCGCCCTCTATACATGCAAGGGCAGATAAATGGCCACGAATTGAACCATATTCTAGTAGATCCTGGGGCGTCTGTCAACATAATGCCGCTTAAGACTTCCAAGTCTTTATTTCTTGTGCTCTACCTACAAAGGGTCAATAACGTCAAAATCTCAGGCTTCAACCAAGATTCAGAAGACGCATTGGGCAAGGTAGAAGTGGAAGTAACCATGGACAATTTTGTTACTAAAGTCACGTTCTACATTATCAATGCGAATACGTCATACAAAGTCTTGCTTGGGAGACATTGGTTGCATGAAAATTTGGTCATCCCTTCAACTCTTCATCAATGCATTAAGTACACAAAGGGTGGCGAGCAACAGTCTTTGCTGATCGGGTCCCGTTCCTTCCAAATGAATGCAATTTGACGGACGCTCAATTATATTTCGGGGAACCCGCCATTGAGCCTTCCGTTGAAGTCAAGGACAAAGGGAAGCAAAAGTGGTTGTAGAAGAAGAAGAAGAATAAGAGCTCTTCGCAGTGAATGAGGATCTCGTCAAGTTACACCTATTGAATATACAAGCTAACGCCACTAATCCCAAGCCAGCTCGGCTAGAAAGGCGAGAGGTTAATTTTGAAGCCAGAATCTGATTTACTTCATGCCCATTGATTTTCCCCTTCATGTAGAGGGGTCGGTTATGGCACGGAGGAGAGAGCAGGAAGTCTTTCTCCGTGAAGGTGACAGTGGCCGTAAAAGCCTCATACATGGCAGCTTTAATTTCTGCTTCGTGCACTTCATAGACTTCTGGCTCTTGAAGTATCTTGATAAGAGTTTCCCTTAAATCTTTACTCCAAGCTATGGCTTCCCAGATTGTGATGCAGGCAGGGAAGCGCTTCATCTGGTGGAGGACCATTCAGTCAGCTCGAGCTCGAGCGCCCTCTAGTTATGGTAGTATGTTGGGCTGGATCTGCTGTGAGCTGCCGCACCACTCCTCATCGGGGAGTTGCACCACCTTGCCCATGTTATTGGGATTGGGTTGACTCTGGCCACCTGCAGACTCTTGGAAGAGGGATGCCAATGACGGCTCTTCCAGAGGAGGCTAAGGGGCTGGCCCATCCTTGCCAGACGGCCCTGCTTGTTCCGCAGGACAGGTCAAAACTAGTACTAGGACTGGGGTGCTGGCGGCAATATCCTCGGCACCAGGTGGGTCAAAGATGCTAGGTCGCCCCCCGATCTCCACTGGTGGGATCGGAGCAGGTCATTCTCGTCGGAGGAGGATGACCCATTTGGGGTCGAAGGAAGACGGATGAAGTGATAGTTCAGGGACTCTTCCACAGCCTCTACCACGTCCACGACCGCAGCCTTGGCCACAACCGGTATGTTCTGGAGCTGGTTAAAGTCTGAGTGGAGCCGCAGCCCTTTGTCTGGTTCTGGATGCCACTGGCTCGCCTCGCCCGGTGGCGTTGATGTTATCTGGAGGTGGAATAGCCACCATGTTGCAGGTGCAACAGTGAAGCATCTGTTCCAGCTGTTCCACCATGATCTCTTTGTTCTTATAGAACAAGGAGAGCTCTTCTGGAATGCGAAGGGTTTCACCTTCCTTGACTTTTTGGATAATTTCTTGGACCTAGTCTTTGAGGCGAGCCCATTTCTGCATGTCTTCCCACGGGATGTAACTATCTAGTGGGATAGGCCCGGTAGGGCGGAGAGGAATGTATTCCTCCAAGTTGTCGATGAGTCGCTGTAGCCTATGGAGAGGCATTAGCTCTACTGGGGATTGCAAGGCAGCCGCTTGTTCGGCTTGCTTCTTGAGCCGCCTCTTGAGATTCTTCCTTCTGTTCCTCCCCTGTTTCTTGGCGATGGCCGTCTCCAGGGGAGCAGGAGGAGGAGGCACTGGAACTGGAGCTGATGGGCCTGCGGGGGGATGCCGTCGAGTCGATGGGTTTGTAGGGCGAGGTCGGCGACTCCTCTTTACCTGGATCTCGATCCAGGCACCTTCCGATTGTTGTAGTTGGAAGGTAGCATTGATCGCCTATTTGATGACTTCGAGTGGTAGTTCCTGGTAAGCAGAGGTGTTGGGACTGGCGTCTGAAGATGTGGACGTGACTTGATGCCTTAACCTCGGTGGCTACGAGAGTTTACCAAGAATCGATTGACTTGTACTGGCATCCGAAGAAGTGTGCGCAGTTTGATGCCTTAACCGTGGTGGCGAGGGAGGCTTCTACTGTTGAGCTGATGTACTCGTGCTGGTATCCGGAGACATGTGCGCGGTTTTATGCCTTAGCCACGGTGGCTGGGAAGACTTCTGTTGAGGAGTGGTCCGGGGAGCATGACCAATGTTTTACTTCCTGGCCTGACCCCTGTAGTCTAGCTGAGGGCAGGGTCAAGTGACACCTGATGACACCTGCCTTAAAAAGGGCTGGAGATTTGGAAGGTTATATTAAAGCTCAGATGTATTATCCATTTACTGTGGATGATATCTTTCTAAGCTCTAAAACAAACATGTTTAATGCATCAGCTTGTAGGGCTCAACAGGAACGTATTAAAGAAAGTGGACTTACTGGCACTCCAGTAGAGATTTATCACGATGGTAAGTAGATTAAATTCAAGCATTCTAATAAACAGTTTATAACTGAATACCCACTTAAAACACAGTCTCCAGATGCACCTATAATGATTTGGGAGTTTCCTGTACCTGATCCCCCTAAATTTTTATACACGGCAGGTGGAGATCCATATAGGTTTGATGCTTCAGCTTACTCAGATTCATTAGGTTCAATATACATATTCAAACGTATCCACTCTATAACAGGAGAGGGTTTCCAGAATACATTAGTAGCTTCCTATACAGCTCGGCCAGAAAGAAAAGATGATTGGAATGAGCAAGCTAGATTATTAATAATGTACTACAATGCTTATGCTTTGGTGGAAAATGATGAGCTTGGTTTTATAGAGTATATGAAATCTAAAAAGTGTGCAGACACATATTTAGCCCCTCAACCTAAGTTTCAAAAATCACAAGTAGTTGCATCCACTTTGACTAGAGAGTTTGGTTGTTCAAGAACAAGTGTAAAAATACGGCAACACCTGTGGGATAGTGTGAAACAATATCTTGAAGAGATAATATATTCTCACACAGATGAAGAAGGGCGAATTACTTCTGAAATACACGGTATTACTCGTGTTTTTGATCCAACATTATTAGAAGAAATAATTAATTTTAGTCCCGAAGCTAATACGGATAGGTTGGTGGCCTTTTCATTAGCTCTTGCAATGGCAAATGAATTAGATCCTATGCTCGGTACATTCTCAGATGTGAAACAAACAGATAGAATTAAAGCTTTATCTAAGGTTGCTTCCTCCTCAAAAGGAATGTTTAGAACAAAATCAAATCTTTTCACAGGAAGCAAAAGTATTTTTACTCAATGATAATCAAAAAGATTCAATCTCCTATAACCACTAATGGACTCTATCCTGATATGTTTGTATCAGAGAAGGAGAAACTTAGTAAAGACTATATTAAAACATTAGCTGATTATTTCTATAGCAGAGCCTTAGTTCAGTATAAAAACAACTGTGAAACCTTCGGACAAAATTACCGTTTCGTTAAGGGAGATCTTCGTAGAGGAGACTTTTATGAGAAGGAAGATCCGGATACTTTTGCAGTTGTTAATGCCTTAACTGAAGACATGAAGCTTCCTGAATATGTGCAACAATACTCCATTTTATCTCAACCTATTAACACATTATGTGGAGAGCAGTCGGCTAAACCTGACAATGCCAGATTAAAAGCTTTTGATGATGATAGTCGATCAGAAGAACTTCAGTTCAGAACAGAGCTTCTCGCCCAATACACCACTCAAATATATCAAGACAGAATCTTTCAGAAAGCTATTGCCGCAGGTGCTAACATTGAAGATGAGCAAGTGCAACAAAGCCTACAAAGACTTGTTGATAAAGAGGTAGAAGATGAAATCTCTTCTTACACTACTAAAGGAGAAGAATGGGGTAACATGGTATTAGAAGCTCTTAAAATGGAGTTTGGGATGAAAGAAGAGTCGGAAGAAGGCTACCGAGATCTTCTTATTTCAGGTAGAGAAAGATTCCATGTTTATGAAGACAAATCTAAAACTGGTTTTAAGGTTGAGAATGTAAATCCTAAAAATGTTTAATTTTTAACTTCTGAAATCTTCTGTAATTATCAGAAATTATTCATAAACTTTATGGGGTCCAACAGCGGCGTAAGGGAAGGGGTGGGGAGGTCGCCTCTCGCGGTCTTCTCTCGATCCTCTCAGGAACAGTAGTGTAATTAGGTTAACCCAAACTCTAGCTTAGCTTCTCATTAACAAACAATGGGCCTTATACAGGGACCAACAAGTACATCAATGGGTCAGATGATAATAATAATAATAAAACTTAATATCCAGTAGCTAATGATGCACCAACCTACCAATGGACTCGCAATAAGATAAACAGGCCCACAAACATCCAGGCCCACATAAGAACAAAATAACAATAATAAAGAAATAGCACAACTGTGAGATGACTCCATCATAACCATAACCACAAGGACGCGACTCTTGTGCTGGGGCACCGACGGCGATTGTGATAAACTCGTAGGCCCATGTCCACACTAGATACCATGATGGGATCTTTGATTACATGGTGCTGGGAGGAAGGAAGAGGGTGAGAGAGCAGAGGGAGGAGATGGAAGAGAGGGCGAATAGGAGAGGTGGTGGCTGATGCTCCTGGCTGCACACCTCCCTAGGTGTTTTATTAGATGACCTAATTAGTAGAAGATAAGGATAGCTCTAGTACAATGGCACTAATCAGGGGTATTAAGAGTAAAAACATTTTAAGTTAAACGGACCATCTTAGTGGGTCTGGTAATGTAACAGCGACCCAGACTACCCAAACTAGACTCAACAAATAGGGCCAGATCGGCCTGTACATGGGTTCATTTTCTACACGCGGAAAATAATCACATCAAGAAATGGAGGAGTTTCTTTGAAGAGCTAATGGTCACTAAGATGAAAAGTGCCTCTTATCCAGATGTGTGGATAAGCATTCTAATGAATTGTTTGGAATAACCTGCCAACTTGTGGTCTTAAATCTAGAACTTTCGAGGAAACTCTAAACCACTCTACTCATTTGTCTTATCAGTAGTTTTTGTCTTTCTCAAGGCTGTACAATGGCATTCTGCTGCTTCAGTTTGAATGTGTTTACTTTTTCTGATGTGTTAAGCTTTATTTAGGCCTTTCCTAGCACTGTTTAACAAATAACAACGGACCATCTTTTCCTCTTGGATAACAGTAGTAACTTTTGCTCCATGAAACCATCTCTTCCTCTTGGATAACATTTGTAACTTTTGCTCTATGATTACTTCTTTGTTGTCTACTGTCTAAATCCTCCAAAGTCATCCCAACTGTTCACGTTCTACTATGCAGCAAGGCTACAAATCTGGATGCAACATTTCCACCTGCTTGGATAGGCTATGGGAATGCATATTCTGCTCAAGAAGAGAATGATCAAGCTTTGGCTGCCTTTCGCACCGCTGCGCGCTTGTTTCCTGGGTAAGCTCTTGCAAACAAGAAAATGTGTTCATTGGTTTCTGTTATTTTTTAAGAGAACTTAATGTATTGGAATGTGATGAAGTCTAGCTTCATTATATCTGTTTGATCAGAATATTTGTCAAATGAATCTTCCAGTCAAGTTGCCCGGTTTGAGCTCTACTATGGAGTGTGAACCTGTGTTGTGGACCAGCAAATGGGCGTACTCCTCAAACTGTTTATTTTTGAAAGTGGTTGGTACCACTATTGCATAAAATGAAAAGAATTTGTACAAGTGTAATCAAAAGATCACAGAAAGAGACCCCATGCAAAACACCACAACAAGAACGTGTGGGTCCAACTAACCACCCAATGGCACAAAAGGGTCGTTACAGCGAAGAAAAGAGAAAGGCGGTGAATTCATTTTTTTATTCTATTTAAACTTTCTTGCTTATTGTTTTAGCATTTTTTAATTAATTAGATAAATATTTTAGTAGAGGTGGAGGGGTTGGTCAGCCGGTCCCTTCTTTTCTCTCTTCCTCCCCCGACGGTGAGCTCAACGTCACTCCACAATAGTAGTGGCCATTACACCCTTGCGGGTCAGTCATCGCCAATTCCAGTCCCAGTATTCGGCTACACACCTCAACGGTCAGCCGACCAGTCCCAGTCTACCGGCTACTACGCATCAGCAGTCAGCCGGCCAACTCCAATTCTAGTCTCCGGCTCCAGTTGGGTTGATAGCAATTTCTGAGGCCGCCAAGGTTTCTCTATTTTTAACCCTTCTTCTTCTTTTTTTTTGGAAACCTTGTGACTGCCGTATGTAGCATGCTGCTGTTAGGGGACGTGACCTAGAGTTTGTGTTGTTGATGGCTTGTAGCCGTGGTAGCCATGACTGTGGCTTTGACTTGTTACCGAATAACCTGGAGTTTGACTGGTGATCTGGGAACCGGTGAGCCTTGGTGGCGTATTGCTGGAGTCTTGACTGGGATCTGGGAACTGGTACGCCTTTGTGGTGTATTGCTGAAGTCATGACTAGGTTCATGGTGGTTTAATAATGATGGACTGATGACTGGGAGTTCTGGGTTGATGGATCTTTACGATAGATGGATCCAAGGTCGATATGATTTAGAGGCCCACCAAGATGGTGTATAGGCTGAGGTTTGTTAGAATGAATGGCTAGAATGGTGCATGAGTTGCTGGTGTATAGTGGCCGACCTTGGTGGTGTGAGGCCAGAGGAGGTGTGAGCCAACTGGGGCAGTGTGTGGCTAACTAGCGAGTGTAAGATTGATGAATCAAAGATGTGTATTGGTCGGGGACTAGTATAGGCTAACCATGGAGGTGTGCAGCCTAGATGACTGGCATAGGCCGAATGTGATGGTATGTGGCTGATAGGGAGGTGCAAGGCTTATAAACTGAAGCATGGCATTAACCAGGGGCTGGTATGGGCCAACTAGAAAGATATATGGTTATTGGAAGGTGGGTGACTGGTTGCCCCGGATGAAGGAGGAGAGAGTTTTTTTTATGTGTGTGTTTCTCTTTATCAGCTCTGTTGCCTTTTTGGATTATCGTCAGAACTGGCTCCCCTTTACTTTTTTCGATGGATCCTTGCGAGTTTTTGCATCGAGGGGTTACCCAATTTTGCCCAAGGTGTCCTTGCGAATTTTCACCTCAACTGGGTTGCTGGCCTTTTTGCCCCTAGCCGCCTCATTGAGAAAGAGGATGATTGAGTCTGCCGGGGTATCTCTAGTTTTAACCTTATTTTTTTATTTTTTTTGTTTACCTGAGCGCCTCCTGGCTATTTGGTAGTTGGCGCTAGATGTCCTTAGCTTGCTGCTGTTGGTGGATGTAACTGGTGGGATCATCGCTGTTGATTTACTGTGTTGATGCTGGAGTTGCTTGCTGGGGCTTGGCTAATCGCCTAGCAATCTGAAGCTTCACGTAGACGTTTAGGCTGGCTGATCTGTGTAGCTTACAGCTAGAGCTTGGGCCGAAGTTTGAACGGATCGACTTTTGATGATGCAAAGGCTGAGGTTTTAGGTTGTGGTGGCGATTGGCCAATAATTGACGTAGGCGACCGAAGAGGTGTATTGGCCAAAGGTTAGGGATTTAACTGATTGGGAAGGTGTATTGGTCATGGACTGTGTGGTGGGACCTTGCAGCCTAAAATTTGTAGTAATAAAATGAGAGAATGAACTCTTGAGCTGCGTTTGAACAAACCCCACATTAGGGTATAAACATTTGTAAACTTGCATATGTCGGTCGCTTACGGACCATTTCTTGTCCGGATGGAAGTCTACATTTGTAGCGAAAAGGACAGCGATGAAACCATACAAATGTCTACCACATATGCGGCAAGTTTAATGCGGATGTGGGATTAGAACCCAACAAAGATGGGTCATGTTAACGAATTATTGGCCCGAGACGACTTTAGATCATGGCCATACTGAGAGGGGCTCCCAAGATCCACATCCAATTCAGTGGGGCATCGTTGCTTTTCTCTTCACACCCAGTCCGGAGGAGCGAGGGTCCCGAGGTAAGCGAGGTTATTTGATTTTTTTGTTTATTATCCTCATTTTGGTTGTTAAATTTCATTGTTTACTCACACGCGGGTGGTTTATTTTATTTACTAGTATCATATTTTTTATTTGGTTGATTGTTGTTTTTTTTTAAACCATGCCAGTTTAGACAATTGGAAGAGCACACTAGTTTAGTGGGCGAATAGGGGGCGCGCCGGTTAAGCTCCAAGAGGGGGGGGGCGCTGGTTTATAGATGAAGGGGAGGCACGCCGGTTTAGGATAAGGCAAGGGGTGTGCCAGTTTAACGGGTGAATAGGGGCGTGCCAGTTCAAGCTACAAAGAGGGGAGCGCACCGATTTTGAGCGAACCTATGGAAGTGAGTTTTAAGAGAGAGGTTAAATCGGCGCGGTACCCCAGGGCACCGGATTAGGCCGCATCGGGTTAAGGCTTGTGAGCTGGGCTTCGTTTTGTTCTACTCTTCCCTTTTTATTAGCATGCAGATTAGCCAGATGTTTAAGGAAAATATTTGAATGTTTTATTCCCTCATTCAATAATTCAGTGACAGGGTTTAGATGCCTTCTTCACCTAGCAAGATTCATGAACAAGAGGCTTCGAACATTTTGTTCAGAGGTTTATTATATGAAAGTCTTGGAACTCAAAGGTTCAGTTTATGGCTAGCTTAGAAGGATTCAAGCATGCACAGTTTTTGTCCTCAGATGAACTCTGTTCGTTCATTCACCCTTGTGGCTTGTTCTTATTATTCACACTCCTAGTCAGAATTGGGCAACACCTCCCCTGGACCGAGGTTTGCAAGGTGAAATAGGGGATCATCAAATAGAGTATTCTGGGACGACCCCCAAAATTCGAAGGAGCCAGACGGCCGTCCGAAGACCCGAAGGTGAGTGCAGAAGCCCGAGGACCAGCCTTCTAGAGATTCTAATAGCTCACGGGTCATAAGTTCATAAGAGCTCCAACGGGACAAATGTTCGCCATGGAAGGCCATGAATGTTCACCCCTCGGATGGGTTTCCTTAAAGGCCATACCACGGAGAGGTAGGCCCTTAGAGGTCCCGGGTGATTAGAAGGTAAGGAGAGAGGGAGGAGACCGATCAAGTAGACTACTATGCTATGCAATGCAAAAGCCACTCTTTTTATTCATTCATAGAGAAAGGGGGACAAAATACATGGAGGGAGACTATCCTATAACAGAGGGAAGCAAAAACGAAAGGGAAGAGATACAATGCTGAGAGGAGAGCAAAGCCCAAGCCCCTTCCCCAAGCTCACCTCTTTTCTCTCACACTCGCTCTCTTTACTTCACCTCACAGGCGCAGGTCGATGCTGTTGGCCCAGAGTAGATGGCAGACAAGAAGGGGGGTTGAATTGTCTCCCAGTCGAGGCACGCCAAAGAGGTGATGGGGGATTCAGCGCACCAACCCGACACCAAGTCCTTGAACTCCTCGTGTGTATGCCACGCCCTTTCATACCTAAACAGTCTGAGTCTTCCCTTGCATTTTTTGGGATTGATAAGCAGGGGGATGTGATCTGAGAGCACTCTAGGAAGTCCTTTGACCTCTGCCATGTTGAATTTCTGATGCTATTCCATGATGATAAAAACTCTATCAAGCTTTGACTGACTCCTCCTCACCCCCTCCCCTATCCAGGTGCAAAAGATTGAGTTGACCTGCAGTTCCTTGAGTATGGCATCTCTGACCCAGTTTTCAAATAAATCCATTACGTCTGTCCACCTGGGCTGGTTAATCAGTTCCCCCGGTTGTCTACAGCAATGAAGTCTCCGGTGACACACCAAGGTTCAGTCCTCCCCGTACCCAATGCTACCAATTCTGAAAAGATGGACCTCTTCATGTCCCTCTACACAGGCCCATAAACACAGGAAAACCACCATCTGAACCCTGTAGTCTTGACTCTAAAAAGCAAAGTTATAGAGAATTGGAGAATGGATACTTCCAAGAAATCCAAGACATTGGGGTCCCAAATAACTTTCATACGTCCTTTCAGCCCGTCTGCAGGTTTAGAGACCCAGCTTAAAAGCCCGGATCCTCCAATGCTATTGATAAGCCGACCATCAACAACCTCCATTTTAGTGTCTTGAATACACATCAGATGAACCTTATACCTCTGGATCAAAGACTTAACGTAAGTGATCTTTCTGTCTCCATTGAGCCCTCTAACATTCCAAGTCAGAATATTCATGGGCAAATAGCTTTCTTCCCCTTCTCCTCAGTGCTCTTAGGTCTAAGCCCCTCAAAACGATTGACAATCCCTCCCACAATTATGGTTGTTCTAAGAAAATGAGATAAAGAAAAAAAAACAAAGGAAATAGAGAGAAAAAGAAGGCCAAAATATGTAAACCCAAATAATTAGGAAGCCAAAACAGACCAAGTATATACATCGGAGGGTATCATGCTTGAACAACTATGGTCCAGATATATGCAAGCAAAGATACATTTAGCATGCAAACATACATACATTGGTGTTTATATATGCATGCGTACATCATATAGCCAAAACAAAAATGCTTCAACATACATGTTGATGGTCTAGATAAATTGCAAGTCTTAGAGTGGACAGCATTTGCCAGTTTGATGTACACTCGGGTTTTAAGAACACTTCTTTGAACCCTAAAGAACAATCGGTGTCTATGACTGAGCAAAGGAAAGAGAGTTCAACATAATACCACAGAAAGAAAATGCAGCAAACAAACATAAAACTTACCTCCTCATTCACACGAACAAGCACATCGCCTGGTTCCAAATGTTTATGTGCAGGACCACCAGGCACCTGCATGTGATTTATTAAAAAATAATTAACGCAATATTACACGTGATAAACTAAATCTGAAATAAAATGCAGAAAAACTCACCAAAGAATCAACAACAAGCATTCCAGTCTCACTTACAGGAGATGAATGTCTCACAAACTATTAAAACAAAGGATAAATGTGAATATGCAATAATGACACAAGCATGAAAAACAGTTAACTATGAATGCTTGAAATTAGTGAAACTTAGAAATAAAAGATATTTCGTTGAAAAATTATCTAATCAGATGACAAAAGAACAAATCCAATTAAAATTTGGAGGAAAACTACCTGTTCAGTTTCCCTTCCGAGACCAAGGCGACGTGTTTCATCAAATCCCTTAGGACTAATAATTATACATGTATGTTTATTTATTTTAATCATTGTATCTTATTTCTTATTGTATTAGGTTATAGAATCAAGTTGAATCATATATCAATATTATAATGACATCACGGTTCAAACCGATTCGATTGAACGGTCAAATCGGTTCGAACCGAACCAGCTCATTGTCTGATTCAGACACCGATCCGGTTATGATAACATTGCTCATAAGTCCACGCATGTGTCCAATCAACATTATTCTCCGTTTCAGCACACCGACTATTTCTTGCACCACATGAAAGTTTCGTGGTTAATGTTCTTCAATTGTACCGTTGCTTCTAAGAATGCGAACTTTAATTTAAAATGCTTTGCGACAATCTCAGGGTACGTAGAGCATGAATTAACGTCTAAAATTCTATATATTGACTCTCACATTCAAATAGATGTTCATTATTACTAATGCTATATACTTGTTGACATTCTATCACTAAAGTCGGATTTGGTTATCGGTTGAGCTGGATTCCAACATTTAAAATCTTCGGCAGAGAGAGATAAAGACACGTGGCCGTGCTCTATCTTGAATCCTTCAGCCTCGCTTTGTTTGGGGATTAAAGATAACTAGATTAAATTTAAGTGAATTTACTTTAATCACTTTTATTCTTTTTTATTTTGACATGACACCGGATTAAATTATCCCACCTATGGAGGTGGGATAAGTTAATCCGACTTAAATCAGATCAAGTCGTTTTCAAGCAGATTATGTAAATCTCTCGCCAAACTAAAATGACTTAAATTTGGGCTAAAAAGAGGATAATTCTGAAATAAGTGGCAAATAAAGCGGGGCTCAAAGTCAAGGAGAGGGAGCTTCCGAGGATTATGTCATCATTATAAGTCACCCCCTGTCAGTGAGTTTGTACGATGTAGACTTTCTAAAACATAATTAAATACGACGCACGCATTATCAAAACGGGCCTAAGTTGCGTTTGCCAACCAAATGAGAGGTGGATGATGATATCAAAATCCTCACCTCTCAAAAGTTTCACCAAATATATATATGTCACGTCACATTATTTAAAAATAAGATTATGATCAATTCTAGGACTTTTCATAATCTCCAAAAATTAGTATTTATTATTTTTTTCTCACTTCAAGAGATTATGAGAAAAAAAATCATAATTTATTGAGTTACCAAACGCGCCCTAAGAAAGGATGAGTGTGAGAAGAGCGGGTGAAACTCGCCCCTCTCTCTCATCGGGTTAGATAACCAAACCGGTTATCAAACCTGCCCTATATATCCGTCCGCGAAAATCCGGAGAGAATAGGACCAATGGTTGTAGAGCGATTATCCCAACTAGGATGTGGTCCAATTATAGGAATATTCAAGGATAGCGTGACATTTGCCTCAACCCATGGATGGCAACAAATATTACTCCTGAAATTAAAATAAAATTAAAATAAGCCAACTCAATGATGTCCCCAAAGAGAGAGCCATAACCGTTTCTATGGCCGGTCAACCTTCTCAGTTTTTATCACATAATCCACCTGTACACACACGGCTGATCTATTTTAACATAACTAGTGATGGGTGGGCACGGGATCCCAGGCCCTCCCTTTTCACACGAATGGTTTTGGAAGGGAAAATGGGCAACGGCTTTGAATCTTCTGTTCGCGATTTTCGCGACACTTTTTTTTAGATAACGAGAAATCTATCGAAATAATACGAAAAGTTGAACAATTTTAGCGACATTTTTAAAATGCATACGGAGATTTTACGGACCGACCATATGAGCTCTAGATCACCCCACATTTTCTTTGCAGTTTTGTAGGCTGAGATCCTGGCATACTCTTCTGGATGGACTGTGCATTGCATTATATTTAGAGCCATCCAGTTGACTGTTGAGAGCATGATATGATCTTTTGTCCACGCATCTTCATTTGGTGGGAACTCAAATGGTCCTGTGGTGATCACTCTCTAGACTTCGTGGCTCTGCACTCTCAGGAACAATTCCATCATATTTTTCCAGTAAATGTAATTATTACCATCAAAGAAAGGTGGGCAGCTAATAGAATGTCCCTCTGCAATGAGGCTACGTGGGATGCTAGATCCAGGTCTACCCTAGTCGTTGGACCACATGTTGGGTAACTTGCTCTGATACCACTTGATAGACAACGAGATGGTGATCTAGAAGGGGGGATGAATAGATCACTACCAAGTTAACCCCGACAATAGAATTTAATCAAAGAAGATTGAAATGCAGTAAGTGAGACACTTCACAACCAACAAAAACTGCTATGGATGCCAAGCTAAGATGGAACAGCGAGCGAATCGTGCCGGCAAGAAGATTGAAGATTAGATGCTCTACTATATGAATTGAGATAGCCGTGCAGAGGAGGAAGCTAAATGAGATAACAGATAGGCAGTAGGGATACGAAGTCAAGGTTGGACCCTAGAGTCTCCTCACGCAAGAAGGCAAGCCTCCAGATAGTCCTAACCTATCATTTGAGCTGTGTCTTTTGATATACCTCCTGGAGATACCGAATTCACATAAGCAAATATAGAACAAACCACTCGGGATGACATAGAGAATTTTTAGGTGGTTCGATTGCTACCTACAATCTACATCCACCCCTCACTACTTCGGAGAGAGGCTTTCTTGCTTCAAGCAAAAGACAAGCAGACTCAGTCTGTGAACATGTGCCGCCTAAAAGCTTGAGTTCAGAGGGAGACAAATCCCTCGACACAGATCCTGCAACCGACAGAATCTGAACCCTGGCCTTGCCACCCGCAAGTCTGGAACCGGAGGACTATCCTCCCTTCCTCAAAACCAGAAGGAAAAACATGAGTGACAACCCGCCACTCGCAGCCCGGAGACTTAGTCTGCCTTCCTCTAAACCAAAGGGAAAAACACGAGTGACAACCCGCCACTCGCAGCTCGGAGACTTAGTCTCCCTTCCTCTAAACCAGAGGGAAACTGGAGAACACTCTCCCTTCTCCTGAACCCACAAGAGGAACCTTGACCTCAAACCAGAGGATCGGAAGAACAAACTAGAGTTAGAAAAGAAAAGGAAATTACAGACAAAGAAATGAAAATGTATCTCTCAACAGAGTGGTGCAGTTCAAGATTTGATCCTAGAACTGACAGATCTTCAATTGGCTCCTTCTTCCTTTAGAGGCTTCTCTCACACTTTCTCTCTCTCTGGCTTTCTCTTTAGCTTATCTGCTCTCTCACTGTGCTATTCTTCGTACTCTCTTGTGATGGAGGATGTCTCCTATTTATAGAATAGCGGTTCCGGTGAAGCTCCTTCTCAAATTAGCCTGAGAGGTGTGGTCCACGTCATTCTTCGAGGGCGTGTGGAGGGAACACTCCCGCCAACAGATTTCGCCAAAGGGACTTTCCACATGTTGGGTTTGGATAAAAGGTAGGTCCACATGGCATATTCTTTCTGGGACTATCTACCTTGGATCTTGTGCCCAATCATAGGCTGACTGATTCCACATGCCACCTTTCTCGCCATACTTGGGATCACGTGATCACTTAAGTGATTGAAGCTTCTAACCCTTCAGGTGTTTGACAGAATTCCTGCCAATAAGAGATAAGGCATTTCATCAAACACTTTATTGTCAGATTCATTCCAAATGTGCACAGACTTATTCAGCATGTTATAACATGTGCACACACCTAATGTGCTATCCAACACAATGTGCACAGACTTATACAACATGTTAGAAAAGTTGCACAGACCTTATATGCTGACCAACAAAACATGCACCGACCTTGTATGCAGTTTATAAAAGTTGCATAGACCTTATATGCAGACCAGCAAGACGTGCATCGACCTTACATGCGGTTTAGAAAAAGTTACACTGATCTTATATGCCATTTAACATAATCTGCTAAGACCTCATAGAAGACTAATGCAAATGTGCATCGACCTTATAGACGGCTAATGCAAATGTGCATCGACCTTATATGCTTTCTAAGAAAATGTGCATAGACCTTGTATGCATATGACCAAAGAAGCATCAACCTTATAGTGCATGGAAACAAAGAAGCATCGACCTTATAGTCCATGGAAACAAAGAAGCATCGACCTTATAGTGCTGGGGAGCAAAGTAGTATCGACCTTACTATGCTGGGGAGCAAAGTAGCATCAACCTTACTAGCAACCAAACAGTATAAGCATTGACCTTACTCGCAACCAAACAGTATAAGCATCAACCTTACTAGTGAAATAGACAGTATGTGCGTCGACCTATTTAGATTGAAAACATGTATGCATCGACCTTATGAGAGCTTTATAAAGCATGAAGTACAGCAAACTAATGCATGAATAGTTCAATGGTTTTAAAGAAAAGTAATTCAATTCTCTCACAAAAGTGTTTGACATCATCAAAACAATAGGGACACAACACTCCTTTTACTCCTCTCCGCACTCGATGAGCCCAACTCCATCTACAAATTGGAGCTTCTTATCTCGGGTACCTTGAAGGCCAACACCCCGTCTCCCATCGCACTTAGGGATGATTCATTACCCGATGAGGGATTTGTGATGTGGGAGCCCATAAGGGACGAACATGCCATCCCAAACCACACTTCCTATGATCCCATGGATCCCACTGATTGGACATCTGGGCACCACCCTATCTCCTTCCACCCCTACCACACTATCGACCAGCCCACCAGAGACACTAGCCCAATTGATGACCCACCACCTTATGAGGACCTAGAAGGGATAGAGTTTCTCTCACTAAGTGGCCCTTTCCATGACCCCTTTGACCCCTTCCAATGGGAGCTCGGGTACCCATGTAGCCCACCAGCATCACTCACTACCCACTATTTTCTACCCACCATGTTGGGTCAAGCCCACCTCTTTCAAGACCCAGGCCACATATGGGAAGCCATCACCATGGACTGCGTACACCTAGGGAATGAGGAAGTGTGCCACCCCAAGAGTCTCACCTTTTTGGACCCCTTTGACCCCTATCAATGGAAGCTCTAAGGCCAAACCATACCCCTACCCATGGAAGTCATCTATGGGTTAGAAATGCATTTGTCTTGGCACACTGCATCATTCAGCATGGTTTGGAGGTTATCCCATCTCACACATGTCACTTTAGGTCGGATGCATGGTTGGTCTACCTTCGGATGTGCCGGCCCTCCCCCATCTGTCGTCGTCACCAAGCTGGGTCTAGAGCATGATAGGTACCTACATGGATGCCCTGGTCCCCCAACATTTACATTCATGCATAATAGAGTCACCTATGGATGCCCCAGCCCCCCCAAGCCAATCAAATTCAATGAGCATCCAACACATGATAGGTCCACATTCGGTTGTCCTGCTCCACCCTTGCACATTTTTCACAACCACTCACCACATCATGATGCATGGCATAAGCATACACGCAGGCAATTCGCAATGAGTGGTGTGGTTCCTGAGGAGCGGGCAAAACCTCATGAGCATCACTTGGAGTGCCAGGTAGGCAATGTGGTGATGGTGGTATCAGAGCTACTCTACCTTAGGGCTATCTCTAAACCGAGGGCACGAGGACTTGGACCTTCCCGAGTTCTGTGTGGCATTGGCAACCATGCTTATGGGTTGAATTTATCAAAGGATTTTGGGATACAACCAACTTTTCGCATCGCGGATCTAGCACCCTATGAGGGCCCAGCGGTGGAACCTAGTGAGCACCTCGAGCCTACACCAACCTTTGTGAGCGACACCATCGGAGAGCCTCCACACATCAGCCTGAGAGCCCGACATGAGCACATGAAGACAATACTAGGCAAGCAAGGTACCATCACCAGGAAAAGGGTGTGCCAGTGCCATCTTGAGAGGTTGAAGAGCCGTCCCCCGACTAAGGACCCGAGGATGAGCTGGGAGGATGTACTTCACCCAGTTTTGCTACTGTTTTGGTGTACCGCCACCCTGGTGGGGTTCTCCCCACTCCGGGGGTATGATGGGGACATCTCTAACCACTCCACATTTCTCCAAGGATCATGTGCTCGCCAGCAGTGCTACACCTTGTCCGTCACTTTTGCATGGATTTTGTCAGCGTGGAGTTGGCATTTAAGACACCTCCGGATAAAGAGGGAGCAATCTTCCTCCAGAGTGGGCCAATAGTAAGCCTGCCTAAGGATTTTCATTGCTAGAGCCTAGCCATTGACATGACCTCCACACTCACTCGAATGGGCCGCTTCGGCCACCTTCCAAGCTTCATCATCATCTAGCCATCTCATGAGCATTCCGTTGAGAGTGCGCCTATACAGTTCTCCAGGAATGATGGTGCACTTCGAGGCGACTCTTCTAATCGCCTTACGCTGCTCGGCATTTGCCCCTTTTGGGAATGATCCGTCTTTGCAATACAACTTGATTTCATGATACCAGGGTAATTCTTCTTCTTCCAATATCTCCTCTAATTCTGTTAAGGATACTTCCTTCAAATCTTCCTTCTCAGCCCTCGCCTCTATAGTTTTCCTAAGGCTGGCGTACCAAGGATCCTGAAGAGAGGGAACATCTAGTCTCTAGATGATGATAGTCTCAGTGCTCCGGCTGAAAGGAAAAGATAGAGAGGAAGTGAGCGACACTAGTGCATCAGCTAGAATGTTCTGAGATCAAGGAGTATGGATATAGATCAGTTTGTGAAATTGCCTCGCTAGGAGTGTGACCAAATCTTGATATGGCTTGAGCTTCGGGTCGTGGGTGCAGTAAGTGGACAGAACCTACCGCAGAATGAGCTTAGAGTTTCCTATAATCTTCAAATGGCGCGCGCCCAGGAGGTAGGCATGCTTCAATCCAGCTAGGAGAGCGTCATACTCGGCGATGTTATTAGTAACAGGAAATCAGACTTGATAAGCAAAAAGAATCATCACCCCTTCCAAAGTGAGGAGGACAACGGCTATACCTTGGGCTTGAGAATTTAGTGCACCATCAAAGTGCAGAGACCAAGAGGGATGATGAGTGAGGGCAGAGAGATGCTCATCAGGGAAGTCATCCTGAATAGAATCAGTGCAGGGGATAGGAAGATGGGCGAGATGCTCAGCAGTGGCATATCCTTTGACTGCCTTCTAAACGATGAATGTGATATCAAACTGAGAGAGGAAGCTCTGTCAGTGAGCTAACCTACTAGAAAGGATGGCATCCGTGCATGTTTTACTTTGCTACTTAAAGCCCTCTGCTTGCAATCAAGTCAGTGCACATATCATACCCCGTGCACATTTCACAAGCCAAACTCCCTGCTTGCTCTGCCTGCTATTAAGCCCGTGCATTATCGTATTAGTCTTGCATTAAGGTCAGTGTTTGCATCGTTTCAAGTCAGTGTATGTCCGAGCATACACCGTTATACATGCTTTACATGTCCGAGCATATGCATCATGCTTCTCTGCAAGTCCGAGCATACATCTATACCCGTGCATGTTTTGCTTGCCGTTCATCAAAGTTGGAGCATATACTGTTGCAGAGACAGTGTATGTCCTCTTAAGGTCCGTGCACATACATCTGCAAGTCCGAGCACATACACCAGCATGTCCGAGCACGTACACTTGCAAGTCCTAGCACATTGGATCTAGTCCAACCCCGTGCATGTTTTGAAGTCAGAAGCAGACACTGTAGCTAAGACAGTGTAAGTCCGAGCACATTGGAGCTAGTCCATGCATGTTAGCTAGACCAACCCCGTGCACATTTTGCTCACTATATTTTGTAGTCGGTGTATACACTGTAGCTAAGTCAGTGTAAGTCCGAGCACATTGGAGCTAGTCCATGCATGTTAGCTAGACCAACCCCGTGCACATTTTGCTCACTGTAAGTAAAATTTCATGAGATCTTCATATATGTTCCTTTACATGAGTACTTCGATTTTATGTAAGTTTTGTGCATCATGAGCTCATATTTGAACCTAATTTTGGAATTGTGTTTTTGCCATTTCTGGTTCAGACTGAGAACGTGCCCTTCACAGTGAGTGCATTAAAAATGCGCCACCCCAACTGACCGCGATCCAACGTAGATGACCCTGGAGGGCCCTGATAGAAGTGCCCTAAACGTGGACCCCCTCATGGCTGCGATCAGGACGCCACTCCCAAGGTGATCGCAAATTGTCTCGACCTCCGATTTACCTCATTTTATGTGCCAGACTTCGATCCATTTTGTTTCACGTGCTAATCATCGATATCACCTCGTTTCACGTATAATATTCTAACATCTTTTTTTTTATTTTCAAAATCATGTTCTTACCTTAATTTGCTATTGAGAAATAAATGACTTGATAAACAAACTTGTAAAGCTATCTTTAATGGTTCAAATGACTATGCCCTAATTTTCATAAATTTCTGTACATGATTGACCATGTCTATTTAGTTTAAGCTCTATCAGAAAGCTTGAATCTTCTTTTAATGAATTTTCTTCACACATGAACATATTAGATTATGCAATAATAGTTTCTGTTGTTCTACGTGATTATGTGTTTTGACAAGCTTTGTAGATACTTAAGCAATTGACCAAGAAAGACTAGTGTCTAAGACTAGATGTTAACAAGCAAACACCTAAGCGAACAAATAGTTATTTAATTAGGACCTTACGAATGCGAGAAGAATCTCCCACTGTCTTACCTCTTACCTAGCTGTGATCTCTTTGATTTTCTGCTAAGGACCTGACTGCGAAAACTTGATCGAAATCTATTTTGCAAAGTTTTCTGCAAAAGTTGATCGTGTCTTGATTAGTAACTCATTATATTTATTGTCTTAATATCATTGAACATGATCTTTTAAATCATCCTTAAAGTTCTCTTATAAACTTTACTTGTACTTCTTACTATATGTCCTTGAAATGGAAAATTTTGTTAGATCTGCACTTTAGTCATAAACTATCATTTAGAAGTGTAGAAGTTAAGTGCATGTGAGGTAAAGTGCTATACTATGGGAGCCACCTCTTGAGACCCGAATGGCGCAAAGTGCTATATGTCGGGAGCCACCTCTTGAGCCTATAGGGGCCACCTCTAGAGTCCTGCACTGAATGTTTAGTTATGTGCTAAACTACACTTCGTGAACTTTTCTTAAAACTCGGATTGATCATTATATTATTAAATTATTCTAGAAATTACTTAGAACTCTTGGTCCACCTGAAACTCGATGTCTGGCAATATTGAGATCCTGATCTGGTCTTGGACGAGCAAAGTCCGAAAGTACTTGTGTCAGAGAGAGTTTAATAATCAGGTGTGGCATTGCACCAATTGACATGTAAGATTGAATTAGACAATTCACTCATTATATGCATGACTTGTTACATGATTAACTTCTTATTTAATTGTACGTAATATTGTTGACCGAATATGTTGACATATTTGTTATATGGCCAAGTTTACATTCTTGACATGTTATTAATCTTCATCCTTACACTTGAGTTCTATGATATCTATTCTTAAAATTAATGACTTCCTGATCTTGATCTCTACTTTATTTGTCACATTTTTTATTTACTTATTTTATTTACATGAGTATTTAGATGATCCAAGATGCTAATCACTTAAAGTGACCTGGTAAAGAGCTATAAGTCCTATTGAGTTTTTTAGCTCACATAACAATCTTATTAATACTAATCATGATTAAAAGAAAAATATATTGAATAATGTAGTGGGACTTAAGGTCACATGATTAGTCCTAGGAGGATTAGTCCTACGTCGGATGTTGAGAAAGCAACCAAGTGCTTATACTGCATGTTTTCACCTCTTAACCCAAGAGGGTCCTTTTACAAGGACAAAACACCTATCTCTTGGGGGTACTAAAAGATTTATCTCGCATCTACACAGTGGTGCCGTCTGTTGGAACTCTGAGCTCGCATTCGCTTGTCTTCTCAAGGAAGACTAATGTAGTGGGACCTAGGGTCACAAGATTAAGATTAGTCTCAAGAGGGCAACCAAGTGCTTATAATGCACGTCTTCACCTCTTAACCCAAGAAAATCCCACCTCCGCTCTAGGGATAATACCTGAGGAGTGGGCGTCGTAAGACTCGCCAGAGAACTGGTCGACTCTGGGATATCAGTCCCTCAACTGGAAACTCCCCCCACGATCGCGGGGACGTTACTCCACGACTAGCGCCCTTCCCTGTTAAGGGTCGGGCTTCCCCCCTACAGGACAGACATAGGATGTGGTGAACTCCACCAAGAAACTTCTAGAGAAGTCAAGGAGAAACATGCTAGAGAGAACTATACACTCTGCTACTACTAGAGAGGTCCCGACTGTCCACCTGTCAAGAGAGGATCCCTTCCGAGCACTCTTACTGTCCAGCGAGCACTCGTTGAGTGGTCATTGGTAACGGCTAGCACTCGTCCGGAAGGCCAACAGCTCTCCTAGGCCTCCACAAACGACCTCATGTTCCTTCTTTATCGCCTACTCTTCTTCATTCTCTATTCGACTCAGTGCTGACTTAAGCATCAGAGGGTTACCCCTTGGAGTACACCCAGGGCTCCGTCTGACACCTTTTTTCTGGTGTTTGCAAGCTTCCACGAGTGCGAGGTGACCTTCCCCGACAAATAAATAGAAAAGTGTGGTACGAGAGTTAGAGACCAATTTTTTGCCTCCACATTTTTTTGCGTCATTTGTGGGAACTCGAGCAAAAAGTCAATAGCACCTCGTGGGAGTCTTCGCAACGCCAGCAATTGTGGTCGCGGTTCTTACCAAGGTCCCAGTTCCCGTCGTGGATCGCAGAAAGCCTCCTCCTCTACCCGTCCACGCCAGGAAGTCACTATTGACGATCTCGCCGAGATACGCCAATAGATCCAAGCCCTGACAGAACTGTGTCAGGATCTCCTGAACCGGCGCACGGGCCCCCAGTGCGTCCCGACAGAACAACCTTAGAATGGGGGGACTCAGACTGTGGCAACTTCTCGCCAAGTACAAGAAGCCTCCCACGTCTCCGCTGCATGGACCCCACAACTGCGAAGCTCGCCCACACCAAGGGTGCGAAATCCGTTGCACTCCAACCCGGAGTTGGACCAGCGGCTCCAGCGCATCAATGAGATCGAGGACAAGGTCTGTTATTTGTACGATGTCCTACTCGTCGCCAAGACTCGCGGCCTCATCGACGATGATCAAGACTTTCGCGCTCCCTTTTCCAGGGAAATCATGGAAGCCCCTATTCCACCGAAATTTCAGTTGCCGTCCTTCACCCCCTACGACGGTGCCACCGACCCGGCCGACCACATGCACAATTTTGAGTCCAACCTGGTGTTCCACCGGGCCTCAGACACTGTGAAATATCTGACATTTGTCACTACCCTATGAGAGAACGTCCGGATGTGGTTCGGCCCAAATCTCCCTCTTCCCAACCCAATCTTCTCCCGCAGGAATTCCTAAGGTTTTCCCACTTGCCGGACAGTATACATGGTGCCCAGGGAGCCGGAGATACTAGAAGGTGGAAATGAGAGAAATCAGGTACTTTCACTGTTAGATCAGCCACTCAGTTCAAGCAGGTGTGGGATAATAAACTGCCCT
The DNA here is from genome assembly GCA_024336825.1 of Amorphophallus titanum. NCBI lineage: Eukaryota > Viridiplantae > Streptophyta > Magnoliopsida > Alismatales > Araceae > Amorphophallus > Amorphophallus titanum. Next base: position 6,563,293 of record JANBPO010002596.1, read on the forward strand.
TACAAATCAGAATTTTTCTATGGAAGATTGCTTGGGGGAGAATTGCAACAGCGGATAGAGTGTATAGGTTCAAACCAGATATCAAGCTCTAGTGTGTTTTCTGTGGATGCTATCGGGAGTCTATGGATCATCTTTTCATAAATTGTGGCATCATTCAAACTGTTTGGCAGCAATTTTTCAAGGCGTTAGATCTTACTGGGATGGTGGATTCTCACATGGAAGTTTGGATGAGATACTGGATGAATCTGAATCCAGTTTAGTAAGAGAAGGATCTATGGTTGCAATGTCTTGCAGCTATGCTTTGGTCAATTTGGAGAGAGTAATAACAGACCGTTTAGGGAAGAGTTCAAACACCCTTCTTATATCATTTTGAATTGTATCAAATGCCTTCATGAACGGCATTTTAGGGTGGGAGGGTCTGATATCCTGCGCTTTTTTCTTTTGCTCAGGTTAGGAGTTTGGACTAACCACATTGTGTAACCTCTTTTGGGCTTTTTTTAAGGTCTCTTGGGTTTTACATTTTTGGTTCAGACACTACCGCCTTGGTAGATGACCTTTTCTTTTCTTTTGTTACGTGTTTTGGCTGTAACCTTGTGTACTGTTTTCTACTTTATCTATGAATTGTGGTCTCTAGGCCACCTTCCAAAAAAAAATCTCTATTGCCATGCAGGAGCCTACCATCAAAAGTAAACTTCTTGTTCACCCTAATAAAGGGTGCCACCAATTCCATCAGCTTCTTCAAACCCTCATTGTCATAGAGAACGAGACGTTGAAGAAGCTGAATGTTCTTTATGTTATTCTCCACATAAATTTGTCATGTCGTTGTAATTAAAGGCTTGTTTGCATTTTGTTTTTATGTTGTGATGTTCCTTACTTGGTAAATGCTTGTCCTGGCTTTGTCTGGTGATTCCCAGCTCTACCAGGAAATAGTTAATTTGTTGTTTCTAGAATATCCAGACACAGTCTTAACTCAACCTTTCTTTCGACAGGTGAGGATCTAGCCAATTTGTAGGACTTAAAATCCACATGGATTGGGTTTGGGCAAGTAGGTTCAGTCCCTACCTGGCCCAATTGCAGCTAGCTGTTTTGATTGAATGATGATCATGCATGTCATTACTGATTCTTTATATCATCCATCTGCATTTTTGTGTATTACTGGTGCTGCATTGCATCTGAATAAAACTTTGATGATTTTTCTTCTGTGTTTTGCACATCATTCTTCATTGATCTTACTTCAGATGACTGATAGTGACATTGTGTTTTACCACTTCAGTTGACTTACACTGGAGGCATTTTTATTTCTCATTCATGTAAAGATGCATATCCACTTTCTAAAAAATATTTATTGGACTACTATTACCTCTTTTTTGACCGTTCCATTTTTGACAGATACCTTGTGAACACGCCTTCTGTTTTACTTGTGCAAGGAGTGATTCCAGCTGTTACCTGTAAGTCTTTCTCAGCTTTTTACAACAATTGATTTGTTCATTATGTATATATGTCTCTGCATTAGCTTTAAAGTTCTATTTCTCCTTGAATCCATTGGGGTTTAAATGAGAGGGGAAAATGCGTGTAACTGTCTATATATATGTACAGACACATTTATTTATTTCCGAAAGGCGAGATGGGTTGGTAGCCCGAGAGAGCATACTGAGACCGAACCCGCTCACGTTCCACAGGTTAAGCCCTTCGGGACGCCTTCAATGCAAACCCCCTCCCCCACCATGTGGGGAGGGGTGGGACGGGGGCCACTCCGAACCACCCATCTTTTATGCCGCGACGGCTTCATCTCGCCATCATCTCGCTATACATTACATCATGCTAAGATTTACCGTTTGGTGATAGATACGAGTTCTCGCGAAGTTCTCACGAACGCAGCGCACATGTCGTCCCCCGTTATGGATGCGTCAACTTCCTCTTACGTGGAAAAGGCGTGCATTCGGCATGCCCTTGGATCTTTTTTATTCCGAGGGCTTTTCTTCTTGCTGTCGTGGGTTTATTTTTATTCTTATTCTCAACACTTTTATTATATTCCCGGCTCAACTAATTAAATATCAATCCAGGGCTGCTTCAGCTGAAAGCTCAGTAATTAAAGATAAATGAGTTTTGTTTTCACCCCTGTAATCCTTCGTATTCACAGGTATACGAGACTTTCTGACCTATGCATTTATTTATAAGTGCTCATAACTACATATTTATTTGACAAACATTATTTTCAATGGCTTTTTCATAAACACCTCATGGTTGGGACCAGCCTGAATTATAAATATTTGGTTGATTTTTCAACATCTAATGTGGGACTAATATTATGACCCTAAGTCCCACTACATCGAGTACTTCACTAAATATTTTGAGATTTCAAAGAGTTATAAATAATTATCTAGATTGGAAGGGTTAATATGCAATATACAAGATTATAGGAGTTTGGAAACTAAAATATTCTGATCCCGAATGATTTCTTTGTTCTTTTTTACTTTTTGATTGAAGGATCCATGTAAACGCGCGCGCACACACACACACACATATATATATATATATACCCATACATGATGCTCGAAACTTTGTCAACATTATTAAAGGTCGGTCACCTCATGATCTTACTGTTGCTTAGTCCGGTTCTTCACACTTTGAAGTGGTTTAACATGGACTACGAGACTAATTTTGTGCTAGCAAATGTTCTGAGGACCTCACACATGGTGAATCGGCGAAAACTTGCAGGCTTTTCTTCTGAGACCAACTCCTCCAACGGCGCAAGGTACTTGGACTCATCTGCTGGGTCAGGGCCGAAAAAGGTGGCGATGGAGACTCGAGGTTTCTTGTGAGGATTGGCAATCACCTGATGCTCCACACTCTTGTACTCGTCGTTGGATATCATCTGAAAAAAACAAATACATATATATATATAAATATTAACATGAGATTAATTTTGTTATGATCCAATGAACTTGGTATTCAATATAAAACTATGCAAGAATTTATATTATTTTTCCCTTTCCGCAGATATTATTTCAATAGTGGGAACAAACACGGATTCAAATTTCTTCACATTTCTTTCTTTATTCGACGTAGGAGAAGGATTATTATAAACAACCAAGATATCCAAAGAGACAATGGAAAATTAAGGAAAGTTCTTCAAACAGGGCAAGGAAGTTGAGTGGAAATTAACACATGATTCGGTGTTGTTTGTGTGGGTTGGGGCTGTGGAGGGCCCAAATTAAAGCTTACATATTATGGTACTAAAAACAGGAGTATTGCATGAGAACAGAAAATTATTATCCATCTTCCCTTGATGCCCTACACACACACGAGAGAGAGAGAGAGAGAGAGAGAGAGAGAGAGAGAGAGAGAGAGAGAGAGAGAGAGAGAGAGAGAGAGACGGACAGGGATCCACTGGAGGAGGAGGAGGTGCTGGTGGTGCAGCTGGCTCGGGAGGGTTTGCTGGGTCAGGAGGTGCTTCGGGTGCATTATTAACCGCTGGAGCAGGAGGAGCTGGAGGCACTCGGTCAGTTCAGTATTGCATAAATCCAAGTACCGATCCATTTACTCATGTTGTTACTTGCGGGGGCTTATATGGAACCAATACCAGTAACGCTGGGACCGGCGGAAGTGGGGGCGGGTTGGGCGCTTCTGGTTCAGCTGGAACTGGAGGAGCACCTACCAACTATGGAGCAATTGGTAGTGGTGGAGTCGGCGGTGCCTGTACCTCGGGCAATAGCAACATCACTTGGGCGGTGGCGGGTACCCGTTCCGGGGCGTTGAATTAAAACTGATAAGTAATTATGCGTAGCTAAACAAAAGCGAACACAAAAAAGGGAACTGTAAAATGACGACATCACAGCCAGCGAAGGTAATAGCAGAAAAGAAATTACTGCCGACGACCATCCCTGTACATGCTTTGTCTGCGGGGCGAATTACGCTCCCTGCGTCCAGGCTAATAACGCGGCTAGTTTCGCTTTTGCTTAGTAGCCTGATTTTTGTGGCAGTTGCTTTCAGCACATCGGCCCACGCTGACACGCAGACACGGACGTCGGCTTTCGACTATGATCCAGTTACGGGATTGCTGACCAAGGAGATCATTGAGCCGGGAGATCCCAACCTGTGCCAGGTCACTACCTATACCTACGATCAATTCGGCAACAAGAACTCAGCCACGACGCGTAACTGCAATGGATCGGCAGGAGCATTCGCCGGTTCCAGTTCAAGCACGAACACGGAAGCGGCAGCTCCAACTCCCGGCAGCGATGCCGATCTCAACAACAACGGCGGCCCCAGGAGCACAAGCACGACCTACGACGCACAGGGCCGTTTTGCCGTCAGTAGTACCAATGCTGCAGGACAGACCGAGACCCATACCTTTGAGGGCGGTTATGGTGCCATGCTCACCCTCACCGGCCCTAACGGCCTGACCACCACCTGGACCTACGACACCTTTGGCCGCAAGGCCAGCGAAGCACGTGCGGACGGCACCAGCACCACTACCAGCTACACTGCATGTGATTCCAGTTGTCCCGCCAATGGCAAATACACTGTTAGTAATACGGTATATGGCGCCAACGCTCATAGTACCGTACCGATTAACGGCGGCACGACCACCTACAACATGCATGGCAAGGTCATTCAGACTCAGAATGTCGCCTTGGACGGCAATACCATCACCACCCAGACCGTCTACGACAACCTGGGCCGTACGCAACAAACTTCCCGTCCATACAAAACCGGTAGCACTCCGCTATGGACCAGCATGACCTATGATCAGATGAACCGTGTGCTGACCACTACCTCTCCGGACGGTAGTGTCGGTACGATGAGCTACAACGGTTTTACCACGACCGCCACCAACGCCAAGGGGCAGATTCGCACCGAGGTCAAGAATAGCCAGGGGCAACTCGTCAGCGTCACCGATGCCATGGGCTATTCCATGTACTACCAGTATGACGCCTATAGCAACCTGACGCAGACTATAGACTACTTGGGGAACACCACCACCGTCAGCTACGACCTGCGGGGTCGCAAGACGGGTATGAACGACCCCGACCAGGGAACGTGGAGTTATGCCTATGACGCTTTGGGCCAGCTCATCCGGCAAACGGACGCCAACAACCAGGTCGTCACTTTCGCCTATGACATCTTGGGGAGGATGCAGATATGCTGAATGGTTACTTTACTAATGAGAACAAAAATGGAGAGTTGAAGCCTTTGAACCTAAAATAACATAATAATTGAAAGCTTCCACTGAAATGCTTGTACTGACACAACAGAAAAAAATGTTTAAATTTTCTATCTTTACATCACAAAACAGCAATTGAGATAACACTAGCTAAACTATTACTGAGTTCACATTCTGTAACTTACATGCCACCAACTATGGCAGAGAATATGGCTGTGAAAGCCTTCCCCCCATCCGTCTGCCCATTCCGGATGAAGACACCAGCATACCAGAAGACCAGAGCCCATGACATACAAGCAATGCCATATGTGCACCCAATTCCAAGACCTTTGGCCATCCCTGCCTTGTATCCAAGCTTCAAGGTATTTTGTATTGCATCAGAGTAGGAGGACAAAGCCTTGGATTCCCCCACAAAAGAGTACACCGTGCGAACTTGTGCAATTGCCTATTTAAGAATGATGAAAGAAAATTTCTGTCAGGTGAACAAAGCCAAATGTCATCATAACCAAATGCAAAAGGTCTGAAAACATCATGTATTTTTTAATGCACAGGTTCCCTTCTGTCTGCATCTTTCTGTTTACCATGGACTTGAAACCTGAATAAGAATATAAATAGCCGCCAAGGTTATGCCATGAGTTGGGTCCAGGTAAAAGATGTTTCTGGTTCAAGAACAATAGACCATTAAAGTTGTTTTGAAGTCAATTCACATGCAAATTGATGAACACACACGGAAACAAGCCTCATAATAAGGTCCCTACCAAGCAATCCTGCTGTGCCAAAAGCCAAGGTAATAAAGATACAAGTATTTAGACTTGTTAGCTTCCTCTGCGGCTGTTTTACATCCATGATGATTGTTGTTTGTTTCACATGTGTACCAATGTGCATGAGACTCAATTCACATGTCAACAAGGTGATACACCATGAAATGGGTCCGTGAATATTATACTACCTTGCTAAGTAATAGTCTAACATCTATCTAAAAAGGACAAAGTAAAAGATGTCCTTTACTTATATCTGTCTACTCCACTAAGAGCAATATTTTAAGTGGGAAGGTACAATTCTTCAACAGGCTACACATTCTAGGTTTGTTGTCCATGTAATAGAGTTTATCACTCTTGTCAGCCTTCACATGAAAGATCTTTCTCTTAGTCCCAGATTTATTAGCGACAAAATCAAATATGAGCATAGATAGTAAAGGCCTGCTTCACTCACAGCCAATCCGTTGAACTGCGTCTTAGTCTTGAAGAAAGGAATGGCCCCGCTATGCACTACCTGCTCTTCTACGAAGTAGCCGACGACTACCTCACCCGCCGCGCAGAGTTCCGCAATGTCCACCTGAAGTTTGGTTGGGAGGCGGTCGAGCGCGGCGCCACCCCTCCTGTCCAGGAGGGGAGCTTTGCGGAATCCGGCCCCTGTTTTGAGGTTTTTCATTCCATTTCCCACAAACGCCGCGAATCATTCCAAACGATATTTTCAAAGGTTTTAGGTAACGGTAATCTGGCAGCGGTATGGCGAAAGATACTGCAAATACAGATGCATCGACGGCGGCGGACGGCGCCGCGAAAGGCGACAACGCAGCGGCGGCGGAGCCAGCTGAAGCCGGAACTCCGAACGGTGAAAAGCCGGCTAAAGCCGGAACTCCGAGCACGGAAGATCCGCCGGAAGCCGGAACGCCGAAAACATATACGCAGGCCGAGATCGACCGGATGCTCGCGAAGGAGCAGAAGGCGTGGGCGAAAAAGGCCGAGGACGCCGAAAAGAAGGCAAAGCTTTCGGAGGACGAAAAGCTGAAGGCCGAGAACGAGGAGCTGCGGAACAGCCTGCGGATGCGTGACGCGAAAGAATCCGTGCTGGCCGATCTAAGAAAGGCCGGTGCGAGATCGCCGGAGCTGATGTTCAGCGCGGTCAAGGGCGACCTGGAATTTGACGACAAGGGCGGCCTGAAGAATTTGAAGGAGATCGTTGACGGGCTGCGGCTGGATCATCCGGAGCAGTTCGGCATTGAAAAGCCGGGCGACGGCATAGACGGCGGAGCCGGCGGAAAGGAATCGGGCAAAAAACTAACGCCGGAAATGCTGGCGAAAATGACGCCCGCGGAGATCAACAAGTTACCGTGGGAAGAGGTATCGGCGGTTATCGCGGCCGGTAAATAGCAACATAAGCAAACACAAAAAATGGCACTGAATTTTATTCCAACAGTTTGGGCGGCCCGCTTGCTGGCGGCTCTGGAAAAATCGCTGGTATATGCGCAGGGTTCCGTCGTGAACCGCGACTACGAAGGCGATATCAAGAACGCCGGCGATTCGGTCAAGATCGGATCGATCGGTGAGATCACCGTCGGCAATTACACGAAGGATTCCGACATGACGGTCCAGACGCTGGACGACGCCGAGCAGATGCTGACCATCAACCAGTCGAAATACTTCAACTTCATCGTTGACCGCATCGACCAGGTTCAGCAGAACGTCAATTCGATGGACGCGGCCATGCGCCGTGCGGCGTACCGCCTGAAAGATCTGGCGGATCAGTTCGTCGCGTCGCATTACGTTTACGCTCCGTCGGACACGGGAGTCGGCGACGACAACACGACGATCAAAGGTTTGGCCGCGAATGCCGCGTACAAGCTGCTGGTCGATCTCGGCACGAAGCTCGACGAACGCAACATCCCGACGGACGGGCGTTTCGTCATCATCCCGCCGTTCCTGCACGGAGCTCTGCTCCAGGACGACCGTTTCGTCAAAACCGGCGGCGTAAAAGCCGAAGGCATTCTGATGAACGGCCAGATCGGCGAGGCGGCCGGATTCACGGTCTATAAATCGAACAACGTTCCGAACACATCGAGCGACAAGTACAAGATCATCGCGGGACACCCGATGGGCTTCAGCTACGCGGAGCAGATCGTGAGCCTTGAAACCTACAAGCCGGAGAAACGGTTCGGCGACGGCGTCAAGGGCCTGCACGTTTACGGCGGCAAGCTCGTTCGCCCGGACGCATGGGCGGTCGGCACGGTCAGCAATTCGGCGACGTAGGCCGCGGGAGCTGCGAGCAGTAAGCAGTAAGCAGTAAGCGATAAAGCGGGGCGGTCGAATACCGCCCGCTTAACAACACAAGAGAAAAAAAGAAATGGCAAATCCAGCAGAAATCACAATCACAGAGTGTTCGGCGAACGGTGCGATCAACCAACCGGCGGTCGTCACGCTCGATACGGCCGGCATGGTGCCGATCAATCTCGGCGGCAAGGGTTTTGACCGCGTGATCATCGAGGCGATCAACACGGACGACGCGGATGCGACGCTGACCTTTAAGGCGGCGGCAAATCCGCCGGGGCTTCAATCGAGGTCTTTGGTGGTCACGCTTCAGGAAACCGGCACGGCCGGCGACAAGCAGATCATCGGCCCGTTCGAATCTTCGCGGTTCGTTCAGGGCGGCACGGATGCCGGCGAAATGCACGTAACGCTGGCGGGCGGAGCTTCGCCGACGGTAACGCTTCGGGTTTACCGACTGCCGAAATCCGTCGGGTAACAGGACACGGAACGCGTAAAGCGAACGCGGATATGAAAGGGCCGCAACCACGCGGCCTTTTTTTGAAAGCGGAGCCGCCGGCTTTGACGGGCGGCGATCAGGAAAAATGACAGATACAGTGAGATTCAGACGGGGCGACGGAGCGGAATTTGACGTGGTCAAAGGTTCGCCGGCCTACGATCGGATGAAGGAAGACGGCGGGTTCGCGAACCTGACGGAAGGGTCGGGTTCGTCCACCACCCCGTCAGCCGAAGCGGCGGAGAAATCCACCACCCCGTCAGCCGAAGCGGATGCCACCCCTCCTGTCCAGGAGGGGAGCTTAGCTAAAGCCGGAACTCAGAAGAAGAAGAAGAAATGACGCTGACGCCGCGCAGACATTTGGAGATCCTGACGGCATGGGAAAAGGAGCCGACGCTTTCGAGCGACGAGCTGGACGCCCTGCTGGAAATGCATCAGAAGGCGGATGCGGCCGGTGTCGTGCCGGGCGGCGACGGATACGACCCGACGTACAACATGCGTGCGGCGGCCCGCGAGGGTTGGAAATGGAAGGCGGCAAAGGCGGCGGAGATGATATCGACCGACCTGGACGGCGACCGGATGAGCGCCAACCAGCTATTCGCCCACTGCAATGAAATGATCAAGCGGTTCAACGGCACTGCCAGTCCGGCGATACCGGGCCGCAGCGAAGACGACGAATGAGATGTGTACGTACTGCGTATTGCGAAAAGCGGCGATCGAGCGGAGCCGGGTTCGGCTGTTCGGCCGGGACGCGGTTCTAAGGGTCTTTGAAACGACGCCGGCGGACGGAGACGCGGAGATCGGCGAATTTGAACGATATTGGCGCGGAGCCCGGGTCGAAGCGACAACAAACCGAACGGCGGTCGAGAGCGGCGAATGGCAATTCGAGATCTGGGCGGATGCGGAATGGGCGACGAGCGAAGCATATATGCGGAAAGCGACGGCCCTTTCGGTCGGAGACCGGCGATGGAAGATCACAAAGGTCGAGGAGCCGATCGGCGAATCGACGGTATGGCGGATAAAGGCGGAAACGCAGAGGTAACGACGGGATGATCGAGATCACGATAGAGGACAGAACGCCGGAAAAATTTCGCGACGCGGAGCGTGCGATCTGGCGGTTCGTCGTGAAAGGTGCGGCCTATATCGAGGGGCAGATAAAAGCGGCGATGGCCGAGCCGAAATCGGGCCGGATGTACGGCAAGCACCGGGCATCGGCACCCGGAGAAGCTCCGGCGGTCGATAGCGGAAACCTGATCGGTTCGGTGACGGTCCGCGAGATGGAATCGGCTCTGGAGGCGGTGATCGGAACGCCGGTGGAATACGGGCTTTATCTGGAAGCGGGAACGAGCCGGATGGCAAAAAGGCCGGCATGGGAAATCACGGCACGCGCGGCCATTCCCACATTGGAAAATCTACTGGCCGCGGAACTACGGGGAGTGTGAAAAACGACGAATGGCAACGGGAGAGGGGCTGCACAAGCAAACGGGCGTTTCGGACGGCGAATTACGCCTGGAAATTTTTAACGAACGTGCTGCCGCATATCGAGGACATGGAGCCGTACGCATGCAGATTTTGCGGCGAATGGCATTTGGGGCATCCGCGAGAGGATAGATGGCAACCACCGACGAAGAGATCAGAACAGCGGCCGCGGGCCTGATATCGGCGGCATATCCGACGGCGAAGGTCTGGCCATATTTTGCACTCGGGCACAAACGCGAATCATGGCCGGGATTGTTTCGGACGGCCGGCGGCACGCACGGATGGATCGTAAAACGGGCGTCGATATTCGCGGAATGGAAGTCGGTCTTTCGCGACAGAAAGACGGCGATCTATGACATTTGGGGATTTTACGGATTTCGCAACGGCAAGGCCGGCGACAATTCGGACGACGAATTTTCGGTGATCTGCGACGCGGTATATGACGCATTCAAGGCGTCGCCGAAGCTGGGCATCGATTGTGTGGACGGCCACGAGCTTTTGCAGTTCACGGCCATTGGGACATTGGAATGCGGCGAGGAAACGCTGCATTTCGCACAGGGCCGGCTGGAAGTGCGGCTCTGCTGTTAAGCAAATTGAACTAATCAAAAATTATGCGCGTACGCGACACTCAATCCTGGATCTCGAAAACGCTGGAATCGAGCTATAACACGCCGGAATCGACGGGATCGAATTATTCGTTCATACCGACGACGAACCCGCAGTTCATGCTGCCGACGCCGGAGAAGGTCAACGATGCGAACCGGATCGGACGGAACGCGGCCTCGCACGCCTGCAACACGTGGTGGACGCCGCCGGACATAACGATCACGGACGATGTCGAGACGGACGTTCCGGCCCGATTGCTCGCGAGAGCTCTGGGCGGCACGGTGACGGACACGACGGTCGATACCGGCGTTTATTCGCACGCCGTACCGATGCTGAATCCGCAGGTCGGCGTAAATCTGCCGTCGTTCTCGGTCGCGTCGATCCTCGGGACGGCAAGCTGGCTTTTCGCCGGGTGCCGCGTGAACAGTTTTAGGATGTTCCAGCAGGGCGACCAGCGTGTTCAATACGAAGCGAACATATTGGGCAGCGGTAAATTTACGACGCCGCACGGCCTGACGAGCCTGCCGGCACTCGCGGCAACGCAGTGTATGGACGCATTTCGCACGGAGGTTTCGTACACGGACAGCGGTTCGAACGCGGTCGCCCTGCACACGCTCGGGACCATGATCGAATGGTCGGTCGGGCTGACGAACAACCTGCGGCCCAAGCGCCGGATCGGCGACACGATCCAGACGGTCGAAAGCGGAACCGCGGCACACGTTCGTTCGATGCCGCTCGGGCAGGAACGCACAACCGAGATCACGATGAAGTTGGATTTCGCGAACCTGAACGAATGGAAGGAATCGATCAAGAACGGCAGCTGCACGAACCTGAAATTCACGGTCAAAGGGCCGGTGATCAGCGGATCGTACCGGCACGAATTCGAGATCATCGTTCCGTCATTCACGTTCGAGGTCGTAACGCCGGACGAGGACGAAGGCGATGCGGCGATCACGATCAACGTACTGCCGTTTGAGGACAGCACGTCGAAAGGCACGATAACGGCACGGATCCAGAACGCGACGGCGACCTTGGTTTAAGAGAGGTGAAAAAGTGAAAAAGCGAAAAAGTGAAAAAGTGGAAGAGGGGAAAAGTGAAAAAGCTGCGGAAAAGGAGCCAGCTGAAGCTGGAACTCCGAACGTGAAGGATCCGTTCGAGGCGGCGGCGAAGAAGGCCGGGTACAAGGCCGGGACGGCCGGATATGAGGCACGGGTTCATTGGGAACGGGAAAAGGCCGGATATGAGGAGCGGACGGGCGAGAAGGTTTTGTTCGAGCCGCCTTTTGAGTCGTGAGTCTGGAGTCTGGAGTGGTGAGAAGTGGTGAGGGGTGAGTAGGAAACGAAAGCCCAAAAAAATAACAACGAAAGGAGATATGGATCGTGGGAGAAGAATTGACAGGATCAAATGAACTGAAAACGCTGGACGGGCATTATCCGCTGGATTGGCGGACGACGGACGTGAAGCTCGGGAAAGGACGGTTCGTTCATACGCTGCGGCATCCGACGGCGGACGAGCAGCGGCAGTACGACGCGGAGCTGCAGACGGAGATCCCGATCGGACGCGACGGCGCATATCAGATGCCGGATCCGACCGCGAACGAAGTGCCGGCGGCGAAGCTTTATGACACGATCGCGGAGACGGCGACCGGTTATCCGCACGCGGTGCCGACGCGGCACAAGGCAAAGGCGGTCGGCGACCTATACACGCGGGAATGGGACATCGACAGTTCGTCATCGATCTTTGACGACCATGTCGCCATCACCGAAGAGATCGGCCGCGGCGAGGTATTTGATTTCCGCATCATTCACCAATTTCGGCAGCCGGACGAAGACGAGCTTCGCGCATACAGGCGGCGAACGGCGGCCGGCGAAATGCGGCCGGGCAAACGCGGCCGGCAGATATTCGTTACGAAAAGCGACCTGCGTACCGCATGCGAATTTTATGACAAGTGGATCGTGAGCATCGCGGGTGCGACGGTCGGCGGTCTGACATTCGCGGATGAGAGACGCGCCGAATTTCTGGCGGCGGTCGATCCGCTGATAAAGCGATCGGCGGTTCAAACGTTCGTCGGAAAGCTGGACGAAGCACTGTCGGACTGACGGATGCTCTCGCGACGTGGTTCCGGGATTACCTGGCCGCCCTGGAAGCGAACAACGACGAGAGCTGTCCGGGAACGGAGCGGTGCCGCGAAAAGACGGGGATGCCGCTGAACAAATACGGCGGGTCAAAGCCCGAGGACGAGATATGCCGCGAATGCAAATTTTTCCCGACAAAGACGGAAGAAGCGCCGTTCGGTGCGGTGGAGGCGATGGAATTTTTCACGCTTCAGAAGGCCGGAGCCCGATTCGATTATCCGAACGGGCTTCTGCCGTATGAATGGGCCGCGATAACGGGAATGCAGCACGGAGCGGATGCGGCGGCGGCGGAGAGGAAGAGGAAGAAGTGAAAGAGTGATGGAAACGCGGAAGGTTTTAGTTCAGATACGGGAATTTGATCCGGGTGCGGACGAGATAACGTTCGTGCCGCGGTTGACGGGTTCGGACGGCGAGGTGCTGCTGGAGCGTGCGTACGTATGCACGACCGACGCAGAAGGCTCCGGCGAGGTCGATCTGCCGGTGAAGGCGACGGGGACGATCCGGTACGATTGGCGCGTGGTGAATCCGGCGGGCGGCGAAACGACGGGCAGATTCGAGCTTGAGGACGGCGACGACATAGATCTGGCGGATCTGATCGCGGGTTCGCCCGAGGCGACGGAAAGCGTCCGCGATTATGTTGACGAAAAGATCGCGGCGGCGGTGCCGTACAAAGTTTACCGGGCGGTGCTGTCGCAGGCGGGCACGGATGCACCGACGGTCACGGTCATGGAAAACACACTGGGAACGGTGACGCCGGCGAGATACATTACCGGGCAATACGGGCTGGAGACGGCGGCGGCATTCACGGAAAACACCTTCGTCAAGGTCGGCCCCGGGTATTTGAACCAAGACCCGCCGATAGCGGCACCGCGGATAATCAGCGCCTGGCGGTATTCGAGTTCGATGGTGGCGATCGCAACGATCAACCTTTCGGGCGACGCGGCGGAAATGCAGTGCGGCGGCGTCGCGGTCGAGATCCTGGTTTACGAATAAATAGCAAAAGCGGACATGGCAGCAGACCTCACTATTTCAGTCGGCATAAACGCCTCGGGGACCAAACGGGGCGAAGCCGACGCGAAGCGTTCCGTGGATTCGATCGTCTCGCACGCGGAGCGGTCGGGCAAGCGTGTGTCGTCCGCCTTTAATATCGATTTTCAGGCACTCTCGCAAAAACTAAAACAGTACGGACAGCAGATACGGCAGATCGGGCAATCGATGCAGTCCGCCGGCACAGAGATGTCGTTAGCCATCACGTTGCCGCTCGCGGCGATCGGGAAACTCGCTGTCGATTCGGCGCTGGAGGTTGATCGGGCGAGCACGAAGATCAAGGCGTTGCTGGGTTCGCAGGAGGCGGCAAACAAAAAGATCGCGGAGCTCCGCGACCTTGCAAATAAAAGCGTCGGCGTGACCCAGGCGGCCGCTATCGAATCGTTTGCCCAACTTAAGGGTATTGGCGGAATTGCAGAAGATTCGATCAATAAAATGATCCAGGCGATGGGTAAGCTGAACGCTGCCTTTAACATCGACGACCAGGCGGGATTCATGCGTAACCTGACGCAAATATTCTCGCAGGGCTTTGAACGGGCGGACATCAAGGAGGCCATCGGCCGAGTGCCGTTTTTTGAGCAGCTTTTGGAGCAAGCGTTCGGCACAAAGGACGCGGAAAAACTGAAGGAACTAAAGAATGCGGGTCAATTAACGATGGATACGTTTATGAGCGGTCTGTCGGACGCCATACAGAATGACCCGCGTATCGCAAACATTAGCGAAAACCTGACGACCAAACTAACAAAGGCATTTGAGCGGCTGAATGTCGCTCTGGCTCCGCTCGGTCAGGTGATTTTGGACACGCTGGTACCAATACTCGAAAAAGCGGCCCCGTATGCCGAGGAACTCGGTAAATGGTTCGCTGACTTGTCGCCATCGGCGAAGTCCGCAGCGGTCGCCATCGCGGCGTTCGCGGCCGCGATCGGCCCGGCTCTGGTGGTTATCGGAACCCTGGTCGCTGCAATAGGATCGATCGTCAGCGGCCTTGGAGTTCTGATCGGCTCGGGCGGCACCATCGCGATCGTTGTGGCGGCATTGCTTGGGCTGGGGATACAGTTGGCTCCGGTCATTGCGGCGGCGGCGGCGTGGTACGCGGCATGGCAGACGAATTTCGGCGGCATCCGTGATCTGGTCAGCACGCTTGCCGGATGGCTGCAGGAAGCGTGGAATGCGATGATGTCGGCTTTGAGCGAGCTGACGGCGGAACTGCTGGCACAGATCAAAGCATTCTGGGAGGAGAACGGCGAAGACATAAAACGCGCCGTCGAAACGCTTTCGGAAGCGATCCGTTCGATATGGACGGCGGTTCTGGATTTCTGGCGTCAGCACGGCGACGAGATCAAGGCCGTGACGAAGGCGGTCTGGGATTCGATAAAGGTATTGGTCAAAGCGGCGTTGGAGGTCGTGCTCGGCACGATCAAAACGGTGACGGCTTTGATCAACGGCGATTGGTCGGATTTCTGGGACGGCCTGAAAATGATCGCTGATGGAGTTCTGAAAGCGATAGTCGCGCTGGTCAAAGCACAGGCGGAACTGCTGCAGGGAGCGGTCAAGGTCACACTCGAAGCGATCTGGGCACTGCATGAGTGGATATACGGCAAAGCGAGGGAGCTTGGCAAAGCGATCATTGACGGACTGGTCGCCGGGCTGAAAGCCGGGACGGCTCCGATCGCCGCCGCGGCGAAAGGATTGGTGACGGTGCCGCTGAACATTCTGCGAAGCGGTTTCGGAATTCATTCGCCGTCGAAGGTGACGGAAGAGATCGGCGGATTCATCACGCAGGGTATGGCCATCGGCATCAACGGCGGCCAGGGCGACGTTCGACAGGCCGCAGGCGATCTGATCCGCGGAACTTTGGACATCATGCTGGATGGCACGATGAGCTGGTCCGACAAGCTGAAGAATATTTTCGGCAATATCGCCAAAAGCTTTAAGGACATGCTGATCAATATGGCGACGAACTGGCTGAATAACAATCTGTTCGGTTCGAACGGAGCCGGAGGCGGAGGCGGTTTGAGCCTCGGCGGATTGTTCGGCGGAAATCAGGGCGGCGGCATATTCAATTTCGGAGGCGGCGGTTCGACGGCAAATAATTCGATAATCACGCTGCCGAACGGCGAACAGGCGGTTCAGGTAAACGGCAGCGGAGGCGGATTGTTCGGACGCATGGGCGGGCTTTCGGGCATGTTCGGAATGATCGGCGGCGGCCTGGGAATATTGGGCGGAGCGATCGGCGGCCGCGCGGGCGGATTTTTGAGCAACATCGGAACGGGCGTCGGGATCGGTGCACAGATCGGTTCGATAATACCGGGCATCGGAACGGTGATCGGTGCGGCCGTCGGCGGAATAGTCGGATTGTTCTCGTCGATATTCGGCGGCGATCCGAAACGCAAACGCGACAAGAACGAAAAGATCCCGGCGCTGAACCAAGGCTTTGCGGATGCCCTGCGGCAGCTTCGCGAACTGGTCGGCGACGTGCGGACATTGCGCGTCGATCCGGATTCGGCATTGGCGAAAGCGGCGGAGCTCCGGCAGCAGATCGCCTCGGGGTTCGGGCTGGAGTTCGAATCGAAAAAGTACCGCAAACAGGCGAAGGGAATGATCGCGGACAAGCTTCGCGAAGCGGACGGCCTGATACAGGAGCTGCGGGCCGCGGCGGACATCGCACGCGCGGCCGGCGAACGCAGCCGCCGGATAATACCGGAATTCGCGGGCGGCGTTTTCATGTCGCCGGCGTTCCAGGCATTCCGCGCGGTCAACGGCATGCTGCCGGGCACCTTCACGGGCCGCGACCGGATACCGGCAATGCTGGCGGACGGCGAAATGGTTCTGAACCCGAGACAGCAGCGTCGGGTCAGAATGAACGCGGGCGGACGCGATGTTTTTTCGAACGCAGGGATACCGGGTTACGCCGGCGGCGGAATGGTTTCGGCACCGGCGGCATCGGGCGGGCCGGTCGTCGTTCAGCTGACGTTCGAGCATTCGATAGACGCGGACGGCATGGTGCACACGGCGCTCAAATCTCCGCAAAATCAGGACCGCGTCAAGGTGATCGTCGAGGATAAGTACGCCAACGACAGCCTGAAACTGAAACGCCGCGGAGCATAGGAAAATGAGGACGATCTCGAACGAATTACAAGACCTGCTCGACCTGGACGGCTGTGAAACGCAGACGACGCTGGATATATATCTGGCGGACGGCGTGACGGAATACCATTTCGCCGGCAAGGACATGACGCTGGTCAAGGACGCATATTCGGGCGACCTGATCGGTGCGGACGATGTCGAACAATCGATAGGTTCGGCGACCGACCGCGTTTCGGTTTCCGTCCAGAATGTCGATAAAGCGTTCGGAGCGGTCGTTATGGCCGAAGACCTGGTAAAAGCACGGGCGGTCATCGGGCGGCTTCACCGGGACCCGAGAGGAATTTTGCCGGACGAATGGACGGAGCTTTTCCGCGGCGAGGCCGTGCCGCAGCCGGTCGTTGAAAGCGAGGTCAGACTGGAGATCGTCAGCGATCTTATCGCGGCGGGATTTTGCGTGGCGAACTGGACGCTGGCGGATCCGTGCCAGCTCGTCTTTAAGGACGCGGGCACGTGCGGATATTCGGGCGGCGAAACGCTCTGCAACAAAATGAGGTTTTCGGACGGCGGATGCCGCGGCCGCGACAATGAACACCGGTTCGGCGGAATGGAATATCCCGCGGAAAAACGCACCGGCCCGACGGGCGGATCGGGCGGAAGCGGCCCGGGCTTGCCGTCATGTTTCAGCGGACGGACAAAGGTTTTCCTGACGCTCGGCGGCCAGATCGATCTCGAAACGCTGTACCGGTTCCGCGACCGGTATATCGGCGGGCCGATATTGAGCTTTGACGACAACGGAAACCTCGCCGGCGACACGCTGGTGAGTGTATCGCGGGCGAGAGCGACGTTCGGCAGTATGCTGTCCGTCCGGTTCGAGGGCGACAGCATAACGACCGGCGTAAAACGGCAGCACCGCTTTTTGACTGAATCAAACGAATTTCGCGAGATCGAGAAATTTCAGCGGGGCGACAGGGTCATGCGGCTTTTGAACGGACGGATCACGCCGGTTCGGATCACGCATATATACCCGAGGCGTTCGCCGTTCGAGTGGGTTTATAATCTGACGACCAAAACGCATCATCACTATTTTGCGGACGGATGCGCTGTTCATAATTCGAAACCGCTGCCGCCGGATTGATATGGGAATCGTAAATCACATTTCGGGAATCGACCGTTACACGCTGTTTCACGCGGTGGCGTACGGCCGCCATTTGGTGACCGGACACCTGACAAAATCGAACGTCAGCGGTTCGTCCGGTTCGCACATCATCACGCTCCAGCAAATGCTCGGCCGCGGGCCGTGGGACGGATGCGAAGGGCTTTGGTGGAACGGTTTGGAGATCAAATCGGATAAATACCGCTTTTATTCGGGCGGACAAACGCCGAACCCGACGGAGCTGACATACACGGCCGACGCCGGCACGGACGTTTTTACATCGACCGCACACGGATTATCGAACGGAGCACAGATCTTTCTAATGCCGCCGTCGTCGGGCGGTTCGCTGCCGGGCAATGTTTCGCTCGGCGTGATGTATTTTCTGCGCGATGTGACGACCGATACATTTAAATTAGCGACGACGCTCGGCGGTACGGCAATAAACATCAGCTCGAACGGTTCGGGAACGCTGAAATTTCGCACAACGACGATCGACCGAACATTTCCAAAGGACACACCGCATTCGGGCGTCGCGTGGATCGTCGCCGAACTCGACAGCGGACTCGGCGAATTTGACACCGAAGCGACACCGCCGGAAGGCCTGGCCGGAATTTTCCGCACAACGAAATGCCAGGATTATGACGACGACGGCGACCCGGACGGTTCGCCCGTTTATTCGGCAAATCCGGCGTTGCAGGTTGCCGATCTGATGATCCGGCACGGCGGCAAGGCCGCGGACAGCATCGATTGGCCGGCATGGTGCGATTGGCGGGATTTTTGCGACGAGCTGATCGAGTACGATTACACAGAGCTCGATCTGGACGGTTTCGGGCTTACGGCCAGCTATTACAACGGCACGGCGTTCGACAGTCTGGTCGCAAAGCGGATAGATCCGTGGGTGGAGTTCGTTTTATCGAGCGGCAGCCCGGGCGTAGGCGTAAACACGGATAATTTTTCGGCGAGATTCGAAGGTTCGATAAAGCCGAAATTCACAGAAACCTATACCTTTTATATAACGCACACGCACGGCGTGAAGGTGTTCGTCGATAATCTTTCGACGCCGTTGATCGACGAATGGTCATCGACCGGAACGCATTCCGCGACGATCGCCCTGACGGCCGATACGTTTTACGACATCCGCGTCGAATGGAAACACACGACCGGCGATGCCGAGCTCCGACTCGAATGGTCGGCACCGAGCGAAGCCCGCGAGGTTATACCGCCGCAGGTTCTGTATCCGAAAACCGAGAATCGTCCGCGGTACGAAACACACCCGTTTTTCGCCGGCCCGACGCGGCTGGACGACGCGGTGATAACGATCCTGAATCTGTGCAATTCGACGTATCAGATGGTGGACGGGAAATACGTGTTCTTCTGCCTCGAACAGCTCGAATCTTCGCAGTTTCGGCTGCGGAACGCGGACATCGTGGACGGCAGCATTTCGGTGCGGCCGCGCGAGGTTCAATCGCTGCGGAACGTCTGGCAGGCCGCGTATCGGGATATCGATTCGCAGTATATGGATCTGCCGATCGCTCCGGTAACGATCGAACGGCCCGACCTGATCGACGCAGCCGGACGCCGCATCGACGGCGACACGATCGAGATGTTCAACACGACGCGGCATCAGGCATATCGCGTGCTGAAAGGGCTGGTCGAACGTGCCGTTGACAGTAAATATGAGATATCGCTGACCGGAATGCCGACGGCCTTTGGACTACTGCCCGGCGATGTCGGCGGCGTCGATGTCGATTTTCTCGGCTGGACGAATAAAAAATGCCTGGTCGTTTCGGCGACGGATTCGAGTTCGGAATCGACCGCGGACGAACGGCCGATCATACTTCGCGAATGGACCGGCCAGGAGCTGACGGAACCCGATCTGGAAGATCCGACGGTTCCCGGCGATCTGACCGCGACGGTCATTTCGGACAGCGAGATCGATTGGACGTGGAGTGCGGCGACCGACGATGTCGGCGTTACCGGATATGAAATTTCGCTCGACAGCGGTTCGGCGGTCGATGTCGGAAACGTACTCGGGTATAACGGCACATCGCTCACCGCCAGCACGCTTTACGGGCTGCGAGTCCGTTCATACGATGCCGCGGGGAATCGTTCGGCGTGGTCGGATGAGGTGAGTGCGACTACGGAAGAGACGCCGTTCAGTCCCCAGGCTCTCTTTGACCAGTTCTATTGGGAAGCGGATTCGGAGGCGTATGCGAATAATGACGGCATTTCGCAGATGACGGATATGTCGGTAGCGGCCAACGACGCGGTGCAAGCGTCGTCTGGTGAACAGCCGATATTCAAGACGGGCATCGTAAACGGTTTGCCGGTTGCAAGGTTCGACGGCTCCGATGATTTTTTGGACATTACGACGGCGGCATCGAGCGGCGACTTTACCATCGCGGTGTTGTGTTATGCGAATTCGCCGATGCACGACCAAATGTTGTTCAAATTGAGTCCTTCAAACGCATATTGGGCGTTTAGGTCGAGCGACAACATCCAAATTTACGCCGCTTCGGGATTTCCGACATTTACGCTCGCTGGTTCGGATTACACCGCCGCGTGGCAGTTGTTCGTCTTGACCTACGACGCGGCGGCCGATCTGATGTATCTATACCAAAACGGAGCTTTGCAAGACACGGAAAGCGACACGGGTTCGGTCGCTCAACTGACACAAATAGGCAAGGGTCACGCTTTTGTGCCTTTTGATGGTGATATAGCGATGATCGGCTTTGGGCATACGCGGCTAGTAGGATCAGACCTTACGGACTTTATGGCATTCATTACTAGCAAGTATGGGTTGTAACGCAAAGCAGAGAAACGTATGACCGCCGCCGACGTTGCAAAACTGAACCTCAAGACGTGCAAAAAGTGCGGACGAGAAACTCGAAACGGAAAGTGGTGTTCGACTGACACACTATGAACGAACTAATTCCAACATCAGGCCTCATCGCCTGGCACAAATACGAA
Organism: Amorphophallus titanum; assembly: GCA_024336825.1. Taxonomy (NCBI): domain Eukaryota; kingdom Viridiplantae; phylum Streptophyta; class Magnoliopsida; order Alismatales; family Araceae; genus Amorphophallus; species Amorphophallus titanum. The sequence goes on from JANBPO010002596.1 coordinate 6,584,477, forward strand.
GAGGGAGTTTCCGCGGCCGGATTATGCGAGGACTACAGCGGCAATGGCCGCGATCTCGCCGTCCTGACAAATCCGCCGCCGGTGATCCAGCCGACGGGTGCGAACGGTGTCGCTCCGGCGTGGTATTTTGACGGTACCAAAAACCCGTTGAGCTATTCGGGCACCGTGACGCCGAAACACGTGATCGTCATCGCCGGATACGACGGCACGATCTTCCCGAGCGGCGACCTCGGCTCCGGCGGATTACTGACAGGCCCGGGATCCGGCGATATATTCGTCGGCAACGCCAGCGACTACCGTTTTTTCGATCTGGATTACGAGGCGAGCGGAGCTTACCTTTATTATATGAACGGCGTTAATTACGCCGACTACGTTTGGCAGCACCCTTATTGTTTGAACATAGGCTAGAAAACACACACCTAATAAAGCACTCTGATTATCTAAATATGCGCATGTAGATCTTAGGTGTTTTGACATTACTCTGCTATATGAGCATTTTGAGACTTTGTGATCCTAGGTCTATAGTCTGAGTTGTTCCGTGAACATTCTTGCTCATATGTTTAATTGCTGTCCCAGTGTCTATCGGTGGGCTTTAATGTCTTCATCATTGTGAGCATATTTACCCGTGGATGATGTACATGTGATATGTATCTAGCTCTACTCAGTTTACGTTATGTTTCCATACCCAATATACATACTCTAGTTAGCTCGGTCCTCACACGCACCTGAGTGCTGGTGGTTGGCTCGGGTCAGGTTAGCTCTTAAGTTCCAGCACTCCCAGCTGTGTGTCTCTTTATTGAGTATCACCTTAGCTCGGATTCATTCCTTGAGATCGTCAGCTCTCAGTCTTCAGTAGTTTGACACTTTGTGTCTCTATATCTAGCATAGAATTGTCCAAGTTTCATTGTTATATGCGTTGTGCATTCAAGCCAAATTTTTTATCTGGTCAAATGGGTTTTCAAGAAGGCATATTTTTAAAGGGATCTATTCACCCCCCTCTAGATCCGGTTGCAGCCAACCAAGGGACCTAATAGGGTTTAATGTGGCCACAGATGAAAGGTCCATGCCAAACTTCTTAGCTAAGACCCCGGAAGGCCATGGGCACCGAGTGACATGGTAGCTCATTGGAAGAGTTGCAAAATACAATCTTGTTCATTCTGGGATATTGGTTTTAGTTGATCGCCGAACTAAGGGAGCGATGTATGGTATAGCTTCAAGTGTCTCCCATTGAGGGGTAGAAATTGGACTTTCCCATGATGGTTGATGATGACATAAGCACTACTTTCATAAACTTTCTGGACCCCATAGGGTTGAAGCCAATTTTCATTTAATTTGCCTTTTGGATTGGCTGCCATCACTTCTTTTCTTTTGACCATAACCAAGTCTCCTTTCTTGAATTCGCACTCTTTAACAAGCTTATCAAAGGCGTGGGTCATACGGGCTTGGTAGACCTATATGTTCTGCTGGGTTTTGAGCCACCAACCTTCCAAATCGGAGAGTTCCTCCAATCTTCTTTTCGCATTTTGTTTGGCCATCTTTTATTAATTCGTGCTAGATCACGATCCACAGTGAGGGTATCTCCTGCTCTATTGGGATGACTACTTCTGAGCCGTACACCAGTGAGAAAGGGGAGCAAACCATTGGGATCTTGTATGAAGTGCGGTATGCCCACAACACTTCATACATATTATCTTCCCAATCGCTCTTGCAAGAGCTGACCATCTTGGCAAGAAGTATGTAAAGTGTTTTGTTGAAAGCTTCAGTCAACCCGTTTGCTTGCGGGTTGTATGGAGTGGATGTCCTTCTGTCAATTTTGAATTTTTCGGCTACCTTGTAGACCTTCTGTTTTCAGAAGTGGCTTACGTTGTAGAGATGATTCGGTCGGGGATGCTGAACCAAAATATGATGTTTCGATGGACAAACCTGGCCACGATCTCACCCATCACTTCTCTTAGAGATATAGCCTCTGCCCAGTGGGAGAATTAATCTGTTGCTGCTAGGATATACTTGCATCCTAACGAGGACATGGGCAACGGGCCCACCACATTGGTGCCCCATTATGCAAACGGCTAGCTAGGCGTTGTCAGATGCAATTGCGTTAGGGGTCTTCTTGGAATTGTATCATGTTGCTGGCATTTATGACATAACTTGGCGTACCTACTGCACTCGTCGAACATGGTTGGCCAGTAGTATCCCAGCTTCTTGATTTCAATCTTCATCTTTGGCCCGGCTAGATGGGCCCCAACTGATCCGGCATGAATTTCCTTCATAACTGTCCAGGCCTTCTCCATCGACAGACATTGGAGGAGTACTTTTCTTTTGGCATCCGTCATAATCCAGAACAAAGTTCTGTTCCTGAATTCAAAAGAATCCTTTGTTCTGATCAATTTAATCTCTTCTTCCCTTTGCTTGGGCAGTTGCTGATGTTTGAACCATTGCATCAGAAGTTCCCTCCAATCGGGTGAGCCGACTATTTCTGTTATTGCAGCTTCATGCTCTTCTTCACCTGGCTCCTCTATCATGTGGGGAACCTGCCGCCAGTTTATTACAGTTATGTTGAGTGATTCATCTGGCGGGACTACCAGTGAACTTGCTAGCTTTGCTAATGCATCTGCTTGAGTATTTTGGCTTCGACCAACATGGCTTTTTTCAATGAAATAGAACTATTGCATGAGCTTCTTTGCCTTGGCGCAGTAAGGGAGTAATTCAGGCTTACGGACGTCAAATTGCCCTTGAATTTGCTTGGCGATCAACATTGAATCGCCGAACACTTGTAGTATTTGAATCTCCATATGAAGAGTGATTTGAAGGGTGACGATCAGGGCATCATATACTACCTCATTGTTTGTGAATGGCTTGTTGATTGCACATGAAGTATGCATCACTTCTCCTTCGGGGGACTTGAGGACAATGCTTGCTCTCGCTCTTATCCTTTCCTGCCCTGCTTGGGATGTTTCTGTTCTGGATGCCCCGTCAAAGTAGAGTTGTCATATAGCTTTCCAAACTTGATCTACTTCTAGTGTCTCATCATCTGGGAGCTTCGTGATCAATGGGGAATCTTTAAGCACTGGGTACGATGTAAAGAAGTCTACTATTGCTTGGCCTTTGATGGCTTTTTGCGGCACATAGGTGATATCAAATTTCATTGATGACCCATTTGCCAAATCATCCTTTCAAAGCTAGCTGGGAAAGTATGTATTTGATTGGATCAGCCCATCATATTAGCTGGATTTCATGCGAGAGCATGTAGTGCCTCATCTTCTTGGCCGTGAAGACTAGAGCGAGGCAGACCTTCTTGATTGGGGTGTATTTTTCTTTCACCCCGATTAGTCTTCGATTGAGGTAATAAAGCACCTACTCTTTCCCTTCATCTTCATCCAAGGCCAGCATTGCCCCCAGTGAATATTTGATGGCGACTATGTAGAGGATCAATGGTCGCCCCTTTACAAGTGCCCCAGCACTGATGGGGTGTTCAAATATTCCTTCAGTTGATTGAAGGCCTTCTGGCACTCTTGGTCCTAGCAAAATGGAGCATCTTTCATCATTAACTTGTGGACTAGTTGGCAGTGTCCGGACAGATTGGAGATAAACCTGCGGACGTAAGCTAATCGACGTTGCAATGACCGCAATTCTGTCAAATTCTTCAGAGGTGGTAGCTCCTAGATAGCTTTTATTTTGGATGGGTTTATTTCAATTCCCCGATATCTGATGATGAAGCCGAGGAACATCCCACTTGAGATGCCAAAGGCAGACATCATTGGGTCCATTTTTAGCTCGAACTGCCATAGCCTTTTGAATATAACCCTGAGATTGCTCAGGTGCTCTTCTCTTCTCTTGGTCTTAACGACCAAATAATCAATGTAGCATTCGACCTTGTTGTAGAGCAACTCATCGAATATCTTTATCATCACCCTTTGGTAAGTGGCGCCAGCATTTTTGAGCCCGAAGGGCATTCTCTTGTTATGAAAAATCCCCTTGGGTGATCGGAAAGCCGTGTGGATCCTTTCATGCTCAACTATCCATATCTAGTTGTACCCGGACGAGCTGTCCATAAATGACAGTGCCTCGTGGCCAATTGTAGCACCAATCATTACTTCAGTGATTGGCACTGAAAAGTCATCTTTCGGTTATGCTTTGTTAAGGACTCGAAAGTCCACACAAATCTGGATTTGGTTGTTCTTCTTTTTGACAGGCACAATGTGATGGGAATCAATGCCGAGCATGCATATTTTATTTTTATATTTATGTCCTTTTATTTATTTTTATGTCCTTCGAAAAGTATAAACGTAATTGTAAGGCTCCATAAGCCAATGTGTCATTCCCTAAGATTGTGTGGTTTTTTGTGCAAATGTGTAGTAGGTCTAGTTAGGGGGCCCTGTCACCTTTTTCATTAGTCCACCTAAGCTATGTGGGGCTAGTCAACCATCCTAGGTGGCCATCTAGAAGTTTGACTAGTCAATATGGCACATGGGGGACAAATGGGTGAAAAATTTAAGATTCCTTACATCAAAGTCAAAGGGGTGCCCCCTCCATGTCTCAAGGGTTTAATTTTTATTTTTTGTTGGATTAAAATGTGGAAGATGATCTAGGCCATCCCCTCCCCCAGCCCTAGATCCAATGGTGGACCGCGCGCGACGTGCGCGGATCGCCGTCCCCATCGGTGTCGACGTCGGCGAGCGGGTCGAAGTGGACGAGCTCGAGCTCGAGGCCCTTGGCGGGCACGAACGCGGACAGCAGCGAGAGCTCGTCGGCGTCCTGGAGGTGCTCGTAGCTCGCGACCACGCACAGCGCGCGCATCATCGCGGCGGGCGACGAGCCGCGCGGGCGGCGCGGGAGGTAGCGCGTGTCGCCGCGCAGCGCGAACGCGCGGATCGCCGTCGCGGCGACCAGGCAGTCCTTGGCCTTGGTCGCGGTGACCAGCGCCTTGGTCAGATCGGCGGCGGGCGGATCGGGGGACTCGGTGAGCTCGGTGATCGCGTTGGCGCGGGCGCGCGGGTCGAGCGCCTCGTCGACGACCGCGGCGAGGTAGACGGCGCGGTGGGCCTCGGCGGACAGGACCTCGAGCGCGGCCGGGATGTGCTGGCGCTCGACCGCCTCGATCAGGTGCGCCTCGTCGAGCTGGCCGACCTTGCTGCCGGCGACATCGACGTTGCCGGCGCGGTGCGCGATGCCGATCAGCTCGAGCCGGCGCGCGTGATCGTCCTCGCTGATCGCGTCGATCGCGGCGGCGACGAGCTGCGACTCCGGGGGCGGCAGCGCGGCGACCGCTTTCAGCGCGTCGTAGACGACGGGGATGTCGTCGTCGTCGAGCTGGCTGGTCGCCCACAGCGCGAGGAGGCGGCGCAGGCACGGATCGGTCATCGTGGCGGTCGGCGCGGGATCGGGGACCTCGATCTCGCGCGGGCACTCCGGCGGCGACGGCGGCACCGGGCACGCGAAGTTGCCGCCGTGGAGGAGCGCGACGGCGAGCGGGCGCGAGTACGCGACGGGGACCTCGGCGAGCTTGATCTCCCAGTCGTCGCCGGTCGGCGCGATCTTCGCCCACACGGCGTTGGCGTCGGCGTCCGTGGCGAGCGGCGTGGTCGCCCAGTCGATCGCCAGCAGCGGCTTGGGCGGCGGATCCTCGACGACGGCGGGGGCGTCGGGGGGCGCGACGACGACGGGCGCGGCCACGGGCGCCGGGGCGCTCACCGGCGGGGGGGCACCGCCGCAGGAGGCGAGGACGGCGAGGAGGAGGAGTCTCGGGGCCACGTGGGTAAGACGCGCGTCCGCGGCGGCGGTTTCGTCGAGTTTAGATCGTCGAGGCGCTCGCGAGGATCTCCTCGCACAGGGTCGCGTAGTCCATGCCGACGCTCTTGGCGATCTTGGGCAGCAGGCTGGTCGCGGTCATGCCGGGGAGCGTGTTGACCTCGAGCACGAACGGCTCGCCCGCGGGCGTGATGCGCAGATCGGGGCGCGCGTGGCCGCTGCAGCCGAGCGCGGTGTACGCGGCGAGCGCGATCGCCTCGATGCGCGCGATCGTGGCGGCGGGCAGCTCGGGCGGGATGAGGTAGCGCGTGTCGGTGCGCTTGTACTTGGCCTCGTAGTCGTAGAACTTGGTCGCGGGGCGGACCTCGACGGAGCCGAGCACGCGGCCGTTGAGGATGCCGACGAACACCTCGGTGCCGGCGATGTAGTCCTCGACGATCACCGGGCCATGGAAGCCGCGGGCGAGCGCGACGGCGGCGGGGAGCTGGGCGCGATCCTCGACGACGCTGACGCCGACGGAGCTGCCCTCGTTGACCGGCTTCAGCACATAGGGCCGCGCCATCGGATCGCCGGCGTAGAGGCTTTCGCTCGCCACCACCTGACCGGCCGGCATGCGGATGCCGTGGTAATAGACGTCGCCCTATCTCTTACAAGCCATTCGTTTAGCTGGAGAGCCGATTATTAGTAGGTTGGATCCTCGTCATCTTTTAATTCGATTGAGCAATGAGGCGGATTTTCTGAAGCTGTTGTTGCAAAAGAGTGCTGTTATAAAAGGTTTTCTATTTCGATTCTTCAAGTGGCAGCAGGATTTTGACTTTAAATCGGATCCACCAGTTATTCCGGCATGGATCTCTTTCCCTGAAATCCCAGTTAATTTTTATCCGGAAGACATGTTGATGTCGATTGCAGGAAACATAGGTCATGTGCTGCGTATTCATGAGACTACGCTAGCAATGTCTAACACAGCAGAGGCCATTGTATGCGTGGAATTAAATTTGGAGAAACAAAGACGGGAGAGAATCTGGATAGGAACTGGAAATGGTGGATATTGGCAAGCAGTAGACTATCGACGAGTACCAACTCTCTGTTCTTACTGTCACAAAATTGGACATATGGAGGTGAATTGCAGGAAGAAAATCAATAAAGTTATTCCTAGAAGGAAAGAAGGAGGTTCGATTGCTCAACGACAAGTGAGACAAGAATTTAGGCCCAAAAAGGGGGTGACAGATGACCTGTTGGTTAATGAAAACAAATTTGAGATTTTAAATCAAATAGAAGAAGACTCTGCAATAGAGCTCAATTCCATTCAAGCTGAGAACCTAGCAGATGAACATGTTTTTGATACAGACAACGAGCCAGAAACCCTTAGTTCTTGTATACCCAGAAAGGAGAACCTTGGATTAGCAGTGAATATCTCTCTCCCTAGCATAAAGGAAGACTCTGAATCAGAAGGTTCTGCAGTTAATTCACTAGCAACTTCTGAAGGGTTGGGCAATATATCATCTCCGGAAGAAGCTAAATCTGTGCTCAAGAGGAGGAATGTAGGTGCCATATCTTCTATTTCCCTAGCGGAGAATTCTAAAATGCTGAGTAACGTAAATAATATTTTGATGAATCCCCTTCTTAAGATTACCCCTCCTTCAATGTTTTCTGGAGACCTACTGAGTGATATTAGGTTGACGAGAGCTAAAGCTAAGGAGATGGCTGTTGATCAGTTGTACACTGATACTCATGATTAGTCCAATACTAGTTTGGAACATCAGAGGTATTGGTAATAATGCCTCTGTCAGACATCTTGCTCAGCTTATTAGAAGTCATGGTATTAAGATGGTAGCAATTTCTGAACCAAATATTAGTTTCAGTTTAGCTCAAGGAATTGCTCGTAAACTTGGGCTGCAAACTGTTATTGGAAATGGTGGCGATGAGTCTAAGATTTGGCTTTTTTATGATTCCAGCTTAAATATCCAACCTGTTCAATTGCATTATCAATACTTAACTGTTGGCTTGAATGAAGGCAATGTGACAACCATGATTTATACATTTGTTTATGCATCCTGCAATTATATCACCAGGAGAGATTTGTTTGATTCTCTTATATGTTTTGGAGAAGGGGTATCCACCCCATGGCTAATATGTGGAGACTTTAATTGTGTTTCAACTCCGGAGGAAAAGCTTGGAGGCAGACCTCCATCTGCCATTTCGATGATTGACTTTCAAAGTTTTCAGTCGGCAACTGGGCTAGTAGATGCCGGTTTTTCTGGTTCACAATACACATGGACTAATAACCAATTAGGTCCTTCTCATGTTAGAGCCAGGCTTGACAGAGCTTTTTATAATTCTTTGTGGCTTGATAAGGGAACTAATATGGCTATTAAGCATTTAATCAGGGGTCCATCAGATCATGTCCCCGTATGGCATGGCGAAGGAGCACAGCCAGTACGTCAGGAAGGCCGCACAGTGAGTCGTCGGGTCTAAGGCCATCGGGTTGGGCCCACCCAAGCGTCCCTTAGACGGGATCTTCACGTCAAGCTTCGGCTTAGCCCGCTTCTTCTTGGCGGCGGCTGCCCCGACGCAAGGGAAATCACTGTATTCCTTCGGGCCATCATAAAAGTATTGCAGCCATAAATTCATCCGGACCCTCTTCCGGTCGCCGCGTCGGGGTTGCTTCCCGCCGTGTGCTAGCCGATACAGCTCCCGGTAGGCCTTCATCAGGTACCGGTACGAGAAGCCCAAGGAGTAGTAGCCGTCCCCATCGGTCTCGTCCTTAATCAAGTCCGGGAGGCATAGCTCTTCATAGGGCTCCCCGTCAATAGGGAGCCCGCTCAGCTGGCTCAGGCTCCATAGATCCAGTGAGGTCTCCCCCTCTGCTGTATAAAAAGTGTTCGTCTCCGCGCAGAAGACCTCTATCATCCCGCAGCAGAGGCCCTTGGAGATAGGATACTCAAACCGGGAGGCATACACACTGTGATATATGCCGGCCCGTACCAATAGAGGGGCGTAGTTGAACAGCACGTAGTCAGTGAAGTCCACCGCCCCTTCTCTGAAGCTGTGTGCGTCTTGGAGCTTCAACTCGCCGAACCAGCCCAGCGACAGCTCGTACCTGAAGCGGAGCGCCAGACAATCCAAAATAAAGGGTTCCTCTCTGTAACCCCATCTCAGCGGGGCCAGGAACATGCCATGACGGTGCTGCTCACCCTGCACGCGCCCCGCTGCTGTATCCCACTTAGCAGGGATGAAGCCAGGAGTCCTCACCAGCTTGTCATCCGTCGGCACCAGTGCCCCTAGCCCCAGTACGGGTTCCCACTCTCGGGCCTCACCAATCGAATAGGCGGGGACACCCCTTGGGACCACATGGGAAAGGCTGTCCCGGCCCTGGAGGATGGCGCGTTCTATCAACTTCACGGTCCATGGCTCCCGCCTGTCCCGAGTCCGAAGGTGCTTCAGATGACGAATTAGGTGCTTGTCCTTCGGAAACTCCGTGGGATAGCCCGCCGTGCTCCGGTCAAAGCTGAAGCCTGTGCCGACCTTCTCCAGCCGGCGAATGTCCAGGGTCTCGCTGTCCGAGCCCGAAGAATCGGCCAATGCCGCAATTTCCGCATGATCCCGGCTCAAGTCCTCCACGTTCAGCCAGGTGACGACCGGCACGGGAGGGAGCGAAGCTCGGCGAGCACCGGAGGCAGAAGCCGAGGAGCTGCTTGAAGCGGCCATTTATCTGCAAACGAGACAAACATATATCAGAACAAGCCCAGGGTTGATAAACGACGCAAGCCATAAAGCAAAACAATGATAACCAACTTCACACTGAAGAAGGGGAGAAGAGAAGAAAATAGAAGAAAAGAACAAGAAGAAAAGAAAAAGGAAGGAAAGGAAAGAAGAAAAAGAAAGAGAAATAGAACGGTTCCCCCGGTTACCGGTCCTCCGGAATGTGCCCTACAATGTCCCTAGTCGTATGACGCTGTCAATGACCCACCAGAATTCATAGACCTAAAGGCGATGTGAATGAAGGGTCAAAGGAAAAATGGACAAAGCTACGGGCGGTGGGGACCGTAAGTAAACCACTTGTCAAAATTAACCAAATTCCCGTCAATTCCTGACGAAATTTCGGCAGAGTTTCCCCTAGGCCAAAGGCGTAAAGGGGAAACACGGGTGCGCGCCCACAAGGAGTGATGATGTCCGAGTGGGACACTGTCTGGCAAAGTGGCCGAACCCCTGGCAGCGATAACACTGCTGTCGTGACCCACTAGACTCCTCGATAAGTGGGTCCTTACCCTTATCCTCCTGACGAACATGCGGTGTAGGCAACAGGGGACGAGGAGTTCGCACGGGTGGGGAAGGACTGTCCTCCTCGAGGGGAAGAGGTCCGTGGGGTGGCACCGAGATGTGAGGCTCGGGTAGGAACCCGTCAATCCTATCCAACCGATCCGAAATGGTTTTGAAAAGTTCGGCAATGGTCAGATTTGGAGTAGGAGTATTGTGAGGGACTCGCTCCTCATCTCTCGGCATGGGTGTGGGCCTAGGTTCGGCTATAAGCGGAGTTTCTTGCCTCCGACTATGACCCACTTGATTGGGAGAGATTGGGTGAGGTCGGTTGGAGGTGACTGGGCCGGGTAGGTAGACCTTCCTAAGCTCGCCCTTCATTTGGCACCATGACTCGATGGGCCTTTGCCTCCTAATCTCTCTCATGCGCTCGATGCTCTCCCATTTCCAGGCGGCTTTGTGGACAAGCCGTTGTTGGGCAAAGTTGGCTTGCATGGCATCGGACATGGTGTAACATTCAAAATATGAATCCATGGTGGCCTCCCACTTGAGATAGTCGCCTGGGTCATTGGAGCCATAAAAGTCTGAGGCTTCGGGCCTACGGAAGTGGAGAGGATGGTTGCCCAACCCATGGGTATCATGCAGCCAGTTATATGACTTGGGCGACTTGGAGCCCATTAGACACTTGGGGCTAGACAATGGACATACCGACACAAACAGACAAGACAGACTGACTCGAACCATGACGGACTCGACTCTAAGTTGAAGACCGACCTTGGACTCTAGCAAGCTCGTTGTTCATCCCTAACGAGGGAAGCGTATGATCATGCGTGGTTGAGAAACTGACAAGAGCTAGGGTGGTCAACTCTCACTCATGCCTAGATCGGGTCACGGGACGAGTTTCACTCTGTCGCTCGCAACGGTGATTGAATTTGAACAAGCTAATTTAACCTATCACATGCTGGAAGTGGCATATAAAATATATACGAGGAAATCACAATGCTAAGTTAAGGAGTAGAAACGATACCTCCACGCTCTGGGCGTGGGGAAGACGACCCCGGCCAGTTACGGTAACTCCCAGTTAAATAATTTTACAATAGTTACAACAGTGATTTAACTTGCCCACTCCACGCAGGGAGGTAAAGGGCTACAAGTGGAGCCCGAGAGGACCGACCCTGGGTTGACAGGAAGCAAGCTGGATGGGCGTTCGGGGCGAACTCGGCCTGCTGGTCTGACTCGGTACTCTGTCGACTCGGTTCTGACCCACTGGATAGCAAGCCGTGGCCTCCAAAGGAACATCACCCTCCTGAGATCTTATGATGGTGCCGCTTGGCTGGGACGATGGTGGGATGTCCCTGAATGACTCCCTGAAGTGGCAGTTCCAGAAGTTGACTTTTGGTATTTGTTTGTGAATTTCTCCCGGACTGCTATTTCAGACCTGCACATGGAACAGATTTACGCGCTTCAGCGGCGAAAATTATTGCACTCAGATCCAGAATCAGATTGAGACAAGACCAGTGGCGTTGGAAAGAAGACTCCCAGATCTATAACATATTTTTTTTTCAAGTCGATCCAAAGAAGGGATGAGAAATGGGAGGCTGCAAATAACGTGCTTTCCTATGGATCTGGTTACAGGTACTCAGGACAGACAAGGATCTACCTGAAGATGATTTCATATTGCTTTCTTGGAAATGTTTCTGATCACCCAGGAATTATGCACTTTCATATTTGTTCTTGTAGTTGCCCACTTGGTCCCCAAGGTGGCTGATTTATGAGAAATTAGTGACTATTTGAATAGAAATGACTCGTCTTGTAACCTTTTTTTAAACTGTATTAGCACTCAAACTGAAGTATCTTACAGCAATTTTTTCCTGGATCACAGCTATGTTTTATTGGCTAATTTTTTTGATATCTCTGTGTAGGTTGTCGTAAGAAATCCTTTGATGTGATTACCTATAATGAGCATTCCTTAATGTTACAGATGTTCACAAGGAGAGGAAGTACGGATGTTCATGAGTTTGATGGGACATTTCAGGGATCTCATGCACATTATAAAGTAACATCTGTCATTGGGCATGTTTTCAGGTATTTCTGCTAAACCCTGATAAAAAATGCTTTTTAACAATTCTTTTCATGACACTGGGGAATTCTATTGCACTATCTGTAATCCAGTATTTTTTCATATTATAGCTTGAATGGATGTGATGGTGTTGGTTTGTGGTCATACTTCTGTCGTCTGTTTAAAGCAGTGTGATTTGTTTAACCTAATGATGCCTTTTATCGTATATAGTAAGATGTCCAAAAATGCCATCCATTACAATTTTTGGTTGTTTAGCATAATAAAACTTTAGCTGCAGCAACCCAGTGTCTAGATATGTGATGCCTGGTTTTCTGCATGTATGGACTGTCATTGGACTGAAATCCATCATTTTATTTTTTCAATCGTCTTGGTGTCATACATGCATACATGAACCTAAGGACATATATACAGATAGATATGCAGATATATACATGGCAGTGGAAGTGTTATACAATAGCACCACAGGACAAGACCATGCCCATTTTTACTGCAGTCAAAATACGGCTTTATAAGTTCACGTACATAATCAAGACAAAAAGGATAATATATACCTAATAATAAGGATAGTACTAGGACAAATTGGGTTGAACCTGGATGTTGATACTTTCTACTCATCTTGACGAAAATTCTACGACTGCCCAGGTTTGCCAGCAAAGGTTATAAACTTGTTGTGTACCATCGGTGTAGTGTGTTTGGAACATCATTCCTTGTTGAAGATCATTTATTGCAACAATCTATCCTAAGGTTAGCTAAGTTTTGGCCTATTACATCAACTGTATGTTAAGTTGCTTGTACAAGTTCTTGTTTTTTTTTGGATTTTCGAGGTCAAACTCATCTTGGCTACCCACTTACTCGACCTCTAGCCCAGCCGCAACCGTGTGTGGTCCGAGTTAGTGGAGTGTCGAGGGGAGCTCGAAGGTCAAACTCACTTCGGAGATCCTACCACGGGGAGCGCGCTTGTCACGTCCTGAGCGCGGAAGATTACTCGGATGCGTGACGCGTCTATATAGATCGTGTCATTAGAGCGATAAGTATGTTTGACATACATAATTTACAGAGTGCGTAAGACTAATAATCATTAATAACTTAAAGATAGTCCATGATGATTATTGAATTAACAAAAGGAATTAAAGATAGTCCATGACAACTTCAAATTAATATTAGGCTACATGCCTTAACAAAGATTAACCGCTAACTGACACGGCTGGGAATACAAGACAGACTCAATAAATTCAAAGACGCGGCTAACTAACACTCTTCACTCGGTCCCAGTCCCGTTCTTGTCGCTATCCGAATCACCTGAAAATGTTAGGAAGTAACTGTATGAGCGAATCGCTCAGTAGGAATTACATCTCAAGAGAGAGAGAGAGGAAGAGAGGGATAGAGAGAAAGGTGCGACAGGGGAGAGGGAGAGAGAGGAAGAGAGAGAGAGAAGACGGAGGGGAGAGAGAGAGGCTCCACGGGGGGAGAGAGAGAGAGATCCCGCGAGCGGGAGAGAGAGAGAGGAGGAGAGAGATAGAGAGAAGGGAAGAGGTAGAGAGAGATAGAGAGACGGAGAGGTAAGAGGGGGGTTCGCGCAAGGACCGGAGGGGAGTGTCCGCGGTGTCGACGGCGACGTGGAGCGTGTGTGTGTGAGGAAGATTGGAACTGGGTGCAGTGGTGGGTGGCGGTCGCTGGTGGAGGGAGTGGTGTGTGTGTACCGGCGGCGTTGGGAGCTGTCCGGCTCGAGTACGTGCGGTGGCCAAAGGTGGTGCGTGGAAGTGGCAGAGCCGGTGGAGTGATGGGGTGTGGTGGCGGTGCAGGAAGGGGGGTGTGTGCGTGCAGGGAAGGTGTGGAGGTGGTGTAGGTGGTGGCAGTGGGGGGTGGCTGACGGTGGCTATAGAGGGCTCGTCGGCGATGAGAGTCGCGGTGGCAGTGGGGTGGCTAGAGGCGGTGAGAGGGTCGTCGGGGTTGGCCGATGTAGGGAGGGGGTGGTTGTGTGTGGACGCGGGAAGCGGGGGCGGATGACGTCGACTGTGGGGGGGTGTGGTGCCGACGGTGGGGTGAAATGGGACGGGGGTGTTGGCAGGAGGGTGTGGAGGGGAGGCTGACGGTGGCTACGATGGTGTGGTGAGGAGGCTCTTCTGGCAGTGACGAGTGTGAGAGGGTGAAAGGGGGATGATGGGTGAGGATGTGTGTGTGCAGGAGAGTGGGAGGTGGGGAGAGGAGAGTGATCGTGTGCATGTGTGGGTGCAGTGAGGGAGGCGGGCAGGTGGGGGGTGGAGTGGTGTCGCCGGCAGCGGCGGTTGGCGTGGACGTCGTGGATGGGGAGGGGAGATGTGGCTAGTGGGGTGGACGTGGCGGAGGGTGGTTGTGGACGCAGGTGAGAGGTGGAACGGGGTTGGCGGTGCGTGGGGTGTGCGACGACGGTGGTCGACGGATGGGGAGGGGGTGCCGAAGTGGTCTGCAGGGAGGGGAGGTGGGTTCGACGGGGAGTGGGCTGTTAGCAGAGGGGAGGGTGTGTCCGCATGGAGGTGCTCGCGGCGAGGCGGGGAGGGTGTGATGTGTTAGCTGATGCAGGGAGGTGGTGAGAAGGAGGAGAGGGGGAGGCTGCCGGTGGCAGTGGGCTAACAGAGGATGGGCGACGGCGGCGGTGCACGGTGGCAACAGTAGAGACGGTCGGTGTGGTGGTCGGAGGGGTTAGCAGGTAGGTGGGTTCAGGCGCGTTGGTGACGGCCGGCGGCGAGGTGGGTGCCGTGGGGAGGAAGAGTGGAACTGGGTGCAGTGGTGGGTGGCGGTCGCCGGTGGAGGGAGTGGTGTGTGTGTGCCGGCGGCGTTGGGAGCTGTCCGGCGCGAGTACGTGCGGTGGCCAGAGGTGGTGCGTGGAAGTGGCAGAGCCGGTGGAGTGATGGAGCGTGGTGGCGGTGCAGGAAGGGGGGTGTGTGTGCGTGCAGGGAAGGTGTGGAGGTGGTGTAGGCGGTGGCAGTGGTGGGTGGCTGACGGTGGCTATAGAGGGCTCGTCGGCGGTGATGGACTGGCGTGGAGCGGAGGTGGGTTAGCAGGGAGGGGGAAGTGTGTGTGTGGAGGGAGTGTTAGGAGGGAAAATGGAGGGGGGAAGAGAGAGCTACGTGGGAAGGAGAATGATACCGGACAACAATATTTAACAGCTTAGGCATAAAGTCATGATGCAGTATAGCTTATCTTAGGCGGAAAGTCATGACGTCAAGGTAAAATATTTACCGGCTTAGGTGGAAGGAGCATGACGTCAGACAAAGATCTTTAATGGCTTAGATGTAAAGTCATGACACCATACAGCTTGGCTTAGGCAGAAGGCCATGATACCAAGATAGAATATTTACCGACTTAGGCAGAAGTCTATGACACTAGACAAAGATATTTAACGGCTTAGACACGAAGTCATGACGCCGTACAACTTGGCTTAGGCGAAAAGCTATGATGCCAAGGTAGAACGTTCACCGACTTAGGTGGAAGGAGCCATGATGTCAGATAAAGATCTTTAATGATTTAGACACAAAGTCATGATGCCGTAAAGATTGACTTAGGCGGAAAGCCATGACGCCAAGGTAAAATATTTACCGACTTAGGCAGAAGGTCATGACGCTAGACAAGGTATTTTTGTTGGTTTATGTGTCAACTTGGATGAAAGGTCATGATGCTGGTGACAAAAGTGATCTTTTCGTTCACCAATCTAGATGGAAGGGCAAAGCCACAGGTCAAAAGGATCTTTTGTTGTCTAGTCGAACAAAAGGCTCGAACCAAATGTCAAGGGGTCTTTTTGTTAAGGGGTCAGACGGAAGGTCCGAACCAAAGGTGAACGGGTCTTTTTGTTGACTGACTGGACGAAAGGTCTGAGCCAGAGGTAGAAGGGTCTTTTTATTGTATGGTCAGACGGAAGGTGCGGACCAAAGGTGAAAGGGTCTTTTTGTTGATTGACTAGACGAAAGGTCTGAGTCAGAGGTAGAAGGGTCTTTTTGTTGTATGGTCAGACGGAAGGCCCGGACCAAAGGTGAAAGGGTCTTTTTGTTGACTGACTAGACGAAAGGTCCGCGCCAGAGGTAAAAGGATCTTTTTGTTGACTGACTGGATGAAAGGTTCGAGCCAGAGATAGAAAGGTCTTTTTGTTGTATGGTCGGACAGAAGGTCCGGACCAAAAGTCAATGGGGTCTTTTTGTTCTCTGGTCATACGAGAGGTCAAAGTCAAAGGTGAAAGGATCTTTTTGTTGACTGGTCAGACAGAAGGTCCCAACCAAAGGTGAAAGACAGATGTTGACCCAACGGGATGTCAGAGCCAACAAACCTTACTTAGACGGTATGTCCAAGACAAGGGTAGACATAAAATACTGTTGTCATCTCGACTTCATGTCGAAAAGGACCAACCTGGAAGAGACGAAGGGTCTGGGCCAGGGCAGAATATGGTTGTTGACTTGATAGACCTGACAAAGTCATCCAACTTGGGAAAGGCATGAGGCCTAAGTCAAGGAAAGAATGTAGGATATGGATGTTGACCCGACGTCGTGTCAGAGCCAATGTATTCGGCAGAGGCATAAGGTCTAAGCCAAGGACATAATATAGGATAGGTGTTGACTCAATATCATGTCGAAACTAACGAACTTGGCAGAGGCGTGAGGCCTAGGCCAAGGGTCGAATATGGGATAGGTGTTGGCTCGACGTCCTGTCGAAGTCAACAAACTTGGCAGAGGTGTGAGGCTTGGGCCAAGAGCATCATATAGGATAGGTGTTGACTCAACGTCCTGTCGAAGTCAACAAACTTGGCAGAGGTGTGAGGCCCAAGCCAAGGGAAGCATAGGATAGGTGTTGACTTGACGTCATGTCAAAGCCAACGAACTTGGCAGAGATGTGAGGCCTAGGCCAAGGGAGGAATATAGGATAGGTGTTGACTCGACGTCATGCCGAAGTCAACGAACTTGGCAGAGGCGTGAGGCCTAGGCCAAGGGAGGAATATAGGATATGTGTTGACTCGATGTCCTGTCAAGGCCAATAAATTTGGCAGAGGTGTAAGGCCTGAGTCAAGGGCAGAATGTAGGATAGGTGTTAACTCGACGTCTTTTCGAAGCCAACGAACTTGGCGAAGGCGTGAGGCCTAAGCCAAGAACAGAATATAGGATAAGTGCTGTTTCGACATCCTGTGGAGCCAACTGACTTGGCAGAGGCGTGAGGCCTAAGCCAAGGGTAGACTATAGGGTATGGATGTTGACCCGTCGTCATGTCGAAGTCAACGGGCCCTGCCCTGACAGAAGGTTTGGGGTGAGGGTAGACTAAATTGTAGATGGATGAGAGGTCCAGACCCAGGGCTAAATATTGGTGTCAACTCGATGATGTGTCAGAGTCAATGAACCTTGCTCAAACGGAAGGGCTGAAACAAGGGTAGAATGTGTAGATGAGGGTGTCAACCTGACGTCATGTCGAAGTTGACTAGCTTGGCGAAGACGTGAGGTCTAAGTTAGGATAGAATATGGACGTTAACCCGTGGAGATGACGGGATTAACAAATCTTGCCCCGACAGAAGGTCTGAGACAAAACGAAGATGTCTTTTTATTATTATTAGTTTATTTGTTTGGATTGGTCGGATTTATTGAACTTGTTAAGTATATTGAGTTTTTTTTTTGTTTATGGATTTATTGACTTCGTTGAGTTTGTTGAGTTTATTGAATTCATTGAGTTTCTTGGGGTTTATTTGATCTATCGAGTTTATTGATTTGATGAGTCGATTGACTCATTGGGTTTATTTGGTCTGTTGGATTTTGTCGATTCTATTGAGTTTATGGGTTTGTTTGGTTTTCTTGGGTTTATTGGGTTTGTTGAGTTTATTGATTTATTGAGTTTATTAGATTTGTTGGGTTTATTGATTTATTGAGTTTGTTGGTTTGTTTGATCTATTGGGTTGATTGAGTTTATTGAATTCGTTAAGTTTATTGAGTTTATTAGGTTTATAGGATTTATTAGTGTTGTTGAGTTTGTTGGGTTTATTAAATTTATTGTGTTTATTGATTCATTAAGTTTATTTTAGATCATCATTTTCCTTTCTTCATTTTTTATACATTACTTTCTTCTTTTCTTTTCCTTTTTATTTTTTTTGTTGCTGTGTTTTTTTGTTATTTATTTTTTTTTGTTGGGCTCCCTGACGCAGACTCGTCTACGATGCGGGATATTTTGTCCGATAGAACTATTGATGAATTCGACTATTTCTTGTGCTGGTGGGGCTAGGGATTGATGTCCAAGAGTCGACGGGCTTGGCGAGAGCGGAGTACCCTAGGCCAAGGAGAAAGGTTTTATGGGCCCGATCCGGCCAGACTAATGGACAATTTTTAGAACTTGATGAGGGTGGAGTGCCTCGGGCCAAAGAAAGAAATTTTATGAACCCATCTCAATGAGGCAAAAGGTAATTTTTGGGGTCGGCAAGGGCGGAGTGCCATAGGCCAAGGAAAAGAAAATTTTATTGGGCTGACATTGTGCAAGGAGTCTGCACTGACAGTGGTGGGAGAGTCCCGTGGGACAAATATGGCATTGTCATGGATGAATGCCAAAAGGCAATGAGAATACATTGGCTGGGAGCATAGGTCCCAGATCAAGGGTGGAGGGTTAGTCCTGGTGGGACAAGTGGGGAGTACCCCTGTAGGATGAAAAAATGGCAAGGCACCATGAATTCTGGTGGGACCAAGGGGTACTGAGATAGGCCATTAGAAGCTGAAAGGCATTTATTTGCTGGCTTGGTAAGGAGTCAAGGGTGTAGCTGACATTCCCTTCAATGGGCATGGACCCGTATTTGAAACGGAAGGCCTAGTGGTTAATGAGGGCTCTTTAGCATCGGTGGGACTGTTGATTACATAGTCCCCCTGGGGATATTCAGTGACAGCTATGCATCAGATCCATAGCTATCTTCTTTTGTCATTAATTTCTTCAGGAGATGCTCTGAACAGCTTCGACTCGAGCCTCTGGTGCTCACGCCAAGTGTCATCCCCTTGGCCCTTTTTCTTAGGAGTTGTGGCTACAGGGTCTTCCTACCTCCGTAGATGGCATAGTCATTTTATTTTTCGTTGGGCATTCACCATACAATGCTACTCGGGAGCCTTCTGCCTATGGGGGTGGATGGGGGGCCTATTGACCTCATGATTTTCCTTTCTTCTTTTCTTTTGCATTCATTCCTTTTTTTGAACGGATAACTCAGATGGCGATGATAGTGCAGTGCAGTGCAAAGCTGTTACCCTTCATTCATTTGTTCTTAAACAGACCAAGGCGGGTGCATAGGAGAGTGCTCACCCCCTCAGAGAGGAGATGAGTGGTTCGCTCCACCATACCAATCCCACAATGGTAGTTTTTTATTTGGCACGAACCAAGACATGAGGGAGTGATATTTCGCGACCTCGCCGCGGCGTGGGTGAGCCCCACGCTTCCCCGCGCGCCCCCGTCTCCGAGCGGGACCGGTTTCTTCAAATCGGTCGAGTAAGCACTCTTCCCTTGCTCTACTTATGTGCTTGTCATTCAATCTTAGCTCATAGCTTCGCTGTGCGGTGAGAGAGAGCTTGGTCCCACAATCCCATTACTTTCGAGTGACCACCGTGGGAGAAGTGTGTACCCGTTCCCTCGGCACCGGGTCGGCCTATAGAATCGGGATAGCCAAACCCTTTGGGAGATCCTCTGGCCTTGCTGGCTATCTACCAGCAAGGTACCAGCCCTCACATCCTCCACTCAGCATCATCGAGTCACCTCGGGTTTTGGGTAGAGTGCCGGGTGAGTTGGCCGCCGATATCGGCCCGTTCGGTTGCGAATTGTGCTTATTTGCTTAAGTCCAAGGTCGTGTCACATCATTTTAATTGGTTGTTTGAGCGTTTATGGGCCTGCATGCATTGTGGATATGTTTAGTTTTGAGTTTTGAACAAGTTTTGTAGCTAAACCCATCGATTTGATCGACCCAGAGGTGGCACGGTTTCAAGTGAAATCTGCTCGTCGCCCAGTTCACATGGCGGACCTACCAAAGGCTGTCATCTATATAACGCACGACTAATGGCGCGTTATAGTTCCATGGCGGACCACTATCGATCCGTTATGCTCCTTAAAATTGTGGAGTCACCGGTGGCATAACGCACCCGCGATAGACCGCTATGGTCTGGGTTTTCTGAGAAATTTCTACGTTCGGGTGGCCTTAACGCGCCTGAGGTAGACCGCCATAGTTTCCTGAGAATTTAATTTATAAAAACACATGTTCGGGTGACTATAACGGCCCAAGGGAGATGCGCCATACTTTGGACGACGCACCCCCAGTGGTCCGTTATATTACTTCAGTGTGGGATGGTGCTAGAGGCCTTAACGGCTCACTGGAGGAGCGCCATGCATTGTATAGCGCATTCTAGGAGGTCCGTTATGCTCTTGACGGCCTAGGACTGATCCGTTATGCTCTGTAACGGGGCAGCCCCAGTCTGTTATGCTCTCTGCTATCCCCTATGATAATGAATTTGTGTTTTCGCCTAGTTTAAGTTATTTTATGAATGAAAGTGCATCTTTTAGTCCCAATGAAATTACTTTCTCTTTCCTCATGATGGAGCCACTAGTCGTAGCCCAGCGACCTTAGTGTCGGCCCACCTGAGAGAGGTGGAGGGGTATGTCCCGACTAAACAGTGTGTAGGCTAGTTGTCGTGGGCCCCCGCGGTTACCGTAGCGTCCGACGGGGGGAAAAACTAGCTAGAGGCCCGACCCTAGGCAGGGGTTGGTGTGTGCACACAGTGTCAGAGGCTCAGGACTAGCACTGACGAGTGTCACTCTGACTGGTTCTTGACTGTTACTACTACACCTCTCGTTGGTTGAGTATGCTTAGCTAACCACGAGTTACTTGAGACGCAGTGTAAGTCATCAGTGGACGCATCTGGTTTCTACCTTCTAGTGCGGGCTCTGTCTCTCATTTCACCTGGATAAGCTGAAATTCATTCTACTAGTAGAGTTAGCTGTTATCGATATCGAATTGTGTTAATTCGGCATTTAAAGTTTTATATGAACTGCTCAGCTAGATTTACAGCTTTATTAGCTCATGTGATTTAATTGTTGTCAATACATGTTTAATTGCATAAATGCATGCTCTAATTACTTTATATTTGCATGCCTGCTTGTTAGTTGTGGGGTAGGGATCAAAGAACTCCAAGGTTTTTAACTCTAAAAATCTCTTCTTCCCTGTGGATTCGACCCTTCTTGCCACCATATTACGCCTTTCTTTTATCTACTGCGAGTTGAAATTTTTAAGATTGATACGCATATTTTAAACGATGAACTTTCGCGTTATCAACTCCCCACTATTGTGGTTCTCCATGATTGCTCATTCTACCAAAGGTGTGGCTAATTAATTTGTTAGTTTTCACTATTTTAGGACGTGCAGAGGTGCTTGCCTCAGTCCTTATGCCCAGGGTAGGCGCGGCGGAGTCCCCCGAGTCTACGCCGGGCAAAGGGGCCAGCGTCGTGCATTCCCTCGGAGTGGGGGTAGAGAAAGGTAACCCCTGCACCATCTTTGTTCAATTCCCTCCCTCTCGAGAGACCTGACGGCGCAGCTTCTCTTTCCTTTTCCCTTTTTATAGAGGCCTGGACAACGACAGAGGGGTAGGAGGATACTCCATCGTCTTCACCAACCTCGAAGACATATTCATGGCGAGGCGCGAGGTCGGAGAAGTCCCAAATGGCCAGCCCAGTCCTGACATGTCGGGCTGCTAAGGCCAAGAAGGATCCCATCTCCCCGGCCAAGGCTTCCCTTTCTCCGACGAAGGCTGTGCTCGCCGCGATCGAGGCTGCATCGGACGAGCCAATGGACTACAGTTATTCCCCAGACGAGATGCACTCGACCAGGAGCCCTTCTACAGAGTCAAGAGAGTTTGCACCAATCCCGATGCCCTCATTCTTGTCGAGCTCCTTGAGCTTGGTCATGGCAGACGTGAGCATAAGCTCGTAGTCCATTTGTCATTTCATAGGTCTCTCCAAATGTCTTGGCTGACTCTGGGTCTTGCCCATGCAGGTTCCTAGGGGATCGATAGAAACGCCCACCCCGAGAGTTCCAGCTGGTGAGGTCGAGACCCAAGCACCCACGGGCACCACTCTTGTGACATCGGAGAGGGCTGTGGCTCCTCGAGCTCGTCGATAAGCGATCAGCAAGTTGCGGGTGTCTCTCGACGCAACAACTGAGCTGAAGCTGGTGTCGACTTTAAGGCTCGGTGGAGGCATACCACCTTCTGCCTTAAGCTTCCTAGCGAGCAGACTACCCCCGGGGTCGCCTCTACCGCCTCGCTATCTTAGCTTTTGGGTGGATCTGCAGTCTCTGCGAGATGTGTTGCGGCATTTCTATTTGTCCTCGCCCAGCGTACGGGCAGTCGTGGTGTCCACTCCAGCCGATGTGGCCCCTAGCTTGGCGCACGTGCCAGCTAACTCCCCCGGTGGAAGAAACGGCTCTAACCTTGCCTGGGCCAGAAGCAACTTCCACCCCGAGGAGGGCTAGGACGGAAGAGCTAGGATCACCCCTGGTCGAGGAGACGTCAGGTGTGCTCATGCAGGTTTCGCCTCTGTCGCCTGAGGTGGTGGACACGGAAGCGCCCGTTGCTGAAGAGATGCCTGGCGCGCCTGTAGAGACTCGGCCACCACTGTCGGAGACAGAAGGAATGGGGCTGCCTCTTGTCGGAGAGACGCCCGAAGCGCTTGTGGAGGTCTCACACCCGGTGTCGGAGAAAGAGGGAGCAGAGCTGCCCCTTGTCGAAGAGACGTTGTTGACACCCGTTTTTAGCCCACAAGTTGAGTCATTTCTCTTATTCATCATTTTTGATGTCCCAAATTGACCATAGTTTTGGAGTCTTCCTTGAGTAGATTTCGAGCCCATTTCATTGTTCCATTTTATTTGAGCCTTGGAGGTCGTGATTTACTCATCCTCCCCCTTTCCCCCCCCATTTATCTCAGTCCCCACCTCCCCGCTTCAACCTGCAGTTCTTAGTTTGCTGGCAGCAGAGAATGTGCTGATTGCAGAGCCTGTCTCAGATTCATTATGAAGCTCCTTGATTCCCAAGTGGTACTGAAGGAAGCGTCTCTGAGTCTCCTTCGCAACGGTGATGGTTTCATCCCATTCAGAGTTCGTGGCCGTTAGGAGGAGTCAATCTTCCCAGACTGTGCATCTCCCTCTAGACTGCCAAACTAAGGCTTCTTGCAGAGACTCCCACGACCGACCAGCTAAAGATTTGGAGGCAGGGCTTGGCTGAGATCTTCTACTACGAGTCGCCATCCAGAATCAAGAAGCGGCTCCCCGATTGGACCCCGAAAGAGTGGGTTATCATTTTTCTCCCTCGGGTGCGCTGTTCTGTCCACTCTAGGACTGAGCAGACACCTGACCACTGTTTGTGCTATTTCTGTCGGCTCCGACCACCTCTGGCATACCCGTGGTACTGTTTCGAAGAGGACTCAACAACGGTTCCAATGACTCCAGCCACGCCAGAATCCAAGCTCGGGAGTCATCGTGGCGACCTTGACTTCCTGCTGCTGAGGTGTTGTGATAACCAGAGTCTGAAAACTAAGTCCCTGATCACAGTCTTGCCTTGACCAGCGTCGTCCTCCAAAAGTCCTACAAAAATTCAGAGATCCTCCTGGACCAATCAGGGAGGTTTTGCCGCTGGTCCTGTCAACAACGGAGCTCGGGAGTGACTACAGCGACGTCTACAGTGACTTCCTGTCCTGTCATTCCAGACCAGGACAAACCCAGAGAAGTGCCCAATCGACACTAGTTTAGCTAATCTCCCCACCCCGCTTGGCCGGCTTGGCGCCCCTCCTTGTGTGGAGGTAGTGTTTGATTGTGCCCTTAAATTTCCCACTCCTAGTCCAACCCTCCTGCGTGGGGAGTAGTGCATGTAATATTTGAACAGGGGAAGCTACACCGACGCAGTGTGTGGGGAACCCACACTCCCCCGCTCGCCCACGTCTCCGAACGGGATTGGTTTCTTCAAACTAACCGGGTAAACTCTAAACCTTGCTCCCATTATTAGTACTTGTTCTTTTAATATCCATGGGATTGCACTGCTGGTAGTGAGAGAGCGCCTGACCCTGGAGTACTCCACTCCCGTGTGCTCACCGTGGCTTTGTGAGAGAGAGTGACCCAGTGCCCCATTTGGCACTCGGCCAGCCCCTTTGTTGTGGGCATCGTACCCTCGGGAGGGCAACCCTAGCCCTGCTGGCCCTCTACCAGCCAGGGTCTTGATCCACCACCTCCACTCGGCATCGCCGAGTCACCTCGGGATCGTGTGTGCATCGGCGATTCGGTAATTTTCACAACCCCGTGCTCTAGATTGATTGTGTTTGCGCGGTAGGTCCGAGGACCCTCGTCTCGTTGCTGCATTCACCCTAGTGGTGTCACATCAGTTGGTATCAGAGCAAGTTCTAGACTTGTCTCTACTAAGTCTTGTCCTAAGGCACATAAGCACTTAGAGTCATTTGGGACATCAACATGGCTACCTCTCTTTGGTCATACCCATCCCACTCAGCCCTCCACAAGGGTCCGATCGACCCACTATTTTTGGACATCATTCTAGATACGGAGCTTACCTTTGACGGATCACATTCTTATGATTATCTTAAGTGGGAGGCTACCATGGAAAGGTACTTTGAGAAGAATTGGGTATATGGATCCGCGAGAGTCCGCACCGCACGTAGAGTGCCAGCCGTCGGTCTGTCCTTTTTGTGTTTTTACCGGGGTATGTCCCGTGTAGTTGTAGTTGTCTTTTCTTTCAGTTGTGGGACTTGTATAATTATGGTTGTTGTAAATATGGACTAGTGTATATAAATACCACTCTAATATTTTAAATTACTTCCACATTATTTTCATTAAACGTTACAAATATTAACATTGTGCACCTACGAATTCTAATTTCTAATGCAATCCCTCGACAAACCCCACTAACCCTTCGGGGGCCTAATCAGCCTCCTGGGTGGCGTCTCTAGTTCTTGGTAGCAGTAGTCTGATACTTGTATCAGGTTATCAGTACCTTGAGCTCTGGGTCGTTACAGTTGGTATCAGAGCGGTGTTGGGAAATTGTATCAGGAATTGAAATCCACATTGGTCCAGAGTAAGTCCCTTTGAGTCGTTCATTACTGGCTTAGGGTGTTTTTATGAGTGCTAATGTGTTTTTCATTGTCGTGCTTCCCTAGATTTATGATGCCGCCTTGTAGGTGAAGAGCCCCAATTCCTCGGAATGAGGCTAGTGTTTCACCTGCTCCTGCTGTACCCCCACCTACGGTGTTACCCGGTGGTCATAGACGGGCACTGAAAGAATTTCTGCTATTCCATCCACTGACATTCGAGGGTCAATCGGACCCGGAGGTAGCGAGGGAGTGGTTGGATGCCACTGAGCACGTCTTCTAATGCATGGAGTGCACCGAGGACGAAAGGGTTATGCTGGCTTCTTATCAGCTTCAAGGTACTGCACGCACGTGGTGGACCACGGAGTGGGAAGTTGCCTTCCATTCCCGTCCGCTTCGACAGATCACATGGGCGGAGTTCGTTGCTACATTCGAACGTGTCTACACTCCAGCCTGCCTGAACTCAGCCAAGATGTATCAATTTCTGGAGCTGACGTAGGGCGAGTTGTCAGTGCTGCAATATTTAGATAAGCTCATTGAGTTGGGCCAGTATGCACCCCACATCTTTGCCGATGAGACTGTGAGGACTCAGCAGTTTCTGTGCAGACTGAAAGTGGAATTGAGGCTGCCGCTGTTCGCTACCCGAGTAACTGAGTTGGATTCTGCGTATTAATCCGCCGTCACGCTAGAGTTAGAATTGGAGAGGACTCGAGGACTCCTTCAGACTGGGATGGTTCCGTCAGCCATGCAGCATCAGCCGCCCCACCAGTCATCTGTTCCAGGAGCTTCTCTTACTTTCTCTCCTGCCGATGGTGCTTCCTTCCCACAATCTCAAAGCAAGGGTTTTCGATTTAAGACGAAGAAGAAGAGGTTCGATCAGTCGACTTTTTCTGATCCGAGTCAGCAGTCCGTTTCCTCTATTCGACCGTGCCAGGATTTTGTTACTTTTTAGCCGAGGTTGTGTTCTAGGTGTGGTGGCAGTCATCCGGGTGTGCCGTGTTCTTTACTGGTTGTCTGTTATCGTTGCGATCAGCCAGGGCACATTTCTCAAAATTGTCCGTTGAGGCCACAGACGGTGCAATTCTCTCAGACTTCTCAGTCACAGTAGTTGCAGTTCTGACTTCCTCTGTCGCCTCAACCTCAACCGTTCTATCCATCAGTTCCTGTTCCTTCTCAGTAGTCGTCTGTAGCTAGCTGTCCGCTGAGAGCCAGAGTTACTCATATCACTCGTGCGGAAGCGTTGGCATCTAATCTGATCGAAGGTACGATTTCTATTTATGATCGCTCAGTGCGTGTTCTTTTCGATTCAGGTGCGACCCATTCTTTTTTAGAGCTTAATACTCTATCAAATGAGCCCAAATCGGTGACAAATGAAAGGCCACGAGCTAAGGATTATTTCTCCTCTACCAATTTATCGAAACCCTAACCCTAGGAGATGCAATCGGTGGAGTTTGTTCTCGTTAATAATTGCGATGACGTTTCAAACACGCCACTTGCGAGGTCGAATTCTCCGTCCATAAAACGATCTAGAAGGTGTATGAGCTATAAAAATGAAGCTCTGCAACCCTAGAATCCTTTGGTAGCAGCAGCGGCTGAAGAGGAGGTCGATCGGGGGAGATCTCGGGGGATTAGTGGAGACGTGTCGGCGTCCCCTCTTCTTCCTATCTTCTTCCTTCTCTCTTCGATTAAGGTAGGTTCTCTCAGGCTCAAATCTCAAGTAATATATCAAAATGATCAGTATCAAGTCCTCTTTCTTTTGGCATATAAAGCCCTAAATATCATGTAGTATACTACGAGTATTTCGAGGTTTAGTAGAGGCATGTCAAATTAGGGTTATAATTATCCCCTTTCGATTTAAGTAGTAATTCCAGGGTATAAATATGAAATTGATTCATGCATCTTATAGAGTTTTTCGTGCTCTTTCCAATGATACCAAAAGCCCCTTGTTTCATACTGTATTTTGCGAGAATTTAGCATAAAAACCCAACCCTAGCCGAACTGGCATTCGTCGGACGTGGCAGGGATGATCAGAATACGACCAGAGTTGTGCGGCCACACGATAGACTGCACAACCCAAGCCTGGATACCCCAACACTGACTTAACCAGGGATGGGCGGCCCCTGACTGACCACACAACCAAGATGGGTGGCCCCCAGGTGGCCACATATCCTGATTGTGCGGCCAGCAGCGGACCACACAACCCCCTTGACCAGCCCTGCCCAAACTGCCCCTGGAGATGGGCAGCCCTGACAGAGCCGCACAAACCCCTTGGGCAGCCCTCCCAGAGCCGCCCAACCCTATGGGCAGCCCCTGCCCAGCCACCCAAAGTCCTGCCTGTAACCTCCTGTTCCAACAGTTGGATATAAGGTTCTATGTCGACCGCCCAACTTCACAGAAACATGATTAGTTAGTAGATTAAATGTTAATGGTTAAATTAGAAACTCACATGACAAAATGGTAACTCATGCAAGTAAATCTCTATAATTTCATGCTGTCTATTATCACCTTGATCGTGTTCACTAGCATTTTTATCATCTTTTGTAGCATCTTGATTCATCTTTGTAACTAAACTCATGTTAATCATGAATCATGATAAATTGAAATAACTGTTAGGAATTGAATAAAAGTCATTCTATACAAGCAGATTAAGCTAACCAAAATACTGATTTTTAATAGGCCCATTAGCCTATTAGTGATAATAAATTGTGCTTTTACACCGAACACCCCATCCGGCGGACTAGAATCGTCATTTCGAGACCCTGTATGTCCCTACTAGAACCTGTATGTCCCTACTAGAACCTAGTTTTCGCGACCGAACCGCTGTATATAAGCCACGGATCGACTTGGGCTAATCAACACATGAGTGGCCCATATTAGACCGTATATACCTTGAGCGGCCCATTACTAACCGCGTATATCCCATTTTTTCGTATGTAATCTTTTCATAATTTCAAATTTGTGTAAGATACTCTAAGCCTATCTAGGCTATAGTATTCCATGTTGTGACCTATTATAAGTCTATTGATCATCAAATTCTCGTCATTGGAATGACTATTCTTCTCGATTAAAGAGCTTATTGTTTGGACTCTTAAATTAAATAAATAATTAAACTGTTACAAGGTCCAGTACATCTCATGTCTAAAATAAAGTACAGTCAACTGAAAGAAAGGTACAAGTACACGGGACATACCCCGGCTCTGGCAACTGGCACTAACCTCGGCTACTGGGACCACGCTGAACGCCTGCCGCGCCCCCTGAAGTACCGGCCTCGCCTGAAACACGGTGAAAATGCGTAGGGGATGAGCCTCATTTCACAAGCTCAGTAGGGATCCCTCGAACCCTACCTCGCACGAAAAATAAGGCAGGAAGCTAGAAAGCAGAAAAGTACCCTACCTAACAGGAGTACAGTAGAACCAATAAGCAGGAATAAATAAACGGGAAAGTCGCCTATTCTAATAGTACCGTACTACTGAACCTCAGTCCGTCAAAACTCAAGTCCACACCTACCGACAGACAGGAGCACCTCCCACTAGAAGAACGACCGGATGCGTTCCCTGACGTCTTAAAACGCGTCACAAGTGTCTAGCTACAGCGCCCCGGACACGAGACTCAGACACGCACAGTAACCAAAGTACTACGAACAAGGACTAGCTGAGGTCGCGCTCATCGGCGTGGGTCCGAACCCTCAGCCTCGTGTGCACACTCAGACCATACGCCCTAGCTCTGTCCTCTAGCTGATAATTCCCCCACCAGCCCAGACTCGGCAGTACGCGGGGGCCCTACGTTAACTAGCTTACTCACCGTCTCTCTCGAGTGCGCCACACCAGTGCTCCTAGTGGGCTGACACAGCGTGACGTGGAAGCTACGACTAGTGGATGGGTCACCGGAAGTACAGACCCTCATGTCACGGAAACCAACTCTAAAAGTAAATGAGTACAATGATCGCTCCTCGTACAACACCGACTCATAGTGACGTAAGCTGAAGACGCCACATCCCGGGACCCCTCGCGGCGCCCCACACTTGGTCCCCACATGATGCCCAGCATCGTTTAGACCACGGGTCAGCACGTGGATCGAGGTCTGCTCACCCGGGACTCGAATCGGAACGAAAAATCATCGGCTAGGCCTCAGACGATGAACGGTCCATCATTGGCCACTCAAAGATGCACGGCTAACTCACAGCCGCGCGGGGGAGAATGGACGGTCCAACCTAGCCGTCCGTCACTCCCAACGGAAATCAGACTATAACGCGCCTGCCCAGGGGCGTTATAGTGCTTAACGGACCAACAAAGGTGCGTTAAGCCCCAAGTCACAGAAGGGAACATAACGCACTCCTCCAGGGGCGTCATGTACATAACGGACCAGACATGGTGCGTTATGTCACGGAGTGAAAACAGACTATAACGTACTCCTCTAGGGGTGTTATAGACCTTAACGGACCAACTCTGGTGCGTTAAGTGGAAGACAAGGGCGTTAAGCATAACGCACCTTCCCTTGGGTGCTATAGTCCATAACGCGTCTCCCTAGGCGCGTTATGTGACCAGGACCCCCAACGGTCAAAAATTAACGGTCGAAAAATCATAACACACCAGCACCGGTGCGTCATGTCTAACGTAGCGGTCAGTCGTGGGACCGTTAAACCCATGAAGACCAGACTCAAATCATGCGAAGCATAACGCCCCTACCTGGGCGCGTTATGCTCATGACGGTCACTGGGACGACCGCTATATCGTCCCGGCGGCGAAACGGCGAATGAAACCTAAAAACATCGACCATGCCCCCATACCTCCACGGGAGAGGGGGAAATCAAGGGGGAAGCTCCCCAATAGCCCTAGGCATGATTCTACGGCCTCTGTTCAAGCCGGGCCGTTATGTCATCAAGCCGGCCCATAATACTAGTCATACCTTCCACTAGAAACCTCATGTGATCAGGAAGCTCTTGCTCGTTGGGGGCGGGGTTCCCTTGGGGATTGGGATTCATTGTGGAATTGGAAGAGGATGGGATGGATTGATAGTGGGTTCCACTACCGGTGGTCATGCAAAGATGGGCGGGCTATGCACGGGTGTGTGTGTGCACCTATGACCGACCTAGTGTGAAAATCCCCAAGACTAGACTTGTGAGGACAAGTCTATGGCCGCTCTGATACCACTTGATGTAGCACAGCCCTATGATGTTGTTGGATGCAAAGACAACCCTAGGACCTAGACCAGTAAGCATATAAAGAAGATCACGGACTTACGCGTACGTCTTGCTCTCACGGCGCACACGATCCCTCGAAGGTGATCAGGCGATGATGTCGAGGGTCCAAGGCGGAACCCAATCGTTCAAAGGAGCTTGGCTGGCTTAGGCTGACCCCTAAGGGTCTGAGATTCCCAACTTGAGTGGGGGCCGGCATGCCGGGGCGTGGATTTGGGGTGGCACTCTCTCGCCTACCATGGTGGGCAGACAAGATGTGGTGTACGTGCGGGCACTCGGCTCACCATCTGATGGGCATTCAAAGCAATACAAAATGAGCAAAGTGAGTAACCAGCCAAGGGGTAGTAGACGCTTACCTGATCGGTGTGAAAACACCGATCCCGCTCGGAGGCGAGCGCGAGCAGGGAGGCGTGGGTACGCACCCGCACGCCGCTGTGATGGCACTTGACCTGAAATTAAAGGAGGGATACAACACTACACCTCGCACAGGAGGGAGATCTTGGGGTGGGGTTTAAGCGTTTACACCTAAAACTACCTCCACGCAGGGAGGGGCCTTCAGTCGGCCAAGCGAGGGGAGCGGATGGAGCTAACACTAGATGCGTCGGACTCCTTGTCGGTGCTGCCAGCTTCTGGAATCGCAGTACAGCCGGTCGAAGAGTACGCCGCCACAGAAGCTCCCGAACTCCAAATGGGTCGAGACCAGAGCCAAAACACTCCTATCTGGCCTAGGAAGAAGCTTGAATTTTCTGGATCAACCTTGAATCTTCTGCTGGATGGTACAGGCCGTGGAATAGTGCTGGTCCATTCTGGTGCTGGTCGCTCCCACGGTCTTACTACAGGATGATGGAGTTGCCATGGGCCACCCTGAACTCGGATGGAAGCAGGGCTAGTATCGAGACGACCGTCGATGAGTCTTCTTTCATATGGGACTGACGGCAACCTCAGAGGATGTCGGGGTCGATCGTACTTGCCAGAAGAGTGGAGGTGGGTCCGTTTAGGAACAGAGGAACCAACCTGGCGTGACTTTGGTAGAAAATTCGTAACTTCTGATGCCGGGGTCCGATTCTCGTTCCGCTTCTTGGGGATGATAGAGGATAGGTAGAAGTTACTTTCAGCCAAGTTTTACGTCCAGATCTGCCAAGGAGTGGTCGTGGTGGAAGATTCTCTAGGACTCTGGTTCTCTGCCTAGGAGCTCTTGCGCAGTCGGGGGAGAATCACTCTCGCAGACAGCTCCGAGCTCGGATGAAGACGAAACCACCGCCATTGAAAAGCCCTCTGGACGACCTTTCCAGTGGTATATGATTTTCCATCAGAGGAGTTGGGAAAGTGCTAGAGAAGATAAGATCTTCAGGGCCCTTGCTATCTGCCTGTGACCTGCTACCAGAGCTGCACCCTTGTGATGGCTAAGGAAGCAAGGAGCGCCGCCTGCTGTTGGTTCAGGCCGGCGTTCTGGGCAACCACGGCGAGGCCGGTGCCCAAGTCTTGTCTCAGCAGCCGCTCAAGCGGCTGAATGGTGCGGGTATAGTGGTCCAGCATCCGGGGCACCGTTGTGCCCTGCTGTGCAGCCACATCCGCGTACTGCTTGATCTCCTTGAACTCGCGCAGTGCGCCGAAGCCCTGCGACACCTCGGTCTCGCGCTTGGCGATCTCCGCCCGGACGTGCTCCGGCAGTTCGTCCCACGACGCCTTGGCCTTGATGCCCCAGGACGGCGGCGGGCCGCCTACGGGGGCCGCGGCCGGCTTCTCAGCGTCAGGCTGGGCCTCCGGTGCCTTCTCGGCTGGAACGGCCTCTGGCGCCTTCTCTGCCGGCTTCTCGGCGGGCTCGGGCGCCTTCTCCGGCTCCCTGGCCTTGAACGTGCCATCCGGATTGCGCGGCACGTCATTAGCTGGCTTGTCGGCTTGATCGACAGTTTGTCCATCAAGCTCCGGTGCCGGCTCTGGCGCTGGTTCGCCCGCGCCCTTGGCCTCCACCTCATCGAACGCCTTCATGGCGTCCGCCATCAAGTCGTCCTCGTAGGACGGCGTATCGTTATTCGCGTTGTCCTTCATGCTTCCCTCAGACCTTAGTCGCTCTCTCCGCCCGCTTCTGCTTGCGCATCAGCCGTCTCGCCTCCGGGCCATAGCTCGGCACCTTGCCGGCCTCTTGCTCCCACGCCTTCTGCACGTCGCGCGCCACCTCGGCCTCAAGCTGCTTGTCACTCAGCCCAGGCTTGGGGACGTGGCGCTCCCAATCCCGGTCAAAGCCCACGATCTCGCAGCCGGCGCGTGCCACGGACTTGTAATAGTTGCGCTTGGTCTCGTAGATGCGCCCGTCCGCCATCGACTTGATGGCCTGCATGCCGCCCGCGTGGACGGCTGGACTTGGCAGGTCCGCGTGTTTGTCGTGCCAGTCGAAATAGTTCCGGCCTGCGCGCTTCTCGACGATGCAGCCCAGGTCGCGGTCATAGACGTAGCGCGTCATCGCTTGGCGGCTCCGTTCTTCGCAGCCACCTTGCGGTCCGCCGCGGCATTCCTCTCAGCCAACTGCCTGTCAGCATCCGCATTGCGCGCGGCCATGGCGCGGTCTGCGTCCGCTGCCCGCATGTTGGCCTGGTGCTCCTGGGCACGGAACGCTGCCTCTTGCTGCGCCTTCTGGGCCTGCAGCTGCGCGTCCTGCTGGGACTCCTGCTGCTTGATGGCGGAGTTGACTTGCAGCTCCTGCGTAGCCAGCTGCATCTTGCCCTGTAGCTCGGCCTGCTTCAGCTGGATATCAGCCTGCGTCTTCTGCTGCTGCAGCTGTACGTCAGCCTTCGCCTTCTCGGCCATGAGCTGCACCTTGGCCTGCTCGGCCTCGGCCTTCGGATCGCCCTTCGGCGCCTGCTGAGCCTGCTTAATGGCCTGGTCAAACGAGCGCTCAAGCACGTCCTCCATGGCGCGGCCCGCACGGAAGGCACGCAGCGTGAACAGCGCCCATTCCTTGATGGCTGGTGCCAGCGCCGGCATCATCATGACCAGAGGGACGGCCTCCTTCATGTAAGTGCCCATCACGCCGAGCACCTCGGTCCGCCGCTCCTTCTCCGCATTCTCGTCGGCCGCGTCGGTCTGATCCGTCTCCACCTCAATCCGGAACGATCGCAGCTTGTCGTCGCGCAGCAGCTGCACGTGCCGATCATCGAACACCAGCTCGGCGTCCGTGTCCGTCGGAATAATTCAAGTAAGAGATCATTGTTGTAGACATCACGCTAGTCATGCACTCAGTGCAATGTCTCACCATGTCATTCAATCTCCCCGGGACACAAGTACTTTTCGGGTGCTCCTCCCAAGATCAGACCGGGCCCTTATGATGCGTTGGCATTGATTTAATGGATCCAAGGTCCCAAGTTATGTCTAGACATTAATCAAGTTAAATGGCCAATTATATCAAGGCATAACTTACCTCGAAAAATTCCAAGGATAAGTTAAAGAGAAACTTTATCCAGAAAGTTCAAGTTATCAAGAACCAATAGGTCCTTGGATTCAATATCATAAAGCATGAAAAAATTGAGTCGGGATGATACGTGGTCTCTAGTGGTCCGCTCAAGACATGTATGGTCCCCTCTGGACTGCACTAATAGGAACTGGGTTGAGAATCAGCCTCCACGAGGTCAAGAAAAGGATGGACAATTCTGGGACGCTCAGAAATGAACGGTCAGAAATGGGCCTTCCAACAATAAGAACGGTCAAGAGTGAGCCGCACAGGGCCAAAAGGACATTAGTCCACGGACAGATATAGGGTCTTTATTGGGCCGCTTCAATGGTAGACAGTCCAACAAGGTACGCTCTAGTACATGGACGGTCCAAGACAGTCTGTTCCACTGGGCTTGACTCACTTAACTAGAATTCCACCCCAATTAGGCTCCGGGCTGCCATAAGTGGGGCAGAACTGGGCCAGGGTCTAGCCTACTCTCCACTGGTTAGCCTAGGGCTAATTGGGATGATCAAGACATGATTTGGTCGAAGATGGATCAAGGTTAATCGACCAAAGTAAATGGCACTAGGCCAGGGATACACGGTTCATAATGGGCCGCCCACTGATATGAACGGTCTGTTTCCGGCCACTCAAGACTCAGTCGGTCCAAAAATGATCCGTGGCTCACAACACGGCAATCAAGCAGTTCGATCACATGAATAGGTTCAGGTCTTGGTGGTACAACCTGTCCAACATCCTAGTGGGAATCCCAGGCTCGCGGGGGCTTACAGAGGTCCCGTAATGGAGGTCCTAGTCTGACGGAAGGAATATCCGGCTGAGAGTCCAAACCATTACAAGGAAATGAGGCTAAAAGTCATCGAAAACCAGTATAATCGGTCAGTCAATTCTACCAGAGTAGAATGACTATCAAACAACCCTAATAACAATTTCAATTTAATAATGAGCCATAATTAATTTTTACATTCATTGGGAAAAAGAAAGATGAGTCAAGATCAAGGTAAATAGTCAGCAGAAATTTATCAATATTTTACTGTCATGAAGTCCAGTCATTATGTGCATTGCTAATTTAGCAATTAAACACTAATCTAGTAATATAGTTTATGGTAAAATGATAACAAATTAATTCTGTAAGGATGGACGGTCCAGTAGAGACCTTACATCTGCCTTGGCGGTCACACGACAGGCCGTTCGTCCCTGGGGATGTGCAGTCTGTAATGGGCCACTGGGGGATATGTGCGGTTCTCCTCTGGCCGCCTGTCAGAAGGGCGGTTGGGATTCAGCCACTCTTCCAAAAAATGTATCAATGATGAAAAACATGTGCGGTTAAGAATATGCCGCCTGTCTTGGATGGGCAGTCATGGACTGGCCACACATATAGACATGCGGTCTATCGCGTTGCCACACAAGTCAAGCATTACTGCCCTTTCGCCTAGCCCGCCTCTGACGGGGGTTGGCTAGGGTTAGGCTAGATAATTGAATACACAAGATATAACGCATCTTTTGTTTTCCTATTAATTCTCTCTCAACAATCATTTTCAACCTTTTCAATTCATCGTTCAGGATTTTGAAATTTGTTTCAATTTCTTTTCTGCTCTTCTCACATTCATCCAATTTGGTCTTGTTTCATTTATCTGTTTCAACAAGTGTTCATTTTCATATTTCACTTTTTCGAGATTCTTATAAGCATCTTGTTTTTCAGCTTCAAGGCAACTTATTTCTTCTTTGATCATGGTTAGCCTGGAATGCAACTCATGTTTATCATGTTTGTTTTTCTCAATGACCTATTGGAACACTACACACCTATCACAAGCATTATTAGACTATAAGAAATCATGAAATTTATTTTTCAAATTCTTGTTCTCACTCTTAAGTTTCTTGTAACTTTTATACATATCAACATAAGCAAATTTCTAATGTTCTATAGTGAAAGTCTCAGGGTCAAAATTTACCTGGTCTTCTTCGTCTTTTCCGGCCATCAGACAGAGATTTTGGACTACCTCTTCAAGCTCATCACTTTCTGCTTCAGTGTTTGATTCCTCTGAATCCTCATCGCTCCATGTAGCCCTCATAGCTTTGGACTTTTTCTCTTTGTCCTTCGTCAACTTCTTCTAGAGCTCAGGGCATTCACCTCTCATATGCCCGACTTTCTTACATTCATAGCATATGACTTCTTTTTTGCCAGATTGTTTGTTCTTAGCAGCATTCTTCTTCATCCATCTTCTTGGGAAATTTCCTTCCCTCCTAGCCTTCCTGAAGTATTTTTTGGCTTGCTTAGTCACAAGAGCCATAAACTCCTCCATGTCACTATCACCCGATGAATCTTCACCGCTTTCTTCTGAATTAACTGAGTGCACCTTCAATGTGACAGTCTTCTTTTTCTTGCTCTCTTCCTCAACTGATTTCATGATATTGATTTCGTAATTCATCAGTGACCCAATCAATTGATCCACCATAAGTGTGGCGAGATCCTTTGAATCCTCGATGATCATTGCCTTTGTATGCCACAACGGTGTAAGTGATCGCAGCACCTTCCTGACTAGATCTTGATTTGAATACTCTTTACCTAATGCTTTCAAACCATTCGTGATCTCACTCAGCCTAGCATACATATCACTTATACTCTCCTCAGGCTTCATTGTGAACAATTCATATTCACGAACCAATAGATTTGCCTTTGTCTCACGAACCTCCGAGGTGCCTTCATATATTAGGCTCAGCTTCTCCCACATTTTCTGCGCAGATGAGCACATTGACACACGTGAGTACTCTTTAGGATCTATAGCACACTGAATGATATTCATAGCCTTATAATTCAAACAAGATTTCTTAATCTATTCTTCACTCCATTTATCCTCATCCGGAGGCAAATGATGTGGTCCTTTGCTGACCACCCTCCAAACATCAAACTCCTATGCTCTTGAGAACACAGTCATCTTGTTCTTCCAGTACAGGCAACTTTTTCTATCAAAGTATGGTGGACGATGGATTGAATGTCCCTCAGGGAGCATTCCTCTGTTAGCCATAATAAAATCGATGGATCTTTTCTCTACAATCACAAGATTGTCTATAGATTAGAGACCTGGCTCCGATAGCACTTGTTGGCCCCAAATATGCTAAGCGTGGACAAGAAGGGGGGGTTGAATTATCCCCGAAAACTGAACAATGATTAAAAAAATAATAGACTAATAAATGAACTAAGATGTTAGTCTATCGAAACTCAGATGAAGATATTTGTGATATGATTCCCTCAATCTTCCCCTCACACTTGAGGTAACTAGCAAGATAAACACACCACACACACAAAGATGTAAACATATGATGCACAGAATTTTTAGGTGGTTCGGCAGGACCTTCACGTCCTCCTACATCCACCCCTCACCAAAATGGTGAGTATTCACTCACTCCAATAAGAGCACACACGGAGTGTTACCTCCAACACACACACGGAGACTTCATCTCCAGAACGATCCAACAACTGGATCTGAATGTCACACACACACGTGTAGGTTGTTTATAGTTTATGTGTAACCCCAGCCCCCAAGCTATACTAACTATGCAAGTATATGCATGATAGCATGAATCGGCATGAAAGTATGAACAAAGGGGCGATGAATAGGTGAGGAAAGCATACCGTGATTTCCACCAAGGTTTAACAATGCCAAGAGATGAAGAGATGAAGGGAAGGGCGTCGTGTACCTTTGAAAAAGAAGATTTGATCATGCTTAAGGAACGGGGTGCGGGGAACTTCGTGGATTCAACCTCCTCTCCTTCCAGCCGACTAGAGGAAGAGGGCCTCACGTTCAATCAAGCTCTCCTGCAAAACAAAGATCAGACTACAAGAGAAAAAATCATTAGATCCATGAAGTGTAGTATCAATACTGCAATGATCAAAATAGACATGAAAATTGAGGGCAAA
The DNA here is from genome assembly GCA_024336825.1 of Amorphophallus titanum. Classification (NCBI taxonomy): domain Eukaryota; kingdom Viridiplantae; phylum Streptophyta; class Magnoliopsida; order Alismatales; family Araceae; genus Amorphophallus; species Amorphophallus titanum. Next base: position 6,622,224 of record JANBPO010002596.1, read on the forward strand.
CTCACCGGGGGGAGGTTTTTAACCCCTATAGAAGGGTGGAAATAATAGGTGTGTGTATTCTGAATGCATGAGAGTTGAAATCATGAATTAAGATGCAAAGGATAGGGAGAAAACAATGATGCAAAACGTGTAAAAGTGTAGGTGTAGCAGAGAATGCAGAAAATTATGATAATTTACTAAAAGTAGGAGGGGAGAATTGGAGATAGAATGAACCAAATCAAGCACTAGAGCATGGAATAGAAAGTTAATACTTTCCTCTTCAGACCAGGGTCGAAGAGACAGGTAGATGGTGTAGCATGGCTTCACCCCTAATCGAGAAAGAGCCCCCCATTGCAACTACAAATTGGGCAGTTTATATAGAGGTGCAGGAAACCCAGAAAGTTCTCTCAAGATTTTAGGTGATAGAGTCCACCAAAATTTGAGCATGATAGATCAATCTCGAGATAAAATGATGGGTAAGAGCCCAGATAAGATATAACATGAATTGGTGGAGTAATCAAGAAGACATTAGCCCTGGAAGGAGGTACCAAAGACCTGTGCGTGCAAAAAATAGAGTCCTATTCATATAAAAATTGTAGAAGTCTAGAAGGTTCAAATCTGAGATGAACACCAAAAATAGGGCTCTAGATTGATAAATCTCATGGATAATAGTGGAATAAGAGTCGTTAAGAGTTAGGGTCGATTTGGAATCTTATTCATAGAGAACATGGGTCAAAAAAGGGTTCCAAGGAGTCCCACAGTGAAGAAATCAGTGTTCAGGACGTTCAGGACTCTCTGTCTGGCAAACGGTCTATCGCACGACTGCCAAGGATGAAAATGGTCTAGGAAGGACTGCAAGGTTATGACAAATGGTCTAGGGGGTGACCGCAAGGCTCCAAGGGTGAAACGGGATAATTTTGTGCAAGTTTGGGGCCTAACGGTCTAGGGAGGACCATTTTTTATCCCCTAGCAGTCTTCCCAGGACCGCTAGGCTACTGGAGGATAATTTTTAGGTAGGCTTCGCATGACTTTGGAAATCAGAGTATATCTTAAAAGCGTTGTAGAAGAATAAATAAGCGTTTAAAAAGGAAGCATTCACTTAGACAAGGGAGTAAGGAAATCAAACATCGTCTTTTGGCTTTACGGTGGGCCTAATGGACATAATTTAATTCTGCGAGGATGGTCACGAGGCTATAAGGTCGTCCTCGGAGGTGATCATTCCCGATGATGGGGGAGCCTATTCTAACTTTACATAGCATATCAATTGATTTTATTGAGGTGTCTGGTTAGGGGAAGACTAACAAAAGAACAATTTAAGCTCCATAGCCAAAGTCCATTTTAGACCCATTGACATAAGGAGGACGTTTGTCCGATCAGGGGGATATGGAGTAGAGAGTGTAAGGAAAAAGATATTTGTAATGCAACCAGGCATCTGCTGAGAATCAAGTGATATGAAGGTTTCATTTGCTTAGGATTGATCAAGTTGAAGTGCCGAGCTGGCAGAGTTTGATTCGCCATTAGGATTCACGAAAAGCAATGGATAAAGAATACTCTACCTCCCGACAAGGTACCCAAGGATTTGACTACCTTGGATGGGCATATGGGCGTGCAATTTACCCCTAGTTTGTGTTTTGGTAGCAGTGCAGCTATAAATCCCCCGGCGGGATGGGATGAAAAAAAGGGGAGTACCCTTTGGGGTTCGTCGTTGTGGGATAGTGATGAGGGAAAGGAGGGATAGTATGGTGGTGTGTGTGAGATGCATGTATCGGGGAGATGCCCCTTTTATTTTTGTTTGGATTTTTATTATTTTGACATATTTAGATTTTTTAGATTTTTAGCATATTTAGTTTTTTTTGGCCAATCAAGGTAAGGAGTCTGAATTTTGGGTAAGTTCTTTAGAGTTATTTGTTTCTAATATTAAGGACTTACTACCCTCTAATTTTCATGCTAGGAGGACGAGTATCCAAGGAGATAGAAGCCTCCAAAGTCGCTGATTTCATCACAGTAACCCAGAATTCAGAACAGAAGGGTATTGAAGAACAAGGAGTTAGAGAACCAAAATAAGGTAATTAGGGTTTAAGTCTTTAGAACTTTTTATTCCCCTTAGTTTCATCTTCCTAACTAATGTGACACAACCTTGGACCTAAGCAAGCAAGCACAATCGCGAGCCGAACGGGCCGATATCGGCGGCCAACTCACTCGGCACTCACCCAAACCCGTGGGTAACTCGACGATGCTGAGTGGAGGATGTGGGGGCTGATACCTTGATGGTAGAGGGCCAGCAAAGCCAGAGGGTCTCCCAAGGGGTATGGCTAGTCCGATCCTAGGGGCCGACCCGGTGCCGAGGGCACGGGTAAACGCTCACTCCCATGGTGGTCACTCGAAGTCCAGGACTTGCGAGATCGGGCACTCTCTCTCACCGGCCAGCATAACTAAGAGCTAATATTGAATGAAAAGCACAATAATAAGAGTAAGGGAAGAATGCTTACTCGATTGATTTGAAGAAATCGGTCCCGATCGGAGACGTGGGCGAGTGGAGAAGCGTGGGGTTTACCTACGCCGCGACGAGGACGCTTCAACCTGCTCAAATGATTACACCACTAGACCTCACACAGGAGGGGGATCTTGGGGTGGGGGTTAATTTATTACAACCAAAACTACCTCCAAGCAGGGAGGGGCCTTTAGCCGGCCAAGCGGGGTGGGAAAGAAGTAGGCTAGAAGCTTCAATGGTTGTCGGAGTCGATTCTGTCCCTTCTTAGGAACAGAGGACAGACAGTCGGTGTCGATGCCGTTGTGGCCACTCCCGGACTCAGATTTTGACGAAACCAGTGGCCAACTCCTCGTAACTGGACCAGGGTCTTGGCTGATTTTTTTGGAATTTCCAAGTTGTCGGGGCCGATCGGGGAAGAACCACAAATAGGGTCTCTGCTTCCTGGTTCTGACCGTTATAGAACCGCAGCAGTGGGAAGTCGAGGCCGCGACGAACACTCTTGGACTCAGAATTGAGTGTGGCAGATAGTGTTGGAACCGTTGACGAGTCACCGTAAAAATGTGACCCACGGGGGTGCCAGTTGATGTCGAAGTAGGCCGGGGCAGCCTGGTGAGTGACAGGGTGTCTGCTCAGTCCTAGAGGGGACAAAGCAGCACACTGAGAGGAGAAAATTTGGAAGTTGTCGCTCCGGTCGCCGAATGGAGTCCCGCTTCTTGGAGAAGGAATAAGACTCGTCGTAGAAGGTATCGGCCAAGCCCCGTCTTCAGATCTTCAGGTGACTAGTCATGGCAACTTCTGCAAACAGCCTCAGGTTGTTGGCCGGACCTCTTCTGCGCAGTCGGAGTAAATCGCTTTCCCCGGATAGTCACGAATTCAGAAGAGGACGAGACGACCGCCGATGCGAAGAAGACTCGGAGATGCTTCCATCGGTACCTCTTGAGCCTGCTGAATTGCCTGGATGGCGTCGCAGTTTCCTTTGTAATCTGCTTGCCCTCTACTACCTCTGAACTGAGAACTGTAGATTGAAGATGATGGGGGGAAAATGGGGTTTATAGGAGGGGAAGTGGGGTGGATGGGTATGGGGGTGACCCCTAGCTGTTAGGGGGTCTTGGAGGGGGCAAACTAAGGTGACATGATTTATTAATGCATACTTCAGATCCCAGAAACAGGAAACAATTACAGATGCCTCAAACTTCAGCGCCGGTGTTGACGCTCGGTCATCGTCTACATTAAATGCAAGAAGAAGTTACAGGGGAGGGAACGACGAAATGATAGCAGAAGGGCCGGTGGGCTGAAATGGCTCATATCATCGCCCAAATAGTGTAGCACCCAGGAGGGTGATTTCACACGGGGAAAAAAAAAGAAGCAGCAACAAAAACGATCACTCTTCCACCCACCTAATCCCTTCACGACAGGACAGAGTAATGGGGTGGTTTCCCTCTCCGATTCCGGGATTGCTCAGATAGAAGGACGGCGATGGTGGAGACTCCCTCTCTCCCCCTCTGGCTCTCTCGCTCAGTGGAAGGATGTCGATGGAGCTCCGGGAAGAAGACCCTCTTTTCTTGCTTTCCAAGTTCCCTTCTCTCTCTGTTCCCCTGTATCTTCTATTCTTCTTCGGCAATGTTCTCTCTCCTTTTTTTATGTTCTTCTTTTCTTTTCATTTTATAGGGAGAGGTTATCCGGCGCCACAAATGGCGCACCGGGAAAGACCACGCCGGTGAAGCGATTGAGCGTGCCGGGGATGACCGCGCCGGGAGGTATTTTAGCGCGCTGGGGAGCATCGCGCCGTTTCAACAGCGCGCTGACAAACTGTGCCACCGTTTCAACAGCGTGCTGACGAATTATGGTGCCGTTTCTACTCCATTTGCTCACTGAACGCCAGTCGATGAGTCGGGGGATGATACCAGAAGTCACCATTCGTGATTCTTCATGCCAGGATTCTTAAAAGACCTTGGCGAGGGGGTTGGCGAGGCTCTCGGCTTGCCGAATGGCCTGGGTCCGGGCTCCGTGTGTGTTTGATTCTGACGCGAGGGTCTTCTACTGACTCGACCTTTGACACCGTTGCTTTGTGCTTTCGGATCGCCTTGACTCGTGCTCAAAGCTCCCATGCGGGATGATATTCCGCCTAGACCGGCGATCACTTGGCCTCTGACGGACCTACCTTCGCAAGAAGCCGAACCCATGTTGGGTGTTCGGATCCTTCTGCTGCTAGAGCTTTCGGCTTCCGTTTGTGAAGGCTGTTGGTGCTCTTTTTTCTCAAGAGAGTCTTCATTAGGGCGGAAAACCGTCGGGTGAATCACCGTCCTTGGTCGGGTGGCGATGTAGGGTAGCGGTGTGACAAAGTCAACACCGGATCATTGGGCAGGCTTGGTCGTACTGTCGACTGGTGGTGGAGTCATATCGGTTCTCCTGAGGCGAGGCTCTTAGCATTCACTCCAGGTGACTAGCAACTCTAGCGACTTGAGAGGCTTCAGCAGTCTACTTTTCTTAGGCTTGCGTGCTCCATAAACCGTGTCATTTGCTTTTGCGGCTCGATTGCCGGTCATCATATTTTGAGTGTCAACAACGGGTGATCCCGTTGACGGTTCTTAAGCTAGTTACTGTGGGCCCCCGCAGTTACCGTAGCATCCTACGGGGGGGGGGAACTAGCCAGAGGGCCGACCCTTGGCAGGGGTTGGTGTGTGCACACAGGGTCAGAGGCGGAGGACTGACGCTGACGAGTGTCACTCTGACCAGTTCTTGTTCGGTACTGTTCTGTTTACGCCTCTCACTTGGAGACTTTAGCCATGTGAGTTGCTTGAGACGCAGTGTAAGTCGTCAGGGGACGCATCTGGTCTCTCACTTCTAGTGTGTCTCTTCTTTTTCCTATCACCGGGTTGGTAGAGGATTCTCCTGGGCTACCGAGGTGAAGTGGTTGCGAATATTTAGGTCGGCACATCTGTCTCTAAAGTAGTGAGAATCAAATTGTCGACCATTGTTGCTCACAATCACTCGGGAGATACCAAAACGACAAATGATCGACTTCCAAATGAAGCTCCATACAACCGACTCGGTAATCCTGGCAGTGGCTTCGGCTTCAATCCACTTGGTGAAGAAGTCGATGGCGACGATGACGAACTTCTTCTGGGCCTGAGCCGTAGGGAATGGCCCCAAGATGTCGATCCCCCACCGAGCGAAGGGGTATGGCTCGGTAAGGGTGACGAGCTCCAAGGCAGGCTGGTGGACCAAATGGTCGAAGCGCTGACATCGGTCGCATTTTTGCACGTAGGTCGAGCAATCACGCTGGAGAGTGGGCCACCAGTAACCTTGCCGGAGCAAGATCCTGGCGAGCGATCTTCCTCCTTGATGTGCACCATAGATGCCTTCATGAACTTCTTAAATTGCTCGGCTGGCTTCGTCGGTGCTGAGGCACTTGAGGAGGGGACCGGGGAAAGACCTACAGTACATGGCGTCATCCAGGATGACGAAGCGTCGGGCTTGGTACTTCAATCTTTGAGCTTCCCGAGGGTCAGGGGGCTCTTGAGAGTCTCGGAGCTAGGATATGTAGGGGGCCTGCCAGTCACTCGGGGGTGCCAGGTCAACGGTCATGAGCTCGGATTCAATGCTCGGTTGCTCTAGCTCCACGAGGAAGACCGACCGAGTACCTTCGGGGTTGAGAGAGGAGGCCAGGCGAGAGAGGGCGGCGTCCGCCCGAGAGTTTTCCTCCTGAGCTATCTAGACTACCTCAAAACTCTTGAATAGTTAGGCCATCCCTTTGACCATTTGGAGGTACTTGATCATTGGTGCTTCCCGAGCTTCGTAGTCACCGTTGACCTGACTGGCGACCAATTGCGAGTCAGTGTGGATCCTGACTCGCTCGGCCCCTAGTCATCGCGCCATCCTGGCCCCCAAAATGAGAGCCTCGTACTCGGAGGCATTATTGGACGCTGAAAAGTTGAGCTTCAAAGCGTACTATAGCTCTACCCCTTTGGGGGATTTGAGGAGGACACCAGCACCACTTCAGGCCAAGTTGGAAGACCCATTGATGAACAATTCCCAAGTCGATCCGTGCGCAGACGAAAGTGTTTCCTCGGTCGGGACGGTGCTCTCTACGATGAAGTCTACGAGGGCCTATCCTTCGATGGCCAGACGGGGGCGGTAAGAGATATCGTAAGCCCCGAGCATGATGGCCCACTTGATGAGGCATCCCAAAGCTTCGGGGTGAGAGTGGATCTTCTTCTGGGGTTTGTCGATTAACACGATGATGGAGTGCCCTTGAAAATAAGGTCGGAGGTGCTTGGCCGAGGTTACCAATGCTAGCACGAGTTTCTTGATTGCGGGGTACTTTCTTTCGGCCTTGTTGAGCACCTTGCTGGTGTAGTGGACCGGCCTCTCGACTCCCGCATCGTCTAGGACAAGGACTGAGCTTACTGTGGAAGGTGTCGTCGAGAGGTAGAGGTGTAACGCTTCTCCCGGGATCGGCTTGGATAACACCGGGGGAGAGGCCAGGAATTCCTTGATGATGTGACACGACCTTGGACCTACTAGCAAGCACGATCCGTAACTCAAACAGGCTGTATTTGGCGGCCGACTCACCCGATGCTCACCCCGAACCCGTGGGTGACTCGGCGATGCCGAGTGGAGGTTGTGGGGGCTGGTCCCTTGCTGGTAGAGGGCCACAAGAATGAGAGAGTGATTTCCTTTTTACCTAGGTTTATGTAGGTCATTAGTGTTTTTACAAGATTGTTATATTTTAGAGTTGGAAGTTGTAATTACCTTTATGGCTTATCAATTAGTGTTGTAAACTTCTTTTGATAAAACAAAAGTATCATTTTATCATTCATTTCTAATTTTAGAAATGAAATTATACTTGCTCTGATCGACACGCTCATTTATGACTCGTTGCGTTCCCGATTTTTCACGTCGGGACGTGCCACCCTAAGGGATTTTTATAGGGGAAGTTGAAAGGTCAAGGGGTTTACACGGGTTGGCCAAGGGGTTGGAGCTTGATGTGAAACAAACCTCGGACCTATCTTGCAAGCACAATTCGCAACCCGATCAGACCAATAGTGGCAGTGACTCACTCGACGCTCAACCAAAACCCTGGGTGACTCGGCGATGCCGAGTGGAGGTCGTGAGGGCTGGTACCTTACTGGTAGAGGGCCAGCAAGACCAAAGGGTCTCCCCAAAAGGTACGGCAAGTCCGATTCTAGAGGCCCACCTGGTGCCGAGGGCATGGGTAATCACTCACTCCCACGGTGGTCACTCGAAAGTCTGGGACTTGCAAGATCGGGCACTCTCTCACCAGTCAGCGGAGACTAGAGCTAAGATTGAATGAAAAGTACTAAAGAAAGAGTAAGGTGAGAGCACTTACTCGACCGATTTGAAGAAATCGATCCCGTTTGGAGACGAGGGTGAGCGAGGAAGCGTGGGTTCCCCACACGCCGGGCCGGTGTCGCTTGAACCTGCTCAAGATCTTACCTCACTACACCTCTCACAGGAGGGGGGGTCTTGGGGTGGGGGTTAAGCTCTTACAACCAAAACTACCTCCACACAGGGAGGGGCCTTTAGCCGGCCAAGCAGGGAGGGGAAGAAGAAGACAAAGAGCTTCAATGAACCGGAGTCGATTCTGTCCCCTCTCAGGAACAGAGGATAGATAGTCATTACTGAAATTGTTGTGGTCGCTCCCGAACTCCTTTGTCAGCGGGACCAGTGCCAAAATTTCATAGGTTGACCCAGGAAGGTGCTGGAATTTTGGTAGGAGCTTTGGAAGCCAGCGCTGGTCGAGGTGAGACTGGAAGTAGAGGCTCTATTCTCTAGTTCTGTCTGTCTCAACAGTGTAGCATCAGGAAGATGAAGCTGCCACGAGCTGTCCCAAACTTCAAATTGAGCGCGGTTAATGTCGTTGGAACCGTTGACGACTTGCCTTCGAAATGTGACCCACGGGGGTGCCAGCCGATGTTAGAGTAGGTTGCAGCAGCCCAAACAGTGACAGGGTGTCAGTTCAGTCCCAGGGAGGACAGAACTGTGCACCCTGGGGAGAAAATGGAGAAGAATTCACTCGGGTTGCCGAATGGAGTGTCGCTTCTTAGAGGAGGAGGGAGACTCGCAGTAGAAGGTCCCGGTCGAACTTTGCCTTCAGATCTTCAAGTGAGCTGGCGTGGCAGCCTCTGCAAGCCGCCTCTGGTTGCTGATCACAACCCTTCTGCGCAGTCGGAGTAGATTGCTTGTCCCGGACAGCCACAAACTCAGAATGAGACGAGACAACCGCCGTTGCGAAGAAGACTCGAAGATGCTTCCATAGGTAGCTCTTGCACCTCCTGAGTCACCTAGATGATGTCACAGCTTCCTCTACAATCTTCTGGTTCTCTGCTACCTCTGAACTGAGAACTATAGATTGAAGATGATGGGGGGAAAATGGGGTTTATGGGAGGGGAAGTGTGTCCCCGGGTGGCTCACCACCACCCTCCGCGCTACTCGGACCGTGTCCGACCCCGTCGTGAGCCACAGCTCACCGAACCATCACTACGTGCCCCTAGTGGAGTTCGTCGAGTGCGCGATTGTTAGCTTCATCACTGGACGACGTGTGCTTTGTTGATTGCTGGCTTAGGGTCCCACATCTCGACCGGGCTCGTCCCGCGTCAAGGAGTTGGAGAGGAGAAGGGGTCCAGAGCTCTTGGCCTAATTAGTGTAAGGACAGGGCTTCAGTTGGGCCAAAGGGGAGGTGAAGCAAAGGGGCCTACTAGCCATACTCAAGAGACCCGGCAGTGAACCCCATGGGAAGGTAGCGGCCACCGGAGGGAGGAGGGAGAGGAACCAAACACACACAGTGATTTAAACCCACGGAGACAAAGAGAAACCCCAAGAAGGGGAGTTTTCATTCATTGAAAAGAAAGGCCATAACCGTCCGTAAACATTGTCACACACCGGAGCAAAAGCCACAAGCAATGGGGGAAGAAGAAGAACGAAAGCACGAAGGGGAAGGAGGAAGAACAAGTGGGGATTATTGGGGTTGAACAGGGGTGACTACTCCCTACTCTCCCTAAACATCTCCCTGTTACATACTCTCTCTCTATCTCCCTCTCTCTCTCTTTCTGCTGGTGGTCGCCGGAGAGCTCCCAATGTCAAGATCCTCTTCCTCTTCCCTCTTCTCTGGCATCATCTTCCTCTGTCTCTGTAGGTGGTGTCCGTTTGTCTGTCTCTCCCTCCTTCTGTGTCTAAGTCTCTATCTCTGTTTGTTCATCGGAGGAGATAGGTTTTTATACGGAGCCTTCAAACCCGGATGACGGATGTGGGAGCATGAAGGTATTAACGGGGATTTGACTTGGGCGTCCTTGGTGGCAGGAGGTAGGCAACGTGCCTTCATCCCCAGCTGACACCTCAACTAACCCGTTGCGCGCCAAGGATCCGTAGGGGATGGCATGAGATCTCCTCTGTCGGATGCACCACTGGGGGGAGGTCACGGTGTGTCGCTGAAGAGCTGGAGTAGTGTGCCACTGGGAGACACAAAGAGTGTGCTGCTGAAGGAGCTTACCCCGGGAGCGTGCCGGCGGAGAGACCACGGCAGGTGTGCCATTGGAGGGGCCCCTCCAGGTGTGCCGGTGAAGGCGCCATAGTGGGCGTGCCGATGAAGACGCCATGGCGAGTGTGCTGGTGAAGGCTTCAGGAGTGTGCCGGCGAAGACCCACGCAGGGCGTGCCGGGGAAGAGCTACAAGAGCGTGTCGGTGAAGGCCCATGCAGGGCGTGCCGGGGAAGACTTAAGGAGTGTGCCACTGAGCTCACGCCAGCGGTTGTGCGGAGCAAGGAGCGTGCCATCAAAGGCACTATTAAGTGTGCCGTCGAAGGCACTAGGGAGTGTACCGTTGATGGCAGCAGGAGTGTGCTGTTGAAGGCACTAGGGAGTGTGCTATTGAAGGCAGCAGGAGTGTGCCGTTGAGATAGACTTGAGCCCGTTTTGAGCCCGATCAACAGTCCACTTAGTTCTCTTTGGGGCCCACGGGTTGTGAACTTCCTGGTAGTTGATTTCTCTTCACTGTGGTGACTTCGGAGACAGCTTCACAATAGTGTGTGTTTGTTCGGAGCGTCCAGGTGGGACATCTTCTCTGCAGTCTCTTCATTTGAATTTGTTGTTGACGCTGGGCTGGTCGGGACACGTGGACGTGTAATTTTACACGTCCATAAATGCCCCCCTCCTATGGGTAGCCTACGGTAACCAGCTTACTCACCGTCTCTCTCGGGTATGCCACACCAGTGCTCCTAGTGGGCCGACACACGCGTGCCATGGAAGCTACGACTAGTGGGTGGGTCACCGAAAGTACAGACCCTCACGTCACGGAAATCGACTCCGAAAGTAAACGAGCACAAGGATCGCTCCTCGTACAACACCGACTCACGGTGGCGCAGGCCGAAAACGTCACGTCCCAGGACCTCCCCACGGTGCCCTCACCCGGTCCCCACGTGATGCCCAGCATTAGTCGGACCACGGGTCAACACGTGGATCGAGGTCCGCTCACTCGGAACTCGCATTGGCAGGAAAAATCATCAACCCAAGCCTCAGATGATGAACGGTCCATCATTGGCTACAAAGAAGAAGGGCGGTCATGAACCAGCTACTCAAGGTATGTGCGATCCACTCTGGGCCGCCCAACCCCTCTTGTGCGGTTGGTAACCAGCCACACAAGGCAGGTGCGGTCCAACCCTGGCCGCACGATCTGCCAGACTCCAAGGGATGTGCGGTCCTCCTCAGGTCGCACAAGGGTATGTGCGGTCAGTCCCTGGCCGCACACCGCACGACACTGTGCAATGGTCACAAAGCAACGGTCGAAAACTCGCAGGATGAGCGGTCCGTCCTGGGCCGCTCAAGGGTTGTGCGGTCCCTGACAGGCCGCACAAGCCCACTGCTTGCCGAGCCCAAAAGGCATTGGGGATGTGCGGCTAACCGATGGCCGCACAAGGGTTGTGCGGTCAGCCCCTGGCCGCACATCCCAGAACGCTGTATAACGGTCAAACAACGGTCAAAAACTCACGGGATGGGCGGTCGGCACAGGGCCGCCCAAAGGGATGTGCAGTCTCGCGATAGACCGCACAACCCCCACTGCGTGCCGAGCCTCACTCGATGCGCGTCGAGCCGTTGTGCGGCCAGGACAGGGCCGCACAAGACATGTGCAGTCTCTAGTTCGACCGCACAATGCCACGGGCGCAAAAACGGCGAACTCCACTGAGGTCACCCATTTCGGCCCCAAACAAGCCCCACGGAGGGGGAAAACAACGAGGAACACACCCCCAAGTCCCCTAGCATGATTCTACACCCTTAAAACGTGATTTAACGGCTCAAAACGAGAGAACGGGTGATCACTCCCCGTGACATGCTTTCCCTTCTCAGCGTGAAATAAGCCTAACTCGGCCTCGCCTCGGCTTACAAACCACGGGAATGGAACGACAATGAGATAGGGATCGTCACCCTACGTCCGGTTCGCGAAAAGACGCCGATCCGAGCTCGATCCCGCGAAGAACACTGCTGACGATTTTGCCTCGCCACGCTTCCCACGCTCGCCGCACGTCCGCACGATCGCCTCGCCGTCACCCACGTCACCGCGCCGTCACCCCGCCGCCATCTGCAGCCGAAACGGAGCCTCCACCGCGTCGAATGGGTGAGAGAGAGGGAGAGGAACACGTGAAGAGAGAAGAAGAAGAATGAAAAATGAAAAGGAAACGACATATTCATAAAAAAAATAAAAATTCACAAAAATATCAAAAAATAGAAAATCACGTTTTCGCGATCCTCGGACTGCACCGATCGCAACGGTACCACTCACGCCCGGGTGAACGACCATATTCTCCCGCAATGGCGTGCCGAAGGATTTGTCGAAAACTGGGCCGAAAATCAGAAAATCACGCGGGAAAAAGTCGCAGAACGCCTCCGGACCTCCGAAACGACCCCGGATCGCGTCGATCCGAACACGAAAGATGAGATATACTGGACCTTGTAGCAGTTTAATTATTTATTTAATTTTTACATTATTGTTTAGTTGATCATTGTGCTTTCTCTGCAGTTACTTTAGCTTCTTACACACCCTCATACCATCCTTTCTTCCCTTCCGAGTCTTCGGGCTCGTGGGAGACAGGCCGAGGTTCGAGTCGTGCCGGTTCCTTTTCGGTACTCGGATCCCGGGTCGCCACCCCCCCCATGGGCCTTCGCCGGTACACCCTTCAGCAGGCCTTACTCGGCACGCTCCTACCCCTCAGCCTCCCCGGTACACTCGGCCATGTCTTGGCCGACACGCCCCTTTAGCCCTTGGCCAGTACACCCTTAACCTCAGCCATTCCTGGCCCCACTTGCATGGACCCTGCATGCACACACATAGACCCCGACGTCATGTGCATGGACCTTGCCCCTTTGCCTGCACAACATGCACGGACTTGGCCTGAACATGCATGGACTCTACCCACACCTGCATGGACTTAGCCCAAACATGCACAGACTTTGTCCAAACCTGTACGGACTTCATCCAAACATGCATGGACCTTGACCCCAGAACATGCACGGACTTTGCCCAAACGTGCACGGACTTTGTCCAAACATGCATGGACCTTAACCCTAGAACCTGGATGGACTTTGCCCAAACATGCACGGACTTCATCCAGACATGCATGGACCTTAACCCCAGAACCTGCATGGACTTCGCCAGAGCTTGCACGGACTTCGCCTCCAACTTGCATGGACTTTGCCCTGCATGGACTTCATCCAGGTCTGTACGGACTTTGCCTCCAACTTGTATGAACTTCATCCTTTGCACGGACTTTGTTACCAGCATGCATGGGCCTCATCCCATTAGCACTGACCTTGCTCGCATGTGCACTGACCTTGTCTATACATGCACTGACCTTGCCCTTCGCACTTTTTGCATGTGCACTGACCTTGCCCGTATGTGCACTGACCTTGCTCGTATGTGCACTGACCTTGTTTGTACGTGCACTGACCTTGCCCTTCGCACTTTTCGTATGTGCACTGACCTTGCTTGCATGTGCACTGACCTTGCTCGTATGTGCACTGACCTTGTCCGTACGGGCACTGACCTTGCCCTTCGCACTCTCCGCATGTGCACTGACCTTGCTCGCATGTGCACTGACCTTGCTCATATGTGCACTGACCTCGTCTGTGCGTGCACTGACCTTGCCCTTTGCACTTTTCGCGTGTGCACTGACCTTGCCTGCATGTGCACTGACCTTGCCCTTTGCACTTTTCGCATGTGCACTGACCTCGCTCGCATGTGCACTGACCTTGCCTGTATGTGCACTGACCTTGCTCGTATGTGCACTAACCTTGTCTGTACGTGCACTGACCTTGCCCTTTGCACTTTTCGCATGTGCACTGACCTCGCTCGCATGTGCACTGACCTTGCTCACATGTGCACTGACCTTGCCCTTTGCACTTTCCACATGTTGACTAACCTTGCTCGCATGTACACCGACCTTGCCCCGGGCATGCTTAGACCTTGGCTCAGCACCCGTTTAGACTTTGGCCAACCTGCTTAGACCCCTGCCCAGCACGCACAGACCTCTCTTCAGCCCTCCAACGGCCCACTCCTCCATATGGAAAATATGTAAATAAAAAAATGTAATAACGATAATGATCAAAACAAAAGAAGTAAGAATGAAAAAAATGCAATAACGATAATGATCAAAACAGAAGAAATAAGAATAAGAAAATGTAATGATAATGAGATGATTCTTTGCATAAGAGAAGAGCATACAGTGTGCCAGGAACATGAAACCCAGGCGAGGATTACATATAAGAAAGAGAAACAACAGAGAAAAAGAACAACAGAGAGTGTGTAATCTTGAGCGGACAAGAAAGAAGGGGGAGGGAGGGGCATTGACCCCATTCCCTTCCCGGGACACACCTTCACTCCCTCTCCAAAATGGACACACGCAGGGGTTGGGGGAGCTTCGCTCAGGCTTGGTCGCTCGGGCTCTCAGAGGCTGCGGCGGATGGTGGCAGATGGAGTTTCGAGAAGAAGCCTCCGACTTTGTTCAATCTGGGTTGGCTTTATAGCCGCTAGAGGAGCTTCACCGCACGGGGGAGCTCGTGCCTGCCTGTCTTCGTGTGTGTGGCTGCCGGACGAGCGTCGAGGCCATGGCTCGTGCGTGGGGATCCCGCTCGCGATCGATGGCATAGAGGGCCGCCAAGTGGAGCTCATGTGCGGTGTTCGCTTGCGGTCGAAGACGCAGGGGCCAGGTGGAGCTGCTGCGTGCTCGCGGGTGTGCTCGCCAGACCAGAGCACCGGAAGGTGGAGCGGCCGCATGGTTGGAGGTGGTGTGCATTGGACCAAGGTGCCATGGTCCCCATCGAAGCTGGCTCACCGGAGGGGGGCCGAGCTGCGACTGTCACTGTGCAGAGAGGAGAGAGAGTGAGAGAGGGAGAGGGTTCCCCCTTCCCATTGGCCCGACGTGAGGGAGGAGCGTGAGGAGGGAGAGTGACAGGGCCCCTCTCATCTCGCTGGTTTGGTGTGAAGAAGGAGGTTGACCCTGTTTCAATTTTGTTGGTTGTTTTGTCCTTTTTTATTATTATATTTTTTTGGTTATACATATACACATGCATATGCATATTGACTATTTCTCTTTTTATTATTAATATTTTTTTATTTTTTTATTTTCTCATTTTATTTTATTTGTAATATCTTCTTTATCAATTTTTATTTAACATATATATGTATATATTTCGTTATTATTATTTATTTTGAGTGCCAACACTCCTCCGGTCCTCTTTCTATATTAGTTTGGCCATCTTTGACTAATTCATGCTGTATCACAACCCGCAATGAGGGTATCTCCAACTCTATCGAGACGACTACTTTCGAGCCGTACACCAGCAGAAAAGGTGAGCAACCTGTGGGAGTCTTGTATACGGTACGGTACGCCTACAGTGCTTTGTATATCTTATCTTCCTAATCCTTCTTGCTAGAGCTGACCGTCTTGGCAAGACGTGTGCATAGTATTTTGTTAAAGGCTTCCGCTAACCCATTTTCTTACGGGTTATACAGAGTGGATGTCCTCCAATCAATCTTGAATTTTTTGGCCAATTTGTAGACCTTCTAATTTCAGAAGTGGCTTTTGATGCCAGAGATAATCTGATCGGGCATGCTGAATCGGGATATAATGTTTCGATGGACAATTCTGACTATGATTTCTCTCGTCACTTCCCTTAGAGCCACAGCCTCGGCCCATCGAGAAAAGTAATCAGTTGTCGCTAGGATATATCTGCATCCTGGTCAAGACGCGAGTAGTGGGCCAACAACATCAGTGCCCCATTGAGTAAAAGGCCAGTTGGGCACTATTGGATGCAACTGTATTGGGGGCTTCTCGAGATTACAGCATGATGCTGGCATTTATGACACTACTTGGCATATTTGTAGCAGTCATCAAACATAGTTGGCCCGTAATATCCCAACTTCTTAATTTTAATTTTCATCATCGACCCGACTTGAAGGGCGGTTCTTACTAATTTATCTTCCGCCGATAGCACGGCCTCCAACCCTAATACAGGTTCCCACTCGCGGGCTTCACCTACCAAGTACATTGGGATGCTTTTGGGAACAACATGGGATAAGCTGTCCCGAGCTTGTAGAACTGCGCGCTCTATCACTTTCACAACCCACGGCTCTTGCCTCTCTCGAGACCGTGTCTGCTTAAGGAAGCGGAGCAAGTGCCGGTCCTTCGAGAAATCTCCCCTGTAGCTCCCTGTAGTACAGTCAAAAGTGAAGCCTTTCTCAGCCTTGGTAAGCCTCCGAACATCCATGCTCTCGGTGTTCGAGCCCGAGGACTCAGCCAGTGCTGCTACCTCAGCATGATCTCGGTCCAGATCTTCGACATTGAGCCATGTGACCACTGGCACTGGAGGCGGAGGGATGCATCTGGCACTAGCAGCAAGGGGAGTAGAAGAATCACTCAGAGTAGTCATTTATCTACAAAGTGCAACAAACAAAGATCAGAACAAACTGTAAACAATGAGAAATCAAGAACTATGAAAGGGGAGAGGGCTCCACTGTAAGCAAAAGGGGGGAGAAGAAAGAAGAAAGAAGCAGATTAAGACCCCGCTGAATGGGTCTTCCCCGGCATGCCCTAAGGGGCCTTCACCGGTACAGTCCTGGGTGCCCCTGCCCGGTACACCCCTTTGGCCTTCGCCGACACGCCCATGGTTGCCTTCCCCGGCACGCCCTAAGGGGCCTTCACCGGCACAGTCCAAGCGGCCTTCTCCGGCACGCCCATGAGGCTCCTCACCGGCACACTCCAGATGCCTTCCCCGACATGCTATGTGTTTTCATTCGCCGGCACGCCATGTGCATTGCTCCCCGGCACAGCCTCGGTAAATGCCATTAAGTGTCACACAAGGACAAGACGCATGGGTGAAAATAAAGAGACTATGATGGATGAAAGTGATGGGAAATGAAGACCACGGGGGACCCTACTAAGGCAAAGAGAACAAAACACCGATAATTTCTGACAAAAATTTGACAGACTTTCCCCTAGGCCAGAGGGGTAAGGGGAAACACGGGTGTGCGTCCACAAGGAGTGACGGCCCCAGCAAAGTGCGGTGGGCCCCATGGGGTGACACCAGAAGTCCTCAGCAGCTTATGTGTGTGTGGGTCTCCCTCTCACTGGTACACCTTGTGGTGGCCTTCCCCGGCATGGTCCCTGACCCTAAGCCTTCGCCAGCACGCCCTCGGTGGTCCTTCCCCGGCACACACCCCTCAGCTGCTCTCCGGCACAGCCCCTATGGTGGCCTTCCCCGATACACCCTAGGGGCTCCCTTCACCGACACAATCGCTCCCCCGCCTCGCCCGGTACACCAGGCAACACTCTCCAGCGACACGCCCTCAATGCTCCTCACCGGCACAACCGGCGACCGATGGCCTCCCCTATCACAACACCAGAAAGGAGGAGGAAGAAGAGGAAGGAGGAGAAAAGAGAGGAAAAAAGAAAGAGGGAGAAGAGAACGAAGGAAAGGAGGAGAGGAAGATGGGGCCTAGGGCTCCACCATCCCTAAGAACGAAGAACGGAAGAAGACAAACGGGAGAGAGAAAAGAAAGAGAGGAAGAGAGAAGAAAGAGGGGGGGCCTTCGTGGCCGCCTCCTCACCCTGACAATAGCGACCACGGCGGCGGTCCTCGTGGTGGCGGTTGCGCACGGAGGGGAAGAAGGAGAGAAGACGGGGGGAGTCGCCCGTTTACTCACCGAAGAGAGAGAAAGGAGAGGGCATGCAAATGCAAAAGCAATTAGATCATGTAATTAAATTAAACATGCAAAAATAGTAAATCATGCTTAATTAACTAATCATGCATTGGCAGAATTAAACACAGTCTAGTAAAGCTGTAAACTAACTAAACAGTTCTATCACAGCTAGCTATAATGCTAATTTGAATAAATATAAGCGTCAGGAGCTAAATCTACCAATAGAATAAACGTTAGCTAACCAAGTGACAAGAGAAAGAGAAAGAGAGAGACCGCCAGAAAGTAGAGACCAGATGCGTCCACTAACGACTTACACTGCGTCTCAAGTAACTCGCAAGTCTAGGAACACGACAAGCGAGAGGCATAACAGTACCAAAACTAAGTACTATTTAGAGTAACACTCCTCAGTGTCAGTCCAAGTCTCTGACCACGTGTGCACACACTAACTCGTTGCCTAGAGCCAGGCCTCTAGCTAGTATTCCCCTCCGTAGGACACTACGGTTGCACCGGGGCCCATAGAACTAGCTTAAAAATCGTATAATGGGACTACCCCTCCACCTCTCCCAAGTGGGCCGACACTACAAGTCATTGGGCTACGACTAGTGATTCTGTCATAAGGAAAGAGAAAGCAATTTCATCGAGATGTAAAATATGCCACAGTTTTATAAAATACCTTAAACATGGTGATAATGCAACAATTAAATGCATAAGTGAATGAATATGCTAAGAGTTAAAATCTGCATGAATTACATGGTTTGAATAGGGCCGCTCAAGGACTGAACGGTCAGATGACAGTCTGTTCAATGGACTTGCACGGCCATACACTAGCCGCTCAACCCCAATGCCATAAAAGGCTCTACGGACTACGCAGTTAGGATCAGGCCGCGTAGTGGCTTCAGTGGTTGCACCTTAGCCCCTCAACTCCACTCCTAGAACAATTCTACCGAGCTATGCGGCTGGGAATGGGCCGCTCATGAGGCCAGGCAGTTAGGGTTTAGCCGCTCAGAGGGACGAACGATCTCCTAAGAGGTCGGGCGATGGGCCATTGAAGTGAATTGAACGGACCCTCTTAGGCCACTCTAGTGTACACAGCCTTACTGTTCACAGGTATTACACGGTAGAGAAGTTACTGTGATGTGTCTTACATGATCCGAGTTTCACCTTTCAAGGGACATAAGTGGTCTGGAGTGGACTGCGCACTATGGAATGGTCACAGGGTGGCCGCGCCATTACGGCAGTGACGTGAACGGGTTGTCCAGATTGGAAAGCCCTCCCGGTCGGCTCGGATCGACAGAAAACAAATTTCTAACCTGCCTGCCAAGCTCATACACCCATTCCTCAACTATACAAACCATCAAAACTTAAATATGATACCCGTGGAGTAATTTTAAATAAAATACACTAAACATGGATGATTGCATAGAAAATTAGAAAAATGGCGACCGACGACGATGCATGGAGTACCAACGCGTTCCTAGCGAGACAAGGATTCCATCCCCCTACCTATTGCGTGACGAGACTGGCGTTTCGGTGCCGAACCGCCGAATGGAGCCACGCCGATCTCACGCCAATACATGTCTCCACACTCTGCGGATCGAGGCGAAGCTGACGTCAACGCGATCCTCGCATCGCGAGCAATCCGATGACGTCACATGCACCTCCGTCTGCAGCCCGGACGGATGACACCGAGGGGAGGGGGGTTCGGCCGACACATGCGTGAGAGAGGGTGAGGGAGGAGAGAGAAAGAGTGAGGGGAGAGAGAGAGACGTGAATGGGTTAAAAATTGTTAAGAGCACAATGCATCTGTAGTGTCCCAGAGTCTCAAAACTCAACGGTTCACTCTCCACGGGATTCCACAACTTATATAGGGGAAAAACCCGCGTGGAACTAAAACACAACTCGGGACCCACGAAAGCATTCTGAAAGCTCTCTGATTCTGATCCAAAGGATCCAAGGTATTACATTTGTGGGTTGGCGATCCCAGCTAGTGGTTAAGGTTCCCTTGTTGGGAATCGGGCTAGCATAGAGGTTCCATGTTTTCTTAGCTCGCCGCTCTTGTCATCCCGACTGTTGTTATTTTACTGTTGTTATTGCTGTCATTGTTGTTGTTGTCGTTACTACTCTTGCTCTTATTTACTACTTTCATTGAAGTGGGGATCTGCGGGACCCCTATTGAGCTAATGAGATGAGGCTCACTCCCTGCTTTTTAGGTCTGGTGTTCTCCTGGAGGTGGAGTTTCCCAGTTGGAGGTGTTGTAGCTTGCCAGCTTGCCCTTGTCGGGGTTGTGCCTCGTAGCAGAGTACATTTTCTTTTCGTTGACCATACTTGTGGAATGGACTTTGTAGATTTATTTAATTTTTATAAAATATTAATTTTATTTCTACCAGTTATAGATTAATATTAAAATTTAATTACTGTGAATTGTTTAGAATTTTAAGGCATAACCACACCATCCCTTTAACCCTTCCGAGCTTCCCAGCTCGTGGGTGGTGACGTAGGATCCGAATGGTATCGGGTTTGACCCGGTATCTAGATCTTGGGTCATTACAGATGGTATCAAAGCATGGTTGTGAAAATGCATGGGAATTTAGGACGATGCAGTGATTACGAGTCTAGAGAGTCCAGTACAATCAGCAGCTGGCTTAGGGTGTTTTATTTTATTCACGTTCCCCCTTGTTTTTCACGTTGTGCTAACAGTTAAATGGCACTGAGGAGGTAGGCTGGATCATTGCCTAAGGTATCGACAGGGGGCCCAAGAAGAGTCGAGTAGAGAGTTGTCTCCTCCAGTGGTAGCGGGGTGAGCCAGGTCAGGCCGAGTTTTATGCCGATATGTATCAATTTTTCGCGCAACAGATGAGTCGGTAGCATTATGGTCAGAAGGGTGGCGAGGGCAATTCATCGCACGGTGGCCGTGGATGTGTTTTGCGGGAGTTTTTGTAGTTTTACCCACTGACATTTGAAGGCCAGTCAGATCCTGATGCAGCGAGATCGTGGATTGATGCCATGGAACGTGTGTTTTGATCGATGTAGTGTGCGGATGATGAGAAGGTCTTGTTGGCGAGTTATCAGTTGCAAGGATCAGCTCTATCATGGTGGACTACGGAGTGGGAATCGACATTCCAGTCTCGTCCTCTACGTAAGATTCCATGGCAGGAGTTTCTTGCAGCGTTCGAGCTAGTTTTCAGCCCAGAGCATGTCAGGATGAGAAGGATGTATCAGTTCATGGAGCTATCGTAGGGAGATATGCTGGTGCTATAGTATCGATCTATATTTGTGGAGTTGGGTTGCTATGCTACCCATATCATGGCAGACGAGAAGCTGAGGACTCAGTAGTTTGTGAGAGGTTTGAGGCAAGAGCTTAGGCATCTAGTGATTGCGACCCATGTGGCAGACATGGAGTCAGCCTATCAAGCTGCAGTAGATGAAGAGGAGGATTGGCTGAGGACTCAGGGGCAAGCCTGTGTAGGGTAGTCCTAGTCAAGTTAGGGTCAACAGAGGACCCTTCAGCTGTAGTGTGTTCCCCAACAATCTTGGAGGCAGATAGAATTGGCATCTTTTCCACCTCCTAGCACGAGTTCTTCCCCTCCAAGATTGAGTCTTAATCGGGTTTTGAGGTTGTTTAGAAGGAGCAGATCAGGCAAGAGGCGCCAGGAGTAGGAGGAGCAAGTTTTGGTAGTGTTAGATCAGCAATTAGAGGTTCTTCCACTACAGCATGGTATGGCTGAGCAGCCAGGACAGTGTCTGAGATATGGTAGGTTTCACGAGGGCAGGCTGTGCTCTGTGGATGAAGCTGAGCTAGAGTGCTTCAGGTGTGGTCAGGTCAGTCATATCACTCGTGAGTGCCCATGGTGGCCACCCCATTCCTAGCCATCTCTACGGCATTCCACTAGCCTGGCGAGTCAAGGATCTTGGCATGCACATGGCACTTGACCAGGTAGAGTTGTCATGCCCATCTCGTGGAAGGTACGCATGAATTTTTGGTTATCGTATGTTGTACTTGTATTTAATTTCATTATTTCTTTGTTATAATTGTGCTTCCTTGTTCTTGTGTTTTTCCCGATGTGTGTTTGAAAGTTTCTGGAAGTGTTCTATGTGAGGGTAGTAGTGCTGTCTGTAAAGGTTGTGCGCTCATCCCTCCTCGTATCTTGGTGCATAAGCATTGTTGAGGTCATGCTAAATTGGGCATGTTGGATTACCAGTTGAGATGGGGTGCCATGTTATAGGGCTGGTGTTAAGCATTCTCGTTGCACCCTAATGTTAAGACATGCGTGTGTAGGTGGTTTGCTAGATGAGGAAGGGAGCTTGTGTTCTAGAACCGAGGAGTGTAGGTCCCTCCACCTCCATTTCTGGATTCGGTTAGTTTGGGTGGAGGTCGGATCATGGTAGATGCCAGTCTCCCCTCCGTCTAGGTGGCATCTTCGGTGCAGAGTGCGCAACAGAAGCATGTGGGCCCATAACCCACAGGCTCCAAGATTGGATTGGTAGTGGCGTATGGAATATGTTTCCATGGTATGTGTGTCCTAGAGGTTCTGGAGTCTGTTATAGAGAGTTGCCTTTGGGTGAAAGGCTGTATTGGCTGTGTGAGTGGCCTTGGTTTTTGTGTGACGGTGACAATATTATGCTGAGTGGCATTAACAGGATTGAGAATCAGGGAGCTCAGTGGTGAGGATGGTTGGATGATGATGAGTATTGAGCCTATTTTTCCCATGAATTGTGTCGCATGGCTTATGGTAGAGCCACCTAGTGACTGGTATTGAGGTAGGTCATGGCTATTGGGGCTAGTTGTATGGCACAAGTGTGCAGTGCTCAGAGTTGAGATTGTGTGTTGACCGACCATGGTCGGTGTAGTGGTTCCGGGGGTGGATCCAAGGAACTAGAGGTGCTGGTGTTGGTAATGAGATCCTATGGATGGCATGTTGAGTAGTTGAGAAGTTATTGGAATTGTCAAGCGCCCTGATGTTATGCGGTTTAACATGTCGATGGTTCGACAGGCGTGATATCTGAGATCGGTTAAGTGATGTGATGGTTATGGATGGAGTGCTTGTCTATGACAAGACTCAAGAGAGTTTGGAGCTTGGTGCACCTGGTGGTGCCACTGTCTAGACTACGGTGTTCCCTTGGCTCGGAGGGAGCTATGTAAGAAGACTTGGTGTGTGTGGGCGTTGGATGTAGGTCCATTTTGGGTAGCCATTCAGCTAGAACTATGGCATTCATAGTGTGGTTTGGACTGTTGTAATATGGAATAGTTGTCTTCTCGATGAAAGAATCCCCTGAAGTGTGAATATGAGTCGGGAGCCTTCCTTTGGGAAGGAGTTTGGGGCATCGTGCCCAAGACTATTATGGTTGAGGAGTTCGAGGCTCACGAGGGTGACCTCATTGTTCTTTCTCCTCTCGAGAAGTTGGATTTGGCCGGATGGCCAGAGAGGACCTAGATAGTGCCAGAGGATCAGTTTGGTGGCCCTGTTGAGGAGCAGGAGAGGCCGTAGCTAGAGACTTCTGGTCATTGTGTGATCAGTGGGTGCAGAGGGTGTTCTATAGCCGGTGTCAGATCGATGAGCTGTTCAATATGTGTTATGAGTTTTGGATTGTGAAGTCCCAGGCAGTTGTTTGTGATGAGTCCCCCGAGTGTTGGCAGTGACCAGTGAGACATTAGTTTTGGGACCAGTGTCATCGACGAGCCTTGAGGTTTCTAGCTTTGGATCGCGTATTGTTGTGTTGAGGGGTTGGTTGTCTATTGATTGCGAGAACTTTCTGTGGGGTTTTCCCTTCCCCGTGAGTTCCGTACATGTCCTATATTTCGAGGATGAAATTTCTATAACGGGGGAGGATTGTAACACCCTGGATTTTTAGATCTTATTTTCATAGGTTACGGATTGTGCCTGAGCGGGCTTTGGACATTTATATCAAATTGTCGAACCATCAAGTGGTGAGTATGATGTGAAACGACCTAGGGACCGACCAAATGACCCTCGGACCAAGCAAGAAAGTAACTCACGGACCGATAGCTTCACTCGAGCGGACTCACCCGCTAAGCATACACTCGTGTCATCTTCTGGTGGGGCTGGAGGGACCATGTCTCCTTTGTGGAAGATGATGGACTTGTCCCTTCTAGCCCTTTTCCTGGACAGGTGTTGCAGTTTGTAAGTGATGATAAATGTCGTGAGCTGCTCGACCCTGTGCTTGTCTGAGGCACACACGAGCTGGATGCAGTTCGATGGCAGGTATATGCTCTTGTCGATCGCTCAGCTAATGAGGTTAGCCTCGAAATCGACTTTGCGCCTCTCAGGGCAGTCTATGGTTGACTTGGCGCCAAGGCGTAGTCGGTAAAGCTCGGCCTTCTCCTCGTCAACGGAGAAGATGTTATCCTCTTCTTCTTCTGAGAGCCAGCCATTGCTTTTACTCTTAATCACGGGGAAAGGATTGGTTCCCTTGAAATAGAGGGCCACATCAGCCAGGTTGCATTCTATTGGAGTGAATGGAGACAGGTCTGCGAAGACTGCACGCTACTCTCCATCCTTGATATACTTGATGCACGGATGGAGGGTTGAGGGGACGACCCAGTTTTCATGGAGCCAGGGCCTGCCCAGCAACACTTTGTAGGATGTGCTGGATTCGATGATGTAGAAGGTCACCTTAGAGGCAAAATCATCAAGCACCAAGTCAACATCCACCCGGTCGAGGACCTCCTCGATATTCTGATTGAAATCAGATATCTTGACCTCCTGGACCTTCTGGAGGTAGGGAGTCAGATATAAAGTCTTGAATGTTTTGAGGGGCATGATGTTGACAGTCGCACTGGCATCCACCAGAATTCGGTTTACTTCATGCCCATTGATTTTACCCTTCATGTAGAGGGGTCGATTATGGCACAGAGGAGAGAGCAGAAAGTCTTTCTCTGTGAAGGTGACAGTGGCTGTGAAAGCCTCGTAAGTGGCAGCTTTCATTTCCGCCGCATGTGCTTCATAGACTTTCGGCTCTTAGAGTATCTTGATAAGGGTTTCCCTCATATATTTACTCCAAGCTATGGCCTCCCAGATTGTGATGCTGGCAGGGAAGCGCTTCATCTAGTGGAGGACCTTCCGGTCAGCTCGAGCATCCTCCAGTGACAGTAGTATGTCGGGCTGGATCTGCTGTGAGCTGTCGCGCTGCACCTCGTCGGGGAGTTGCACCACCTTGCCCTTGTTACTGGGATCGGGTTGACTCTGGCCACCCGCAGACTCTTAGTAGAGAGAGGCCAATGACGGCTCTTCCAAGGGAGACTGAAGGGCTGGCCCGTCCTTGCCGGACAACCCTACTTGCTCTGCAGGGCCGGTCGAAACTAGTGCTAGAATTGGAATGCTAGCGGTGATCTCCTCGGCGCCAGTTAGGTCGAAGATGCTGGGTTGCCCCTAGATCTCCACTGGCGGGATCAGGGCAGGTCGTTCTCCTCGGAGGAGGATGACCCATTCGGGGTCGAAGGGAGACAGACGAAGTGACGGCTCAGGGACTCTTCCATGGCTTCTACCACGTCCACGACCGCGACCTCAGCCACGACTGGTGTGTTTTGGAGCCGGTTATAGTCTGAGTGGAGCCACAGCCCTTTGTCTGGTTCTGGATGCCACTAGCTCACCTCGCCCAGAGGTGTTGATGTTATCTAGAGGTGGAATAGCCACCATGTTGCAGGTGCAGCCACGAAGCATTTGTTCTAGCTGTTCCACCGTGATCTCTTTATCCTTATAGAACAAGGAGAGCTCTTATGGAATGTGAAGGGTTTCACCTTCCTTGACTTTTTGGATCATTTCTTGGACCTAGTCTCTAAGGCGAGCTCGCTTGGTCTCCTTCCTGCATAAAATCTTTCATTCAACAGCTCAGCTTTCTTCCCCGTTCGTCACCTCTTCTCATTGATCCAACCATATTCCAGTCTCCCTTTCGGCCTGAGAGGCCGATCAAATTTTTGATTGTTAATTGTCCATGCGGGTACTACCCGTCAATTGATTTAACATCTAGGTGGTCACCCGATTCACCTGCGGACCTCTCAAACATGTGGTTCTCTTCCTCCGATCCCCTCTTCAATGTGCTCTTTCCATCTCTCTGCCCCCGGGCACTCCCTCCTCCCTCCTCTCCATCTTATTGTATGATTTCCACTGATCTCTAAAAAAATGCCAAATTTAAAATGGAGATTTCTGTGGAAGATTACGCTATCTTCGATCCATCCTCCTCCCAGGGGCATGAGGCCCCTGCTGCTGCCTCCCTCCCAGTAGGCTTTCTCTCTCCTAAGTTAGGTGTAGGGTCTGTCGAGTCTATGGGAGTAGGGTCTAGGTCTAGAGAAGTAGGGTCTTATTCTAGGTCGCCTAGCCCGTCCAAGCCTGAGTCGCGCCCGCTTGCTCGTCATTCCAAATCCGTTCCTGATAGGTTCTTGCAGGATCTAGCTCAGCGATGTCGTGCCCTTTTGAAGTGTCCAGAATTCATCGCCACGGCGATCATGATTGAAGAAGATGAAGAGGAAATAGACGGGGTGTGGAGTGATGATGGATTAGGTATCTATGAAGTCATGGATGAGAAGGACCCAGTCGATTCTGAGAATAGTGATGTAGATGACACTGTTGACTTATATGCTCAAGGCTTGAAGAGATTCGACGAGTCATCTTCAGCAGTGGATGAACTACGAAGGAAGTAAATTTGGGAACTGAAGAAGATCCCAGGCCCATCATCATTGCTGCTAATCTCTCTCCAACAGTCGAAGCCGATTTAATAAAGGTCTTAAGGGAGTACAGTGATTCCTTCACCTGGTCTTACGAGGACATGCCGGGTCTTGACCCCTCCTTGGTGGAACATCATCTAGTGCTTAAACTGTGGGCAACCCCTGTTAAACAAAGATCAAGAAGATTTCACCCCCACATGGCCTTAAGGATAAAGGAAGAAGTCGATAAACTGTATAAGGCCCAGTTCATTAGAGTTGTTCTATATCCCCAGTGGGTGGCGAACATTGTCCTTGTTATCAAGAAGGATGGAAAGGTATGCATTTGTATCGATTTTAGGGATATTAACAAAGCATGCCCCAAGGATGACTTCCCGCTGCCTCACATAGACGTTTTGGTGGATAATACCACCGGGTACGAAGCCTTGTCATTCATGGATGGTTATTTAGGCTACAATCATATCCGTCTCACTCTTGAGGACCAAGAGAAAACCTCCTTCACCACGCCCTGGGGCACATATTGTTATGTGGTCATGCCGTTCGACTTGAAGAATGTGGGTGCCACCTATCAAAGGGCAATGATGGCCATATTCCATGACATGATGCACATCTACATGGAAGCCTATGTGGATGACATCCTGGTGAAGTCGAGAACTAAGAAAGAACACCTCGCTATTCTGGCTAAGGTGCTGCAGAGAGCTAGGGAGTACAAGCTTAAAATGAATCCGAAGAAGTGTGTTTTCGGAGTATCTTCAGGGAAATTGCTAAGCTTTATAGTTAGCAAACGGGGGATCCAGATCGATCCTAATAAAGCAAAGGCCGTCATGGATATGCCTCCACCTAAGAATATCACGGAACTTCGAGGACTAATTGGATGATTGTAATTCATTAGAAACAAGGCAACTAGACCTACTAGCATAACGATCCTCGAGTCACCAGACTCTAGGCCAAGATCGTTGCTCACAGCGAAAAAATCACCAATCAGTCTAATCCTAAGCCAGGAAAAATGACACTATGATGAAACGACTCACGGAGACCTGAGGGAACACTGAGAACCCTCAGCATACTAGGACACATAAATCGAGATAAGATGATACCTCGAGGCATCTAGAAACACAGCCTCGGATTGGACAAAGTTTTCGAGACACACACAAGGTTGCCTGTCAACCCCTGGTCTCACTAGGTTGACCGGAACCAGACATGACACACACACATAGATACACACACTGCATGCACGAGCACTCCTGGCCATGCCATCATGGTCACTGCCCTCATAGGATGTCAACAGACACCCACGGGTCATGGACAAACCATGAGATCAAGCCAAGACAAGCAGAAATCGGAGCGGTGGACAACGACAACACTCTGGGCAAAGCGAACTATCATTCAACTGCTAGGCGAACCCGACAGTCAAGGAAAGCCACTACAAGACCAGAGATAAAGACACTGGCAATTCTAGATTGAGTCATTAGGGTATTGTCGCAGTCAAGGAAAAGACCACACCCAGTCACCTAAACTGACCGATCCAGAAACTACCGACACACAAACACAGCTCTAAAACACCACCTAAGACAGACAGACACACAGAACCGACATAGAATGGGACAACGGCCATCACGGCCACAACAGGACTGTAACGGACCTCTATAGGGGCGTTACACTGCTCTGATGCACTAGGGTAGGGTTGTCATGGCAAGCAGACCAGAGATCCAATACAGACCATGTAACGCACCAAGATAGGCGCGCCACATCAGCATAATGCACCAGGACAGGGGCGTTATGGCCAACAGACCATAACTCAAGTGAAAGGGCATGTAATGGACCTCCATAGGGGCATTACACAAGCCTAATGCACTAGGACAGGTGCGTTAAGGCCAACAGACCCAAAACACTAACAAGGACAAGAGGCATATAATGGACCAGGCTGAGTCCGCCATGGCCACATGGCGCATGGGGATAGGCGCGTTACACCAACCACCATAGCCAAACAAACGTCAGTCAAGCACAACGTAACGGACCCACACAGGTGCGTTACCTAACCATAACGCACAGGGAGAGATCCGTTACAGCGAACTGACTGACACGATCTTCGAGGTAGACACGATTATCGAGGGACTGACAGCCACAGTCCTCGAAAAGCACAGCACGTAACGGACCAAGCCAGGCGCGTTACTGGCATGTGATGGTCCCACTATGGTCCGTCACACCCAGAACGTAACGCACCAACATGGGTGTGTTACAGTCATGTGACAGTCCAGTACTGGTCCGTCACACGACCCCAACCTCGAAGAATGTAAAATGACCACGGTTGTGGCGGTCAATCGAGGGACCATCATACAGTGTGACGGTCTCTGGAGTGACCGTTACACAAATCCGGTGACTAAAACTGTGGAATTGGCCGAATCGGCCCATTTCACGCCCCATTCACGCCGAAGCACAGGGGAAACAACACCAAACGATCATACAACACATCTGGAGTCAAAAAATGACACATGCATCCACTAAAACACGAGATCGGGGTGATTTCGACGAATCGACCCTAAACGAGTCACCGGGGTTCCCGGACTCCTACCGGTCCCAAATGACAACCGATCGATGCGAAACTGGTGGGGTTGGGATCCTGACATCTTAGCGGTCAATTTGACACTAACTACATCTCCATGGCTGTATCCCCTTCGTTTCGGCACGAATGGGGCATGGGAAGGCCAAGATCGGGCCAACCCCACGGGTGGTTCGCCGTGATGATGGACGGTCAAACTAGGTGCCGTCCATCCCCATGGGCGGCCAGCCACGGGCCGTCCATCCTCGTGAGTTTTGGGGCTTGTGCGGTCGCATGATAGACCACACATTGGTTGTGTGGCCTGGAGAGGACCGCCTATCCCCCCTTGGGTGGCCAGTCTCTGATGGTCTGTCTTCCTGTTGGGACGTGCGGCCAGGTCGTGACCGCATATCCTAGTTGACCCTTGGTCAACGGTGGAGTGTCGGTCGTGTTGAGTGGTCCAGTCAAGACCGTTTTGACCGACACTGTAGTAAGTCGGTTCCGTTCTGCGGTCCGATCAAGACCGTTTTGACCAGGAGCTGTTTTGAGTTCGTGAGCTTGTGCGGCCTAGGGCTTGACTGCACATCCCTTGGGTGATCCTTCCCTGACCGTCTATCCCCCTCTGGTTCTAACACTTGAGCGGCCCAATCCTGGACCGTTCATGCTTGGGCGGTCTGACCCTTGACCATGCATCCCCCGTAGTGTCTTCGCATCCGTTCCCTTTAGCCGACTGCCCTGAGCCATTCATCTCCTTGAGTGACTACGAGCAATCCGTTCATCGTGCGGTCGGGTATAGACAACACGTTGTTGTTCGGCCCTGTAGGGTCCGCACATCCCCCCTTTGAGCAGGCTGTCCTTGACCGCACATGCCCTGTGCGGTCTACCCGGAGCCGTTCATCCCCGTGCGTTATCAGGTTGCTTTTGTGGGTTGTCCCGTGACTATTTGAGTGTCGTGTTGGACTCCGGTCGACCCGGTTGTGACCCAGTGGTCGACTTTCAGTCTCGTGAGTGTCCCAGACACCCCGAAGGTTTCGTGGCCATTTTTGAGGTGTCCGTGGGTTCCGTGATATCGTGGTTTCGGACTTAGGAACTAGAATAGATTGACGGCTCGGTGCTGTCACATTCAACGGTCTTGACCCCGAGTCTCGTGATTCAAGGACCGTTGAGTCTAATAGGTCTAGTTGGCTGTCCAGAGTCTAGTGGTCGTGAGTCACTTCTTCCCTCGTGTTACTCGCGATGGGTGCATGCGTGATTTTCTGTATTCACGTTTAGTGAACCCTCACTAGTCGTAGCTTCCTACGCACGCGGGCGCGGACCCACCTAGGAGTGGTGGAGAGTGTGACCCGAGTGAGATGGTGTGGACGTGTAAAATCGCACGTCCGCGCGTCCCGACCAATTCAATATCAACAACAACTTCAACCAAAGAGATTGCGGAGAGCACGTCCCGTCCGGACCCTCCGAACAAACAACATACTATCGTGAAGCCACTCTCGGAGTCACGACAGCAACTAGAAACCAACCCCTGAGAGGCTCACAATTCGTGGGCCCCAAAGAGAATTAAGTGGATCGTCAATCAGGCTCAAAACGGGCCCAAATCCCCTTCAACGGCATGCCCATACGGCCCTCCAGCGGCACTCCCAGCGCAGGCTTCAATGGCACGCCCCTGTGGCCTTCTCCGGTACGCCCCCAGTGCCGCTTCAATGGCACGCCCCCGTGCACCTTCACCGGCACGGTCACAGTGGCCTTCAACGGCACGCCCCTGCTCCTGCACAACGACACGCCTTTGTGTCTTCAGCGACACACCCTGGCTAGGCCTTCAACGGCATGCCTGTGAAGCTCTTCAATGGCATGCCTGTGAGGCCCTTCAGCGGTGCACCATAAGGTGATCACTCGAAGTCCGGGACTTGCGAGTTCGGGCTCTCTTTCTCACCGTCCAGCGGAGCTATGAGCTAATATGGGATGAAAAGTTCTATAATAGAGCAGGGAAATGAGCACGTACTCGACAGATTTGAAGAAATTGGTCTCGCTCGGAGACGTGGGCACACGGGGAAGCGTGGGGCTTACCTACATCACGGCGAGGACGCTTCGACCTGTTCAAGCAAACTACAACACTACGTCTCACGCAGGAGGGGGATCTCGGGGTGGGGGTTAAGGGAATCACAACCAAAACTACCTCCGCATAGGGAGGGGCCTTTAGCCGGCCAAGCGGGGAGGGGAAAGATGAAGAATAGGGCTTCACGCGATGACGGAGTTGAATCTGTCCCTCCTCTAGAACAGGGTACCGACTGTCGATGTAGGAATTCTTCTGGATGCTCCCGAACTCCGATGCTAGTGAGATGAGTGCCGAAATTTCGTGGACTGGTTCAGGAAGTTGCAGGAATTTTGGCGGGAGCCGGGGGAGCCGTCGCCGGGCGCGGTGGAGTAGGAAGCAGGGACTCTGTTCTCTGCCATGAACTGTCACAGCACTGCAGCTTCTGGAAGATGTCGTCACCATGAATAGTCCCGAACTCCGATTTGGGCACGGTCAGTGGCATTGGAACCGTCGTCGAGCTATCTTCAAAACAAGACCCACGGCGGTGCCAGCCATTATCGGAGCAGGCTGCAGCAACCCGAACACTGACAGTGTTTTAGCTCTGTCCCAGGGGGGACTGAACTGCGCACCCAGAGGAGAAAAGAGAGAAGAATTCGATCCGGTGGCCGAACGGAGCTCCGCTTCTTGGAGGAGGAAGAAGACTCGTCGAAGAAGGCGTCGGCCAAGCCCCACCTTCAGATCTTTAGGAGACTTGTCATAGCAGCTTCTGCAAGTGGTCTCAGGTTGCTAACTGGGACTCTTCTGCGCAGTCGGGGTAGATCACCTCCCTCGGACAGCCACGAAGTCAGATGAGGGCGAGACGACCGCCAATGCGAAGAAGACACGGAGATGCTTCTGTCGGTACCTCTTGGGCCTTCAGAAACATAGGGATGAAGATGCAGTGACTTCTGAGTGTTGCTGGTCTTCTGGATTGCAGCAGGCAGACAGCAGGCTCCTCTCAATAGTACAAGAAAAGGGATGGGGATGGGGGTTAGTGGTGGAGGGAGGGGATGGGGTGGCTTGATGGGGTTGTAGAGGAGGTGTGGAGGGGCTGGAGCATGGGTGGAGGAGGGGAGGAATGGGCTGGACGCAGGGGAGAGGACCTTGGCTGGTTTTCCCTAGAGTGGAGAGGTGGGGGAAGAATGAAGGGAGGTGGAGGAGAGAGGAAGGGGGGCGGCCTCCCTATAGGGGGGTTTCCTCCCTTAGGGTGTTCTTGGGGGATGGAAATGGATGGAGGGAATTTCAAATGTGCCTAGGGTGGTGGGAGATTTTGTGGGGAAGAGAAAGATTGTATGGGAAAGGTAATATTCCTCCTAGGGAGTGAGGAGATTTGGGTGGTTGGAGAAGTGGGATTATCTTGGGAAGGGGAGGTAGAGTTGAATGCCTCTTGGGAAGGTGGAGTGCGTGGTTGAGGGATTAAATGGGGGTGAGGTGGAGGAGAGAGAAGGAGGGGTGCGCCCCTTAGAGAGAGAGGGGAGGGAAGAGAGAGAGGGTGAGATTCTCTCCCAAGGCTTCTCACCTTCACTCTAGGATTCTCTCCAAGGGATTAAACTAAAGCACAAGAGTAATTGCTAGCCGTCCAACTGTCCAAGCGGACGAGATGTGACCGTCCTGTTGCGCCAGTTGCCAAATCGTGGTCCGTTACCTAATTTCTGATTTTTTTGTTGTTTTGATTATTATAAATGTAATGCTTATGATTTCATGACTAATCCTATGACTTAATTTGTGCAGGGGAAGAGACGGACACGAATTACATGGCTACAAGTCCGGGCAGTGTACCTTGTGCTGCCAGAGTATCAGCGAGAATGCTTGGCGGCGATGGGCTTCTAGGAAGTCCTGAGTATCGAGGTGGCCTGAGTGGATACGGCACTCCTGCTAGCTCTACATGAGAGATGGGACCCTGTCAGTCGAGCCTTCATATTCCCGTGGGGGCATATGATTCCAACCTTGGAGGATATGGCCCGGATCAGCGGCTTGCGGGTGCACGGCAAAGCTGTGACTGAATGGGCGTACGTCGATTACCGGGAGCTGGCTCAGGAGCGACTCAGCTTGGATCTGATGAGGCCTGGGCATCTGTCGTCCCAATTATCACGGTCAGTGCTTAGGAAAGCTTGGGACTCCGGCGAGTAGTAGCGGCAATCGGAGAGTTACCAGAGCAGCATAATGACCTAGTGATCGAGCAGGCTCATCCGAGTGTGGCGGCAGAGCCAAGACCGGATGGTGATAGAGTTCTGAGACGCTTCCTGATGCTGCTATTCGGGAAGTTATTGTTCACGACGCAGGCTGACGTGATCAGTTGTCGGCTCCTTCCCCTGTTGTCTGACCTGAGCCGAGTGCGGAAGTACGCGTGGGGAGCAGCAGTGCTAGCGTTCCTATTCCATTCGCTCAGCGCCACCGACCGAGTGACCATGCTCGGCAGCTTCTCGCCCTTCTTACAGGTAAATGCCTTTATGCCTTTATTATGCTTCTAACATGCTTTTAATATGCTGAAAATGCTGACATCTGTTAAAAATGCAGTTTTAGGCCTTTTTGTATCTGCCGAGGATTGGTCGAGGTATTGAGCTGTACCTAGGACGGTTTCCCATCATGAGGCAGTGGAACATTGCCCGTAGTGCAGGGTCGATTCAGCGGTCGACTCGGGTGATCCAAGAGGATTTGGACTCATTCCCGCACACATCGGTAAATAGCCCGACCTCCCTACATGCTCTTCTGTATGCTTCTAAATGTCTTTCTTATATGAATGCTATATGAATGTCATGCATGAATGCTGAAAATTGAATGGCCCCCCTCAGGTGCGTTGGACACCGTACCGGGACGAGGACCATACGGGGCAGCCGTGGGTCGAGGCCTCCCTGGCTTATCGTGGACGAGACGTTTGGCTACATTGCATCAATGTGATCGAGCCCCTCCATTACCGGTTGATTATGAGGATGAGGGGAGTGCACCAGCCGTTGGTGAGGTTCCCGCATCGTCACGACGAACGCCCGGGGAAATCCACCAAAGGGATTAGTAGTGATATCGACTGGAGCGGCCGAGCCTGAAAATATGTTCATGATTGGAAGCACAAGGGCAAGGCCATGACAGATCGGGTGGACAGCGATGAGGCATATTTGAAGGCCTTCACCGGCCAACACGGTAGCCATGTTTACCGCGGCACCCGATGACCGGTATGAAAATGCTAAACTCAACCTTTCCTATTCTGTATGAATGAATGAATGCATGACACTCGTCTTCATTTTTAAATGCAGCTAGACCCTCAAGGTCAGATAGTCGAGCTCGAGGGACTCCTCCACGCTACCGTGCAGCAGCGGGATGAGTATCGAGTGGCTTTAGAGCATCTCCCTTACGCCCGAGGTCAAGGGGAGATGTTGTCAAATTTTTGTCAGAAATAATAATGTGTTAAATGGGCAAAGGAAGCAACGAACAAATGAAACAAACGATAACAAGATACTCTAACTAAGCTGAATAAAAAACTAGGGGCAACATCAAGAGAAAATGGGAAATGAACAGACAATGGTTAAGAGATAGGGAGAGGGACTCCTCATGAACCATACTGAAAATCAATCAAGAAAAGGAGGAAGAGTAGGATAAAAGAAAAAAAGAAAGGCCTTAAGAGAATGAAGGAGGAGTGGGCCCTTCACCGGTGCACACCGCTCTCAAACTCCCTTCACCGGCACGCTCCTAAAATCTTCCACGGCATGCCCTTAGCCCCCCGTCACCAGCACGCTCTTCCTTGCCCTTCGTCGGCACGCTCCTTGAGCGGTGCACCACTCCCTTTTGTTGTTGCTAAGCCCTTCACCGGCACACTTGCTAGCACACCCTCCTCCGGTACACCTTCCTTGCCGGTACACCTCCTTCATTGACATGCCCTTCTAGTCCTTCAACGGCACATCCACAGCCTTCCCCAGTGCACTCATCCCCTCATGGCTTCAAACCCATGCAATTGCAACCCCGTGTAAACCATGAACGTACTTCGTCCCCTCTACATCTCCAACCCCGTGCAAACCTACATGGACTTGGTCCTCCTGCACGCATAAGCCTTGCACTAGCCTTACACAGACCCTGCATAGACCTTGTGCCCCCTTTGCATACATAAGCACTAACCTTGCCCCTTGCATATTCCCCATGTGCATCAAACTTAGCCCTCACATGCATGGACTTTCAACTTAACCCTGTGCATATGCAGGGACTTGGTCCAAACATGCATGGGCTCAGCCCCTTCACCCTTTGCACGAACCCCGCATATGCATGGACCTCCTCAGATGAATGTGCATAGACCATGTACGAACCTTGCACGGACCTTGTTTCCCCCCCATGCATACATGCATGGACTTTGGTCCCCATATGCACGGGCCTCGCACTGACCTTGCCCCTAGCATGCATGGACTTAGCCCCTTTGCCCAAAACCTGCATCCGTACATATGCACGAACTTCATCCCACAACCTGAACACTCTGCATGGATCTGGCCCTCACATGCACTGACTTTACCTTGCATTACATGGACTTCATTCAAAACATGCACGGACTTTGTTCCTCAACCCCGTGCAGAACATGCATGGACTTGGTTCTTCAACCCCGTGCAGAACATGCATGGACTTTGTTCTTCAACACCGTGCAGAACATGCATGGACTTTGTTCTTCAACCCCGTGCAAAACATGCATGGACTTTGTTCTTCAACCCCGTGCAGAACATGCACGGACTTTATTCTTCAACCCCGTGCATGATATGCATGGACTTTGTTCTTCAACCCTGTGCATAACATGCACGAACTTCGTTCTTCAACTCCGTGCACAATGTGCATGGACCTTGTTCCTCAACCCCAAAAAACTCGCATGGACTTCACCTAAGCATGCATGGACTTTGCTCGCACATACGCATGGTGTGGCGCCCCCTTCCTGCGATCCCGTATCGTGTCCGGGGACGTCACAGCAGATGGACGGAAGTGTTGTGAGGTAAGATATTTGCAAGACGCTTAAATGCCAAACCATCACATATTCCAAAAATATAACCATACCATTTTCATAAGCTTAAACACTCATAATTTACATTGTATACAGAGTACTACATATTGCTACCCAAAAGTCATATTTACATCCGATGCTCGAATGATAGGAGTTGTTGTAGGCAAACTCCACTAATGGTAGGTGGTGAAACCAACTCCCCTGCCACTCCAGAAAACACGACCTCAACATGTCCTCCAAAGTCTAGATGGTCCTCTCTGACTAACCGTCTGACTGAGGATGATACGCCGAGCTAAAAGCTAACTCGGTGCCTAGAGCCCTCTAGAAACTCCTCCAGAAACCAGATGTGAATTACGGATCTCGATCCGACACGATCGAAATGGGAATCCCATGCAGGGGAACGATCCGCTCCACATACAAATGTGCCAGCTTGGGCACACTCCAGCTGACTCTGATCGGTAACAACTGAGCCATCTTCGTTAGTCGATCTACAAGCAACCAAATGCCATCATGCCCACTCAAAGTCCTCGACAATCCCACCATAAAATCAGTGGTCACGTGGCCCCATTTCCATGCGGGAACCTCTAAGGGCTGAAGTGCACCTCCTGGTCGTTGATGGTCCGCCTTCACCTGCTGATAGGTGAGGCACCTGGCCATGAATTCAGCAACATCTCTCTTCATGTTAGGCCACCAGAACTGCCTCCGCAAGCTCCGATACATCTTCGCCGCACCCGGGTGTACGGTGTACCTACTCCCCTGAGCCTCACGCAACACCGCATGATGAACCTGCTCCTCGGTTGGGACGTACAGCCTACCACGTAACGTGACAGCACTGTCCTCGCCGTGCACCACATCGGCCAAAGCCAAAATCTGGGGCAACTTAGGGTCTGCATGCTGAGCCTCTATCACCTGACGGTGGATAGCAGGGGTGATAGTCAGACTCACGAGCACTGCTAACCCTGGCTCTTGGGGAATCTTGAGCTTGAATGACACTTCGGGCACTTATTCCTAGAGCATCCACTTCCTCAACAACAAGGCATTGACCACGACCTTTCGACTCAAGGCATCGACGACAGCATTCATCCTGCCCGGTTGATAAGACAGGGTGAAGTCATAATCCTTCATATACTCCATCCAACTTCTCTGCCTGAGGTTCAGGTCCTTCTGAGTGAACATATACCTGAAACTCTGATGGTCAGTGAACACCTCAAACTTCTCACCGTATAGATAATGCCTCAAGATCTTCAACGCGAAGATCACAGCTGCTAACTCTAGGTCATGGGTAGCGTAGTTCTCCTCTTGTGGCTTTAGCTGCTGCGAAGCATACGCCACCACTCTACCATGCTGCATCAACATAGCACCCAATCTGACCCCGGAAGCATCTGTGCACACCACGAAACCTCACGATCCAGAAGGCAAAACCAACACCAGAGCCGAGGTGAGCAATCTCTTCAGCTCCATGAAGCTACGCTTAAACTCATCAGTCCAGACAAAAGGCACATCCTTCCGTATCAGTCTAGTCATCGGGGCCGTAATGTGAGAGAAATCCTGGATAAACCTCCGATAATATCTAGCAAGCCCCAAGAAACTCCAGATCTCGGTCACAGACCTCAGCGTCGGCCACTGCATTACCGCCTCGACCTTAGCGGGGTCCACGAAAATACCATCACCAGATATCACGTGCCCCAAAAAGTGCACCTCATGAAGTCAGAACTCGCACTTGCTGAGATTCGCATACAACTGGTGATCTTGCAATGTTTGTAGCACCACACCCAAATGGTACGCGTGCTCCTCGGTAGACCGCGAATAAACAAGGATGTCGTCCACAAACACGACCATGAACTGGTCCAAATAGGGATGGAACACCCTCTGCATCAAGTCCATGAAGGCTGCGGGGGCCACGTATTTTATCATCATTCAATCTTTCATACAAACACATGATGACTTATAGTGTTTGCTATCATCAAAACTAT
The DNA here is from genome assembly GCA_024336825.1 of Amorphophallus titanum. Classification (NCBI taxonomy): domain Eukaryota; kingdom Viridiplantae; phylum Streptophyta; class Magnoliopsida; order Alismatales; family Araceae; genus Amorphophallus; species Amorphophallus titanum. Next base: position 6,660,127 of record JANBPO010002596.1, read on the forward strand.
AGGGACACAATAAAAACAACATTAAAGGAAACAAGAGCCGCCACGGAGCAAGGTGATCCAGAGCCTCCTCGGCATCATCAGCATCAGAACCATCAACAGCAGCTGGTGGAGGTGGAGGAATACGGGCCTCAATGTCCCACAGAAGATGCTCAATGTGAAGAAGGGAACTGGAGGTAGTCCGATAAGCACGTGTAGTATCCTCATAGTCTGTAGCAAGAAAGGCAACGTGGGTAGCAAGAGTTTCCAAAGTATGGGAGAAAGTGTGCATACGGCCATCCATCGTATCCATAAAGGTATCAAGCCACCCAAGGGAAGAGTCAATGTGGGTTTCCATGCCTGAGAGACACCTATCAAGAGCCTCATAGTTCCCCCAAGTGGGCTGTCTAGCACCCTGAGTGGAGGACTCCCCATGATAGAACTGTGGTGGAGGAGGCACCTCGGGATCCATGTGAGGAGGTGAGGGTGGAAGAGGCTGGTCCTCTGCCTGAACTGGTGCAGGTGTTTCCCCTTGATCTTGCTGTTGCTCCTACTCTTCTTGACTTGCAGATTCTTCCCCATAAGTGGGTACATCACGATGTAGCTGACCATCAAGACCCCGGTAATATCCCATATCGGTGAAAATCTTGTGGGCATTATAGATATCATCCTGTCTAACTCGAATGAACACTTCAGCACCAAAATCTATCCTAGCATTATGAACACTCCAGTCAACTATGAAGCATAAGGCACAGATCGCCTGAATTGGGTGCGACATATTCCTATCAAATCTGTCATGAGTCGACCCATGTTGATTATATTTCCATTCATAGCATGATAAAATAGGAATCTGTGAACCTCTGTCACCTCATTTCTAATCCCACTTTTTGGGTAAATAAGGGATGTAAACATGTGGTGTAGAACCCTCTGTAGTGGTGGAAAATAGTTGGCATTCAACCGAATCAAGTCACTAACGCCACACACATAATCACAACTCGTCATGGTAACAAACGTAGCCTCAACTTCACCGTGGCCAAAGGTCATGTCTGCACCCCAGGCTGAGACTCCTAAGACATGCCAAAAAAGATCCGGAGTGATGTGGATCTCTATGCCCTGAACCACTGTATATAACTCTCCATTTCTGTCAACCAAATTCCCATAAAATTACTGTACGAGGTTGGGGTGGTACCTAGTGTACCTAGTGACAAAGTCACTCCAACCTGGCTGAATCTCAAAAACTGCACAAAGATCTGGTAAAATTTCATTCACCTCATTAAAATCAACCAGGCGAGGGTCGATGATAGGCCGTGGAGGCAACCGAGGTGCAGGAGCAGGTGCTGGAGACTATCGTGGGGGAGGAGCCGGAGCCTCATGTCTCCGAGCACTAGAGTCCCCTTGGGTAGAACGCTGAGAGCTCCTTCTAGATGACATCTTAGGCTAGAAAACCCGCTGGGAGGGATAGATCTCAACCTTGGCGATGAGGATGGACCAAAGGACACTCGGAGGGCTGGAAATGACCTTCTCCACACTCTGGAAACTAAGGAATAGTTGTACAGGCGCATAAGCAACCGTGGAGAGTTCGTCCCGAAACTGCGATGAATCCACCAGAACTTGTGTGGATGGAAGAATAATGAGGTTTTAGGGCTTGAGGAGAGGGGGTTTGGTGTTCTAGGGTTAGGGAGATATGTGGGAGAGAGAATGGGTGTGATAGAAGACTTCGGCATTTCCTCGACCACATATCCCTCCGGCACCTCCATGCTCAGTAAATAAAGCTCGTCCGTGGTGTGCATCATTTCGACAGGATACTTTCTATCCGCTGCTTTAAAGGGGTTTTCTATAATAGCCTCGTTGAACAGAGGGTTGATATAAATAAGCGACCCGCTGTTATCCGCCAATTGACGCATGGCAAGGTCATAGTGGATACCCAATGGCTCTTCCAGCAATTTTAATGAATCGATATCAGAATTACTGATGGCCCAATCTTCGCCCAATGAAGTCTGGACCCTTTTAAAGTATTTCTCCTGTCCCCCTTCACTAAACCGAACCCTCATATTATATGATTCCTGCATCCCCAGTGTCGACTGGTAAGAACCTTCAAGACCATTGGCGCCTGCGTTCAGCAATACCATGGTCGTCCTTCTTTCTTTCAGCGAATCGGGCTCAAAATATACAGACCCCGAATCCACATTACTGATAATGCGGGCATGTCCATTGTAACAATTACCCGCTAAATGCCCAAATCCCAATTGAGGATGAGCGATATCCAGAAAATACACACGACCATCTATTACAACACGGGCAATAACATAATCAAGCCGGTCCATAATGGGGTATTTCGCCAGATTATAGCCCGTTTCCCTGGTACTCAGCAATACCGGATCTGCTGTATATCCCTTTTTACGCAGGATCGTGACCAAAAGCAAATTAAGCTCGCCTACCGAGCCGCTGTTCTTTTTAAAAACATCCCGGAGCGAGGTTTTTATGAACATGCCATGATGATCGGTACAGGAAAAGTGACTGGACAGATAGTAATAAATGTTTTTTGCTTCCTGTAACCGGGTGGAATCATTAAAGGCTTGCTGGGCCAGCCAGTCATCCATCCAGAGATTCTCGTCGCTGAGGGGCTGCCCGAAATCATCCTCGCTTAACAGCCTTTCCGTTGCCGTTTTCCAGGTATCCATAGAACTATGCCAATCCTGCCCATTGTAGGTCTTCACCAGCTGAAATTCTATTTTATCTATATAGTTCCGATAAGTCGAAAGATAAGATTCCACCTGAAACGCAGGAACGTCTTTCATCACCCAGCGATGCTTGTCCGTATTGGCGCTTACCGAGTAATTATTTTCAACTGCGGCCAGGGTATTGGCGTTCTTGCCTGAAATACTGTAGGAAGCATGTCCCTGTGATCCCTTGTCTATAGCATAGCTGTGTACGCCTTGTTTTACGATCATGTAGTACAGCGTCTGCGGGATCTCTACATTGTATTCACTATAGATCGTGGGCATCTCTTTCGATTGGAATTCCCATTGAGGCAACACGAAGTTGTAATCGGAGATAATGGTATACGTATACTCAATGATCGATCCTTCCCGGGCTCCGGGAAGGGTAAATTTCTCCCAGGTATAATGCTTATCCGTTTTTTCTACAAAAACATCTTTCTTATCCAGTTTGGTCTCCACAATCCCCCCATTTTCCAGGTTATAGGTAGATGCCTGCAGATTGTCCAGCTTCTCTGAAACATTGTCGCTGTTATACAAGGGGAACCTTACTGTAGTCACACCACGTTCAAAAGCCTTTTTGTTGAGGATCATGATCCGGGTAGTACGTTTGTATACATGGGAAAACCAGTTCTTATTGTTCCCCACAAAATTGATGGCGCCGACATCCGAAAGGACAACGGCATAGCTGCTGCTATCGATCGCAGGAGATGCTACTGGCTTAAAATCATCCGGGCTGACTTTCCCAAATGCAGAAGGAGACGATTTATCCTGTGCATTGGCGCAAAGCTGCAAGATACCGATGTCTATGATCGCTAAGATAAGGGCTAACAATAAGCGCGGTCGGGGGGAGTGACTCATACAGCAGACTTAATCAATACCAAGATAATAAATTGAGTGTGCCAAGTAAAAAAATGGGTAGTGACAGAGGGTTCAATGTCTCCTGTTCCTTCCAGCATAAACAGGCAGTCCTGATATCCTCCAAAGCCCACCATGCGAGATCCTCCACAATAAGGTCTTCACTTTCAGCAGGCTGTCACCATACCTAGGGGGCCACTGTGTTATGGACCACTACTGTCTCTACAAATCCATCCTCTAAACATCCAGACACCATCTTTGTAGCTGAAGTATTAACTCCACAAACTGGTTGATTTCCTTATTTGCCAGTTCCGCCTGGAGGAAGCCATCCTTTGGCTGTAGTCATATCATGAAACATATCTGCTAAAACTGCTAAAAGATCTAAAGTGACTCTGAAAGCTGCAGATACCTCTCATGCAAATGTGTGATTCTGCACCATTACCCTTCAAGGAGTAAATCCTCTCAACATTACCCTTGGTAATCCTATGGTAATAGGAAAATCACAAGCATCTTAAGCGATTGTTCTACATATTAATAAATGAAAATAATATTTAGTTCTCTCCTCATCTTTTCATACCTCCCACCACCTATGTCAATAAGAGAATAGCTTCAGTAGCAGATCTACCTGTTCTAAAACCAAACTGATTTCCTGAAACACTAGCCATAAGCTTTAGATGCTTCTTCATTACTTATACCCAGAGTTTTATACTATGACTAAAATTTACTTCTACAGTAATTATTTTGACTCTCTCTATATCCTTTTTGTTTAAAGAAAGGTACCACCATACTTTTATTCCAGTCATCCAGCTTTCTTCACTCTTTCAAAAATTTTATCAAAAAGTATCATCAACCTACTCATATCAATGGATTCTACACTTGTCCAAAATTCAAGATGCCTTCGTACAGTCCTCAGGCCTTACCTACTCTTAACTTTGTTTTCAAAACTTCCTCCACTGATGAAATCCTAACCCACTAAAAGAGTAAAAGTATTGATGACTTCTTAAACTAATTGACTCATTTGTTCCTTCTAAAGAAAGGTCGTCGCCTCGTCGGAGCAGTCCCCATCCATTTTGTCTTTCCTAAAGTACAAGAAAGCAAGCTTTCAAGAGATGCTCATATCATATAAAATCTAAGGGACACACAACACAAGTACAATTCCGTAACAGATGTCAGTCTTGAAGGATATAGTTTCGCATATTGCTCACCGGTTACTCTTTCAAGAAGAGAACAGAAAACAAGTTTCTATCACAATACAATCAGAAGTGGTCACTGATAAATGAAGGAGTTCAGACACTTGCAGAGGCAATGCCTCCACCAGTTTGTCTAAAAAAATCAACACATTCACCCTTTAAAAAGTTTGCCCTTCCCTAATGCACCAAAAACCATATATACCTAAATCATCCAAAAAGTTTCCAAATTCATATTAATGAATTAGAACATATAATCATTCACATACATAAAAGTTAGATTGTGTGCACATGCCAGACGAATGTTACACCATGTAATAGAATGTGCCCCACTTGACCGTCCCACTTCAAGTCTCGTTTTCCAACAGGGTTAATTTGAGGAGAATCCTTTGCTGATAGTTTTGATCACAGATCCTTTAGATTTCTTTGAAGTCCAAGAGAACCTTCGAGGATTACTCATGGTAACATCTGCTTAAACTGCACAACCAAGCAGATTTCTAGTTGCAAAATGGTATAATTTTGTAGTCTTTCATTATAAGTTACCTAGACCAAAAATGTAGCACAACCTTGTAGAGGGTTGGCATCAAGAAGGCTACTGGAGAACTTTGCCAAATACAAGGATCTTTAGTCAGATTTGTTCAATTCTGTTACTAGGTAAGACTTAAAATGAAAGTGATGATAATGATGACAGGTAAATAAATTAGAATGCTGTTACTTAACACCTTTTAGCATAAATATGAACAAGAGACCACGTAAGCCATCAAATTTAATACTCACGCAAAATAGTTGGATAATCGCAGTAAATGAAAACAAAGCAAGGCACCTCTCTGTTGGAAGAACTATGTGCATCCCCAGCAACTTCAGCACAATCACGCCCCATCTAAGTTGTCACAAGCTGTGACACGGACAGTTTCAGAGACATCAGGAAGAAGTTTAAAACATATGGCTTTCTACCTCAGATGCAAATGTCAAAATACATAATGAATGGGAAAAGGAAATTTCTGCCTATGGAACAAACTTTAGAATTGTTTATGGACTTTAGAAGCATAAGAGCTGGGGCATTGTGTTGTCTTCTCCTACATATACGACAGCTCTCATGGACATATACAAACTAGAAGCAAAATGCATCACTTCAGCGCAGAAGAAGGCAGAAGACAGATATGTAGAGAAATTATGAAAAATGACAGATATTCAAGGGTTTTTGGCATGAGACCAGATGGGTCCACTGACGGCTTACACCGTATCTTAAGCTACTCACGTGGCTAAAGTCTCCAAGTAAGAGGCATAAAAGTACCAGACCAAGTAACTAGTCAGAGTGACACTCGTCAGTGTCAGTTCAAACCTCTGACCACGTGTGCACACACCGACTCTTGCCTGAGCCAGGCACTCTAGCTAGTTTTCTTCCTCAGTAGGATGCTACTGTTGGTCGGGAGCCCACGGAACTAGCTTAAAAATCATTTAGCGGGAGTTACCCCTCCACCTTTCCCAGGTGGGTCGACACTTAGGTCGCTGGGCTACGACTAGTGGCTCCATCACAAGGAAAGAGAAAGCTACTCTATCGGGATCTAAAATAGTGCCATAATTTTATAAAATAGCTTAAACATGGCTTATGTACAATAAGGAATACACTACAGAATGAACTTGCTACATTTGATATACCAGAAAATGTGACAGACTAACCTTACTGCGTTACAGCATGTAACGATCTAGGATAGGGGCATTGCACCAATCGTGATGCACCTCTCTAGGGCCGTTACGCTCACAGAACGATTGAAAAAACATAGGGAGATGCAGGCTGTAACGCACCAAGAGTGGGGCGTTACATTGAGTGTGACGCGCCTCCCATGGGCCGTTACACTCACCCAAACTATATAAAATCCACAGTTTACGCAGAACGTAACTGACCCATATCGCTCCGTCACAATGAGTGACGGTCTAAGGAAGGGGTGTTACATGATTGTGACGTGCCTCCTTAGGGCCGTTAAATCTATCCGAACGGTTTGAAACACACACAGAGAGAATATAGACTGTAACGCACTTAGAGTAGTGCATTACACCAATGAAACACGCCTCCCAAGGTCTGTTAAAGGCACCAGAAGGGCTATAATATAACATACGACTTATACAGACCATGACGCACGAGGGTAGGTGCGCCACAAGGTCTAATGCGCAGGTCGAGGTCCGTTAAAGGCACCCAAACACATAAAAATGACACAGTTTACTCAGAAATGTAACACCCCAACACCTCTGTTGGGGCGTTACAAAGCTCTGGCGGACCCCCGATGGACTACCAAGCTAACCGCCTAACTAGGTCAATAGTCAAACGGCCGGTCAAATGTCATGTAACGGTCGTAGGGTCGGCCGTTACAGGTCAGGTGACGCACCCATGTTGGGACGTCAGGGGACTATAATGCATCTAGGGTGGTGCGTTACACCGTCTGGGTTGCGAACCGGTGGAGTCTGAAACTGGACCCCCTCCCAATCGACCGAAATTGATGGGAATCACAAGGAAACCTATTTTTCAGCTACACTACCATGACATAACAACATTCTATAACTAAACATGCCATTAAAATTAAAAGACAATGGCCATGGAGATGATTTCATGATTTTAGGGCTAAATTACACTAACATGTAATTATGCACAAAAAACTAGAAAAATGGCGTCGGATAGCGACGCATGTGGTACTGGCGGGTTCCTAGCTTGGAGAGGATTCCATCCCCCTACCTATTGCGCGATGAAAATGCCGTTTTGGAGCCGAACGGATGAAGGGACGCTGCGGCTCCTCTCGACCCATCTTGCCACCACACTCTGCAATCCGAGGGAAGAAGGGCGTCACGGTGATCCTCACGTCGAGCCCGTCCCGTCGGTACATCCCACGCCTTGATCAGAGTCCGAACGGACCGGAACCGAGAGAGAAAGAGAGGAGGAGAGAGAACATGTGAGGGAGAGAGAGGGTGAGAGAGAGAGAGAGCCCACTTCCTCTGATGGCTTTAAGGCCTTTCTTTTCTTCAAATTTTTCTCTCTCTCTCTTTCTTTTCTATTTTAACTATTTGGTCTGCATGACTAATCGATGGACTCTCTCTCTTCCTGTCCTTAGCCGTTTTTGTTGTCTTTCTTTCCACATTGCTCTCAGTCCCTTAAACTTGGTTAGAACGTTCCTTAGTTGATTACTTAGTCTGTTTGTTGTTCTTCCCAGCTCTTTGACACACTACAATCCCTGTCAAAATTTTGGCAGCACCTCCCCTTGCCCCGGGACGTAAGGGAGGCACAGGGAACATGCCCACAAGGAGTGGCGGAACCTGACTATTGGAGGTGGGCGTCCGGAGACGGCAACACCTTCAGTAAACCACCAGAACACCCGGATGAAAACAACAGAGGGGAAGGCTTCCTGAAGCTGACTAGGGGGTGCACTGAGAGAGGAGAGAGCCAGTGAGGGGGGGGTACACGGAGGAACCCAAACTAACGAAAAGTGACACAAAAGAGAGTAGGCAGAAGAGAGAACATGAACGGAGGATTTTCTCTCATTTAGGGTGAACAGGGGCTCAATACATCAGAGGTCAAAGCATTAACACGAAGAGTAGGGAAGGAAAAAAAAAGACCAAGAAAGGGGGGTCGGAGATTGAGCAAGGGCCCTGGCTCCCTGCTCTTCCTCTCTCCCTATTACATTCCTCTCCCTCTCTCTCTCATACTCTATTCTCGTGAGGACTGCCGGAGGAAGCACCTCTCCTTCTTCTTCTTCTCCTTCTTCTCTTCTCTGGGTGTGTCTTCTGTGCGGATGGATGTGTATCTCCTATCTCTCTCTGTGTGTGTCTCTCTTGCTGGTGGAGAGCCCTTTTTATACTCCCAGTGGCGCGGTGCTTTGAATCGCCGACTGGAGACGCGGGAACGTGGGCCATTAATGCAGATTTGACCTTGGTTGTTCCTGGCCATAGGGGGGTAGGCAGCGTGGCTAGCTCTCCGTTTGACACCTCAGACATGCCACTGCATGCCAAAGATCTCTAGGATGTGGCCATAAGATTCGGTCCGCGCCATTGGAGGTGTGCCGTTAAAGAAGCAGACCGTGCCGCTGAAGGGGTAGTTGGAGCGTGCCGCTGAAAGAAGGCACAGAGTGTGCCGTTGAAGAAGGCACAACGGGTGCACCGTTGAAGCCATTTAAAGTGTGCCGTCGAAGGGGCATGAAGCATACCGTTGAAGGCCACGCAAAGCTCTCTTTAAAGGGCACCTGAGTGTGCCGTTGAAGGGCACATGAGCGTACCGTTGAAGTCATTTAAAGTGTGCCGTTGAAGGCACTTAGGAGGGTGTCGCTCAAGGCATTTGATGGCATGCCATTGGAGGGCACTTGAGTGTGTGCCGTTGAAGGCACAAGGTGTGCGAGTGAAGGTGTGCTAGGAGCGTGCCGGCGAAGCCTGCACTAGGTGTGTCGCTGAAGGGGCAACGAGGGTGTGCCGCTGAATAGGCAACAAATGTGTGATTAAGGTGGATTTGGGGCCTATTTTGGGCCAGGTTGACAATCCACCTGGTTCTCTTCGGGAAGCCCACAAGTAGTGAGTCTCCCAGGGGTGGGTTTCTCTTCGCTGTCGTGATTCCAGAGACGGCTCCACGACAGCTTGTCGTTTGTTCGGAGGGTCCGGACGGGACGTGCTCTCCATGATCTCTTCGGTTGAAAATGTTGCTACTGTCGGACTGGTAGGGACATGTGGACGTGTGATTTCATACGTCCACAAATGTCCAGTTGATCTTGTCTAGATAGAGTCAATGTAATTTTCTCTTTATTGAGTCAAATGGATTTGGAATAGTTGATGTAATTAGATTTTTAGCATTTGATGGTATCAATAAAAGTGAAAGTTGATTAAATTATTGTGCAATTGCATCTTATGTGTGATTGTCTTGCGCTCTGATTATTTCTTGCTTGCAAGAGACTTACCATGTCAGTTGTTCACGTCTCCTCGAGCTAGTCTTCTGCTGTAATTAAAAGGCTCGGGGCGTGACATCGGTGCACCTCGTGCATTTGCATTGAAGTCAAATCGATGTTGTAAGCTCTTTGGGTCGATGATTTATGCATGTTCATTATACATCACCAGGATAGGCTAACTTGGCTATGTGGCGTGTCGATGTTATAGTTCATGAACCTCTGGCTTGCCCACACACAGGTCGATGCACCTTCATTACAGATATATCCTGAGTGACAAAATAAGGTCTACCTGTGCTACTGAGAGGTCGATGCTATTGCTCTATCTTACTGCATGTGTTAGTCATGACAGAGTATACAGGTTGATGTACATTGTTTGTGCATCGATGCATATGTAAAATTTCGTGCATCTACTTACATGGTTCATTCTGTGCTTATGATATGCTTAAGTCAGACTCCTATGATCTTTCAGTATGATTAAGATCTTCATTTCTATCTTAACAGGAAGATCACAAATAGGAACAGTAGAAGTGATTTGGTCAAAGACTGAAACATTGAGACTACAATATTTGAAAGACTGAGTAAAGTCACGTGGGTCGTAACTGACCCTGATTGGCATGTGATCCTAGGCGAGATGCCAAACTGAATATCCTATAACATGGATATACTTCTCTTCTACACCAGACACATGGACTCTCAAAGTGCACTTTTTCAATAAAATTATTGGGTGGGAATGTACTTTCCACATGCCCAATTCGAAAACTCATGGGGACCACAAGGTTCACGCTCGCTTGTGTAAAAAGGAGTCGAGCGTTCAAGTTCGCGGTGCCTAAGCATAAGAGAGTAGAAGAGCACCAGAGCTTGAACGAAGAAGAGCTAAGAGCACTACGAGAGATAGAGAGCTTGTTGCAGAGAGTTAGAAAGAAAAATAGAGTGTCGAAAGAGAGGAAGGAAGTCTGAGAGAAAAGAGAGGAAAAGTAGAGGTTGTGATTGTCTTGACTTCTAGATCAGATCCAGAGTCAAATTCCTCCAGAGAGAGCTACATTTTTCTTTTTATTATTATCTTTCCTTTGTTTTCTTTCAATTTGTTTCTAAATAGTCTATAAGTTGTGTATCAGCGGTCCAAGTTGTAAGGCAGTGGCGGGGTGTGATCCTCAGACAGCAAGCTGTGTTGCTCAGTGGAAAGCAAGCTATGAAGCTCAGTGGAAAGCAAGCTATGAAGCTCAGCAGATTGTAGGGGTTTCATCTCCGAAGCTATGGATCAGTGGATCTTCAAGCTGTTTGTTAGTTGAAGTCTTACTCAATTGAGTAAGGGGGGGACGTAGATCTCAAGCTCGAGATCGAACCACCTTAAAAGTGCCTTGCCTTGTGTGTGATTGCTGATCTACTCTTTCCTGCGACTAGATGAATGCATAGGAATGTTCATTGCAAATATTGTTGTTTACGATCTTTTCATTTGTTGCGTGTGCTTGAGTCATCAACCAATAGGTATATAAAAAGGCATGACTGGAAAGATAGGTTATGCCTATCCAGAATGCCACCTCTTGCGTGAGGAGATCCTAGATCGAACCTCCGCCGAGTATTGGTAGAAGAAGGTGGATTCTGATAGCTGGTTTCCTCCACCACCCCCAGGCTATGTGGCTCCCCCACATGTTTCACTAATTTCAGAAGAAGGAGGGGTATTCAAGGCTGCTCCCGTCGCCATTTATCCTACACCGGGGGAACCATACCTTGAAGACCTACTGGAGGATGTCAGAGTCCCGCCTGGGATTATCAAGCCCGTAGCAGAAGTTGACTACCAAGCAGCCGAGTCATTGAGGATTTTTGCGGTGCCTAATTCTGAAGGGCCACCCACTATCTTCTATGTAGCTGGGGAAAAGCCAGTCAAAGAGGATGACGATTGTCGACTCCCCGATGAGCTGCATGACCCACATGTCCCGATCATGGGACTTCCCAGCATGACTGACCGCACAGTTGGACTGGCTAGAAAATAAGGGATCCCCCTTTACCAGCCCTCCAGCCGGAAGGAAATGTTCAAAAGAATGTGTAACCCGCCAAACCTGGATCGGAGGTTGCTGTAAATTACTAAGCACTGGGATTTGGGCTTCTCAATGGATGACCATTACGAAGATGACGTGATATCAATTTTGGCTCCATTCGGTGACGACTCTGTCGAAGCTGCAGATCTGTGGAAAGCCCATCGCAATAAAAATTCTATGCCCTCGATTGAGGAAGTGCAAGATGAAGAAGTGTTCCTTTGGAACCCTCCTCACTACAGGTGCACAGGGAAAACCTCCCCCTCTTTTGAGGGGTCAACCTCAAAAGTCCACAACACCGAGGCGCCCTCGCCCCCGCCTATCGGCGAAGCAAGGAGTAGTGATATGGGCCATGCTCTAGGTTCTCCTCGATATGACCACGTTATGTTCGCTTTATATCAGAGGCAACAACGGGAGATTGAGGTGCTGAAGGCACGGTTGGCCAAGGTAGCCGCACTCGTGGCCAGTCTGATCTAGGGCTCTCTCTGCTTGTGAGATGAAGGCATGTCTCAGTCTCAAAACACCAGTCCTGACACCTCTATGTATTCAAGGAGGGAGGCAAGGAATATAGCCGGCCTTTCAGCCAGACGGCCAACTGAATGAGGTCAAACACTATAGGAGAAGCTACAGAAGCCCTACTCTTTCCCAAGAGAGAAGACTCGAGGGATCTTTGACTGAGCCTGTCACTACAACAAAGTCTCCCTCCCGAAGTCCAAGAGGCCCCAAGATCTCCGAAGAAGTGGTGACCCCTTGTTCTGCCCCTATCACCAGATACTGGGTCACCCTATCGAGGACTGCAACGTCTTCAAAGATATCACTCAGGACCTGATTGACAGGGCTGAGCTAAGAATGGGAGATTATGTGGTGACCCCGCCGCACCCCATGTCACGAGCAGTCCCAAAAGGGGAATATACACAATATCAGTCCAGTACCAGGCTCGTGAAGATGTAGCAGAAAATGAACAACCCTAGTCATCAGTGGCGGAGCAGCCTTGAGCATGGCCAACAACCACTTTGGCCCCCGTCGAAGCTATCTACGACGACTACTTAGATGATCCTGGAGCGGCCCTGTGCCTCTCCACACCAGGGAGCCCCTCGGGCCCGCCGACTACAACCCTAGGCGGGTGTGAAGCAAATGCGGCCTTTGTACCCAGTGAGGTAGAACAAGAAGAGGCATATGGCGTCCTCGAAGCCGAGGATGGCGAAGATCAAGATTTTGTCGACTTGCTACCGGCACCCCCAGAAATTGAAGATGGTGGTCAGGCTACCGTCGACGAGCTTATTGAAATCAACCTCGGCATGGAAAGTGACCGAAATATTTGCAAACTTTTACCCATTGCAAAACGATGAACATGGGAGGGGTTGATACAATTCGAAGAGAGAAGAAGCGCCCATGGGAATAACACAAACGAGGAAGATGATGGGAAAGTAAATGAAAACTACGATAGGGAGGGGGATGGAGCATGAACTCCTCCCCCTTCGTAGCCTCTCCACCCTACCTTCTCCCCCACTCTCCTTCTCTTTTCCTCTCTTCTTACCTTCTCCTTCTTCTCTTCACCTCACCCAGAGCTCGAACCAAAGGGAGAGGGAGTTACAGGCACTTTTTTTGAAGCTCTTCTCTCTCTTCATCTTTGCGTCGTTGTGTCTTACTTATATGGGGGGGGCAGTGCCACGTTGGCGGTGAGAGGGTCAACGGGATCACACCGAATCTTATCCCCCTGTCACTTCTCTCTCTGTCGTGTCTCTGCCATTGACTTGCCAGATGTGGATCCTGCGAGAGGTTGGTGGCGCTGCGATCCATTCGAGGCTTGCATAGAAGGGGCAAAGCTCGGGGCTATCACCGCTATGCACCGAAGGTTGGAGGGCAAGGACCTCCAGTCCCTGGTAACATCCAGTGGACTTGGGGAAAGAAGGTCTTGCCACTTCCATTCACGCTATCGCCGGAGCCACTAGATGGAGAAAGCCTGACATACCACTGGATGGGTCGCTGAGACGTACCACTAGTTCGCTGCTGTGGGTTCGTCACCGGCTCAAGCGACTATGAGCCCCACCAGAACAATGTGGCAAGGGTGCCTCTGAGAGCGCCACCGGACCACAGTGCCTAAGTTGCCATCAGATCACTCGCGCGAGGGGAGGGCACCGGTTCAGTAACCAAGGGGCCCAGCCGGATCATGCTTTAGGACACCACCGGTTCAAGGAGCCAACAGGGCCACCGGATGGAGTGCGTGGCAGGACCACTGGATGCGGGAATGTGCCACCGTATTAGGGCTTGCGGGACAAGTGGAGATGCCACCAGATCGGCTGGCTGAGAGCGCCACCATATCAGGGCTATAGGGGGGGCCACCGGATCAAGGCTACCGAGGCCTTCACCAGATGGGGACCTTGCCAGCGGGCTGCTTGCTCTAGACCACCACCGGATCGACGCCCAAGGGTACCATGGACCACTTGGCTGAAATTGTACTCCCCACTTGGCCCAAGGGCATTTTGAAGTTCGTTTGGTCTTCGGCGCTGGAGGACCTTCAAGGATTTTCCCCTTTCTGGTCAAGGGTATGATTCGCCCATCTAAGCGTGGGTTAATGTGTGTGCATTTGCCCGCAGTTGTCGACCTTGCTCGGGGGCTCGAGGCACAAGAACTCCCCGAGTGTGCTCTTCGCTGTCATAGTCACCAGGTGGAATCTCGGCAACGTGTTGATTCGGGGATGCCTGACTCCCCGTGGTTTAATGTGCACTGCCAGGCGTAAGGTGTCTTCGGATACGAAGTTTCTTTGGGGACGATCCACAAACTGTCTCTTGACGTTCCCCTGCTCACCGGGAGGCCTAGACGAGCTTTGACATCATTTGAAGTTATGTCTATTCTTAACTTATTCGAGGAGCTTTACGGACGTGAAATTTTACACGTCCACAAATGCCCCACACCCACGGGTAGCGCGGGCGAAGGATAAGATAAGCGGTGCACATGGGTGCACCTGTCCCTGTTCACCCTCACTGGGTCTCGGGGTGTGTGACTAGCTGGGTCATGGAGATGATGAAGCTCCCTGCCCCATTAAACCTATATTTTATATATGTACACACGTGATAATAAAAAACAAAATTTTATAAATATCTCACGCCACTCCCTCTCTCTCCTCACTCTCTCGATCTCTCTCTCGATCGATTCTCCCTCTCCCGCACACGTTCTCTCTCCTCTCTCCCCCTTTCACTCGGTTCGCAGTCCAAACGGACCCCGGTCGACGTGTGGGAGGTACCGATGAGACAGGCTCGACGCGAGGATCACGTCAGTACCCTTCATCCCTCGGATCGTGGAGCGTGGAGACGCGTGCGAGCAGAAGGACGGCGTGACCCATCTCGCCCGATCTACACCGATTCACGATCTTCGCCAAGCAAGAGGTAGGGGAACGGACTCCTCACCTCGCCAGGAATCCGTTGACGCCACGTGCATCGCCATCCGTTGCCATCTTCATCATTTTCCATGCAAATCTCATTTTAGGTGATTTTTTAATTTCTCGATTTATGTTCCTCTCTCGATTTCTGGTCCAGACGGCCGCTGATCGAAGCAAAGGAGGTACCGTTGGATTGGTCGCGTCACGAGGATCGAGCTGGCACCCATCTTCCCTCGATCCGCGGAGCGTAGAGCCGAGTCAGGCCGGGAGTCACCGTGTCGCCCTCTCACCGGATCGGCATTGAATCGTCGATTTCATTGTAGTCCAGGTAGGGGGATGGATTCCTTGCCTCGTTAAGACACCGTCGGTACCACTTGTGCCATGGTCCGGCGCCCTTTACCTCAATTTTCGTGCATGTTCCCACTTAATTCATTTTTGGTCTTTAAATGCTTGAAATCATCCCCATGGGCATTGTCTTTCAATTCTAGTGGCATGCGTAGGTATGAAATGATGGTATGGCATGGTAGGTTGGTTTAGTTTTGTGTTTCCCCGCGTCCCCCTTCGATTTTGGTCGATCGGGAGGGGGTTTCGGTTCTGAACTCTGGAGTCGCGAAACCCAGGTGACATAATGCGCCTGCCCTGGTGCGTTATAGTCATTCGGCGCGCCTGTAGAGGTGCGTTATATCCTCTTGTGGCAGACTCCTCTAGGTCCGTTATTGTCCGTTAACGCCTCAGTATGGATGTGTTATGTCATGCATGAACTGGGAGTTTTCTGTGGATTTTCGAGTTCGAGTGCTTTTAACGCGCCTGGTCTGGTACGTTATAGCCCCTGTCTATTGAGTTGAAGGTCTGTTGCCTTTAACGCCGCTGTCCCTGTGCATTATAACCTCTGTTTAACTGTGGATTCTTATCATTCTGGTGGGCATAACGGGCCATCGATGCCACGTTATGTTATTATAACACCCTGGCCTTGGTGTGTTATATCCCTTGTTTATTATGTTGTGTGCCTGTTGACTTTAACACCCCTGATCCCGCGCGTTATAGTCCTGCAGTGCGCTTGCCCTGGTGCGTTATAGTCTCGATTAACTATGGATTTGTATGAGTTCTGTTAAGCATAGCGGTCCCGTCTTGGTTCGTTATGATATGTAACGGGGTGGTCTTGGTCTGTTATATACCTAGAGATTTTAGAAGCATGTGTATGTAATGTCTAAAGCATTTCATGTTCCATATACGCCATGTTTAAAGTATTTTGTAGACTGTGGTATTATTTTATATCCCAAAAGAGCAACTTTCTCTTTCCCTGTGATGGAACCACTAGTCGTACCCTAACGACATCCGTGTCGGCCCACCTGGGAGTGCTGGCGGGGTATTCCCGTTGTACTCCGTGGGCCCTCTCGCATAGTCAGTAGCATCCTACTGGGAGGGAAAACTAGCTAGAGGCCTGGCTCAAGGCGATGGGAACGGGTTTTTGGGAATGTTCCCGCCGTCCCGTTCTCGGGTGACTGTAGCGGTCCTTCCAGAGACCGCCACACTCACTAGCGGCCCAAAATAGGTGCGCCAGATGCCCTAGCGGCCTAAGGTGGGTGTGCCACCTGTTACTGTTTTATCGACAGGGGTTTTCATTGGCTAGCGGTTGCACGATAAATCGCCAACTGCTGTAGCAGCTGTAGCTTCACCCGCTACTTCCGATTTTGACCATTGCACTTCGGGGCACGTGTTTTGACTGTTGGGGTCACGTGCCCTCTAGAAGCCGTAGGTACGCGCACCAGAGGGATCTTAGCGGACCAAGGTTGGACCGCTAGAGCAACTTGGTGGCCCTATATAGGACTGCTGACCCAACGTGACTCGTCTTTTAGCGGACCAAGGTTGGGCCGCTAGAGTCCTTGTGGCAGACCAGAGTTGGGCCGCTAGAGACTGTAGCGGCCCAAGGTTGGATCGCCACGATACTCTCTATCTTTACCATGTTGTTGTACGTTGTGTTGGTCTCCGGTCGACCTGGTTGTGACCCAGTGGTTGACCAGCGGCCTCGTGAATGTCTTGGACACCGTGAGACCTGTGTTTGTGTTTTGGGGGTGTCCAGAGGTGCCGCGTTGTGTCGATTGGCATGCTCGTGAGTTTTGGGATCCGAGTAACCCCATGCATGTGCTCCGAGTATCCGTACGGGTCATGTGTATGGCCTTGGACTGTGAGTCTAGTTGACCAGCCTGGGGTTGGGAATTTTTCATATGTCACCGTGGTTTTGGACCTAGGGATTAGGCCAGATTGATGGCTCAATGCTATCACGTGCAACGGTCTTGACCCGAGTCTTGTTACTCAAGGACTGTTGAGTTTAATATGTCTTGTAGGCTATCCAGAGTCAAGTGGCCGCGAGCCACTTCTTCCCTTATGTTACTCGTGATGGGTGCGTGCGTAGTTTTCTGTGTTCACGTCTGTGACCCGTCCACTAGTCGTAGCTTCCATGGCACGCGTGTGTCGGCCCACCAGGGGCACTGGTGTGGCATAACCGAGAGAGATGGTGAGTAGGCTGGTTACCGTAGGGCCCCCGCGCATAGCTATGTCCAGGCTCGGGGGGAATTACCAGCTAGAGGACAGGCCTAAGGCGTATGGTCTGAGTGTGCACACGAGGCTGAGGGTTCAGACCCACGCTGACGAGCGCAACCTTAGCTAGTCCTTATTTTGTGGTACTTCTAGTTACTGAGTGTGTCTAAGTCTCACGTCCGGGGTGTTATAGCTAGACACTTGTGACACAGTGTAAGACGTCAAGGGACGCATCCGGTCTGTTCTTCTGGTGGGTGGTGCTCCCATCACGTGACGTGAGTTGTCGTGTCCCGAGTTTCTATTTCTCGTCTACGAGATGGGGTTTCGGGTGTTATTTTCGAGAGCATTCCCATAGCTAAGATCTAGGGTTTTCGGTGAGCGTCACCGAGGATTTTTCCTAGACGGCATGGAATTCATGACAGCGAGGTCATGATTGTGCTTCCGGACTATGTAGTTTCAGCTTGGGCCCCGCTGTGAGGGCAAGTTTCCACGACTGAGGCGTCATGGCATTTTCCTCGTAGTGTGACTAGGGCAATTAATGTCTAGCTGTTCCCCGACCATGGGATCGGGATGTCGGGTGCGTGACTTGGTTGTCTCCCGACGGGATACTGGGTCTTATTTTTTGGTACAGTAGGAGTAGCTGTAGAGCTGAGGTTTTACCGGCCGCCGTAGGTTACTGTTCCCAGTTAGCATTTGCATCCACACATTTGCACATTCACATTCATTTATAACAAAAGAAAATCAACTAAAAACAAATCATATCATGTCCGTGTACAAAAGTCATGTCCGAGTACATCAGGCCCCTCCCTCTGGTCTGTCACTGTCACCAGCTCCCTCCTACCTCTTCGATGGTAGGGCCATCGCGGAACTGGTCTCCTCCTCTCGCTGGTGCCGTCGGCGTCGCTCGTCCTCCTCGTTCCTCCGGCGACCGGAGGAAGTCGTGAAGTAGCCGCGAAGCGAACCGTGGGTGCCGTGGGTGCTGCCGCTTGAGGCCGCTCTGCTGCGCCCCCGACTCATCTCCCTGAAAGTCTCCACTGCCCTCTCCAGCTTCGCCACTTGAAGCCGAGCTCGCTCTGCCTCGGCCCGGTAATGCTCCACCTCTCCAGCTCCGGCCCAAAGTCACTCTAGCTCTGCATGGAGGAGCGTCGTCTCGACTGCATCTGCTGGTCGGCTCCGTGCCATCTCCTCTCGGAGATGGGCAGCCTTGTCCCGCGCCACTACGACTCCTCCCTCAGTCGGGTGCTCTCGCCCAGCGCAGCTGTCATCTCTGTCATCTGCATACATGCATCATTATTGGTCAATTGCATCTTCATAAGCATAATCAAACAGGGAAAGCATAGTGAACTCACCCTCTCAGAGAGCGTCGCCTCGGCTGCCTCAGCCCGGGCCACCATCCGAGCAAACTCAACGTCCCGCTCGGCCCGGTCCACGGGAGTCTAGGAAGTGGAAGGAGCGTCAGCCCCCTGTCGCTAGGCCCCCTTGGCTCGCTGCATTTTAGAAACTCCAGAGTCAGTCATCTCATAAGCATAATCATAATCAAATGTATAATTGAGTTTAAGGGTTAAGGAAACTCACCAGAAGGCTCAGTGCCTATCGGGCCTCATCTCGCTCCCGGATGGTCGAGTGAAGGAGCCCCTGCAGCTCCGCGTTCCTACCCTCATGGTCGATCTGCATTTAGAAAGTCCAAGAGTCAGTGCACAATCATATAAAAGCATAAGCATGAGTAAAGAGTGCTAGGGTTAGAAGTCGTACCGGTCGGCGGGCACCATGGAACACCTGGTCCTAGTAGTGCCTGGCGTACGCTGTGTAGTACGCCTCCTCACTCTCCACACAGGCAGACACGACCCGCCCGAGTGCTGTCCAGTCCGTGATCTGCTCCGCAGCTCCCATTGTCCAGTCTAGGACTGTCACCAGGCCTCGAGGGTGTCGCCTGACGCGCTCCCCCGGCTTCTCGAGTGTCGGGAACTCGACTGCTGGCTGGAGGGCGCCGATCATCCTCATCACCAGCCTGAAGTGGAGTGGCTCCACTACATTCATGCAGTGAAGCCACACATCGTGCCCCGAAAAGGCGAGGGCCCCCACTACCCAGGGCTGGCCTTCGTGACCCTCGCCCTCATAGTGTGTCCACCGAACCTGTCAAATAGAAAAGTCACATCAGCATCATAAGCATATAGATTGCATTTAATTAAAGAGTCTGAGTTTAGAGTCTCACTAAAGTGTAGGGTAGGGCGTCCAGGTCATCCTGAATCCCTCGGACCTGTCTCTGAAGGGCTACAGTCTCTCGCGGGGCTGTCCACCATCTGGCGATCGACAGCAGCTCGGGGTGGGTCTCCTCACCTCGCCCTAGCCCGCGTAATCGCACGTAGGCCCACACCTGCATTGCATTCCATCAAATGTCAGCATATAACCACATATAGGAATCATATAGAGATGGCATAATCAATTTTCTTCGATGAATTTAGGAGATAGAGTCCAAGATAAATCAAGTTTCATGGATCAAACTCGAGATAATACTTTAGATAAGAGATAGGAATAAGTGGGACGCGATTTGGAGAAGGATTCTAGAAGTTATGACTTTTGGAAGGAGGGCCCATTGCACAGAAAATAGAGTGTGTTGAACCAGGATGCATAAACCCCCAACTTTCGTCCACAATTCTAAGCAAGATAGCCAATGAAAATTTGAGTTCTATAGGCCAAATTCAATATAATATAAAGGAGAAGACATAGGAACAAACGACGCACAATTCGGAGTAGAATTCAAGAAGTTTTGGCTGCCGCAAGAGGGCCACGACGCACAAAAATGGAGCAGAGTCCAGCACAAATTGGACTCTCTATTTTCTTTAATGGTCTATCGTAAGACTGCAAGAGGACCACAAACGGTCTAGGGTAAGACCGCCAGGCTCTAGGGGTCGAACGGGACGAGTTCGGGCAAGTTTGGGTGTGACGGTCTATCGTAGGGCCGTCACATGGGCTCTGACGGTCTAATAATGGACCTTCACATGGGTTCTGACGGTCTAATAATAGACCTTCACATAGCTTTGACGGTCTAATAATAGACCTTTACACCGATGGAGGAAGATTTTGGGTAGACTACGTACGACTTTGGAAATCGAAGTGTATCTCTCAAACGGTGTAGAATTAGCAAAAGTGGTAGAAAGAAATTGTAGATAACGGAGAGAGTCACAACTTTCATGAAGAATGCAAGATGAGAAAATGATCATAAGAGGGAGAAAATGGGGCTGAAAAATAGAAAAAATGCTAGGTCACAGGATGATCAGCACAGCCTTCTAGAAAATCATGAATATCTCACAATAGAGGCAGAACTGGCCAATGTTATAGAAGAAGAAGTTATAGATCTCAAAAAATTGAACAACTTTGATGAAGGGCACATTTTCAATAGAGGATTGGAAGATAGTGAAAAAGGACCACTTTCAGGACGACATAGTGAGAGAGAGCCGATCACTTGAAGGAAGTCGACCTAAATGGCCGTACTTCGACTTGGAAGCTGGAAGTTGATAAGATAAGCTCCAGGGATCTACGAAATCATGATCTCCAAGGTCCAAAGGGAATGAAACAATAAAAATGGGCTCGAAATCCATCCATAGAAGGCTCTAAAATAATGGATAATTCGGGACATCAAAAATGATAAATAAGAGAAATGACGCAACTTGTGGGCTAAAACGGGAGTCAATAGGTAGGAGAAGGGTCATGATGCATCGGCGTGGGTGATTGAAGTGCCGACCCATCAGCATAACACCAGTAGGTCTCAAAAATGGGGGTTGTATTGGGGACGGTGGTATCGTCCAGAGCACGGAATTCTTCGGGTGGTGGAGGAAGAGGAAAGCGAAGGAAACTCGGAATGGGTGCTTGCATAACTTAATCTTGTGCCGTCTTCAATTCTTCGCATGCCGACTTGTGTTCATCATAATTTGACTCAAGTGGACGCCGTGGTGGAGGC
This sequence comes from Amorphophallus titanum, assembly GCA_024336825.1. NCBI lineage: Eukaryota > Viridiplantae > Streptophyta > Magnoliopsida > Alismatales > Araceae > Amorphophallus > Amorphophallus titanum. The sequence goes on from JANBPO010002596.1 coordinate 6,681,689, forward strand.
GTGTTAATGGGTGGTGAAATGTAATGGTGTTGTGGAGGATTTTGTGGATGTAAATGCGGAAGTGGAGGCGAAGGGCCATATTGATGAACAGGGTGAATAGGTGGAGGGCGGACAACATCCACTTGACCATTAAAACCTGTCGGCTTGTAGCACTCCAGAAATTTAAATATAGGATAAATGATAATGACTATTTAATTGGTCTTATAACAATCATGAGAAATAAAATTTTGATAAGAGTAAAATATAAATAGTGATGATAGCCTGTCGCTCGGGGTCGCAGCACCTTCGGCGCTGCTGGACTGGGCGACAAGTAGGGTCCAACCTTAGTTGGTGTGTGATAACCTATGGTGGGATTTCGGGAAGCTCATTCTCGGACCACGCGAACACATCCTGATTGGCAGTGAGAAACTCGCATAGGTTTGCCTGTCGGGCTCAGGTAAGTTCGTGCCGATACTTAGCATTTTGCCTGGATCTTCTCCCACCTGAATGAGATATAAGTCTTCCGCTGAAGCGCTCGTGCTCGGGCCTGGATCTTGGGTCCTAGCCTTCTTCTCTGGCAGTGCTTCTTCGGGATGTCGATCACGTGTGGAGATGAGGTAGCACCTCCTAGATTCTCTTTGGTCTCCTCGGACCTCCCCTACTCCCCGGGAGGTGGAGAATTTAAGCTTTTGGTGATAAGAGGAAGGGACACCTCAGAGTGTACCGAGGATCTCCCGACTAATGATGACATTATATCCTGCCATCGCACGAACTGCAGTAAAGTCGGCGAGGAAGGTTACCTCTTTCGGCGCGGTCCCGAATGTGATTGGGAGTGACATGCATCCTTCTAGGCAGATGGTCATTCCTGAGGACCCATACAGTGGCGTGTTCAACGGTGTTAGTCGAGACATATCCACACCCATAAGAACAAGGCAGTCGTAGGCAATGACATCAGGTCCGCTTCCATTGTCCACTAAAATGCGACGCATAGTACATTGGTTAATGGTGGCCGAGACCACCAAAGCATCAGAGTGGGGCATAGTTACATCATCTAGGTCATCGTCAGAGAAGATAATGGGATCTCCTAGACGGCCTGGCGTGGAATTCCCCTGCGGGGTGTCATTTCCTTGGTCTTTAGCGCGACCACCGTCGCGTACTGTCGCCTCCTGCTCGCGCTGTCTCCCTCCGCGGCCGGCCCCCCGGAGATCATCATGATCTCCTTCCCGTTGGACCGGTTGTCGATCGACAGGGGTGTCTTCTACCGACGCTCCGCTGCCTTGGTGAGGAATTTGTCGAGGAGTCCTCTCCGAACGAGATCCTCGATGGCATCCCTCATGTTGATGCAGTCGGCGGTGTCGTGGCCATGGTCGCGATGGTAGAGATAGTACTTCTTTTTGCTCCTCGTGCTCGGATCTGATTTCATCCGAGGAGGCCATTTGAGGAATGGCTCCTCGCGGATCTTCATCAGTATCTGGTCCAGTGGAGCCGTCAGGGATGTGTAGTGTCGATAGTTGCCCCTTTCCTTTTCGGGGCAGTCGCGGCTTTCTCCGTCGCGTCGCTCCCGCTTGCTCTGACCCTCTCGCAGGGGGTCGACAGATCTTTTGCGGTCGGATCGATCGGCTCCGGTCGCGTGGCCCAAGGCCGCTGTATTCTCCTCGCAGCGCGCATGCTTCTGCGCTTGGGCGAGGAGATCTGGAAGAGTCGTTGGGGCCTTGACCCCGAGGGCGCGCCGAAGGATGCGGTCCCGCGTCCCCTGGGTGAGGGCAGTGGTGGTGATGCCGACGTCTAGGTGTGGGATCCATAATGCCTCCGAGCGGAAGCGGGAGATGAAATCTCATAGCGTCTCTTCTTACCATGCTTGAGTGCGAGCAGGGTCATCGCAGACTTGGCCACCTTTCGACAGCCAACAAACTTCTCCTTAAATAGCTTCTTGAGCTGCTGGAATGAGGAAATAGTCTCGGCCGGCAGGGACTCGAACCAAGCCCGGGCGTTCTCCCAGAGGGTCGTCACGAATGCCAGACACTTCACAATATCCAAAGACCAAGGAAGAACATACAGAGTATTTGAGGATTGCATTACAAATATTGAGGACAAATCAGTCATATGCAAAGCTTAGCAAATGTGAATTCTGGCTAGAAGAAGTGTCTTTCTTAGGTCATATAATTTCAAAGGATGGGTTATTAGTAGATCCATTAAAAGTCGAAGCAGTAAAGAATTGGGAAAGACTGACCAATACTAGCGAGATCCAAAGTTTCTTAGGTCTTGCCGGCTATTACAGGAGATTCATTAAGGATTTCTCTAAGATCGCCGTGCCATTTACTAGGCTAACTCGCAAGGAGATCCGTTACGAATGGAGTGACGAATGTGAAAGAAGCTTTCAAGCTCTCAAAGATCACCTAACTACTGCCCCGATCTTAGCCCTACCAGTTGAAGGAGAAAAGTTTGAGGTATATACCGATGCGTCTGGCATTAGCCTCGGATATGTCTTGATGCAACAAGGGAAAGCTATAGCTTACTCCTCCAGACAATTGAAGAAGCATGAAGAGAACTACCCTGTCCATGACCTAGAGCTGGCTGTGGTAGTGTTTGCGTTGAAGATCTAGAGACAATACCTCTATGGAGTGCAATTCACTATATACTCCATCATAAGAGTCTCAAGTATCTTTTCTCTCAAAAGGAATTGAATATGAGATAGAGACGTTGGCTAGAATATCTCAAGGACTTCGACTTCACAATACAATATCATCGTGGAAAGGGTAATCCTGTAGCTGATGCCCTCAGTCGGAAGCCAAGAGCACTATTAGCCAATTGTATGATACAGGAATGGAAGTTGCTAGAACAATTTTCTAGACTTGATATAAGTATGGACAAGGAGAACATGTGTGTTACACTATCACACATGAGGATACAACTAGAGCTACTCTCTGAGATACAAGGACTTCAAGACAATGACCCCGTATTAGTAGAAATCAAGGGCAAAATAGAAGAACAATCTGACTTCGAGATAGCATCAGATGGAAGATTATTGTTCAGAGATAGAACTTGTATACCTGACTGTCCAGAATTAAAGAAGAAGATATTAGATGAAGCTCACAGGTCAAGGTACACGATTCATCCTAGATCTACCAAGATGTATCAAGACTTGAAGCGAAGCTTTTGGTTGCCCAACATGAAAAGAGAGGTAGTGGACTTCGTGTCCCATTGTCTCACTTGCCAACAAGTTAAAGTAGAACACCAAAAGCCTGTCGATATGCTGCATCCTCTAGATATTCCCAAGTGGAAGTGGGAGGATATCGACATGGACTTTATAATGGGTCTGTCTAAATCTAAAGGAGGACATGACGGAATATGGGTCATCATAGACCGATTGACTAAGTCGACACATTTCTTGCCAATCAAGAGCCGATGGTCAGTTGACGTCCTTGCTGCACTGTACATCAAAGAGATAGTCAGATTACATGGAGTTCCTATTTCGATCATGTCTGACAGAGACCCACGTTTTATTTCTCACTTTTGGAATGGTCTACAACATTCGTTGGGGACAAGACTCAATTTTAGTACAACTTTTTCAGACGGATGGTCAGACCGAGAGAACAAATCAGGTACTAGAAGACATGCTCAGAGCTTGTATCATCGATTTTGGTGGAAGCTGGCATGATCACTTGCGTTTGGTCGAATTTGCATACAACAACAGTTACCAGGCAAGTATACAAATGGCACCATTTGAAGCTTTATACGGTAGAAGTTGCCGATCACCCTTGTGTTAGGATGAAGTTGGCGAGAATCAACTACTAGGCCGGTTTCGGATCGCTTTTGTAGGTCCGGAGTTGAGTTTTACGATCCGTGTGAGTTTTTTTCTCGTACAAGTTACGGAATCCTGCGGTGAGTTTATTTCTCAGTTCATCGACTCATTGACATTACAGCTGCGATGTACTCTTCGCGAGGATCGTTTCGACTATTTTTACGTATTTTTCTGAATTAGTGTATTTTCGGCGCAAATATCAGATTTTCAAAAATTAGAAAAATTCTTAATTTTTCTTCTATTTAAACCACCTCACCCTCTCTCCTCCCTCATTTCTCTCATCCCTTTCTCTCTCTCAATTCTATCTCATCTCTGGTCCGTTCGGCGGGGGGTGTGCACCATTGTGGAGTTGGCCGAGGTAGGGACGCGTTGGGGAGATCAGTTGGCGGGATGGAGCGTCAGTTTGAGCGTGGCGTGGTGCGATCCCTCGGTGTATTCCGAGAAGGCGTCGTTCATGTTCCTGGTGATTTTCGATGTGGTTTAGTCACTTCGGCGCACGGTTTCTTTGGTGGAGGTAGGGAGATGGTTCACTCACTTGTCCTCTACGTTTTCCCAATCCCTGCACGTCGTTTGGTGCTCGAACGAGCGAGATCGAGCTCGTTGGGGTTTCATGGGTTTCGTAGGCTTCGTCGAAAAATAGCGAGGATTCCTAGATCAGCTGGAGTCAATGGACCCCTGGGAATGTCAGCATTCCATTGATACCAGTTTTGCATCGATCGGTGGTCCCATTTGACCATGGGGAGCCCGAGAAGTCCGATTGTCTCTTTTGGGTGATTTCGTTAGAATCGTCCGTTTCTTGCGATTCGTGCGTCGTTTTGACTCCGGTCAGAGTCTATGTGATTGCCAGGGTGATTGTGGCTGTATCCCCTTCGTTTTGGTATGAACGGGGCGTGGAAAGGCCACGATCGGGCGAACCCCTGGGTTTGCTCGCCGTGACGGTTGAACGGTCGAACCAGGTGCCGTTTATCTATATGAGCGGCCAACCTCAGACCGTTTATCCTCGTCCAGTTTTGAGGTTGAGTGGTCTATCGTTAGACCGCTCATGGTATGGGCAGCCAGGTGAGGTCCGCCTGTCCCCTCTTGGGTGGCTAGCTTTTAGCTGCTTGTCCTTTCGTTGGGATGTGCGGTCATGTCTTCACCGCTTATCCCAGCTGACCTTTGGTCAACAGTTGGGTGTCGGTTGCATTAGGTGGTCTAGTCAAGACCCTTTTGACTGACACTGTAGTATGCCTGTTCCATTTAGTAGTTTAGTCAAAATCGTTTGGACCAGGAACTCTTCTGGGTCAGTGGGCTTGAGCAGCCAGACCTTGACCGCTCATCCCCTTGGGCGATCTACCCATAACCACCCATCCCCCTGTAGTGTTTAGACTTGAGCGGGCTGTCCCAGACTACTCATGCCCTTGTGTGGTCCTCCAAGAGCTACTCATCCCTGTGAGTTGTCTGTTGGCCATGATGGCCTATTATGTGTGTCAATATGTCTTAGGTTTGTGTCCTAGGACAATGTCTGTATGTTGGTGGTGCGCTGGATTGGTCGGTAGAAGGTTGACTGAGTGTCGTCTATTGTCAGACTGCCGCAATCTTCCTAACGACTCAGTTAGGACTACCATTATGCGGAACGTTATTTCTCGACGTCTTGTTTTCCGTTCATCTTGGCTTGACCTTGTGATTTGCACGTTGTCCCATGGATGTCTCTTGATGTCCTATGAGGGCTATGACCATGATATAAGGTGGCCAGGAGTGTTCTTGCCGTGGGCAGTCTCAGGCTGATTTGGCCGTTTCACTATTTTCATCATCGGATTAGCACAACGGTCCTACCAGAGGCCTTTATGTGCATAACGGTCCCCTGATAGACCGTTATGCATCGTTCATGATTTTCATCTTCGGAGGTCTTGGAGCATAACAGACCAAGACAGGTTCGTTATGTGGAGCATAATGCCCTTGTCTAGGTGCGTTATGGTCGCGTGGTTTTCGAGGCTGATTGCCATGTCAGTCCTCTCGATGATCGTATCTGCCTCGAAGACTGTGTCAGTCGGTTTACATAATAGACTCCTCCCCGTGCATTATGATTAAGATAACGCTCAGGTGCAGATCCGTTATGGTCCGTTGACCGATGTTTTGACTGGGTATGGCGGTTGATATAATGCACCTCACCCTGTGTGTTTTGTGGCTATGACGGATTAGGTGTGATCCGTTATATGCCCTTGGTCTTTGGTTAGTGTGCTTTTATGTCTGTTGGGTATAACGCACCTGCCCTTGTGCATTATACTAGTATGACGTGCCTATTGTGGTCCATTATACTTCGTGTTGTTCATGTTTTGGGTCTGCAGGACATAACACCCTTCCCTGGGTGCGTTATGTTGATGTAACGCCCCTATGGCAGTGTGTTATATCATCTGTCATAGTTTTCAGTCTAGTTGGCATAACGCTCCTCCTGTGGTGCGTTATGTGGGTATAGCGCCCCTATGTTGGTGCGTTATAGTCCTGTTTGCCGTGTTGACCATTTGCTTGTTTTGTGTTGTGTGTCCGTCTGTCTTAGGTCCTTGTTTAGGGCGGTGTCCGTCTGTTGGTGGTTGTCTGGATCAGTCAGTTTAGGTGACTGGCTATGGTCTTTTCCTAGACTACGACAGTACCCTAACGACTCAATCTAGAAACTACCATTGTCTGCGTCTCTGGTTGCATAGCGGCTATCTCTTGACTGTTGGGTTTTCCCCTAGCAGTTGACTGACAAGTTGCTCTGCCCAGAGTGTTGTCATACCCCGCTACTTTTGCCCTTATTGATTCTGTTTGCTTGTGCTGCGGTGGCGGTGGATGTGTTAGTGTGTCAGTGTCGTGTCTGGTTCTGGTCAACCCGGGGTTACCTAGCGGTTGACAGGAAGCCTTGTTGTGTCTCGACGGCCTTGTCCAATTCGAGACATTGGTTCTAGATGCTTCGAGGTACTATTTTACCTCGATTTATGTGTCCAAGTGTACTGAGGGTTCTTGGTGTCCCCTTAGGTCTTCGTGTGTCATTTTCTTTCGGAGTGTCATTTTCTTGGCTTAGGATTAGATCGATTGGCGGCTTGTTCCGCTTTGTGCAACGATCCGGACTTAGAGTCATAGGACTCAGAGACTGTTGTAGTTGTAGGTCTAGTTGCCTTGTCCAGAGTCTGTTGGCAGTCTCCTGTGCTACTTTTGGTGCTTCAAAGTACGTGTTTCAGGGCACTCTTGCTTGTATGTACTTCGACACTTGTGTTTTGGAGTCCGTGTCTTGTGAGCCTTCACTAGCCGTAGCCTTACAGCACGCTTCGGCGTAACGGCTTTTACAGTGGGGCACTTGCAGTTCACGGTTTTTAAGCTAGTCTCCGTCAGCTCAGGCGGTTACCGTTGCATCCTACGGGGGGAGAAAACTAGCTAGAGGCCTGGCTTAGGCAAAAGCCAGTGTGTGCATAAGTGGTCAGGGGCTTTGGACTGATGCCGACTGGCATTCCCCTGTCTAGTCACTCGTGACTTGGTTACTGTTCTGGTTCTGACAATGTCTTATTCCAATGACAGTGACAAATTTGGTTATGTCTCCGGAGGATCATCACCGTAGCCCTACGAATTTGAAGGGTAGACTAACGGGTCAGCTCTCATGGCCTATCTCGACTCAACTCAAGTTCGTCGACGTCGTTAAAATATGGTGTGAGTTTCGACTTCGACTTCTGCTTCCGTTCTGCTTCCGCTTCTATTTCCTATTTTGTACGGATAAAGTACGTCCTTAAACACTTTACATATAATTTTATTTTGTAATTGTATATGTACTATCGGGGATTATCAACATTGATATCAGAGCCATTGATTTATCATGATTCTTGTGTTTACTTTACACTCTCCACGATGACGGGTCTGTCGGCTTTCACGGTACCAACATGTCTTTTCTTGGTGACCAGCCTGAGGAGTCACCCTCACCACCCGGGCTGATTCTCCCTGTCACCCATCCTTAGAATGCGCAGATTCGTGCTACACAACTTCCACCTCGCGTCTTTCATACGGAAGTGCAATGCGAGACAGACAGTGATGACGAGATACATTCTGCTTGTGGGGAGAACACCACTACACCGACTGATCTGCCCGTGGGTCTTGAAAGAGCAGTCGTACCTTCCCGACTTCGTCTTACAGGTCGCGAGTACCTCTGCAGTGGAGATCGGGACACCGACGAGTCACTAGTGGGTACTGCAGCCAGTACGACCGCTGCAGTTGTGGTGGCAACGACTTCTCCTGCCGTTCCACCTATAGTTCCCGTGAGGGAGACCGAAGTAGGCGGTCCGACTGCCTATGCAAACGTTGTGATGGCAATAGCTACCGGTCCTTCGAGCACAGGGGCTGCAATGGCAGAGGCCCATGTAGTAGTCAACGGCTCACCCACTCGTGTCAGTGCACCTAGTAGTGACCCAGTAGGCGTTAGTTGGATCTACCGATTGTTGCAATCAGCATCACCTGATAATAGTTGGCTCAACGCACATGCAATACTGGTTGTAGTCGAGATGCACCATGACATGACAAATCACGTTGCTAGTGGACAGAGAAAGCAGCTGGTAACCCAGGATCCAGCACCATTTCCTACATTCGATAGTGCGGCGGAGGCTGTAGCTCGTTTGACACCTTCACCGATTAGAGTCATCGTACCATGGGTTCCTCCTCCAGTTGCACCGACTGCACTAACAAGTAGACCTGTTCGGCCAATTTGGTGGGTACCACGTAGACCTTATAGATGGACGTCGCAGGTGAGACGCAACATTCGTGCATCGTTTCGAGTTGCAGTATGAATCCCGTGGTCACACTCGTCAAGGTATTGGGTACCATTCTCGTTTGTTATATACCCGGCGGTCATGATTTATTGGCCACCCATGCAGCCTATTTGGGCACGATGTTGGGTTCCACCTTTTCAACCCGTCCAACCTACACCACCTCCTTATCTTACCTTGATAACCACTGACGGGAGGGAGGTCGTGGTTCTGAGGATATATTCAACTACTGTGAATATTATATATAGTAGCTCTTATACCAATGTTGATAATCTCCGACAATATATATACAAATACAAAATAAGATATATGTACAGTGTTTAAGGATAACCTTATGGAGTCCTAACCAAATTTGTCACTGTCAGTGATTAGATAGAGAAGAAGATAGAGAGGGATAGAGAGAGAAAATTATTTAATTATACTCTCTGTCTCTCTCTCTCTCTCTCTCTCTCTCTCTCTCTCTATAAAGCAAAATAAAAAAAACACTCGCTCATATATATATATTATCTTTAACCAACAACAGGGGAATGGACCTGCTCAGGAAGCGGAGGCGACAGTGGCGACAGCAATTACAGAAGACAACGGCGAAGTTACCAGCTGACAAGCAGGCTCGGTCGATCCAGAGAACGACCGGCACGTGAACCAGCTAGCCTGTGCTAACTTGCAGTGAGTGAGAGAGAGAGAGAGAGAGAGAGATGATTGGGTCATGGATCTCAAATCTTAAAGAGAAATATAATTGTGGGCATTATAATCTTTTTTAGGTATAATGAAAATTAAGGACGGTGAAATTCACGGATGGTTAGGGAAGTTGCGGGAATGTCATTTTCATATTATTTTATTAACAATAATGATGTATCTATTAATATATTTATTGTAATAATATTTTTATCATTTCACTTTTAAAGATAGTTTATATGTAAAAGAATCCCTTTTAAACAATATCCAATCCAATACGATAAATGGGCATGTGCGCAAGTAGGAGCGTAAAGGAGCCAGCGGCATATTTAGTCATTTAATATTGGCTGCCATGATTGAACGACTCAATAAATAGATATTTGTCTCTTGTGACAGTGAATTTATATATTATTAAATGAGATAGTGCAATCTACTTTGTTTTGTTGAAACGGTCTAGTCGGAAGGGGAGATGGTCTCAGTAATAAGGTAAGCCACGGCGCCACTCGCACCCTCCTCTGCTACCAGCCTTAGGCGGCGCAACTGCACTGCCCCAGAAGTGTGAGAGGAGGCGGCGGCTGAGGAGGAGGAGGCGGCGGCGATGGAGACTGCGGGAATCCGAATCCAGCCGGCGCGCTCCGACGAGGGAGTCGCCAAGGAGCTGCAGGGTAAGAAAGGGAAGGTCTGCGTGACGGGCGGAGCTGGATTCATCGCTTCCTGGCTCATCAAGAACCTCCTCGACCGCGGCTACTCCGTTCGTGCCGCGTCCGATCTGATCCCAGTTGTGTCCTTCTCTCTCTCTCTCTCTCTCTCTCTCTCTCATGTTCTGTTAGCTGATCTTTTGCTCCTTTGATCTGTGGGAACATTCTTCAGAGTTCAAGGAGGAGACGGGCCACTTGACATCGCTCCCCGGCGCCTCCACCAACCTCGAGATCTGCGACGCCGACCTTACCCGACCGGAGAGCTTCGTCCCCGCCGTCCAGGGCTGTGTCGGCGTCTTCCACGTTGCGACGCCAATGGACTTCAGCGCGAAAGACGACGATGCGGCGGTGGCCCGGATGACCGTGGAGGGCACGCTGGGCGTCCTCCGCGCGTGCGCCGCCTCCGGGACGGTGCGGCGCGTGGTGTACACCTCCTCGAGCGGCGCCGCCTTGCTCCCCGGCGGCGGGGGAGTAGGGAGGAACGAGGCGGTGGTGAGGGGGATCGCGGTCGTGGACGAGAGTGCGTGGACGGACGTGGGGCTCTGCAGGGGGGTGGGCATGCCGCTGTTGGGCTACTTCGCGGCGAAGACGCTGGCGGAGCGGGCGGCACTGGATTTCGCGGCGGAGCACGGCCTGGACGTGGTGACGGTGCTCCCGGCCTGCGTGGTCGGGCCCTTCCTCGTCCCCCACCTCCCCCCTTCCGTGGCCATCGGCCTCGCCCTGATCCGAGGTACGTGCCCAACATGCACATTTAGAGCAAGAACAAATTAAAGAGATTCATTTAATATCGTTCGCATTCTTGCAAAGTCTAGAGAAACCATTTCGAAAAGTCTTCTTAATCTAATAAGACGACGCCTTTGATTAGGCGGATGAATGACTTGACTCAAGGTTTGACTGAACGGCCCGAATCGTCCCAACACCCCATCGACTTAGCCCCTAAGCCCTAGCTCTGCCCCCCCTTCACATCCCAGCCACCTCCATCACCCCTAGACTCCTCCAGCAACATCCCACAAGCTTCATCCCCCATCCCCCCTGCCATTTAGTCGCCCATCCCTACCACCACGCTTATCATCTTCAACCTGCAGTCACGATTCACAGGCAGCAAGCAAGGTTCCTGGAAGCAGCATCGTCTCCAGTCCTTACCCGAGTTTTCTGGTGGCAAGTCATATACCTCTGGAAAGGGCGCCCAGAGAGCTTTCCAGGTGAGGTGGTTTTGTCATCGTCTGAGCTCCGAGCTGCCCATGAGAGTGAATATCCCTCGACTGCGCAGTTTTGCCCAGACAGACAATCATAGGAGGATTCCAGAGGCTCCCATGACCAGAGCCCTGGGATTCTTGGAGCACCACTTGGCTGAGGACTTCACCTTCCAGTCCTCTTTCATTTTGACCTCACCATCAGAAGTTCTAATTTTTTTCATCTGAGGTGTGCCAGGTCAATCTCCTTGAGCCTGCACCAACCCACCACCACTATTCTGGACACCGCGATCAACTCCGACATCTACCGACAGTGCCATTGGTCTCGGAACGAAGAGGACTTGACCGTGATCACAACGGCTCTAGTCTCGCCTCCAATAGATCACGGGGATGTTTGTGGCACCCTCATCTTCCAGCAGCATCAGCCTGAGAGCAACCCGAACCAGAGCAGTTGGGCCCTGTTCCAGACCCTACCCCGGCCAGCGACACCAACAGGAACTTCCATAAAAATTTCAGCATCCTCCTGGGTCAGGTCAGAGAATTTTGGCACCAGTTCCAACCTGTTCTGAGCTCGGGGGAGGCCGTGACGGCACCATCTTCGACTATCTGTCTGACTGTTCTAGAAGCTGGCAGAATCGACGGGGATCGGCATAACGTCTTCTAGCCTCACTTCCCCTCCCCACCTGGCTGGCTTATAGCCCCTCCCTGCGTGGAGGTAGTGTTGGATGTAAAACTCTTAACCCCCACCTTGAGATCATCCCTCCTGTGTGAGGCGTAGTGGTGTATTCACTTTTAATTTTCAAGACAAAGTGACACCAACACGGTGTGCAGGTGCGTACCCACGCCTCCCCGCTCGCCCTTATCTTCGGCCGAGATCGGCGTCTTCACGCTGATCAGGTGAGCTCCTGGTCACTCTCCTCTACTGGTAGTATTATCTTTTCCAGCTTATTATTGCTTTCAATTACCCGTCAGACGGTGAGCGAGTGCCCGGTCCGGAATCCACCAAATCGAGTGCCACCGTGGAGTGAGTTGTGAGAGAGACCCTACAACCCACAGCCTCAGCGTGCTGGCCGCCCATTGGTTTGGGCATCTCAAACCCTTAGGGGTTCAATCTCAAGCTAGCCAAACCCCGAAACAGCGAGGTCCCACTTCGGACCCTCATCCCCCATCGCCGGTCCACCTACGAACCCAGCTGTGCGCTACGCGAGTGAGTCCGTCATTCCGTTCGTGCTTACTTGCTAGGTCCAAGGAGTGGTTTCACATCATTTTGGTATCAAAGCAAGTTCTAGACTTGTCTCTACTAAGTCTTGTCCTAGGGCACATAAGCATTTAGAATCATTCGGGACATCAATATGGCTACCTCTCTTTGGTCATACCCATCCCACTCGGCCCTCCACAAGGGTCTGATCGACCCACTACTTTTGGACATCATTCTAGATACGGAGCTTACCTTTGACGGATCACATTCTTGTGATTATCTTACAGGTCTTTTTTGACTTTGTAAAAGTAGAAATCGGGTTTCTATGTCACGTACCACCTTCTCTATTTATTTATCGGAAAAGTCATCCGGCACCCGTGGGAGTCTGCAAACACCAGAAGTCAAAGAGGCGTTAGAAGGAGCCCTAGGCGTTACCCCAGGAGACAACTCTCTGATGTTTAAGTCAGCAACGATTTAAGTAAAGGATAGAGAAGAGCAGAGGGGAGAGAGGAGGATGGAGATCGCTGTAGTAGCTCTAAGAGTCGCATGGGCCCTCCGGACGAGTGCTCGCCGCTCCATGTGGGTACTCAGCGAGTGCTCGCTGGGTAGTAAGGTCATAGCAGGAGTGGGTTTCTCTCTCAGGGAATGTGTGCGCGTGTGACCTCTCTATCGCAGTAGCAAGGTAAGGGGCTATATTCTCTGTGTAGGATTTTTGGCAGAAGTTCCACCGTGCCCTTCTCTCTTCTGTAGAGGTCCCCTTTATAGGAGATTGTCCTAGAGTTAGAGACATATCCCTTAACAGGGAAGGGCGTAAGTAGTGGAGCAACATCTCCCACGATCGTGGCAAGAGTTTCCCATTGAGAGACGAGTACTCCGGAGTAGGTCGATCTCTGGACGAGTCTTACGGCGCTCGTGGGATATGCTCGTCTCTTATGGGATAGGAGCCAACGTCGCGGGTGGTGACGGTTGGTCGTCGGAGGGTCCTCCGGCGGTCATTATGCCTGGGCCGCAGCCTCCTTAGTACTGTCAAATCCGATGTTGAGTCATATTGGGCCATGTTTCATGGGCTATAGCTGTTGCAGACCCTTATACTCGTTGGCAGGGCATAGGCCGACTTGGGCTTACGGTGGATGGGCCCGTTATAGGTCGAACCGGATTTACCCTCCTCACCAGCCCCCCTATTCTCAGTTGCTGAGCACTTTATAGGGAGTTGAAAGTCAAGCATGAGAGGGTCAATTGCCAGGGTGGCTTCCTTGCGCCACTAGGACCGGTGGTCCCAGTTGATTACTTGGTGCGCAAGGCACCTCTGGCAGCGAGATGCGCCATTCCTATAATCATGATGTGGGCTCGTCGTCTTGGAGCGTGGGCGTCGAACGGGCGTCTGAGCCTAGTGGCCGTACTTTGACAGTGACAGGCGCCTACCCTACGACTCCGAAGCGGTCGTTCTACCTCGGGAGGCTATAAGAACCGCCACAGGGCCTTTTCTAGAACCCAATCTGCCTCTCGCTGTCCGCCGCGCTCGTTATAGGCTTCTTCATCCGTCGTCTGGTGAGGGTCCTCTTCCTTGCTCTGTGTCTTCCATCTTCTGGAAACATGCCGCCATGTAGGAGAACTCTCAGAGTCAGTCCTTCCTCCTCTGTTGAGGAGGTGGATCCCGATCACGGTGGTGCTCCGAGTACTTCGAGCGCAGGCCCCAGTCGTCCCTGTTCCCCACCGTTAGTCGCCTATAGGGTGGTTCACGGGCTGCGAGAGGGTTTTCAAATTCCTCCTGACTTCGACATCATCTTTCTAACCGTTGATGACGATCGGCTGAGTCTGCCTCCGGGCGGCATTATGGTCCTTGTAGCGTCCTTCCAGGAAAGCTTCTGCCTGCCTGTACATCCTTTTATCGAATCTGTCCTCCATCATTATGGTCATCGTCCAGGGGAGTTGTCTCCCAATTCCTACCACATTCTTTGTGGTTTCGTTCTTATGTGTCGGAAGGCTTCAGTGGAGCCGAACGTTCATCTCTTCCGGCAGTTCTACAGCCCTCAGAGCTGTCCTATTGTTTGCATGCCATAGATTGTCTCACCCCTCAACAAATCCAAGCCCTTCAGGCCGTTGTTGAGGGTGCATCTCATTCTTCTCATCCTCCTTTCACTCCCATTCGGGTGGCCCATCACCCGCCTCCCTCTCCTGTTCATATTCTCATTCGGGTGGCCCATCACCCGCCTCCTTCCACACATACCCCTCTTCGGGTGGTCCATCACCCGCCTCCTTCTATTCCTCCTCTTTCACTGCCCCAAGGCCCTTTTATTCCTTGCAACCCTGCCCGACCGAGTCCTTTTCTAGGTCAGCCCGTTAACCCCCTTCCACGGCCTTCTTATGTGGCCCCTCCTTCAAGGCCATCATATCAACCCTCCGTTGATCAAGTTACACCCCTCCAATAGGTTCTCGTTGATAAAGTCGCTTCATTGGAAGAATAACTAAAGAGGGTCACAAGCCCACGGCCCTCTCCTCCTCCTCTTTTTCCAGTCAATCCTCCTCACGCCTTCTTGAATAACATTACTAAGATGGAAAAATAATGGAAGGAGAGGAGAGACGATTACGACATCTACAGTTCAAGTGAGCAAGAGCCGACAGATTTCAACGATCAAGTGGACGCCATCCGCCCTCCACCTATCCACTCTGTCATCAATATGGCCCTTCGTATACACATCACACTATTCCACCATTACCTATCATCACGCCTCCACCACGGCGTCCACTTGAGTCTAATGATGAAGAATTGAATTCGGCACTTGAAAATGAAGTTTTGAAGGCATCCATTCCGAGTTTCCTTCGTTTTCCTCTCCCTCCACTACCACAAGATGAACCCCCTGCTCAGGACGATGCCACTATCCCCGATCAGCCCCCCATGTTTGAGATTTATTGGTGTTACGACGATGGGTCGATACTCCAATCACTCACGCTGGCACATCATGAGTCTTCTCCTACCCCTAACACCTCTCGCCCCATCCGGCGTTTCCTACGCACCAAATCTCCTTCTTTTACACTTCCAACTGTTGCACCATCAACCTCCACTCCATCGGCCTCCGTCGAGCCCACCATCAAACCTCCTCCAATCAACCTTCCATTGCCACCACCTCGGCCCTCCACTATCACTATAACCCTAAACCCAACTTTGCCTATCCCTCCACCTAAACCTTCACTCAAACTCGTGGCAGATCGTGAGCAGGGTCCACCCCTTTTGGCACTCGAGCCAACATCATCCACTTTCGAGCAAGGGGAGAAGCTCAACATGTTTGAACCCCCGCTTCCACTTACCCTTTCTCCAACACCTTCCATTACACCTCCACCATCCATGGAGCCTTCTGCCTCCGCTTCACCTTTCGTTACCACTCGGAATGGGTGTCCTTCTGCAAGAATTTGTGCCAAAGATGATCGAAAGCTGGGCAAGGAGTTGGCCATGGCTATGCTACTCAAGATGCAAGAATTTATTTGCTGGATACCAATCTACGTTTTTGTGCCAAGCATGGTTGAAGAGGCCAAGTCCTCACCACTACTCATCAAAAGAGAAAGTCAAGCTTTGATGCCATGTAAGTCCATGCCCAAGGGCCGGGCAGGGCACCCATTGTTTCCACCCTCCAATGCCAAATCCATTCTTTCGTGCAAGCGGTGAATTGCCATTTGGTTCAACACTCTTTATACGCCACAATCCTTGGGCAACACGGAGCTTCCCATTCTAGCTTTTCAACTCCGTCACATTATTGATCTTCACCCTCCGAGGGAGTTATCATTTATTATTGAAGCTTCATCATGGGCTTTGACGACGGAACCTAGATCCGAACCACTAAGGATCCACTAAAACTATGGGTGTTACAGTCCCTCCCCCTAAAAGAAATTTCATCCTCGAAATTAGTTGAAAGGACAAGGAGAAAAACTGACAACACGACACACCCTACCGACAGAAAAGACAACTGAAAGAAACAGAAACAGAAACCTTGGAAATAGAAGGCTGACTTTCTGCATGGCATGAAATAGACTCGCTTGAGATGGCTCAACCACGGCACCATAAAGTTCCAGCCAATCCATACCTAGAATCATGTCATAGTCGGCCAACTATAATGCGTAAAGTCTCGCTGGCAGTTTTCGACCACTGACCACAACCGGAGAATTTTCCAGGCACAGAAGAGTGGACATGCAATCGCCAGACGGTAACTCCACGAGCATGTCACAAGAAATTTCATTCACCGGCCTTTCGATACGAGCAATAAAATCCTCAGAGATAAAAGAATGTGTCGCACCTGAATCGAAAAGAACATGCGCTGAGCGATCATAAATCAAAATTGTACCTTCAATCAGATTAGACGCCAACACTTCCGCACGAGTGATGTGAGTAACCCTGGCTCTCGACGGATGGCTAGCTGCAGACGACTGCTGAGAAGGAGTGGGAACTAGTAAGTGAAACAGTTGAGGTTGAGGCGGCGGAGGAAGATAAAACTGCGGCTGCTGTGACTAAGAAGTCTGCGAGAACTGCACCATCTGCGGCCTCAATAGATAGTTTCGGGAGATGTGCCCCGGCTGATCGCAGCGATAGCAGACAACCGGCAAGGAATACGACACACCCGGATGACTGCCACCACACTTGGAACACAACCTCGACTAGAAAGCAACAAAATCCTGACGCGGTAGAACAGAGGAAACGGACTGCTAACTCGGATCAGAAAACGCCGACTGATCGAACCTCTTTTTCTTGGACTTCTTAAATTGGAATCCCTTGCTCTGAGATTGTGGGAAGGAAGTACCATCAGCAGTAGAGAAAGCGGGAGAAGCTCCTGAAATAGACGACCGGTGGGGCGGCTGATGCTGCATGGCAGACGGAACCATCCCAGTCTGAGGAAGTCCTCAAGTCCTCGCCAACTCTAACTCTAGCGCGACGGCGACTTGGTATGCAGAATCCAACTCAGCTACACGGGTAGCGAATAGCGGCAGGCTCAATTCTGCTTTCAATCCGCGCAGAAACTGCTGAGTCCTCACGGTCTCATCGACAAAGATGTAGGGTGCATACCGACCCAACTTAATGAACTTATCTCGATATTGCAGCACTGACATCTCACCCTGCGTCAGCTCCAGAAATTGGTACATCTTGGCTAACTTCAGGTAGGCTGGAGTGTAGACACATTCGAATGCAGCAATGAACTCCGCCCATGTGATCTGTCAAAGCGGACGGGAACGGAAGGCAACTTCCCACTCCATGGTCCACCACGTGTGTGCAGTACCTTGAAGCTGATAAGAAGCCAGCATAACACTTTCATCCTCGGTGCACTCCATGCATTGGAAGACGTGTTCAGTGGTATACAACCACTCCCTCGCTGCCTCCGGGTTCGATTGACCCTCAAACGTCGGTGGATGGAACAGTAAAAAAAATTTCAGCTCTCGTCCACGACCGCCGGGCAACTCCACAGGCAGAATAGGAACAAGTGCAGCCTGGGCAGCAACTGGTACAGTAGGAGTAGGTGAAACACTAGCCTCATTCCGAGGAACTGGGGCTCTTCGCCTACGAGGCGGCATCTTGAATCTAGGGAAACACGTCATAGTCATGGTGCCGAAGGGGTGAGATACATGGGGAGTAATCCCTGGATAGATCATCCTGCAGTTCTCACCTTCGCTGATTCCCTTTTTGGGGAAGAAGTACGACACGCTCCCAGTTCTATCCATTTTTACGGATATGTCTCAGGATCCTTTTGCTAATCTGAGCTCCTATGGGCCGCGCCCTAATTTTCTCTGACTTCCCCTCCGGTCGGTTTCAAGGTTCCCGAACCACCCGAGCTCCTTGACCTGGCTGATCTACCCAAACCCATCCCAGCTATCCAAACTAGTCGACCTAGCCAAGCTAGCCAACATACCTGAGCTACTCGACATGGCCGATCTACCCAACATGCCCGAGCGATCTGAACTACCCAGGCTTAGCCAACATACCCGAGCTACTCAACCTGGCCGATCTACCCAACATACCCGAGCTATCCGACCTATGCGTCTAAGCTCTCCCCTCCCTTGCTCCCTTTGAGATAAGGTAATCCTTCCTCGGTTGCCGATTATGATAATTACATAATGATAAAGCTGTCAGTTCGGGGCTTACTTGCCTCTACGAATGTGGCTTTGGGCTGCCAACCACCAGTGGAATATCTAGGTTTCCTCTCGTCTCGTTTTTTAAAACGATTGCGTTTTTCCCCCCTCACAACTCCGCTTCGGGATTTAGACCAGTCGAATGGCCAAGATGCTGAAGGGGTGAGGTATATGGGACTTAATCCCGAATCAACCGTTTCTTGTATGGTCTCCGATCTCTGGGTTTTGATCATGCATGGACTCTCGGAGGCTTACTTCTTTATAGTGCGGACACCGAGCGATTCCCATAGAAGAGTGGATATCGATAGCCGTAGCATGCGGCGATAGTTTAAGCCCATATCTCGGCAACGAGACCGTGGCAGTCCATGGGTCATCGGGATCCCTCGTAGGCTCGACCTCGGGACTTCCATGCCCAAATCAGGTCTTAGGGTGTTGCCGCTTCATAGCACACCCCGGGATGCTGCTACTTCCGCGCGCCTCCCTTTTGTGTCGGGGCCATCTCGGAGTTCTCACCGTAGATGCGCAACACCCTCAAAGCTCCGGGTCTGGAGGAGGTGTTGCCCAATTTTTTTTAAAGAATTGTGGACTTAACTAAAACAAGCTAATGCTGAAACATGAGCCGAGCGAGTGATATAATGCTGAAACGAACACATTAGATGCAGAGAATAAACGCTGAGGAGAACAAATTTTAATAGAATGTGACTAAATAAGCATGCTATCCTGGCAGCGAAAATAAAGAAAAGATAACTCGCCTTAAAGAAACAAGAAGGAGAAAGAAGTTAAAAGAGAAGAGCGGTGTCCCTTTCGCTCGATCTCTTCCTCTCCTCGAGCTCGATCTCTCTCGCTCGATCTCTCTCTCTCTCTCTCTCTCCCGAGTGATCTCCCTCTCGCTCGATTTCTATCTTTCCATGATCTCGATCTCTCTCTCCCGATCTCTCTCTCCACGAGCTTGATCTCTCTTGCTCGATGTTTGTCTCTCCACGAGCTCGATCTCCCCGAGCTCGACCTCTCACTCTCGATCTCTTTCTCTCTACGAGCCCGATCTCTCTTGCTCGATTTCTCTCTCTACGAGCTTGATCTCTCTCGCTCGATCTCTCTCTCCCTAACTTTCTCTCTCCCAAGTGATCTCCCTCTCGCTCTATCTCCCCGAGCCCGATCTCCCTGAGCTCGATCTCTCTCTCTCTCACTCTCTCTCTCTCGATCTCTGTCTCTCCACGAGATCGATCTCCGTGGGAGCTAAGGAGAGGCCGTTTAGGCACATGGGCCATGCCTCGAGCTACGTTCCATGTTGCGTGGTAGGTTGGCAAGGTAGCCTCGGGTTGGTTCGAGAGCTAAAGATGGGTGGCTCGTCGCCATGTGTCTGAGGGTCGGGGGTGGCTCCGGCTTGCTGGGGGTCATTGTAGGACCCAATTAGCATACTGGAATCATGGGTTGGCCCATGGTTTGACATCGGAGGGGTGGAAGATGTGCGCCCACAAGGTGTTCAGAATAATGCTGAACACGCGTGTGTGGGCCGTATATGCATGTGGCGGGACTCCAAAGCTCTTGGTTGACTTGATTAGGTCCCCCTTTGGCCTTGGAGGGTTGGAAGAAAGTGTCTCAGGGTGGGCCCTCGGCCCTTTCACTGGGCGCCACATGGCGTGGCTTAGAGTTAGAGTGCCCCCGGGTTGGCCCGGGCGGCCATGTGTAGTACGGGCAAGGCCTGCAGGTGAGTGGCCGGGATTGGTCCCAGATGGTTGCTTATGTAACCGTATGTCACAGCAAGCTGATCAGGGCCCTTGAAGGGACCCACAAGGTCATAGAAAGGGCTAGATAGCCCATGCCTTAAAGGTGCTCGGGGAAATTCCTAAACCCTTATTTCTTAGTATTTTGCTGAGAAATCATCCGGGTACAACAAATGCCCCCCACGGGGCGTGCGTCGGAGGTGGAGACGAGGGCGTACGGCCCGTGAGCCCCCTGTACTGGGCTGTTGTAGTTGCATTTTGACACTTCATGTGCCTTTGTTTTGCTATGTTGCATATGTTGATTTTTCGGTGTTCTGACCATTTTTATGTGCCCTGTCTTGCAGCTATGGCACGATTCGACAAAGATGAGCGGGTCCCGAGGCGTGTGGCTCGGGAGGAGGACCATTGGGTGTGACGGACTGAGCGACTGATGCCCCCTCTAGGTCCACCGGTGGTCACCATGGCTAGTGTAGAGCAGCTGGACTGGGGCCATACGATAGTAGCTAAGGGCCCCATCGGTGAGAGGACAGCTAGAGCTGGGACCGTAGAGGTGGCCTGGATCCTGGAGGTAGGCGGTCTGTATATTTATGACCGGAGTGGAGGCTACCCCTTGGAGTGCCCCGTGGACCGCCATCTGTTTGAGTTCATTAGGAGCTACATCCCTCTTAGCATGGAGGAGGACGATTCATAGATTCTGGGAGCCCATTGCCGTCTTGAGCGGGCTATTTTGATAGGCAGGGACAGCCTGCATGGCGTTACGTTTTACAGCTATCCGAGCTTTTTTGAGGACTATTGGAGGCAGCGTCAGCCCCCCAGTGCTGAGTGTCTGGGGTTCTTCGGCAGGACAGAGTAGTCTGGAGTCAGAGTTGGGCCGCTAGGCCCTGCTTCTTGGGACTTTCACGGCCACTGCCATACCAAGATAGAGGGGATAGCCGGGTTGGTTCTGGAGTCTACAGGTCTGTAGTATGCTGGAGAGGGTTATAACGACCACAGCATTCTAGATGGGGTTATGCGACAGACCGTCATCAGCTGGTATGACCACTGGGTGGCGATCCCGTCACACCGGTACTGTCAGGGGGCCACCGAGTGGCTGATGGGGATTGTGCACCACTATCGGGTGCTGCTGGACCGAGCTAGGATCAGGTACGCAGTGACTTCTGCTTTGTACGCATACCCGTGCTACACTGGACTGCTACAGGGACTATTGGAGCGTTTCAACAGCCGATGGAACATGGTGGCGATAGCAGAGGGAGAGACGTCACTTGACCCCTTTTTCCCCTGGCCCTAACCTTCTATCTGACCAGAGAATAAAAGACCCTTTTACCTTGGGCTTGGACCTCTCGTCTAGCTAGACAACAAAAAGACCCCTTCACTTTTGACTCGGGCCTTTCGTCGGGCCTGGGAATAAAAAGACTCTTTTTACTTGTGGCTCTGCCCTTCCATCGAGTTGAAGAACAAAAAAAATCCCCTCTATCGATGGCGTCGTGACTTTACGTCTAAGCTGTTAAAAATACTCTTGTCCGGTATCATGATTTTCTACCTAAGTCAGTAAATATTCTATCTTGACTTCATGGCCTTCCGCCTAAGCCAAGTCATGCGGCGCCATGACTTTATGTTTAAGCCGTTAAATACTCTTGTTCGGCGTCATGGCTTTTTACCTAAGCCGGTAAATATTCGACCTTGGCATCATGGCCTTCCACTTAAGCCAAGTTGTATGGCATCATGACTTTACATCTAAGCCGTTAAATATTCTACCTTTGCATCATGGCCTTTCGCCTAAGCCAAGTTGTACAGCGTCATGGCAACTCGTCTAAGCTGTCGAATATTCTGCCTTGGCATCATGGCCTTCTGCCTAAGCCAAGTTGTACGACATCATGACTTTACGTCTAAGCCGTTAAATATCCTTATCCGATGTCATGACTTTCCACCTAAGCCGGTAAATATTCTCCCTTGGTGTCATGGCCTCTCGCCTAAGTCAAGTTGTACAGCTTCATGACTTTACGTTTAAACCGTTAAATATTCTTGTCCGGATTTATGGCTTGCCGCCTAAGCTGGTAAATATTCTACCTTAGCATCATAACCTTCCGCCTAAGTCAAGTTCTATGGCGTCAAGACTTTATGTCTAAATCGTTAAATATTCTTGTCTAGCATCATAGCTTTCTGCCTAAGTCGGTAAATATTCTGCCTTGACATCATGGCCTTCCGCTTAAGCTAAGTTGTACGACGTCATGACTTTACTTCTAAGCCATTAAACATCCTTGTCCGGCGTCATGGCTTTCTTCCTAAGTTGGTAAATACTCTACCTTGGCGTCATGGCCTTCCACCTAAGTCAAGTTGTACGGCGTCATGACTTCATGTCTAAGTCGTTAAACATATTTGTCTAGCGTCATGGCCTTTCGCCTGCACCGGTAAATATTCTACATTAGTGTCATAGCCTTTTGCCTAAGTCAAGTTGTACAACGTCATGGTAACTCGCCTAAGCTATCTAATCTTCTGCCTTGGTATCATGGCCTTCTACCTAAGTCAAATTGTACGGTGTCATGACTTTACGTCTAAGCCGTTAAATATCCGTATCCAGCATCATGACTTTTTGCCTAAGCTGATAAATATTCTATCTTGGCATCATGGCCTTCCTCCTAAGTCAAGTTGTACGGCATCATGACTTTACGTCTAAGCTATTAAATATCCTTGTCCGTTGTCATGGCTTTCCGCCTAAGCTAGTAAATATTCTACCTTGGCGTAATGGCCTCCTGCCTAAGCTAATTTGTGCGGTGTTATGACTTTATGTCTAAGCTGCTAGATATCATCCCTTGGTGTCATGACTTTACATCTAAGCCAAGTCATTCGGCATCATGACCTTCAGTCTAAGCCGACAAATCTCTTATCATTGACCCGGAATTACTGTCCGAATTAATGAACAAAAAGACCCCCCTTGGTTTCACACCAACCCTTGATCCCCTCTAGGGATTCACCACAACATATAATACCTTCTCTCCATCGCCATGGCGTCGATCTCCTGACTCCAGAATCCGAATGTATGGATTCTCTAGCTTAAAGCATAGCATGTCTGGAAATCAACATATTATCATTAACTCTATCTACTGCCGTGTTCCAATATTTCGCGTCAGGGTGTGACAAGCATCGAATGGAGAGGGAACTGGGATGATCACTTACCCCTGATAGAGTTTGCATACAACAATAGTTACCATTCTGCCATCGAAATGGCACCTTATGAGGCACTCTATGGTCGGCCATGTAGGTCACCGGTGTGCTGGAATGAAGCTGGCAAGAAGCAGCTTCTCGGATCACAACTGGTACAAGACTGCTCAGAAAAGATATCCATGATCCGGTAGCGACTCCTCATAGCCCAGAGCTGTCAGAAAAGTTACACAGACCAACGGCGGAGAGAGTTGACATTTACAGAAGGAGACCATGTGTTCCTAAAGGTGTATGCTACTAAGAGAGTCATGCGATTTGGAAGGAAGGGAAAGCTCAGTCCCAGATATATCGAGCCTTTTGAGCTTTTGCAAAGGGTCGACGAGGTGGCTTATCAACTTGCCCTCCCGCCCGCTCTGGAACAAGTGCATCCGGTATTCCACGTCTCCATGATCAGGGAATATGTTCGAGATGCCTTACATGTGATAGAACATGAACCTCTAGAAGTTTGAGCAGATCTATCTTATGTGGAGCAGCCCATCAAGATCATAGGCCAGAAGGATCAAGCATTGAGGAATAAGACCATCCGACTGGTGAAAGTCTTATGGAGGAATTCTCATTCTGAGGAAGCAACTTGGGAGCCGGAGGACAAGATGCGCCAGGAATACCCTCAACTAGTCGGTGAGCAAAGGTTTTCTTTTAAAGAAATTTCTCAAGTCAATTTTGAGGATGAAATTATTTTAAGGGGGAGAGGATGTTATGACCGCCAATTGGGCACTGACCCAATTGAGTATAATTCAGACCCATGAACTCAATGAACTAGAAATCTAGACAGATTATTGAAGGGTCCTTAGAAAATTCATAACTTATTATCAGGTGGTCAAATTTAGGTGAAACTTAGCCCATTGGAAAGATTGGGCCTAGCCCAAACCCTTATGTTAAGGTGGAAACCCAATTCGCGTCAGAACCCAAGGTTCTGAGCCTTTTACTGCCAGCTGTCACGAAGAGGTGTGATTGTTGGATGAATTCACACATAATTAATGGGAAATTCATAGCTTCGTCTGTGATGAATGAAATGACTTGAAACCAAGGCCATAATTTCAAAAGGGATGTTAGCTGCATCTTCTCTGTTGAGGTCGAGGCCAGATACTGCCTGCATGCTAGGGTTATACCCAAATTACCTCTGGCTACTGAAGGGTCACGATTGGAAATAGGCTAAAAAAATAAATATCTTGCAAAAATCATAACTCAGGCTAGGTATACTAACATGTGATGAAACCATGACCCAAATTTAGATCTAGAAGTCCTCTTGATTTCATATGAAGTCATCCTAACCTAATTTCCAACAGAAGAGCGCGTCCACTAGCACTTATGACAGGTGGTCGAAGGGTTACACATGTTCAAACCGAAGAGGTGCTTAGCATTAACCTCCCTTCAAAGCCCGCGACCTTGGGGGCTGGACTAAATCACATGGGTCATGGGTAGAACCTTGGGAGGACAGAAATCTATATAAGGAGATGGGTTTCAAGGGTGGTAAGCCTTTAGCAACCATTCCCATTAACCCTTTGCCATCTTCTACCCTTCTTGAGTAAGGAACAGAGGTGAGGGACCATGGCCCTACGTAAGAGGGAGGATCTAGAAGCCCAAGGGCGCCCCTCTCTCCTCTCCCCATGCAGCCAAGAAGGTTGCCCTCTTCTGCGGTGTGAAGTCTTAATCTTGGTGTGATTCCAAGATTTACCACCTCTACTGGGTGTGACTCTCAGCCGCCGCCTCTATCCGACCCACCATTGCGCCGCCACAACTATTTCTTTACCCTGCTGTCCAGGATTTTGAGATCCAGGATAGAACCTTAAAGAAAAGGTTAGTACTCCTAATCCGGTTATCTGATGATCTTCAAATTTTGATAGATCATCTCCCTTGTTGTTACCTCCTCCCAATTTAAGTTTCGTGCCAATCTGCCACCATTTGCCCCGTTTTCCCAATTTTTATCTCTACCTGCGCAATCTATCATTCTGTAGATCTGCATGATAGTACCTTGTTCATCTATTTTTCCCACCCCCTAAACCATCTTATAAAATTACCAAAAAAACTATGCATGTCCCACCCATCCTCCTATTTCACCCAAATTAATTTCACCACCCAGGTCCACTGTTTACCCTTCGGTCAAACTTCATTCTCAGACAGATCATAATCTGTCCTATCTATTCTGTAATCTGAGCCAGAAAAGTTACAAGAGCATAGAGTTTTTTATTTCCAATCCTATTGCTGGATGGTTGTGAAAATTATATATGTCGTAGCTCTTCCAGTCTAATTTTCAATGATAATTACGTTCCGATCCGCCTCCGGATCTGAGCACAGCAATTAGTTTCGCCGGGTCACGCAGATCTGTCCAGCCACAGGGCTGCGGGATAGGTCTGGGATCTAAAATCCTCGTTGGTCCTTCAGCTCCAATTCAGCCACCGCCAACTTCAGGGATCAAAGAGGGACCTCCCACCAACGGCCCAGCCAACCGCCGTGGCTAGAAGATGACCGCAAGTCACCATCCCTCAAGTTGCACGCGCTTGCTGTCCAGCGAATTTGAACAGTGCCGAGTCGGACTAGCAGCCCGCCTCCGACCCGAAAGCCCTTCCGACTTGCTGCCCATCAACCCGAGATCAGTACTCCCAGGTCACTATTGTAGCCCTTTACCTCCCTGCATGGAGTGGAATCATAAAATCATTGCTGTAATTAAATTTTACCACTGTATCGGGAGTTACGGATCTTGGTCGGGACGTCTTCCCCACGCCCCGAGTGTGGAGGTACATACGCCACCCTACTCGTCTTGCTTACTTGTTCTGTATTTGTTAATAAGCCGCTGCATGTGAGCATAGTAGGTTCCTAGCTCAAACAAATAATATCACTGCTGTGAGAAAGAGAGCGTGATCGTCCCGTGACTCGACCCGAGTACGTGAGAAGAGCTGCCCACCCTTAACTCACTGCCGATTTCTCAACCACGCAGATTCACGTGTTTCCCTCTCAAGGGACGATTGTGAGCTCGTACTTCTTGTTGGGGGCATGTTCACCTCTTCTGGAACTCTTTAGGTGTCGAGCTGTTCGTGTCGTCACTAGTTGCGTTGTCCAATGAGTCATGTCATCACCTAGAGTCCCAGATTCACATTAAATTGGTCTCGAGTCTCATCTCATCCTGCATCACTCTTTTAGGGCCAATTGGCCTTCTCTGTTGTTATGGAGGGCCATAGTTACTAGGGGGTGGAACCAAATGATATTGAGGAGGTTGTGGTTGTTGGTGTTGTTGTTGGGGATTGAGTGGTTGCTGAGGCATGTTGTTTTGCTGGAGGTTGTTTTGGGGTGGAGGACAGTAGGGTTGTAGACCTTGCTGATTTTGCTGGAGGGGAAGTCGGGTTCGGGTCTGGACCGGAAGTCCGCCATATCATAAAGGTCATGACGTTAATTACGTCCTTCTAATGAAGGACAACCCTTGATTAGTCACCAAAGTAGGAGGGCCCGAGGGGCGGATCAAAACATGACTGTTATACTTACTCTTATGCAGGATACAGATGATGCAACAATGATTGCAAGTTTTGGCTTCATTTTGTTTATTAACCTAGGCAGGAGTGACAGAATTCATGTTTATTAGAGTGTCACAGCGTCATATAGTTGTACGGGATGAATCCGACAGCATGTCCCTTTAACCTTAGACTATGCCAAGTGGGAATAAGAAACTATCCACACAGAGGCGGGATGGAGTCCACAAAAGAGCGGGTTAAGTTGATGCCCGAATATCACGAAATAGGACAGAACCAAGATAATATGCACACATCAAAGCGTTTGATATTATTATTCCCTGAGAAAATGGAGTTAGTAGAGACCATGCATAAGCAGGACTCTCTAAACTTAGTGGGGCTCGGAGGTAGCGCGTGTTGTGTCCCTGTAGTTTTGATGATAGCAACACTATAAGCCACGACATAAGTCTGTATGCTTGAATGACGGCATCTGGACAAGCATGTTTGAATGACTGCATCTGGACATGGACATGAGTCTAAATGTTTGAATGACTGTAACTTTGATGATAGCAACACCATAAGTCACCATGTGAATCTGCATGATTGAACTTCTACATCTGTGGCTTTGATGATTGAATGATAGCTTTTATGTTTCTGAATCTGTGCATACATTGTTTCACGCATTAACCTTGTTACACTGCGTGTAGAGGTCTGCTCACTTTCTTCAAAGTCAGTGCAGATTTTATTGTCTAAGGCCAAAGTCAAGCATATCTCTTCAAGTGTGCATTTCTAGTTCAGTGCAATTCTTGCATTAGGCAGCATTAGGCAGAATAATCCCATGAATATCTACCTTAGACATGGAGAAGGCCCGTGGATGTCTCACATCATGAGTCCGTGCATATCATGTTTCATTTAGGTTCTAAGGCCCGTGCATTTAAGTATCCAACATATAAAGTCCATGCATGTGTTGGTCGCGTTGTGCATGTTATTAGTCCATGTTGAAAACCAAGTCTGTGCATCTTTTGAGTCTGTGCATATTTGTTGCATGAGTAACTGAAATCCGTGCAAGTATATTTGAAGTCCATGCATGTATGAAGTCCGTGTAGGTTTTGCATTTGTGGGTTATAAAGTCCATGCACTCTTCTGAAAAATAAAGTCTATGCATTTGCCAGTCTTTGAAAGATTAGGTCCGTGCATATAAGGTCCGTGCAAGTTTGCATCTTGCACAATTAAAGTCTGTGCATGCTTTGTCCATGCATGTTCTAGCGCCGTTGGAAACATAAGTCCATGCATGAGTGAAGTCCGTGCATGTTTTACTCTTTGCGTTTTAAAGTCTTTGTAGATCACAAGTCCGTGCACATCTCCAAGTCCGTGCATGTTTTAGCTCATACTCTTCTGACTCAATGCATATTTCTCTTCTGAACATCTTTGAGTCTGTGCATGTTTCACCAACACATTCTAAGTCCATGCAATCCAAGGTCCATGCATGCTTTGGTTTGAACACCAAAGTCTGTGCACGTTTATATGCTAGCAAGGTCCGTGCATATTTCTGTGGAATTGCATACATAGTCCGTGCATTGTTTTAACCCATTGCATATGAAGTCCGTGCATGTTTCACATGCTACATATAATGGTTCTTGCAAGTAACACAAGGCTCATGGATTTGTTCATCAGTTTCCTGATTCAGAACTGGAACTGATCTTGCTCATTATTGAGCTACATCCTCGTGTGGATTTCTGTTTCTTTGCTTGTTTCTTTTGTTTTGAAACCCTTATTCAAGCTGTCTGTCAGCAAAGGTGAAGCTGTAATTTCTCGGCGGGAAGAGGTGTGGTATCCTCTGGATAGGTGAAGCTGTAATTCCTCAGCGGTTGCAGAGGAGGTCTCCTTTGGACAACAAGCTGTGTTACTTAGTGGTCTATAGGAAAGGATTTGTCGGAAGTTGTAAATCAGCAATTAAGCTATGTATCAGCGGGAAGCCACACTTTGATTTGAGTGTGGGGTGGACGAACACCTCTGGTTTGAGGTCGAACGACCTAAAAATTCCATCGTCTATTGCGTGATTGCCTTGTGGTTTGTGTGCATCTTGCTCATCTATTTCACTCATGGTAGATGATTGTTTAGGATCGTTCAAGTTCAGATCTATTGGAGTTGGCACTTTGTGATCGGGTTTGAGTGTTTTCCCACCGTCCTGCAACAGCTTGTTTTAATTTCACACTTGAGTTTGCTGTAGTTAGTTTTATTGAGTGATTGATCTATTCACCCCCTCTAGATCATCTATAGAGTCTTGTCTATAGGCATCAGAGCATCCATTTAGTTCTATCAATTGGTATTAGAGCATACCATTTGACATAACATATTGGTATCAGAGCCTAACTCTTTTTCAGGGATCAACATCCTAAAGTGGAAACGGCCATGGATGCAAGAGGGATGATGGCTGAGGGACACTCTACTTCCAAGCCCCCGTACTTTGATGGAAATGACTACGCATACTGGAACAACCATATGTATGTTTTTCTGAGGGCTAAAGACTACGAGATTTGGAAAGTAGTCAGCAAAGTACTGTTCAAACTACACCCGAATGAAGTTGTTTGGACGAGAGAGGAGATCAGGAAGTCCACTCTTAATTGGAGCCCCATTAATGCAATCCAGTGCACTCTGCACCTTGTAGAGTTCTCCAGAGTCTCATCGTGCACCACAACGAAAGAGATGTGGGACAGATTGGAGGTTATCTATGAGGGAACCTCTCAAGTCAGGGAGACCAAGGCAAATATGTTGGTCTTAGAATATGAAGCTTTCAGGATGAAGCTCGGTGAGACCATTGCAGAAATGTATGCACGTCTCACCATCATTACAAATGGTCTTAGAAGTCTGGGGAAGACGTACTCAGACTATGAAATTGTGAGAAAGATATTACGATCTCTAACTCCAGCATGGCACACCAAAGTAACCGTTATTGAGGAGTCAAGAGATCTAAAGAACACAAGAGTTGATGAGCTCATCAGTTTGTTGATGACCTACGAGTTAAATCTGTCGAGGACAAAAGAGCTCGAGAAGAAGAAGAAGCCAATCGCTCTGAAGGCCAGCGCTAGTCGATCAAGCCAATCCAGCAATAGTGGATTGTCTAGTGATCGGAGCCTCTATGGGTCAGAGATTGAAGGAGATCAAGTAGCTTTGCTGACCAGAGAGTTTAAAAGATTTCTGAGAAAAGAGGGAAGAAATTTCGGTAGAAGACAGTGTAGCGGCAGGAGAAACAATAGGTGTAAATCTAACCCTGCCAAGAAAATAGACGCTAATGTTTGTTATCATTGTAGGAAGGCCGGCCACATGAAGGCAGACTGTCCTGAGCTCTAGAAGTTGAAAGAGAAAGTAAAGAAGAAAGCTCCCAAAGGAAAGGCTATGGTGAGCACATGGAGCGACGAGGACTGCTCGTCTGAGGCACACACGAGCTGAATGCAGTTTGGTGGCAAGCATATGCTCTTGTCGATCGCTCGACTAATAAGATTAGCCTCAAAATCAACTTTGTGCCTCTCGGGGCGGTCTGTGCTTGACTTGGGGCTAAGGCGTAGCCGGTGAAGCTTGGCTTCTCTTCATCAACGAAGAAGAGATCATCCTCTTCTTCTTCTGAGAGCCAGCCGTTGCTCTTGCTCTTAATCACAGGGAAGGGACGGGTTCCCTTGAAGTAGAGAGCCGCATCGGCCAGGTTGCATTCTGCTGGGGTGAATGGGGACAGGTCTGCGAAGACTGCATGTTGTTCCCCATCCTTAATATATTTGATGCATTGATGGAGGGTTGAGGGGACGACTAGGGCCTGCCCAACAACACTTTGTAGGATGTGCTGGAGTCGATAATGTAGAAGGTCGCCTTGGAGGCGAAATCATCGAGTATCAAATTAACATCCACCCGGCCGAGGACCTCCTCCGTTTTCTGATTGAAGCCGGATATCTTAACCGCCTGGACCTTTTGGAGGTAGGGGGTTAGATATAGAGTCTTGAATGTTTTGAGGGGCATGATGTTGATAGTCGCATCGACATCTACTAGGATCTGGTTTACTTCATGCCCATTGATTTTCCCCTTCATATAGAGGGGTCGGTTATGGCACGGAGGAGTGAGTAGAAAGTCTTTCTCCGTGAAGGTGATAGCCGCCGTGAAAGCCTCGTACGTGACAGCTTTTATTTCTACCGCGTGTGCTTCATAGACTTCTGGCTCTTGGAGTATCTTGATAAGGGTTTCCCTCAAATCTTTGCTCCAAGCGATGGCTTCCAGGTCATGATGCTGGCAGGGAAGTGCTTCATCTTGTGGAGAACCTTTCAGTCAGCCGGAGCTCGAGCGTCCTCTAGTGACGGTAGTATGTCAGGCAGGATCTGCTGTGAGCTGCTGTGTCACTCCTCGTCGGGGAGTTACACCGCCTTGCCTTTGTTACTGGGATCAGGCTGACTCTGGCCACCCGCAAACTCTTGGAAGAGGGATGCCAATGACGGCTCTTTCGAGGAAGGCTGAAGGGCTAGCCCATCCTTGCCGGACGGCCATGCTTATTCTTTAGGACAGGTCAGAACTGGTGCCGGGATCAGAACACTGGCAGTGATCTTTTTGGAGCCAATAGGGTCGAAGATGCTGGGTTCCCCTCAGATCTCCACTGGTGGGATCGGGGCAAGTTGTTCTCCTTGAAAGAGGATAACTCGTTCTGGATCGAAGGCAAATGGTCGAAGAGGTAGCTCGGGGACTCTTCCGCGGCCTCTACCGCGTCCACGACCGCGACCTAGGCCACGACCGGTGTGTTCTGGGACTGGCTGTAGTCTGAGTGGAATTGCAATCCTTTGTCGGGTTTTGGCTGCTATCGGCTCGCCTCGTCGGGAGGCGTTGATGTTATCTAGAGGTGGAATAGCCACCATGTTGCAAGTACAGCTGTGAAGCATCTGTTCCAGCTGTTCCACTGTGATCTCTTTGTCCTTATAGAACAAAGAGAGTTCTTCTGGAATACGGAGGGCTTCACCTTCCTTGACTTTTTGGATCATCTCCTAGACCCAGTTTCTGAGGCGAGCTCGTTTCTGCATTTCTTCCCATGGGATGTAGCTATCGAGTGGGATAGGCCTGGTAGGGCAAAGAGGAATGTATTCCTCCAAATTTTCGATGAGTCACTGCAACCTCTGGAGAGGCGACAGCTCTACTGGGGACTGTAAGGCGACCGCGGCAATGCCCCGCTACACCTCCAGCTACTACCAGACACTACTCCAAGCTAGATAGCAAAGGCAAAGCTAAGGAGTAGGACTCTAAGCGAGTCCCCCAGTCCACATTCTTTTGGTGATTCTTAATTCATCATTTGAGGTTCAGCTTGCTTCTTAAGCCATCTTTTGAGGTTCTTCCTCCTATTCCCCTCCTATCTTTTAGCGATGGTTACCTCCATGGGAGTAGGAGGGAGAGGTACTGGAGTCGGAGTTGACAAATCCCCATGAGGATATCTCTGAGCTGATGTCTTGGCAGAGTGAGGTCGACAACTTTTCTTTGCCCGGATTTCAATCCAGGTACCTTCTGCTTGCTGTATTTGGAAGGTGGCGTTGATCGCCTATTCGATGACCTCAGGTGGTACCTCCTGGTATGCTAGGGCTGGTGTCCGAAGACGTATGCGCGGTTTAATGCCTTACCCACGGTGGCAATATTCTTTGTTGAAATGTGGGCTGGGGGACTCACTTGGAGTCCTACTACTTAGCTTTGCCTTTGCTATCTGGCTTGGAGCAGTGTCTGGTGGCAGCTGGAGAAGTGGCGGGGTATCACCGCTCCTGGCGGTTACCCTAACTTTGTGTATTAACTGGGCCTTACTGTGAGGGACCGGGCTGGTTGGCCAAAGTCACTGAAGACTTTAAAGATGTCCCCTTCACAATCTAGACTGGGTTGTGGGGTGTATGAAGAGGACCTGAAGGCTCACCGAATGGAGAGACATGACATGGCTGTGCCACAGCCTCACCCTGCTTTTGCTTCCCCTTCTTATCTCTCGGTATAGAAGGTGGAGGCAGAGCAAGAGGGTAGCGAGAGGAGCTCGGGGCACCCACCATCATCTCACTTACCAAGACATCCTCTCGGCCAAAAAGGAATCGGAGTAGCCTAGCAGTATCCTCCTTAGAGAATGGAAGAGACTCCAACTCCTGCCAAGGCCGCCATTGCGAGGCCGGGGTGGCAGGAACTGGCAGACTGGTAATTGGTGTTTGGGCATCTGGAGGATCTGGGGTGGCTAGAGGATGGATGACATTGACCAAGAAATTACTCAGCTCAATCTCCTGACTGGCGTCCTGCCTTCTATGGCTTCGCAGTCGCTCAAGAGCTTCTTGATTGTTAGTTCGAAACTCGAGCCACTCCGAAACATGTTGATAGGGTAGCCCATGCCCATTTGCTCTAGGAGAATCTAGCTGGTCTGGCGCGTGTCTGGAAATGCTTAGGGTTTCTTCAATGGCTTCTCAAAGCCTTAGAATCACCATAGAGTTCCTCTTAGCATCAATTTACTCCCACTGGATCTGCTCCTAGATTAAGTGTTGAACTTCCTCACAGAACTCGATCGCATGGTAGATTCTGGTATGAAAAGGGGAGTACTGGGGATGACTAAAGTCCCATCGAGTATAGTCTACTGGCGGCTCACGGGCCATGATTTGCCCCCTCTAAACAAGGGCATCAAAGAGCCGTCTGGTCCTTTCCCTTGGAAAGGAGAGAGACGTGCGGTCATCCCAGGGTCTCCACCCCGGATAACACAATGAGTGCTTGCCTTGGCTGGTGCTGGACTCCTCTGATTCAACATCGGAGAGGGAGAATGCATCCATGATGTGAATCACACTAGCTGAATAGTGAATCACACGTGTTGTCTTAGCAGGTTTGGACCACGCATGTGGCTACGGGGGGGCGACTAGACCGCTCTTCATTTTGATGAGGCTGTCTTTGATCAGCTTCTATGCATGAGTCTTGAAGACGTATCAATCCTCATGTGGGTGACCTAGCATGCGATGATACGGGAAATAGCTAGGATCATTAGCTTTTTGGGCATCATCCGGCTTGCGAGCTTTAGGCAGCTCGATAATCTTCTAGGCCATGCAGAGGTCGAAGAGCATCTTTGTATGTTCCTTCTTGAAAGAGAAGGGTGCCTTCATACGGTCTGAAAAGGAAGGAGCAACTAGTTTATTTGTCGACTTCTTGTCGGAGCTGCTTGACTCACCCTCCTTGTTGGCTTTGGCGGTGGGGGTGAACTTGATAATGTTCACCTCCTTACCGGGTTGGTGTTCTCGTTCCTGTTTAGATGAAGTATAGCTCGGGTTATCAGTGAAGAACATCTCTATTTCAGCAACTGCCGAGTTGAGCTGGTAGAAGCCTTTAATATTGGTGCTGAGAAGCTTTTCGTTGACCTCGGCTGCCAAGCCCCTGCGGCATATGGTAATGGCATCCTCTTGGACTGGCGGGTTAATGCACCTCATGCTGAGGTATTGCCATTTTTTGATGAAGTCAAGGGCACTCTCGCCCTTCTTCTGTTGGAAAGAGCAGAGCTCTACCATGGAAATCTTGCGCTCAACCGTCTGGAAGCAGTCGAGGAATTTCCTCTGGAGTTCGGCCCAGTCAACAATAGAGTTAGGCTTCAGGCATTGGAAGGTAGTTCCTATGAGCGAGGTGGCGAAGTAGCAGAGGAGCTATGACTCTTCCAACATTAGCTCGCCAATGTCTGTGATGTAGTAGGCCAAGTGTTCATGTGGAGACCCTCGCCCATTGAACTTCTACAGCTTCGGGGGCTTTATGTACTCCAGGGGAAGCTTTTTCAACTGGTGGTACAGTGGGTACCCAACTGGTGGTGCAGTGAGTAGGGTACACTGTAGAGGTCTATAGTTGCAACCCCTACCCCATACTGGGCAAGCTTTGTCTCGACGATCCACTTGATCATCGGCCGTTGCATCACAAGATTTTCTGGCAGTGGCGTGTTGGAGGCTCGTGGATGTACTTCCACTAGAGGCGTGTCAAACCCTACTGCTGTCAGGGTTCGATCTGCTGCTACTAAGACGTTGGCACCATTGTGCCCAACTAGTAGGGCCAGAGCTTCGACCAAAGGCCTAGCAGGTTGCTGAGGTTGAAGGTCTCGCTCTTGAAGAAGGTCTTGCAGGAGGGCCTTCAAGTGTTGATTCTCCTTCATGAGAGTCTCGAGAGTCACCTATTAGACCTCATTCACCAGAGGATCATTGTTGACTGTATCTGTGTTAACAGGAGCGCCACAGTCCTTGACTGGGACCTCTTCTGTGTGTTCTGATGCATGTGGTCTGGTAGAAGTATCGATGTGACCTGGAGGAGTCGGGGGTTGGTTTTGAGGGCGAGGCCTCCTGAGCTGGGCCAGAGGCTAGTTCAGGTCATCGGACTGAGTCTCATGCTGGTGTTTGGTGGTGTAACACGCGAACACCTGAACTGTGTCATTGATGATCCGAACCGTCTGCTTCTTCTGGGAATGGTTTTTGGAGCGAACTGGTGCCCCCAGTCTGTCGAAGACTGAGGTCCGTTGGGATGGCTATTCCATTATGAGACCATAGTTGAACCAAGGAGAGCCTGAGGCTGGGTGCTGGCGGGGCCCGACAAGAGCCCTTCTTTGCTTCCGCCTATTTAGGCTAGAGACGTTGAGTGGCTACGTGCCGTCAGACTATGCCGATGTGGACTCGGCTACGTCTCGCTCGACGCTGGGCCCAGGCGTTCGAAGGGGAATCTTGGTACGCGCCCTCCAAATAGCTTGAGCCTCCTCCAAGGTAGCCCAGATTCTTCTCAGGCAAAGTTGTTGGCCTCCCTTGTCATCGTTCTCTTGACAATACTTGGGAGCCTAGATACCGGACTGGTGCAGACATCCCCGCTTTGTCATCGAGGCACCAATTTCTCTTAGTTCCACTTTATCCTTTCACGTTGGTTGCAGGAGGTTGAAGTGGTTAGTAGTGGGGATCGTAGGCATGGTCCGATCTCAAGGTACAATTAGTTAGTCTCCCTTGAGACGAATCCTCAAGCCGCCGACAAGAATGGTGTTGCCAAAATTACTGATTGTGACAGCGGGTCGCCTGCCTCTGTGACCTCTACGACACTTCTTCTAGGGAGCCGGGGAGGACCCTGCTCCAAGGTGGTAGACAGAGAAGACCCGATCTACCAATGTCGACAGCGTAAAGTTGTCAGCAAAAAGTGCTGGGATCGGCCTTCGGGGCATGGAGCCCGTACCGAGAGCCGATGGCTGAGTGACCCGAGTATAGGCTTCTGCCCGGGCCAATAGAAGGGTCACC
Organism: Amorphophallus titanum; assembly: GCA_024336825.1. Lineage (NCBI taxonomy): Eukaryota > Viridiplantae > Streptophyta > Magnoliopsida > Alismatales > Araceae > Amorphophallus > Amorphophallus titanum. The sequence continues at coordinate 6,717,754 of JANBPO010002596.1, forward strand.
AGAGCTCGAGATGACACTCTTGCACCAAGAACCGATGTTGTGGGGAATGCTGGGGCACCGAAAACTAGAGGTTGTGAACATGTGCTGAGTGTCGGCGCTGCCAAAATTTGGGGCTGAAGGCCCATGCTGGGTGCTGAGATTGCCATAACCCGAGGCAAAAGGCCTGTACCGAGAGTCATTTTCTTCGGTGGAGGTAGGGAGACGGATCACCTACTTCTCGTGTACATTTTCCCTGCAGTTTCATGTTGCTCGATGCTAAAACGGGCGAGCTTGGGCTCGTTTAGGTAAAATCATAGTTTTGTGGAGTTCGCAGGGTTCACCGAAAAACGACGATGGTTTTTAGATCAGTTGGTGTCAAACAACTCCCTGGAACGTCAGCGTTCCATAGTCGCTGATTTCGTCGCGATTGGCGGTCGTTCGGGACCGTTAGGAGCCCGGGAAGGCTGGTGGTTCCATTTTGGTCGATTTGGAGAAATCGCCCATTTCTTGCCATTTCTTAGCCAATTCGACTCCCATCGGAGTCTATGTGTTGTATATCGTCGTTATGGTTGTGTCCCCTTCGTTTCAGAACGAACGGGGCGTGGAAAGGCCACGATCGGGCCGATCCTATGGTTTTCCCATCGTGACGCCTGAACGGTCGTTACAGAAGCCGTTTAGGTGATTGAGTAGTCCAACATGTGACCGTTCAATGTAGGTCAGTTGGGCGTCTGCGCAGTCACGCGACAGACCGCCCAGTGGATGGCACGGCCAGGTGTGAGCCATCCAGTCCACTTGAGTGGCTGGTTCTTAGCCGTGTTGTTTTCCCATTGTGTTGAGTGGCCAGGGCTTGACCGCTTAGCATGGTTGACCTTGAGTCAACAATTTTCTGGCGGTTCGTGGAGCGGTTTCCCTCTAACCGTGCCACTTCATGAGCGGTCCTTCTCTAGCCATTCTGACTGTCATTTGACCGGTTACTGTCGTAGGTCAGTTGGAGTGAACGGCCTGGAATGGACCATTCTGTCTCCTTGGATGGTCTCCTGTGGACCGTCCAGTTCTCTGAGCGGCCCCTTGGTAACCGCTCTGTGAGTTGTGTCCGGCATTATGTCTGTTGGCCGTGATGGCTTGTCCCGTGTCCGTCTGTCCGTATGTGTGTCCTGTTTGACTAGCGTCAGACGTTTAGGTTGATTAGGGCAATGTCTCTAGCGGTTCTAGCGTGGACTACTAGTGTGCGTGAGTCTGTCGGGTGGTCTGACTAGTAGGTCGGTTCAAGGTTGACTGAGTGCGGTCTACTTCTTGACGGCTACAGTTCCTTAACGACCCAATCTAGGACTACCAGTGTCCTTGTCTCTGGGTGCGTAGTGGCTCTTCCTTGACTGCTTGGTTTGCTTAGCGACCGAGTGATGGATCGTTTATGCCCAGAGTGTCGTTTCCCATGGTTTCAATTTTTGCTTGTCTTGGCTTGACCTTGTGGTTTTCCCGTGACTCATGGATGTCTGTTGGCATCCTATGAGGGCTACGATCATAATAAGATGGCCAGGAGTGCTTGTGTATGGTTTCGTATCTATGTGTCATTGTTGGGTTCTGGTCAACCCGGTGTGACCCAGTGGTTGACAGGTGACCTTGTGCGTGTCTCCACAGTTCTGTCTAGCCCGAGATAGTGGTTCTGGACATCTAGAGGTATTGTCTTACCTCGATTTACATGCCCAGGTGTGCTGAAGGTTCTTGGTGTTTTCTTAGGTCTCCGTAAGTCATTTCATGCGGTTGTGTCGTTTCCTCTGACTTACGATTAGACCGATTGGTGGCTCGTTCCGCTTTGTGCGACGATCTTGACTTCGAGTCGTGAGACTCAAGGATCATTATAGTTTCAGGTCTAGTCGCCTTGTCCTGAGTCTGTAGGCAGTTGGTGTACTGTCTTGGTGCTTCGTAGTACGTGCGATAGTGCTTTCTTGCATGTCTGTACTAAGTTCTGGGCTGAAGTTGCAAACATGGCTTGCTACATAATCAACAGGGCCATGGTAAGGCCAAAGTGTAAGAAAACCCCTATGAAATGTTGAAAGGCAAGAAACCTAATCTGGCCTATTTCAAAGCATTCGGATCAAAATGTTATGTGCATAATAATGACAAATCTGATCTGGATAAATTTGAGGCCAAGAGTGATATAGGAATATTTCTGGGGTATTTTGAAACTTCTAGAGCATATATGGTGTTTAGGGGAAACATAAAACAGTGGAAGAAACTCCACATGTGATGTTTACTGAAATAAATGATGAATCTGACAAAGACACTGTTGACAAGAAAAAGAAGGAAGAAGATGGAAGATTTTTTGAATCTGAAGAAGATCAGGGAGATGGCAGCCAACAACAGCCCACAGAACAAGAAATAGGTCTGTCGACTGAAGTCCTTGCACACTCAATCCTGCCCAGTGAGTCTTCCATAAACATTTAAACATTAAAAGACCATCTTGATCAAAACATTACAAGAAACCTCCATGATCCCACGTGGACCAGATCATTTCATAAAGATGTGTATAATGAAAACCTCATTGCATTAGATTTACAATTTGAACCCAAAAGCATTGAAGATGCCTTGCAAGATGAAAATTGAGTTACTACCATGCATGAAGAACTTACTCAATTTGGATGAAACCAAGCCTAGAATCTAGTCCTCTGACCCACCGACCAGCCTGTTATTGGGACTAGATGGATATTTAAAAACAAGCTAAGTGAAGATGGAGCAATCACTAGAAACAAAGCTAGGCTGGTAGCTAAGGGGTGCAACCAAGAAATTGGAATTACTTTTGAAGAATCTTATGCCCCTGTAGCAAGACTAGAAGCCATCAGAATCTTGTTAGCATTTGCATGCTCCTTAGGCATCAAGCTTCAACAAATGGTTGTTAAGAGTGCTTTTCTGAATAGCTTGATTAATGAGGAAGTGTTTGTAGAACAACCCCTTGGTTTTGAACATATTGATTTGCCTAACCATGTTTACAAATTGAACAAGGCATTGTATGGGCTAAAGCGGGCTCTGGGGACCTGGTATGACAGACTCAATGCACATCTGACCAGGAAAGGCTACATCAAAGGTAAAATTGGCCAACTACTCTTTACAAAGGTAATGAATGGCCACATCGTCATTGTACAAGTATATATAGATGATATAGTGTTTGGTTCAACAAATTCTAACATATGCAAGCAATTTGCTGAACTTATGACAAAGGAATTTGAATTGAGCCTCATAGGCGAACTCCAAATTTTTCTTGGACTGCAGGTCACCCAAATGAAATAAGGTTTCTTCATAAACCAGTCCAAGTACACATTGGAGGTTCTGAAAAGATTTGGAATGAAGAATGCAAAACACATATCCACACCCAGGGGAACAAATTCATCCCTAGATGTGGATGAGCATGGTGAATCTGTATATCCTAAAACATATTGAGGTATGATCGGGTCTCTCTTATATCTCACTACTTGTAGGCCTGACATTCAGTTTAGTGTTTGCATGTGTGCACGTTTTCAAGCCAATCCTAAAGAATCTCACCTGATTGCTATAAAAAGAATCTTAAGGTATATTGCTAGCACACAAGTGTAACGCTCGTGTCTAAAGGGATCCGTAGTGGTTCAGACCCAGATCCGATTCTGTCAGTTCTGCTGATTTTTACGAATTTTTTGGCTAGTTTCTGGCATTTTTTTGAGAGAGTTAAAGTATTTTAATAATTAAATTAGGCGTGTCCAAGGGCTCGACGCTAACCCCCTTGGCTGATTACCAGAAACATACTATAGATATGATGAATACTGGCGTCACATTACGCCTGGAGTACTTTTTTTATAAACGAGTGAAATCCACGAGACTACCTTATGAAATTTACATACTTGATAGTACAATCTTGTTACATGACTTTCTAGTGCATAACCTTTATAGTTATGAAAAGTGTATTCTCGTTACATTCTAGTACATTCTCATTAATGAAAGATCACATTATATTCTTACTTGATCATGCTGGCATTCTACATGAACGTTCATATCCCTATGATCTACATCTTGCTACTTGTGTGTTGCTTTGGTTTTATTCGTGAGAACTATCACATTTTTGTTATCTTTTATTCTAGAGCTAAAATACTAATTACTTAAACATTACCTTCACATTGATATGAAGATACCTACTGGGCAAGTGTGCTCATTCCCTACTTTTCCAATCTTTTCAGGAAGTGCTAGTGGGTCAGATTCGGATTATTGAAGTAGCGATTCTGAGAGTGAATGATTAATCGAGTGAAGTTTAGTAGTGTCTTAGTTAGAGTCATGATGTAAATATCATTTTTATTGAGTCTAGTGATTTGAAGTGTCCAAGAGTCGAATATAAGTGTACTTTGATTATTATTATTAAATAAAAGTTGGGGTTTTGAATACATCATCTCATGCATTCATCATTTATGTGGATGTTTATTGCGCTCTGATTATATTGCTAGCTTGAGGCGTTTTACTGACTGCTCACATTCCTGATTTGCTTCCGCTGTACATATATCTCGGGGCCTGACACCAATAGTCTCCCTCTTTCCAACGCCCCTCACAATCCCTGACCCTAGCCATCCCTAAAACAACAATTCAGCTGGGTCCATCCACTAGTAGACCCCAATACCCCTCTCATTTGAGATTCCCTTCTCAAGCCTCCAGAAGCCCCGTCCCTCCTCTGTGGCAAGCGCCACCTTCACCTATCGATGCGCTCATCTAGTCTCTCCTCACTAAACTAAACAAAATGGATGAGCAATTCTGGGATCTAAATAAAATGGCGGACGTAAAATCCACCCCTGAGGTTTTCTTGTCGATCTTTCCAGTATTCCATCTCCCCCCTTCTGAAATGCCTACGTACGATGGGTACAACGACACTGGCAACCCCTTCATCCACCTCAAGGGCTTCATATACAAGTCCTCTTTCTGGAAAATTGACAAGAGATCATTGGCATATCTTTTTCGGAGATCATTGGATAGTCCTACACTGGAATGGTTCTATTCCTTAGAGCCTAGTGAGGCCGAAAACTTTGATGCGGTGCAAAGAAATTCCTACAGAAGTACCCTAATCGGGTCGGTCCCTCTCTTTCCATCACTGATCTAGTGGTTGAGAAGATGAGGTCGGACAAAGGTTTCATCAAATATGCCAACATTTGGAGGTCCCTGGTAGAAAGGATAGGAGATGCCCTCTCTGACCCGGAACAAGTAAAGATGATCGCGCTTAATGACACTTCTCAAGTTAGACACATCTTAGCCATGAACAAGCTTACAACAATGGAAGAGTCCTTTAAAGGGAGCTTGGTATATCCAAACATAATTGAAAGACTCCCCTCTCATGCACATGTTTGAGTAGCCAAAGCCGAGGGTGGTGAGAAAGGTGAATGCCAGTGTTCAGGGCGGAGTGACGGAAGGGGTTGTCACGAATGAATAGGTGAGTGCAGTTGGTAGCTCCAACCAGCTAGCGAACCCAAGGCCTCCACAAACACTTGGGAATCTAAGATATATAGTTTCTAGAGTCTTGAAAGTCTAGTACAGGCTTCAGTTGGCATTAGGTTCACGATTCCTTATCACTTCATTTTTCGTGTGTCATCTTGTGCGTACCATGTTAGCACTGGGTGAGATGGTTTTTGCTCTCGTCAGGGCGTGACAAGGTGCTTCCTTGTCGTCATGATGTCTGTGTCGATCTTGTTGTACTTGACAGAGTTCGCCGAAAGGCTTGAATCTATGGTACATTATTCGAGATCTTTTCGCGATTGGTTCAGGTGGCTGGTGACTTTATAGCATTGGTGTGATGGCTGTACACGTTCTTACGTTATTTTGGTCATCCCAGCTTGAGTCTGTGCAGCTCCTGATGCATTTCGTGTCCGTCGAAGTGCTCGATTAGATCCCCTCGATTGAGAAGATGCTTAGGCGACCTAGGATTTTCCCTTCCCGGTGAGCTTCTGTTAGTGAGCCTGATGCTTCTTGTCCCGTTTGGTGGAGTCTTTTCAAGGTAAGACTTGGAATTGCTGTCTTAGTGACGCCTTTGTCCTGTGTCTGCTTGAGTGTGGACAGTGTTTATTCTGAGTCCGATCTGCTCCTTGTGTTATGGTTGCTTGGCTTTAGACCTAATTCTTGTGTTAAGAGCTATGGTGCACCGTGTTTGTCATGCCGTGTTCAACGGCTGATGTGTTGTGAAGGCTCGACAATTGTTTCAGGACGTGAAGGTAAGCTGAGATGAGCATTTTTTTCTTTGGGCTTTGTGCTGAAGCTGGTGCTCTTCTCCTTTGCACTTAGGCTAATTGCGATCGGTTGTTCACTGGATCAGTACTCGTGGCGTGCTATTTGTGATTTTTATGAATTGCGATGGCGCTGAGTGTGTGCTGAATGCGGATACCGAGATATTTTTTGATGCCTATGTGCATTCTATGAGTGTGCAGCGGAAGCGTGTGGGCTGATTACCCATGGGCCGAGGATCGTTGTTGTGAGATTCTCGTCGGTCGAGAGGTTTGTCTTTCTCGATGTGACTTCATCTTGGCTTCCTCTGCCTTGGTGTTGTCTGTTGCCGTGCTGTTGCTGGAGCTATTCTGGCGTTGGCATTGGCATTTGTGAGGATTGGGGAACCTGTTGGCATTCCTACTAATTGAGTGCCCTTTACTCTACATTTCTTTCTTGGGTGTTGTGTTCTCGAGGCGTGATCATGGTCCTTGAGATGCGTTCCCCGAGATTGTCATTTCTTTACTGTCGTGGGTCCTTTCCTTGGTGAGCTGCTCGATGCTTGACTAGTCCCTTGTAGTCGTGCATTCAGCTGTTGTTATGCCTTGATGTGACCCAGCTTACAGTTGTGTTCCATGGTTCTGTGTCCCGTATGGAGCCGAGATCCTGCAAGTGCTGCCATCATTGTCGTTTTAGCTCTGTTTCTCTATGATTTTGTGTGTCTGTCTTAGCACTATGTGGACCAGGTCTTGTCGGTTAGCTTTGCTGTACTTTTCTTTCCTGGTGAAGTTGGCTTGCGACTCGATCAGATGCCATATCTGAGTGAGGACTGGCTTGATTGTGTTTGTGATCCAGTGCTGTTGTCGTTGGTGTCCTGTGTGCCAGGTGTTCCCTGTCACCTTTGGCACTGGAGCTGATGTTGTCAAGCTGTCAGCTGTAAGGACTATGTCTCCTTGCTTAAGCTAATGCTTGTCGTATCTGTCATTTTATTTCTTCGAGATCTATTGTCGTGGCATGTGTCGTGTCTCTTTCCCTATGAGACGCAAGCGACGAGTATCTGGATCTCCGGGTCGTTACAGTTGGTATCAGAGTGAGGTTGAGGAATGGCATTAGGAATTGAAATTGTGTTGGTCCAGAGCAAGTCCTTTGTGTCGTCTATTGTTGGCTTAGGACGTTCCTTGTGATTATTAACGGGTTTTCGTACCTCGTGTTTTCCTGGATTTAAGATGTTGCCTCATGGATGGAGGAGAGCTCCGGCTCCTCGGGAGGCGAGCGGCACCTCGTCTACTCCCACGGTGCCTTCTCCTGCCAATCTCGCTCCCCTTGATGAGATGCCAGGAGGGCGTGGTCAAGCATTAAAGGAGTTTTTGCTCTTTCACCCGCCGACGTTCGAGGGTCAATCCGACCTGGAGGCAGCAAGAGCATGGTTAGATGTCGTCGAGTCCGCGTTCCAATCAATGGAGTGCGCGGATGATGAAAAGGTCATGCTGGCGACCTATCAACTTCAGGGTACTGCGCGCACCTGGTGGACTTCAGAGTGGGAAGTCACCTTCCATTCCCGACCGCTCCGACAGATCTCATGGGCGGAGTTTGTGGAAGCTTTCGAGCGTTCTTATGCCCCCGCCTGTCTTAAGCTCACGAAGATGTACCAATTCCTGGAGCTGACCCAGGGAGACATGTCGGTGCAGCAGTACCGTGATAAATTCATTAAGTTGGGCAAGAATGCTTCCCACATTTTTACAGATGAAACCTTGCGGACGCAGTAATTCCTGGGAGGATTAAAAACAAAGTTGAGCCTGTCACTTTTTGCCACTCGAGTATCGGAATTGGATGCGGCCTACCAGGCAGCCGTCTCCATGGAATTGGAGATGGCAAGGACTCAGAGATTTCCTCAAGCCTACGTGGTCCAGCAGGTGGTGCAGTTCCAATCGCCGTACCAGCCGACTGCCCCAGGGGTTCCTTCTGCCTTTCCTGCTGCTGGTGGTCCTCCTTTCAAACCCAAGGGCAAGAAGTTCAAATTTAAGAGGTCCAAGAAGAGGTTTTTTCAGCAGGCGTCTTCGGGTGCTACCCAGCAATCTGCTCCCTCCTTTCCTCAGCAATAGGGTTCTGCACCCGGGCAACCGAAGCCCTATTGAAAATGTGGTGGCAGCCACCCCGGCAAGCCTTGTTCGATGCCGGTGGTTTGCTATCATTGTGACCAGCCGGGTCACATGGTTCGTGACTGCCCGATGAAGTCAGTGCCAGTACAATTTTCACAATCGGTGCAGCCCCAGCCACCCCAGTTCAGGCTTCCTCTACCACCCCCACCTCAGTCGTTCTATTCGCAAGCTTCTGCATCTTCCCAGTAATCTTCGGCGGTGGCGAGAAAGCAAAAAGGGAAGATTTCTCACATTACCCGCGCGGAGATTGTTGCAGCTCACTTGATCTAAGGTACGATCATGCTTTATCGTCATGCAGCTCGCGTATTATTTGATTCTGGTTCTTCTCACTCCTTTATTTCTGAGGACTTTCTTACATGCATTGAGGACCCCACTACTGAGGTCACATGTGATTTACTTGTCGAGTTACCTTCGGGAGATTTTATGTTCACCCCGTTGTGTATCAAGGAGTCTCCTGTTATGATCAGTGACTGCCAGTTGCAGCGAGACTATATGCTTTGTAATTATCAGACTATGATGTCATTCTGGGCATGGACTGGTTGGAACAATATGGAGCCGTGGTTGACTGCAGATCAAAGAAAGTCTATTTTCAGCCACCCAGGAAGCCTGCCTTCTATTTTCAAGGTATCCGATCCCGTTCTTCTCGCTTAATTATTTTGTTTTAATTATCATAAATGCAATGCCATTAAACCCTATGACTCTATGACTAACCCGATGACTTAATTGTGCAGGGGAAGAGACGGACACGGATTACATGGTTACAAGTCCAGGCAGTCTACCTCACGTTGTCAGAGTATCAGCGAGAAAGATTAGCTGCCATGGGCTTCGGGGAAGTCCTCAGCATCGAGGTGGCTACAGTGGACACAGCACTCCTGCTGGCTTTGCACGAGAGATGGGACTCGGTCAGCTGAGCTTTCATATTCCCGTGGGGGCATATGATATTGACCTTGGAAGACATGGCCCGGATCAGCGGCTTGCGGGTGCACGGCAAGGCTGTGACCGGGTGGGCATACATCGACTACCGGGAGCTTGCTCAAGAGCTACTCGGCTTGGACTTGATGCGACAGGGGTGTCCATCATCCCAACTATTGCGGTCGGCACTCCAAGAAAGTTTGGAACTCCGAAGAGCAGCCGCAGCAGTAGGAGAACTCCCGGAGCAGCACATCGACCGAGTGGTCGAGCAGGCGTGTCCGAGCGTGGCGGCGGGGTCGAGACCAGATGGAGATATAGTTCTGAGACACTTCCTAATGTTGTTGTTCGGGAAGCTTCTGTTCGCGACATGGGTTGATGTGATTAGCTGTCAGCTCCTTCCTCTACTATCAGATCTGAGCCGAGTGAGGAAATATGCGTGGGGAGCAGTAGTGCAGGCCTTCCTGTTCCATTCGCTCAGCGCGACTGATCAGGTGACCATGCTAGGCGGCTTCTCGCCTTTTCTGTGGGTAAATTGCCCGAACCCCTATATATTCTTTCTATTATGCTTCTAATATGCTTGAAATGTTGACATTTCTAACAAATACAGTTTTGGGCTTTCTTGTACCTGCCCGGGATTGGCCGAGGCGTTGAGCTATACCCGGGTTAGTTTCCCATTGCGAGGTGGTGGAACATTGCCCGGAGCACAGGGTCAATTCAGCAATCGACTCGGGCGATCCAAGAGGACCTGGACTCATTTCCGCATGCATCGGTAAATAGCCCGACTTCCTTCATGCTCTTCTATATGTTTCTATATGCTTTTTAATACTGCTAAATCCTAACATGCATGCTATATGTTGACAAATGAACGGCCCTTTCAGGTGAGTTGGACACTGTATCGGGATGAGGACCATACGGGGCAGCCGTGGGTTGAGGCCTCCCTAGCCTACCGAGGACGGGACATCTGGCTTCATTGTATTAACGTAATCGAGCCCCTCCATTATCGGCTGATCATGAGCACAAGGGGAGTACACCAGTCGGCAGTGAGGTTCCCGCACCGACATGATGAGCGCCCGGGCAAATCTGCCAAAGGGATTGGCAGTGACATTAACTGGAGCGGCTGAGCCAAAAAATATGTTCATGACTGGAAACATAAGGGCAAGGCCGCAACAGAACGGGCGGACAGTGATGAGGCATATCTAAAAGCCTTCACCCGTCGGCATGGCAGCCAGGTCTACCGCGGTACCCGACGATCGATATGAAATGCTAAACTCAACTTTTGTGCTTATATGAATGAATGCTATGCATGACACTTACTTTCTAAATGCAGCTAGACCCACAAGGGCGCATAGCCGAACTTGAGGGACTCCTCCATGCTACGGTGTAGCAGCGGGATGAGTACCGAGTGGCTTTAAAGCTTCTGGTGAGATTTATTGATGTGACACCACCTACGACGTACGCAAGCAAGCACTCTAGCAAACCGAACGGGCCGAAGATGGCGGCCAACTCAAGGTAGATTTTAGTAGAAAACTTAAAAAATATCTCATCTTCTTTCAAATTCCACCATTTGTGCCATACGAAGATAAGATCATGAAAAAGCGTATGTGGCCTAAAGATTAGTTGGTTATTAGCATGATTGATTTTTTCGTGCAATGCGTATGCTAACAATTCTTCTTCCGTGGGCGTCATGTAAAATTCAACATTCATTATTTTTGGTTTGGCCAAACCATGATAGATCAAGTAGGCCAAAATGACTTCCCCACTTAATGAATGGAAGAGGAATTATCATGTCTTTAATTACAAAATTTTCCTCTTCAAACTTAAGGTCTTTATAAGTGTTGAACACATGAATGCAGACCTTATTATCTTCCAAAAAAACTTCTACCACCTCAATTTTAGGAATTACATGAATATTTGTGAGGTGAGAATAGATCGGAGGGTGAGGGTCTCCCATAAATTGATTGGTGTCAAGGAGATGAGCAATATCAAGAGTGAAAGCAGCATGCTCCTCAACACTGTGAAACTTGTGAGGCTAAATAGAATTGGATAAATCAACTAATTGTAGAATGTCTTCAACAAGATTAGATTCGCCGAAATCTTGAAGAGATAAAAGATCAATACCCTCCCCTTGATCAAAAGGTGCCCAATCGAGATGAATGTCATGAAAGTTCTTTGCCTCTTCCTTTACCCAAGAGAGATCATTGATAGTCTTACTCAATTCATTCTCTACTCGCACATCCTCTTCATCCTTCCCTTGGAGTAAGGTCTCCTCAAATTCAAGAAGGGAAGCTAAAGAGATTTGATCATGGACTAGCACATTATTTTCTTCTTCTTCACCCCCCAACTTGAGATCATCAACTTCATTAGATCCCTTCGCATAATGGTAATTAAGCTCATGCTCTTTGAACTCATCTTTTCAATCATCATCATGACTATAGCTAACTTCCTCAAAAATTTCCTGATAAGACTCCTCCATATTTCCCACATGATCTAAATCGAGAGTGATTTGGGTATTGTGTTCATGGGAAACCATGGGTCGATCATGAAAGCTTTTAGTAATGTCAAATTGTGAAAGTTGGTAATCAGAATTGTCATTGGAGTAGCTAGGCAATTGATCCAATACCATGCCCTTGATGGCTTCAACAAGTTGATCTATTCGGGCTTGATTTTAGGCCATGATTTGATGAAATTGCTTAATTCTCTCCTCCTGATTAAGAGTTGAACGTGGAGGAGATAGAGGTGTAAGTTGAGAAGCAAAGTTTGAAGGATAAGAAGTTGAATAATGATCAACTTGATAATGAGGTAGGGGAGATGATTTGGGTTGTCCTCCATAGTGGGCTTGATCATGAAAGCTATTTAAAGATGGAGCCCAATTTTGACAGAATTGATCGGGAGGAATTTGGGCCGGGCCTTGATAAGAATCCCAAGAACTATTATGTTATCCTCTCCAATAAGAATCATAAGAAGGTGTGGAGAGTCTTTGAGTAATTTGGGCTTATTCTTGGATGCGAGATGAATTATAAGGCCCATGAAAGAATTGAGTGGATTGGATATAATCTTGATTAATGGAATGAAGCTGGGCCCCCACGAATGGATTTTCATTATCAGAGGGGCTTCCATTATTGGCTGACCAAGAAGGTTGCCTGTCATATTGGTTCAGACTAATGTGGGTGAATGAGAAAGATTGAGTTGGGCCATTTTTAACATAATGGGCCGGCTTGACCCATATGTCATTATAATCATGATAATGAGGTGGAGTGAAGAAGTTTGAATGGCAATTACAAACCGCTGCACCACGCCTGCGCACCTCGAGAAGGAGCCGCTACACTTGAAAAAGAAGGGGTGAGCCTCATTTTATTGGCTCAGTAGGGATCTCGCAGATCCCTACCAAGAAACAACGGTGACGAACAAATCGGTGACAACAACAATAACAACAACATGAACAACAACACTAGTACCAACAATAGCGAAGGAAACCAGACTTTATGCTACTTCTACAAGTACGGGGGAAACCTTAATCACCCCGTCAGAACTGCTGAAACAACAGTAAACAACGGCTACGCTACAGGGGAAAACATCCGACACCTCTATTAGGGAAGCTCCGTCCTCATTGACGGGAGCCACTACTCGAAGTCACCATCGGAAAGCCCACGATACCTCTGTCGGGATCCACAGCTAACCCTAGCTGAAAAAACACGTAATATCTCGAGCCGCGAGGAACCCGCATTCCTCGTTAAGACACGCCCGGGACCACTTGGTCTGAAAGCATCGCCTCCATCCTTGGTAGACCACGACCTCGAAGTCGGAAAACCTTGGTTACGTCTGAAATGAAGCCACGTACTCACAGTCGTAGGCTCCACCTCAACTGCCAGGAGGGCTGCGACCTCGCCGTCGGGAACCTCAACCTCGATTGGCAGGAGGATCAAGACTCGCAGAAACCACGTCTAACTGTCGGAAAAACTAAAGCCGGAGTGACAGGAGACTGCCCACTAGAGGTAAGGCTAGCTGCGTCCACTGACGTCTTAGGCCACGTCTAAAGTGTTGCCCATCGCCTCACGCAGTAATTGTGACACTATACACAGTAACACAAAACAAGAGTTTAGTTAGGGTCGTGCTCGTCAGCACGTGTCTGATGTTCTCAACCACGTGTGCACACACTGACTGACTGCGCTACGTCGGGCCCTCTAGTTGGTTTCCTCCTGGCCCAGACTCAAGCCGCCACAGTGGGAGGCCTTACGAAAATCAGCCTAAAATCGTCTCGTTGAGATTGCTCTCCACCTCTCCCCAGTGGGTCGGCACTCACGTGCCCAGGCAAGCACCGTCTACGGGGGTCACTCTCACAAGTGTCCACAACTGACTCAAAGCCATGAATCACGAGCAGAGAGGACTCATAAGGTGGCCTACTATCGTCGGGGTTCTTCCCACTCTAGGGAAGGTCAAGGAACCGCCAGCACCCCTGGTTGGGAAACAGAACTCATGGTCATTGGCCATACTCACGGCCCACGCAGAAACTACCTTCTGAGGGAAACAACAATATGCAGGGACAGCCCTCCGCACATACTCGGGTACACGGTGACTCAGACTAGCACCACAGAGAAACTCAGAACACACTAGGTCACCCAAACCCTCAAAACCACATGGGCACATATTTCGAGGAACCACAGTCTTCTCGGACACCTAGAAACACGAATCCGAATCAACAGAGGTGTCCGGGGTATTCACGGGGCGAAGGACGCCCAAAGGGACCCCATAGGTCGGCCTACGCAGGCCATCGGTCGACCAATGGCCAAAAAGGCCAACAAACCCCAAATCGGTCGACCATTTCAATGGGTCGGTCAACCAATCCAGGCCAGACTCCTTCGTGGCGAATGGCCGATTGGTTGGCCGATTTGCCCAATCGGTCAACCGATTCCGGCGACACTCATGCGAAACCCCTTACGTGGGGTCTTAAACCACACCCCACTCACTCCGAATGAGGGGAAAAATATAGGAGAATCATTCCCCAACCTCTAAACTACCGAAAGACCTCATTCAAACATGACCAAGACTTGGTAATAACTTGAAGGGCAACCTCTTTGACAGGCACACATAAATCCTGGAAAATAGATTCTGGGAGTAGGACTCAGTTAGCATAGAACCGCTACAAGGAGAAAGCGGTCTAGATAGAACTGCTATCAGGCTTGCGTCGACTCAATGAATCAATAGGTCGACGCACATAGGCAGGGAAGAAGAACGCAGCTCACAGGGAGTCGTTACTTAATGGTGGTGGTTCAAGAGGAACCGCTACCAGGGCTGGCAAGGCAGAAGGTTCAGTCGACCAATTCAAGATCCTCAGTCGACTTGGGGTTGGACTGAAATAGAGCTCAGTCTACCTAAACATGGTCAATTGAGGTGACATAGGTCGACCGAATCAGGGTCAAGTTTACTTGAAACAAGAATAAGTCAACTGGACACAACTGTCACACAGGCCAGAACAGAAACAGAAAGTAGTCATCCCCTGACCGCTACCTCATGGTAGCGGTCCACACAAGGCCGTGTTTTGGTTGAGACTGGGCAAACTGCCCAACACGAAATCTGGCCGAGTCGGTGGGTATAGGCTTTCATGGTACAACCTGCTCGACATCCTAGTGGAAATCCAAGGCTCGCAGAGTCTTACAGAGGCCTTATAATAACGGTCCTAGTTCGACAGAAGGAATATCCGGCGGAGAGTCCCGATTATCACAAGATTAAAGGTGTGAAAAAGTAAAAATCGGGAATGAACATTAAGCCATTACCATCAGAGTGGCATGACACTCAAACATCCTAGTAATTAAATCAATAACAGTGAATGCATTGCAAGATTTATGAAGGTTATGAATAGATTAAGCAACGTTTATCTACTAGTTTGCAGGGTACAATCACAAGAGAATAATGGGTGCCATCACGAGGGAATGATGATAATCAAGAGACCATTATCTGAATCAACTTTAGAATTAACGTCCTTTTTATAAAGCCTAACCATTAATTGTGTTTCACGCCCAGAGCATGCTGCATGTTCAACTTGAAATACAACAAAACAAAACAACAATCTGACTGCAACTAAAGGGTAGAACGCGGTCAAGAAAGGGATGCTACTTGATAGTAGCGGTCAGTCAACGATCGCATTTTGTCTGTTTGACCCATTTCAAAAAAAAGACGTCACCAGCAGAAAGAGGTTAGTCGCGGGACCGCGGTCTCTGGTGAACTATATTTTAGACCCAAGCCCCAACCTCCGGTGGACCATGACAAACTTCCAGAGAAACACATGCAGTGATCAGTATACTCCATGAAAATTGGGCATTTTACTATCAATGGGAAGAGGATAAAAAATTGCACAACATGGATGTGATTAATTATGGTTTAGCTTGCAACAATCCTACCTTTGGAAGCAAGAACGAAAGTCAACCTCATCGGAACCCTAGATGGAACATCCTCCTAACTCAATGTTCCCACCATCAAACGTGCACGCTGTCGGCCGCCTTAGCAAATGAGGGTTCTTGGTGGTGTTAGGCTTCATTTTATAGACTTAGGGTCGATCCTAGAGATGGGATATGGATGGGAGAGAGTCGTGGAATTGAACGCGCTCGATATTCACACTTGACCTGGTCGCGCTGCCTCCTCTTCAGAATTAGGCCTCTAGGGTTAGGATTTTCACTAGAAAACAGAGGGAAAATGGTCCTCTAATATGGGCCTATTGATTGAGTCTGGATTGAGCCCATAAGAGCTCGAATTGGGCTTGAATTTGGTCGAATTAGGGCCGTTCTACCCAAACCCCAATTTCCCCCCCCCCCCCCCGGCCCAAGTAGTTATATAAACTAGTTTATAATCCTTCTCTCCCTTCTCTTGCCTTCGTCCCCCTCATAATAGTAGCTACTGCCTTTAAACGCCGCCTTTGGATGCCGCTGACATGGGAGGATGGACCGAGCACCGTTCTGGAAAGCCAAATGCCAACAGAACACGCGTCCAGATCGCGGTCGCGCGACATGCCGCCTCCTGTTCAGAACACAGTCTACCCAGAGATCACATTCTGAACATGGTCTCTGAGGAGGCCGCGTTCAAGAGGAGCCCTACCAGACATCTGTGGTCGCACCCTAGGCCGAAGAATTGAAGACCCCCGCCCTCCATTTCACATCAAGGGAGGGGAGGGGGACACAATGGTGAGGGAACTGGTAAGAAGATGTAGGGTTGATATTTTATGTTTGTATGAGACTAAGTGTGATGAGGATGGAGAGGGGTTGATGAGGGACATAGGGGGTGGTAGATTGGTGAAGGGGGTGGCCTCCCCGGTAGTGGGAAAGGCAGGAGCGATCATGGTGTTGTGGAGCCCGTTTGAGGTGGAGGCGGAGGAGAGGCTGGTTGGTCGATGGGTTATTTCTTTTTACTTATAGTGCTTGAGGGATGATTTCGCTTGGGACTTCTCTGTTGTTGATGGCCCTCAATCCAGGGAAGGTAAGATAGCTTTGTGGCAAGAATTACTTGGTTTTCATCTTGCTTCGGGCCGGCCTTGGTGTGTAGTTGGAGATTTTAATGTGGTGACTGTGACTTCAAAGAGGACAGGAACTTATCCTTTCTCGGGGGAGACAGAGGACTTTTGTGACTTCATCTAGCATGTTGTTTTTATTAATAATGGATTGGTGAACTCTCAATTCACCTGGTCCAATTTGAGGGAGACTCCATCATGCTCCAGGCACGATAGATTTTTGGTGTCCGTGGACTGGGAGGACCACTTTCCTCATGTGTAGTCTTCATGTTTGGCTCGATCGACCTCTGATCACAAGCCTATTTTTTTGAGGACCAACTGTGGCCATGAGAGGAGACAGACTTTCAGATTTGAGAGATACTGGCTCAGAGAGGCAGGCTTCTTAGACAAAGTCCAAATGGCGTGGTCCTGTCAAATGCCACAGTGGTCTTGCATGGCTGTTTTGATGTGCAATTGAAGTATTTGGCTCATGTTCTTAGAGGATGGGGTGCAAGAAGGCATCTACCAGGCAGTTAGGAAAGAGAGGATTATTCATCAGTTAAAGACTTTAGACATTCTGGAGGAGGCAGGTTCGTTGGATGTTGCTAATAGGTTGAGCAGAGATTCTCTTCGAGTAAAGTATGATGAAATCCTCACCAGTGAAGAAATTTATTGGAAGCAGAGATCTAGGGAGAAGTGGTTGAAGGAAGGGGATAGAAACACAACTTACTTCCATAGGGTGGCCTCGGGTAGGAGAAGGTTGAATCATATTACTTCCATTGAGATAAGTGATCAGATGGTACATAGGGAGGAAGACATTAGAAGACATGCCAAAGAGTTTTATGCTAGGCTTTTCACTGAGGAGTAGACGAGTAGATCAGACTTTGCGGATGACTTGCTTCCCCACCTATCCTCGGCAGAGAGAGTGTCTCTTGCGAGTCCCTTTCAGGAGGAGATTAGACAGGTGGTTTTCTCTCTAGCTAGCGGCAATGTTCCCGGGCTAGATGGCTTTCCCATGGTCTTTTTTCACCATTGTTGGGACATCATCAAGGAGGACCCCATTGGTGTTATCACAGAATTCTAGCATTCTGTGGTTGATTTATCGTCTCTTCAAGTCACACCTACACCTCTTTGGTGTCTAAATGTGAAAAATAGATAGTCGGGGTGACAAATGAGAGAGAGAGAGAGAGAGAGAGAGAGAGAGAGAGAGAGAGAGAGAGAGAGAGAGAGAGAGAGGCTATTAACAAAAGGATGGCTAGCACACGTTTCTTCGTCCTGCAGTCGGTGGAAGACCTAAAGTCGGTGGAAGACGAATCGTCTCTTCAGGTCACGCCTACACCTCTTCGGCGTCTAAAGGTGAAAAATAGCTGGTAGGGGTGACAAATGAGAGAGAGAGAGAGAGAGTGGCTATTAACAAAAGGATGCCAGGGACTACACCCCAGGTGCACCGACCTATCCAGGGACTGCACCCGAGGTGCATTGACCTATCCAGGTACTACACCCCTGTCGTATCGAGCTATCCAGAGACTGCACCAGAGGTGCACTGACCTATCCAGGGACTGCACCCCAAGTGCATCGACCTATCCACGGACTACACCCCAGGTGCACGGACCTATCCAGGGGCTGCATCAACCTATCTAGGGACTGCATCCCAGGTGCATCAACCTATCTAGAGACTGCATCCTAGGTGCACCGACCTATCCAGGGACTGCATCGACCAATCCAGGGACTACATCGACCTATCTAGGTTCTGCACCCCTGGTGCATCGACCTATCCAGGGACTGCACCCCTGGTGCATCGACCTATCCAGAGACTGCACCCCCGTTGCGCCGACCTATCTAGGGATTGCACCCTAGGTGCACCGACCTATCCAGGGACTGCACCGACCTATCCAGGGACTGCACCCCAATTGCATCGACATATCTGGGGACTGTATTGTCCTATCTAGGGACTACACCCCAGCTACATCGGCCTATCTAAAGACTGCACCCCAGGTGAACCGACCTATCTAGTGACTGCACCGACGTAGTCAATCCTCTGAAGGAGGCTGCGTCGACGCAGTTAATGCAGAGACCCTAAACTTCGATAGAAACTCAGAGGAGCCTCACGAAAGCCCATAACTTGATGGAAAAACCAGAAAATAAACATAGTGGCCGATCCCACATACCCTTAATCCCTCTTTAAAGTATAGAAACTATTTTGAAATCGTTCTAATGCATTATTGATCGTTAAGATTTTAGGTTAGGTGCCTACATTCAAGGTGTTAACCGACGATCCGGGGATGAAATCCGCATCCCAGATCCTCCCAAAGCTTTTCCTTTGTCCTAGGGCGTTGCAGGATCATCCTCCATGCGTCGGATCGGCCTACCCACGCAGAGTCAAGGTCCCTCACCCTCACTCACTCAAGAAGGATGGTAGAGGGTGGAGAGTTGAAGAGAATGGTTTCCAAAGGCTTGCTACCCTCAGAACCCACCTCCTTATATAGTTTTCTAGCCTCCCACGGGTTTTCCCACGACTTTCAAGGCTCAGTCCAGCTCCTAAGGTCACTGGTTGGAGGGAAGTAAAGGCCATGCATCCTTTCAGTTTGAACAAATGCGATCGTTCATCTACCTGATCATAAATGCGAGTGGGCATGCTCTTATGTTGGGATTTGGGTTGGAGCATCTTAAGATGAAATCAAGAGAACTTCCAGATATAATTTTGGGTAGTGGTTTCATCAAATTTCATCAACGCTAGCATGAGTTATAGTTTTCATAATATTAACATTCATTCTCCCCCGCTACTTTTGAGTTCATGCATGTTTTACCAAAGCATTCTGCGTCCATGCACATTTTTCACCAAGTTCGTCAAGAGAACATGAGACCCCCTTTTTGTGTTTTGGTTTTGTTGTTTTTTTTAAGCGAGAGAAGATGAGACCCCCTTTTTTAATTTTCAATTAACGTGACTACAGGTAATACCGTGATAATAATTATCATGGTATCACGTAAAACTGCGTTAAACACACAGAAGCCCTCAAAATCAAGCCCCCCACCATTCATCTTCCTCCCCGCTTCAACCCATTCAAACGAGAGAAAGGAAGAGCCCCCCCACCCCCACACGTTGCTCTCCTCCGATGGATCCTCAGGGGGGCTCCAGTGCTCGAAGAGGAGGGTGATCCGCCGACGGTGGAACCCATGGAAGGCACAAAATGGGGATGTCCTCGATGGCTAGGTCGGCTGGGAGTGATAGTGAGGAGACCATGAGCGTGGAGGAACCCACCAAAGAAGCTGAGAAGGCCTAGGGCCCCGAGAAGCCCGTTGGAGGCCTGTCGGTGCGGGGCGCGAGAGAGGTGAGAAAATTGATTTTTTTTCTTCAAAATCTCATTTTTTAATGTTTTTTCCTTGTGCATGGATGTGAATGGGAGGGGATTGTGCCCCTGGCATGTTGTAGAGGGGTAAATGCCCATGGAGAATGCCCTGGGAGAAGAAGAATCATCGACGATCGGCTGGGATAGAACACGATGTCAACAGGCTCCGCGTTGACGAACGCGGTGTCGCGACCCAACGTGTTAATGAAAATAGTTTTTTTTATTTTTTTGGGTTCTTTTGTAGCGTCAAGACTAACCTTTTTTTAATGGAAGGCGAGACTCACACTCGGATTTCATGGACCCTAGTCTGGGCCGTGAGCCTTCCTCGCGTTGTCGGAGTTTCAATAGGCTTACCTCCGCTGGATGGGATTCGGTGAGTTTTTGGCTATAGAGGTGCTGAGGATAGATGTTGGCTTCATCTAGGCCCTAAAGGCTAGATGGGAGGTTGAGTGAATGGCCTTCATCTTCCCTTGGGATGACATGATCCTGACTTTAGAGGACGTCACTCGCATTACATGGTTGCTAGTGCACGGAATGGCAGTGAGCAGTTGTACATACCCCTGCTTTCGAGAGATGGCACATAGGTTGATAGGATTGGAGTTGGAGGGTACAGGTCAGGCCTCTCTAGTTCCCAGAGTAGCCCTACAGGAGAGTCTAGGTCTGTACCACACATAGAGGGAGGTAGGGGAGTCTGCAACAGACTAGTTCAGGAGGTTGGTGAGCGAGGCGAGAGGGAGCTTTTCTACAGAGGTGAGATCGTAGGCTGACAGGGAGTTACGTCAGTTCCTCGTCCTATTGATTAAGAGATTGCTACTAAGATCATGGGGTGATGCTGTGAGTTGCCGGTTCCTACCCTTGTTTGAGGACTTAGAGAGAGTCAAACAGTATGCCTAGGGTGCGGCAGTGCTAGCCCACCTA
Organism: Amorphophallus titanum; assembly: GCA_024336825.1. NCBI lineage: Eukaryota > Viridiplantae > Streptophyta > Magnoliopsida > Alismatales > Araceae > Amorphophallus > Amorphophallus titanum. The sequence continues at coordinate 6,738,741 of JANBPO010002596.1, forward strand.
TTTGATAGTTTGGGTATCTCCACTTGCATGTCCTCTCTTGGTGGCTTCTACCCTCTGCTTCAGGTAAATTCTGAATCAAACTTTGTGAATGTTGCACTTATTCTCTTTTGTTAATCAAATGTGAAATGCTTTTCAGGCTTGGAGCTACTTGTACTTACCCACCCTTGAATGTGGCTTGGAGGATCGAGGAGAGCTACTTCTGAAAGAGATGTATGCCCTTTAAGCCAATCACAAGTGTTGTGATGGCGACATTTCTTGTACAATTTCACTCAATAATAATAATGGCATTTTCTTCATTATGTTCTTAGCACGTAATTGCGTGTATATTGTAATGTGATGAAGTCCCGTTATATGGGAGAAAAACCCACACGAATTGTAAAACTCAACTCTGGAACTACAAAAGTAATCTGAAACTCTCCAAAAAGAATCCGAAAGACCTAACAATGATCCAATAAAGATCCATTCAGGATCCAAGTTATTACATCCTCTCCTCCTTTAAGAAATTTCATCCTCAAAATTTAAGAACTAACCAAGGAGAAGCAGGGAAGAACAACCCGACAACACAACTACGAAGAGACACTAATCATGAGAAACACAGCTCAGAGGAACATAGTCAGACCATAATCATGAGCACACGCTCAGGACTGAGCACGACACAAGTGAACAGAAGTCTGACACCTCCGAAATAGGGCAACGTCGCTTACGTCTCACAGGGAAAGAGACACGGCTGTCACAACAACAAATCACGAATAACGAAATGACAACATGGCAAGCATCAGCCTACACAAGGAAACACAATCCTCATAGCTCACAGCTCAACCACATCATCGGCTCCAGTGCCAAAGGTGACAGGGAACACCTGACACACAGGATACCAACGATAAATTCATAGAGACAATAGCACTTACAAAAATAACAGAAGTAACACGGCAGCACCTGCAGGATTCTGGCCCCGTACAGCACACAGAACCACGGAACACAACTGCAAGCAGAGTCACATCAAGGCACAACAGCAGCTGAATACGCGACCACAAGGAATAGGTCATGCTTCAGACATCTCACCAAGAAAGACCCACGACCACTGGAAACGACACAAAATGACAATCCCAAGGGATGTATCTCAAGGACCAAGATAAAGCCTCGAGAGCACAACACCCAAGAGAAAGGAAATGTAGAGTAAAAGGGTACTCAATTAGCAGGGAAGCTGACAAATTCCCCAATACCAAATGTCGATGCCAACACTAGAAAATTACCAGCAACAGCACGGCAACAGACAACATCAAGGCACAAGAAGCCAAGACGAAGTCACATAGAGAAAAAGTAATTCCCTCGATCAGCGAGCATCTCATAACAATGATCCTTGACCAATGGGTAACCAGCCCACATGCTTCCGCTGCGCACTCTAGCATGTACACAGGCATCATAAAAGACCTCAGTAATCGCATCTCAGCACACGTTCGGTGCCATCGCAACTCATCAGAATCGTAATTATTACGCCACGAGCACTGATCCAGCAAAAAATCGATCACAAGAAGCCTAAGTGCAACAAAGGAGAGTACCAGCTTCAGCACAAAGCCCACGGAAAAATGCTAATCTCAGCTTACCCTCACGTCCTGAAACAATGAATGAGCCTTCTCAACGCATCGGCTGCTGGACACGGCACGACGAACACGGTACACTACAACTCTTAACACCATAACGGAGTCCAAAGCGAAGCAACCATGAAGCAAGGAAGCAGATCAGGTTCAGAATAAAGCTGCCCACACTTAAGCAGACACGGGACAAAAGCATCACTAAGACAGCAATCCCAAGGCTAACCCAGAAAAAGATTCCACCAGAAGGGATGAGAAATAATAAGCTCACTAACAAAAGCTCACCAAGAAGGAAAATCCTAGGTTGCCTGAGCAACTTCTCAATCACGGAATCTAATCGAGCACTTCAATAGAAACGGAACACATCAGAAGCTGAAATAGACTTAAGCTGTAGTGACCAAAATAACGTAAAAATGTGTACGGTCATCACACCAATGCTAAAAGTCAACAGCGACCTGAGCAACTTACATGAAAACATCGAACAATGTACCATAGATTCGAGCCTTTCGGTGAACACCAGTTATTCTAGCATTGATGTTCATCTTGCATGTTTCCAACGGGAAGTATAATTCCATGCTGTATGTTATTTCTCTCGCAAACCATTTCTCTTTTTGATTATGTCAAAGGGGGAGAATGATTTGTCGAGTTAGTGTGACTCATTGTGTTGCCATCATCAAAACAACACACCATCATCAAAGCCCAAAGGGCACAACAACTTCCAAGCAGATGCACAAGGTGCATCGACCTTATGAATGATAGCCTTTATCACATCAACCTTATACTATAATCGTTGGCTCATTATTGAATAACAGCATTGACCAGTCTATAGTGTGCATCGACTTGATGATGCAATAGCTAGCATATAGTGCAACACCACAATGACCTGTGTACAATGTGCATCGACCTGATAGTGCATAACTTCTACAGCCGCATAAACCTTCTAGACCAGAATGCATATATGCATCGACCTATTGTTCTATGCTATGGGAGATGCATCGACCTTATTATGAGTAGAGACAAATTTTGATTTAAGGAAATACTCAATTCAGCACAGTGTTGCCAGTGTCAATCAATTCGTCACTGTTTTGCCAGCATCAAAATAAGAGGGAATACAACAGGTAATCGATACATAACCTGAGAGATCCATCCTTCTGTCTGACGAATAGGAATGGCGCACCCCAAGGGGATGTACTAGGTCGAATGAAGCCCTTGTCTAATAATTCCTTCAATTCTTTGAGTTCTGTGGGTGACATCTTGTAGGGAGCAATTGAAACAGGTGCTGCTCTAGGAATGAGTTCAATAGAGAAGTTTACTTCCATTTCGGACTATAAACCTAGTAAATCAGATGGAAATATGTCAGGGCACTCATTTACTATGGGGATGTCTTCTAGGATGATTTTTTTGGACTCGACAATGATCACAGAAGTAAGGAAAACTTCACAACCTTGTGAAATGAGTTTAGAAGCGTGAAGAGAGGAAATAAGAAGAGGGTGTTTTCTATATTTGATTCTAAGGAAAGAAAATCTTGGAAGATTGGGTTTGTGGAAAGAAATCCCCCTATTGTGATAATTATGTCGGCATAATGATCAACATGCCAATCTACCCCTAGGATAGCATCATAGCCTTCCATGTCAAGGCATACAAGGCTTACGGGAAGATTATGACCCTCCATTGTTACCTCACTATTTGGGTAGTGGGTGGTAAGCTTAGTTTCGAGACCTAAGGGTGTTGTGATTGCTAGGTCCGAAGGAAGAGGAACAGGTGAAATAGATAAAATTTTTGTAAAAGTAGTAGATATAAAGGAATGAGAAGCACCAGTATCAAATAACACGAATGTTAGATGGGAATAGATTTGAACGGTACCTTCCATTAGCACATCATCCTTGGGCACTTCATCATCATCCATAACAGCGTTGAGACGAGCCTGTCGCTTGCGTCCACCTCTGGCAGATTGATCCTTCATGAGGGGACAACTCGGCATGCGGTGCTCCCAACTTTCATATCTTAAGCAAGCGCCGAGACGCTTCTAGCATTTCTCAGCCGCATGGCCAAATTTCTCGCAGAATGTGCAAATCGCCATGACTTGCCTATCTTTTTCATTTGTCTTTTTATTCTTGTGGTAGCCATTACCACTCCCGTTTCGGGATCTATTCTTACTATCGTAGGATTTCTAAGGTTCTGTGATGCTAAACTTCTCCTTTTTCCCACGTCGATCTATCTTTCGGCTAGACTCCTCTCCTTTGCCTTTGAGTTTGTCGACCTTCTCCAAGGTCCTTTCACATCCATCCATAAAGGACAGGGCCTCATGGCCAGTAGTTGCATCAATCATCACTTCGGTGATGGGCACCGGGAAGTCATCTTTCGGGCAGGCTTTATTCAGGTCGCAGAAGTCCATGCAGATCCTGATCTGTCCATTCTTCTTATTCACCAGCACAATATTGACCAACCAGGTGGTGTATTGGTTCTCGGCTACAAAATCGACATCTATGAGCTTGTCGACTTCTTTGCAAATCTGGTTTATCAGCTCCAGCCTCATGTGCCGGGGGGGCTACTTCACTGGCTCCACCTTGGGATCAATAGCCAAAATGTGTTGAGTCACGTTGGGGCTAAGGCCGGGCATCTCTTTGTAGTTCCAGGCAAAGCAGTCCTGGAACTCTTGCAACAACTTCACATATTGATCCCTCTCCTGTGGAGGTATAAGGGCACTCAGAAAGGTCAGCCTAAGATCACTTTCCGTGCCGAGGTTAATCTCGATGAGCTCATCAACAGTGGCCTGTCCGTCATCTTCAATTTTCGGGGGTGCCAGTAGTAGGTCGATGAAACCTTCATCATTTTCCACTTCAAGGATGCCATATGCATCTTCTCGTTCTGCCTCGTTGGGTACTAAGGCACTGCTTGCTTCCCACCCCCCTTGGCTTGCTGTCTGCGGCCTTGAGGGGGTCCCTTGCACGGAGAGGCATAGGACTTTTTCGGGGTCTTCTTGGTAATCATCCTAGACAGCTTCTACGAAAGACGAGGGGATTATTTGCCATGCTTGGGACTGCTCCACTGCTGGTGGCCAAGGTTGTTCATTCTCAGCTACATCTTCAAATGTCCGGTGCTGAACTGACACCGTATAGATACCCCTTTCGTGGATGCCTGACACATGGGGACGCGGTGGAGCCACCACACAGTCTCCCATCCTGAGCTTATCTTTCTCAATCAGGTCTTGAGCGATATCCTTAAAGACGTAACAGTCTTCAATAGGGACCCAGTACTTGGTGGTAGGGGCAGAATAAGGGGTCACCACTTCTTCGGGCGTCTTGCGGCCTCTTAAACTTTGGGAGGGAGACCTTACCATAGTGGCAGACCCAATCAAAGATCCCTCGAGTCTTATTCTTTGGGAAAGAGTAAGGCTTTTGCCTCCTCTCCTGTAGTGTAGGGCTTCGTTCAGTCGGTCGTCTGGCTGAAGAATTGGCTACTCCCTTTGCCTCCCTCTTCAAGTGCACGGAGGCACTGGGGGTGGTGCTCAGAAATTGGTGCGTGCATCTGTCTCGCTGGCGGAGGATGCCCTCGATCAAATTGGACACAAGTGTGGTTACTTCGGCCAGCCGGGCCTTTAACATCTCGATCTCCCATTGTTGCTGATGATACAGAGCAAGCATGGTGGGGTCGTATCGAGGGGAATCGGGAGTGCGACGCAGACCACTGTTCTTCGCTTCAATGCTAGGCGGGGGCGAGGGTACCCCGTTACTGTGGTCATTCGGAGCCGACCCCTTAAAAGAGGGTAGGACCTTCCCCATACCTCTATAGTGAGGCAGGTCCCAAAGGAACACTTCTTCATCTTGAGTTTCCTCAGTCGGAGGCATATGATGCTTGTGGCCTTGGACTTCCTGTGGGTCTATAGCTTTCGCAGGGTCATCGCCAGACGGAGCCAAAACTGATATCACGTCGGCTTCATAAGAGTCTTCTACTGAAAAGCCCAAACTCGGATGCCGAGTAATTTGCAACAGTCTCCGATCCAAGTTTGGCGGGTTCCACATTCTTTTGAACATTTCTCTCTGAAACAATATGACAGGGTGTACCACCCCGCACCGTCGGTGGAGCTAAGATGTAAATCATCAAGTGATAACTCCTCGTATGGCCTCCTGCAGATCGAAAGACCAGAAATCCTCTGAAGAGCCCAGAGGTCCAATGAAATCTCTCCTCCAGCAGTGACAAAGGTGTTCCACCGACGGTTGAACCTCTCTATCAAAGCCTGTAGTAGGCCTGTGTGACAAGGGTAAGAGTATAAGGCAGCCGTCACTACATGACGGATCCCCACCCTATCCAAGATCGACCGGTAGATAGTCAAGATACCCCAGAGCCACTCTGTCGCGCCTTGGTGATAGATATGAGACGGGATAACAGACCACTTCCCGTACCAACTAGGGGTCTTCCATGCCAGAACCCTCTCAATCATACAGTCATGGGCGTACTCCTCCTGTGCAAAACTCACCCCGACAGGCGTCAGGAAGACACCATCTACAATCCGATCCATGGTATTGTATGCATGTGCCAGGCTGCGGGAGCTAGTGGTGCAGTCCAAACTGTAAGGCTCTCGTGCCGCTGAAAAGAGCCCAGACTCTGCCGATCTGGGTACTACCTCTGTCGAGTGAAGCCCGCCGGATAACTCAGATAAGTCAGGGAACAAAATCCCTGCATGTTGTCTCTCCCTGCTAATATGGCCCGCTCAAGACAGCGCCTCTCCTCGAGCAAAGAGGGATCGTCATCCTCCATGCCAATCGGCGCAAAGCTCAGGAGGAATCGATAGAGGTGGCGGCCCAAGGGGTAGTGACGTGGATATCCCCCCGAACGGTCATATGTGTAGATGCCGTCCCGCCTCGTAATACGAGACACGTCCACGAGGCCTTCAGCCTCCCCAGCACTCTCAGTTGGGCCCTCAGCGACCCATAAGTAGCCAAAGTCAATACGGCTGAAATTGCCATCTTCAATGACACGGGGAGGAAAAGGCAGCATGCGCCGGTCAGTACACTCAACCCGGGACTCGTCAGCGCCACTGGCCCTTGACCTCCTCGACTGATTCCTGTCTTCATTGCTGCGACCCATGCCTAGAAGCGCAGAAAAAAGGAAAATAGAAGAGGAACGTCAAGTCAAACATCCCGAGGCAGCAATATAAGTATTGAATGCAGTCCCAAAATATTGCAAAGTCTACAACTAAAGACATGTAATTATATTCCCCTTCAAAGGGAACGGGTCGTCCGCCCCCGCCTCCAGCCGTGACAGACGTCCCGTGGGGGGCATTTGTTGCACCCGCATTTATCTCAAAATATTTCGAGAGATTTGTCTCATGACAACCGACAAAAAATGCGGCGTAGCACCGATGTCGTCGGGCTGTAGAATACCTCCGTGATTGAGGCCCTACCATACAATCACACATGACGTCGCAGCAAAAGAAATTAGGAGGAAAAACGTGCATGCAAACCTGTCAAAGTGGCCAAGCAAGTGTATCACACGGCACGGGCAGACGCAAAGATCCTCTCCGAGCGAGCGATGCACAAACAAACAATGAATAGATGGTCCTCCATTCCTGCACAAGTCTCCACCGACGTGGTTCTGCCATGCGGCGAAGAGTGGACCGTGGGGAGAATAAATGTTGCACGGGGACTTCTCCTCAACCCAGGGCGATAGAAAAACTCCAAAAAGGCGCGAAGAGTGGCCAAAAAGACTGCTCAGGGCTAAATGACCCCTCTGGCCCCTTTTTAGGGTGCGATCGGCCCGGAGGGGGGGTTGCGGCCACCCCGCGAGGGCCAGGCGGGGCCGACCGGGAGAGAATGATACACACTACAATAGAAAGGAATAGTCTAGAAGGCTGAAATTAAGAAATGAAGATACCTGCCATCCCTGTATACAAGGGTGAGAGAGGCCAATAGAACAGCGAGGGCACTTTGTCTCTTGAGGCCGCCTCGCGAAGAAGCCAACACACATCTCCAATCGTCTCGCTCTGCTCGACCAGCGACGCCTAGTCCAGATGGCCGCGAGAAGATAGAAAATGATGCAAGCTTAGATGGTCCAGTCCCCATCCATCAGCATATTTGAAAGAAAGCAGAAGAGGCTGGTCTAGAATGGCTTCGTTCGGGCCACCAACTAAAAGCCCGTGAGACCGAAGTAGTGCAAATAACCAAGGGGTGTTGTTGTAGAGTCCGGCCTGCCGATCTTCTCCTCGAATGAAGGTCTTGTAAGGATAGCCTCGGGACGCCACTCGGCTACGGAAGGGATTGGCTCTTCCACTGGCAAGGGAAGCTGTTGAAGCACCACCCGCTCACTGCTTACATGGCATAGCCCTTGAAGCATCTTCATGAAGACATCCTTACTGATTTCGGGCAATTTCAGCTCTGCCCTAGGCGAATGCTGCTTTATGGCTTTTTGTGCGTCTAAATAGGCCATTACTTTCGTATTGGTACAAGACTTCAGCTTCTTCAAGTAAGGAGGATCAATGTCCAGAGCTGGCTCTGGTTGAGAGTCCAAGAATTTGCATTCTGTAATAGCCCAGTATTCCCGACGGAAGTTTCTGTAGAACCCCATTCGCGCGTTCCACCATTTGTTATATTCTGGGGTGACGCAGGGGAAGCGACCAGGAATCGGGACCCTGAACGAAGCCTACTCCTGACGATGAAAGAAGTCCCACCATGCCCAAGCCTCATCATTGGCCACCTGGCCAGCTTTATGCCTGTTTGGTAGTGCAAACTGCATGGAAGAGGGAGGAATGTGCTGATCATAGCCAAAATACTAACTAAATCGGAAGGGATAATACAGCTTTAGCCATAAGATGCCACACTTTTGGAAGATTAGGATGCTCGGCCTGATTGCCAACACCAAATTGACCAACTCTAGCCCCAGGATCTGCCTTGTACACCTAGCTCCGAAAATAGGGTGAATATATTCTTCTGTTTCAAAGAGACTGCATCTTCGCATCTTATTCACAAGAGGGCTGGAATGGGCCGCCAAGCTCCAGAAGTGCAGGACTCCAGGCACGTCCAGCGAAACTTTGACCAACTTGCCCCTAATGGCGAAAAGCTGCACTGCAGACTACGACGACTCGATGCTAGCAAATTCTATCATCATTGGGACAAGTCACGACGGCTGCAGTCCTCGAGGAGCGGCTTCTGAGAACAACGTGCATACCCAGGCATTAGAGAAATGTAGCGGACCAATCATCCACAAATTCCTGGGGAGGCGAGATCCGTGTAGGTCCCCCAGCATCTTGTAGATGAGACATAAAGCCACTGGGCAGAGGGAGAGCTTCGTACCCCAACCCATCAGACAAGGGGGGTAAATGGCTTCAGCTCTGATCACGCTCTGATCGCCTTGCGGGAGAGTGAAGGAACAAATCCAATAAGTCAAGTATGCGGCATAGTGCATGACTGCATCAACTCTAGTAGGGTTCGGACCTCCATGCTGGCCTCCCTTCAGAGTGGGTGGGAAAGCAGCTTGTGGTCGGACTCTCTTCTTCCGCTTCAAGGTAGTTGGCGCTACTGAAGGGAAGTCTTCATACTTTTGCTCCCCACTGAAGAAATATTGGAGCCAGGTACCTTGGTTAGACCCCCATTGACCCCCCTAACACTCAAGGGATGCCCCAGCCCCTTCCCACTGCATTTCCCCCTCCTTATCTCCCCACTATCATCCCCTTCCACCACCATACCTTGTTCAGTTCGCAGGCAGCAGATCTGGTGCGTAATTGCAGAGCCTGCCCTGGAGTCATCGCGCGTCTCCAGGTGGCGTGCCATGCATATCTGGAAAGCTCGTCGAGGTAGCTTCGCAACCGAGGTGGTCTCGCCAGCATCCGACATCTTTGCTGCCCAGAGAATCCATTCTCCCCCGACTGCGCAGGATCACTCAGTCAAAGAACCAGAGCCCCAGAAAAAGTTTGACCACGGCCACTCCCTTGCAAGTCTGGGCGTCAAACTTGGCTGAGAGCTTCCTCTACTAGTCCCCTGTCATCCCTAGGAAGCGGAACCAGATTTGGACTTCGTCATCAGGAGTTCCGAATTTTCTCCCCCAGGTGCGCAGATTAGTCCAGTCAGGGCCTGAACAGACATCCCTTCACTCAACGGGCTCTATCTCTCTACTTCGACTTCCTCTGGTGTTCTTTCTGGTCACGTTTCGAAGAAGACTCGTCAATGGTTCAGCGACTCCAGACACGCTCGATTTAGAGGTCAGGAGCGCTCGTGGCGGCCTCTTCTTCCTGCTGCTGAGGTACCTTTGCTGTCAGAACCACCACTCAGGGACCCTGTGTGCGGCCTGTCCCTGACTAGCACCAGCGACCAGGGAATTCAGCAAAATTTCGGCGTCACCCTGATCCAATTATGAAGATTCTCCAACTGGTCTCATCATCGGCAAAATTCAGGAGCGGCTGCAGCAGTGTCAACTCTGACTATCCGTCCCCTATTCTAGAGAGTGGGCAGAACCAACGACGTCCACCCGTTCAATCTCACTTAGGCTTTCCCCTTCCCCGCCTGGCCGACGGACTGCCCCTCCCTGTGTGGAGGTAGTTTTGGATGTAATTTTAATTAATCTCCGCCCTGAGATCGCCCTCCTGCGAGAGGTGTAGTGTTGTACTTCTCTGATTTTCAGGTTAGAGCTACACCGACGCAGCGTGCGAGCGCGTACCCACGCTTCCCCGCTCGCCTCGCCTCTGACCAGGATCTGTGTATTCACATCGATCAGGTGAGCTCCGGGCCACATCCCTTGCTGGTTTACTATTGCTTATTTAGTATTACCTTTTAGCTCCATCGGATGGTGAGTGAGTGTCCGATCCAAATTTTTCATCAATTGAGTGGCCACCACGGAGTGAGGTGAGAGCAACCACTCAACCCACGCCCTCAGCGTGCTGGCCGCCCACAGAGTTGGGTATCCTAGCCCCTTAGGGGTTCAATCATAGGCTAGCCAACCCCCCCGGAGCAGCGAGGTTCTATCTCGGACCCTCACCACCATCACCGGGTTGCCTATGAATACGAGAGTGTGCTTAGCAGGAGAGTCCACTTGAGTGAAGTCACCAGTCCATGCATTGCTTCCTTGCTAGGCTCGAGGGGTCTTCGGTCTTGTGTCTACCACCCCCATAGTGGTGTCACATCAGGACCTCGTCCATGGAACGGGAATGAGAGTGCCAGCGATATCCCACAGTGAGGGTTGAAACCATGGTGAAACAATCAATCAGGAAAAATGGCATCCTGTGTGGCAGGCGCTAATACAATTAGTGTCTGTCATAACAGGCGCACATAATTTCATTTTAAATACAATAAGCGTCCTTCCAGGGAGGCGCTCCTCTCTTTTTGACGGAGTGGAAGGGAGGCAATAAAAATGAGGCTTATCGCGGGTCTGGTTTGGATCCTCTGATTTACCCGTTGTGGTAATGTAACCTCACTTCAAGCTGATAACCACTTGGATTTGACCCATCTTTATAGAGTTTTGTCTCTTTTCCTATCATTAAATATTGAATCATGTTAGATCATAGGCAAACATATGCTCAGGGAGTTACCCATGGCAGTGATGTATTCTCAGCATAAATTAATCCCCAAATGAATGTTTGGATGAGTTTTCCTTGTTGACCATCGGGGTTTACGACGCTCCTCGGTCTTAGGCCCATTTGCCATGAAGTCACGCCAATTCATCTTTGAACCTTCATGAGTGAGTAATGGCAACAATAATGGGTCAAATAGCTTGTGCAAGTGTGACTTTAGATGCCCCCCGATGATTTGGACCCCCTAGTAGGTTAGCCCTCGAGGATACCACATTCGACATAAGCTCGGGTGATGTTACTTCATGCACACTTGAATGACTAAGGAACTGTCTCAGATTCCTATAGACAAGCACCCACTACATTCCCCCCGACATGCTTCAGGACAGGGGGAGATATTGTCAAAATTTTATCTTGCGTGTGTACTACCACACTTGTGGGAAAGGCAATAATAAATCGATAATTAACACAAACAAACCAATACAAAAAAAAGTGAGATAGGTTGAATGTCTCATATGTTGGCGCAGAATGTCCGATCATATTTGATTTTTGGTTATCTCATTCCTATCCATACCGTAGACTTCAGGTCACAAGTCCATTTCTTTTGACAATTAATCAAGGGTTTTCTCCCTCTGAGGAGATATAATTAACGTCACAACCTTTATGATGTGGCGGGTCGGGTCTCAGGTCCCGACTTGATATCCCTCATCATCTAGTCAGTCAGACGGCACACACACATCAGTGACTCCAAGTCTTTCGGTCTTTAGAGTCTGACTAAACTATCACATCGTGTCTGACATGTATGCGCACAAAAATAAAATAAAACAATAAAACAATAAAACAATAAAAATCTCACAATGCCCTCTCGCCTCTTGCAAGGTGAAGACTGGGCAAATCACGACTCTATGCCTCTTGGAAGGCGAAAGATTGAGCTACCCACGATCTCATGATCATAGACAACCGTTCCTCCAAGAAGTCAGAAAATGTGGATAACATGACGTGCTGAGGGGGAGTAGGCCCTATAAGAAACACCATGGTCATAAGGCCAGGGGATAACCATTCTAAATGCTCTAAGCCCACAACACCCTCTACTTTTCCTTCCGAGCACTCTTCTCCCCTTCTTGGTATTCGTCTGACTTAGATATTAGAGGGTTATCCTTTGAGATCACATCCGAATCTCCTTCTGACGCATTTCTCTCTTAGAATGCTCTTTCTCTTTCTTGACAAATAAATCTCAGATGTAACGCGTAATTTGAAGGATCATTTTTTGACCTCTACACGGATTAGTCATGAGCAATGGCACTATTTTGGATGTGAAGAGCTAGTCACAGGGAAAGGCGTTTAAGGGATGAGGCCAATATTCCCCCCGCTGGAAGGCCTGTGCTTTATACTTCGCACGACCGGCAACCGAAAGGAAACTGCTAGTCCAGCTTTCATATAACCAGTGTAGAAACTCGCGAACCGGGAAAGCAAATCTTCCCAAAACCGGATAAATGCAAACTTTGAACCGGCGAACAAAAAAAATCAAGAGAACCGGCGGAAAAAAATTGCCTAATTCTCTTATAGAGTATAGTATAGATTTGAGTATAAATTATTATTGTAAAGTGGAAAAAAAAAGAAAAAAGAAAAAATGGAACATACATGCAAGAGGATGGAAGCAAAAATTGCTAAGTTATGTCCTTTATTCATCAACATCATCAATGGAGCTCGAAACAAGCCCTCGGGGAAAACTCCAGACAGAAAAAATGGGGCACGAGGGCCCTATATACAAGAATGTACCAAAGCCCATCCAACACCAGACTCGCTCCTCCTCAGGTCAACAAGGCGAGTCTCACTATGAAGAGCTTCCTCCTGGAGCCCCGCAAGCCTACGGCGAAGAGTCTACATCGGCACGCGCAAGACTGCTCTCCCCGGTCTCTTGAACCTTTCGCAAAAGCTCCTGGAGCCCCTCAAGCCTACGGCGGAAAATCTACATCGGCACGCGCAAGACTGCGCTCCTCCTCGGTCTCCCAGACCTCTTGCAAAAGTTCCTCCACTCTTCGGGGGGCCATCTGCTTGCGCTCGTAAGCGGCCTCGACCTGGGTGTCCAACTTAGCCTGGGCCACCCGAAGTCTGCAAAACTGCGGCTCCTCCTGCTGAATCATCAGCTGAGTTCTCCGCCTCCGCTTCTGAATAGCGTGAAGGCAGGCGAACTCCTCCCATAAAGACACAAGCTCAGTCATCCAGGCGTCCTGAGGGAGACCAAATGCATGCATCTGGCACCGCTACACCAAATTGAGGACTGTCAGGCCACTCTATCCCAAGAGCTAGGAAACTCTGAGGCAGCTATGAAGTCTCACCAGCTAAAGCTAAAACCAAGAAAGGAGACATAGTCCAATGAGTGCCCTTTCGAAACAAAATGAAATGTACAGAATTTTGATGTACAAGTTACGACGCCCTTGCCTAAGGTAGTGCTATACTCAAGTCTGCGTTGGATGGTATTTGCCTCAGTCCGTGTACGGCCGACATCAACCCAGACCAACACGCCCTAAGGGCTAGTCTACGTCAACTCTAGCTATCACAAGTCAACGATTAGTCAGGTTTAACCTTCGGCTACACACCTCAATTGTTAGCCAACGTATTTTTGGGGACATCCTAATGGTCAGTCAACACATCAACATGTTCGGCTACACACCTCAGTGGTCAGCCGACACATCTTCAGTCATACCTCAGCGGTCAGCTGACACAATAAATTTTGGCCAACGCACCCCCAAGGGTCAGCCAATGTCAGTCTCCAGCTATCACAGCTCAACAATCCATTGACAAGAACTCAAATGGATGCGCCTCTTCGAGACAGGCCTGCATCAACTACAAGCCAACAAGCCTCGCCGAGGTAGGTCTTCATCAACTCCGGGCCAACCAATAAGCCTCACCGAGGCGGGTCCGCAACAACTCTAGGCGACCAAGCCTTGTCGAGGCAGGCCTACATCAACTTCGGGCCAACAAGCCTCTCCGAGACTGGTCGGCATCAACTCTAGGCCAACAAGTCTCTCAGAAGTAAGCCTACATTAACTACGGGCCAACAAACCTCGCCGAGACAGGTCTATATCAACTTCGGATCAACACGCCCTATGGGCCGGTCCGCATCAACTCTAGGCCAACAAGTCTCTCAGAGCAGGTCTACATCAACTACAGGCCAACAAGCCTCATCGAGGCAGGTCCTCATCAACTCTAGGCCACCAAGCCTCGCCGAGACAGGCCTACATCAACTTCGGGCCAGCAAGCCTCACCGAGGCAGGTCCACAGCAACTCTAGGCCAACAAGTCTCTCAGAAGCAGGCCTACATCAACTCTAGGCCAACAAGTCTCTCAGAAGTAGGCCTATACTACATCAATCACCTTCCTGCACACCCAGATCACAGACTGCAGCAGAAGCCCAACTTGCAAGAGCCTGCCCCAGGGTCATCTGGCATCTTCTAGAAGTGTACCATACATCGATGGAAATATCTTCAAGTCAGCTTCGACAGCGAGGTGATCCTGCCTTCATCCGAGTTCGGGGCTGTCCTGGAGGTCCATTATCGTCAGATCGCGCATCTGGCATCCGAGGGAAGACTAGAGCCCTGGTGCAGAAGCTGTTACGCCCACACCCCAACTCCTCTTGGTGCACCGCTTGGCTGGGACGTTCTCCTACCAGTCCTCCATCCAACACAGTCGACGGAGCCTCATTTGGAGTCCGGAGCTGTCCATTCCGAATTTTCTCCCCCAGGTGCGTAGGTCAGTCCACTCAGAGCCAGCACTGATATCCCACCACCATTCACCCTCTACCTTCCTACTCCGACCTCCTTTGGTCCCCTCCCTAGTTGGAGATTGAATAGGACTCATTTAAGGACGCGTCAGTTTTAGTCCCACTCCATTTCGACGACGGGAGTGATCGTGATGGCGCCGCCTTCCTGAGAGTCGTTCTCTACAGACTGTGCAGAACTAGTCCGGCATGCAACCAGAGATGGCTTACAAAAGCTCCAATGACCACACCACAGCTCCCCTTGGCACGCCACTTAGCCAGAGTGGAGTCCCACCAGTCTTCTGTCTAACGCAATAAGCGGGGCATCGATTGAAGCCTGGAGCAACCCATTCTGATTTTTCTACCCCAAGGTAGCAGATCAGGTCAGTCTGGATCCGTCTAGACCTCCTCCCACTCTTCCGGACATATCTCTTTGCCCTGACCTCCTCTGGTGTCCTTCCTAGTTAGAGATCGCAGAGGACTCATTCACGGAAGCGTCCGTCTTGGTCCCGCATCATTTCGACCACGGGAGTGTTCGTGACAGTGACTTCGACCTACTGCTATGCCCTGAGAATAGTCCCAGTCCGAGCAGAGCGACCCTGCCCCAGAGCCAGCCACGACCAGCGATGACACCAGACGGTTCCTCGAAAATTCTAGAGCCTTCCTGGACCAGTTGGCGAAAGATTGGCGCTGGTTTTGGCATCTCCCGAGTTTGTTACAGTCCGTGACAATGTCAACAGTGACTATAGGTCAGTTGTTCTAGAAGCTAGTAGAACCGGCCGAGTGGCCTCTATCGGTATTCTAGTAGCCTTCTTCCCCACCCCGCCTGGCGGTAGTATTTTGTTGTATTCCACATTTCCCACCCCTTGTCCAACCCTCCTGCGAGAGGCGTAGTGCATGTAATTTAAACAGGGGAAGCGACTACGACACAGTGTGCGGGGAACCAACACTTCCCCACTCGCCCTCGTCTTCGAATGGAGTTAGTTTCTTCAAACCAACTAGGTAAGCCCTAAACCTTGCTCCATCTCTAGTGCTTGTTTATTTAATATCCACAAAATTACTCCGTTGAGCGAGAGAGGGAGCGCCCGACCCCAGAGTGTTCCACTTTGAGTGGTCACCGTGGGGTTGTGTGAGAGAGGGGCCTAGTGCCCCAATTGGCACCCGGCCAGCCCTTGAGTTGTGGGCTCCGTACCCTTGGGAGGGCCACCCTAGCCCTGCTGGCACTCTACCAGCAAGGGACTTGACCCACGACCTTCACTCGGCACCACCGAGTCACCCGGGGTTCGTGTGTATGCAACGGTGGTTCAGCCACTTTCAAGGACCTCGCTCTATTGTTGATTGTGTTTGCGTAGTAGGTCCGAGGGTCCTTACTGACCACCAAAGCTTGAGGTATGTGTTTACCCAGAAGGACCTTAACCTCAGGCAGAGGAGGTGGATGGAGTACATGAAGGGATACAATTTTACCTTGTCCTATCAGCCAGACAAGATAAACGTGGTAGCAGATGCGTTGAGCAGGAAGGTGGTGGTTAGCCATATGATGTTGAGGAAGTGGAGGCTTTGGGAGTAGGTGCCAGCGGTAACTTTCAGACTTAAGGTCCCAAGAGACCAGGGGTCAGGCGTGCTTGCTAGCTTGACTATCACGCCAACCATTCGTCGTTAGGTGATGGAGGCTAAGCGAGAGGACCCCGAACTACCTTGCATCTTGTCGATGGCCGAGGTGGAGTTCGGCGAGTATGAGGTGGCGAGGTTCAAGGGTAGGTTGTAAGTTTTGACAGAGGAGCAGCTCAAGAGAGCGTGTTGTAGGAGGCACACGACACTCGTTATACGATCCATCCTGGAGCGAAGAAGATGTATCGAAATCTGAAGAGGCAATTTTGGTGGTCGGGAATGAAGAGAGATACGGTAGGATTTGTGGCTCAATGTTTGGTGTGCTAGAAGGTGAAGGTAGAACGCCAAAGGCCAGGTGGTTCATTGCAGCCTCTAGCGATTGCAGAATGGAAGTGGGACCGTGTGACCACGGATTTTGTAGTTGGATTGCCACGAACCCCGAGTGGTCATGATGGCATTTGGCTGTTAGTCGATAGGTTGATGAAGACAGCTTGATTATTGCTGATCAAGGTTGGTTGGGGTGTTCAGAGGTTGGCTTGGTTGTATGTGGAGCAGGTTGTGCCTTTGCATGGAGTTCCTATCTCCATTGTCTCAGATCGAGACCCCCGCTTCACTTCTAGCTTTTGGCGGAGTTTTTAGAGAGCTCTAGGGATGGAGTTGGCATTTAGTTCGGCGTGTCACCCACAGTCTGATGATGATCCAGAGAGGACCATTCAGACTTTGGAGGATATGTTGAGATTTTGGCAGGGTTCCTGGAGCCATCATTTACCGTTGGTGGAGTTCGCGTACAATAGTAGTTATCATTCGAGTATTGGCATGGCACCCTATGAGGCGTTGTATGGGCGTCCGTGCCAGACTCTGCTAGATTGGTCTGAGGTCGATGAGCAGATCATGACAGGGTCGAAACTTGTGCAGCAATGTGTGGAGGTGGTCCAGCTCATCCGACAGAGTCTGCAGGTGGCGCAGAGTAGGCAGAAGAGCTACGCAGACCATCGGAGTAGACCTCTCTGCTTCGAAGTAGGTGACCAAGTGTTTTTGAGAGTCTCCCCCATGAAAGGGGTAATGCGGTTTGGCAAGCGCGGGAAGTGGAGTCCCCGTTATGTTTGACTGTTCCCTATCATGGAGTGCATCGGTGAAGTGGCATATAGGTTGCAGTTGCCCCCAGGGTTGGATGCTGTGCATCATGTGTTCCATGTTTCCATGCTAAGGAAGTATATGCCTAATGCTTCCCATGTTTTGGAGGATGCCGTGTGGCCTGAGATGACGTCTGATATGTCTCTTCCTGAGTACCCCATTCGTATAGAGGATGGGCATGCGTAGTAGTTGGGGAACAAGGTTATCCTGCTTGTTAAGGTCATCTGGCAGTGGCACTCCGGTGATGAGGTGACCTGGGAGCGAGAGGATGAGATGCAGCGGCAGTTTCCCTACTTATTCGAGTGAGTTTCTTCTCCTTCCCCATGCTCTAGCTTAAATTTCGAGGATAAAATTTCTATAAGGTGGAGGGGATTGTAATACCCCCAGAATGAAAGTGAAGGTTGATTAAATTATTGTGCAATTACTTTTGTGTGATTGTTCTTGCGCTCTGATTATTCTTGCTTACAAGAGGCTTACCATGTCGACTGTTCACGTTCCTGATTGTTTCCGTTGCATATCTCAGGGCGTGACACCCTGGGAATGGCCGATGCCAAGGAGCTCACCCTCCAACGAGAAACTACTGCCTCGATCACGAGAGACAGTGCTCTATTATCCACGACCTTCCCTGTATAGGGATAGGCCTCCACCTCCAAGACAACCCCATATAAGAAGGACATCGACTGAAAAGAATGGACACAGTGGATCTTCTGCCAAAAGCCCTACACAGAGAATTGAGCCATAGCAATAGAAAGGTCATACGCGACCACTTCCCCTGAGAGAGAAGCCACCCCTCCTGTGCGACCTTACCATCCAGCGAGCACTCGTTGAGTGTCCACTGGGAGTGACGAGCAATCGACTAGAGGGTCTCCACATCTCTCAGATCTACAACAACGACCTCCAACTCCCTCTATCATCTCCCCTTGCTCTTCTCTATTCTTAGTTAGTACCATTGCTGACTTAAGCATCGGAGGGTTGTCCCCTAGGGTAATGCCCGAGGCTCCTTCTGATGCCTCTTTCGCTTTTGGTGCTTGCAGGCTTTCACGGGTGTCGGACGACTTCACTAACAAATAAATAGAGAAGGTGGTACATGGCATAGGATCAATTTTCTTGCCACTACAGTAGCTAAAAGTCCTTCTTCAGCCTTCAGAAGTTCACCGCTAGTGGAGTCGACTCCAAGGAGTCATCGAGTCGACTCTTCTTCTTTATTGTTCAACACCTTCAGCTTTGTCACCATTTTTCAGCCTTTATCACCCGGAGCCATCACCTTTTCCTGTTTTCTTCTTTGCCTAGCTGTCGCCTTTAATTATTTGTCACTCTTGTCCCACTATTTATCACACTTGTTCGCCTTTAGAATCTATTTGTCACCCTGAGGTGTGTATTTTACACCGTTAATGGTCTATTTTATCACCACTAAGGCAGTATTTTTCACCCTTATCCAACATTGATGTTCCTTGAGCTAAAGTGGATGATTGTTGACCTTGCATTCGATTCTTGACTGAAGTTAAGTTGATTGAGGTCAACTGTTGACTAGTTTGTATCTTTGACTTTAGGTGACATCTTGACTATCCTTGAATCACTTTGACATTGTCAACTTTGACTGAGTCAATCTTGACTTGGTCCGCTTGAGGCTTGAACTTGGATCGACCTTTTGAGTGATGTTGACTTTGACTAAAGTCCACCTTGACTCTGCTTCTAGCATCTGCTGGCTTGTTGACTAACTGATCTTGGCCTTTGACTGACTGTGTTGACCTTTGTCTTGCACTGCCTCGACACTGCCTCTTAAGCCTTTCAAAGCATTCTACCTTACAATCCAATATGCACCCTTAGTTAGCTATTATTCACCCTTGAGTAGCCAATTGTCACCATTGAGCATCTATTTTTCACCCTTAATGTGTCACTAAAGCTTCAAGTTTTCTTCCTTTGGCTTCAATGGGACCGGCGTCGACTCGACCAGCTTGCGGAGTCGACGTTCCTTTTTTGACTTCTTTGAGTTCCGTCAGCCCACCTATTTTTCACCAATACACATCCATTTGTCACCGATACACATCTATTTGTCACCGATACGGGACCATTTGTCACCGATACGGGACCATTTTTCAGCGATTTCTTCTTCAGCTGGCGAGTGACCTTGGTTGAACTGGATCGACTCCGTCACCACTAATGACTATTTGTCACCACTACGTGGTGTTAGCCATTGCAATATCTCTCTCCGGCCTCTTGTCCAAGCGATCTCATGACCGACACCCTGTCTCTTTGATTTCCACAAAGTTGGGGGAGATGGAATGATCTTCGTCTCCTTCCTATAAATGGAGACTCTGTGGGGAACTTGACATCCTGAGTTCCTTTGGCGATCAAAGACACTCTCGTGAAGATGTCATCGTCTGAGCAGGATCCCGCTAAACGACTGTGCTTCCGAAAGGAAGCCCTGCCGGTGCCTGACCAGCCATCAGGGGAAAGCAGCTGACGTGGTCGACGTCAGAGGAAGGATCGGTGGCAACTCCGTGGACGCGAATAGGATTGGATAACCACTGCCTCGCGTAGCTCGGCCTCACATAAGATGGTCTCTCACCGGGTGACACTCAAATCTTACAAAGAGAGAAAGAGGGATGGGAACACAAATGGGCAAAGGCACTTATGTGATAACAATTCTTTCATGCATTCATCATTTGTAAACAACACACCCTTAGCCCCCTTTATATAGGAGGAGGCTATGACAACCATGCCTTACACTTTACCTATTATCATTTATGCCCTAGCCTAATAAAACAAGACTCAACAACCCATCTTTGACTCTTGGGTTTAAGAAAATAAAATACAACAACTTTTGACTATGACTAGCCTAATAAAACAAAAGTAAATATACATGTAATAAATACATGTATTTTACACACAATACATACTCAATACACAAATATGTACTTTGGACGCCGAGTCTTCAGGAAGCCGAATCTTCGAGCCACAAGCTCGGTGGGGTCGGGGCAGTGCGGCGTCGGCTCCGAGTAGTGAGTCCGGAAGTGGGCCCGGTGTCCTTACCACCCATGGTCAGTTCACTTGGTCCAACCTGTGAGCAAATACTTCCTGTTCTAGGTTGGACAGGTTTTTAGTTTATGCTGATTGGGAGGATCACTTCCCTTACGTGTAAGTGCGACCTCTCGTGAGATTTGTCTCAGATCATAAGCCCATCTTTCTGAAGACCAGTCGTGCGCACAACAGAAGTTACAGGTTCAGGCTCGAGAAGCTTTGGTTTGAAGAGGCTGACTTTCTGGAGACTGTCACAGTTGCTTGGCATGCATAGGGAGTGGGTACCTCTGCTATGGCTACTCTAGTGAGAAGGCTAAAGCACACTGCTCAGGTGCTCGAGTCTTGGGGAGTCGATAAAACACTTCGACAAAAGGCAGCAAAGGGCAAAATTCTCCAACAGATCGAGGGTCTAGATTCTTTGGAGGCGGCATGGCTTATGGATGATGATGATAGGAGAATCAGGGATACCTTGAAGGGCCACTTTGAGGAGATTATATTTAGAGAGGAGATCTACTAGAGGCAGAGATTGAGAGATAGGTGGATCAAAGAAGGTATTTTCAGTGTACAACATCAGGGAGGAGGAGGGTCAACACTATCACTTGTATCAGGGTGGGTGACCTCTCCCTCTACTCTGATGAGGAGATTAGGGGTTTCTACTCTAGATTGTTTATAGGGGACGAGTGCTGCAGGCTGAGGATCGCAGATGACCTTCTCCCCCATCTTTCCCTAGAGATTGTTTATAGGGGACGAGTGCTGCAGGCTGAGGATCGCAGATGACCTTCTCCCCCATCTTTCCCTGGAGAAGAGGGATGTTAGATCCCAATATTTTTTAGAGGACGAGGTCCACTAGGCTGTTTTTTCTCTTGTAGGGGACAGAGCGCCAGGGCCAGATCTCCTCCTTTTCCCTCTTTCTTTTCTTCTTCTTCTTCTTCCTTCTTTCCCGTTGGAGAACCCCCCTCCCCGGCCTGTGCGTGGCCCGCGACAACCCCTTCTTCCTCCGGCTACAAACGGCGAACCGACGGCGACGTGGTGATCGTGGCGGTGGCATTCTCGTGGCGTGGGGCATGGTGATCGTGAGTTTAAAAGCGTGATTTCAAGATCGGCAACGATCTGGCGGCTTTCGAGCTCCATTGAGGTAGGGGGACAGATACCTACGCTCTTTATCGCTTTCCTCGTGATTTGTAGGTCGAGGGGAGGTCGAGATGGGCGTTTTTGAGCCGGGTGGGTCAAATTCCATGATTTGGGGTTGAGTGTCGGATCTCCCATTCCGTGAGATTTTTGACTAGTCTAAGGGTGTAGATGCATGCTAGGAGGTTTGGGGATGAATTCTCCCTTGTTTCCCCATCATTGGGCGATGATCGGGGCGTGGATCAGAGTTTTTGGTGTTTTCCGCCATTTTCGCGCTCGGGTGAGCTTTGCGGCCCTTCCAGGGACCGCTAAGCTCCCTTGGCGGTCTCCAGGAGATCGTTACATAACACTATATTGTCGGAAGGCCTTAGCGGTCTTCGCAGGACCGCTAGGCTCGGTGTGGCGGTCACGCGATAGACCACTACCCAAGGGTTGGCGGTCGTCAGGCGACTGTTTCTCCCGTTTGACCGTTGCACCCTCAGGGTGTGTGTTTCCGACCGTTGGGAGCCACGTGTTGGGTAACGGTCGGGGAGCGACTGTTTCTTGTTGTCTTGCGGTCAAGAGAGGACCGTTTGGCTGGCTTATCGGTCCAGCGATAGACCGCTAGGCTCTTTCGTGGCCCATTCTCTTGTGGTCATGGCTTGACCGTTTGGCTGGGCTAGCGGTCTGACGATAGACCGCTAGGCTCAATTGTGGCTCGTCTCCTTGCGGTCAGGGCTTGACCATTTGGCTGGGCCTTGCGGTCCCAGAGGAGACTGCTAGGCTCGCCTTGCGGCCCAGAGAGGACCGCTAGCCTGAGGGGCACTTCTGAGTGGACCGCCTCTCTGTTTCCTTTCGACTGGTGATTTCCATGAGTTGAGTTTCACCTCCAGTGACCTATCCACTAGTCATATCTTTCCTGTACACGCGGGTGCGGACCCACTCAGGAGTGGTGGAGAGCGTGACCCGAGTGAGACGGTTGTTAAGCTGGTTGTCGTAGGGCTCCCACGCACAGTCGAGTAGACTTCGGGGGAAGAACCAGCTAGAGGGCCTGACCTAGGGCGCATGGTCTGTGTGTGCACATGTGGTTTGGGGCGTTGGACCTGCGCTAACGAGCGTGACCCCAACTAGTCTTTGTTCGGGGTACTTGTTTAGTGTGTCTCAGTTTCCGCCTGGGACGAGTAGGGAGACACTTGGACGCGGTGTAAGACGTCAGGGGACGCATCCGATCTTGCTTGTAGTGGGTAGAGCTCTTGTCTCCTGACAGGTGTGGACTTGTGTTTCGTCGGATCGAGGTTGGTTTGTACGCTATCTATAGTTGTAGAAAACTTTTCCGTTTATTTATTATTGCTTGTTAGTTCGACCGTACCCTCGTTAGGTAGTGTTGCCTTTCGTGTTTGTTCGTGCCTTTCGCCTTGTTTCTTTCATGCGAGGTGGGAGTCCGCGGGATCCCTACTAAGCCTATGAAATGAGGCTCACCCCTATACTTTCGGGTGAGGCAGATTCATCGAGAGGCGCATCTGAGGTTCCTCGTGATTCATTCACCGACCTCAGTCAACATGCATCATCAGGTAGATCTGAATCTGCCCAGTTAGATCTGAGTTCAGAAGCCTGCCAGTTAAAAATTCTACCACGACCACTACAGAGGAAGACAAAATTCCAGAAGCAGTCTGGGCTCGAAGAACTCTGAAAGAGCTTTCCAACGACACCGGTATCGCGTCGATCCATTGTCGAAGCAGATCACAGAAGACGTTCTCGTCGGATCGCGCAGTGCTGTGACAGCAGAACCAGTTCGGGACAGCAAGCTGCCGCCTGAGTGGCAGTGTACCAGAATTGACGAAGCTGTCCCAGAAGCCACCCGTCAACCCAAGATCGGTCCTCCCAAGCCCACTTGTAGCCCTTTACTTCTCTACATGGAGTGGGCAGTAAATTGTGTTCTGTAATTATTGTAACTATTTTTACCGAGAGTTACCGTTCTTGGCCGGGAACGTCGTCCCCACACTCGAAGCGTGGAGGTATCGTATTCGCTCCTTACTCGGCATCTTCCTTTACATGTATATATTTTATATGTCGCTACTAGAGAGTATGCTGGGATAATTTAGCTCGCTATATCAATTCAATCACAGTTGTGAGCGAGAGAGTGAAATCCGTCCCGTGACTCACTCCGAGTACACGGGGAAAAGTCGATACCCGAGACTCATAGCCGGTTCCCCAACCGCGCACGGTCCCACGTTTCCCTCATTTAGGGACGCCCGCGAGCTAGAGTCCCAGGTTCGCTGTCTCGTCCCGCATTATCCAGGGTCATCGTCCCTACGCCCGGAGTGTGGAGGTATCGTGTTCGCTCCCCTCTTGGCACTTTGCTTTACTCATATGCAATTCTATATGCCGCGGCATGAGTGTGATAGGTTAATTTAGCTTATTATATATTTCAATCACCGCTGCGAGAGAGAGCGAGACTGTCCCGTGACCTAACCGGGGCACGAAAGTGAGTTGACCACCCTAGCTCTTGCTGATTTCTCAACCGCGCATGTCTGATGCTTCCCACGCTTAGGGACGATCGTGAGCTTGTCTAGAGTCCAAGGCTTGCATATCAACTTGGAGTCGAGTCTGCGAGTCCATCCCGCATCAAATTGGTATCATAGCGAAAGGTTGAGTCTAGGGTTGTCGTGAATAAAAAAAAGGGGGTGAAAAAAAATAGTAAGTCTAAGGTAGTCATTCTTTTCAAACAAAGAAAACAAAAAAAGTATTTTTGGTTGCATATCATCCCAATGTACGGTATATCAAAAGACGTCACCAAAAAGGTAGGTTACGCCTATTGGGAAGGTAGCCCCTTGCGTAGAGTTGGGTCTTTGGACTAAAACCTCTGCCGCGTACTGTATATGGGTTGAGTATAGGTTTGTAGTCGAGTCTGCATTCTAACATTGCCACGTAGGGTGTCTAGGTGCTTGCATTAGTTTTTAAATGAAAAGAAAAAGAAAGGGGTTCCAATGCATTCCCACTCCTAGGGGAATCAATTCCCACCTCTTCGCAACTATGGCCAACCCCTACATCAGACCCGTCCAAGGCAACCAGTCCGTGTCTGAGTACATTAGGGACTTCGAAGTGTACCGGTCAAGATGTGGAGTCGGGAAGGAGAGTACCACGGTCGGATTTCAGTTTCGGAGAGGTCTACGGCCTCACTACCTGTTTGAATGTCTTTGCCACGACACGGCCACTCTGGAGCAATCTTATCAAGTCGCTCTAGAGGTCGAGCCGTTCGAGTCATGGTTTGATGCTGCCCTTCGACAAGCGTCTACCTCTCCACATGAGTCGTGTAGGTGGAATGACGGTCTAGTGGGGGGGTGAATAGATCTGCCCCCAAATTGAAAAACTATTGTACATTTATGTGAACAATTTAAACTATGCGGCTTAAGCGGAAATTAAAGTGTATACTCTATGCATAACAATGACGGACCTAGGCATGCATATAGCGGAAGTCACAAGCGAATGCAAACAATCACACACAAAAGGAGACAAAGATTTTTAGGTGGTTCAGCCAGACATCCAGTCTGCCTACGTCCATCCCTCACCAAACCCAGTGAGGCTTCCTTCCTCTGACTCACAGATTGAATACACCGCTGACTCACAGCTTGAACACTCCGCTGACTCACAGCTTGAAAAACCTCAGATCCGAGCAACCCAGCTCGATCTGAGCATTCCGCTGACGAATACCTTAATTAACAGAATAGAAAAGTAAAATGAAAGATTGAATATAGGATATAAATACAGATTGAGTATAGAGTTCTCCTAATGATTGGGTATCTCGATCTGTAGATGAAGTTCATCGAGCTTCTTCTCTAATTTCAGATCCCAGTTAAGATGATGCTTCTGCTGCTAGTGCTTCTCCTGCTGCTACCCTTCTGATGCTGCTCTTCTGCTTGTAGAGGTTGTGCTGCACTCTGATCTCCTAGAGCTTATCTTGTTTTCTTCTTTTCTTTCTTCTTCTTGATATAGGTCGCATAGCCCCTTTTTCTCTTTTCTTCCCACGAGTTACAGATCTTTCCTCCAGCAGCCACACCCCTTTTTAGTTTGCTGCTTCCTATCTTTTTCAGCCTTCCTGCCACCTATTTTTCAATTTTTGAAGAGCACCCATAATATCTGTAGGTTAGTTGGAGAACTGGTGGGAATCTCCTATTTTTCAGCGAGGAAGTTGAAGACCAAGTCTCCTCCATGTGACGCAAGAGAATCTGATGAAAACCCATGTTTCTTGGCACATCTGGACCCTCCATGTGTGTGCCATATTGGATCCACGGCTTGGGTATCGGGTCTTGAGCCAGTTGGGTTCAATTTTAGGGCTTACAACTCGAATCTCTGGTGAGAGTCGACTCATAGGGCCTTCAGAGTCGACTCCTGCACCTGTCCAGAACCTAGGTAGTTCTGTCTGCAATTTGTGGTCGACTCACAGGGCAGTTTTGGTCGACTCTCTCCACCTGCCAGAAAATCCTGGTTTTTATTGTGAACCAGGAGTCGACTCACAGACACCTTTTGGTCGACTCTCAGCACCCCTTGAGCATGTTTTGTCCTATTTTGGAGTTATTGAAGTATGACCTTCTAGGTTTGAGTTGGTCTATTTAGTCATCAAAATACCTGCATTGGGCATTGGGATATCAAACAAATTACCAATTAGTTATAATGCCACAGAGTTTCTTTATTTGATAATCAACTTAAATTCAATGCAACATTTGGCGTGTGCTTATGGTAAAATCAATGATATATAGATTGTCATCATCAAAATAAGGGATGCACAACATTCTCCCCCTTTTTGATGATGGCAATTGTAGATCATTGTGAACTATGAATGACGGGTATTCATGATAGATAAGTCATTATGATGAATAAGTCACACTACATCACTCACAAAGACTTGACACTCTTTCTCCCTTAAATCAATCTCTCCTAACTTGATGCTCTTTACACTCTCTCCCTCTTCATATCTCCCCCCTTACAATATTCTCTCCCCCTATATGCAACATAGTGATTTGTCACACTCTCACAATGACTTGACACTCTCTCCCCCTTTGGCATCATCAAAACACATTCTAAAACTATTCTTTCTAAATGAACCTAAAATAATTTATTCTACATGTAGGACATTTCAATGGCAGCCGAATGTACGTAATGGTGAGATATGCAGCGAATGGTTCAAGGACTTACTCGGGCCTTGCAGCAAGTGGCCCAAGGAGGAGTAGCGAACCACGGAGCTGGCGATCTTCACAGGAACTTTCGTTGGATGAATCCCCCACATTTTGGCGGCTCGACCAACCCCGATGAAGCAGAGCACTGGTTGAAAGAGATGGAAAGAATTTTCGAAGTGATGCAGTGTAATGATCAGGAACGTGTTCTCTTGACAACCTTCTAGGTGGAATGCGATGCTAGAACATGGTGGGATGCAGTGAAGGCTACCCCTGGAGATAGACAAGTTTCATGGGAGGAGTTTAAGGAACTCTTTAATGGTAAATATTTTTCTGATAGAGTACAGGAGAAGAAAGTGGCAAATTTTTTTGCCCTAAAGTAGCGAAATCTTTCTGTAGCCGAGTATGAAGCTCAATTTTCTAGGCTATCTCGTTATGCCACTCACTTGATATCCACGGAGAAGATGAAGGCCAAGCGTTTTCTCAACGGGCTGAAGTTGCAATATATCAACTAGTTAGCACTAGTGAAAATTCAAACTTATGCCAAAATGGTAAGGAAAGCTCAAGTCCTGGAAGACACTTTAGAGATGATGGAGAGAATCCGTGGAAAGAGTGCTAAGAAGGAACAACCTACTGGTTCCGGGAGTATCAAACCCAATAATGGCAAGAAGAGGCCCAATGGTGGGTCTGGTTCGTGGAAGCGCAAAATATCGAAGAATGATGACAAGAAGCCTGGCCCGATTGTGCCATTTAAGGGTGTGTGCAAGTATTGTGACCGTCCAAGTCATAAGATGGAAGAGTGCTGGCGCAAGCTGGGCGCCTATTTACGCTGTGGAAGTAGGGACCATCGTATTCCTCAGAGTCCCCTTTTGTTAGATCAAGCTGCACCGACGAAGCCGCAAGGGAATAAAAAGCAGCAGGGCAATCTCCAAGCCCTATAAGAAGATGATGTAGGAACCACAGAGGAGGGTGGACTAGTTGAAGGTACCCTTATTATAGATGATAAGCCAGCATTCATTCTTTTCGATACTGGAGCAACTCATTCTTTCGTTTCTCAGAAATTTACTAAGTCCTTAGCTGTGAAGCCGGTCTTGATGAAGTCTTCATTAGGAATTTCAACCCCCATTGGTTCAAGTTCAGCAATTAAGTATTTCTATCCTTCTAGTAAGCTTATGATTAATGAACAAAACTTGCCAGCTGATTTAGTTTGCATGGACATGAAAGATTGTGATGTAATTCTAGGAGTGGATTGGCTGGCTAAGTATGAAGCCAATGTCCATTGTAGTTCTAGCTCTGTGTCTTTTTTCAGACACCCTGAACTTTCTATTATAGGGGTTTGGCACCATACATCTGTGCCACTTATTTCGGCCCTTCGAGCTGATAAGTTAATGAGGAAAGGATGTTAGGCTTTTCTATCCTTTATCTATGTGACCCCTGAGAAGAAGATTGAGATAAGGGACATTCCTATTGTTCGAGATTTTTCAGATGTCTTTTTGGAGGAATTGCTAGGACTTCCACCTGAGAGAGAGGTTATCTTTTTTATTGATCTAATTGCTGGCGCGTCCCCAATTTCTGAAGCTCATTATCGTATGTCTCTTGTGGAGTTGAGGGAATTGAAGCAACAATTAATGGAATTGCTTGAGAAGGGGTTCATTCGTCCAAGTACGTGAAGAATCTCATCCCTTAATAGGGAAGGGCGTCCGTAGTAGAGTAACGTTTCTCCGCTATAATGATGGAAGTTTCCCGTTGGAGGGTGATTATCCCGGCGTTGGCTGGTCCTGGGGCGAGTCTTACGGCGCTCATGGGACGTGCTCGCCCGTTATGGGGTCAAGGCCGATGTTATGGAGACAATGGTCGGTCGTCAGAGAGTCCTCCGACGATAACCGCGCTTCAGCCGTGGCACTTACGTACTATAGAATCTGATGCTCTTCTGAGCTGGGCCTCCCTTTGGTGGGCCGGGTACGTGCACCCGCCCCTTGGGTGTGCTTATTGTGAACAATCTGACGTGGGCCTGTGGTTATTAGTCCATTCTTGGGCCAAACCAGTTTTACCCTCCTCACTTTTCCCCTACTCTCAGTCGCCAAGCACTCTACAGGGGGCTGAGAGTCGATCAGGAGAGAATTTTCTGGAGTGTGAGACCCGAAGTTGATTTCCTCGTATCGTGGGTGTTGACAACTTCGGGGCCTATTTGGCGCGCAAGGCACTTCTGACGGTAGCAGAAGCCACACTAGTAATCATTACTTGCGTCTTGTCCTGTTCTGGGAGCGCGGACTTTGAACGGACGCCTGACGTTGTGACAGGTACCTTTTCACCTGCCCTCCGAGGGGTAGCGCCGGTCCGTCGCGGGTGGTTATAAGGACTACTGTGTGGTCTCTCCGCAGACTCCATCCGCGTCTCGCTGGTTGCCGTGCTCGTCGTAGACATCCTACTCCCTTGCCTGGTGAGGATTCTTTCTTCCCTTGCGCCTCCCATCTTTTGTAGTGATGCCCCCACGTAGGGGAGTCCCTCGTGTCAGCTCTTCTTCTTCTGAAGAGGCACCTCACGACTGAGGTGTTGTGCCGAGCACTTCAGGTGCTGGTACCAGTCGACCCAGTTCCCCGCCGCTAGTGGCGTATAGGGTGATTCATGGCTTGCGGGAAGCTTTCCAGATTCCTGCTGAGTTCGACATCATCTTCCCGACCGTTGATGATGACATGATGAGTCTTCCTTCGGGCAGGATTATGGTCCCGGTGGCCTCCTTCTAGGCGAACTTCCGCCTTCTAATCCATCCCTTCATCGCATCAGTCCTTTATCACTATGGGCGGCATCTTGAGGAAATAACCCCCAATTCTTATTCCATCCTCTGCGGATTCGTCTATGCATGTTATAGAGCGTCGGTAGAGCCGTCCTTTCGTTCCATCACTTTTATCTTCTCCAGAGTTGTCCGGCTGATACATATTATATCTATTTCAAGGCTCGCTCCCACCGAAATTTCATCCAAGTCTCCAATAATGCGGCCAACCGCAAGGGTTGGTCACAGTGGTATGTGTATATTATCAAGTCGAGAGACCGCGATGCCTCCAATAATTGGATGCGCAGAGGCACTCGTCCCACCTGGCGTGATAGGAAGCCCCCCATCAGGGCTGAGGATTGCCAGAAGTTGAAGACCATTCTTCGGTGTCCTCTTGTTGATGCGGACTTCATTCTGACTCTGGTGCCACTCCGAGAGCTGGGGTTGAGTCCTCCGTTACCACAGGGTACTGATTTTATTCTTCCATCAAGTCGTGTCAGTTGTGAGTGGTTCTTAGTTAACTTTGCTCTACTTTCAGGGGTGCCCAAAGTTTCAGCGTGGAGCTACAAGATTGTCAGGTTGCCGTGGTTTGCTCCCCGCCCCGTGGACCAAGTCACTCTGGGGGCCGGCCAGGTGTCGATCGTTGCCCCCCAAGCTGAGGTTGCATTTGCCCCGGGGAGGCTGCAGTACCCAGTCCCAACCGGCGTCCCTCTGGTGCGTTCGCTGATGGCATCTGTAGCGAGTGGAGGGCCTAGCCCTCAGAGGGGCTCCCCTAAGGGAATCACTAGTGCAGTCGGTGAAGAATCTGCCACGGCTAGTGGTAGCCACTCCCCCCTGACTGATGACGACCTGATGGCACTAGACAACCAATGTCGGGTGAGGAAGAGAGGGAGAACTTCCACCCCTGCTCGGGATCTTGTTTCGCCTCCTCTGCCGTTCGAGCTGCCTCCTTCTGGGGCTCCGCCGTAGCTTTCGACTGGTGAGTCGGTGGTCGCTCCCCCCTGAGTTAGCTCCCATGGCACGGGGGCGAGACAAGGGCAAGGCTCCCGCTGCTGACGACGCCAATGTCCTCCCTTCGCCAGGGTCCCCTCAGCGTGGTCAATCCTCACCCCCCGAGGACTTGCCATCTGGGCTGGCTGGGATCGCAATGATCGTCGATCTCATGGGGAGGAGCATGCAGTGGTACAAGCACACTAGCGAGTTCGGTCTCGACGCTAAGAAGGAGCTGACGGTGGTAGCCTCGAGGAGCGTGTGTCTGGTCGTCAGTGCTTTTGACTTGTGGAGGCATCATTTCCAGGGTCTTGCTTGGATGCTGGAAGCCAGGCAGGCCCTTTAGGTGGGGCTTGAGGAGCGCCTGAAGGGGTCTGAGGCAGCCAACGCCGAGCTCCACAGACATTCGATCCAGCAAGGGCTAGCCATCGCGACCGAGACTCTTTCCGGGAGCAGGCTAACGCGGCCGAGGAGTGGGTGGCCAAGCTGGGGGCGAAAGTCCAAGCCATGGAGACCCGTGCCTGGGAGGCCGAGGCAGAGTTACCCGTGCTACGTTCGTCGATGTCGACCGTGGGTGAGGAAGCAGTGGAGCGCTTTCGCTCCTCTTCGGCCTACCAAGATGAGCTGACTGCGGTGGTCTTGGAGTTTTACGGGCCGACGTGCGATCGTGGCTTCTGAGAGGGCTGGAGCGCCGTTGTTAAAGCTACGGTAGAGGAGCTCGGTTCCTCGGTTCTGCCTCTCCTTCCTCCCTCGACACCTTATGGCCCGGAGGCTGACAATGGCGAGGGGGAGCTCGACATCGAAGGGGCTGGCATCGAGGAGTCGACACTGGGGCAGAGCGCAGACGAGCGAGCACCCGCGGACGTCTTGGCGACGGGGGGCCAAGTAGTGGACTTGGATGAGGACTCGCCTCCTGTTGGAGCCGTTGCCGCACGTGAGCCCGATGAGACTGAGGCACATGACGATGTAACCGGGGTGAACCCTTAGAAGGGGGCCCTTACTTGCCTATTTTCACATTTCCTTCTGCTTCTGCCTAGGTGGCAACCTTCCTTCTGTAAACTCTTTTATTTCGGAATAGAAAACTTTCCTTTATTTTGTAAATCTCGAAACCTCTTCCGTGTACTTTTCCCCTTTTTGAATGGTTGTGGGATCCTCTGGGGATACGAAGCGGCACCTACGAGGGGGACTCTGAAAGGGCGCGACTTTCAGGGATCCGCTGCTTCAGTTTCTGGGGATTTGCTTGAGGCGGTAGGGATCCTCATACTTCTGGGGACTTCACTTCCCTTATAAATAGTGGCCTTCGTGATACCCTTACGGTCATCTTCGAACTGGCGAGCTTTGAGGGGAGCTTTCTTGTAGGATGTCGTCGGGCGAGTCTGGTATTTCGTCGGACGAAGACGCTTCGCAGGTCCCTCATCAACCCCTAATCCTCCAGAGGGAGCCTCCACCGACTCCTTGGTGGCCATGGCCGGAACCGGGGGCGAATGGTCCCATTTTCGAAGAATATCGGAACAGGTACTTGGATGGCTGGCATGAGGCCTTGGAGAGGGCCAACCACTTGTATGCCGACCGGGGGGTCCTGCTCCTTGAGCCGGATAGGTTTCGTCCTTCTGGGGATGGAGAATGGCCTTGTACTCGCCCCCCTTGCCTTTAGATGTCGTTTCTCCTGCCGTCTTCTTGTTGCATGGTCATGATTACTTTTCTTTACACTTGCAGGTGCGTGATGAGGTACTTCCCCGAGCTGAGGGGCATGCTCTTCTGCCTGAAGATGTCGGTAGGCAAGGCCGTCACCTTTTCTTTCCAGTTTGCAGGCATGGCCAGTGCGCTGGGTCGACTTTCGTAGTGGGTGGGCCTTGTTGCTCCAGTGTCCCCCGTCAACCAGGGGCGGATGGATCAACTGGTCCTCATTCTTGGCGTAGGTCTCCCTGCCATCGGCATCCCTAGTTGGTCTGCTCCCACGGAACAAAAGGGATGCTGGGTGTGGAGCTCGTCCCTCTTCTCGGGCATAGACGACTTTCTCCGTTGGGCCACTTCCTTGGAACAAGCAGGCCGAGGGAAGGTCGTCTGTTACCGCCACGTGAAGCTGGGGGGAGGGATCGTGTCTCCACTACCTTATTTTCTTGCGTGTCTGTAAGATGGCTTCACGAGAGTAATTTTGGCATGTGCGATGCCTGTTGCGGGGGCATACCCTCGGTGTAGCCGGATACTGGTGAAGGTGCTGCTCCTTGCAGAGGTGCTTCTGGAGTCTGCTCGTTGTCTCCGAGCGCTTCGAGCAAAACTTCGGTCTACCTAGACGTCGAGGATTGTACATTCCTCTCGTTCAGTTGTCTCTTCAGCAGCTCAATCTCTAGCTGGTATTGTTGCATCATGTACAGTATTGCATGGTCATTCTTGGGGAGACTAGGAATGCCCCCTGCTCCTTCGGTCGGTGCGTCCTCAGATGATGTGAAGGGCTCGCCACTAGTGCCTCCGGTGGTGATAACATTGGCAGCCAGGACCATAGAAGATTCTTCATGGGAGATCTCTTCGACGCCTGCATGTGCTATTTCGCCTGTCGCTCTTCCTCTTCTGGTGAGAGGATAGGGTTTGGCGGCAAGTCTGGCCACCTCTTCGGGGTCGGTGGGTAGAACCCCATACCGACCAAAGACTCCTGCCATGCTGCAGGTGAAAACTCTCCAATTCCTGTTCCTCTTCACCATCATCCTTGACTGCCTATCTGGGAATACCAGCCTATCAAAGATCGATCATCGGGGTGGCGTTTCCTCCCACAAAGGGGACTGGCGCAGCTCCTCCGACTGGTTCCTTGACTCTGCGCTAGGCACAGGTCAGGCCTCTTCTTCCTCCTGGAAAGCGGAGGCCACTGCCCCCAGTAGTCTCTGATGACCCATAGGAGTGATCCCCGGGCCCCGGAGGTAGTTTATCATGACTTGTTTGATCCCATCCCGCTCCTGGTCAGGGAGAGCAGCAGTGCTTGCATGTCGATGACGGCAACTGGAGTGTAAACCATGGGCACTGGGCGGGCAGCTTGGTATTGGCGCCTGCGGTATTGGCGGCGGGCATTTTTCAGCGGGACCAGTGTAGCAACTGTCGGCTGATAGATCGAGGTCGCCATCTCGACCCTTTCATCTCGTCGGGCCCTTCTCTGCCAGATGCAGTTGGGCCCTGCTTGGGTGGGTGCAGTGGTCCGGGCTTCCTTGGGAATCCAGACTTGTTTGAGCATAGTTAGCTTGTGGACCGGCGTGTTCTTCGGTGCTACGGCCGGGGCGGCGGGCATCACCTTCCCTTTCATCTTCTCCAGCCCCTGGAAGGAGTTGCGGACTGGAACGGTTGGTACGATGCGGTCTGGAATCACTTCAGACCTCCGTCCATCAAGGTGGACTCGGAAGCTCCCGATGGTCATGGCTCTCCCTGAGTTGGAGATTCGACGCCCCGAGATATATGATCGTATACCGCTGTGAGAAAGAGAGTGAACCCGACCCACAAGGTTGTCTTCCCCACGCCGGGTGCGTGGAGGTAACAATCTCAACTTCTTGGCATTTGCTTTCCTAGTATATGATCGTATGCCGCTGCTTGAGAGCGCTAGAAATCTAGCACGTGAGTTCATGTCACCGCTGTGAGAAAGAGAGTGAACCCGACCCGTGACTCGATCCGAGCACGGAAGTGAGCCGACCACCCTTAACTCTGTCGGTTACTCAAGCACGCGGATCCACGCTTTCCCTCGCTTTGGGACGACGAGTGAGCTCGCATTTCTGTTAGCGATGTATAGCCACAGGAACTCTTAGTGTCGGGCCAAGGTTTCTTCCTTATTCGTGTGTCGCTGGTCGCGTCAACACTAGTCTGAGGTTCGCATCCATTGGCGTCAGGTCACTCAATCCGTCCCGCATCAGTTTAGTATCAGAGCCTTGGCGTCCAATGGATGCGAACCACGCAGTATAACTACGAGAATAAGATGTGCAAAATGGAGAGAAATGTAGATGTAGCAGGAAATTGTGCAAACTATGATGATTTTGAGAAAGTAGGAGGAGCGAACTAAAAGTAGAGATGATGAAATAAAGCCCAAAGAGTTGGAAAATGTAGCCAATACTTCCCTCTTTAGGATGGAGTTGAATAGATGAGTCGACGTCGCAACATGGCTTCGCCCCGAACCGAAGAAGAACCCC
The DNA here is from genome assembly GCA_024336825.1 of Amorphophallus titanum. Lineage (NCBI taxonomy): Eukaryota > Viridiplantae > Streptophyta > Magnoliopsida > Alismatales > Araceae > Amorphophallus > Amorphophallus titanum. The sequence goes on from JANBPO010002596.1 coordinate 6,773,549, forward strand.
CCGTCGCGCACTACAAATTGGGCAGTTATTTATAGGAGTTCAGAAACCCAGGGTTTAAAACCCGAGATAAATACCTAAAATAGGGGGATATATGTGATCAAACTGGAGATAATATCAAGGGTGAGAGCCCTAGATTGATGGAGACTAAGCTTGAGGATCATTCTCCTCGAAAATGGATCAAGATGAGGCTCCCGGAGAGTCCTCGGGCAAATAAATCTGGGTTTAGAAGGTTATGGGCTCTGTTCTAAATTAGCAGTCAATTGCAAGATAGCAACTAGAGTATGACGGTCAAGGGAAGACCGTAACCAGATCCACAAGATAAGCATGCCCATTGTTGCAATGGTGAACATGGCGACTCGAAGGAAATAGGCATTTGGCGGTCTTATGGGAGACCGCCATATGCCTTTGGCGGTCTCCCACCGGGCCGCCAAACCAAAGGAGTATGGCAGTCCTCTGGAGACCTCCAAATGCTGTTGGCAGTCCCAGTAAGGCCGCCATAATCCCCCTGCTAAGATAGCATAGCTCGGGCGTCGGGGATGATGGGAAATGGTCCTAGAATTCAGGGATATAATAGAGAATGGTCTGAAACTTGTAGAAGATGACTTCCAAGCTCAAGGGGCTAGGGAAATGATCAGGAAATGTGCTCGAAACAAGATCAGGGAAGTTCCACAACAATAGGTAATTTGGGGCATCACAAAGTTGAATAAGAGAACAACTCGACTTGCAGGCTAAAAACAGGTGTCAACAGTGGCTTCATCGCCTAAATGGCACTGCCAAACGACTTTCACCAAATGAATAGTCTTATTCATTAATCCCTACTCTCGTCGATCTTCTATCTGAATCGGATATTCTAGCATAGATAAATCTGCCACCACTTTGGGCCATACTAAACCCTCCAGAATGTGTAATTCATCTGGCACATATTTCCTTAACATCGAGACATGAAACACATTATGAATTGCTTCCATCTCCAGTGGCAACTGTAATCGATAAGCCACTTGGCACACATACTCTAGAATAAGAAATGGACCAATATACTGAGGACTAAGCTTACCATGTTTGCCAAAATGCATCACACCTTTCATCAGAGAAATTCTCACAAATACCCAATCTCCAGGTTCAAACTGAAGTGGCTCCCCTCGTTGATCTGCATAGCTCTTTTGTCGACTCTGGGCTGTTAACAATCTCTGTCCGATAAGTCGAACAATTTCTACACAATGTTACACCAATTTCGATCTTGTCGTAAGTTGTTCACCAACTTCAAACCAATCCAATGGTGTATGACAAGGCCGCCCATATAAAGCTTCATAAGGTGCCATACCAATACTAGAATGATAATTATTTTTATATGTAAATTCTACCAAACCTTATTTCCTGTCATGTGCCGAGAGCAGTCGCTGTCCAAGTACCATTTGTTTCGTTGAGCTCTCGTGTAGACCTTCTCTTCATCATTGTTGGCCATGAGACATAGGTTCTGGACTAGCTCGTCTAGTCCATCTTCACTTGCTGAATCTTCCTCATCTTCGTCGATTTGAAAAGAAAACTAAAGAAATGAAAGAACACACGGATGAAAGATAGAGAATGTAGCTCTTCAAATAGAGCAAACTGACCCTGGATTTGATCCAGAGGTCAGGAAGAGACAACTGCTCACACTTCTTCTCCTTCTCACTCTCTCTCTTACGATTCTCTGTTTGCTTTCAGAAAGTGGCGCTCTCTCTCTTGCTCTCTCTTGGGGGTTGTACCAAAGTCTGTATAAGTCAAGAAGATTCCTTATTGTGCTTTATCTTAAGAAATATATTCTGTGACCTCTTTGCAGACTCATGTTGCGAAGTATGAAAACAAGGTAAATGGTTGGAGCGGCATGAAGTTGCTACCATCTCAGCAGGCTCTTCCAAATAAAAGCATTCAGAGACCACCTAAAAGGCAACGGCTTGGTGATTCAGGTGCAACAGAAAATCTTGATGGTTCTAGTGATAGTGACAAAGACCAGGATTTAACCAAATATTATTCAAGTGCCATGGCCATGGCCAACTCACCTGAAGAAAGAAAAAAACGGGAACATAGATATAAACGTTTTGAGAAAGGACAAGAGCGTCAAGGAGAACTAAAGAACTACCAACCTAAAGGTTTTAGAGTTGGAAGTTTGTACAACAGAAGGGCAACTGCAACTTTGCTTTCAAAATATGAAGATGGCTCCAACCAGGCTGTGGAAGATATTGATTGGGATTCCTTTACCGTCAAAGGTACCTGTCAGGAAATCGAGAAACGCTATTTGCGTCTTACCTCTGCTCCTGATCCTGCTACCGTAAGTATCTCAGAAGTTTATTTTGTGGGCAAGATTTCCTTTCTTCTTTAATCCAACATTTTGGTGTTAATTAACTTAATTTCCTTGAAAATGTAAATTAAATGCATGTTTGAACACATTCTCTCTCCTTCCACTCCAAGAATCTTTTTCTGATTTAAAATTAATTGCAGGTAAGACCTGAAGAAGTGTTGGAACAAGCTCTTGTGATGGTGCAGAATTCTTCGAAGAACTATTTGTACAAATGTGATCAGCTGAAATCCATCCGTCAGGACTTGACAGTGCAACGGATATGTAATGAGCTAACTGTGAAGGTCCTCCTTTTGCTTATTGGCCACTTAATGATAATCATAATTGTATCTTTCCTTCTGTTAGCTAGACTTGTGTGATTATCCTTTATAATTAATACTTGAAGGCGAACCTTCCAACTTCATGATGAATTTCGGATGCACTTTGAATGGCTTCCTGTAATGTTCTAGGTTTATGAAACTCACGCGCGACTAGCATTGGAAGCTGGGGACATGCCAGAGTATAATCAGGTTGGTTTTGGTTTCTTCCACCATTGTACTGTGAAGTACTTGATAGTAAATGTATGCATGCTGCCAAGATAGCTGGTGATGATATAACAAGGTCAAAGTTGAAAGAATCCTTAGGTGATTACATTGAGAAATATCTTATTGGCATTTTTTTGGTATCATTGTGAATAAAGAACCTTTGTAGGGCACAGGAGCCACAGGTTATTCCCTGTTCTGACTGTCATCTTCTCTTAATTGCATCTAGCCGACTTGTCTTTTTTAGTTGGTTGACCAACTATGTAGCTCATTCCATATCCTAAAGTAATAGGGAAAACCACTGCAGTGGGCATTAATATCAGCTGAGTAGATAGAGCACTGGCTCCTTCCCTTAGCTATCTAACCCAGAGACTTCTACTCCTGTGGGTGAGACAAGTCATAGGCTAACCTAGGACACAATCTTCAACTACTCCTGTTCATGAAGACTATCAATCCACAGACGGCCTAGAATAGCCTTAAACATTGGATCAATATCTAATACATAAAATTCCACGCCCATAGACAATGGCCCTAGCTCTGCTTGGACAGTTACCACCTCGTGGCATGCTCTCCTGGAATTATCATAAGTAGCAATAGTTATCGGAGTTGGCCTTAGCATATCTTCAGAAATATTACAAGCACGAAGAGTGCTAAGCGGATAGACATTTATAGAAGCCCCAGTATCAACCAAAGCCGCATCTATAGACACCTTATTCAAGGTTATGGAGATGCAAAGCGGCATCTGGCGAGATTCCGAGGGTGCCAATTCAGTTTCCAAAAAAGTGATGGCCAGCCCTTTCATCACTATTGCTAGGGCTGTTGGAAGGCTGTCCACCGCCATATCCTCGCTGACCATGACCTTTTGAAGAAAAGTCTTTAGAGCATCCTGGTGTAGCGTGGAGCGCTTAATCAACTCCAAAATTGAAATCTTGGCCAGTGTCCGGTCCAAGTGCTACAACAAATCATATCTTGTGCCAAGAAGGGGGTCAGCTTCTTCTTGCTCAACTATGGGTGAAAGAACTAGAGGGTTGGGTGTAGGTGCACCAGTAGAGGGGTAATGTCTTTGAAATAATCACCCGCTCCGGAGGGCAAGGTTTTGCACCAGCACGGCACTAGATGGACTCTCGACTGGCCCAATGGGGTGAGTGGACAGAATAGAAGCGGGGGTGGTGATGGCGGAGGCAGGTCTGATAGGCCCTGGTGGGAGGATGATAGGTGAAGGGTTAAAGGAAGGGGTAACAATGGAGGGCGCAATGGGTGAAGGTGCGAGGATTGGTGGAATGGTGGGTAATGTGGTGGGTATAATGGGGGATCTGGAGGGAATGGTGGGCGTAGCAGAGGCTAGAATAGTGGGCCGAATGATGGTAGGGGTAAAAGGTGAAGGGGAGTTAGTGTATGTATGGTGGACGGCCAAAAGATGAGCGGGAGTCTCATCATCATAGGACTACCTAGTGTTGGGGGCTAGGCGGTGAACAATATTCACCTAAGCCAGTGCTGGCAGCTGAGGTTGCAGAGTGGGCGGGTGGTTCGGCATGGGATTTGATGAATCCCTAGTTCTGGTGCAGGCTGCTATTGCTACAGTTGTACTTACTGAGTTTGTTGCTACTGCGGCACAGGCTGCTGCGACCTCGGCACCTATCTTCTCCTCTCTTTAGTGTCTTCAATCAACTTATGCATCTGTGCCCAATCAATTCTCTGTCCTTCATGCAAATCATAGACAAGATCACAAAACTGATAACACCTCTCGATGGTGTGCCCAGGCTACCGATGATATACACAATATCTGGATTGGTCGGTGGCCGGATTCCAGTTCGGGCGTTCCGGAGGAAGCTGAAGATCACCAGTGTACATTAGAGCCGAGAAAATATCTGGAAGGGTTTCGGGAAGTGGAGGGTAATGAGCTCTTTTAGGACCCAGTCAAGCAGGCACATAGCCAGCTGGTGGTGGGACATTGTGGTACTGGGGTGGCTGTTGAGGCTGTTGTGGTGGTGGTGGTGGCTGTTGAGGCGTAGGGAATGACAGTTGGGTATGATGGGATAGGTGCGATGGATTCAGAGGGGGGTGAATGAATCCCTCTCTAGAAAAACCCTGACCGATTTAAAAAAATTATCTGTTAGAAATGCAGAAGCAGAATGAACAAGTCCCTGGAATAAACTGGATGCTCTCTACAACTGATGAGTGGATGATAGATAAACAGATTACTTTAAATGAGTCATTTATCTTTTTATAGAATTGAGGTAGATATATTCTTGGGGTTTCTTTACCTGATCGGTATAAGGAGCTGAAAATGGTCAATCTCATGTAGACTTTATTTTCAAGGATGAGGAACCTCTCCTCCCCTCCTTGGATTGTATTACCTCTATTCATGTAATAAAAGTGGTGGTACATTCCACTATGTTTACCGGAAAAAAAACTGTGTTGATTGGGAAACAATGGGCCGTTGATTACACAATGAGTTGTCAATTTGGCATTAGCAGCTACTCTGGGAAACCAAGAGGACTCTGTCATAGTCAAGAAATGTGGCCTGTGGAAAGACTTCACAAAATGAGCTGAATTTCTTCTATTTTCTTTCCATGTGAACAATATATCTCTGGTCTACAAGCTTGTGAGCAGAGTTCTGTTGCACAGGCGGTTTCACTCTTGCAACCCATTAGGGGGGCTGTTTGCTTTTGGTATGTCGGAAGGTATATTTCTAATGAGTCGAGGCATTTGCCACCTTCAGTAAAAGGACATATTTAAACCAGGACAAGATTAAACACTTGTATTATTTCAGATCAGTAAACATTTCAAAATAACATTGACTTCCATAATACTGAAGCTACCATGTGTTCTAGAAACAGGGGCTTGGGTGGTCCTGAAGAAAGGTATGCCTTGAACTCAGCATCAAACAATAGAATCAGCCACAAATTGATTTATCTCGACACCCTCCCAAGGAAATAACGTCTAAGCGAATTATCCCTTTTCAGAATGTGGAATGAGGAAGGACGTTCTATATCGTGTTTTCCGCTCCATTGAGGAAACAAAAAACTAAAGATTTCTTCTCACACTAGCATCAAGCGTCCACCCTATATAAGATTGCATGTCAACAGCAAACTTCTGAAACCCAGAAGTTACTACCGAGGTCGTATGTGAAAGCACACGTAAAATATCGAAGTAACCTGTAGCTCCCAAAGCATGCAACGCCAACGAGAGCAAGGGAAAGAGCGCACCAAGATATAGATGGGTGCAGCCATAAAATATGGCATGCCGCAATAGGCAAGACCACAAGAAAACCCTAAAACACAGAGGAAGGCGATTCCCAGGGAGAAGAAAAAGGCCACAGCGAAAGAGGAAAGACCTGATTCCTGGAGGTAGCGGAAGACGAGGTAATTGAGCTCGTTGGATGTGATCGATGGCGTCGCCATTTGATTTTCCTTCGAGTCTGCACGACCATGTCCTGGGCAGCGCCAAGGGTGACGCGAGTGGAGAGGACACAGAAGCTGCAGGGGCCGAAGGAGGTGGGAGGAAGAGCAGGAGCACGAGTTCCACTTTTCCCTGCCCTCTCCCCCACTGCTCTCTCCTGGACCTCGGCAGGAAAAGGGTCGAGAGAGAGGAGGAGATACGAACCGACTGGGGGGAAGAGGGAGGGGAGAGAGCGAGAGATGGGAGTTGAGAACGATCCGGGTTTCTACAGATGGCCCAGTTTCTATAGGCGGAATTCTCAAACTGCCCCACCTGGTATTTTTAAAAAATAATATAATAAGTTAGAGTGTTAGACTTTAAAAATGTGAATAAAGATTCTATGATTTTACTCATGAGATTATTCATAGGAGACAAAATATCTTGAGAAAATTTCCTGATTGTATTGGCCCACCACGCACCAATCCAAGTGGGCCAATAATAGTGGTCCAACTCCGTCAGCCCGTCGTCTTTGGACATGGGTAGTAGGCTGTCCAACCTTGCTGGGCTGACCTGGGACTTTGAGTCTCCCCTGGAATGACGTAAGCTCAGTGAGGTTACTGGGTGGTGGAAGTTCCCAGATTGATTTGATCTTACTGGGGTCCACTTCGATTCCTTAGTATTGGATGATGAAACTGAGAAACTTGCCACTGGATATGTCGAAAGCGCATTTCATAGGGTTCATCTTGAGCCCATATTACCGGAGACACTCGAAGACCTGGCGTAAATTGCGCATATGGTCTTCTCGCCTTTTAGTCTTGACGATGAGGTCGTCGATGTAGCTTTCGACGATATTGTGCAGCATCTCGTCGAATATTTTAGTCATGGCCCTCTGGTATGTAGCACCGGCATTCTTCAAACTGAAGGGCATGCACTTGTAATTGAAAATCCCTTTAGTGGATCTGAAGGTAGTGTGATTTTTTATCTTTGAGGGTCATCCGGATTTGGTTATAATCGGACGACCTGTCCATGAAAGATAAGGCTTCATGACCGGTGGTCATGTCGACCATTATTTCTGTGATCAGGACTGGGAAGTCATCCTTCGGACAGGCTTTATTGAGGTCCCGAAAGTCGACGTAGATGCGGACTTGACCACTTTTCTTCTTAATTGGGACAATGTTGGTGAGTCAAATCGGGTAGATGCATGGCTCGATGAAGTCGACCTCTGCCATCTTGTTGACTTCAGACGAGACCTGGAGTTCCAGCTCATGGCGCATGCGCTGCTGTGGCTGTTTGACTGGAGTTGCTAAGGAAAAGATGGCTAGCTCATGTTCCTCTACGGAGGGGTCTAGCCCTATCATCTCCTTGTACGTCCAGGTGAAGCAGGCTTTGTATTTAATCAGAAGTTGCTTGTAGTCCTGCCTTTCTGTTTCGGTGAGGAGAGCACTGACGAACGTCGGCTGGGAGGGCTTCATCTTTGCCCAAGTTGATTTCCACGAGTTCGTCGACGGTTGCCTGGCCGCCGTCCTCCAACTCGGGAGGAGCGGGTTGGAGGTCGATGAAGTCTTCATCGTCCGTGTCGACTTCGTGTGCTTCTTGGTCTTCGAAGCCGACGGTTGAAGCTGGTGGAGCCAGGGAATTGTCACTGCTGAGCTCAGACTGGGATTGTTTTGGATTACCAGCACCCAACTGACAGTTTTCGACTGGTGCCATTGAAGCTCGGTGAGAGTTGCCTGTTAAAGCTGGCATGCTTCGTGGCCTGTGTTCCGGGAATCCTCCTCATCGGGAAGGTCTACCAGATTGGGCACTTCAACTGGTTGGGATGCGCTAGGGACCCCCTCCATCCCTATATCTTTGCTGCCGGATGGCGAGGACTCATTGGGTGTTTGAGCTAGAGTACTGGTTCTGGCAGGGAGTGAGATTAAGATGTCATCTTTCTCATCCCCGGAGCTGTCGAACTTAGTGTCGGCTGCAACTGGGTCACCCACTAGATGCAATGGGCCCATGACATTGACCACGTAGTAGACACGAAAATCAGGGTCTTGGTAGTAGCCGAGCCCCCTGGTATCTTTGTGAGAGAATGGGGGTTGCCCCCGGGCTTGTGAAGGGGTCCACAAATTGTGGAAGTATCTCCACTGTGCGGAACCTTGCCGTTGGGGGATATGCTACTTGAGGCACATCACCCAAATATGCAGCGACAGGTTATCTAAAACTTGGATGGCTTCAAGGGTGTTGCTGGCTCGCCTAGACCAGCTGAAGTCATCCTCCGACAGGGCTTGAGGGATCATGTCTCCTTTGTAGAAGACAATGGGCTTGTCCCTGTTAGCCTTTTTCTTGCTTCTGAGTTGTTGGTCCCTAGGGAGACGATGATCCAAGTCAGAATGATTCGGCGTCGGTTCTACATTTCAACCTTCAAGATTTCATTTTCCGCATGCCGGTCCGAGTCCTGGTCCTAGGCCATTCTGGGGATGATCAGCCTTTACTTCCAATGACGATTACCAAGAATGGCTCTCGTGCACTAGTGCTAGTTTTTTCTCAAGCGGGGCCGGTGGCAATCTCTTTGCTCACCGGAGGATTCACTATCGATGTTGTTATCACATCGCGCTCGATTGTTGTTCAATTCACTGGCCAAGAAGGGCTCTCTATTGGTGTTGTGCTAACTCATATGGCTGCCAAGGGTTTGCTAGATTCCATGTTCAAGGGGCAATTGGTCGTATCTACTACACTTTTCAAGGATATTTTACACGTTCTAAGCAACCTCTCTCGATTTATTGGGGTGTCGGCCACGTCAACGCCTAGCATTACACTCCCTCAGTTTCGTCCTTCTCTTCTTGTAAGGGAGTTATGCTTCATGCCCGATTGCCGAGTGGAAATGCCGAATCTAATGTTGCTAGTGCCCAGTGACAAGATTCCATGGTTTCATGATATTTATCATTCTAAAGAGTTACTTGTTCAAGAATGTTCACATTTTTTAGCACTAGATGTCTAGGGGCAACCGCCCCAGCGAGGCTGCATATTCATGATTGGGCTAGGCCATCTGCTAGATGGGCCCATTATCTGAGAAGGTGTTGCAAGATAAGAGGGCCAAAGGTCCAAGTCTTCGCCCGGCAGGCCCAGTACGAACAAGTTTCTGCCAAGAAGAGACAACGGCACAAACATAAGGGCCGTGTTTTGTGCATTCAATGGTCCACTTCTCTTTCCCCTTCTTTTCACTCATCCTTTCTTCTACTCAGCTCCCACCCTTGGGTGGTATATCTTCCTTCATCCAATACAGGATCTATAATCTTCTCCCTTTTCTCCGCACAAACCCCTATTCTTCTTTCTCCCCTCATCCGGAGTCTCCGGGTCCTCCATTTTCTCATGATTCTAGGCCTCAGCCTATGTCATCCTTTCATCCCACTTTCGAGACTTCTTCTAATCCTTCTCCTCGGGTATCCTCGGGCTCTGTTTCTGATCATTCCCCGACCTTGTCGGGTGATTACCCTTTTCTTTCCCCGACCCTGTCAAGTGACCATTATTCTTCTTCCCTGACCCTGTCGGGTGTCTATCATTTTCTTTCCCCAACCCTGTCGGGTGATTCTCATTCTCCTTCTCTGACCTCATTGGATGACTCCTATGCTTTTTCCCCGATCACGTCAGATGATCACTCCTCTTCTCCCTTATCTTTGCCACAATCTTCTCAGGGTTTGCCTATTCTTTATTCCTCACCCTTTCGGGCTTCTCACCCTTTTTCTTGCTACTTTCGAGGCTTTAGCCTGCCTTGATCCCAGTTAATCTCTGTTTATTCTGTATTTGGTTCCTTGTTATCAAGGTCTCTGTACCTTAACGAGGAAGTTCTAGCCCTCATCACTCTTCCTTTTCATCCTTCTTTGTCCAGTTTGGTGTCTATTGCTCATCCGTGTAGAGGAATCGTCAACTTCTTTGCTATCCTATCCATTTTGTCCTGTCAAGCGAGGAAAACAAATGTAACGACTCGAGATCCGAATACTGGGAAATGCTCGATAACCCGAATCCCGAACCGCCACCCACGAGTCTGAAGACTCGGAAGGGTTAAAGGGATGGTGTGGAGATACATAGGAATCTAAAATAATTACACAATTACACAATTTATATGGCCATTATTTATTTATCACATTTTTATTATTTTATTATTATTATCATTATTATTTGTTTATTTACATGTCACTTTTATCTTTTAATCTCTTTTTCGTGCGCATGTGAGTGAATGAGAGTATTTTGTTTAGTTTATTATTATTATTTGTATATATATGGGATAAGGGGTGGACGTGTGTGTATGTCTGCATGATATTTTGTGTTGGTTTTGTTTGTATGGAGGCTGAAAAATGGTTCCCATGTCACGTACCACCTTCTCTATTTATTTGTTGGAGAAGTCGTCTCACGCCCGTGGAGGCCTACAAACACCAAGAGGCAAGAGCGTTAGAATGAGTCCCGGGTGTTACCTCAGGGGACAACCCTCTGATGCTTAAGTCAGCAATGCATAAATGAAAGGCAAAAGAGAGTGAATGAGAGAGAAGGAAAGTAGTAGTAGTAGAAGGTCAAGGAGCCGAGTGGACCCTCCTGATCAGTGCTCGCCGCCCCCAACGCTCATTCGGTGAGTGCTCGCTGGGTGGTAAGATCGCCAGACGGGGCCTTCCTTCTCGTGTAGACTGGCGTGGCTCTCTTCTTTCCTTACTTGAGTAGCTCTATTCTCTTGAGTAGCAGTATAGCGGAATGAGCCACCGTGTTTTCTTTTTCCCCTCTCCTCTATCGATCTCTCTTTTATATGGAGTTGTCCTGGAACAAGGGGCCTCATCCCTTGATAGGGAAAGGCATCCGTAGTAGAGTAACGTTTCTCCGCTATAGTGGCAGAAGTTTCTCGTTGGAGGGCGATTATCCCGACGTTAGCTGGTCCCGAGGTGAGTCTTACGGTGCCCATGAGGCGTGCTCACCCGTTATGGGATCAAGGTCGACGTTATGGGGGCAACGGTCGGTCGCTGGAGAGTCTTCCGACAATAACTGCGCTTGGGTTGTAATACCTACGCACTGTAGAATTTGATACTCTTCTGGGCTGAGCCTCCCTTTGGTGGGCTGCGTACGTGCGCCTGTCCCTTGGGTGTGCTCATCATGAGTAACCTGTCGTGGGTCTGTCATTATTGAACCGTCCCTGAGTCAAATCAGATTTACCCTCCTCACGTACTTTTAAAAACAAGCATTCTATCATGACAAGATTCCCATGCACAAACTAGCATCTAAGGTTCTAAGAGTAATCTGCATCTGTAAGTCTCTTTTACATCCCATCATAGGTTAGGAATCATCTATAGATAAGTAAGAATACAAATCATAAATTACTTGTTGAGAAAAATATTTGATCATGTGAATGCATGCTCAGCATTTTAAGATGTTAAACGTGTAAAAAAGGTTGAAGTCAAGAAACTGAGATAGATGACCAACTTATTTATTATATCTATGTATTAGTTTTCAGTCATTTTTTTCACACTGAGCAGATCACCTTGACCACCTAATCCGAATCCGTCCAAACATAGTCACTTTATATTCTCTTTATATCCCTTAATTATTATTCGGACTTCGTGTGAGCTCCTCCTCTGTGTCTGAGGCAACTGCGACATGACCGTGGAGACGCGAAACCCAACAAAAGCCCAGTGACGGGGGCATAGCAGGCCCATTTAGTCGAGCTCTCATTTTGCGAGAGAGAATGAAGACGCACCAATCGTTAAAGGTGGGTCGATTGATCATACTGAGCTGTGAGCTATTTTGTATTTGGGGGTGTGAATTTAAAAAAATAAACCTATCCAACAATTCAAGGATAAATATGGACAAATATCCAAACAAATAGATAACATTGCATATCAATAAAGAGATTATTTCCTCCTTTCACTTGGATAAATCAAAAAGAAAAATCTCCTGGAAAGGGTTTTGTCCGAACATGCACTTTGCCTTGGGGAAGAAGCACAAGCCGGTGTGTTCTGCATGAAGCTCATTGGCAAGCCAATGAGAAGCCAGCGTACCTTAACTCTTCCGGGCCAATCAATGGCCACTCTTCTCAGGATCTAGAAGTATTCCGTGGATCTGAACAGTCCAGATTTCTTCCTAGCAAATCAAAGTCTACAAAGCTCGTACCATGCATGCAAAAGGAAAAAGATGTTGGAACCAAAAATAGCGCTTGGGGGACATGCTCTGAGATGAAGACAGACAAGCAGTAGATGAGAAAAGAGGTTCGAAGAAGGCTAAGGCAAAAACAAAAATGAAGCAGAGTGAAAGGAGATAGGATAGAAGAGAGAACAGGAGAGCTTGAGCTGGGAGATAGAAGAATAGGAAGAGAAAAAGAGAACGAGAGATCAGTGAGCTCATTCCTCCTGTTAAGGAAAGTAGAAAAGAGAAGAGTCTGAGAAAAAGTGAGCTGCTGGAGTTTTGAGAGAAAAAGAAAGGGTGTCGAGAAGAGAAGCGGAAGAGAAGAAGAAAGAAGGCAGAGCACGTTCGAACAAGGGTAGCGGTGCTACGTATAGAGAAAAAGAGAAGGTGAAGAAGAAGAAGAGACAGGCAGAGAAAAAGCCTAATTTTTCGTAGAAGAGAAAGAAAAAGAAGGAGAAAGAAGGAGAGAGAGCACCGGCATTCATTGAAGACCTGAAGTAGCTATTCTGGAAGCAGCAAAGCACGCCTTCCAGATCTCAGTCAGGAACATTTACATTTAGTTTGATGTTCATACATCCTATTTGAGTCTTTTACTGTCTTTTTCTTTGTTTGAACTCATATCTCTTGATAGCAAGCTGTGAGACTCAGCTGATAGCAAGCTGTGAGGCTCAGCTAATAGCAAGCTGTGAAGCTCAACGATTATAGAGGATTTGTCCCTCTGGAAAGTAAGCTGTGACGCTCAGTTGTTGTAGAGGATTCGTTCCTCGTTCCAAATTGTTAGGCAGCGGTTCCTTGAGAGGGGATAATCTCTCTACAAGCTGTAAGGCAGCGGTTTAGTGCTTTGGCACTAGGGAAGCCTCACTCAGTTGAGTGAGAGGTAGACGTAGGACTCTGGGTAGAGTCCGAACCACCTTAAAAACCATTGTCTTTGTGGTTTGCATGTGTGGCTGCTTTACGCTAGATGCTTGGCTAGGCTCGTCTTATATATTTGTTATTGCATCTACCGTGCAAGGTTCATCGTTTGTGTAAAAGGCTTTTTTTTCTACTGTGTTAATTGAAAATAGGGGCAAACCTATTCACCCTCCCTCTAGATCAACCTTTCCATACTCATATCGTGTTTCTAGAGCACACAACAGTTCTTTCTTAAAAGAGTAAGGGGTCTTTATCCGTTCGACCAACCTTGCAGTCGACGCCTTCCCATCAGGCTTCTTGCCGGAATCTCCCGACGATGTTCCTTCGCCGGGTCCCGTTGTTGGGGAAAAGTCGACGGCATTTGTCTCTTTCCCGGTAGAGGTATGCTCTTTGGGCGCCTTAGCCTTGGAGGGTGTAAATGTAGGATTGTCGGCGAAGAACATTTCAATCTCCGCGACTACTGAATTCAGCTGGTCGAACACTTTGCCCCCAAGAGTCTCTCACTGACTTCTGGGGACAAGCCTCTACGACATATTGTTATGGCATCCTCCTGCGCCGGGGGATTGTCGCACCGCATTCTAAGATCCCTCTAGCATTTGACAAAGTCCAATGCCGTTTCTCCCTTCTTCTACTTGAGCGAGCAGAGCTCGGCAAGAGATACTTTCCTTTCAACTAGCTGGAACCGATCAATGAATTTCTTTTGTAGATCGGCCCAGTCGGCAACGGAGTTGAGATTCAACCTCGAGTACCATTGAAAGGCACTCCCAGTGAGAGAAGTTGTGAAATATCGAAGGAGATAAGACTCCTCAAGGGCCAGGTCGCCCATGGCTGTCACATAGTAAGCCAGGTGCTCATGCGGTGGTCCCTGCCCATTAAACTTCCTGCAATTTCGGCGCCTTCGGGCAGTCCGGCGGGAGCTTCTTGAACTGATGCTGAATAGGGTAGGGGACACTGTATACGTCGACAGTGGGAATGCCCTCGCCACGCTGGGTGAACTTATCTTCGACTATCTTCTCTATCATGCGGCGTTGGGCGATAGCCTCTTCAGCTCCCACGGTCTGAGAGGATTGAATGTTGGGTGGGGCTCGGAGTGGCTCGGCCCCTGCCTCGGTATAGGTGCTATGAGGGTGAACAACTTGTCGACTGGCAATGATAGGACTAGGCAACTGTTGCTCCCGTCGAAAATCTTGATTGAGCATCGGTGTCTAAGGCCTTTGGACATTTGCATCCATTTGCCGCTTCATCTCCAGCATGAGATTGGTCATCTTCATATGCCAACGTTGCATGGTTTCAAATTTAGTATCGTCGGACATTGCTTGGAAGGCGGCCTTCGTCGGTGGTTCAAACACCGGGTTGAAATACACACTGCCGGGATGAACTGCCCCTTCCCCGTGGACGCTCATGACCTCATCAGGATCTACTCCTTCCTGAAGTACGTTCTCTCTTTGATTTTGCAGTTGGTTCTGGATGGGTACGTGGTGTTGACCCTGGGAAGAAGTTCCTGCTTGGCCACGGAACTGGCCTTAGAGGTTTCTCTAGCGACATTCCTGGTATTGAGGTACACTGCATCCATGGCCAAGTTTTGATCATTTGGCCCAATAGGTTCATTTAAGTTGGTAGGGTTGCTCGTCAATTCCGTAGGCTCTCTGCCAGAGGCGTAACAGGTGTAAATCTTACGCGTAATAGGTGTAAATCTTCATATTGGCATCTGCTTCCGTCATTTGTACCACCCTCCGCCTTTTCGGTGGCTGAACTCCGAGGCGGGCAGGTGCCCCCAATCTGTCAAAGACAGAGGGCTGTGGTGGCACGATCTCTGCCAGCCTATCAAAGACTGAAACTCGCGTTGGCGGTGCCTGGGCGCGAGTGGTTCTCTTAACTCGAACAGGGTCCGAGCCTTGAAGTGCGAAATTGGGTTTGCGATAAACCCCTTTCCTTTTTTGGCCCTATGAGCGCAGGGATTTGACATCTGAAGATGTCGTAGCTGGCTGGGCTGGCATCTGCCTGGGCTTGCCGGCCCTGGTTTGCTTGATCACACGAGCCTCTTGCTTAGTGACCCAAATTTGTTTCATCTTTCAGGGGTGTTGTTCAGCTACATTGCCCCCGCTAGAAGGCCTGGACTTCTTTTTATAGTTTGGGACGTCCTCCCGTACCTTGCAGAGGAGCGAAGAGCGATTGGAAGTGGGAATAGTCGGGACATGACTGACCCACGGCACGATTGGCCCGCTGTCGTTAAGACATACGCGGAGGTCACCGATTAATATAGTCTTGTCGGACCTTGACGTTGCTGCTGTCGGCTTCCTGTTCTGGCAGCAATGGTGTTGCCCCCATTTGGCAGGGATGGCGTCGACCGAGACGACGTGGACCAAGTAAACTCGGCCCTGGGCAGGACAGGGCCTGATGCCCCCAGTTGTGATGGGCGCTGGTGCAGCGGACGTAACCAGGGTTTCCTGGGTGGCCGGGACCACCCCCAAGAAAAAGGGAGACCCGACTACAGCAGGGAAATCCCCGAATACAATCGAGGTAGCCAGATATCCGCATCTGGCGTGGGTGTTGACGACGAGAGGGCCATAAGTAGCAGCCGCCATCGAGATTAGCAAAGAAAATTTGAAGTTTGCCTTCGCGATTTGGTGCCTAGCCTTCTTCTACTCCTCTCCTACATGAATGAAGAAAGGGTATTAAGGACTTTATAAGGGCATTAACAACTTTAGCAGTAAAATGAAAAGTCCTACCGGACGTGCCAGTTTGTTTACACGCGAAATTTTCGACGTCCGTTTTGACGGGCGAATATGCGTTTCGTTATTGTTTTTGCTTTTCTTTTTCAAGCATATTCGTTAATTCTGCACTTTTCGGGTTTATCAGACAATTAAAGTTCGTGTGCTGGACTTCTCCCACCGAACGGGATCGGTGTTAATTTATATCGGACAAGTCCGAATATCCTTGATTAGACTGCTAAAGGTCTTTTTGTTGCCCTTATGGCCCATACCCCTGAGTAAGGGAGAAGCCTTTATAGTTTTTTTTCTAAGCGAGGGTTTACTCGCAAAACAAAAATGTATTCTTACGGGGTTTTAGGGATGGGCGGCCTATCGAGCGACCGCGTACATGCCTGAGATCTGTGGATTTATTGATTTTTTTCTCTCTCCATCTGTGGCTAAACCTCCACCTTCCTCCGCCATTTTCTCCGCGATTTCTCCACCAAATGGGGTGCCGTTTGATCTAGGAGAGAGATGGAGATATTATCTATAGATGTTGTTTAATTATCACGCTCTAATATCCAGTGGAAAACCCTAATTTCGGGGTTGGACTTCAGAGGTTTATAAATAGCACCCCTAGTCCAAGCTTAAAAGGGGGGGAGATCCAAGGTCGACGGCGAAGCCTTGTCGAGTTCTTGAGCGATCTACAGCCAGGGAGGGAGGCTTTCTACATCCTTTTAAGCCTCTGGTTCAGGGAGTAACTTTTCTTTGTGTTCTAGTCTAGGTGTTTTAGTCATTAGTTCACTCATTGCATGATCATCTTCTCCATCTCTCTTCCACATTTTTCATCGTTTGCCTATCATTTTCACACCTCTCCCATCATTTTCATGCCCTATAGGGGTTTAAAAACCACCCCAGGTATCTCCCATTCCGTGTTATTATGTTAATTTTACATTCTATTTTATAGTTGCTGCACATTCTAGGTCTCATTTGGGTTTTATCTTTCTGTTGTCTACGTTGTTTTGCAGGTCAGCATCAACACAACACGAGGCCCATCCCCTTTGGCCGGTCGGAAGGGGTAGATGATCAAGTCCTATGTCTGGGAGTTTGGTAGAATCACACGGTCGTCCTCCATCTACCTGCAAGGGTACACGGCCCAGACAGGACCGCTCAATGCCTTCCTATGGTCTTCATTAAACCGTTCTATTGCCAGCCCTAGCCTTCGTCCCGCTTCTATTTCCAGTGCTGTGAGCAGCCTGTTGAGTGGCCGTGCCATCCATTGAGCGATCCTTCCTGGACCGCGTACAGCTGCCAGCACTGCTCCTTAAGGCGAGTGTCTTCTCTCTTTCCAAGGTACGGGTGCATCTCCTTTGTATTCTACATCTTGGTGGCGATCATGATCACACACACCTTTCTCCACCCTTCTATCTCCATTTTGATTGTCTTTTCAGCTCGATAAAGAAAGGTAAAAGAGAAAAGAGGGAAAGGGGGGGAACATGTCAACAGTTGGCTGAAGCATTCAATAAAACACTCTGCACCCTCCTAGCAAAGACTGTTAGCTCCAACAAAAAGGACTGGAAAGATAAGAAGTACGAGGCACTTTGGGAATACTATACAGTCTACAAAATCCCAATGGGTTGCTCACCCTTCTCTTTGGTATATGGCTCCGAAGCTGTCATTCCCATTGAATTAGAAGTACCCTTGTTGCGGGTCGTAATTTAGCATGGCCTGGTCGGACATGACCGAACAAACATCGAGCGAAGACTGGAGGAGCTTTCCGAGTTAGAAGGGAAGTGACTCCAGGCCCAACAGAATATATAGGTCTACCAGGCCTGCATAGCCAGCGCCTTCGACAAGCTTGTTAAGGGACGTGAATTCAATAAAGGCGACCTCGTGATGGTCAAAAGAAGAGAGGTCATGGCTGCCAACTACAAAGGTAAGCTGAATGAAAACTGGCTCGGGTCGTATGTTCTCCAGAAAGTCTACGAAGGAGGCATATATGTAGTCATCAACCATAAGGGGGAGACTCAATTTCCACCCCTTAATGGAAGAAACTTGAAACTATACCATGCACCACTCCCCCAGCTCGATGAGCAATTGAAGCCCCCGCCCCAGGCAGAACAAGAATGTTTCTTAGATCTCAAAAGAGAAAAACAAATGAAACATAAAAAATCAAAACATAAAAAATATAAAAAACATAAAATAATAAAAAGATAAAAAAATAGATATCTCTAAAAAAATTACATTTCGCATGATCGCATTTGTGTGCAACATTTCATGCTAATTCTTGTTCGCATTTATGTGCCTGTATGCGGCATTCTTCATTTTTACTTTATCATCACCTTAATTGATAAAGGCTTGGCCCCTTGACCCTCTGTCAAGGTTAGCTCCAAAACAACCGTTTATTGAGCAAGGGGCCAAGTCAGAGCGAAAAAACTAACTTGTTTCTCTGAGCAATGTGTGCAGGGGGTTGAAAAAGCAAGGAAAGAGACAAAGAATAAGAAGCCAATCACCTCTACTCGGCATCACCGAGTCACCCGAGTTCGTGTGTGAGTGACGGTGGTTTC
Organism: Amorphophallus titanum; assembly: GCA_024336825.1. NCBI lineage: Eukaryota > Viridiplantae > Streptophyta > Magnoliopsida > Alismatales > Araceae > Amorphophallus > Amorphophallus titanum. Next base: position 6,792,099 of record JANBPO010002596.1, read on the forward strand.
GACCTCTACCAAGGATTTGCTTGTTGTGTGTGCTTGCGTGATAGGTCCGAGAACCCGTTGTCTCATTGCTGCATATCCCCTTAGCGGTGTCACATCACCTCCATTGGTCTCTTCGAAAATCTTTTGTCTATCTGAAAATATATACATTAAGTTTCACCCTCTCTCCCGACATCACTCCTTTCACTGCTCTTCAAGTGAGGAACCTGGGAGGGTGTTCTTAAACTATGGGAGGCGATGCACCTACCACCTTGCACTTCTCTCCCCGTTTCTCCGCTCCGTCGTTCGGTGGGGGCAGTGAAGAAGCTACTGACATGAAAGCCGCACTCTCGTGCTCTTCGGTAGTGCTCCTCACCATCCCTTAACCACTGCTCGGCAAGACTGAGGCTGGTCTGGAGTTCAAATAATTGGGCCTCCAAGGTCCTTTTCTCTTCTCTTTCGGCCGATCTCTCGGCCCTCTCTCTTTCTCTGTCCCTTTCTCTCTCTACCCATTCTCTCTCTCTATCCTCTCTTTCCAACTGGAGGGTGATCCTTAGCTCCATGGCGTCCTGAGAGAAGTCATCATCTGAACGACGCCGTAATTCCTCTTCCAGCTCTGCTATCCTGGCATCTCCTTGTGCGGCACGAGCAAGCATCTCCTGCATTTCTTCCTCCTATCATATCCATCATCTTAGGAATGTGGCAAGACATGAACAAAGGGAATTCAATGGTAGAGCCCTCACCTGAGCAGAAAGTATTCCCTCCGCTTTTGCTGCACGCTGCGTGGCACGAGCAAGTTACTCATGGAGCAAATCTAATTCTGAGCAAGGGATCCATAAACTAGAGGAAGTGCCACCTGCACCTACTACCGATGAGGTTGCATCGAGCTAGGTGTGCTGTAACACACCCGAGGTGATAATTAGTGGCTTAACACCAGGAATCCAGGTTGTAATTAGGAATATGCATTTGCATGCACTTACCAAGGCATGCAGGGCTACGCGGGTGTCACCCAATTCCTGCTCCATGTCTGCCAAGCGAGCTTGTAAGTTCGCTATCATGGTATCACGAGCATCCTGTAGTCGTAACATAAATAACAAAATAAAATAAAATAAAATAAAAATTACATTCACCTCCGCAAGTCCCCCAAGATGGAGTCGCTCTGAATACATCGCTCTGTAAAGGCGCAGGTAATCTTCATTGTCTTGCGTATGCGACTCCATGAGCGGACCACCCCGCTGCCAATCCTTGTACTGTTCGGGGAAGCGCACCTACCAATCAACATAGGTTACTGGCCCACGTGTCTTCCTCCCAACGTGAGGTGGCATAGTCATATCTACCCACTCCTAGGCAAGCCCTAAAGTCATTGAATCTTCACTCACATATTTATTCAACAAATTCAAATAAACATTTCGGCAGCACCTCCCCTATCTCGAAGAATATTGGGGAGGGTATAGGAGGATCGTCCACGAAGTGTCAAGACAAACCCTGGAAAGATGTTCATGCCCAGACGGCAATCCTGTATCCTATGATGAGTGGGGAACCAGAGGGCTAACCCTCTAAGTGGTCCATATCACTGACAAGGTTGTCGATCAATAGCTATCTTCTTATTTTGAGACCGCTCATAGCATTACAGTGCACACATATGAGTCCACAAGTGTGGACCTGGCATGACCATGTTTGGGCGGGCTCGTATGTTGCCAGGACAATGTATGTCAGGAACGACACCTACCAATAATTTATTCCCTTAAATTGGGTACGCGGTTCTCATAATTCGGCGTGAGTAGCCGTGAGGTCGCTACCACAATAAGGGGCGAAAATTGAGTGAAAAACCTAAGAAACATAATGCAGACTTAAATCATAAATTTCTAGCGGAATTTAGGCAGCATCTCCCCGTGCCCCAGAATAAGTTGGGGAGATATATATAAAATCCATCCACAGTGAGCTGAGACAGACTCCGAAAAGACAGGCATATCGAAATGATGGCCTGGACCCAACAGCAGGTAATGAACCCTTTGCCAATTAATTTTGACCCATTTTGATACCACAGGGTGTACACAAAGGCTTTAAGGAAAGCCGGCATAACTATGGGCCGAAGGGCCTGAGAGGGTCGGGGCACTATTCACCTTTGAGGCGGTCAATGTTTTATTTCCCTAGCAGGATCATCAGAGCTCACGTTGTAATGTATAAAGAAACCCCGTGATCTAGTAGGATGATGATTGGAACACCCGTGAAGACATGGGACAACACAACCTCCCCGTTTAATTCTTGCAGCATCTCCCCTTGTCTCGGGACATGCCAAGAGACATATAGGATACCCATCCATAGAGAGCCAAGACGGGGTCCATAATCCATGGGCATATCGAAGCTCGGGAGCCACAAGGGCGAGAGCAATGGGACACTATCTGCTGTTAAAGTGATTTAGTCATTATTTCCCTAATGAAGCCATCGAAGAACATGCCACAGGAACCGGCGGACCTCCATGACCCAAAGGGGTAATTCAGAAAATACGGTATGGTATATCAGCCTCTTGAATGAATTTTGATAGCATCTCCCCTTATCTCTGGATGTGCCAAGGGATATATAGGATACTTGTCTATGGAGAGCCGAGACGGGGTCTGTAATTCATGAGCATACCGAAGCCCGAGAGCCACAAGGGCGAGAGCAATGGGAAACTATTTGCCATTTAAGATGATTTATTCATTATTTCCCAAATAAGGTCATTGAAGAGCATGCCATAGTAAATGGCAGATCCCCGTGACTCGGTGGCGTAGTTGAAAAACTCAGGGAATGAAATATCATGTGGGGGTTTAAATCACGTTAATGTGGCTCCCGCGGATGTTTTGGAAGCCAAATTTAACCCCTGACAGTCATAGAGATGGTGAAAGAAAAGATGGGGCAAACAGAATGGTAATTCGGCAGCTGGGATATGCATGGGTGTACATACATAACTACCTCACTAATCTGGTGGCTGGACCAATTTTGGGTTGGTCATGTAGGTTTACTCATGTGCGCCGTTTCTTTTTTTGAAATTGGATAATCACCAAGAAATAACGCCCTGAACTTAGGCGCGACTTGCTTTGAAAACGCCCTGGCCAATGTCGTTACCTAAGTAACGCCCTGCCTCACCCGCTGTTGTCAGCACACGACCACCGGCTGCTCTCCCTGACCAGGAGTGGGAGGGGATTGAGCAAGCCATGAGAAACTACCTCCGAGGCCCGGGGAGCACTCCATTGGGTCGTCAAGGACTACTGGGGGCAGTGGCCTCCGCCTTCCAGGAAGAAGAACAGACTCGGCCAGTGCCCAGTGCGGAGTCGAGGAGCCAATCGAAGGAGCTGCGCCAGTCCCCTTTACGGGAGGAAGCGGAGCCCCGGCGATCAGTCTTTGATAGGCTAGTGTCCCCGAGCAGGCCGTCAAGGAGGATGGCCAGAAGTAATAGGAGCTGGAAAGTTTTCACCTGCAGTATGGCAGGGGTCTCTGGTCGGTATGGGGCCTCACCCACTGACCCCGAAGAGGTGGCCAGACTCGCCACCAGGCCTGGTCTTCTCACCAGAAGAGGAAGGGCGGCAGGCGAGATGGCCCAGATAGGCACTGAAGAGACCACCCAAGAAGAACCCTCCACGATTCTAACGACCAATGTAATTACCACTAGAGGCACCAGCGGCGGGCCTTCCACATCACTTGAGGACGCCCCGGCCAAAGAAACAGGGGGCACGCCTAGTCTCCCCACCAATGACCCTGCAATGCTATACGTGGTGCGACAGTACCAGTGGGAGATCGAACTGCTGAAGAAACAACTAGGTGAAGCGAATGCCCAACCCACAACATCTCGGTAGATCGAGGTTTTCCTCAAAGCACCCGGGGGCAATGGGCAATCCTCAGAAGAAATTTCGCAGGTTGTAGCATTTCCACCAATCCCCAGCTACATTGGGGGCATGCCTCTGCAACAGCCATTGCACGTAGCACCAGCCCCACCACCGCTTTTGCCTACCCAAGGGTCTCCCGTGGCCCCGCAGGCGACAGTACTGGCTACTCTAGGGGCACAGCCTGCCCACCTCCACCCAGGCCCGGTCAACCCGACAAGGATAAATGAAATGATGATAGATCAGATGATTGAAGAGAAGCTGGCCTCTAGGGGTGATAAAGATTGGACCACTTTTGAGCTGTACCAAGTACCTTACCCCGTCCATCATGCGGCCAAGAGGTTGCCTCCCGTCATCAATAAACTGCCAAAGTTTGAGAAGTTCAGTGGACAAGGCTCGCCAACAGAGCACATAGCTCACTATATCAACCTAATGGGTGATTTGGCGGCCGACGAGTCCTACTTGCTCAAGTACTTCAGGTCCTCCCTTACAGCACTCGCATTTGAGTGGTATTCGAACTTACCAGTTGGGTCTATCAATGACTGGCCTGACATGCAATGGAAGTTCTGGGAGCGATTCCACACTGCCGAAAGAGAAATAACTATGGCCGAATTATATGCCTCCAAGCAGAGGACTGATGAAACTACTTTAGAGTATATCAGAAGATGGTAGAATCTTAGTATGAAATGTAGGCGGCCACCACACCAAGAAGACGCAGTGCAGATCTGTAAACAAAATTTGAAGCGGGAGGTCCTCGAAAAGATGATTGGAATTGAAATCAGGTCCTTTGACTGGCTAAACAATATAGTGGCAGAAATTGAGGCTTTCCTCTCCTCGGTCCCTGCGACCTCGAGTCGTAGGGTTGAATCTGCTGGTAAACGGTCTGCGCCCGAAGAAGTGCATACGGTCGACTTCAGGATGTTCGAGCGGCTAAGAAATAAAGATAAGAGGGTCGTCGCCAGTCCTTCGCCTGCTAGACCGGCCGAATATCAAGAAGCCCCCCCTTACGGGCCAAAATGATGAAGCCTGCTTATGTAATAAAGTATAGATCTGGCAAAATTCAAGTAGTTGTAAGAGAAGTTCCAAGAGGATTTAAGGCACTATGTTTAACGACATTTAGTCGATGAGAAGACATCATGTTCAAGACATTATGTCAACAAAAGGCATCATGTTTAATGATATTAAGTCGATAAGAAGACATCATGTTTAAGACATCATGTCGACAAGAAGGCGTCATGTTTAATGATATTAAGTCGATAAGAAGACATCATATTTAAGACATCATGTCGACAAGAAGGCATCATGTTTAAGTCGATAAAGGATTTGAAATGTTGGACTTGGTACACTCAGTCCTTGCAAAAAATCTCGTAAAATAGGTTTAGACCATGTTTTTCTATAGTCGAGTATTTAGCTAAAACCCGAAGGATTACTGCCAGGAAAGAGGTGGGATAGTGTGAGGTTCCCCTCGTAATAACAAGGTCCTAATTACTAAATCACTTTGTCTGCTTGAAGTGTTTGCTCGTGGACCTCTTTCTTTAGACATCATTTCTCCCTTGGCAATCTAGTGATGTAGCGACCTGAGAATCGAGTACCGAAAAGGAACCGATGCGACTCGAGTCCCGGCCCACCACCTACGAGCCTGAAGACTCGGAAGGGTTAAAGAATGGTGTGAGGGTACACAAGAAGCTAAAATAACTACAGAGATAGCACAATAGTCAACTAAATAATAGCACTGGAAATTAAATAGATAACTAAACTGCTACAAGGTTCAGTGTCTCTCAAGTCCAAATAAGTACAGTCAACAGAAAGAGAAGTGCAAGTACACGGGGCATACCCCAACTCTGGCAACTGGTAGCTAATTTTGGCTACTAGAACCACGCTGAAACCCTGCCACGTCTCGCGATGACCGCGCCTCACCTAAAAACACAGGGATGATCCTCATTTCACAAGCTCAATAGGGATCCCGCGGACCCCCACCTCACACGAAAGAAACAAGGCGAAAGGCATGAACAAGACACGGAAGGTAACACTACCTAACGAAAGTATAGTAGAATCAACGGGCAATAATAAATAAATGGAAAAACTATCTAAACTAACAGTACTGTACAAATCAAACCTCGGTCTGTCAAAACACGAGTCCGTACCTACCAGAAGATAGGAGCACCACCCACTAGAAGCAAAGTCGGATGCTATAGATATATTTCCTCCCCTTTACCTCTTACTTTCACCTTTCTAAATCAAAGTGTGAAAAGGAAAGTGATGCTAAAAGGTGGAGAAGTGTGTGGATGTAATCACCACCAAGATGCAGAATGCAAAGGAAATGCACCCGTACCTTGGAAAAGGGAGATGAAGCACTCGCCAATGCCCAACACTGTGAGGGATGAAGATGGTCCTCTGGAGTCCGCTCAATGATGTAGACGGCCACTCGATAGGCCATGTATGGCGCTAGAAAGAGAAGCGGGCAGAAGACTGACTGGCACGAACCCGGTCTTCTGTCGGTCGTGAACAGGGTCTGGACGGTCTTTATGAGACTGTGCTCCTCTGCAGACAAACGGAAGAAGACTGCACCAATCTGCCAAACTCTAGGCCAAGGGACGTGATCCTCCACCCCTTCCGGTCGGCCAGAGGGGATGGGCCTCGTGCTGTGGTTGTGTTGACCTACAAAACAACGTAAATAATAAGACAATAACACCCAAATCAGTCCTGGAATGTGTAGTAACTATAAAATAAAATGGAAGACTAATATAATAACATGGAGTGGGGGATACTTGGGGTTGGGTTTTTAACCCCCTACCAAGCGGATCAACACACACAATAGTCGGTGTTAAACCATGAAGTATTCTGAGAAGTCGACTAGGACCACCTCAGTGCCCAAAGATCGTCCCTGAGAAGGAATGCTAAGGGCTAGCCTACTAGGGATTTAGGATGATCAAGGGGGGGCTAGGAACAGTAAGGGACTTTGTGTAGCCAACTAAGTGGGGTTTTATATCTCACTCTGTGTAAATAGTCTCCAGGGGAACATGTCATAAGGCGATAGACCCCCTGGAACCCAAGATGAGTAGAGCGCGATGGGACCAAAATCAGTAAGTAGGGGGGTTGTTCCCCTCCCTGGTGATGGGTCGATATCTATAATCAAGAGACGACCGATATAATCAGGTGAAGATCATCACAGTTAAGATACAGAGCTCGGGTCTGGTAGTCCTAGTTAGTGGGGATGACTCATGCCTGTCACAGGAAAGGGGAGCTCGAAGGTGGCAACGGCCCTCGAAAACAAACTATTGAACATGAGGAGGGGTGTACAGTAACATCTGAGGAAGCAAACCAAATGCCATTGAAGTAGCTATTAGGATCATGTCGATGCTCCTACAACTCATAAAAATGAATGAAAGGGCATCTGGCACTCCTATTCGTAGGCCGTTCACTCACTTGGCGACGGATGAAGCACACATTCACAGACATTCACGCACACGAGTTTGTATCAGGTTCGTCGAGAACACAGCTGATGGAAATCACGAACCCTCGGGGAGGGATTTACTATTGCCATACTGGGCGTGGACACAGGCTATTACCACAAGTCTATCATAATTCCCTTTTCCCCCAAGCGATCCTAGGATCTGGAGTAACTATAGCCCAGAGGGCCTCCTTACGCTCGAGAGAGAGAGAGACAAGGAAATTAGGAGAAGCATAAAGAGATAAAATACAGTGCAGTTCTCAAATGAGAGCTAGAGACGGGGAGAATGAATGCTTTACTCTAGAGAAATGGGGATCGACGGATACAGAGATCAACAATTATTATAGAGAAACAGAAATTGAAGTATACAATGAGCACAGGGGGAGGGGGGAACAATGTAAGAGACCCTCGCCTTCTACCCTACCTTCTACTTACTTACGATCTTTCCTTTTCTCTGGGGTTTCTCTCCCTCTCGGATGCTCTCCTTTGATTGCCTTCTTCTGTTGCTCTCTGTCTCTCTTGCTCTTCATCTCTTGCACTATGTCTCGCTCGTCTCTGTCCCCCTTTGATCGAGGGTGAATGCCCATTTTTATAGATGAAAGGGAGCAGTGGGAGTCAGTGGCAACAACACCGAATTGTCGGCCTGTCGCGCAAAGGCGCCACCGACTCGCCAGCCCACCAACACTATATGCGCCACTGAATCAATCGCCAAAGGGGTGCCACCGAATTAAAATGCCAAAGAATGAGTGCCACCAAATTAAGGCACCACCGAATCATCTTTCAAGGCATCACCGAATCATCGGAGGGTAGTTTCTGTAATTTTGACATTTTGCCTAGCAATTCACCAGGTGAGGGCTTGTAGTCCAGAGTAGCCCTAGAGTTGCCTCAGTGGCCTCGGAATGTACTTTGAAGCCTTGATTCAGGATTTTTGGTGATTTTTGACACGTGCTGAACCCGTAGCGATTTTCTCAGGTTTTGCTCTGATTCGGCCTCCAACACTGTGATTTGTGCTGCTAGGCTTGCTTTAGAGCCACATGGGGCTTCTTCATCAAGTGGTCTATCTCTCGAAGCATTTTTGCCTCCACTGGGTGTGACGACCTAGCTTGCTTTTATTTCCTTTTCTCAGAGTCATGATGTAACGGTTACCAGATTGTTAGGAACATCTTATTCTCTTAGTTATGAGTATATTGAGATTTTTGGAGTAATTCTCTCTCTTGCAATTGAGTTTATTTTAATAACATTATTCCTCTGCTTATCATGAATGTATATAACTGTCGCGTTCTGATATTCCATGTCGGGGCGTGACATCTCTATTCACTGCCTGCGGAGTTTGCTTCCTCTGGTTATAAGTGGGTACTCTGATCACTACCGGCTGGTCCAACCAAACTGGTGTTGGAGTTGACAGAGCTAGTCGCAGTGTCACACTATGGATATGTGCCCCCGTCTCTGGGTGGGGAAGGGGCTTCTTCTTTCTTTTAGCAGGGACCTGGTACCATCCATATTGTTCCTTCAGAGGCGTTAGAAAACATGCCTCATAAGTATGTTGAGTGCTAGACTCTACCACTCCCTCTGGTAGTGCCTGGTATAGAGACGCCAAATTAGCAGTTGCTCTGTTCATCTATACCTCATGAGGTTGCGGGGGATCAACTTTGTATTCCCCCATATCCAGCTCACCCTTTCTTATCATGCCTTCAATGATGTCCTTGAAGACATAGTAATTTTCAATCGGATGTCCCAGCATCCGATGATAGGGACAGAACCTTGGGCTGTCTTTCTTCTTTGAATCTTCGGGTCTCTACAGCTCAGGCAGAGTGATTTGTCATACTGGGTGACCCAGTCAAGCAGCACTTTTGTTTTCTCCTTGGGGAAGGAGTAGGCTTTCCTCATCTTGTCCCTGAGCGAGGGACCATCTTTCTTTTCTTCTGTTTTGTCGGACGGAGGTGCAGTTACCTTTTCGTCCTTCCCTCTTTGCCACTTAAATGTCTTGAGGTCAACAATATTTGCTTCTTTGGGCATCAGATGTCGTTCTATTGACTTTGCTTTCTACTGGGTAGCACTGGATGCAGCTGAAGAATGCCTCGATGTGGACGTCAAAAAATGATGATGATGATCATACGACACGTACGTCTCCACATCTGAGAGCGAGTCGAAGATGGAAATGCCAAATAAACCTTATATCTTGCCCGATCAGGATGAGAACGTGCTTGGTGGTCTACTACCCGATAAGGAAGCCCCTCAAGCTGAAGATATGGCCCCGGTTCCCCGGTCGGCAGTGCCAAAGGCTGAATTCGAAAGAAAATCAGGAATTCAAACACAGACCTGGCATGCACCGAAAATCACTCGAAGCCCAAGGACGGGACTCAGAGGCTTCAAATTGAACACTCCAGGTGGTGTGCATTACAACTAAAGTAGCACGGGATGGCAAGCATCCGTCTGAATTGCCACTAAGCTGAGAAGAAGCCAGAACGGTTGCCCGCGGTGGTGGGCGCAGTAGTGGTGCTTGATGTAGCTGGGGTAGCACCGGTGGTAGCAAAGGCTGGGATCCCCGTGGTGGAGGGGCAGCTTGGCTGTGCTCTACTGGCTGGGGCAGAGTGTACAATGGTGGGAAATCATAGGGGTTGACACCTCCCCATGAGGATTCAGCCTGCATCTCCGGCTCCTTGGATGTAGAAGCTTGTTCATTCTTCTCATGTAATTGTTTCTTCAGGAGCTCTATCTCTTGTTGATACTTGTGCAATAGCATCAGCACGGACGGGTCCAGGGTCATCGTGCTAGAAGTGCCTTCAATTGCTTCCCTGGAGGCACCTTCGGGTGAGGCAGTTAGCAGAACCTCCTCTCCTTCTTCTGTTGTCACTACATTGATTATTTACTGCTATATCTGTCAGTTCAATGTACCCCCATGACAATCCTTTTTCCCTTGAGGGGCTTTACCACCCTTGGGAGGCCTCGCGGATTCCAAGTGGTATCAGGTATATTTGGTACTCCTATCGGGTATATCTAGTATCCGACATCCGGGTTGTCACAAAGGGCCAGACTCACAGCTCATATGAAAAATGCTTCTCGAAAAAGTCAACGACGTGCGGGGATAGCCCTCTACACTTACACTGACGCATGATGACTCGATATAGCGAAAATACGAAAGTCCAGAGCACATGGGGTCACCCAAACCCTAGAATCTCTCGGGCATGCTAATCGAGATGAAACGGTACCTCCGGGCACCTAAAAATAAGGTAAGGATATTCACGGGGTGCTCAGGACATCCACAAGCCAACAGGCATCAAATGGGTCGATAACAAATCACCCGAAAACCAAAATGATCCAAAAGGAACACCTAGAGCAGGTGGCAGACATCACGTGGTCACTACTTGGAGGTGGTGGTCATCCCATGGCCGCTACCTAGGAGTGGCGGTCCCTAGGGGGCCGCCATCAACCCATAGAGCATAAAGGGGGAGAACGCGGTCACTCTGGAGTTTGCATTCTCTAGAACGTGGTCTGCCAGGCGACCACATTCTGGGGAACACCCGAAATGCCACATTAAAACCCCCGAAGTGGTGGTCCTTATTGAATAAATGTTGTTTTGATGATGTCTCACTACAAGTCACTGTTCATTTAATATTGAAACTCTTGAAACACCTTTTTGAATATCCAGTTGTGAAGAAGGTCGACCTCATGTCTGTTGACACCTGTTTTATGACCAATGAGTTAGGTCATCTCCTCATTTATCTTTATGATGTCCCGAGTTATTCACCACTTATTGGGCCATGTTAGTCAGTTTTGAGGCTTATTTTATGGGTCACTCTCTCTAGTTGGGCCTCGTTCCTTGTCTTTTCCGTCGCTCGGAGCTTAGTGGGCTTTTCATTTTCCTTTTGCCATGACCTCGCCCCTAGCGGTCTATAGAATGATCGTTATCCATGGTTGGCAGTCTATCACCAGATCGTTTAGAAGTGGCAGAGTCCCATTTCAACGTCTTTCTTATCTTTTACTGGATGAACAGCCCATGCGGTCTATCGCATGACCGTTAAGGGTGATCTGGCGGTCTATTGCTAGACCGTTTGGCATGCAGAGAGTCTTGTTCACGACTTCTTCTCCCGTTGGTCTTATCTTTTGCCGGACGACTGAGCCATGCGGTCTATCGGTCGACTGTTTCTTAATCCTTGCGGTCTATCGCAAGACCGTTAGTGCAGATAGAGAGTCCTACTCTGACTGTTCTTTCTCTGCTTCACCGTGGATGAACTAGAATCCTTGTTTTGTTGATTTCTCTCCAGATAAAGATCCTCATAAGCATCTATTTGTTTCTTTGGACTCTTAGGAGTATTATCTTTGAGAGTTTTCTTAGTTCAAGCCTATTTTCGTGCATGTTCCTCTCCAACTCAACCAGAGAGTTTGACGGTCTATAAATAGAACCCTTGGCTTCATGGCTTGAGGAGGAGATTTCTGGAGCTTACGTCGAGGTGTTACTACATCCTACAGCGAGTACTAACCAGGGAGAAGTCCTTTCTACGTCCATAAGGCTTCTGGTCCAGGGAGTATTTGATTTCAATTACTTTAGTTGGAGTCTTTCTTCTTTTAGTTCTTCCCCTCTTCCTACTTGCATCCATAGCATATTCCCACTTCCTTCTCCATGTTCTGGAGAGAGAGTCAGATTAGGAGAGAGACGGTGGGGCGAGAGAGAGATGGAGGGGGCAAGAGAGAGAGAGAGAGGGAGAGAGAGACGCTAAGGGAGAGAGAGAGACGGTGAGGGCAAGAGAGACGATGAGGGAGAGATGCTGGGGCTTTAACATGAGTGTGCCGCTGGAGGGCATTGTGAGGGTGTGCCACTGGACAGCCCGCAGGGCGTGCCACGGGAGGGCCTCCATGGTGTGACGCACAGGGAGTGTGCCGGCCAAGGGGCTGAAGGCGCGCCATTGGAAGGGCAACCTGGGTGCTTCCTTTTCTTCTCTTCTTCTTTTCATCTTCTCTTCTCTTTTCTCCTCTTCTTTATTCCCCTGCACGAAAACAAGGGGTGAGAATTTTTTAGTGTCCACAAATACCCCCCACCCACGGGTAGCGCGGGTGAAGGATGAGGCAAGAGGTGCACGTGGGTGCACTTGCCCTCACATGCAAGTAATTGGATAGCTGTCTCTGGGACGTCGATAATTAAAAGTTGGTGGCTCAAAGGCCGATGGGCAAGGTCGAGAAATTGGGCCGCACGGGTCAGGGCCCGGGAAGTAAGCTAGAGGAGCCGAAGGATGTTGGGAGGCGGGTTGTGGAAGCCAAATTTGTCGGGAGGCGAGCCACGAGGACGGAGAGAAGGGTTTATTTAATCAATGATCTGGACGGGAGGTCCAAATCAAAGGGGGATAGTCACCATCCCGAGGGATAGAGAGAAGAGTTTATTTAGTCAATGATCTGGACGGTCGGTCGAAATCTAAGGGGTATGTTTAGTCAATGATCCGGAAGGGAGGTCCAAATGAAAGGGGTATGTTTAGTCAATGATCTGGACAAGAGATCCAAATCAATGGGGTATTTGTCACCCGGAGGGACGGTGAGAAGAGTTTGTTTAGTCAATGATCTAGACAGGAGGTCCAAATCAAAGGGGGATAGTCACCATCCCGAGGGACGGAGAGAAGAGTTTATTTAGTCAATGATCTGGACAGGAGGTTCAAATCAAAGGGGTATGCTTAATCAATGATCCGGACGAGAGGTCCAAATCAAAGGGGTATATTTAGTCAATGATCCAGACGGGAGGTCCAAATCAAAGGGGTATTCGTCACCTGGAGGGACGGTGAGAAGAGTTTATTTAGTCAATGATCTGGACGGGAGGTCCAAATCAAAGGGGGATAGTCACCATCCCGAGGGACAGAGAGAAGAGTTTATTTAGTCAATGATCTGGACGGGAGGTCCAAATCAAAGGGGTATAGTCACCATCCTGAGGGACAGAGAGAAGAGTTTATTTAGTCAATGATCTGGACGAGAGGTCCAAATCAAAGGGTATGTTTAGTCAATGATCCAAACGGGAGGTCCAAATCAAAGGGGTATGTTTTGTCAATGATCCGAACGGGAGGTCCAAATCAAAGGGGTATTTGTCACCCGGAGGGACGGTGAGAAGAGTTTGTTTAGTCAATGATCTGGACGGGAGGTCCAAATCAAAGGGGGATAGTCACCATCCCAAGGGACGGAGAGAAGAGTTTATTTAGTCAATGATCTGGATGGGAGGTCCAAATCAAAGGGGTATAGTCACCATCCTGAGGGACGGAGAGAAGAGTTTGTTTAGTCAATGATCTGGACGGGAGGTCCAAATCAAAGGGAGATAGTCACCATCCCGCAGGACAGAGAGAAGAGTTTATTTAGTCAATGATATAGACGGGAGGTCCAAATCAAAGGGGTATAGTCACCATCTCGAGGGACGGAGACTATTACACATCATTACCTTGATTGTGAAGTATTAGTGAAGGGAAAGAATCTCCCTATCAACTTAATAAGTTTGGACCTGAAGGAGTACGATGTTATCTTAGGAGCGGATTGGCTATCTAAATACCAGGCAACAGTAGATTGCCGGAACAGCGGGGGTGAGGCAATATTTTAACTTGTAAAAAAAGTATTTCAACAAATACACCATTGTATATGCTGTTTGAATGATTTCTACCCTATTAACACTTGTAAAAGCCAAAGAATTTAGGAAAATACACATCACTGTGTAAAGTTGAAGAACATTGGCATACAAAAGAAGAGAGAACAGAGAAGAAGGAACCAGAAGGAACATGACAGGAAAGGGGCTGGTTCCTGCACTCAGAATGCAGCTGCCACCTCTCATCTTGTTGTATATTAACCCTAATCACAGTAATTACATAAGGACTGAAATACCCCTGTGACAATGACTTAAACCAAGGGTATTCAAGACAAAAACTACCTAAAACAAAAGCTAAATTGGCATAAAACATCCCCACTTAACAACTTGAACCTCACAAGTGGCTCACTTAATTAGCAGATCCTCATTTGTGGGTCCAGGCACAACCGGTCCTATTTTTACACCTCCTCAAGTTGAGCATAGATGTCCACCATGTTCAGCTTGGGCAAGGCCGAAGTAAACTGATCTCTTGAAAGACTCCATGTGGCATCTACTTGATCTCCTGACTGAACATAAGGGGAACGATAGTTCTTGAAGTGTCTGTCAGTCTCAATATGCTTGGTTCTCTCATGTTGCATTGGATTATTTGCAATGTTGATTGCAGCTTTGTTATTGCAGTACAACCTAATCGGAAGCTCAGTTTTAATACCCATGTCTTGAAGGAGAATTTTCAGCCACAAACCCTCAGATAACCCATCTGCCATAGCCCTATACTGTCTTTCAGCACATGATCTTGCACACACTGGTTGTTTTTTGATTCTGCAAGTCACAAGATAACCTCCAACGATGGTACAATATCCTTTAGTTGAACCTAGCATCAGAGGATCCTGCCCAATCTGCATCCACATAACCTTCTAGGTTCAGATTTCCAGTTTATTGATAACAGTCCTTTACCGGGACAAGATTTGATGTATCTAAGAATCCTGTCCACAGCCCTCAAGTAAGGAATGCTTGGGGCATGCATATGCTAAGACCATGCTCATTGCACATGTGATGTGAAGCCTGGGGAGGGTAAGATAGAGAAGCTTTCCAAGTAGTCATTGGAACCTGGACTTTTCACTGTCTGACTCTTGACCATTCAATCCATGATTTCACTTCGAAAGTGTAGCTGGTGAGGACACCCAAGCATGAACCCAGTTCGACCCGGCCCACGTTTACCGCCATCGGAGGACGTCAGCAGTGACTTAGGCTTCACTTTGGCTCGATGATGGTCCACTTGAGGACTGATTTGAACTTCAGATGTTATAGAGTCATTTGGATTGGTGCACAGCCCATTTGAGGCCCGTTTAGTCCCTTTTATTGTTAGTTTTTCTGCACGATTTTTACTATTTTTCCTATTTATAGGGATAGTTTAGTCATTTGTTTGTTAGGAAAGGTCAATGGAGTTTGAACCCCTTTAAATACTACTGTAATCCCTGTATAAATGAGAATAATGAAGTTTTGACAAGAGAATAAAATCAGAACCGCCATGTGTGTTGTCCCATGAAGAGAAGAGCACGAAGCCCTACGTCTTTTCTTCCCCCTCTCTCTACCTCCCTCCCGATTCTTCCCCTCCCTCTCCCACCTCTTCTTCTTCTTCCCTTCCTTTTCAGCCACAGCAGCAGCACCCCGACACCGCAACCCTCGACACCCAGCAGCGGCCACCCTGCGCCACTGTCCGCCACTCGCGCCCCTCCCAGCCAGTGAGCTGGCAGCCACGATCCCCCTGCCCCGGCGATTGCGACCACCTCCACCTCAAACTACCACCGCCACCTACTGCAGCGGGTACCACCGCCCCTTCCGGCTCCGTTCGCCGCTGCCAACTGCAACAGCGTCCACCAGCACAGCCGCCCCGGGCCCCCGGCCGACCTGCCTCCACCTTGACGCCAGCCGCCCTTCTACTCCCCCTGCGGCAGCACTTCGGCCACTCGACCGCGCTGCGCCCTCCGCCATGACTGTAGACGAAAGGCCCCCAGCCACCACCGCCGTGGCTGCTTTCCACCGCCGGCAACAGCAGTGCCAGCACTGTGAACCGCCGCCACAACCACTGCAGCCCTCAGGAGTCATTTTTCCCTCCCTGCCAACCCCTTCCTCATCCTTGTTGACGTCGTCGTCGTCACCCAGGGTCACCACCGCACAGCAGCAAGTGTCACTGCACTAGTACCCAGCGCCGGGCACCCTCCTGCCACCACCAACAGTAGCGGTTACACCGCGGCCGTGCCGGCTCCTCCTCAACCACAACCCCCCACCACAGCTGCGGGCACCCCCTCTGTCCACAGCTGCAGCAGCAGGGAAGCCAGCCCCGCCTCGGTCCCCTCCCTGCCATGAATGCCCTCCAGCCTCCACCACCATGCTTACGGCCACCATTGGCAGCTGCTGCTGCCAGCGAACTGCACATCCACACAAGGACGAACGATATCAGTGCAACACAGCAAGGAACGATCCGCACATGCACAAAGCTGCTATCTATGTGACCTCGATTTGAGTGCCTCGCTCTACAGCGAGTCGGTTAGTGGATGATAGCCCACTCATATCCTGCTTATCTCGTATTTGGTTGAATTTGCCACCGTATGAGTGTGTTAGGTTCTCCTAACCCATTATATTATTTGTGTTCAGATTGTGTGCATGTGAGTAACCAGCCAGAGGGTGTTGATTTGAGATAGTTTGTACGTTGATAACCTGGACTGTAGTAGTTCTACCTTCCGTTCGGTCCAGCATTTCTTGTTGCGAGGGACGGCTTCGAGAGCATAGTTTCTGGCTATTATCACATAATAATTCTCCTGGATTGTGGTTTACGTTAGATATTTTGCTGAACTTTTATGACACATTGGACTGATCTCAATTAGTCATCTTCATGCGGGCCCATTTACGATAGCCATTCCGCATCAGTAGCTGCAGGTTAACAACCCAATTTGTCAGTTTCTCGCAGCAAATCTAATGCATACTAGCATTGGCAAATGTAGACATCATCACCAAACTTAGCAACCTCTATGCCCAAGTAGTACTTTAATTGACGAAGGTCCTTTATTTCAAATTCCCTTGCCAACTTTTACTTCGACAACTTGATCGCTTCTTGATTGTCTCCTGTGATAACCATATCATCTACATAAAGAATGAGGATAGTAAATTTCCCATCATGTCTCTTCACAGTGATCAGTGTTGCTTTAAGTATAGCTAAATTTCATCATGGCAGATCACAACCTGTCAAACGGTCCAGGCCCTAGGGGGATGCTTTAACCCATACCACATAGCCCTTTTCAAATCCTTGTCTACACAACTTGGTTGATCTTTATGTGCATTGAATCAGAACAACTAAAACCTGAGTTAACTCATGTGAATCAACATGAGACAGGCCGATACATCAAAGCATACCCAAAATACCATTTTTACCCCCTAAAAAGATAACTCCATATTTCATTTAGTCTAAACTAAGCTGGTACTTCTCACTCAGTAATCATCAAAATACCAATAACATATCATCGATATTTTTACAAGAAAAAACAGGTCCCGTATACCCCTTCACTCTCAACTACTTACCATTTAATTACCCTACACAAAACACACATTCGTGGTGGTAAGGCCTTCTTGAAAGATTCTTTAATTCATTTGGCCTGTTTTTCCATAGGTTGAGTGGACATGACAGAATTTCAGTCAGTCTTCACAAGAACCGAATGTCTTCCAGTCTTCAAAAGTGGCAGATTTGTTCTGATGTACAACTCTAATCATCCACATGTATTGCCAATTTCCTTATCAGATGTCTTGTCTAAGAATCCCTATTTACATTAAAATTTTAATTCTGCCCTTTCATAATTGCCTTAACCCAGTCAATTGACCAAATCCTACAAAAGTTAGGTGCCCTTTCAATGACAACGATGAAAACAGCAAAGATCACTTCTCACTCAACAAAAACCAGATTTTCTACTGCAAAGGTAAGATGATCAACCTCCATGGCCTTCTGCCAACCAGGTACAACATTTTTTTTGGAAGGTGGCGTACAGCCACATTTCATTAGATAAAATAAAGAAAAGTAAACGACTAATCACCAAAAAAAAATGGGATTCTCCAATCTGGAGATGGACAGCCGGCTCCAACGTTTTGAAGAAATAGAGGACAAGGTCTGGTATTTGGACGACGTCCTCTTGGCCGTCAAAAATCACGGCCTAGTCGACGACGATCCGGACTTCCACGCTCCCTCCTCCAGGGAAATAATAGAAGTCTCCATCCCGCCAAAGCCTCAATTGCCATCGTTCACCTCCTACGACGGCACCGCCGACCCGGCTGACCATATGCACAGCTTCGAGTCCCATTTGGTGTTCCACCGAGCCTCTGACACTGTGAAGTGCCTGGCGTTCGTTACGATTCTCCGGGAGAACTCCCGGGCTTGGTTCGAGTCCCTGTCGGCCGGGACCGTTACCTCCTTCCAGCAGCTCAAGAAGCTGTTCAAGGAGAACTTCGTTGGCTGCCGAAAGGTAGCCAAGTCTGCGGTGACCTTGCTCGCACTCAAGCAGGGCAAGGAGGAGTCACTGTGGGATTTCGTCTCCCGCTTCCGCTCAGAGGACCTGCGGATCCCACACCTTGACGTCAGCATCGCTACCACGGCCCTCACCCAGGGGACGCGGGATCACATCCTTCGGCGCGCCCTCGGAGTGTAGGCCCCGACGACTCTTCCAGATCTCCTCGCCCTGGCGAAGAAGCATGCGCGCTGCGAGGAGAACACGGAGGCCCTGGGCCGCGCGACCGGAGCCGATCGGTCCGACCGCAAGAGATCTGCCGACCCCCCGTGCGAGGGTCGGAAGCGGTGCGATGGAGACCGTCACGACCGCCCCGAGAAGGAGAGGGGCGGCTATCGCCACTACACGCCCCTGACGGCTCCACCAGATTAGATACTAATGGAGATCCGCGAGGAGCCATTCCTCAAGTGGCCTCCTCGGATGAAGTCCGACCCAAGCAAGAGGAGCAAGAAGAGGTACTGCCTCTACCATCGCGACCATGGCCACGACACCGCCGACTGCATCAACCTCAGGGATGCCATTGAGGACCTCGTCTGGAGAGGACTCCTCGACAAGTTCCTCGCCAAGGCGACAGAACGACGACAAAAGACGCCCCCACCAATCGACAACCGGCCCAACGGGAAAGAGATCATGATGATCTCTGGAGGACTGGCTGTCGGGGGGGATAGCACGAGCAAGAGGCGGTGGTACGCAACGGCAGTCCGCGCCACAGGCCAAGGCGATGACGCTTCGCGCAGGGATTCCACTCTAGGCCGTCTAGGAGATCCCATCATCTTCTCCAATGATGACCTAGATGGCGTAACCACGCCCCATGCCGATGCTTTGGTGGTCTCAGCCACCATAAATCAATGTACTGTGCGTCGTATCTTAGTGGACAATGGAAGCAGGTCCGATGTTATTGCCTACGACTGCCTTGTTCTCATGGGTGTGGACATGTCTTGACTAACGCCGCTAAACACGCCATTGTACGGGTTCCCAGGAATGGCTGTCCACCCGGACGGGCGCATCTCGCTCCCGATCACGTTTGGGACCGCTCCGAGAGAGGTAACCTTCCTCGCCAACTTTACCGTAGTTCGTGCGATGACAGGGTACAATGCCATCATCGGCCGAGGGATCCTTGGCACGCTCCGGGGCGTCCCCTCCTCTTACCACCAAAAGCTTAAGTTCCCCACTCCTCGGGGGGTGGGGGAAGTCCGGGGAGATCAAAAGGAATCCAGAAGATGTTCCCTCATCTCCACGCGTGAACGACACCCCGAAGACACACCCTCTGAAAAGAGGGCCAAGACCCAGGATCCAAGTCCGAGCGCACGCGCCCAATGGGAGAACGCCTTGAACCGACTAACGAAGCTGTTAGAGCGCCAACCAAACCTTGATATTCGTAAAATCACGATGTTGAGAGACGCGACCAGACAATGATCACGAATAACGCCTCGCTCACAATCCAAGACACATCGATCATCAGAGCAGACACATGCAAGAAGTGCTGCCTGGAGACACCTCAGCTAACATGAAAACCAACCACCGATCGATGCCCATGCTCGGCGGACCAACCGAACATCAGCTTCACAACCCATTGACCTCTCTTCACACCCTGCACCAGGGGAAACCAACACCGAGCTTCCACCAGCTCACATCTGACAAGCCGAACACCCACAGCAACAGGGCCAACCCTGCCAAAAGACAAACTCCAAGCAAATCCCAGATCCAATTCGGGGAAAAGCACACCTCATGATCGGCCACCTAAGGCCTCGCCGACATATGGCTCACACCATTCTCAAGCGCCTACAACCAGCATCTTCTGTCAATGAAAGACCATCCACCAGTCACCAGATACTAGTCAACAGGGAACCTCCACCGGCCCAACAGGCACGCTCCAAATCACGACAGGTCATCCACTGACTCTCCCACAGACCCATACCACAACTCGAGCTAAATCTCGCTTGAACACCGTAACCGATCTCGAGCCTCACGCCAACTCTACTCTCTCAGGGGAGCACGACGAAACCAAATAACAAGACTCCACAAAGGGTTCGACTATTCTTGCGAGCTTGACCGTCATGCCAGCTGTTCGGCGTCAAGTGACAGAGGCTCAACGAGCGGACCCTGAGCTACCTCGTATTTTGTCGACGGTCGAGGTGGAGTTTGGTGAGGACGGAGCTGTAAGGTTCAGAGGTAGGTTGTACATCCCAGTCGAGGAGCAGGTGAGGCATACGGTATTGCGTGAGGCCCATGGGAGCCGGTATGCCGTACACCCTGGATCAGCTAAGATGTACCAGAACCTGAAGAGGTAGTTTTGGTGGCCAGGGATGAAGAGAGATGTTGCGGAGTTTGTGGCCAGGTGTTTGACCTGTCAGCAGGTGAAAGCTGAGCACCAGCAACCAGGAGGTATACTTCAGCCCTTGGAGATTCTTGCGTGGAAGTGGGACCATGTGACCACTGATTTTGTGGTTGGGTTTCTGAGGACATCCAGTGGACATGACAATATTTGGTTACTGGTAGATAGACTGACGAAGACGGCTCGATTGTTACCGATCAAAGTCAGTTGGAGTGTGTAGAAGTTGGCCCGATTGTATGTGAAGTGGATCGTTCCGTTGCATGGAGTTCCTATCTCCATTGTGTCTGATCGTGATCCGCACTTCACATCGGGATTCCGGAGGAGTTTCCAGAGAGCTCTGGGCACGGAGTTGGCATTCAGCTTAGCCTATCATCCTCAATCGGATAGACAGTCTGAGAGGACCATCCAGACTTTGGAGGACATGTTGAGGTCATGTTGCCTAGAGTGGCAGGGAAGTTGGACCCACCATTTAACGTTAGTGGAGTTTGCCTACAACAATAACTATCATTAGAGCATTGGTATAGCTCCTTATGAAGCGTTGTACGGGCGACCTTGTCGGACTCCGCTTGATTGGTTCAAGGTGGGCGAGCGTGTCCTGACGGGATCAGATTTGGTACAGCAGTGTGTTGAGATGGTGCATTTCATTCGACAGAGGATGTTGGCAGTGCAGAGCCGACAGAAGAGTTATGTCGATCAGAGGAGGCAGCCTCTCAGCTTTGCGGTGGGAGACTGAGTATTTTTGATGTAAGAAGTGAACCTGGTGTTGAAACCAAATTTCCTCATGACAGCTAAGACAAAATCTCACTCCATCCTATCATAGGCTTTAGCCATATCTAGCTTAATGATCACATTGTGACCTCGCTATAAATGAAACTACTAATTACTTGTACATCGTGAATGACAAATCCAACCTCAACTGGTGCTCCAATATCTTCTAGTATGAGATCTAAATTATGTGCTGCACATGGAACCCAATACAAATGTTTTCTTCTCTCCAGCAGCATATGACCAGCCCTTCTATAATTTGCTGCATTATCAGTGACAACTTGGACCACTCTCTCTTCTCCAACTTCCTCAACAATTTGATCCATTAGATTGCATAAGAATTCAGCATTTTTGAGGTTGTCAGAAACATCAAATGATTTCATAGACACTGTTCCATGTGGACAATAAACAAGAAAGTTTATCAATTGTTTTCTAGTGGTCCCTGTTCTGTCATCCATCACACATCAAGGTGCACCCTCTCTCATCCCACACTCTTTTAAGTGAGTCTATCCATGTCTGTTGCTCATGAACTTCCTCATCTAGCAAATGGCCTATATGTCTTTTGGCTTAGGTATCACCTCTTGCAATGGAGTCAATTATGGTTTAAAAGTAGGGATTATCAGCTGCATTTGTTGGAACATTTGCATAAAAAAAACATTTAGAAATATGCTTCCATTGTTGTGATGCAACTTTTTTCACTTGCTTCCATCCCCTCGAAGCATTCTTCATTGTTTGTTGTTGAGCATCATCTTTTCTAAACAAGTAGTGATCCATTGGTCCAACCGATGGATCTACAGGAGATGTAAGATCATCACCACAACCAAGATGACTTTTGTTGAGCAGACATAGTGTTTGATCTAGCAAATGAGGGCAGCCTTACTCCTCCCCTCATTGCAGTACTCCTAGAATGCTGCAATTCACCAGCTATTGAAGTGTCATGCCCAAATCTACGCATCTCATCCTCATGAAGTTGCCTCATGCTGTCATGCATTGCTGCTCTGAAAGTTGCATCCTCATCACTGTCTTCATCACCTTCTCTATGAAAACCACTTCCTGGTGCTATGATTGGTGGACCTTGTATACCTTGATTGCCGTTCTCCTCTAGCATTTCTTGCTTATTTCTCTTGCTCACTTCTTGTTTTTCTTTCAGAAGGTCTTTGAACATTTGTCTTATCTCATCTGATGCTTTAGTGCATGGTAGAATTTCTCCTCTTTTTCTTGCCAAGTGTTCTTTTATTCTAGATATCCCTCCACCCATTTCCTTTTCACATAAATTGCATTTGACTCCTTGTCTTTGGATTAATTGAAGTGGCATATTGTCACCCTGGATCATCATTACGGCCTGCCATATCTATATAAAATGTATTAGATATAACATATTAATAACTAATTAAATTAAGTTGAAATGTAATTGAATGCTCGATAACCCCAATCAGAAAACATAACATGCAATTGATGTTCAATTGCATCTAAATCAAGTTAATTTCAAAAAAACCCCAATTTAAGAACCCTAATTAGGGTTCATATTAGAGATTACCTAAAATTACATTAAATTATAGTGCAATCCAACAATGATTAACCTCAATCATGTTCAATTGCATCTACATTAGATTAATTTTAGAAAAGCCCCAATTTTGGAACACTAATTAGGGTTCAAATTGGGAATTTTCTGACTTTACATTAAATGAGTGCAACCCAGCACTCATTAACCTCAATCAAACCACAAAAGATGCGATGTTCTCTCCCCTAGTCGGGGAGTGTCCCAGAAGAAAGTGGGAACACGTCCATTATGAGATGGTCCCTAAATTAGGCCGTGGGTGTCACACCGAGGCCGAATAAGACACCCGGGGGTTTAGCTTCGAGGGCCAGTCTACTAGAAGCCTCCCGGGGCCACCAAGAAGGGAGTTTGAATCCCAAAGAACAGTCAAAACAGGGGCTCGCCCTCACCGCTATCACACCGCCTCGTCACACAGGGAAGAGAGGGGGAGGGTTACCGTCGACGTCCTCGGAGGGGAAAGAGGAGACCGCCGCCGCCTCGCCACGCCAAAAGAAGAAAAGATGGGAGGGGGAAGACACCCTCGCCGCCTCCTTCGCCATCCCCAGAAGAGGAGAGCCAAGAAGAAGAGCCGCCGCTGCCCTTAGCGTCCCCGGAGGAGAAGGAAACGAGGGAGCTCGTCGCTGCCACCGCCATAGACGCAGAAGATCACTACCTGGGGAGGGTTAGGGCTCGAAGGGGGGTCGAATGAGGAAGAAGACAGTGAAGAAGGGGGGGTTTAAAGGCATTTTGAATGGTTAATCCGGCGTGGGAAAGGGCGTGCCATTTTAGCGCCCTCCCACACCAGTTTAAACATTTTGCGCATCATTTAAGGCCATACTATTTTAAGGCCACCGTATCACCCTCCACACCATTTTACGGCATTTACCCCTCCACACTATTTTATGACATTTACTGAACCTACGTCATTTTATGGCCTTGAACATCCCACGCCATTTTAGCAAGGCTTATCATCTCCCCACGCCATTTTAACTGCACTACGGCTACACTGAATCAATGGTCCATACTGATCAAGATGAAGAATATACTCAGTCAAGGCACATCTGCCAGTCCCACATCGTTGTTCCTCACTTGCGACACCCGTGGCTGGGGGGCATTTGTTGGCACCCAAAATATAATCAGATGAAAATTGTGCCTGAATGATGAAAGGATGCGGGCTGCTAATGCACATAAGCCGAAGAAAATCAACAAAGAAGATTCACTCGAACTGTTGAAGCCTTAAGATTCTTGGTGGAGGGACTCCACAACTCATCTCTCACAACCCGGTGATGTCGGACGGCAATCCAGAGTTAACAAGCTGCTGTCTACTCGGTCGCACCGAACAAACCCCGTCCACGAGGATGAAAATACCCTTGGTGACCCACCACCGGAAGAAAACACCTTTCAAGGTGAAAAGATGTATTGGGTCCCACCATACGGGTTTTCAAAGGCCGTATCAGTAGGAAAACCCGAGTGACCGAATTAAGAGGACAGCTTGTCTTGGAAGTGGTTGATCAGTAGCTTGAGGGCCTCCACGATACCTCTTGTGACAGTCCGACAGGGCTAGAGTATGATGGGGGTTTGAAATAGTCCCTAGAGCCAGTACGGGACCCACAACTAGATTTGGCCTCAACAAACAACACAAAGAGGGGTTTAAAACGGCGTGGCCATGTGAATCCGACGCTGCCTAAACCAGCGCGACAGGCGTCTACCCGACGCCATCAAAAGCGGCGTGCAAAATGTGGGTTACTCAACCCAAATCTGGCACACTCATCGCCGTGCCGGAATAGCCAAAGAGGAATACTCTATAAAATGCCCAAATCTGCTGTAGAGAAGAGAGGATTGCAGAAGAAGAAACCTACCTTGAAGAGAGAACTCCCAGAGCGATCGCCATCCCAGTCTTCTGCAGAAGAGAGGTCCAGAGTGAAGAGGGAGACCCACCTTTCCAATACTTTGTTTCTACCCTGAGATTCCTTGACAAGGGATTAATGCCAACACAAAGGAATAGTTTTTGCACTGATTCGGATGTAGGGTCTGTAATGGCGATATTGTGTAGATTTCGACTGGGGCACGAAGTCTTGTGCCGAGAAAAGGGTTTATTCATTAACAAGAAGGTAATGCTAACGCAAACGAAGAGTTTTTGTGTCAATTCAGATGTAGGGTCCACAATGGCGATATTGTGTAGATGCTGGCTAGGGCCTTGCGCCGAGAAAATAGTTTATTCGTTAGCAAGAAGGTAATGCTAATGCAAAGGAAGAGTTTTTACGTCGATTCGGACGTAGGGTCCGCAATGGCGATATTGTGTAAATGCTGGCTAGGGCACGAAGCCTTGTGCCGAGAATGTGTTCGCGGGCATGGGGTTAATGCCCGTGCAAGGGAAAGGTTTTCTTCGTCCCTACAAATGTAAGGTCCGTCGGGGGCATTGTTGGGTGGCATTCACAAGCATGGGGCTAATGTCTATGTAAGGGAAGGGTTTTCTTCACCCGTGCGAATGTAAGGTCCATCGGGGGCATTGTTGAATGGTATTCAGCTAAGGCATAAAGCCCATCACCATATGGATGTATTCGCAGGCATGGGGTTAATGCCCGTGCAAGGGAAAGGCTTTCTTCACCCGTGCGAACGTAAGGTTTGTCGGGGGGATTGTGACCCGGTGGGACTGTGTTTGGGCTTATAAAGCTTTTTTGAACTTTGTTCAATCTTCAAGTGCTGATGCAGCAACTTGATATAACTTCATGTGCTTCCCATTGAGGGGGGAAAACTGAATTGTGCCCTTGTGATCCACCAGGACGTAAGTACCTCCTTCGTAGACCCAATGTACAACATACGACCCTACCCAATTTTTGATCAACTTCCCCTTGGGTTTAGCTACCATCACTTCTCTTCTTTTGGGACAGATGAGGGGATGCCCTCAGCGTGTTGGCGTGTGAGGTCGTACTACCGGGCGCGTCACGTGGGACGTGGCAGCACGTGGGACGTGGTGCTTGGTCGATAAACTTGATTAGAAGAAAGCGAGAGGGGGTAAAGGAAGAAATCATCAGATCCGGATAAGGATGCCCCGTCGTTTACACGTAGTTCTTCCTGCTGAATGCAGTCAAAGCAAAATAAAGAGGATAAGTCTGGCAGCCATGGGTTTCCCGCCTGATTGCTTGTTTTATCGGGGGATAAGGTTCCCCCTAATTCGTAATTTACATTAATTAATTTGTTGTCCATATATACTCGAGTCTAACTCGAAATAGAAGAGATTGAGATTGTCTCAAATCAAATTAGCGCAGATGGCCTCTTTTGATTGCGGAATAAGCCTTAAATAAGCGCGGGTACCCTGGTCGTATTCGGCTTATCCGCTTTGGTTGCGCGTACGGCGCAACTGGGTTACTCGGGCTTATTCAGCGAAAATATGAACCATGGGAGGAAAGTACCCGAATATCAATATGAATATTACTTATCACAAAAATATTAACATCAAAATTTATACTATTATCAAAATTAATGTTTCAAGTAAACATTACATTAAATGTTTGTCCTACTTTTCACACTTCTAAGTTTGAGTACTTGTTGCTGTGCAGCGGTCGGTGACGATTGAACCACACACCTAAGACCGTATGATGTGAACAG
This sequence comes from Amorphophallus titanum, assembly GCA_024336825.1. Lineage (NCBI taxonomy): Eukaryota > Viridiplantae > Streptophyta > Magnoliopsida > Alismatales > Araceae > Amorphophallus > Amorphophallus titanum. The sequence continues at coordinate 6,818,729 of JANBPO010002596.1, forward strand.
CTGTCTAAAGACGTAAATGGGCTCATGCCTCTCGTCCAATCTATGGTTTGTGGTCCAGATTGATCCGTCTGCCTTAATCACGATCGAAGATAAATTAAATCGATCTCGTCTCACTCCGTCCTCCTTTATGGTGACAAGAGCAAGGAAAGATACACAACCTTTCCTTATCAGCTTACTAGCTCAGAGAGCCGAAATAAGAGGTGACTTGCTCTGACTCTTAGGGCTAGTGAAGATAAGTTCTGGGAACTTCTTAAAGGTTACCTTGCCTTCACAGCAATCAACAGTTGCCTGGTATTTGGATAGCCAATCAGCTCCTAATATGACATCATAGTCTTTCATGTCTAGGCATATTAAGTTGACAGGTAGATTCTTCCCTTTCACCATAACATCACAATCCAGATAACGGTGTGTGATTTCAGATTCATTTCCAAGAGGGGTTGAAATAGCTAGATCTATCCATTTCGATTCCATAGGTAGTGGATCGGCAAACTTCTTGGAAATAAAAGAATGCGATGCACCAGTATCAATCAAGATATGAGTAGACTTGGAACATATTTCTAATGTACCTTACACCAGTCCGTCTTCATCTTGTTCCGCCTCTTGGAGAGCTTGGAGGCATGCTTGCTTCTTTATCAGAAGCTTTTCGTCCCCAACTTGATCATTCATTAATGGACAGTCGGGAATCGGATGATCACGGCTCCCATAACGGAGACAAGCTCCTAATCTTCTCTAGCATTCTTCGGCCTTATGGCTGGCCTTGTCATAATGTTTGCACACCTCTTTGGAAGGTGTGGCAGTTATAGAGAAAGGTTTGGTGTCTTTCTTGAGTTTCTTCTCTTGGGAGGAAGTACCTCCATCATGGTTCTCTTCTTCTAGAAGGAGGGCTTGAAGGTACTAGGAGTTGTCATCGGCTCCTTCTTGTCCTTCCCACAGATTCTATCTAATAACTCGATGGCATCTTCTAACAGCTGGGCTCTATGAACCATCTCCGAGTAGACTTGGATGTCCGTCGGCGCTAGTTGGGTTATATATTGAGGTCGAAGCGCATTAAGGAATCTTCACGCCTTCATCTTCTCAGTACTTACTAGGTGCTTCACGTACCTCGATAGCCTAGAGAATTGGGCCTCATACTCAGCCACGGATAGTGTCCTTTGCTTCAGTGTGGCAAACTCCGCGGCTTTCTTCTCTTGAACACAATCTGAGAAGTATTTGTTGTTGAATTGCTCAACAAATTCGGCCCATGTGACAGGATCTTGCTCTAGTGCAGCTTCTATGGACTCCCACCAGAAACGGGTGTCCCTTTCTAATTGGAAAGTGGCTAGCAACACCTTTTCTTCATCTGTGCATTGCATGACACAGAATATACACTCAATCTCCCTAATCCAGTGCTCAGTGTCGTCAGGATCGGTCGAGCCAGTGAACTTGGGAGGGTTTATATTGTGAAAACTCCGATGGATTTCTCCCGCTCCTCGGTTTGCTCAGCCTTGCACTACCTGTTGTAGCGCCTGGGTTAGGCCTTGCACGGTGCGTTGCATGTTACGCCACTGAGCGCGTTCGGCGGCCATGGTCCTACAAGGATTGAATACTATATTAGTATAGGATTAACCAAGAGTTTTAACTCCATAGATTGGGTAGAACCATGGGTTAAGATAACTTAGGGAGTTTAAACCTATCCTTGGAATTGGGTTTCTAGGAATTGAATATCCTAGGCTCTAATACCACAAAAATTGTCACATCTTGAGCGCGGAAGGAACCCAGAGATGCTTGACGAGTTATATATTGATCATGTCAATCAGAGCGTAAGTGTATTCGACAAAAAGACGGAGCACGCACAAGTAGAGATAAACCAAATCCTTTATTCATCACAAACTCTAAAGTACTTCGTGCCGTTACAGGAGGCATTGTGGTTTATGGCACTGGCAGAATGGAGGGTTGGGGAAATATGTTGGCGAGATTGCCACATGAGTATCCTATTCATTGGTTGGAAGCCGTGTCAGGCATTGGGGTTAGACCCGGATAGGGTTGTCGAGATATAGCCTGACGAAGAACGAGGACATGATGGTCAGAGTCGGTAAGCTGTGTGCGCGAATTGTGTTGGAAGACATGTACTCGGATGAGGTCATGTTTTGGAAAAGTGATCACTGACAGATTATGGGTCCCAGTTGGTGGCCGTGAGCGACTGGTAAGACTGACTGAGTGGTCAACCATGGTAAGATGTATATTGTCTGGGGACCCATGTGTACTGATCGTGGCGTCGTCGACTAGCTTGCTGTGGTAGCAGGCGACACGTGTCAGTTCTGGAGAAGTGTGCCGTGGATTGTAAGAGATTGTGTCTCGAGGCTCTATGGTAAGAGTAGAAACGTGATTGGCAGGTGTCCATCTAGATTGTTTTGAGGTGAAGGATTTGATGAGACAGGACGAAGGACGGTGCTTGTGTGCGGAGGTCTCTAAAGAGATGTTGGCATTGGAAATGGTGATCCTTGATCTGTGACCAGCAAAGGAGGATTTTCTTGTAAGCCTGAGTTGAGTAATGTGAGGATCGAAGATTGTGGAATCCTGTCATTTGGTTTCACCGTGCTCCCCTGAGAGGGTAGAGTTGGCGTGAGGATTGGATCGGATGTGGCGTCCGAGTGGGTTTTAGCTTGAGATGTGGTAATGGTCTGTAGAGGGTCAGCAGATGGCCTGTCAAGATTTGGAATGTGCCCTTCAGATCTGGTGTGGGATCAGGAAAGAAGGACGAAGATGAGCAAGTCAGGGTTTCCTATTGACTAGTGTCTTGTGACTGGTGGATGGTCTTTCACAGACAGAGGATGCTGGTGTTGGTGGCTTGAGAATGGTGAGAGTTGGGTGCCAGCGAGGCCTTGGGTGGTCGATTATGAGATGTGCTTTTTTCGAATTGGATCTGAGATTTGCTAGAAGTTTATCTTCTGGCAGAGTTGGTCCGGTGCTGTTGTAAGCATTCGGCTTGCCAAGTGTGAGCTGGTGGAAGCTCAGTGATGGTTTCCCCTAGTGCAGGGCGTAAGATCTGTCAACGGGTTGTGAAGCTAACATTGGATTGGTCCGCCGAGCATGAGTGTTGACCGGTGTTTGATTCTTGTGATGAGGATTGTGTCTCCATGGTGAGCAAGATGGTGGCAGCAGTGCCGTGATTGGTTTACGTGTTGGCTAAGGTGACGCCAGACAGTTCCCCTCTCGCATGTGCCTGCTCTAATGATCGATGTGTTTTGGATTGTGAGCGAGACATTGTCCGTGATCACTGTCTAGCTGCATCCCTCAGGATCATGATTTTTGCGAGTATCGAAGTTTGGGCTGGGGCTCTGATGGAATTGTCAATTGGGTCATGGCATTCTCCCCTTGGGGCTTGGTGCTTGTCCTGAATTTTGAGGATAAAATTCTTATAAGGGGGGAGGGCTGTAATGCCCCAGATTTTTCAGATATTTTTCGGATCATTTTCGTGGGTCTCGGAGTGTGTTTTATGATTTACATGTGTTTTTACCCTGACAAGCCTTTGGAATCTTGTACAGGGTGAACCGTTACATTCTCTAACTCTGGGATAGTACTAGCGCGTTGTGCTTTTTTCGAGGATCGCAAAGATAATTTTTTCATATTTTTTATAAATTTTTAGATTTTCTATATATAACCCCTTTTATGCCCCTAGATCGGGGTGAAACTCTGTTGGTGCTTATGCCCCCATGGCGGGGTATATCTCTTCTTCAAAAAGCCCCTAAGCCAGGCCGTAACTTTGGCTTTATATGCCCCCGAGTCGTGGTGGATTCTCTTCATATGCCCCTAGGAGCGGGGTGTATCTTCTCTTAACTCTTATGCCCCCATGATGGGGTATATCTCTTCTTTTCATTCTCTGTGGCGGGGTATATGCATGCTCTCTTCGGCAGAGGTGGTCGTGCTTGACCTCCTTACTGTAAAGCATTCCCCATGGCGGGTAGGAATTCATCGAGCTATAATTGCGACTTGCTGGCTCTTCTAACAGCCACTCAAGGGGCTGTCTTATACTGGATAGAGGCAGCAAGAAGGTGGAACGGACCAGGGCATTACACCGTGGACTCGGACCATCCTAGAGCGGGACAGGATGTCGGCCTTCTTCTCGTTCTTTTAGTCGGCAATGCTGGCCAACCTTTCTTTTTATCCTTTCTTTTCTTCTCTTCTCTTTTTTACATGATAGACCCAGGTGGGTCTGCAGGAGAGCGCTTACCCCCTCAGGGAGGGGATGAGTGGTTCTCTTCACTGCACCAATCCTACAGTGGTAATCATTATTCAGCACGGGTATCGACGGATATGGCCGCGCAACCCTCGTTCGTCAATTCTTTCTCTTCTTTTTTGTTTCTTTCTTTTCTTCTCTTATTCCCTTTCTTCTTCTTAGGGGCTCGGGGGGGTTGACATCCCATCGTCTCCTCTCTCTCTTTTCTGCCAGCGGCCTTCATGACTCTCGAGAGCTGTAGGCACCTCAGAATAGCATATTCAAGGTCACAAAGACAATTGCGCCTAGTCTGGCTTTTCTCCTCATAGGGCAGGCGAAGACAGCACCTACAATTCATCAAACAGGCAAACATCATTTATTAGGAGGCCATGAGGCCCTTAATCCTGGCGAAGAGATGAAGGGTGATTTTGGTCCCACCGAGCATGCCAGACTTATGGACGCACTTTTTTATCGATTGGTTTATAGTGTGTTCGTTTATTGGTTTATTAAGTGCGTGGGCGTGCCAGTCACAAAGTGACAATTTATTCGGGCTTCATGGAATCCCATGGTGTGCTCGATCTGACTCGGTCAGACAATTGTGTGGTTCGTGTCGGGACCAAAATCCGTCACGCCATAAAGGTCACGACGTCATTTACATCCCCTCGGAGAGGGGAACACCCTTGATTAATTGCCAGGAAAAAGGGCCTCATGGCCAGAAAATTAATTGCATAGAAATCCATTAAGAAACATCAGAGTCTCCGAACAAGAGTGTAAAGAAAGCATTTGAGATAATGTCGGTCACATGTTGACCATTTAATGTTCAGACGAGTGTCCGGCTTGAGAGAAGCATAATCATCACGAGAAAACCAGAGCATATGTATGTCGGAATACGACGAATTCATTATTCTAAGGAACGAGAAATGTTCAGTTGAATCTTGGTCAGAGTGGTCGGAAACCAACAAGTTTGCCAGCTCGGTGCAAGATCAAGCCGCGACCATACTACAGTGGGCCCCCTCGCAGTCTAAGCAAGATTAGCATGAGCATCATTAATATTTCTGAAGCTGAAGGGCAACGGGGAAGACGTTTCGAGAGTAAGTCCCAAAGAAAACGTATTTAAGATAGCAGGCTATAGGCCTAGGATGTGGATAAGACAATGACTATGATCGGGGTGGACCCGAGGTCTAAGCATGGCCCATGAAGGTCTCATCAATATTGACTCAAATAAAAGAAAAATTACATAATTATGACTCAAGAAAATATAAAAATTACATGCCATGACTCAGAAAAATGTAGCAAACATCATGGAGCATAGCCGACGGGCAACAGGACCCTCGAAAAATGAGGAGTGGAAGGAGATGTCCCCATCAAGCTAGCTCCACCTTCAAGGCCGACGCAAGCTGCGCGCTTACCTCGGCACTCGTCTCGGCAGTCTGCCACTCGACCCTAGCGAGCTCCACGTCTCGCCGCTACTCCTCCAGGGCCTTTGCCAAGGCCTCGGCTCTGCTCTCCGCGTCTCTCAGCCAAGCAACGCGGTCTTGGGCAAGTGACATAGCCGCGTCAGCGCACCTCTCCCGCTCGACAGCCGCCAGTGCAAGCTGAGCCCGCTGCTCCTCCAACTCTCAAATGACCGCCAGCCGCCGAGCCCTCTACTCCTATGCCTCTAGAAGCTGTAGGTATTCCACCCAAATGCCAGCCAAGCCAGACATCCAGAGTTCACGTGGGAACCCAAGGCCATGGTAGCCCTAGGTGCACTCCCTCAACCGCTGTCGGAGCTCCTCCGGAGAAGGCGGGGGGTCGCCTCCTGCGTAACCTCAAGCACGTTGGAGCAAAGCCGCGCCCATGCTAGCGTCCAGCAGTGGCTCCGGGGGCGAGACAGATGAAGGCCACTCGATTCCCAGCTCTAGGCAGGAGTGGCCTACTTCAGCCAGCACACCAGAAGGACCTATACAACCCAACCAAACACAGAATAGGTCAGCAACGTTCAGGGCTTCCCTATGATTAGACAAGGTGAAAAACTTGAGAAATGTCCTGGCTCTCACCTACTATGGCCCCCGCCGTGCCTGTAACACCCCCGCTCGAGGTCAGTGAGGGTAGTTCATCCCCCACCTCAGCAGCGTCTCCTACCGGAGTCAAAGAGGGCAGAGGCTCCTCTGGCATCCGGGTGTCCCCAGTAATCATCGGAGAGGTAGGAGGCTCCCCCAGATCCACCTCGATGGGAGTCAGCACGCACTCCTCCTAGGACTCCAGCCCTGGACATAACACAAAATGTCAGCCCTGCCATAAACCCTGAGTCAAAGCCAATGAAGGGGAGCGAAGGAGCTACATGTACCTTTTAGTGCTGCCTTCATCTCAGTATCTCCGGTGGAAGAAGCCTCAGAGGAGGAAGAGCTCAGGCTCGAGCGCTCATTAGTCTCCATGGCTGTACTGCCACTACCCGAAGAACCAGAGGAAGTCCCCAGTGAACCCTCAATCACGGGCAAATCGGAGGCACCTTGACACCCATGAGCCGAGTCAGGCTACTACCAAGTCCAGTCTTGCACAAAGATAACTCCCTACCCAAAGGTGTTATGGAAGAAGCTCACCAGCTGGGGTGTCCCCTTCAGAGACCCCCTCAATATCGACGAACTCCTCGTCGCACCCAGTAGACGCAGCGACACCAAGCTCATCCCCAGCCACCCGGGCCGTGTCCCGGGGAAGCTCTCCCTCCTCCAGGGGAGAAGAGGTCCTTGCAACCAACCCCCAATGAAAACTTAGCATGAGTGGGTAAAGCAAAGTAATCCACCATGAAATAACTAAGTACTTAGCATGTACCTGAGGGTCCCATGCTGGATGACTCCACCAGTCCCGCCGTGCACGCTGACACCACAGTCGGCAGAGGTAGGAGGGGGCAGCTTTTCCAACACCCCCGGTAGCCTGCCCAATGTGTCCCCGACGGTGGGTGGGGGCACAGAGGTCTTCTGCCCAGCCTCATCCCCGAACGACGGCAGGACGACTGACGGACTGGCGTCCACCAGTTCCTGGATCATCTCTATGGTGGCCGCCACATCCTCACCTACCAAACAAGTGACTCAGACCAGGTCAATAACTTTGGCTTGCCAAGAGTGCAATTGCAACAGGAAGACTCCCTCCAAAGTAATCGGACACTTACCCAGACCAGTCGCCATGGGGGTTGGCTCCCCCGCCTGTCCAGGCTCTCCGTCCAGTGCCTTAGTTGGGGCCGTAGACCCTGACGTCTCTGCCTCCTCTACACAAACCAGACGGTCACATCAGTGGCCAGAAATGGGCAAAGACACTACTTACAGTCACCACCAGAAGCCCTTACCTGAATGGGCTCCTCCTGCACCTTCCCACGACTCAAAGTCGGGGAAGGCCTTAACATTGGGCGCTATCTCATCCATCAGTCAGAGAAAACTCTCTATGTCAATCTCACACTCAGCTCCCTCTACATGGGGAGGGTCCTCCTCCCAAGGGGGAGAGAAGGTCACCTCCGCCCTGGCCTCCATGGGAGCTACAAGACACAAACCCAGCAAAGCGGGATTAGCCCACCACCCTGGCTAAATTGATCAAGAGCAAAGAAGGCAAACAACACTTACAAAAGGCTGTCTCTGCCTCGACTGCCCCCGCCAGCCCCAAGTCCTCCAGAAGACTCGCCAGTCTCAGCTACTGTAGCCTCTACTCGGGGGGGTTTCTGCCTTGACTGCAGACTTCCATCCCCGCTCCCTGAGGACACCTTCATGGAGGGGTTATCCCCCTCCATCGCTGAACCTGTCAATAGACACAGCATTATGCAATGTCAGTGTCATAACCAGAAAGCAACAAACGAAAAAGGAATGGAGTATCCCAAACAAGGCCGTACTTGGAGCCCCGAAGGGGGTCGATGACAACAGCACCAGCTGCTCTGGCTTCAGTGCCAGCACCCGGGCCGTGTTCGCCACGACCTCCCGGATGTCCCGCAGAGTGCGGGCGCACTCAATCTGGGACAAGAACTCCACAGGCCCGGCAGACCCGATCGCGTAAGCAATGTGCCGCCGCCAGATTTTGATCGCTGAGTTGGCAAAGCTCCCGTACGGGAGCGCCCGACCCAGCAAACCCTTGCTCTGAAAGCCGCAGTCGGCCAAAAATTGGGCCCATCGGGCCTTAGGGGCCCTCGGCCGGGACCCCTTCCCACACGCCGCTGCTGCTCTCGCCGAAGTCTGTACCAGGGGCTTAAGTGCCCCACCACTGCTCCGACTCCCAGAAGTCGAACCCCGGCCACCCCGAGGCCACCACTCCATAACCCACTCGATCTCTCGACAGATCCGAGCCGGGCGGGTCCTCAAGTACCTGTCATCCAGCATGATAGGAGGCAGATCCTCCCTCAGCAAGCAGCTCTCCTCCGCTTTCCTGATCGCGGAGGCCTTCTGACGGTATAGGTGGCTATGCTCGAACCACCACCTGGAGTAGTGAACGTCAAACCTCTCTCGACGTCCCTGTCCTGGCATCGGGAACTGTTCTGGCTCCTGATGGCTGTAGAAGTCCCACCATGCTACCGCAAGTAGGTGGGTGTCTCTACCCCGATATTGCCTGCCTGTCAAAGGGAACTCTCGGTTCGGCGGGATCCCCTGGTCGTACCCAAAGTTCCTCGCGAACTGATGTGGGTAGTACGGCTCCAAGGAACTCATCGCTGATGGGTGCAACGTCAGCATTGCCGACCGGGTACTCAATATCCACTCCGTCCATAGCCCGACATCTACCACCTCCTGACTAGGATGGATGCTGGTTGCCCCTCCACCTGAAGCCCACAGGAAGAGGCTGGAGTCCCTCATGGCACTGTCAAAAGGCAGCCCCTCCTCACCCCTGGAGGGCAAGTAACAAAGGGCTCGCCTAGCCCCCTCCAGCTACGTCTCTGCATCCCCGTCAGGCTACCTAAGCAAGCTAAACAAGAGCGGTGCCATCAGGTTCCTCACTATCCCTTGCGTCACCAAGCATGGAAATAACAACCCGGCCCACACACTGAGGTAGTGTGTTAGTAGGACTATGCTCCTCTCTCTCGGTGTCGGGTGCGCCGCCAGAACTCCCATCCTTTGGTAGATGTTGGCCAGTGCGGCAGGAGTTAAAGCCAACTGCCTCCCCTCAGCTAGCAGATAGGTCGGCCACAGCAGCTCGGCCCTCAGCAGACCATCCTCCCCACGTGAAACCACGAACGTCGCCAACTAGTAAGCCAAATAGGCGGCGAGGCGTGTCACGTCTGGCAGACCATGAGGGTTCCACCCCTGTCGTGGAGCATAAATGCACCGGTTGTGGGTCCTAAAGCACAGCTCCACCTCTGCGAACTCCTCCCAGGGAGTCTGGTCCCTGGCAAACTCCTGGTAGAAGCAGAACGGCCCATTGTAGAAATGACGGACCTATACATTCAGTGGCAATCTCAGAGTCTATGCCACTGTAGCAACCCTGAATTATGAAAAATAAAAATCTTGAGAAAATGTTAAATTCCTCTTCTCCTCTTTTCTCCTTTTTTATTCCTCCTTTCTTTCTCTTCTTTTTTTCTTTTTCTCTTCTCTTCCCTTTTTTTCATAACCCTTATAAAAGGGACGGGGGGCACGGATGGGCCACCCCCCTCCCATTTGAACTCTCTCTCTCTCTCTCTCTCTCTCTTTCCCGCGGTAGACAAACTGCCTCCCCCTCTTATCTCTTTCTTCTCCGGTGGATGAACGCCACCGCCGCGAATGCCGCCGTAGCCATCCCTGCCGGGTGAGGAGGCCGCCATGCCCCTCCTTCTCCCTCTCTTCCCTCTCCTGTTCTCTCTTTCTCTTCCCTTTCCTCTCTTCTTCTCCCTCCTCCCCTTCTTCTTCGCTCGGGGATGATGGAGCCCTAGGCTCCCTTTCTTCTTCCCCCTCCTCCCCTTCTCCTTCTCTTCTTTCTTCCCCTTCTTCTCTTCCTTTCCTTCTCTCGCACTGTGGGGGGGCATTGGGTATCACCTGTGGTGCCGGGTTGGAGGCACAGGATGTGCCGACGGAGGGGTCGCTGGGCGTGTTGGGCAACTGGGGCACAAGTGTGCCGGTGGGGTGAGGGCACAAGTGTGCCGGGTGAGAGGGCACAGGTGTGCCGCTCAAGGACCCAGAGGGGGTGTGCCGGCCAAGGGGAGCATCCCCGCAGGCATGCTAGGCAGACAGCACCATGAGCGTGCCGGGGAGGACCCAGAGAGCGTGCCGGGTGCGGTGGCACAGGGTGTACCGGGTGAGCGCGCATGAGTGCACCGGGTGAGCGCGCAAGAGTGCACTAGGTGAGCCCGCCAGGGGGCATACTGGGGGAGGTCACAGCAAGTGTGCCGGTCAACCGCGCATGGGGTGTGCCGGGTAATGGTTCTTGAGGGTGCCAGGTTGGGGCTTCACCTAGTGTACCGGGTAGCGGCAGGCATAAGGTGTGCCGCACGGATGCAGGCACAGGGTGTGCCAGGCTAGGATGGCACTGAGTGTGCCGGGTAGTCCTCTCTTAGGGCGTGTCGGGTGAGAGTGCCAAGGGTGTGTGTACTGGATGAAGACCCCCAAGGGTGTGCCGGGCAAGGGGCACCAAGGGTGTGCCGGGTAGAAGCTTTAGGGAGTGTACCGGGCTGACAGGAGTTTTCTTCAACTGGTGGAACTTCCAGTGTCACCCTTGGGGAACACCGTGACTTTGTTGGGGCCGTCACTCCTTGTGGACGTGCACCCGTATTTTCTCTTTACGCCTCCGGCCTAAGGGAAACTCTGCTAAAATTTCGTCAGAAATTATGGGCATCTTGTTCATTCCAATTGTAGCATAGCCCCTTCATAATTTTCTTTCCCTTTTCTTGTGGCTTGTCCTGACTTTAGATTCATTGCACCTTGCAGATAAATGGCTGCTCCTAGTGGTTCCTCTGCTCATGCTGCTGTTGGTGTCAAGTCTGCTCCCCCGCCTCCGGTGCCGGCTGTCACGTGGCTTACTATTGAAGACTTAGAACGGGAGCATGCTGAGGTAGCGGCGTTGGCCGAGTCGTCGGGTTCTGACACCGAGACTATGGACGTCCACAAACTTGCCCAGGCTGAGGGTGGATTCACCTTTGACCAGGCCAACGAGTACAGGAAGGATTTCCCGAAGGACAAACACCTCATCTGCTTCCTGAAGCACTTCCGCTCCCGGGAGAGGCGGGAACTGCGGGCCTTGAGGGACGTCGAGTGGGCCATCCTATAGGCCCGGGACAGCTTGTTGTACAGTGTCCCCAGGAGTATTTCGATGTACACTTGCTCATTCTACCTCAAGTTAGAAGGATCCTTGTTTGGTTGATGGGCGGGCAATGAGTTTTGCCCAATGCCGAGGTATCAATTGGGTTTCTTAGGATTGGCAATGGCTAGCTTGACATCGAACCAATTGATTCTCCCTTTGTCATTCATGTCGTATACCCAGTCCCGAAATTGGAAGGAATTGAAAATATCATGGCTGGGGGCTCGGTGATACGGATAGTATTTAGACATGTCGGCATTGGGGTGGACCAAATCCCTTTGAGGGGAAAGCTGAATAGCCTGAGTGGACAAGGGGGCGAAAAAGATGTCACCCAAGGTCTCGGGTAATGGGGGATAAGAGGCTCTTTTCAGTCCAATGCGATTGTAATTTTGGAGTGGAGGGACATTGGCATACTGCCTAGGATTGCCTTGGCCTTGGTTGGAAACATGTGGATTAGAATGTGGGGCCTAGCAATTGTTGGGCCTAAAGGATGGGCCAACAACATTTACTTGTTCATTTACTATGACTCCTTCGATGATGGGAATAGTCGGGGCCTTCCACCCTCTCGCGCGAGATTCGAAGAGAGGAGGTAAAGTTGAATCCTTTACTTGGGCTTGAACGATTCGAGCTCGGTTATAAAGCTGAGGGAATGTGTGGAGCTCACTGAGCATGAGGATAGCCCTGAGTTGAGGAGTAGCATTGTTTACTAGCATGGTGACAGCCTGAGATTTGGGGATAGGTACCTCTGTCCTAGAAACCCTGATTCTCCAATGGTTGGCGAAGTGAATGAAGTCCTCGTCGGGCTTCATCTCCTCCATGACCAAATCAAACATGGTAGGAGCAATTGAGGACATATGTCCGAAATGAGCGAGGAATCGCGTGGAGACTATATCAAAATTTAAGAGATCGACGGCCGGGAGCGAGGAGAACCATTGTAGGACCTCACCCTCGAGGGATGTTTGGAATAGATGGACCAACAGCACCCGGTCATATAGCCATTGGTGGGAGTCCATAAGAAAACCTGAGAGATGATGGTGTGGGTCGGTGGTACCATCGTACCTCCTGTACTTAGAAGCCTTGAAAACTGGCGGGAAGTAAGCACTAGGGAGTTTGCAATATTGTGCCAGGGAATGCGGGCGTGAAGACGACATACTCTTGGCCACCACTTGCCGAATGTAGCTTTAGATTTCTTGTTTAAATGCGAGATCTACCCCCTTTGATGGAGTGACCGAGATAGGAGGAACGGGGGTTTAGGGATCCCTTGAGGAGCCATGACGTGATTGGATTGAAGTGGAATCTCCCGTGGGGGTCGGCTGGAAGACCCTTGGAAGGGGGTTTGAACCTGAGGAGGTGTAGTTTGAGGGGAGACATGTGGAACGGTAGGGGCTTTACCCTGTGAGATCATCATGACCAGCTCGTCGGGGGCATAGTGGGATAGCACGCTGATCAACTCCTGATCCTCACGCGGTGACAAAGTGGGAGCCCGAGGGCTGATGTGATCATGGTTACTGTGAGAGGATGCCGAATCAGCCTGGATGCCGTCATTTTGTGCAGCCGAGAACATGCCTATGAAGGCAGTTGGGTGGCTGTCCTCTATCTCAAATAGAGGATTGCCCCTAATCTTCGATTCATGTTGAGGAATAAACTCCTCCTTAAAGGCCGGATTGCTAAAAACCCTTTCCATCTTCACCGAGACTGCCCGATATGAAAAGGAGAAAGAGAAGGGGGAATTATGAAATTAAACACAAGTTACGCATAGCAAGTGCCCCAATAGGTTTTGTAGCTGGTATGAGCCTTGTAGAAAAGGAACTTCCACATCTTGTTCTTCATCAGGCGGGCGAGAAGGGAGTCCTCATGCCCCACGTCCTGCCCCCTCCCAGCCACATATCCCCTCTGCACCCCCCTCTCTCCCCACCTAAAGATCAACCACGACCACACCATACCCTCGCACCATCACCCCGCCCCTTGTGCTTGAGGATCCGACACCTTGCTGCTTGCAGACCTGAGACTGGACTTGAGATCCAGTTTGCAGAGGCTGCCACGGCTACCGCGGCAAGAATCAGCAGAAGTCATCTTCTATGAAGTTCTTCTTCTCCGAGTTTACTTCGCTCTAGAGTGGTCCCGCCTCGATTCGACCTCGGCACCGATCGCATCGTCCAATCTTGTACAACTGCACCAAATTCATGCCAAAATTAGAAGCCCAACTTGCAGAGGCCACATCAGTTTCTCAGGAGAGAATCAGCCAAAACTATCTTCTGAAGAGTTGTTCGTCTCCAAGTCTTCGTCACTTCAGAGGTTGTCTCACCTCATTTTAACTTTAGCACTACCTGTGGTGCCCAATCTCGTATGATTACATAGAGCCCATGCTAGCCAGACTCGTCTAGGATGAACAGTGAATTAGCAGAGCATACCACGCCCACTCTGCTGATCTCCAGGTTGTGCCCTTCAAACCTCTCGACGTCCTGAAACCAACCCCACTGGTTTCATCGCGTCTGGACCTCCGTGCTGTGCGTACGGCCTCGCGCACCCTCACCCTATCCGCCTGCTCGGCTAGAATCCAGAGCTTCAGTCCCGAGCCGACCACGGCCAGCCCCGAGCTCCGACAGCCATCAAACTTGGCTGACAAATAGAGCTCCCTGTCCTCCTTCAGACATCACTGGTCCCGCCTCAATTAGAGTTCGGTAGCAAGAGTTCTCCTTCCTTCACGTTGACTGCACCAACCTGTCCTACGGGACAGTCCTGCACAGGTTGGCTCGTCGGCTCCGCCCCACCCGCCAACGACCTCGAACTGGCACCAACTGTAGCAGAGCGTTGCAGGACCCCTCCAGCGATGATTTGGCACCAGCGATACCTCATTTGGATTTTGGAGCGCGCTGTACCACCCTGAGCTCTTTCGTTCAATCCTGCTAGTCGGAGTGACGATCCGTTTAATTAGTCCCCTCCCCATGCTCCCCCCTCCTGCGTGAGGGTAGTGCTGTACTTCCCCCTCCTTGTGTGGAGGTTATTCTTGTACTTGTACTAGCTGGGCTGACCGCAAGTGCCATCGACGCAGCGTGACTGCCGGGTACACATGCTTCCCGGCCCACCTTCATCTCCGATCGACGCCAGCCTCTTCAGGCTTGGCAAGGTACGTGGCTGACCATCTGCTCTCCTGTGGTTTGCTCCTTCGTATTTTCTTTGTGCTCGCGTCGACGATGAGAGAGAGCCCACTCCCGACCCCCAGTACACGTGAGTTTGCTGCCATGTGAGAGAGCGAACCCCATTGTGCCCTTGGGTGCGAGGTCTGCCCCGGCTGAAACTGGGCATTCCCTCCCCTTCAAATCGGCCTTCCATCGACCCACCTCAAGAGTTTCGATCTCGCAAGCTACTTGTGGGCCAAAGCCCATCTTCCCCATCGCCGATTTACACCCAAATTACGAGTGCACCACGTGTTTGTCCGTCGTCTCCAACCCAGCCTGTTCGGCCTTGCTTGCTGTCCACTAGGGTATAGTTTTCGACAGGGTTCTATCCCGTGTCAAGCTTTCAGTCGGATGTGGATTGCAACGATGTATGAGCTACAGGCAGAGTTGAATGCTATTGAGACTGAACTGCCACTACTGGAGGCAACACGGTCTCAGAGTGCTGAAGAGATTGCCTTGATAGAGGGACAAGTGGCATCACTCTAGGACGAAGTAGCTCGCCTCCAAGAAGAAGAAGCTCATCTTCACGAACTAGGAGCAACTCTGAATGTCAGACTCCTTGATTTCGAGGACATCTACCGGGGACCTTAGTCGTTCCTTGCCTTATAATGCATCCCTTCTAAGGGCCATGATTGTACTTGTCCCTTTTTTGTAATGAAAAATTATCTTTTCTTTAGTGTCTTGGGTGCCCATCTCCCATTCTTTATTTTGTAATGGTTTGCAGCAATTTGGTAACTCCCATAAAATGCACCTATATCTGTACCGCGGGAGAGTGCCCACCCTTTCAAGGAAAGGATGGGGGAATCGCTCCACCGTGTGACGGGATTTCGAGAGCTCCCAAACTGGAATGTTGGCATGAGTATGTGTTTCATCGGCCAAAGGTGCCGAATGTAAGAATGTTTGCTAATGTGTGGATGAAGGGTTCATAGGTCTCATCGAAATAGACTGAGGGTCTATCTCAAATAGGTTTTAGTATCGATCAAGGTGATTGTGTCGTGCGATGAATGAAAATTCCATCATCAGCATTGGGTTTATATCGACGCAAGGAAATGGATATGTTTTATCAGAGTAGATGGAAGGTCTATCCCGGATAGATTTTAGCATTGATCGAGGCAATGTGCCATATGATCAATGGAAGTTTCATCATCGATATTGGGTTTATGCCGACGTAAGGAAATGGATATGTTTCATCAGAATAAACGGAAGGTCTATCCTAGATAGGTTTTAGCATTGATCGATGCGATGTGCCATATAATCAATGGAAGTTTCATCATCGACATTGGGTTTATGCCGACGTAAAGAAATGGCTATGTTTTATCAAAAAAGACAGAAGGTCTATCCCGGATAGGTTTTAGCATTTATCGAGGTGATGTGCCATATGATCAATAGAAGTTTCATCATCGACATTAGGTTTACATCGACGTAAAGAAATGGATATGTTTCATCAGAATAGACGGAAGGTCTATCCCAGATAGGTTTTAGCATTGATCGAGGCGATGTGCCATATGATCAATGAAAGTTTCATCATCGGCATTGGATTTTATGTCGACGCAAGAAAATGGATAAGTTTCATCAGAATAGATGAAAGGTCTATCCCGGATAGGTTTTAGCATTGACCGAGGTGATGTGCCGTATGATCAATGGAAGTTTCATCATCGGCATTTGAGGTTGTTGAGAGAGATGCACAACATACATTTTTTATGACCACATTACTGACTTAAATGCCCTTTCAGGTTTTCACTGGAGCCAGCATCCTCTTGCTTTTGCCCACGCGCCTTTTTCAATTTTCACGTGGCGAGGTACCCGATTTTGCCTGTAGTGCCCCTTCGGGTTTTCACCACAGCTGGGTTATAACCCTTTTTGCCCTTGCTCAGGATGTTTGAACAAGTCCGGCAGGGCACCTCTATTTTAAGTTCTATTTTTTTAAAATGTAACATTTGAGTTCGCATGTCGCCTTTTGATCCTACAAAAGCATTCATCGTTGATGTGGGAGTTAACATCAACGCAAAGGGAGATAAGATTTCATCATCCATCCAGACGGAAGGTCCGGATTGACGTTGGTATGCAGCAGCTTAGGCACGGAGCCGTTCGCTAAAGGGTGTAAGTTTTATCGTTGATCTGGGGATCATCATAATAATGGAAACACTGGCTTGGGCAAATTTGATGCTAAAAGTGATCGAGGGATCTTCCTTGGTTACTCTTTAAATTCACGAGCTTATAGAGTGTATAATCTAAGGACTCTTGTGGTTGAGGAGAGCCTGCATGTAGTAGTGGATGAATCTTTTTCAGAAGCTACTAATAATTGTTCTACTTTGCAGAATCAAAGAAAAGAAGATGAAGATGATGTATTCAAGACCTCAGAAAAACAAGTTAATGCAAAAGAATCACAAGAGCAACTGGAGCAAGCAAATCAATAAGAACCACAATTACCAAGATCATCACTTAGGGAAGTAGAAAATTTAGACTACATTGCTTTAATCTCACAGTTTGAACCTCACTCTATAGAAGAATAATTAAAAGATGATTCCTAGATTTTGGCAATGTAGGAAGAACTGCACCAGTTCCAAAGGAACAAGGTGTGGCTCCTTGTGCCTAGGCCTAACGACCACTCTGTGATAGGAACTAAATGGGTGTTCCAAAATAAACTCAATGATCAAGGAGTGGTAGTTAGAAACAAAGATAGGCTTGTTGCCAAGGGCTAAAGCCAAGAAATTAGAATCGACTTTGATGAATCTTTTGCACCCATAGCTAAACTTGAGGCTATGTGGATTTTATTAGCTTTTGCTTGTTGCTTTAACATAAAGCTTTTCCAAATGAATGTTAAAAGTGCTTTCTTAAATGGTTACATTCAGGAAGAACTATTTGGAGAGCAGCCACCGGGGTTCGAGGATCCCCAAAATCTAGACCATGTATATAAATTGGACAAGGCATTGTATAGTCTGAAACAAGCACCTCGCACGTGGTATGATAGATTAAGTGCATTTCTCATTCAAAGTGGGTTCAAACGAGGTAACGTTGATCAAACCTTTTTTACAAAGCTGAATGGTAAGAAAATCTTAATTGTCCAAGTCTATGTAGATGATATTATTTTTAGTTCCACTAATGATGCTCTAAGTGAAGATTTCACAAAATTAATGCAAAGTGAATTCGAAGTGAGTCTCATGGGTGAGTTGTCATTCTTTTTGGGACGGCAAGTTAAAGCAAATGGAGGACGGTCTCTTTATCAATCAAAGGAAATACGCACAGGAGCTTCTCAAAAAATTCGACTTCAGTACAGCTAAGTCACAGCCAACACCCATGTCCACATCACTTAAACTAGACCAAGAACACCAAGAACACAAAGGTAAATCAGTAAATCAAACACTTTTCAGAAGCATGATTGGCTCCTTGTTATACTTGACAGCCAGTAGGCCCGACATCCAATTTGCAGTGTATTTATGTGCTAGATTTCAATCAAACCTGAAAGAATCTCATATGTCAGCCGTGAAATGAATTTTAGATACATAGCTGGCTCTTGTGATCTAGGACTTTGGTTTCCCCGCAGTTCATGCTTTGATTTGTTGGCTTATACTAATGCTGATTATGCGGGTTGTAAAGTGGATCGCAAAAGCACAACTGGGCATTATCAGTTTCTAGGAGGTTGCATGGTCTCATGGGCCTCTAAGAAACATAATTCTGTGGCTCTATCAACTGCCGAGGCCGAATACGTAGCCGCAAGTAGTTGTGTGACCCAAGTGCTTTGAATCCAACATCAACTGATTGACTTTGACATCTCTCTTAGAAAAATAATAATTCTTTGTGACAATACTTCTGTAATAAATTTGTCCAAAAATCTAGTGCATCATTCCAGAACTAAACACATAGATGTTAGATATCATTTTCTTAGAGATCGATACTTCTTCTAACCAGAATTCACATTTGCTAAACTTGCCATACAATTGATTAGTCCTCAATATCTACAATGCAATATTCAAATGTTCTCCATGCTCTTCCTTGGTCCTTGAATATATCAATGTATCATCTATGAATACCACTATGAATTGATCAAGGTGAGGCCTGAATATACTGTTCATTAACTACATAAAGGCTGCAGGGGAGCGTAGTCCATCTCACCATAGTTGTCACGCCCCAAGATATGCAATGGAATTGAGTCAGGAACGTGAATAGCTGGCAATATGCCTCAAGCTAGCAAGATAATCAGAGCGCAATAATACATCCGCATAGAAGATGAATGCACAAGGATATATACTCAAATTCCAACTTTTATTGAATCATAATAAAACCAAGGTTTGCATCGACACTTAATTCCTGACTCAAGAAAAATAAAATTACATTGACATGACTATCGACTAATGACAATCTAAGGCTTCGCTCTTTCTTCATTCGCTCTCGGACCTGCCACTTGCATAGTCTGAATCCGACCCGCTAGAGTTTCCTGAAAAGATTAGAAAGTAGGAATGAGTACACTTGCCCAGTAAATATCTTCGTATCAACATGAAGATAATATTTAAGTAATTAGCATTTTAGCTCTAGAAGGTAAGGTAATGAAAAATAGATGAAACATGAGATAAAACCAAAGTAATAACACAAGTGGGAAGATATAGACCATAGAGATATGAGTATTCATGTAGAATGGGAGCATGATCAAGTAAGACTATAGCATGAATGTAAGTTTTGGCCTTTCATGAATGAGAATATACTATCATGTATTGACAATGTACTTTTCATAACCATAAAGGCTATGCACTAGAAATACATCTAACAAGAATATATAATTTCATGATGAGCCTCGTGTATTTTACTCGTTTATAAAAAAAGTACTCCCTGCATAATGCTATGCCAGTGTTCATCATACCCTATAATTTATAGTATATTTTTGGTCATCTGTCGAGGGGGCTAGCGTCGAGCCCTAGGACACTGTCCGAGCCCACTCTTGCATATTTAAGTTATAAATCAAGCTACTTCTACGAGAAAATATAAAGTTCAGCTAATAATATAAAGTTCAAACAATAACTTCATGATAGCAATTATCAAGGCAAGAATGCACCAAACATGAATTTATTGAGAGTTCAAGGATGAATTAAAGACAAGGTCATGCTACGGGAGGAATCAGGCAGCATAACAGTACATTTATTAAATTCCATAATTCATTAATAATTATTGAATAACGATTTTGAGTTCCAGATAATCCATAGACCAGCTAGGAATAGAATAGACATAACCCTTGGGCCAAACCTAGGGTTAAGAACAAGTTTGACATAATGTGGTCAAGTCAGGACCATTTTCATTAATAGGCGATCAAGTCAACACCGTTATCAAGATGGAGTCGATGCAGAAGAAAAATAGGTCGACGCCAGGAGCAGTCAGGAAGAAGACGGTAGCAATAGGACCTCTAATTGGAGGTAGAGGTCGCCTGAGGGCCGCTGTCATTCTAGGTTGCAGGAAAAATATCGGTAACACAATTACTTTCTAGACCAGTGGGTTTTAGGGTACAACCATCTTGACGTCATAGTGGGAATCCCAGGCTCGTGGAGACTTACAAAGGTCTTAAAATATGATCACCTAGTCCAGCAGAAGGAATATCCGATGGAGAGGATCACAAGTCCAAGAGTTGTTCCTATCAAGTGCATGTGTAACTAATAGTAATGTACCGGCCCGTACTCATCACATTACTTTATTTTGTAATCTTTTTTACGTGAGTGAGTGCTGTTATCATTTTTTGAAATTGTATGGCATGGCATTTTTAACGACGAGTATGAATGGCTATCAGACATCAGCCAAAGACTGTGGGTCGACTCGCTTCTGAAGGAGGTCAAGCTGCTGCTGCATGATAGCCCACATATAGAGAAGCTCTCGTTCTCGGGATGGAGGGGGTAAAGTGAAAGGAGCAGACCTGGTGTGAGGGGCCGAGGGATAAGTAGATGGAAGGGGAGGCCTGTAAGAAGGATATTGGGCCAAGGAGGGACCCATATCCATTTAAGTTAAGTGGGTTGTCCCAGCCTGAGGACGCAAGAAATCAGTAGGGCCCTCAAGAGCCTGTAGTGCTAGAGGAAGGGACCCATACGGATCAACCTGGGAAGACAGAAGGAGCCCGACCTTCCCTTTGTCAAGAATTTGATGGGCCGAACTAGAAGATTGGCCCGCCTCCAAATTAGAGAAACGAAGGATCTTGGGTTGGACTAGGGTGAGGTCAATCGGAGTAGCAGATGAAGCCCCTAGCCCATTAACCATGGACGGGGAGGTGGAAGTAGCAGATACACCCTGGGGAGTAGTAGGAGGCAGGGCGCCTGACCTCTACAAGGCCTGATAATAGACTTGAAGTTGGGCCGGATCTAGCTGGGCCATCATTTGAATGACCTGACTTGTAGAGTTATGGACAGGAGGATTGCAATGAGAGGGTTGACCACCCTCAATGGTGGCAAATAGAGGAGGGGTGGATCCTTCCCCAAACTGGATCGGCGTGACCCTAGACGGGTCCTCTAGAAGGCCCTGAGGAAGGGAGTCCTCACAGGAATGAGAGAAATCATAGGAGGACATAGTGGAATCAAATAAGGAGTTAAAGTAGGAGATGAAAGAGGAGTTGCCCCTAGGAGAAGATCCTGTGAATGTGAAGCAGCTCAACATGCAACGCAACACCTTCCACAAAGAGAATGACAACAGCTAATAAGCACACCTAAACGAGATGACTAATAAAATGCACAAACAAAACAGAGGATGAGAGGCAACCAAGATCAACCAAGTAATGATGATGCATGGAATTTTTATGTGTTTCCCTTTAAGAACCTTAGTGATTTCAATTAAATCAATGCTCTTTACGAATAGGATTCCTAACAAGGGTGGACTAAGGGACTTGGTTGACTCTAGGTGTGGACTCTATCTCACGGGAGCAACCTAGACACGGGGTGGTAAAGGTACAACCTGCTCGGCATCTGTGTGGGAATCTATGTCTCGTGGGGGCTTACCGAGGTCCCGGATAGGATCACCTAGTCGACTCCAAGGAATATGGAGGCGAGAGGATCTCCTACTAAGGTAGGTATGCAACTACGATATGAGAAATGAATGCTCCTATGTGTATCAGAGTGCATGCAAATTCTAGCCTAAAAACTAACAATCAATGATCAAACAATGATGTAAATATGCACACAATAACATGGATATGAATAATAACCCAGGGGAGATAAACAGCACCTAATAGCAAATATCAAATGATAAATAAGAGATCACAACAATGAGCCTCGGGGTGCAGACTGTGAAAAAGTAGCAGTCATAGGGATGACCGCAATGTCATGGAGATGGTCCTGCAAGGACCACATTCAACCAAGGAATAGTAAAAAAAATTGACAGTCAGAAACTAAACTAAACAGTGATAGAACTCGTAATGCATACCTGAGAGGAATATGTAGTCTCTTAAATGACCCATGCGATTGTCCAGAACAAGTCCAGTTGTGTCGTCTGTTGTTGGCTCAGGATGTTTTCCGTGATTATTAATATGTTTTTCCGTTGCCGTATGTTTTAGATGCCGCCCCGTAAAAGAAGCGCTCATGTTCCCCTGGAAGAGAGTGGCAGCGTTCCTCCTCCCGTAGTGTCTGGTCCTCCTCCGATTGTGCCAGTCCCTGCTACTGCCGTGCCAGCTCCGCAAGATGACTTACCTGGTGGCCGTGGTAGAGCACTCAAGAAATTTTTGCTATTCCACCCATCGACATATGAAGGTCAGTCAGACTCGGATGTTGCTAGGATTTGGATCGAGACGACTGAGCACGTGTTTCGATCGATGGGATGTGTGGAGGACGAGAAGGTTATGCTGGCTACTTTTCAACTTCAGGGTGCTGCATTGATGTGGTGGAGTTCGGAGTGGGAAGTCGCCTTTCGTTCCCGACCACTTCGTCAGATCACCTGGGCAGAGTTCGTGACTACCTTTGAGTGTACCTACAGTCCAGCCTATCTTCGCATGGATAAGATGCACCAATTTTTGGATCTGGTGCAGGGTGAGATGACCGTGTTGCAGTATCGGAATAAGTTCATCGAGTTGGGTCGGTATGCATCGCATATTATTGCTGATGAAGCCTTAAAGATCGAGCAATTTCTCCGTGATTTGTGAGCCAAATTGAGAGTGCCGCTACTTGCTACCCGTGTCACTGTCTTGGATGATGCATATCGGGCAGCAGTCGCAGTTGAGCTCGATTTGGCGAGGTCCGCAGGGTTCTCTCAGTCCAGTGTTGCTCAGTCGGTTGTGCCATTCCAGCAGTCCTTTCAGCCGTCAGCACCTGGAGTTCCGTCTGTCATGGCTACTCCCAGTGGTCCTTCAAGGCGGAAGTTTAGAAAGTCCAAAAAGTGTTTCAACCGTCAAGCATCTTTGGGTTTTGTGCAGCAGCAATCGGCGTCTTCTGATTCTGTACAGCCGTCTGTTCCTTCTTTTCAGCAGTGCCGAGAGTTTCCCATGAGTCAGCTGAGACCATGTCCGAGATGTGGTGGTAGCCATCTCGGTGTATCATGTTCTTTACCGGTGGTCTGCTATCGCTGTGATCAGCCGGGTCACATTATTCGAGATTACCCGATGAAGTCTGTTCCGGCGCAGTTCTCGCAGGTCACCCAGCCGCAGCAATTTCCATTTCGTCTTCCTGCACCACCTCTGCCTCATCCGTCATTTTTGCAAGCTCCAGCTTCTTCCCAACAATCTTCTGCAGTTTCTAGCCTGAAGTCGAGGAGCCAGATCACTCACATCACTCGTGCAGAAGCCATTGCGTCCAATCTTGTAGAACGGACGGTTTCGATTTTTAGCCATTCAGCTCGCGTTCTATTCGATTCAGATGTCACTCATTCTTTTATTTTCGAGGATTTCCTTACTCGTCTCGAGGAGCCGATGACCGAGTCGCCCTGTGAACTGCTCGTTGAGTTACCCTATGGAGATTTCATGTCCACTCCATTTTGCCTGGAAGATTCTCCTGTTGTCGTCAGTGACTGGCAGTTGCCAGCGAGGTTGTATGCGCTGTAGTTGGCCGAGTACGATGCGATTCTAGGCATAGACTGGTTAGAGTAATATCGTGCCATGGTTGACTGCAAATCTAAGAAAGTCTACTTTCAGCCACACGAAAAATCAGCTTTCTATTTTCAAGGTACCTGACTCTGTTATTCTCGCTTTCTGTAGTTAGGTGTTATTCGCTTTCAGTTTCCTCCTTGTTCATTCATCATCATATTTTACATTCTTGGCATGCATTGCATTTATTTCCCCTTTCTTTCATTTGTCTATTTAATAAGGTTTACTCCCTTGACCAAAAATCTAGGACTGGTCACTTCCTGACTTGCTACAAGTAGGGGTTAAGCCTAAAATAGATTTAATCTGTTCTATGTGTGTGCAGGGGTAGGTTGAAGACAAAGCTTAGTGTTCTCGTACACGACCCTTTGGAGACTGTTTCATATCTTTTCATGGCCTGAATAAAACCGTTCTGCTTATTACATGGTTTAGGTAAGACCGCACCAAGTCCAGAACTCCCAACATTGAAACGGTCCTATCTTGGCCGTTCATCAACCTGCACGGTGAATTTCTAGCCACTCAACACTATCCACGGTCTATCGTTAGGCCATTCAAACCTCCAAAACTCCTATCCTTAACCCAGTTACTGAACCCCTGAACGGCCTGGACCTAGCCGTCCATCATTCCAGAGCGGTTATGTTCTAACCATGCACGCAACAAAGCGGTTTGTTTGAAACCGCATTCATCCCAAGATACTCAATTCGAAAACCACAAAGGAAGGTCAAACTCAAACTCCATTTGATCAAACTAACTCATTTATTTCATATGTCAAGTTCCAACATTCTTTTTCCATATCAATGTCATGAAAAGAAAAGAAATCACCCCCGCGGGGACGTATCTCCCTCAGCTCCCCAACATAAGCCTGGTAGGTCTCTACAACCTCCGCAACCTCCGCTGGAAGGGTACGCACCCTGCTCACCTCCCACATGATCAGGGCACTCCTGACTGTCTGCTCGACCTCCTTTGTCCCAAGCCTCCTTACCTGTAGCGTGGGAAGGTGGGGTAGTGCTGGAAGCGTGGTCCTGGGTAGTCCACCCTATAGGTAGCACCGGTGCGGGCTGTACATCACCAGCACAGTGTCGCTCACGAGCCTCGGGTCCAAACCTGGCCTCCTAGGAAGTCTAACAGTGGTGTCGTGGAGGAAGGTGGGACGCATCACGAACCGATCCAGGGGCAATCTATTGATTTACAGTCGCCACTCATCCCTGGTCTTCTTATCTACAGTCCTACACTCCACCTATGGAGAGAACCTGAAGGTGCCACCTTTGAAGAAGAGGGGATGGCTCCCGAAGATCCGACTAGCTGAAGTGATATCCTCCCTATGAATGAATTTCATCCAGACACCCATCCAGCACTCTAGGAGTATCATGGAACCAAACAGTGGACCCCTTAGAGCTGCAGAACTAAGACCCTTGTACAAGTAAGCAAGGATGGCCTGGGAGATGGAAAGACCCTGCCACTGACCGCTAATGGTGCTAAGGATAGGAGTATCTAACACGTGGTCGATAGAGGGGAACAGGATGGCCCCGCACAAGCAAATAGACATGGCCTTAGCTATGGCCTCATGCCACCCACATCTATTCTTACAATACGCTACCACCCACTAGCTG
This sequence comes from Amorphophallus titanum, assembly GCA_024336825.1. Classification (NCBI taxonomy): domain Eukaryota; kingdom Viridiplantae; phylum Streptophyta; class Magnoliopsida; order Alismatales; family Araceae; genus Amorphophallus; species Amorphophallus titanum. Next base: position 6,843,959 of record JANBPO010002596.1, read on the forward strand.
AAGGGAAGAAGATGGATCTGGTGTGAGCCTACAAAGGTGCGGATGTCCTTGCTATCTGGTATAAACTCTCCTAAGTTAAGGCTAGGGTCTATGGGGGCAACGGTATGACACACTAAGTCCTCCTCACCCACCATAGACCTAGGAAAGGAAAAATAGTTCTCTACCTCCTCTAGTAGGATAGTGGCCTCAAAAGATGGGAAAATGAAGGCATGGGTCTGGGGATGTCATATCTCTACCAGGGCTGAGATGCTGTGCCAGTCTAAGGACAACTTGGGGTAGTTTTTGCCTAGTACTAAGAGAGGATTCTGCCAAAGAAACTTCCTTCAGATCTATCTTCTCAACTTTAACCTCTACAGTTTTCCTAAGGTTGTCGAACCAAGGATCCTAGAGAGAAGGAGTGTCCAACCTCTAGACGACGATGGTCTCAATACCCCAACTGAGAGGAAAGGACAAGGGGGAAGCAAGTGACGCTAGCGCATCAGCAAGGATATTCTAATATCGAGGAGTATGGATATAGATCAATTTGTGAAAATGCCTAGCCAAGAGGGTGACCAAATCCTAATACGGCTTGAGTTTCGGGTCGTGGGTGCGGTAAGTGGACAGAACTTGGCGCAGAACAAGTTGAGAGTCTCCTATAATGTTCAAGTAACGTGCGCCTAAGAGATAGGCATGCTTTAATCCAGCCAAGAGAGCTTCGTACTCAGCGATGTTGTTGGTAGTAGGAAAGCAGAGCTGATAAGTGAGTGGAATCATCACCCCTTCTGGAGTGAGGGGAACGACACCTATCCCTCCGCCTTGGGAGTTGAGTGCACCATCGAAGTACAAGGACCAGAAGGGATGATGGGTAAGAACAGCGAGATGCTCATCAGGGAACTCATCTTGAATTGAGTCAGTGCAGGGAATAGGAAGATGGGCAAGATGCTCAGCAATGGCATATCCTTTGATTGCCTTCTGAACGACGAATGTGATATCAAACTGAGAGAGGAAGCTCTACTAGCGAGCCAACCTACTAGAAAGGATAGGCTTTTCTAACAGATAGCAGATCGGGTCCATTCTAGAGATTAACCTAACCGGGTGGGCTAGGAAGTAGTGTTTCAACTTCTGAGCTACTCAGACTAAGGTGGCACAAGTCTTCTCCATGGCAGTGTACCTGGCTTTTGTTGGGTTAAATAACCTAGAGAGGTAATAAGCTACCCGCTCTTTGCCTTCGTCATCCACTTGTGCTAAAATCACTCCTAGGGAGTCATCAATGACAGAAATGTATAGGATTAGGGGTTCCCCAGGGATAGGAGGTTGCAAAACCGGGGGATTGGACAAATATACCTTCAGATCCTCATAGGCCTTTTGGCAATCTTCATTCTATTCAAATTTGACCCCTGCCTTTAACAGTTCATAGAACAGATGGCATCTTTGAGAATACTGGGATATGAATCTTCTGATGAATTGTAAATGCCCAATCAATCCTCGAAGTTCCTTGATGTTCTTAGGCGCAGGCATGTCCATGACAACCTTAGCTTTGTTAGGATCTATCTGAATCCCCCATTTGCTAACTATAAAGCCTAGCAACTTCCCTGAGAAGACTTCAAAAATACACTTCTTCGGATTCATCTTTAACTGGTACTCCCTAGCTCTTTGAAGCACCTTAGCTAAAATAGCGGGGTGTTCCTCTTTAGTCCTCAACTTCACCAAGATATCATCCACGTAATCTTCCATGTAAACATGCATCATATCATGGAATATAGCCATCATCATCCTTTGATAGGTGACACCTGCGTTCTTTAGACTGAATGGCATTACCACATAATAGTACGTGCCCTAGGGCGTGGTGAAGGAGATTTTCTCTTGATCTTCGGGAGTGAGACGGATTTGGTTGTCACCTGAATAACTATCCATAAATGACAATGCTTCATACCCGGCAGTGTTATCCACCAATACATCTATATGAGGCAGCGAGAAATCATCCTTGAGACATGCTTTATTTAGATCTCTGAAATCAATGCAAATGCATACCTTTCCATCTTTCTTGATGATAGGAACTATATTCGCCATCCACTGGGGATATAAGACAACTCTAATGAACCTGGCCTTGTGTAATTTATCAACCACTTCTTTCATCCTTAAGGCCATGTGGGGTTGAAATCTCCTTAGCTTCTGTTTAACAGGTGTTGTCCCTGGTTTAAGTACTAATCAGTGTTCTACCAAGGAGGGGTCAAGACCCGGCATGTTCTCGTAAGACCAGGCGAACGAATCGCTATACTCCCTTAGGACCTTGATCAACTCTTCTTCTACTTCTGGAGGGAGATTAATGGCAATAATGATCGGCCTGGGGTCCTCGTTAGTTCCTAGATTTATTTCCTTCGTAGGTTCATCCACTACTAAAGACGGCTCGTCAAATCGCTTCAAGCCTTGGGCGTACAAATCGACAGTGCCATCTATGTCGCTGTCCTCAACATCGATCGTATCATTTTCATCCATGATCTCATAAACACCTAGTTCATCATCGCCCCACATCCCGTCTTGCGCCTCGTCTACTTCTATTACAATTGTCGTAGCTATAAACACTGGGCATTTCAGAAGAGCGCGACATCGCTGAGCTAGATCCTGCAAGAACTTATTAGGAATAGACTTAGAATGACGCGCCAGCGAGTGCAACTCAGGCACGGATGGGTTGGATGACCTAGAACAAGACCCTACTTCTCTAGCCCTAGACTCGACAGACCCTACATCTAACTTAGGAGAGAGAAAATTTAATGGAAGGGGAGCAGGGGCCTCTGATGGATCCCCTAGTTGATTTTAGGTAGTTATGTTTCAATGATGACAAATCTTGTGTGTGGGTATGTCTTTGTGTAGTGAATTTAGAAATGCTTGATAACTAAGGTGCTGATATAGTGACCATCCGATTATGCAGGAAACATAGCTTTGGTGGACTCTTGGAACTCAAATCTGTGAGTGATTGAGCCATTTTCAGCTTAGATTCAAGTCAAATGGTAAACCATGCTAGTTAAATGGCAAACCATGCTTATACACTTTAAGAGGACATGGTAAGATCTTATAACTCTAAAGATGCACAAACTAGTTGAGTTGGGTTCATGATGCTCACTCTTGTGCATTATTGGATAGCCACATGTTTGGATGCTTAGCTATGACACTTGTGATGGCGAAGGTCATTTCATGCATATTCTTCATGAGATCTTTGAGCTTGCATGTTGTTAAATTAGTTTTTGTATAGATTGGAAGAAACTGACCACTTTGGGTCTCACACCTTGTTCATGATCATGATCTTATGCTATTCATGTTAGGTGTGTCAACTTGGCTTTCAAAGAGCTCTCTTGCATATTCTTAAGGGGTTTTTAAAGGATGGAAACATGTTTGATGTTTTGAAACAAACATTGGTCTTGTTTTGGCATCACATTGAGCATTCATGTTATTTAAACATTAGGTTGGTTGATGCTAGACTTTGGTTGGCTAAAATAATGGGTTGTATGTTTTTCTATATGTCATACACTCCTTGTCAATTAGGCTTTCAAGTTTACATTACATGTATTTTGCATAAGGGGGTGTTGCCTTGTTTGAAACACAAAAATCTACATTTGACTGAACTTCGGTCGACGGGCCATGGGCCTTCGGTCGACCGGATTTACCAGTGTCCAAAGGTTTATGCCCTGTAAAATTTCGGTCAACCGACCACCTCGTGTTGGTCGACCAAAATCAGCGGGCGACCTATTTTTGTGAGTCTGAAACCCATCTTAATGAGATCCATTTAGAGCCAAACTTGTCCCAAATACCCTTAGGGTATTCACACATATATTAGAATCATTTTGAAGGTGTTTTAACATGGGCTTTATGGTCATTTCATCACTTTCTCATTGGTGTATAAATAAGTTGTGAATTTGGGAGAAATTCTCTAAGGAATTAATGTTCTATCTTTCTTGTTGTAGGAGAAGAAGAAGAGAAAGGAGAGGAGCTGAAGAAATCTGAGGATATCATCTACATCTGGGAGGCTTTTGTGATCGTGATAGAAGGAAAAATGGAGCGGATCGAAGAGAGGATTGCGGTGACGTTCATATCGATGACATCCGGCTTTCCTCTGACATGAGGATCGAAGAATACCATCTACAGATCTTTCTACATTTGGGGATTTATTTCTACACCTTGTTTACATCTATTTCAGTTATTTACTTCTAGTCTATGAGCTTGTATTGATCATATCCTTATTTTTCGAACTTGGACTCTGTGTGTATTGAACCGTCTGCGTACTGTTGTGGTCTATTATGCTGTGATTGTAGCAGTGTGTGTGTGTGTGTGTGTGTGTGTGTGTGTGTTTTGATCCGTGGTTGGATCGTGTTGGAGACCGTGTCTCCGTGTGTGTTGGAGACCTTCTCCGTGTGCTTCGTTGTGAAGCAATTGAAGCCTCACCGGTTCGGTGAGGGGTGGACGTAGGGAGCCCGTCGTGATCCTGAACCACCTTAAAATCTCCGTGTCCTGCGGTTACTTGCGTGCGTATTGTCTTATTCCAACACAATCGAGTGTGTTTGAAGAGATTGAGTGAACTAGAGCTTTCACCAAATTTCACATGAGTTAGCTTAATCAACTTTCAAGCACACATTAAGCACATTCACTTAAATTTTCAAAATCAAATGACCATGAGTCCACATAATGAGTATGCATCAATTAAAATCACGTTCATCAAGTTTCAAGTTAATAGGTTGAGGATATTTCAAGCTCAAAAATCTTATTAGGAAAATACATGAAATTATCCAACCAAGACTTTGAAAGCCTATTTGATGAAATGTATAAAACATAGTGGGAGTCGACATAATGCAATAAGTGAGTTAACTCCCTTTTTCAATAAGAACTTCATTGATGCACTCCTTTGAGTTCCAAGCATGAGCCATGGATTTTGTTCCTACAAGCCAAGATAAATATAGCATTAGTTCCTTAAACACCAAAGATTCATATGACTTTCAAGAGTGAATCTTGAAGCCATCTTTCAACTCATCAATAAAGAAATAAACATGTTGCTCAATGAAACACATGCAAACACAAACACAATCGTTTTTAGATCATTAAAATCATACACCAAACATCAACTAGGGGATGCAACAGCGGGCATTTCCTGATCGATCTTAACAAAAACTTCCTTGACCAGCATAGGGGGTGCTGCTGTCGCCACCGAAGGAGGGCTACAGCAGAGGGAAACCCACGTTTCTTCAGTATCATCGGCCTCGCTGCTGCTGGCCGTGTCAAATCTAGCTTGAAAAGCCATCTCTTTAGGATAAACCCACTCCCAGCACCTGTAGGGAGCTATGGCTTCTGGTTTTGGGTCTCTCGATTGAGCCGACCCGATATGTTCAGCTTCAGCCAGGTATTCATCATAAGTTGCCCCCGACGGACTATCTTTTGTTGAGAAGAAAGAGGAGATGGTATCCACCTCCTAGCGCCCACTATAGTAATATTCTTCAAGGGTGAAGCCCAACCTCGGGTGTTGGAAGACACGTCTCAATTCTTTGTCCAGGCTGGCAGGATACCAATGCCTTTTGAATGCTTCTTTCTCTTTGCAAGGGTGGCTGGAGGGGATGTGCTACTTTCGGAACATGTTAGCCACCCGGTCTGTTGTGAACGTTAGCCCTTGAATAGGGACTAACGGGTTCTCTATGTCTTCAGGGAGATGACAATCAGTATCTCTTGAATAGGGTGCTCTTCAGCTGCATAGAATAAGTTGCTGGGGCCTTGAGAGTGTCCCACCTCCCATGCCTTAAGAGGCTCGACAGTGACATGATCGAGGCTGAGTATTGGCTTGATAAGACCCTCCGGGATCTTGATATGGCCATGATGCTGGTCGACCTCGGCTTCATTGGCTTTAGGGTAAGTGGCAGGAGGTGCAGCTCTGCGCACATCCCTGATGCTGGCGATGTGTGAGACCGTCTTGGGATTCACATATCCCGATGGTGGTGGTGGAAACTAGTCATCGTCAAAGGTGCTTCTTGGTGCCCTGACAGGGCCTTGGCTTTAGAGTTCTTTTGTGATTGTTCCACATATAAAGAAGCATCGAGCAGATGACATTCGAACACTTCAAACGGGTGGAGGTCAGTAAATATCCTCTCCTCCTTCCCCTCCTGATTATATTTAATACACTGGTGTAGTGTGGATTGCACCACCAAATTTTCATGCAGCCAGGGGCGGCCAAGCAGCGCTTTGTATGAGGTATTGGAGTTAATGACATGGAACTGCACTCACGTAGTAAAATCTGCCATAGTGAGGGTGAATTCTGTCACTCCCAATGTCACTTCAAATTTTTGGTTGAAGCCGGCGATACGCATACTCTTCTTCTTTCTTCTTCTTCCCTCTTCTTCTTCCCGTTGGAGAGCTCCCTCCCCAACCGTTGCTTTCTCCCCCATGCGAGGCCCGCGGCGTCCCTTCCTCCTCTGGCTATAGACGGTGGACGGACGGTGGCGGCGTGGTGATCATGGCGGTGGTATTCTTATAGTGTGGGGCGTGGAGATCGTGAGTTTAAAAGCAAGATTTTGAGATCAACAGTGACCCGACGGCTTTCAAACTTCTTTGAGGTAGGGGGATGGATCCCTGCACTCTTTATCGCCTTCCCCATGATTTGTAGGCCATGAGGAGATCGAGAGGGGTGTTTTTGAGCCGGGAGGGTCAAAATCCATGTTTTGGGGTTGAGCGCCGGATCTCCCGTTTCGTGGGATTTTTGACCGATCCAAGGATGTAGAATCATGCTAGGAGGGTTGGTGATGGATTCCGCTTTGTTTCCCCATCATCGGGCGATGATTGGGGCGTGGATCGGAGTTTTTGGTGTTTCCTGCTGGTTTCGCGCTCGGGTGAGCTTTGCGGTCCTTCCAGGAACCGCTACGCTCCTTGGGGGAACCCTGTAGTGTCGGCAAACTTAGCGGTCTGCGCAGGGCCGCTATGCTCAGGGTAGCGGTCGCGCGATAGATCGCTACCCTCAGATTAGCGGTCGCCAGACGACCGTTTCTCCAGTTTGACCGGAGCACCCTCGGGGTGCATGTTTTCGACCGTTGGGAGTCACGTGTTGGGTAACGGTCGGGGCGCGACCGTTTCTTGTTGCCTTGCGGTCTGGTGGGGACCGTTTGGCTGGGGGTAGGGCCTGACGATAGACCGTTTGGCCCCTGGTGGCTCGCGCCCTTGCGATCATGGCTTGACCATTTGGCTGACCCTTGTGGTCTCAAGGAGGCCGCTAGGCCAGCCATGCGGTCCAGAGAGGACCGCTAGGCTCAGGGGTAGTCCTGAGTGGATCGTCATCCCATTTCCTTTCAACTGGTGATTTTTGTGAGTTGAGTTTCATCTCTAGTGACCTATCCACTAGTCGTAACTTTCCTGCGCACGGGGGTGCGGACCCACTTGGAAGTGGTGGAGAGCGTGACCCGGAGAGACGGTTGTCATGCTGGTTACCGTAGGGCCTGCACGCGCAGCTGAGTCCAAGCTTCGGGGGAAGAATCAACTAGAGGGCCTGACCTAGGGTGCATGGTCTGTGTGTGCACATGTGGTTGGAGGCGTTGGATCCGCGCTGACGAGTCCGACCCCAACTAGTCCTTATTCGTGGTACTTGTTGAGTGTGTCTCAGTCTCCGCCTGCAGTGAGTAGGGAGACACTTGGGTGCGGTGTAAGACGTCAGGGGACACAGTCGGTCTTGCTTCTAGTGGGTAGAGCTCTTGTCTCCTGGCAGGTGTGGACTCGTGTTTTGTCGGACCGAGATTGGTTTGTACGGTACGACTAGTCGTAGAGAGCTTTTCCATTTATTTAATGTTGCTTGTCGATTATGTCGTACTCTCGTTAGGTAGTGTTACCTTCTGTGCTTGTTCGTGCCTTTCGCCTTGTTTCTTTTGCGCGAGATGGGGGTCTGCGAGATCCCTACTGAACCTATGAAATGAGACTCACCCCTATATTTTTAGGTGAGGTGAGTTCGTCGGGAGGCACGTCCGAGGTTCCTTGTGGTTCGTACGGTCAGGGTTAGCTGCCAGTTGCTAGAGCCAGGGTATGTCCCGTGTACTTGTACTTTTCCTTCTGTCGACTGTACTTATTTTTGGACATGAGATACACTGAGCTGGATTCCGACGGGCTCGTGCATTTCGTCTTCAACACCGGCACCCTGCCTATGCCGATCCTGAGCCACCCGATCGTCCGGCTCGTGCTGCGAAGCGACGTGAGCCACAAACGAGTGAAGCCCGCCGCGCAGATCGCCGCCCGCATCATCCGGAGCGAAGGCGCGGACATTTCGCTCGTCGAACACGACGCCGCCACGCGCGACGCACTCGTGAAAAAAATCCGCGCCGCCTTCGACGCCGAAAATCCGGGCGCGAAAATGACCGACGAGGAGGCCGTGCTGCTAGCGCGCTGCCTGCCCTACATGGCGTAGGTAAGAACCGGTGACACCGTCGCGCGGACGTTCAGCGCGTGCCGGCGATCAGGTCGAACAGCCACGCCAGCGGGTAGCCGACGGCGTATATGAACGGTGTCGCCAGCCAGGACATCAGCGATTTGCCGGCGACCGGCACGTTGATCAGGACGAGCAGAATCCAAAGGCTGTTCCGGGAAAGCCACAGGTAGGTTTCGTCCTTCATGCGCACGGCGTGCCTCAGGATGTGCGAACCGTCGAGCGGCGGCAGCGGCACGAGGTTGAACGCGAGCAGCACGACGTTCAGCACGACGACGTTTTGCGCGAAGTCTCCGAGTCGCGTCCGGAACGCCGCATCCGCCGCCGCGGGTTCGCCGCCGAAGCGCACGACGAGTCCGGCGACGATCACGACGGTCAGCGCGATGAGGAAGTTCATCGCCGGTCCCGCGAGCGTGACGAGGATGTCGTCGCGTACGCGCGTCTTCCGGTTCGGCAGCGAAATCTGCACCGGTTTGCCCCAGCCGATGAGCGCGAACGGAATGGCCGATCCGGTGAAGACCGGGACCAGGATCATGATGCCCGGAATGATGATAGTCCCGAGCAGACTCCAATGCGCGACCGGATTCAGCGTCACGCGTCCCTGTGCGCGCGGCAGCGGATCGCCGAGCAGGTCGGCCATTTTCGCGTGACCGTATTCGTGCAGCGCGATCGAGACCAGCAGCACGATGAAGAGCAGCAACGCCTCGCGCAGTGGCTCGAACATTTCGGGATTCATGCCGGGCACGGTGCGGTTGCGGGCGGAAGATTGAAGGCGAAAGATGGAAGGATTCATTCTTCGGTCCGGTTCGCTCCTTCAATCTTTCGCCTTCAATCTTCGATCTCCGGCGACATCGTCGCCGGCCTCATGCCTCTCTACGAATACGCCTGCGCCGACTGCGGCAAAACGTCGGAAATCCTCGTCCGGTCGTCTGCGGAGACGCCGGTCTGTCCGCACTGCGGCGGCAAGAAAATGACGAAGCAGTTTTCCACCTTCGCCGCCAAGGGGCTGAAGGCCGATCACGTCCACACCGGCCCGGGCTGCGCCTGCGGCAAACCCGGTTCGTGCGGGTCGAACTGATTTCCGGTCCGGCGTCGCTCACCGGCGCGTTGTCATGAAAAATCTCCTCGTCCCTTTCGCGCTGCTCGCCGTCGCCGGCGTCCGCGCCGAACCCGCCGCCGCGCCGGCGAAACCCGCGCCGGACACCGCGTTGTCTCCGGCGGATCTCGCCCGGTCGCGCGAGCTGCGCGATCTCGTCGCGGAGGAAAGCAAACTGTACGCGGAATTCGCCGCGACCGACGCGAGCGCCGCCACCGCGCTGCCGCAGGCGGACAAGGAACGGCGCGTGAACGCCGTCCGTTCCCGGTACGAGGCGCTGCTGAACGACGACCCGACGCATCTCGAAACGATCCTCCTCTACGCGAAATTCCTCCGGCGAACATGTTGACACGGGCTCTAAAGTTTACGCCAGCTCGATGGGACGACACTGTAGGGGGTGTGCATAAGAAGAAACCCGATTTCAGACTATTTTTAGCGCCCTTGAATTGGGGTTTCAGGGAGGAGCCCTTCATCTTGGACTGGTTGGCTATGAAGTTCAAATATCAACTGGTAGGTGGATGGTTTGCCTATTTTAATGCAGGAGATGCCCATTCTTTTAAGGTCGGAGCAGTTGAATTCACAGACTTGGTGCTGCAGGAGTATGCTCCGATTTTGATGAGGGCAGGAATATTCCATAGCATTTATGCATCCCGTTTTCGATATCCCATCTCAAAGGGATTGTGTTGTGGCATGATGGAGGTGTTTAGCCCTAAATTCAACACCTTCTATACTGCATAGGTTGAGACCTCGTTAGACCCATGGAGTCTTTCACAACTTAGTGGGCTGCCTATTGATGGCAAGCCCTATGAAGAAGGGCGCTTCGTGGACTCCTTGAAGGATGAGTCCATTGGGGAAGGTCGATACTCACAGGCTACATGTATCGGTATCTAATGAAGGCCTATAGAGCTTTATGCATGTCTTATTATGAAGACCCTTCAAAGGCTTCCTCATCCCGGGGGAGGAAGAAAGGCAATAGAAAGAAGGTCTACGTGGGCATGTGGATTCAGTTCTATTTCCAGGGTGCCACCAAGTATGTAGATTATCATTCAGTGGTGCCGGCTGCAACAAAGTTAACCCGGTGCGCTCAATATAAGGTCGGTCTCCCTTCTTTAGTGCAACAGGGACAGCTAGGAGGGCCTAATCCAACAGGAGTAGATGTCATTACTCATTGTGCGGCCTTCTTGACTTTTTGGCTCTGCTCATTCACCCTTCCTCATGGAGATGAAATGGTCATTCACAAGGAGGCCATTTACCTTGCTTGCCAGATTGCTTAGGGTATAAAATTATCACTTTGTCTAGCAGCTCTATGCCTCATCTACAAGATGTTAGGGGAGCTTCATCGGTCGAATATTCCCCGTAATCTTCAGACAGTTGGGCCCCTCCATTTCTTCAATGCGTGGGTTTGCATACTAATTTCGGAGCTTGCCCCGAGAACTCCTTAATTACTAACACTATTCCCACACATGCTAGAATTTGCAAGCACGGAGTCGGGCCTGGGCACGCAATAGTTGTTTTCTAGTTGTGGCCAACTAACCAAGATTCCCATGGATTCCTTGGGCACAATCCACTTTTGGAGCCTGGAAGTGCACTCTAGTCCTTTACCGAACCATTTTCGTGAGTGCAAAATGGCGGATATGGAGACATATATCCATCTTGTATCTGGTGTTTCAGTATCCCACCCCATTCTAGAGCCGGAACTAATTGACTGGGTGTTGGCTATATAGCCCAGTGTGTTGGTCTATAGAAAAGGTGGCAACATCTATTTGGAGCCCTATTATCCATTCAAATTTGGGTGAAATTTTGGTTATGACCAACACATTCATCCATCGTTTGCAAGATTCCCTTTGAGAACAAGATGAAGCAAGGCGCTATTATGGCTGAAGAAGGCAGAACATGGTGGGACTTCTTTCATAGGCGAGATGACTGCACCTTTAGGGTTCCATCTCTTGGGCACATTCCACGGGTTACAAGTGAGTACATAAAGTGGTGGAACGCCCGAATGAGCTTCTATCAAAACTCTAGGGCTCAATGTTGGGATATATCTGAGCGGAGGTTTTTGAGCAGCCAAGCCGCACCCGTGCTTGATATTGATGAAGCTCATAAAAATGGGAGTGAACCTAGGGTCTCTGTCAGACACAATATTCACAGGCACTTCATGCAACCTTACTACCTCCTTCATGTATAAGGCAGCCAACACATCCATTGTCCACTTTGACTTGATGGGCAAAAAATGCACGGACTTAGTCAAGACATCAATGATTACCCAAATTGCGTTGAAATCGTCACAAGTTCTAGGTAAACCCATCATGAAATCAATGTCGATACTCTCCCACTTCCACTGTGGTATTTCGGGAGGTTTTAACTTCCCGGCAGGTCTAAAATGCTCAGCTTTTACTTGCTGATGCACTAAGCATCTGCTCACGAATTCAACTACTTCCTTCTTCATATTCGGCCACCATTTTAGTAGCTCTAAGATTGATAGTGTACTTGGACCTATGGGCTTCTTCAAGGATCTTGTTCTTCATCTCGGCTGAATCAGGGACACAAGTTCTTCCTCAGAACAACAACCTGCCATCATTGGCCAACAGAAAATCTAGTCGACTATTCAAACTTTCCTTGGTCTCTACCAGGAAAGGGTCATTCTCTTGCAAGGTCTTCATCTCAGTCAATAGCTCTGGACGAAGCTGAACCTAAGCGATCATAACATGATCCTTCTTCTCACCAATGTTGAGATCTAGGCTTGCTAATTGTTCGAGTAACCTCCACTCTTGCAACATAAGACTTGACAACTTAGCCACCAGCTTTTGGCTCAAGGCATCTATCACTATATTGCCTTTCCTAGGGTGATATTCTATGGAGAAGTCAAAGTCTTTTAAATACTCAAGCCATCTCCTCTGCCTCTATTAAGCTCTTTTTGGGAGAACAAATACTTCAAGCTCTTATGATCAGAAAATACAACAAAGGTTTCCCCATATAAGTAGTGCCTCCAAATCTTTAAGGCGAACACCACGGCAGTGAGTTCCAAGTCATGGAAAGGGTAGTTCTCTTCATGCTTCCTCAACTATCTAGAAGAATAGGCTATTACCCTACCATGCTGCATCAACACGGAACCTAAGCCAATACCTGAGGCATCGGTGTACACTTCGAAACCTCCTTCTCTAGAAGGCAAAGCTAGCACAGGGGCTATGGTCAAACACTCTTTCAGTGTCTAGAAACTCTTCTCACACTCCTCTGACCATTCGAATTGGTTCTCCTTACGGGTCAACCTAGTCAGGGGTATTACAATCTTGGAAAAATCTTTAATGAATCTTCGATAATACCTTGCTAGGCCCAGAAAACTTCTAACCTCAGTTACATTCATAGGCCTGTCCCAATTCTTTGCTGCCTCTACTTTAGAGGGATCTACTGTAATACCATCTTTGGTAATGATATGACCTAAAAAGGACACTTCTTGCAACCAAAGCTCGCACGTACAGAACTTGGTATATAATTGATGATCTCTCAAAATCTGCAGTGCCATCCTCAAATGCTCTTCATGCTCCTCCTTGCTATTGGAATAAATGAGAATATCATCAATAAACACCACGATCCATTGGTCTAAATAGGGCCGGAACACGTTATTCATCAACTGCATAAAAGCTACAGGAGCATTTGTTAGTCCTAAAGGCATTACTACAAATTCAAAATGCCCATACCTACTTCAGAATGTCGTCTTAAAAATATCCTCGTCCTTGATTCACAACTGATGATACCCCGCTCTGAGATCAATCTTGGAAAAATACTGCGCCCCTGATATCTGATGAAATAGCTCATCTATTCTTGGCAATGGGTACTTGTTCTTGATGGTGAGCTGGTTCAATTGGCAACCTAAAAATATCTAAAACCTATTAAACCCCCACACCCTCTCTCATACCTCATTTCTCACCTCTCCAACCATCGATCTCCCCACCACACCTTCCCACCACCAGTAGCAAAAGGCGGGCATAGAGGGACGAGGCAGTTGGCCGACGGCAGCAACACGTGATGAGATCAGGGGCGAGATTGTGAAGTGGTGCGGCTGTGGGTTCACGCGTGGGCACGGTGTTCGAATGTGGGATACAACGTCTCTAGTGCATCTCGCTACGTGGAATCTTTGTGAAAGGTAGGGGGATGGATTCCGCACCCTCTTTTGTCAATTCCCTGCTATTTGTTGTTGATGTGAGGCCAAGAGAGGATTTTTTCCCCATTTGGGGAAAAAACATGCTTGGGGTAGTGTGGCAATTTTTGATCGACCCAAGCCACGATTCGTAGGTGGTGCCTAGATATGGTTGTTAACCTAGAGGGGGTGAATGGGTTATTGAAAAATAATCGCAGTAAGATAAGCTAACAATTCAAACAGATATGATAAATAGTGTTGATATAGATTATTCTAAGAAAACTTGATTACTACAGAAGTAAAGTGCGAATAAATAGTAAACACACAAAAGACACATGAGTTTTTATACTGGTTCGACATTGATCTCCAATCAGTTCTACGTCCAGTACCTAGCAATCACTAGGCTTTCCACAACTCCCTAAACAGGGAATAGTACAAGGGTTATTTTTGACCAGGTGTTCAGCTCATCACAGGCACCCTTATACAAAAGCCCTGACTAAGTTGCAGACTTGTCAAATCTAGCTGTTTCTATTGGTGTTCAGCCACACTATGGACACTCACTCACTAGAGCCCCAATTATTTTCACGGCACAGTCAAACATAAGATTTCAAGCCTCTTGTAGGCACTCTTGCCTGCAAGCAAGGATAGCTAGTTTCCGGACATTAACAAAGCCTACGGGATATCGACCTCCTACGGGTGCTCTTATCCGCAAACAAAAATTACCACTCTAATGGTGGGTTACACAAATATAGTCTCTTAATAGGCAGAGTTGTGTACAATGAGTGTAAGACTATTCAAGATAAAAAAACAGAATGACGATGTAGCTATCTTGAATAGAAAGAATGGAAGTCTTTGACGAAAATCAGAGCGGCGTCGAATACTTTCGTAGATGCAGCAAAGTGAACAGTTGAGACTTTTTCTTCTTGAGCTCATAGCAGAAAATTGTTGAGGAAGAATTTGACTTTGGAAACTTTTAACACTTTTGCAATGAACGCTCTGAGTTGGAAGCAAAGATCTCACTGGAATGCTCTCTTCGTGATATGCTCTTCTCTCTTGTGTGTATTCCTTCGTAGTTCAGGCCGCATATATATAGTTATTTACAGGTCATGGTTCCGTTAGATACAAGCCACTGATTGTTTAGATGGAACTAAGTATTTGTTAGACACAACATAAAGAATGTTAAACTAAATATGTATAGGGCTTTCTCTCTCATCCTGTAGCACATAGTCAAAGATAAATTTGCTCCAGCCATTTCCATCTATGTTTCTTATTTAAAACGTAATCTAGTAACAGTGTCTTCTATAGAGTGTTTATTTCTTTCTTAGGCTATCATGTAGAAGAAAAATATCATTATAAATAAGTAGTCACAGATATACTAAAATACCTTCCCTTGTTTATAGGTTGGCACGCGTCAATCTTCCTATCATTTTGCTCTGTCCTTTCTTAAAACATGTCGAGAAAGGACTGTCCTACTGAGATTGTCAGTCAAATGGTTGGACCACATTTCCAGAGAACCTGCTTTGATACCAATTGATGAGTGTTATGAGTGGATCTAGAGGGGGGTGAATAGATCCCCACTATTAAAACTTATCCACTAAAAAGTTTCAAAAAGATAGCAAAGAAAAGACCGAATGGACTCAATTAAGCACCTTAAACTTAGTTACAAACTAGAAATAGTGTTGTTCAAGAGTGGTAAATTGTGAGACGCACCAACTAGATATATGCACCTGTTAAGGAGGTAGAAGAGATGGAATACGCCACAGCAAGCAATGATTCAGGGATTTTTAGGTGGCTCGACTGCTATCTAGCAAACCTGCGTCCACCTCTCACCAACCAAGTGAGGTTTTCACTTCTAGCCAAGAAGAACACACACACATACATACACACACACGCACAAAACTAATCCGCTACACATGCTGTCAAACAACTTGCATAAGGAAAACGTTCCTCAACACACACATGGCTGCACAGTAGCCAAAACATACTCTGGTCCCTAAAATAGGGTACTAGAAAAAGGCTGAGGAAACTCAGCAATCACACATCTAGTGGTTAAGAAAAGAAACGAGAAACAACAAAGGAAAAGCTCCAAATAAGAAAGCTAAAGTGTAGCTTCTGATAGAAATCAGGAAGCTGAATAAAGAGGATGTAATCTTCGGTCTGAAACTTCAACATCACTGGACTGGCTCGAACTAGTTTCTGGGCTGCAAACCTCTCCTCTCTTCTCTTTCTCTCAAGGTTTGTGCTAGATTCTCCCGGTAATCTCTTTTTCTCTCACCCTCTCTTTTTCATTCAAATCTTCTCTAGGTAACTATGGTGGCAGCAACGCGAGCTCGATAAGCAGAGAACTTCATATTTATAGAGGGAAGGGGCAAGAGATTTTTCCCTCCTAGATCCTGCCATCTGATTGGTCATAATAAAAATAAGGTTCTTGATCATAGAGTTTTTCTAGATCTACCTCCTTATTGGTTTGTGATAGAAAAGGACGGTCCTCTGCCTAGGTGCTTTTCAGGGACACATTCTGATTGGCTCATTGCAAAAAGGAGGATACCAAGAAAAGTGACCTTTCCCAAATTATTTTCTGACAGATCTTTCTCCCCCAAAGGCTATTCTGACTACCTCATGATGCAAAAGATAGTTCTCTATCCTAGGACCTTTTATAGACCTTGAATCGTGTGATTTGGGAGCTTGCATCATTGACTTCAGAGGAGGTTGCGTGTTTGAATTGAACGGGCTTAGCTCAGGCAAAAGTCTTCTTTTGTGTCGATGCACCTAGCGCCCTGCATCAACGTAGCTTCCCATCTTCTTGAACTACTGCGAGTGAGACTACAAGTTGAGTGAGTATGCATCGATTGCGTGAAGAGGTTGCATTGACGCATCTGGCCTTTCGCTCACTACAAGAAAATTGACCTACAGTCATGAATTTTACCTACGCTTTCGAAAAACGTAGGTATAAGCAACATATTTCGATGTTTTTAAATTAGCGTTAGTAAATTTCTTACGTTTTATTATAGCGTAGCTTTATGGCCATCTTATTCTGACAGTTTTAAATAAACGTGGAAAAAGTAATTTATTCCTACATTTTTTAGGTAAATATGAGAATAGATGGTGAGGACACGAGAGCTAGTCGCCGATATCAGACACACAGCACGACTCAAGTGACTCTGACCTCTCTATAGTTGGGCGACAGCATGGGATCCCTGCCCGAGTATTGAGTTCTAATGTGTGGGACACTAGTATTTTATTTTGCCTTTATGTCGATCCTCACCGGACCGCAAGGCGGCAAGAAACGGTCGTGCCCCGACCGTTACCCAGCAAGTGGCTCCCAATGGTCGGAAACACGCACCCCGAGGGCGCAATGGTCAAGTGAGAGAAACAGTAGTCTGGCGACCGCTAATCCGAGGGTGGCGGTCTATCGCGTAACCGTCACACCGAGCCTAGCGGTCCTGGGCAGACCGCTAAGCCCTGCCGACACTACAGGGTTGCTTAGCGGTCTCCTGAGGACCGCCAAGGGAGCCTAGCGATCCCTGGAAGGGCCGCAAGGCTCACTCGAGCGCGAAATCGGCGGAAAACACCAAAAAAATCGATCCACGCCCCGATTATCACCTGATGATGGGGAAACAAAGGGAAATCGATCCCTAACCCTCCTAGCATGATTCTATACCCTTAGATCGGTTAAAAACCCCGCGAAATGAGAGATCCGACGCTCAACCCCAAATCATGGAATTTAAACCTCCCGGCTCAAAAACGCCCCTCTCGACCTCCCCTCGGCCTACAAATCACGAGGAAAGCGGTAAAGAGTGTAGGGATTCGTCCCCCTACCTCAATGGAGCTCGAAAGTCACCGGATCGCCGCCGATCTCGAAATCACGCTTTTAAATCCACGATCTCACGCCCCACACCGCGAGAATGCCACCTCCACGATCACCACGTTGTCGCCGTCGATCCGCCGTCTGCAACCGGAGGAAGAAGGGGGCGTTGCGGGCCACGTACGGGGGAGAAAGCCACAGTCGGGGAGGGGTTCTCCAACGGGAAGAAGAAGGAAGAAGAAGAAGAGGAAAGAAGAAGAAAAGGAAAAGGAAAAGGAGGGGGGTATTTATAGAAAATCAAAAAAAATAAAAATTAAAAAATTAAAAAAAAATCATTTTCTCGGTCCTCGGAACACGCTCGTCGCACTGGTACCGTCCCGGAGTAAGAGAACGCAATGGTTTGTCCTACACAAGGTTCCGCAGGTCCGCTAGGGAAAAACACACGTAAATCACAAAACGCGCTCCGAGACTCCCGAAAGTGATCCGAAACTTACGGATCCTGATCTGAAAAATGTCCGAAAACCCGGGACATTACACCCAGGTTCTCGCACAAGTGCAGCAGATGCCGGCTACTGGAACATCTCAGCCCGAGCCTGGCAAATAGGCCAAAGGGGAAAGTGGCCAACTACTCATCAATGATCTCCAAGAACTGCAGCAGACGCCACTGTTCTAGTTGTAATTGTCGGATTTCCCCCGGATCTTCCGGATAGTCCTCCGCAATGCCAAACATTCTGGGAGTGAAGGAGGGGCGGCTCCGCGGTGAGTGTTGGGCTGCTGATTTGAAGGCCCGACCTCGGAGGCATTGGAGCTCGAAGCCGTCGCCACTGAAGAGAGGCTATCTCGCGCTGCTCCTGAGCTGAGGTTGACGACCACGATTATGAGAACTGCAAGAAGGGAAACAGATCAGGAGGTATTGGAGCTCCCGCTCGAAGCCGTCGCCACTGAAGAGAGGCTATCTCGCGGGCGCTGCTGCTGGAGGCCGCGGGCTGCTGCTGTGCGCGGCTGCTGTGCTGTGCGCGGCTGCTGCTGTGCGTGCTGTGCTGCGGCTGTTGCTGGTTGCTGTGCTGCGCTGCCGCTGCTGTTGCTGTGTTTCGGCCAGGGAGGGCAGGGAAGGGGGGAATCGGGGTCGGGGGTAGGGTTTGCACGTGAACTCCAATGGGAGTTCACGTGTTTCGGTCGAAACCGAATGGTTTCGGGCCGAAACCATTCGGTTGGAACAACGACCTGATTTCAAGATAGCATCAGATGGAAGGTTATCATTCTGAGAAAGGACTTGTGTACCGGATTGTCCAAAATTAAAGAAGAAAATTTAGAGGAAGCTCACAGATCAAGGTACACAATTCATCCTGGATCTACCAAAATGTACCAAGATTTGAAACAGATCTTTTGGTGCTCCAACATGAAAAGGGAAGTAGCAGACTTTGTGTCGCACTGTCTCACATGCCAACAAGTCAAGGCAGAACACCAAAAGCCTGCTAGTAAGCTACATCCTTTAGAAATTCCCAAGTGAAAATGAGAGGATATCGGCATGGACTTCATAATGAGTCTGTCTAAATCTAAAGGAGGACATGATAGAATACGGGTCATCATAGACCGTTGGACCAAGTCGGCACACTTCTTGCTAATCAAGAGCTGATGGTCAGTCGATGTTCTTGCTGCGTTATATGTCAAAGAAGTTGTCAGACTACATGGAATTCCTGTTTCAATCGTGTCTGACCGAGACCCGCACTTCACTTCACACTTCTGGAAGGGTCTACAACATTCGTTGGGGACAAGACTCAACTTACGTAGAGTATTTCATCCTCAAATGGATGGTCAGACCGAAAGAATAAATCAAGTGGTAGAAGATATGCTCAGAGCTTGTATCATTGATCTTGGTGGAAGCTGGCATGATCCCCTGATCGAGTTTGCTTAGAACAACAGTTACCAGGCAAGTATTCAGATGGCACCTTTCAAAGCATTATACAGAAGGAGTTGTCGATCGCCTTTATGCTGGGACGAAGTTGGCAAGAAGCAACTACTAGGCCCAGACATGGTAAGGGATACCACCAAAAAGATCCAGCTCATTAGAGAAAGACTTCAAATGGATCAGTCTAGGCAAAAGACTTATGCCGATACTAGAAGGAGAGATCTCAAATTTCAGGTGGGAGATCACGTCTTTCTTAAGGTTTCCCCCAGATGAGGCATTAGATGATTTTGTGTTAAGGACAAGCTTACACCAAGATATATCGATCCTTTCGAGGTATTGGAAAGAGTTGGCGAGGTTGCCTACTGCATTGCTTTGCCTCCACAATTGTCAGATGTCCACAATGTGTTCCACATATCAATGTTAAAGAAGTATATTCATGATCCATCACATGTCATAGATCATGGTGACCTGGTGATACAAAAGGATCTTACATATGAGCAAAAGCCTTTAAAGATTCTTGATCGCGAGATACATGCACTGAGGAATAAGATAATTCCCATGATCAAGGTTCAATGGAGCAAATGCTCAGAGCAAGAAGCCACATGGGAGACCGAAGAATCCATGAAGAAGAGATTCCCAGACTTATTTTGAATGGTATATACTCTGCACCATTCACGTCTAAATACGATTGAATTTGAGGATCAAATTCTTTTATGTGGGGGAGGGTGTAGCAACCCTAATAAATCATAGGAATTTAAGTTCCTAAATAGATTAAAATAAAATAAATGGTTAAGGCCCAAACCCATACATATAAACAACTTATACTCTAATGGGCCTTACGCACATAAAACCACTTATACACACATAGGCCTAACACTTAAAGGAACCAAATTGGGCCAATATAGCAGGATTAAAGAGTCGTCTGGAAGGAAGGGGGGAAGGGCGCCCTCTATTAAGGCACCATTTCAAGAAATAGAGCCCCCTTAAGTGGGTGCTATTTTCTAAGGGCTGTAATATTGACGGGGTATTAATTTAGAAACAGGGAAGAGCGCCCCTGATAGAAGGCGCCAAACCGAAGGGGAACCACTAGTGACATCCCGTCACTAGAAAACCAGAGGTCACGGACCTCTCTTCCTCTACACCAGAGGGAACCCACAAGTGACACCCAGTCACCTGCAAACTAGAGACCCAAGTCTCTCTTCCTCCACACGGAAAACACTAGCGACACTCAGTCACTAGCAACCAGAGACCTACGTCTCTCTTCCTCCACACCAGAGGGAAAACACTAGCGACACTCAGTCACTAGCAACCAGAGACCCACATGTCTCTTCTCCTGAGTCCACAGGAGGAACCCCGATCTCATACCAGAGAATCGAAAAAACACAAACGAAAAATGGAATTCGAACAAGAACGAAAAGAAAGGAAAAATAAATATAGCTCTTGTAAGAGCAGTTCTGGATTGGATTTGATCTGATGTCCAAAAATAACAAGTCTTCAATCACTCTCACGAACTCTTATTCTTCTTCTACCTCTCTGTCTCTCCTGCTCTTCGCTCTTCTTCTTCACTCTCACTTTGTTCAGCAGGGCTTTCTCTCTTCTACTTCTTCATCGTACGAGCACCACCTCTATACATATGGGCAGACTTGAGGGATTGGAGTGTGGAGACCACACTTCCCGTCCAGAAGCTTTTTCACGTGTCAGCATCTAAGGATAGAAGCCTCCTCGGATCACGTGCCCTTTCATCTATCACTCAAAATATTATCTGTAAACACAAAAATAGTCATTAGTTCAGTTGGCAATGTACTGGATAGAAGAAAGATGCACAGAGTATGTTTAGAACATTTAGATAGGCTGCTACAGTACTTGGTCAGACTTGTTGCAGCTAAGGTAGTCAAAACACAGACCTGCTCAGGCATACTCCAACATGCAATGAACTAAAATGTGCACGGGCTTGGATATAAACACACATAAGTGCACGAACACACTTCCACCCAGGAAGTGCATGGCCTAGGTGTTTAAGAGAAAAACATGCACGGACTATGAGTTTAAACATGCACGGAGTACCACTGTGCATGCACAGAGTTGCAAGATCCAAAACATGCACGGGGTATCACTGTATATGCATGGACTTATGTAAGCAGAAGACCAAAACATGCACAGGGTATGGAAATATGCACAGGCTTACTTGTGCAAAACTAAAAGTGCACGGACTTCTGAAACATGCATGGACACATGTTTTAATAAATGCACAAGCTAGCTGAAAATATGCACGGCCTTGCACTGTTCATGCACGGCCTTGACGTTGTGCATCAGGTTTAAGGACATGCAAACATGCACGGGGTTTGTTTTCTATTAGCAAAAAATGTGCATGAACTTTAATCATGCAAGTCGGTGGAATGTGCACGGACTTTATGAGTGTGCACGGACCATGCACGGACTTGCTAACCTGTAGCTCGGACTCTACATAGCTAAGGCAAATGTGCTCTGACCTTGCTACAGTATATGCTATGACTAGGACTGAGCCTAAGACTCTACATGCAAGGACTTGCTATAGGAGTTGCTCTGACCTTGCACTGACTTAGCCTAGAAGGCGTGTAACATGCTCAGACTTGGTTTGAGCATATACACTGACTCTAAGTGTATGCTAAGACATGCACGGACTTGTCAAGCAACACACAGACCCAAACATGCACGGACTTAGACAATGTCCACGGGATTTGAAGAAACTACGTGCTCTGACTTAATATCCACGGACTTAGTGTATGCTGACTTAATATGCACGGACTTAGTGTATGCATGGACACAAAGCGTGCATAAGAAGTGCACAAATGTAGTTTCTCTACTAAGTCCAAAACATGCATGGACTTATAAGGACGTGCACGGACTTTGACATGCACAGACTTTGCAACAGAAGAACCAATGTGCACGGAGTTAATAAAAAGTGTACCTATATGCACGGGCTTGGAAATGCAAGACGGAGTTAACACTGCAAGGACCATAGTGTCGACCCCATGGGTCGACCCTTTGTACGGGTGTCTTCAATGCACATCAAACGATCCTCATTAATGCACAGTGCAAAGACCAAATGCACAGAACAAATGCAAGTAGGTAATGCACAGTGCAAATGCCAAATGCACAGAACAAATGCAAGCAAGTAAACAGAACAAATGCAAGCAAGTTATGTCAAACATTTAAACTTCCATGGAAACATATGGTGACTCATCATGTCTGCTATCATTAAAACCACAGGGGCATAACAAATTCTCTGGTCGGGAAGGAATCCGAACCAAAGTGGAAAGGTTTATTTTGATTTGTTGGGTGGCTAAAGACTGAAGGTGGGATTGGTTGTTGGTTCGACATCTACAAGCTCGAATGCCGATGGTTGAGAAGCTGTTGGCTCCGGAGTCAATGATTGAAAAGTTGTTGGCCCAAGGGCCAATGATTGACTTGTTGTCGGCTCAGGGGCCGATGGTTGAAGAGCTGTCAACTCAGGAGCCGATGACTGAAAAGCTGTCGGCACAGGGGTCGATGATTGAAAAGCTATCGGCATAGGGGCCGATGATTAAAAAGCTGTCGGCATAGGGGCTGATGATTGAAAAGCTATCGGCATAGGGGCCAATGATAAAAAAGCTGTCGGCACAGGGGCCGATGATTAAAGAGCTATCGGCACAGGGGCCGATGATTAACAAGCCATCGGCACAGGGGCCGATAAATGGATAGCTATTGGCATGGGGGCCAATAGTTGAATATTTATTGGGTTAATGTCCCATCGGCGGAATGCTAGTCAGTTTAATGCCCTGTCGATGGAATGCCAGTCGGTTTAATGCCCCGTCGGCGGAATGCTAGTTGGTTTAATGCCCCGTCGGCGGAATGCTAGTCGATTTTACGCCCCGTCGGTGGGATGCTAATCAGTTTAACGTCCCGTCGGTGGAATGTTAGTCAGTTTAACGCCTCATCGGTGAAATGCTTGTCGGTTTAACACCCCATCGGCGGAATACTTTTCGGTTTAACGCCCCGTCGGTGGAATGCCAGTCGATTTAACACCCTGTCGGTGGAGTGCTAGTCGGTTTAACGCCCCGTCGGTGGAATGCTAGTCAGTTTAACGCCCCGTCGGCAGAATGCTTGTCAGTTTAACACCCCGTTGGTGGAATGCTTGTCGGTTTAACGCCCCGTCGGTGAAATGCTGTTCGGTTTAACACCCCGTCGACGGAATGCTTGTCAGTTTAATGCCCCGTCGGCGGAATGTTGGTCAGTTTAATGCCCCGTCGACGGAATGCTTGTCAGTTTAACGCCCCGTCGGTGGAATGCTTGTCGGTTTAACGCCTCGTCAGTGGAATGCTTGTCAGTTTAATGCCCCGTGGGTGGAATGCTGGTCAGTTTAACGCCCCATCGGCGGAATGCTTGTCGGTTTAACGCCCCGTCAGCGTAATACTAGTCAGTTTAACACCCCATCGACAGAATGCTTGTCGGTTTAACGCCCCGTCGGCGGAATGCTTGTCGATTTAATGCCCCGTTGGCAGAATGCTTATCGGTTTAACGCCTCGTCGGTAGAATGCTAGTCGGTTTAACGCCCCGTTGGTGGAATGCTAGTCGGTTTAACGTCCCGTCAGTGGAATGCTAGTCGGTTTAACACCCCATCGGTGGAATGCTTGTCAGTTTAACGCCCCATCGGCGGAATGCTTGTCGGTTTAACGCCCCGTCGGCGGAGTGCTAGTCTGCTTAATGCCCCGTCAGTGGAATGCTTGTCGGTTTAATGTCCCGTTGGCGGAATGCTTGTCAGTTTAATGCCCCCATTGGCGTAATGCTTGTCGGTTTAACTCCCCGTCGATGGAATGCTTGTCTGTTTAACGCCCCGTCGACAGAATGCTAGTCGGTTTAATGCCCCGTCGGCGGGATGCTAGTCGGTTTAACGCCCCGTCGGCAGAATGCTAGTTGATTTAACGCCCCGTCGGCAGAATGCTTGTCGGTTTAACGCCCTGTCGGTGGAATGCTTATCGATTTAACACCCCGTCGGCAGAGTGCTAGTCAGTTTAACGCCCTGTCAGTGGAATGCTTATCAGTTTAACACCCCGTCGGTGGAATGCTTGTCGGTTTAACGCCCCGTCGGTGGAGTGCTGGTCGGTTTAACGCCCCGTCAATGGAATGCTCGTCGGTTTAACGCCCCGTCAGTGGAATGCCAGTCAGTTTAACGCCCCATCGGCGGAATACTTTTTGGTTCATTTTTTTTCTCTTTTTTTTCTCTCCTTTTTTTTCTTTCTTTTTTTGGCTCTTTTTTTCGTCTCTTCTTTTTTCCTTGTGTTGTAGTAGGGGAGGAGGGAGTTTTCTGGACGACCGAGGCACTGCTCCTCTCACTCCGACAACGGCATGGTGGTGGCGGCGGTGACGAGGCGGACACGGGGACGTACTTTTCACGGCGGGAGGCGGGCGAACTGAGGGTGTAAAAGTTTCTTCCTTCGATTGGCGGCGATCTGGCGGAGCTCGAGCTCCATTGAAGTAGGGAGACAGATTCCCATGCTCATCCCGTCGTTCCCCGTGATTTGTAGGCCGCGGAGAGGCCGAGAGGGGCTTATTTCACGCCGGGAGGGTAAAAACCACGTTTTAGGGCTTGTGTGTCGATCTGCCGATTCGTTGAGTTTTTGACCAATTCGAGGGTGTAGATGCATGCTAGGGGTGTCGGGGGAGCTTCCCCCTTGTTTTACCCATCATCCGTGGATGATCGGGACGTGGAATGGATTTTTGAGAATGTTCCTGCCGTCCCGTTCTCGGGTGGGTGTAGCGGTCCTTCCAGAGACCGCCACACTCACTGGCGGCCCAGAGTAGGCACGCCAGAGGCCGTGGCGGCCCAAGGAGGGTGCGCCACAGGGTATTATTTTATCGGTAGGGCATCCGTCAGCCTGGCAGCCACATGATAAACTGCCAGAGCATGTGACGCTCCATGGTCCGACCGCCAGAGGGGTGAGTTGACTGTTGATTTCTGACCATTGGGTTTTGACCGTTGGGATCTTGTGCCTTTAGCTGCCATAAGTACGGGCGCTAAAGCGCTGTGACGGCCTGAGATTGGGGTGCCAGAGTTAACGTGATCTGTCTTCTAGCGCACCAGGGTTGGTCCGCTAGAGGCTGTGGCGGCTTGAGGCAGGTGTGCCAGAGCCAGTGTGACCTTTTCTTCTAGCACTCCTGGGTTGGACCGCTAGAGTCTTTTGGCGGACCAGACTTGGACCGCCAGAGCCTGTGGCACTCCAAGATTGCACCGCCAGGGTCTGGGCTGCACCGGATGGTTTGCAGTCCCATTTGTTTCGACCCGTGGTTTTCGTGAGTCAGTTCTTACCTTCGGTGATTCGTCCACTAGTCGTAGCTTCCACGGCACGCATGTGTCAGCCCATCGGGGGCATTGGTGTGGCGTACCTGAGAGAGACGGTAAGTAGGCTGGTTACCATAGGGCCCCCGCGCACAGTTGAGTCTAGGCTCGGGGGGAATTACCAGTTAGAGGATAGGCCTAGGGCGTATGGTCTGAGTGTGCACACGAGGCTGAGGGTTCGGACCAGCGCATACGAGCACGACCTCAGCTAGTCCTTGTTTTGTGGTACTTCTAGTTACTGTGCATGTCTGAGTCTCGCGCCCGGGGCATTGTAGCTAGACACTTGTGACGTGGTGTAAGATGTCAGGGGACGTATCCGATCGTTCTTCTAGTGGGAGGTGCTCCTGTCTACCGTAGGTACGGACTCGAGTTTTATCAGACCGAGGTTCAGTAGCATGGTACTGTTAGAGTAGATAGCTTTTTCGTTTACTTACTACAACTTGTTGGTTCCGTCGTGCTCCTGTTAGGTAGCGTTACTTTCCTACTTTCTTACTTTATTGCCTTATTTTTCGTGTGAGGTGGGGGTCCGCGGGATCCCTACTGAGCCAATGAAATGAGGCTCACTCCTATTTTTCAGGTGAGGTCGGGCCTTCGGGTGGCGCGACAGGTGTTCAGCGAGGTTCTAGTAGCCGAGGTTAGTGCCAGTTGCCAGAGCTGGGATATACCCCGCGTACTTGTACCTTTTCTTTTATACTTGTACCTTTCTTTTAGTTGACTGTACTTTTATTTGGAGTTAATTATATATAGAATATGTGTCTCATTAGATTTTTATCTAAGAGTTCATATTCGGTCGAATAATATCCGACACAGATATCTCAATATCCGAATTCGTATCCGATTAATAATCGGATATCCGATATCCGATTAAATTATCCGTCGGATATTTTATTCGGATAAGTATCCGATTAAACGAATACGAATTCGAATTCGGTTTGAATTTTAAACGGATAATTGCCAGGTCTAGTCAGTAGTTTACCCTCTAGTTCCTTGGGTTGGTTAATGCTTGCTCATCGAAGAAATGAAAATTTACTAGATGTTATTTCACTTAGTCTACAGGGATGAAGTCTAAGAATGTCTTTGGCTAATGAATTATAATGTTCTCTTCATGAACTTACAAGGATTTTAATTCCTTTTGAATTCAGGTTCCTCGTTTAGTTCGGATGCATTCGGACGAGATGGAGGTTCGTATTTTCTATTAGAGTCCTGTTCTGTCATGTCAACTATAATAGGTTTTAGCTTTAGCTGCTGTTCTGTTCTCTTTTGAATCATTTCAAAGTAATGAAAGTTATAGCTTTGTCTTCTTTTGGATGTCCACATCACAGGATATTCAAGAGGCTTATGCTGGGCAGATCGTTGCAGTGTTTGGTGTAGATTGTGCATCGGGTAATTTTTTATTTTCGGTCTTTTGATCTTTGTGCAAAGCTGCTTAGACTGTGCTCTATGGTGCATTCTTTTTTTTTTTATCAAATATTGTATACTCTTTTCTGTGTGAATTTCCAGGTGATACCTTCACTGATGGTTCTGTCAGATACACACTGACATCCATGAATGTTCCTGAACCGGTTATGTCTTTGGCTGTTTCACCTGTGTCTAAAGACTCTGGTGGACAAGTAAGTGTCCGAGTCTTCCGCATAACATTTGCCATATGTAGTGTGAACTAATGGATGTTCAAGAAAGTTATCATGCTTTCTGTTTTCAGTTTTCAAAAGCTTTGAACCGATTCCAGAAGGAGGATCCAACTTTCCGTGTTGGCTTGGATGCTGAGAGTGGACAGGTACTAGGTTTCTCATCATATTTTCTATAATATACATGTTTTATGAGGATTGGAGAACTGATATATTGGTTTACAGACAATAATTTCGGGGATGGGAGAGTTGCATTTGGACATTTATGTTGAACGCATTCGCAGGGAATATAAGGTACAGAAACTTTGCTCGTTTTATCTGTCTGATAAAGGATCTGAAGTAGCTGTTTTTTTCTCTCTTCTGAACATCCATGTTTTTCTCAAGGTTGATGCAGTTGTTGGAAAGCCTCGTGTTAACTTTAGAGAGACCGTCACTCAGCGTGCCAACTTTGATTATTTACATAAGAAACAAAGTGGAGGTCAAGGTCAATTTGGTCGAGTCATCGGGTATGTATATATGGAATGAAGTCTGTTAGATGTTTTTTTCTGACATTATTTATGACCTTTTAAACATGGGCGATATGTTTCTCATGTTTATAGACATTAGCTTCTGCCATGGATTGCAGGATCCAGGTTGCCTGTTCCGGGTCGGAATCAGAGGGGGCTGATCTGATTTCATTCCCCAACAACCAATCCTTTTCGAGTTCCTTAAAAAACTACTTGGCCTATGATTGGCCCCAAATCAAAATTGGCAACAAATCATTTGACTCCTTTGTTAATCACCTGATTTTAAGCCAATGTGGATCGGATCAAGATGACCCAGCCATTTTGAGTTCAGGAAAAGCCGGATTTAACATGCTGGCCAACCTGCACTTTTTAGATTAATTATGAGTAAAAATCATGTTAATCTAAGATTAACCCAATATCAAAAAGAGGCTAAAAGATCTAGAGTGATTCAGATCCTGAACACCTCTTTGATAATTGGTTATCTACGGGCTAGCCCGATTTTAATCGAGATGGGTTAACTGTGCTTCGGGAAAAAAGCACTTTATGTCTCAAAATATTATACAATGAACATTAATGGATGTTTATCTAGGCTCGTTACATCTCGCGAGTGGCCCAGGATGCCTCTTACCTCGACATAGACCCAGTGTAGGATCCGTACCCCTCGTGTACCTTTCACGGCGCATGTCCATTGTAGTGCATTGATGACGAATGGTCCACCAACCCAAACGACGAGTGAAGGACATCGCTCACGCCACTCTCCCTGACAGTGCAACCTCACGCCCTCTCTGGTAAATGTTACTACATTTATGACCAACGAGTCCTGCAGCATTAATGTCGGAGCAACCCCTTCGGAGGGAAGATAGCAAATCAATACCCATGCCTCCCTATCTCGTCAGACACGCGAGCTAGGTTGCTCATATCTCCGCTAGCCATGGAAATCCAATAGTCAACCCCCCTCCCGTGATGGTATAAGTACGACCATGACCCAACAGCCAGGAGATATACAGCTCCTTTCTGTCGATCCTATAGGCACCGAAACTCGCACCCTCGAGCAGTCGTGAATTGACGAAACCTCGAAGATTGTCCAACACTGCAGTGCATAAATTAGAAAAAATGAGTGATCCCCAGAGACTTATACTTGAGCCTCACATGGATAGAATGATCACAAATGCGGGTCATGCCTATCCTCGATCTCGACTGGCCAAGAAAGAGGAGCTCGAGTTTACAAGTCAAATATGAAGTTCATGCGAATCAACCAGTAAACATAAGAAACGGACCCATTAGACTTAGAGGATGTAGTATATACTCAAACCAAAGAGAAAAACATACAATTGGGGGTTGATCGTATCGAAAAGGGGGTTGAAAAGGGAGATGGTCGAGACTTTCAAGCATCTACCTCTCCTATGTTTTGCGGTGAAAACTTCTATAAATGGAATCTAGGATTGACTACGATGCATGCAATACAGTGCAAATGAAGGAGAATATACGTAAATGAATTAAAATTCAGTGGGGAAGGAAATAAGGAGAAGAATGACGGAGTTTGCTTGTCGCCAGTAGAAGGCGGCTAGGTCACTGGCCATTCAGGGATGGTGGGCAGCCAAGACGATGGCCACCATTTGTAGACTTATATACATAGGCTCTCTCTCGTGGATGAAGTTCGGCCATAGGACATAGATAAGGAGGGGTTCCTAGAGCTCTTACAGCTTCCTCGCCTTGCCCTAAAGCTGCCAACCTCTCTTGCTCCAAAATGTTCAACCCCCCTGTAGGTTGTTCGGGACAGGTCTTTTTGTATGTCGGTTGATTTTGTCATGCCCTGAATCGATAGCAGTGACAGACATGCTTGGAACGTGGCAGTGATTCATTCATGATATAGATTGAACAAAAGATATAACACAAATGCCAAAAATAAATATAAGTTTTATTAATACCAGTATGTCAAATTACATATTGTGACTCCAAAAGATCAATAATAAAGATGAAATGCCTCGAAATTATAGGACTCGACTCAAAAATAAAAGACACAACTCAAGAAAATAAAAGACACAATTCTTCAAGACTCAGGCAACTCTATCATTCTTGCGTATCCCCATCTATTGGAGTAGCCTCATTATAACGTGAAAAATGTTACGGGACAGAGCGGGACGGGCCGAGACAATACCGTATCGTATCGTCCCGGCAGAAAACCGGGACGGCCGGTACGACCAAGCCGGCAAACCCTATTTGGGAAGCAATGGCAGCAAAGGCAAAGGCAGCGAGCTTGCTACTAGAGGGGAGTTGCAGTGTGTATGAGAGGGGTAAATTCCGAGGGGCAGCTGAGGAAGTCTTAGTGTTTTCTTAAGCCGAGGGTCGGGTGGCCTGTTCTATTGAGCCGTCCTTTCGGCCCTTGGGACAGGGGGGTCATGGAGAGGGCCCTTTTGGTGTTTCAGAGAGGATAGAGTAGGGGAGTGTTGAACCTTGAAATTTCCCCAAAGAAAAAAAAAGAGGGGGATGCATACGCAGAGGAAGCCGTAGGGGGGTTGATGCCTGAAGAGACTCCAAGGTGGCATCTTGGACCCCGGCCATGCCCGGAGGGACCCCAGGAAGGTCCCGCCTTCGCGGTGATCCCCGGAGACACCTTGCTGGGTCCTTGTTTAACCCTGCGATTTTTGTCACATTTTTGTGAATATTTTCATAACAAAGAAATTATTCAAATTAAATCCATTAAATGACAGCGTAAAACGGTATAAAATTGTGTCCGTTACATGTGGATTAATTGTAAACACCCTTGGAATTCTGGCGGGCGGCATTGTCTACACAATAATTGTGTTTTAACACGCGATCATGTTGTCAAACACCCGCTGGGCAGTGTTAAAACCACGTATCCACGCAACGAAAACAGTCAAATAATGGCGATCCCCGGCATCCGAGGGGTGTTTCCAATGTGCCATGGAGTTATCTCTGCACTCCAGGACCCTAGGGTAGCAGGACGGCATCAGAGAAAGTAAAGAAAAATCAAGGGAATTTTCATGCGCCGCCGCCTTGCAGAGATGAGCCCAGAATCATATAACACTCTCACAAAAGGATAGTCAAAGGGGTTTTATACACTCTTGGACTCGAAGACCAGGAGGGCCCGTCCCCCCTCTCTTCTTCTCTCTTGACTGCAGACCTGAAGGGAGCACCTCTGGGTTCTGCAGACCTGGAGGTGACTTCCCAGGTCATGCTCCAGGTCTGCAGAACCGGAGGGAGTACCTCTGGCTGCGCAGCCCAACGAGGGGCCCCACTTGGTCTCTTTCTCTCTCTTTCCTGCTGTCCAGTGAAGCAAAAGAAAAAAAAAGGAACAGCAACCAGGAGGGAGGCCCCCGGGTCTGCAAACCTGGGGGAGCCCCCTCTGTCTCCTCTTGCTGTGCTCTCTCTCCCTAAAACAAAAAAAAAGGGGAGAGACAAAGAGAAGAGCATACTCGGAGGAGCCTCTCCACTAATGCAATTAATGCTGCAAATCAGGAGTTCCCACCTCCATGTTCCCTTCTCCACCTCCTATAAATAGGAGGCCTTGGTGAAGAGAGGGGGGGAGTTCACAAGATGAACGGAGAAGACTTCAAGCTTGGAGTGCAGGGAGCAGCAGGTGGCGGCCTTCCTTGGAGCTTTTTCTTGAAGTTTTGAAGCCCTGCTTTGTGTAAAACCTCACCTAAAAGGGTACATTACCAAACTACCCTTATGTGAGAAAAATGTCTTGTATTTTGATATCAAGTGAATAAAAAGCATGAAAAACCATGTTGATCCCAGATATATCAAAGTTCTGGGAATTTGATGTTAAATCATGGGAATACCAAGGTCTTATTCCTCCTATTCTATTTGGTAACAGAAATAAGTTATTCCACCAAAAAGGTGGGTTAAGGGTCAAAAAGGTGACCTGCAAAGGCCGGGCTGCAGGGCGGCGAGCTGGGCGTGCCGCTGGACGCGCTGCTCTCCGGCGCCCCGCCGGTGGACTTCCTCAAGATCGACGTCGAAGGTATGGAGTTGAAAGTATTGGCTGGCGCAGCCGCCACCATTGCAAGGTCCAGACCGATTCTGTTGTTGGAATTCCTGAAAAGCGACAGCGCGTTGCTTCTCGATTGGCTGTTTCAAGCCGACTACCGCGTGTTTTCCGGTATCGGTGCAAATTATGCCTGCATACCCCGTGAATTCGATTTGACGCTCACAGGGTTGACCGAACACACCCGGTAATTTCATAGCCTTGACATTTTGAAGGCCGCGCCTGATCAGTTCATACCGGAGACATCCGCTGCAAAGTTGACGGCACTACAAAGGGAAAAGCCATGGAAGAAGTAAAGGGCAAGGCAATCAAGGTCGTCTGCGAAACCACCAAGGGCAGCATCGATATCGCGGTTCAGCCAGACTGGAGTCCGCTCGGTGCGGCGCGTTTCCTGCAACTGGTCGACGACGGTCACTTCGATAACCTCCCGCTGTTCCGCTGCGTCCCCAACTTTCTGTGCCAGTTCGGTTCCGTCCCGCCACGGCCCAATGCCAAATCCTATTCCACGATACCGGATGATCCGAAGCTGCCGCATCTGCGCCAATTCCGTCGCGGCTACCTGAGCTTCGCCGGCAATGGCGAGCATTCGCGTGCTACCCACATGTTCATCACGCTCGGTGAAAATCTCGACGGCCTGGGCACTATGCCCTGGGAAACGCCGTTCGGCTATGTGACCGACGCCGGTATGCAAAACACCGTCAGCCGCTTTTCGACTGCGTATGGTGACATCCCGCCCTGGGGCAACGGCCCGGAGCCGCAAAAGATAGAGGCCCCGGATGGGGCCTGGTATCTGAAGCTGAAGTTTCCTGCGCTCGATTACATTACATCCTGCAAGCGAGCGCAGTAACTTCTTACGCCGTCACCGGCCAGTTCCAGCCTTGACGGCTTGAGCCGGCGATGGCGGCCTGGACGGCCGACAGCATGGCCTCGCTCGGCCGACGCTTCTTTTTGCCCAGCAAGATCAGACGCTTGATCGGCGGTACCAGTTCGCTCTTCAGTGCACCATCCGACAAGGCAGACAGGAAAGCAATCACCGTTTGCGCTTCGTCGTCGCCGAATTTGTCCATCATCTCGCGCAAGGCCGCGCAAATATCTTGTGGGACGCCCAGCGCTTCGAGCTGACTCAAGGTAGCCGGCAATTTCTTCACATCGAGGGCACCGTCAAGCTCCTTGTGCAAGCGAACCAGGAAGAACGATGGTGCTTCATCCGGCGCATGGGCAATCGTGCTGGCCAGATCCTTGGACATTCCTCCTGCCATCGGCGGTGCCATGCAGGCAGCCGCGGCCGGCGCAGGCAGCATGTCGACTTTGGCGAGCTTTCTTGCGCGTTCGATGCCGCCCCCGCGCGATGCCACCGCGCTCTTGGAAAACACCGGTCCGCCCCAGCCGGCCGGTGCCATCTGCGGCACTTGCTGCAATTGCGGCAGCATCTCGGCTTTCGCTTCGCGCTCGGCCACCACCAGGAAGTTGGTCAAGGGTGTCAGCAACTGATATTCCAGCGCCAATGCCAACTTGGCCTGCTGTTCCTGCAATTGCTCGACATGATGCGCAACCGCCATGCGTGCCAGGTTGGGATGTTGCACCGTCTCCAGGCTGACCGATACTGATTGTTCGCCCTCCAGCGAGAAATGCAGCGTGGCGGGTTATCGATACTCGGAGCTCTGGATCGTTACAGAAATCCTGACCGGGGTCTTGTCTAGATGTTTTAGTAAATCATATTGGGTGCCCGGTATAGATTCCTGTTCTTGGTCTTGCTCTTCTTGCCCCTGTGCGGGCTCCTACTCCCGTTGTGAAAACACGCGGTGGAATATCCGCCCACTACGGAGCACCATTGTTTGTGAAAATCGCGCCTCTGTCGGGTTTTAGGTAGGCGGAGGATTGGTAGATGTGGAAGGAATATCAGGGATGATAGGTGTTAGAGATGGCGTGACTGAAAAGGGAATCCTTATGAGAGGCCTTGTCAGCTGAGGATTGGTGGAGACTAGGGTGGTGGGTATCGAAGGTGCAATGGGAGAGGGACTGGAAGGGGTGGATGGCACCTGAATGGTTGAAGTGGGTATAGGCCGAATGAAGAGGGGCCTGTGCGAAGGTGATGGATTTGCGAGAGGCATAGTGGAGGGTAGTGCAGGTAGGGGTACGAGGGTCCTTGCCAGCAAAGGGTGAATGGCAGCGGGAGGAGGAATGGGTGCCGATGAGGGGCGGATGAGGAGAGGCCTTTGGGACAAATGGTTGGGGGATGGAGGAGGGCTTTGAGGTAAAGAAAGGTTTATGGGGGTGTGAATAAGGATAGGACTTTACAGCGAAGGGTTGGTGGTGAAAGTGGTTTGATTAGTGGGGCGTATCAAGGGTCGAAAAGGTTGTGGAAATGGTGAAGGTTGAGGTGTTTTCAGTAAATGGGGCAACTGATTAGAGTTTTGACTTATGGAGGCGATGGAGGCACTTTCTTCATGCCACCCCTATCCTCTCTCCACTTCGTGGAAGGTGGTGACAGGGTTTACTTGTTGATTTTGGTGCTCCGGTAGTAGATTTTGGACAATCCCCATGTCAGGTTGCGATGCTTGGACTAGCTGTTCCTACTGAACTTGCTGTTGAACCTACTGTGGTGACGGAGTGACCTTATTGCATTGAGTGTAGCAACAAACTTTCTCATCTCGTCCCAGTCAATGGCCCCCTGATCATTTAAGTCATATATGTAATCTTTAAACTGAAAACAATGATCAATATCATGCCCAGGTTGTCGATGAAAGACATAGTACCGAGAGGTATCCACATTAGGTGGCCAGGCCATCCTTTCCTTTGGCAAGGTGAGCGCGTTGGCGGCCATTAGTGCGTTGAAGATATCAGGAAGGCTCTCGGGTAGTGGAGGATATTGGGCTCTCTTGGGGTCTATAGGTCTTTCCTGCTGTTGGGGGCCATAGTGTGTTGGTGGAGGGACCTGGTGGTATTGCTGGGGAACTAGAGGATTCTTTGGCATAGCTTGATTTTGTGGAGGAGGAGGAGGCTGGAAGGGCTGGGGAGGGTTATTTTGTTGGTGCGGAGCTTGGTTAAAGAATGAGGGTTGCTGGAAATTTTGTGGTGGCCTTTGGTTAGGAAGATTGCGGGGTTGCATGGGATTGCCCACCACGCCCACTTGCTCATTCATGACCACACCCTCGGTAGTGGCACCATTGTTATTTATAGCATTATCTTTCCTCGACACCCTTGATTTCTATTCAAACATAGATATGATAGGCGAGTCCTTCATCCGGGTCTGAATATACCTCGCCCTCTCATAAAGCTCCTCCATGGTACTCAACTTGTTCATGGCCAAGATATGACGGAACTAAGGAGTAGCATTGGAAACTATCATTTTAACTTGCTCAGTTTTCGACAATATATCTTTCAATTTTTCAGCCATTGACCTTGAAGTCACTGAAGTACACAGGTTTCTCTTTTATCATGTGATAAACGGGGTGACTATCAACATGGGTCGCCTTATGACAGAGTTAATCGGGTCCTACTATACACAAGGAGAAGATCATTGCCCCATGCATCATAGTTGACTGGCGCATTCATTTATGTCGGGATCCACTTGGAAAATGAAGTGTTCATTGAAGTGCGACAGAGTAATGTGTATAACACACACAAAATGTTCTCAGATTTTGACTACTGTTGGGGTCCTAATGGAGAGCTCAAAAGAGATGTGAGAGTGTATGGAGAATCATTTGAAAATGAAGAAGAGCCACCTTAGCAGGAAGCTCAAGGGAAAGCCCCACCTCCAGTTCAGGCCAAGAAGCAGCCCCCTCTGCCTCCACATGGAGATCAGGACATGCCACCTCCTCCACTACATGTAGATTCAGATATGTCACCTCCACCATAGTTTTATCATAGGGAGTCCTCCACTCAAGATGCTGGGCAACCTTATTGGGCAGATTATGAGAGTTTTGATAGGCATCTTTCTGCGCTTGAAAGTTGTATGGATACTCTTGGAGGACATTTTTCCCACCTTGAGTGTCGGATAGGAACATCCTTTTATAGGCTTAACACTTTCATGGATACTATTTCAACTACCTTGGATAGCCTTTCCACACATATGGCCACTCTCTCCACTCGCTATGAAGATACCCATGAGGCCTTCCGCATCACCAGCTGCCATCTTTTCACCATTGATCATCAACTGCGTCATCAGGACCGCCTTTAACACTCCCTTGAATTCCACTTTCCTCCTAGTGGACATGCTCCTACTGATGGTGATGACCAAGGGAATCCTGACCTGCCTCCTAAGTAGCCATCTTTATATCTCTTAGTGTCAGTCTTAGTCGCCTTTTTCTTGTATTTTGTCCCCCCTTCTTGATGATGCCAAAGGGGGAGAAGTAGTTAGCCTATGTTTATATATATTATGCTTGCTGTATGTCTGCAGGACTGTTTGCCATTTGACATTTGTGAGTATCATTTTCATATTGTCAGTCTTTTGCATTTTGGGTTAGTTGAGTCACCTTGCTATGTACCTACGTCTATTGCATTTGGAATGTAATTTGTCAAGTAGCATGTAATGAACTTTAATGAATGAAATGCACTTGGTATTGGCATACATACCGATTTCATTTCCTATCAAATTAGGCATATATGGATATATGGAATGGCTTGATAACTTGGTTAGAATGTGGCACTTGGGTTGTAGATGGATTGGTTTGAATATGTCATAAATTAGTCATACGAACTGTACATCGTTGATTTCAAGTTCCAAATTTCTTTAACGACACGCCCACGCATTCAGTAGTCTAGAGTTTTGTCATCATCAAAAAGGGGAAGATTGTTGAGTCTCTCCAGGTGATTTTGATGAACCAAACCCCAGACGTATTTTTCGTCTCGTGTCGTGTATAATTTCTCAAGAGCAATCGATGTACGTAATCAAGACTAATTTTCATAATGATAAATGCTTGAAATGTTCACAGTCTTCAAAATGCATAAAATGAGCTAAAACAACCCCAAATGTACATTTAGTTGTTCAAACATAATGTCTTGTCATATGGATATGTTCTCCTTGGCTAACAACTCCTTTTTTCAGGAATTCCAGAGTTCGATCGACCAATTTGCTTGGTTCGATAGACCAAAATTTCTTGAGATCAGAACTCTGTAAATGTTACAGAGTTCGGTTGACCGATGGGGGATTTCGGTCGACCGAAATGGCTTGTATGCACAGGTTACCATGTTTATTTACTTATTTGTTTACTTATTTGTATTTCTTTTTCTATGTATTTTATCTAAATTTCCTTGAATTTCATTCTTTCTTATTCTTTTGTATTTTATTGTAGAGGGGTGGGCCGTTGAAAGGCCAAGAAAGGGGTGTGCCGGCGAAGGCTGGCTGAGCGCTGGGAGGGTGTGCCGGTGAAAGTGGACGGGCACATTGGGAAGAGCCTGGGGATGAGTGTGCCGGCGAAGGACGTTAGGAGTGTGCCAGAGAGGGCTGGGGGTTGGGTGTGCCAGCGAAGAGGTGCGCGGAGTGTGCCGGGCTGTGCGCTAGCGAGTGTACCGGCAAAGGAGTGTAGGGTGTGCCGGAGAGAGGCTAGGAGTTAGGCGTGTCGACGAGGGGCTAAAAAGGGTGCACCAATGAAGGTTTAAGGAGAGGTGTGTCGGGGAAGGTCTTCAAGACCTATACCGACGAAGGGCTAAAAAGGGTGCACCGTCGAAGGTTTAGGGAGTGTACCGGTGAAGAACAAAGTCTCTGTAGGTTTCAGTTAGGCTGGATGAAGGGTTAAGGTCCATGCACGTCTGGACGAGGTCTGTGCACACTCTGGGACGAAGTCCATGTAGATTGGGACAAGTTCGTGTAGGTTTTGGATGCAAAGGGACAAAGTCCCTGCAAGTTTTTTAAGCAAGTCCGTGCATGCTCTGGGGTAAGTCCGTGCAT
This sequence comes from Amorphophallus titanum, assembly GCA_024336825.1. Classification (NCBI taxonomy): domain Eukaryota; kingdom Viridiplantae; phylum Streptophyta; class Magnoliopsida; order Alismatales; family Araceae; genus Amorphophallus; species Amorphophallus titanum. The sequence continues at coordinate 6,881,705 of JANBPO010002596.1, forward strand.
ATGCACGATATCAAGGAACAAAGTCCGTGCATATGCACGGGGTTGGGTTCCTACAATAGGTGAAGGCAAGGTCCGTGCATGTACGAACGAAGTCTGTGTACATGGGGCCAGAGGCTAAAAGAAGGTCTGTGTACATGGGCTAAGGTCAGTGCATATGGCGGGAGAGTAAGTGTAGTTATGGAATATGCAAAGGGCGAGGTCAGTGTATATGCTGGTAAGGTCAGTGCACATGCAGGCCAAGTCAGTGTACATGGGCTGAAGTCAATACACACGTGGACTAAGGCCGGTGCACACAGAGAATAAGGTCAGTGCACATGCAGACTAAGGTCAGTGCAAGTGGGCTAAAGTCAGTGCACGTGCAGACTAAGGTCAGTACAGGGTCCATGCAGGTTTTAGGTAAGGTTCATGCATGTCTTAAGTCCGTGCATGTGCACGGAGTCAGGACGAAGGTCCACACAGGTTCTGAACAAAGTCTATGTAGATGTATACAGCCAAGGACAAAGTCCGTGTGAGTTTAGATTGAGTCCATGTAGGTTTTTGGACAGAGTCTGTGTAGGGTGGGGACTAAAGTCCATGCATGTATGCAAGGGGGACAAGGTCCGTGCAGGTCCATGCATGTGAGGGCCAACGTCAGTGCATGTATATGCAAGGGGGGAACAAAGTCTGTGCAGGGTCCATGCACATGGGGCCAGGGGTTATGCAAGGTCCGTGCAGGGCTTGTGCAAGGCTTGTTCATGCGGAGGGGCGATGTCCGTGCATAGTCCGTGCACGTGCAGACATGGTCCGTACAGCTACAGGCCAAGTTGGTGGACGTGCGAGCAGGGTCCATGTAGGTGTACAAGCACGTCCGAGCATGCCCAAGCAAGTTCGTGCAGGCGTGCAGGGCTCGTGCGAAGGGTGAGGGCCAAGTTAGTGCATAGGCAGGCAAGGTTGGGGCACGTGGGGCCAAGGGCTGAAGGAAGGTCAGTGTATATGGGAGTGAAGTCGGTGCACATGCGGGCAAAGTCCATGCAGCTACTCAGGGTTTGTGCAGAGATGAAGGTAAAGTCAGTGCAGGGTCCGTGCACATGGGGCCAGGACTCGTGCAAAGTTTGTGCAGGGCTTGTGTGTGCAAAATAATGAAGTCCATGCATGGTCTGCACGGGGTTAAGGTTGCACGAGGTTGAAGCTGAAAGGGGATAGGTGCACCGGGAGAGGCCATGGGCGTGCTGTGGAAGAGTTTAAGAGCGTGCCGACGAAGGGGTTTTAGAGCGTGCCGACAAAGGGAGATTTGAGTATGCCGGGGAAGACCTAGGGAGGCGTGCCGACGAAGGCCTGGGGAGGTGTACCGGCGAAGGCTGGCCAGGTGCGCCGAGGAAGGTTTGAAGGCATACCGGGGAGGGTTTAAAAGCATGCCGACGAAGGGCCTGGGGTGGTGTACCGGCGAAGGAGTTGAATGGCGAGGGGTGGACCGAAGGGTGTGCTGGTGAAGGGGAAGGTGGTCTGCACCGGTGAAGGGCCCCCTCCTCCTTCACCCTCTTAAGGTCTTTCTTTTCTTCTTTTTATCCTTCTCTTCCCCCTTTTCTTAATTGATTTTCTGTGTGATTCATGAGGGGTCCCTTTCACCGTCTCTTAACCATTCTCTATTCATTCCTCCCTCTAGTACGGGTGCTTAAAACACTCAACCATTGTTCAGTCTGGCCCTCCTCATGTTGCCCCTGGTTCTTTTCACCTTGGTTAAGGCATTTTTATTGTTGATTATTTCATTTGTTTGTTGCTCCCTTTGGTCTTTTAGCATATTATTATTTCTGATAAAATTTCGACAGCATCTCCCCTTGACCCGAGCGTAAGGGAGATACAGGGAACACGCCCACATGGAGTGGTGGAACCCGACAAGTGGAGGTGGGCATCCGAAGATGACAACACCTTTAATAAAACAGTGAAAAATCTGAGGAAACCGACGAAGGGAAGGCCTCTCTAAGGCTGGTCAGGAGCGTACCGGCCAAAGACTGTGCCAGTGAAGAGGCGTAGGGGTCAATGCGTCGGCCAGGGAGGCTGTGCCGGGCTAGGAGAGTACCGATCAAGGAATGACTAGTGTGCTGGCGAAGGCATTTGAGGGTGGTTTAAGGCCAGTGAGAGGGAGGAGGCCATGGGGTCTGGGGGCTTAGTTCAACTGACAAGAGGGGCTTCAGTTGAGGGTAGGGAAGGCTAGGGACTGGGGGTTTGAGAAAATTGGGAGAACGAAAACCAACGGTGGTGTTGGCGAGCTTGGGCTCTCAGGGAAGAAGAAGGGACTCCCCCTCATGGCAAGTGGATGAGGGTAACGGCCAGAGATCCCTCAGAAGGGAGCAAACCACTAGGGAAGGAAAAGGCCGATGGAAGAGCACACAGGGAGACCCAATCCAATGAGAGATAATGCAAAAATGACAAAAATGGATAAAGAGGGAGAGAACGAGAACAAAGAGGATTTTATTCATGGAAAATGTGAACCAAAATACATTGAACATAAGAAGGGAGGGGAAGAAAGAAAAAGAAGGAAAAAGGAGGAACGAGGGGTTGAGCAGGGGCGACGGCTCCCTACTCTTCCCTCTTCTCCCTGCTACATTTCTCTCTTCCTCTCTCTTACTCTCTTCTTCTTTGGTGGCCGCCGTGGGGGAAAGCCCCTTTCTTCTTTTCTTCTTCTTCTTCTCTTCTCCTTCTTCTCTTCTCTCTGGTCTGGTCGTCTGTGTCTCTCTTGTGTCTTCCCTTTTTTTTTGTTTACCGGAGAAGAAGGGGCTTTTATCCCCCCCCAGCGGTGGAGATGTTCGAAGGTGGGAATTGGCTAGCATTAATGGGGATTTAATTTGGGTTGTCTTTGGTTGACAGGAGGTAGGCTGTGTGTCCCCCTCCCCGTTCGACACCTCAGCTACATTGCTGTGCACTTAGGATCTATAGGACGTGGCGTAAGATCCTCCCTGCCGGATGCGTTGTTGGGGGAAAGCCAGGTCATGTCGTTGAAGGAGCTGGGCGTACCGCTGAAGAACTCAAAGAAGCCGTGCCACTGAAGGGGCGTGAGGGCATGCCGCTAAAGGCCCGTATAGGCGTGCCGTTGAAGACCTCACTGGGCGTAGCACTAAAGGCCCGTATGGGCATGCCATTGAAGTGGACTTGGGCCTATTTTGTGCCTGATTCACTTAGTTTTCTTCGAGGCCCACGAGTTGTGAGCCCCCCAGGGGTTGGTTCCTCTTCACTACCGTGACTCCGGGAGTGGCTTCACGGCAGTGTACTATTCGTTCGGATGGTCCGGACGGAACGTGTTCTCCGCAATCGCTTCAGTTGAAGTTGTTTATTGATGCTGGATTGGTCGGGACACGCGGATGTGTAATTTTACATGTCCACAAATTCCCCCCACCCCCAGGTGGTGCGGGCGAAGGATGAGCCGGGTGGTGCCCGTGGGTGCACCGGTTCTTCAGGGTTGGACTTGAAGTCTCGATGCCCGGGGAAGACGACAGTCCTGGCCTAACGTATGCCATCATTACATGTAAGAATAGATATATCTATCTATATATATGTATCGGATACGGAAATGGATAGTCCACTATCTGAACCGTATCCAACCCATTGACATCCCTATCGGTATCTTCCAATGGCAGAGAATAAAATCACTCCAAAGCAACCCCATCCAAAGATCGATAGAAGAGATATGCCATAAGGCGATCATCATATTGGTATTGCGCCGATTCATATAAGAAATCCCTCACATGGATATACAGATTACCAGTTCTGTCATACTTATGGTAAGTCAAAAGCTCAGATTGAGGAGGGAGCCGGATAATTTGTGATGGGGACATGGGAACATCGATGAGAGATTGTGGGCCCACCCACTTTTGTAAGTGGTCGATTTACTATTGCATGGCGGCCCATTTGTCAAATAACTCTTGTTCCCGAGAAGGAGTGGGTTGGACATTATGCGTGGGTCCAAGCGGTGAATTTGAAAAATGAGGGGGGCGGCCCATATTGAGGATAATGGGCTGAAGAATAACCCATTGCAGGAGGAGTAGGGTGGGCCGACCTAGGTTGAGTGTACTCACTTGGGCCGAAGAGAACTTTAGGAGTGGGAGCAACGAGCTGAAAAGAGTCGGCCCATGGAGAGAAAGAGAGGGAAGCCTTTCCCTTATCCATTGATTATTAAGTCAGGGCAGGGGGTTAGCCCATTTCAAAATTCACAAATTGGAGAACCCTAGGTTGGACCGGTGGGAGATCAATTAGGCTTAGCACTGAATTGGGCCCATCAAAAGAGATTTGGGGGGCCTGGCTAAAAGAAGGACCTTGAGGAGTAGGAGGGCTGGCCAAAGTCCCTTGGAGAGATTGGTAAACTATTTTAAGGTGGGTCGAATCCAACTTGGACATTATGTGAAGAATATCTGCCGTAGGATCTCCAACTGGAGAGGAGGAGGATGGGGCTTGGGCACCCTCATTAGCTTGAGGAGGAGGAGGGATGGACCCTTCTATGGACTGAAGGACGGCAACCCTAGGTGGGGAGGAGTTTTCAAACAATCCTTAAGGAAGAGTTTCCTCATAGGAAAAGAAAGGCTCATAGGAAGACATGGTGGAATCGTAAAGGAGATTGAAATAAGAGGGAGTGATAGACGACCTTTTGGAGATGAAGTTAAAGACTTGAAGCAACTCCACATGTAAGAGAAAGACCTGACCAACCAAGACACACACAATCACGCCAACACTTAGAGACACAAAACGCACGATATGCAAGAAAATATTTCAGCTAAATCAACCAAGTTGTAATGATGCTCCAAATTTTAAAATTCCTTGTTGCTCCTTAGATGTTTTAGTTAAAGTACAATTCCCTCCAGGAATAGGAATCCTAAGGGAGGATTTCAAGGATTTGGGTTGACCTAGGTTTAATACTCTCCCACAGGTGTAACTTAAACTCGATGGGGTGACAAAGGTACAACTGGCTCGACATCCATATGGGAACCCATGGCTTACAGAGACTTAACGGAGGCTCCCAAATAAGATCACCTAGTCGACCATAAGAAATACACAGCTGAGAGGATCACCTACTGGGGTGGGAATGTAACTAGAGTCTAAGATGACAGATCCTATGAGCACCAGGGTACATGCAAATTCTAACCTAAAACTAGCAAGCAAGGTAAAACAATGATGGACTAACAATCAAATATGTTTGGCAAACTAAACAGAGGACAAAAATAGACATAAACCGCGGGAACTGAAAATAATGAACCAGAGAACAGACCACAAGATGTGTACTTGAACGCGGTCGAGGGAAGGGCCGTCTTCTTCTGGACGCGGCTCTGTCGTGATCTTCACATGAAGTACATTCGTGAGGATGCTGCTATTCAGATGGTCCTGTCCGCAGGATCTAATGACTACGGTAACTTCGTGAAGACCATGCTGGCTAGTGACATTCCTGGTATGTCTTTCTTCGAGAAGACCATGAAGGCTGCCACTGGTAACAACATGGCTCGTGCTCAGGCTAACATGCTGGCTGCTATCTTTAAGGCTCCGTCTAAGGCTCTGGGTGAAGACTTAGGACTCATGTATGCGCGTGCGACTAACGCTACACCTAACATTATGGAACTTAAGACACGTCAGATGCGGCGATCTCTGGGTACTGTGCCTCTTGATGAGCGTAAGCAGTATGGAGAGTGGATCCGTGATGGGGTTAACCTGATCGAGGCCGGTGTCGATCCTAAGATCGCGGGGGCCTTTGATGAGGCATGGAAGTTAGTAAGTCCCTATATGACATCTCCTGCTCCTGTAGGAAATGGTGTTGAGATTACTTTCTCCGATATCAATCACTATCTGACTAATGGTATTCGTCTGGACCTTAAGGGTCTTCACGGTAACATCCAGGATATGCAGACTCTTCTCCGTCGTCTTCACAAGACTACGGGTCGTGGAAAGAATGAGCGTGTTAAGCTTATTACTGATCCTTACGAAGCAATTTGGAATGTTCAGATTGCTGTAGAGAACGCTATCGCTAACAAGACTCTTCGTCGCTCTGTAGGAGAGATGCTTGGGGTTAAGCCTCCTGGTGGTACTGAGGCTCAGATCCAGGTAGCGAAGCAGGGGTACGATCGTCTTAAGAAGATGGGCTGGAAGGAACACCCCTTCATTAACCAGGTTTATGGTGGGGTTGGTCCTGTCTTTGCTCCTGAAATGCATGACTACATTACTCGATTACAGCGTATTATGGAGCCGGCTGAGACTGGCGATATGATGCGTAAGTTCGATCAGGTTACGCATGTCTGGAAGCAGGCTACTACTATTTATAACCCTGGCTTCTGGTCTCGTAACGCTATTGGTGAGATGACTGCTACATGGCTTATGGGTGATTTCAATGTAGTGTCCCATAAGCAGGCTATCGACACTGTTCGTTACATGCGTAATGAGGGCGGAGAAGTACGCGCTCTACAGGAAAAGATCCCTGCACTTCGGGCCGCAGGCGAGAAGCAGAGGGATCTGGGTAAGACTGTCGTTATGAAGTTGCGTGATGGTACGAAGGTAACTCGTGCCATGATTGCATCTGAATACATGCGGTCTGGTCTTAAGTCTGGTTTCTTCAATACTGAATTCCAGAATATGAATAAGGCTCCTGGTCTGATGGGCAATCTTCCTGGTGGCAATATGCTACAGGAGGGTCATGCTTATATGCAGTTGAATGCTGAGGGTTTTGAGGATGCGTTCCGAATGGGGCACTTCATTGAGGTGCTTAAGAAGAACGATCATCTTCCTCTGCATCTTGCTGTGAAGAAGGCTACACAGCGAGTTAAGAAGGCTCACTTCGATTACAACGACTTCTCTAAGTTTGATAAGGCTGTGATGCTTCGAGTCTTCCCGTTCTTTAAGTGGACTCGTAAGGCTATGCCGTTCATGCTTGAGATGTTAGCACTTAAGCCTGGTAGGACTACTCTTTATCCTCGCGCTATTCACGACTATACTAGTACCTTCACTACGGACGATATCAATGGTGGAGATAGTGGATTCTCTCCTATCTATTCTGATATGGTTCCGGAGTGGGTACAGGATAACTGGGCTTGGCGCTTAGGTGCGGAGGGTTGAAAGGTTTGGGAAAGGACTACTCAAATCAAGATCTTGTAAGGAAAGTGCTGCAGTCACTCAACCATTAGGGCACTTGGCATATTGAGTTCAATACTTATTAGACCACTAATTGATGTATTATTTTTTTACAACTAATGTGATAGCAAATCGACTCAACCATGTGAAAGGGTGCAAAATCACTCAACCACGGGACTATTCCCAAACCGAGTATAATATCAAGTACTAGTAATTATGGCTTAATTCATTTCAAATTATGATAATTCTTAATAAAAAAGGAGATTGGACATAAAAATGAAATTCGCCTGAACCATTGTGAGGCCTCTCTACATTGACAGTACGTGTTCATTTCATATCTTCTATCTCCATTCACTTCAAATCATGCATATGTATGTAATTTACATTGCCAATAGACATTTAAAATTTTGACTAGCACTCTATTCAATCCCCCATCTCTTTAAGATCACGTGCAATAGCATGGCAACAGATTATGCCCATGTCCTTGGTCAAGCATGTACTTACTGAAACCTTTTGTAAGCTTGGGCCTTTACAAACTGAGAAATATTTTGTACACTAGAGTCGTTATAATGAGACCATCTCAACGTACAACACTCCCTTCAATTGGTCCACATAGGCATGACTGGACAAGCACTTGCAGATAAAACGAGATATGATGACTCTACAATAGGGGCATTAGATCGGTGAGTTTTCCACTGTAAATATATTAACAAAATACCCTTTTTCCTCCCCCATCCTCACCCTCGGTGGGAAAATAATATACTATTTGTCATTTCCCTATTCTACGCACGAAAACTCACATGCAAAATCCCTATTTTGTCGCTGTCACTCTCCCCTTCCTCTCCTTCAGTGGGAATGAAGTTGAAAGTGAAACAAAACGCTCTCCAGTGGAACATTATGCAAACTCCACACCATCAACCCCTTAGCCCATCATCGTCAGAGACGAACGTAATGCTTGACGAGTGTTTTCATCATTGTTGGAGTCAAAGAAGGAGAAGCACAACAAGAGTACAACGACAGGAGCCCTTTAACTGCTCAGCTCATAGTCATCGAAGAGCAAAGAGGAGCTTCATGAGGATTTTAATTATTATCAGAGAGGAAGAAAGAGGATCACGACGAGAGGACCACGGCAACAGTTTCATACAACCTCAATACCTAGCGCTATGGTATCTAAGACAGACAAGGGAAAGAGGTCGATGCTATGAGATAGTGTCCAAAGACAAAAGAAAGCAGAAAAGGTAGAAGAGAGGATGTCAGAATCACAGGAAGAGGAAATCTCGTCTGTGGTGAGGGCAGAGGAAGGGGCACAAAGAGGAACGGCTCAAAAAAGCACTGATAAAATGAGAGAAGAAAGTAGAGAATGGCCGTACAACAAGTTAAGACAAGAGGAAACATCATCCTTAGCAACGGCGTAGGAAGAGATGCAGAGAGGAAGAGCTCAAGAAAACATTAGTGATATAAGAGAAGAAAGTAGAGAAAGACTTTATAGTAAATTAGGACAAGAGCAGGAGTCCGACACAGGTGGACAGCAACAAAAAGGAGGTAAGACAATATTTCATGCTTATGTGATATGTAACATTCTAGTACAAACCATTTCCCACAGGGACCTCCAGTACCTCCTCCAGTGGGAGTTCTTCTTCCTCTTCATCAAGTTCTTCTGAAGAAGACGAAGTCAGGATGAACCCAGGTAATTCAGGGTTACCCTGTTCTTTCTGTGCATGAAATAATGAGTTTGCCTAACTTGCTCAACCCCCTCCACATAAAAAATATGTAGACCACAGGGATAATTGGATCTGTGGAGTGGGGGTGTTTTTGTCCATGTAAATTACATGTATTTAGATATTTGCTGCTATGTCCCAGTCACCTCCTTTAGTGTGGAGTCATTTTGGTCATAACAGCTTGTTGTACAATTCCCCAATGTATAAAAGGATTGTGTATGAGGATCAGCCCCATTCTGTTGGCCGCCTCTCTCCCACTTTGTGAGCAGCTCTTCTTCTCTGTTCCCTCTCTCGGTATCCTCTAGAATTTCCACGAAGAGATTTTCTACTTTCTGCATAAATAACTTTATTTATTTAGCAAAGACACCTTTGTACATTTCCATAGGATTGTCCTTCATGTTTTGTCTCTGGGGATCTATGATTTGGATTCCAATGAGTGGTATTAAATGACGTACATCTAAGCATAGACATAAAACAAGTGCCAAAATGAGTTGTGCTGTTGGAATCAATAAAGATTTAGTTAGGTTTGCTTGGTACACAGGTTAGTATTTGGTTAGTACTATGTATTAAAGTTAAGGTTTGGTAATGCCTGGACATTTAAAGTCAAAGAAACACATCAGAAAACAGTCTTCAGTACAATCATCTCAGATGTGTAGTGCAGGCCAAAATTTTTGGGAAAATACGGGTTGAGTGATAGTGAAGATATAGGACTCATCGACAGGTTTCAGCAAATTAGAAGGAACGTTCACTGGTTGGTGTTAATATGGATTACGACGTGCTTCTTCACTATGCTTTGATTATGGACCGTAAAGTGGAATTCCCATCACATACTTGGGCCTTTCAATTACATTATAGACAATCGGAGAATTTAGAGTGGAATGCATTAATTTTAAAATCCAGAAAAAATTGGCAATATGAAAGGCAAAGCATTTGTCTCTGGGTAGGAGAATTACATTAATTAACTCAGTCTGTCCTCAATTTCCCATCATTATCTGTCAGTTTTCACATTACCTGCATCCATAGAAGATGCTTATGGGGTGGTCATCATGATAATGAAGTGGGAGGTGCTTTTTGTAAGCCCAAGAAACTTGTAGGACTTGGGGTGAAGAATTTAAAACAGATGAACATAGCTTTGCTTGGGAAATAACTTTAGTTGATTCCAACCTGGATCAGCTGATTCTGTGATCCATGTATACAATAGCTTAATCTTGTAAGATAATCTGGGTTAACCTTAAATACTTGGCATATACTTTGGCTGAAATCTGCAGGAAAAAAAAGAGAAAGCTGGTGGGTAGATTACCACTAAATGCACCCCTGCAATTCATTGTCAGAGGGAAAAGGGGGAAAGACAACCTGGGTTACTCTGTTCAAAGGGGAGGCAGAACAAGGAACCTCAGGTTGTCCTGGATTAACCTAGTTTATTCTGGAATACTGATTCAACTCAACCAAATTAAAAAATGGCCGATTCTGATGATAATCCAGGGTTATTCTTGAACTAAGCTGCAACCACAGTGGTGCTTAGGGCAGCCTCTTATTTCACAATATTATCTTTTGGGAAGGAGAAAAGCGCATTGAAGTTATTCATTGCTTACCATTGGCACTATCTCTCAGGCACCTTTCCTCTCCCCCATATCTCACTTAATAAGCAGGTTGTCAAATTTTCACCAAGTCTCTCACAACATAGTGCCTCAACCAATGAACAACTAGATGGCTTTTTTTTCACGGGTAGGGTGGTAGCGAGTTGGTGTTGAATTGTTCTAATACAGTGTATTGGGCATGTAAGATTTTTTCACGAAAACGCAGATAATCCTCTCAGCCCTATTCAAGGCCTTACGCAGGCACTACAACTAGTGGCGCAAGACGGAGCCAATCGTGGAGCGGGTGATCTCCATCATAGCTTTCGTAACATAAACTTGCCAAAGTTCACTAGCTCATCCGACCCCGATGATGTTGAAAAATGGATGAAGGAAATTGAAAGGATTTTTCGTATCATGCAATGCATGGATGATGAAATGGTGCTACTAGCAACTTTCCAACTAGAATGAGATACTCGTTTCTAGTGGGCGTCCATAGAAGCCACATTGCCAGATGATCATATCACATGGGCCAAATTTGTGGAGCATGTCAATAACAAGTACTTCTCGAACCGCATACAAGAGAAGAAGGTCAGAGAATTTACCACACTCAAGCAACGGACCTCGTCAGTTGCCGAATATGAGGCCCAATTCTCAAGGCTATCAAGCTATGCACCCCACTTGGTGTGTACCAAGAAAATGAAGGCTAGGAGATTTCTTAATGGGCTTCGACCCCAATACATCACCCAACTAGCACTGATAGACATCCAAGTCTACTTGGAGATGGTACGGTGAGCTTGTTGTGTCCCTTAGTTTTGATGATAACAAACCATGAATCATTATTAGATGTTTTGGCATGAAAGAAATGTTGTTTGTCTAACTAAATTCTTGAAAAACTCTTTAGACAGGTTTTAAGTCTAGAAAGCTCAAAGTGTCGATCTCACCAGCTAAGAGTGTCGACAATACAAGAACAAACATAGGAATTCTTGGTTTTGTTTGGGTTCTTAAGCTCTCAGCGTGTCGACACCAGCAATTGATAGTGTCAACGCTACCGTTCAATCATGACAGACCAGCATCTCTGTCTGGCACTCATGCCTCGACACCACCAGGGTCAAGTGCCGACACAGGGGCTCAAGCCGCATGCCCTCATAGTACCTGTTAGCTTAGGAGTGTCGACACCATGGTGAAGAACTCTACCCTTTGTCAATAAATCAACTGGAAGTGTCGACACTTTAGCTGAAGAGTGTCGACACTGTCAATATCGCTCAGAATGGATCTGAGTTTGATGGCAGTCCATTTTTATGATCCGTAATCATTTGTTGGGATCCATTCGTACATGATATATGCTTCTGGAAGGTTACTTTTTCAGAGAATATGATTGGCAGACAGTGGCATCTTCCAGAGTGGCCCCCACAGCAGATATTATTCCTTATGTACTCATGCTCTGTGTGTGTGCACGGCAGAAAAAATAAGGTACAAGGACGTAGAAGGAATATAAGGTAGGAGAGCGACATCTAGTGAGAAGAGCCCATGGAAGAAAGCTTGGAGAAGAACCTTTCGAAGCTTTCTCTTCTCCAGAAGGTAAAGAACTGGTTGGCAGAAAGAGGAGTAGCGTAGAAGAGTTCTCGAGAGAGATCCTGTCATTCCTTCCTACAGGCGAGAAGGCATCGGGTTGGACTCTTCTTCTTCAGTTTTTGGAGACCGGCCTGCAAAGAACAGCGTGTCTCCAGTCATCTTTGTAGCAAGCTGGAAAGATCCTTCGGCGTCTCCCTTGAGTCTGTGCTGAAGAGGCCAAGAGATTGGAAGCCGCTCCAAAGCTTCATCCAGTTTATAGACAGGGCTTTTTCTCCACCAGCTCTCATCGTTATATCCTGTCTGTCTGATTTGTTTCTCTTTAGTTTTCTTTGTTAAACTCATACCTTTGCATTGGTCCCTACCTGCGTGTAGGAAGATAGACTGAGAGGAGCACAGTTCTGTGTGGAAGCTACCTTATATAACAGTAATAGAACTAATTTTCATCACTACAAGTGAACGAAAGAATGAGAGAGAAATGCACAATAGATCTTTACATGAAAAGAATGTGAACCTCAAGAACTACTCCCAGAATCTATGTCATACAAAATCATGATTAATCTGAGTGAAGAAGCAACCTTCACAGTACTGTTTCTCTTGTTGCTGGTAATAAACCAAAACCAAGACAAGAGAATGAGAAATGAGAAAGATTAATCATGAGAACATTAGATGTCATGAGAACATTAGATTTAACCTTTTTTTGCATCTAATGCTTATAAACTATTGTTGATTCCCCCAACATAGATCTTCTCTAATACAGCCCTCCACAATCAACTTTGTATCACCTAGTTGCATAAATTTAACTACTTCAGTCCTTCATAATTGTCCGCCCTTTGCAACAGGGTAAATCATAATTCAAGGAAGAAAGTTCATGCACGCGTGCCTCATTTGCTCCTCCGCATAGATTCGACCATAAAATGCAAGTCCTCCTCTTTTCAGCGTTATCATTTGGCACACTACCCGTTATACTGTGTACAAGATGCAATGCATGGAAAGGATACCAATTCTAAAATGTATCAAAATAGCTGCTATAACCACAGGAAAAGGGGACTAGTCTACGTCATAAGCTTCATGGTAACGCAGAAGAGGCAAAAACAGAGGAAAAAAACTGGGAAAGAGGGGCTACACAATCCAGCGACAGAAGCTTATCCCTTTCTCAGAAAATTCAAGAGACCGCGGACCTTCCAAGAGGACCAACGCGCTATAGTTATATAGTAATGCAGTAATGCTGGCGGTCAAAATGCGCGATTGGGGAAATAACATGACCATCAAGAAACAGGAAAGTCAAGACGGCTTCCCCTACGCCAGGTGGAGGAAAAAGAAAGGGGAAATCGAAGGAAACGTCCTCAGCTAGACAACAAAAACAAATTTTTTTTTTTTGTGAAAGCAACCGGACACTCTCCCACGAAACCCCACGGAAATCAGAACAATGAACACAATAACGACAAGTAATCCCTCAAAATTGAGCCGCGAAATAATTACCGCCCACGGCCAGGTTCTCGCATCCACAGTAGTTCTTCGACTCCATCGCCGCAAATCGCGCGCAGATCGCCCAAACCCAGGAATGCACCAGCACCAGAAGGAAGACACCAGCGGGAGAAGGAGAAGGAAGCAAGGGCGGGCTTAAGATCTCGTCAGGTGTTGCGAGAGGGAATTACTGGTACGTATAGGAATCAGGGGGGAACGGTAGAAGAAGATGAAGATCATGAGTCCGTCGATGAAGCGGCTCACGTCGGAGAGGCAGCGCAGCTTGTCGAACCAGCTCATATCAGAGGATTCAAAACGGCAATGCCCCCGGGGGATTTGGTGGAGGGATCGCGGAGATCGGATCCAGGGAGGAGGAGGAGGAGGAGGACGAAGAGGACGATACCAGGATGGGATCAAGAGCGCTCTGTCGTTCTGGGAGGTTGCTCCCCTCCCCCCCGCCCGGCCCCCGCCATTTTATATAGGGCGGGCAGGGGCAAGGCGAGAGAGAGACGGGTCCGCACGTCTTTCTGCTTTTGACGAGATCGCCCCTCCCCACCCGGGGTTATAATTAGGGCGGTCTGGATTTGTCTGTGCAATTAATTCTCTTCCCGACTTGCCCTCGCACCAAAAACCACATCGTTACGTGCGAAGATGTGAAGACTTTTGTTCGATTATTTTTATCTAATTTTATTTAAAAATGAAACTCCCAGCTTAGTAAGCTCGTAGAACGGCCTACACCTTTGTGAGTGCTGGGAGATAAATCGGCGTATAAATTGCAAGCACCCTATCAATCCTAGAACTTTCTTCAAATTCTGGGGAGGAGACATATCTCTTATGGCCTTTGCCTTGTTGGGATTAATCTTGATGCCCCTCTTGCTAACAATGAATCCTAGCTGCTTCCCTGATGACATGCCAAATACACACTTCTTGGGATTCATTTTCAACTGATATTCTTGCGCTCTTTGCAAGACCTTGGCTATAACCCTGGGATGCTCGATCCTCATTCTTGATTTCATTACCAGATCATCAACATACATCTCTATATAAATATGGATCATATCATGAAAAATAGCCATCATGGCCCTTTGGTAGGTGGCTGTGGCATTCTTAAGTCCAAACGGCATGACCACATAGCAATAAGTACCCCAAGGTGTAGTGAAGGAGGTCTTCTCTTGATCCTCTTCAGCCAGGCGAATCTAATTATAACCTGAAAAGCCATCCATAAAAGAGATGGTCGCATACCCTGCCGTATTGTCAATTAGAACATCAATGTGAGCGAGGGGGAAATCATGTTTAGGACACGCACAGTTGAGGTCCTGAAAATCTATGCAAATCCTTAACTTTCCATCCATTTTCATAACTGGGACGATGTTAGCCACCCAATTAGGATAGAGGACGACTCTGATGAATCTAGCCTTATGGAGCTTATCGACCTCTTCTTTTATTTTTAATGCCATGTGTGGGTGGAAACACCTCAAGTGTTGCTTAACCGGGACAGTCCCTGGCTTTAGTGTTAAACGATGCTCGACAAGCGCAGGGTTCAGGCCTGGCATATCTTCGTAACTCCATGACAACGCGTCCTTGTATTCATGAAGAACTTGAATAAGCG
The DNA here is from genome assembly GCA_024336825.1 of Amorphophallus titanum. Classification (NCBI taxonomy): domain Eukaryota; kingdom Viridiplantae; phylum Streptophyta; class Magnoliopsida; order Alismatales; family Araceae; genus Amorphophallus; species Amorphophallus titanum. The sequence continues at coordinate 6,896,722 of JANBPO010002596.1, forward strand.
CCTCTTCTTCAGAGGGCAGCAAATTTTTACTGATGAGGATAATCCTAGGGTTTTCCTCGATACCTAAATTGATTTCTTTGGTAGGTTCTTCTACTGAGACTGATGGCTCGCCAAATCTCCTCATGCCACTAGCAAAAGTGTCAGTCTCGTCCTCATATTCTTCATACTCTCCATCCCCTTCTTCGACAGGGTCTTCATCATTCATAATCTCATAGACACTGAACCCTTTGTCGAAAATATACTCACTCTCACATTCTAGGTCCGGCAGGAGTATCAGATCTTTTACAAACTGGGGGATGGCTAAACATGCCTGGCATCTCCTGGCTAGCTCTCTCAAAAATCTATGGAGAATTTACTTACCCTTGACTTTTCTAGTAACTACCCCCAGATTCTGAATACTAGAAGACGAAGAAGAACAACTAGCCTGATTACTAGACTGTAAAGAAAAATAGGAGGAAAGAGAGGGAGCGGGTACAGGAGGTGGTACAGAAGAGGTTCCCTCATCAGAGGGGTAAAAGATGTCCACTAATGAACCTTGAATGAGTGGCCCCTGGGGTCGGGTCACACTCAGAAAGAAGATAGGAGGTCTCCTCAATAGAGATTAGGGAGGTAGATTGGGGAGTTGAAAAATTGGCATTTTTTTCATTTTTAATTATCGTGAAACAATGAAGGGGAGGAGTAGAAGATGATGGTGTAGAAATGAAAAGATTAGAGATTTCTCAGGTCAAAGACTGATTGATTGACTGTCCAAGTGGGGACAAGGTGGAAAGTTGAGAAAAATGCTCAATGAGTGAAGGAGGAACTGATGGAGTTCGAAGAAATTCTAGAGATAGAGAAATCAAGACCACAGGTGGTCCGGCGTAGTCGGGCAGGAACTGGTTGTAGATGTGCAGCAGGCCCGAGCGGCTGGTCTGCGACAGCACCGCCGCCTCGATCGCCGGATCGGTGCTCATCTGGTTGTAGATGGCGGCCAGCGCGGCGCTCTGGGCGGGGTTGAAGTCCAGTTGCTTGGCGGTCTTGAGCGCCACGGTCAGATCGAGCTCGGTATTCGCCGGATTGACGGTGATGGAGCCGGAATAGAGAGAGGGCAGCAGGCCGATCAGGCCCGTGGTGACGCTCGGCGCGGAAATCGAACCGGCGGTGATCAGTTCATATTTCGTCGTGTTGCCGGTCAGCTTCGAGGTGAAGTCCGCGCCGATCTTGGCGCCGTCGGCGATGGTCGCATTGCCGGTGACGGCGATCTGCGGGGTGGTGTTGGCGTTCTGCGCCAGCGGGTCGATCGTGAAGATGATCTGACCGGCCGAGCCGACATTGAGCGAGTTGGCCTTGATGGTGGCGGCGACCGACGTGTTGCCTGGCGTATAGCCGGTCACGCTATTGGTCACCGGCGACGTCATATAGAGCGTGCCGTTTTCGATGTTCAGCGACAGGCTGCCCGCGGCGGCCTGACCAATGCCCCCCGTCAGCACCGCGTTGCCGTTGATCGTCAGGCTGTTGTTGCCGGTGCCGCTGAAATAGACGTTGCCGTCCATCAGGCCAGCCTCGAGATCGAGGTTTTCCGATCCGGTGACGTTCGCATGGCCGGAAGAAACGTTGCCGAAGATGATCGAACCGACGATCGACGGCGTGATCGAAACGTTGGCGTTGGCGTTCTGGGTCACGGTGACGTTGCCGTCGGTGTTGGCCAGGTACATCGCGATGATATCGCTGTTGGCCGCCGAAATCGTCCCGCCGGCGAGGATCGGCGTGATGCTGGCGCCGATGGCGCCGGTGTTGGTCACGTTGCCGAGCGAGCCCGACTGGTCGTTGATCGCGATCACCTGGCCTTCCGTGCCGCCCTTGGCGAGGAAGTTGACCCCGGTCGCGATGCCGGTGATCGACGCGCTGATCGTGCCGCTGTTGTTGAGCGAGCTGACGTTGCCGCCCGCCTGGATGGTGATGGCGCTGACGGTGACGGGCACGTCCTTGCCGGTGATGCTTTTTTCCGCGTCGCCCGAGACGGAAGTGGTGTTGCCGCTCGTCACATAGGTCACCAGCGCGTCTGAGGACGAGGTGGCGGATATGATGCCGGAGTTGACCAGGCCGGTATGGTTGGCGTCGCCGAGCGTCGCGCCGGAGCCGATGATCATGCCGTTGATGTCGGCCGCGCCGGAGCCGCTGGTCTTGGTGACGCCGTTGGCCGCCACCAGGCCCGTGACATCGACGCCGCTCGCCATGGTGACGTTGGCGAACTGCCCCTGCAGGTCCGTGCCATAGCTGGCGACATCGAGCGGATTGACGCCGCCGATCTGGACACCGGTCGCGCCGACGTCGCCATAGATGCCGATGCCGGACACCGAGCCGCCGATCAGCAGGCTGCTGTTGCCGCCGTTGGTTCCGATGGTGATGGGGGTATTGCCGCCGATCAGCAGGGCCGGCGCCGAGCCGTCGACCAGAAGGACCCCCTCGGGGATGGCCGCCACATTGCCGCTCGCGGCGACCGCGGCGGTGATGATCACGCCGCTCGCCACACTGCCGCCGAGGTCCAGGGCGGGACCGCCCTGCAGCTCTTGGTCGCTGGTCATCAGGGCCAGCACGCCCGGATCGGTCGAGGGCGCCGTCGAGCGGGAGTTGATGTCGATCAAATCAAATCGAACGTTCACTCCTAATGGAATCCGACAATCTTAACCCAATAAGAAAGCCGACCTTAAAATTTAGGTCGACGGTGTTGGACTCGGTGATCCACCGCCTCTCCATTTCAAACTACATTAGTACGTAAATTTCAAATTCTCACGATAAATTTACAAGTCAACGGTTGTTAAGCTACAGCGACGACCGGAAATAATTAGATTGACCATGGTGCCATACCACCCCGTTCAAACAGCCGAGCGAGCGAGCGAGCGAGACGACGGGCGCGTAGCTAGGGATTCAGATTCCGGAGAAATGTCGGGAGCGGCAGAGATGCCGTGCGTGTTCTGCCAGATCGCGCGGTCCTCTACCTCCACCACCCTCCTCTATAGCGTCAGATCCCCTCGCCAATATCTTTCTTCGTCGTTCTTGTTATTCTCCGCGTCGAATTGTTCCTTCCTAAAATGTGATTGCCTTCCACTTTTGACTCCTTCAGGATGAGAGGATCGTCGCGTTCCAAGATATCAATCCGTCGGCCTTCAGGTGAGGCTCTCGCTTTTGTGTTCTTTGGGTAGTGTGTCATATGACTTGTATCAAAATGAAGGACTGAGGAAATCGGAACGCTATCCTGGTCAGCAGGAAAGTTTTCCAGTCTATTGTTGTCTCCTGGACGGCTATTTGGTATGAATGTAAACTAATGAATTGGATTGATTGTTGAGGTACCGTGGCTTATTGTATTTCTACTTACAACGTCTGCTCTTACAATCCAGACTGTTCGATTGTTGTTTCAAAAACTTAGCCTTGTTTTAGGGGTTTCATGTTTGGGATGTGTTTGACAAGTGGCAATTTGACATTCCTATTTGTTAAAAATTTGGAATAGGATGGCATGGATCCTAGGTGATGCATATGGCGGCAGTGTCGGGATTCCTCTTATAACTTGAGGCCAGATGGCGATTAATCAAGTTCTGATCATAAAATTACAATGCCATTTCCTCACTTAGAAGATTTCATTAGATTAACCTTTTGTGGAGCAAGCATATCCAAGGAATAATGATTGCTTCGAGTTCACAGAATCAGTTCTAAGCTAATGGCTCTCGAAATGGTGAATTCATCTCCTTAAAACAGCTTATGTTAAAAAAAAACTGAAACATGAATTGGGAAAGTTTCCATTGATGTTTACATGAATGCCTTAAAGTTTGAAGGACAAATGCTATAAAGGTACTGGAGAAGCCCATTGATGTGAATTTCATTATCGTACTCAAGTTACTGGTTGGATCAATTTTTGGGATGAAAAGTTGGAAAAGTCTACATCAATCCAAAACAGAGCATTTCAACTCAGATTCACTTCTTTTCTGGTTACAGTTTGCCACTATTATTATTATTATCATCATCATCATCTGCTTTTCATTTATCAGTAGATAGGCCTTTCGTTATTTCTCATAGAGCTAAATATCATATCATTTATTGACAAATCAATGAGAGTACATCCATCTATCTTATTCACTTCCAATGAGGACTGATCTTTGTAACAGTTTGATTTGGTATTTGACAAATTGGTAGGCATTATCTGGTTATTCCTGTAGATCACATAGCAACTGTCAATGATCTCCGGAGGACATCTGAGGATTATCGATTAGGTACACATCTCACTCCAAAGCTACACACTTGGCTGAGAAAATGTCATTTGTTTAAATCATGCTTTGTTTAACTTCCACAGCCTTTTTATAAATAGTAATTTCTCAATTTGGATGATAGACTCAATAGACCCTTTGGACGAAGCGCCAAGACTCCCACCAAATACAAGTACGCGAAGTTCCCCGTCGAATGACTTTGGGGAAACAGGCTGAATCGCTTTGCGAGTGGGGTTTCCTACGACCAAAACTTTTTTCGCAAGATGATTTGAAAGTCCGCGGGTTTTCGTGAAGTGAACAAAGATTTTAGTCGAAATCCAACCAAGAATTCTATTCGTTAAACCCATCACTGCATTCTGCTCAATGATGAAAACCGGAATAAATAATAGAAAACCTGCAAGCAAAGTTGGCCCGCACACGTAACCGCCGGCACCCACAACGAAAGCAGGACGATTCTTCATGAACTCAACCAGAATCGAAAAGAAGCTCACAAAGTTCATGACGACATTACTTAATAATTGAAAGGGATTCTTTGTACGAAGAGGTTTTGAATCCAGGTGACGAACTTTCTGACCTTTGAACAGTTTATAATCGAGAGGACGTTTTCCAGTGAGATATTGAATCTCCCACCCTTCTGAAGTTAAGGCCTCACCGATTGCGATTGCTGCATTGATATGTCCACCGGTACCACCAGCGACTAAAACTGCTTGTTTCATTAGTTAAATGCGCTCTTAAGAGCTCCGATTGGATTTTGTTTTCCTTTATTCTTCACATCTTTCGCGTCACCCGGCTGAATCTTAATACAAGCGAAGATCAATCCAAGAGCTGCTAGGTTTGCAACCATCGATGAACCGCCGTAGCTGATAAATGGTAAGTTCAGACCACCCCCACGTGCCCCTCCTTTTAGCACACTGGTGTGCCCCCCCTCTTGGCACCCTCGTGTGCCCCTCCTTTTGGTACCCACGCGTGCCCCCTTCCCTTTGTGCTCCACGTAGCACCCTCCTCTATTGCACCACGTGCAACTCACCACCGGATTAGCCATTTTTTGGAACTATCTATAGCATGTGTTGAAGGAAAATCAAGATTTGATTTATTTTATTGGTATCGCGACTGCCACGTAGCTGCCATTTCCTGATAAGCATCTGCTCTAAGGGTGCGTTTTATCCATTTTAAGCCCGGACTTTCTGTGAGCCGCGCCTCCTATAGAGGCATGATTCACATTTTTAGCGCCTGAGCCACAGGTGCCATTTCCTCCGTCTCTTCTCAAAAGACGCTTTAGCCACGCCCCTTCCAGGGGCACTTTTCACATTTTTAGCGCCTGAGCCACAAGCGCCATTTCCTCTGACTCTTCTCAGGAGACGCTCTAGCTGCACCCCTTCCGGGGACGCCTTTCACATTTTTAGTGCCTGAGCCACAGGCGCCATTTCCTCCGTCTCTTCTCAAGAGACGCTCTAGCCGTGCCCCTTCCAGGGACGCCCTTCACATTTTTAGCGCCTGAGCCACAGGCACCGTTTCCTCCGTCTCTTCTCAAGAGACGCTCTAGCCGCGTCTCTTCCACGGGCACTTTTCACAGTGGTAGTGCCTGAGCCACAGGCACCATTTCCTCTGTCTCTTCTCAAGAGATGCTCTAGCCGCGCCTCTCTCAGGGGCGTCATTCACATTGATAGTGCCTTATCGACAGGCGCCATTTCTACCGTCTCTGCCAGGAGGACGCATTGTTCCCTGTTGGCCGTGTCCTGCACCCAGGCACCCTTCACTGTTAGCGCGGCTGTCATACAGCCGTGATTTTTCATTTAGCGACCCTGCCATAGGCGCTATTTAGCTCTGTTGTAGCAAAATTTCTATTTTTTTGTTTGATTGGGTGTTATTATATTGATTGTCTGCACATTTGGCATTTTGGCATACGGATCTAGCAAGGAAGCCTTACTCCGTAGAGTAAGGGGTGGACGTAGATTGCGGGTAGCAATCGAACCACCTAAAAATCCTCTGTCTCGTGTGGTTTGTCCTGATCCGATCTGTTACTTGAATGCTTGCACACCTATTGTTCGATCATTCACTTCTTTGTTTGTCCTCTTGTTCTTAATTGTTGGCTCATATTGCTTGTGGCATTTTGAATAATTTAAGTTTGACCAAATTGGGGGTGATCTATTCAACACCTCCCCTTCTAGCTCACCTTCCGCGTAGCCTATCAGGCAAGACCAAGAATAAGCACAATCAGGCACTAAAAGATATGAAAAAATCATGAATGAATAGCGTACCTTTTTGTCTACCCCCGAACCTACATGCAAATTTTATGCATAAAATACGAAAATGAAGGTAATATTTAACTATGCAATCGTGACTCAAATAATGCAAATAATATATGGATGGAAAGATAATACAAATGGCTACAATATTGGATCAAGAAACAAGCAATCAGACATCGAGAAGGCAATCAAATGATCATTCAAAGACGTACCTATAAACCTGTCCCTGGGTCTGCCTGCAGACTGTGTACAGAAAACTCAAAAATAATGACAAGATTAGACGATGCAAACATGACCTAAATAATGCCTATGATATATGGATGGAAAGACAATACAAAGGGATACAAAACAAGCCTATGAACAGAGAAATCCTACCCTGGGAGGCCAAAGTTATGCATCAACAAGCATGGCCCTGTGAGCACTGTGCCAGAACTGCCAGAATCAGAAAGTGGTCTACTAGATGACCATTTTTTAAACCCTTGCGGTCTACTAAATGACCGCAAGGCTATCAGAAAGGCCCTAGTGGCCTAGTGATGACTGGTAGGGGCATCTAGTGGCCATGGAGATGACTACAAGGCCCTGACAGACTCGAAAATGGCCAGAACAATGGTAAAAAGAGGAAGATACTATCTAAACATGCACAAACCTACACCCAACTTGCAAAAGAGCATGAATAATGTGATGGGCACTAGGTGTCCCACCGTGATCGCCAAAAAATAAGGCTGTTGATAGTTTATGTTCTATCACCCGCCCCCCACTAACTATGCATGCAAGTGTATGCACGAAGCATGAACAAGCATAAAAGTAGATCAAAGGGCGATGAATAGATAAAGATAACTGACCGTGATCGCCACCAAGATTGCAGCAACGCCAAAGAGATGAAGAAAGGATGCAACGGCACCATGTGCCTTGGAAAAGGATGAAGACTTGATCGCGCTTAAGGAACGGGGTGCGGGAAACTTGTGGGATCAACCTCCTCTCCTTCCAGCCGGCTAGAGGAAGAGGGCATCACGTCCTATTCATGCTCTCCTGCAAAAAAAGATAAAACACAAAGGAGAAAACCCATTAGAAACATGTAAGTGTAGTATCAATCCTATAGTGATAAAATGGCATGAACAAAAGGGGGAGAATGCACCGGGGGGAGATTTTTAACCCCTGTGGAAGGGTGCAAAAGATAGGTGTGTATATTGTCATGTGAATAGAACAAGAAGGAGGAGCAAATACGTAGCACAACCCTGAGAATATGCTATGCAATATGAAGAAAAGTGCAAGAGTGCAAAGAAAGTGTAGAACTGTGTGATCTGTGATGATTTGGAGATTTGGGAGATGAATAACTAAGAGTATAGATGATGAAACTAAGCCCTTAAACGTAGAATAGAAAGCCAATACTTCCCTCTTTAGGCCAGGGTCGAAGAGACGGGATGATAGTGCAGCATGTCTTCACCCCGAACCAAGAGCCCCCCTTCATGACCTACAAACCTGGGTGCCTTTTTATAGGAGCAGAAAAGCCTTTGAGTTTAAATCCAAGATGAACACCCAAAATAGGAGATTTAGATGACACAAATCTCTAGATAATAGAGGGGATAAGAGTTCTGGATCAAGTAGAGTCGATCTGGAAGCTTTTTCTTGGAGAAAATAGATCTAACATGGTCTTCAAAGAGTCACACAGTGAAGAAATCAGAGTTCAGGAAGTTCAGGCCTCTCTGTCTGACAAACGGTCTATCGCACGATCGCATACGGATGAAAATGGTCATGAGAGGACTGCAAGGCTTCACCAAATGGTCTAGGGAGGACCGCAAGACTTCAGGAGGTGAAATGGGGCAAAATGAATACTGTTTGGGGCCTAGCGGTCTTTGGAAGACCGCCACCATCACCTAGCAGTCTTCCCAGGGCCGCTAGGCTGATGGGGAAAAATAATTAGGCATGCTTCGTGCGACTTTGGAAATCAGAGAATATCTCAAAAATGGTGCAGAACTAGTGAACATGATAGAAGAAGAAACTGTACATAACAAAAAATTGCACAACTTTTATGAAGGGAGCAAGACAAGAATATGATCAGAAGAGGGAGAAAATAAGGTGAGAACAGAGAAAAAACACTAGGTTTACGAATGAACACCATAGTGCACCAAAAAAATGTAAATAACTTAAAATTGGTGGAGAACTGACTAATGGCATAGAAGAAGAAAATGTAGGGATTTAAAAAATGAACAACTTTCGTGAAGGGCACCAAATGAATAGAGAAATATATGGGGATGAAAAAGGGCCATGTTCAAGAGTACGTAGTGAAAGGGGGCAAATGCTTGATGAAAGTTGACCTAAATGGGCCGTAAGTCGACTTGGAAGGCCGAAAGCTGATAAAATAAGTCCCAGGACTCTAAGAAATCATGATCTCCAAAGTCCAAAGGTGAGGAAACAATGAAATGGGATCGAAATCAATCCAAGGAAGGCTTTAAAATAATAGGTAGTTCGGGACATCATGGAGGTGAATAAGAGAAATGACGCAACTTGCGGGCTAAAAATGGGTGTCAACACCCGCATGGCGTGAGCCTATGACAAGCTTGTCAAACAAAGAGCCTTCAAGCAAGGCGTCCTCGTCATGATCAAGGAAAAGGAAGTCATGGCGGGACGCTCCAGTGGAAAGCTACAACCTAACTGGCAGGGTCTACACATCATCCACAACGTCTACGAGGGCAGGGCGTACACGTACGGTCGTCGACCACAAGGATCACAAGCCATTCCCACCTCTCAACGACAAACACATGAAGCTATATAAGCATCAGAGCATGAGTTCATGCACCTTCCGGACTAGAGGCACGCGCCTCAACCACCACCAGCAAAACCAGCCCCTTCTGGCAAGAGGGCAAGACCGGTCACGTCTTCTAGCCTCTCTTCCTAGTCAAGCAACAGGGTCAGGCGGGCCCTCCCAGAATCACTATCATGCACTTTGGGGGGTTAACCTCCCCACCTTCATCCTCGCAATAGCAGGAGCGAGGACGCTAGACACCAGCAACAACCAGCGGTCAGGCTCCCAGGTATGCAAAAAAAAAAGAACAAAAAATAGGGTTAAAAATAGAGATACCCCAGGGACCCAATCGTCCTCATCACATGGAGGCGACTGGGGGCAAAAATGCCAAATATCTCAGCTGAGGTGAAAACCTGAAAGGATGTCTCAGGCAAAATTTGGAAACCCCTCGACGTGAAAACTTACAAGTGCACGTCAGAAAAAGCTAAAGGGGGTCAGCTCTGGTGAAAAGTCGAAAGGGCGGCAGAGCCGATAACGAGAAAATCTGGCTCTTCCCACCAATTAGGGTGGCCCTCCACCCACCCTTCAATGAGTCATAGGCCTCTCTAGTTATCGGCCTTTGATCGATCCACATCATCGAACTATATATTAACCCTGCACTCTCCAGTCAGCCTCATATCATCCTACTCAGCCCATTCTATCTTTGGCCTTAACTCCGTCATGACGGGCCGACGAACTCCAGTGTCCATGCGACATCCCAGCCACCATCCCAGCAAACCCCAGTCTCAATCCATCCCCAGGTTTTCGTCAATCTACACTCCCACATCCTACACCCCTTAAATCCAGAACTCCCAAGTCTCGTTATGACCCCAGTTTTCCTTGCAACCCCTGACTCACCAGTTATGACCCCAGTCACATCCTGCCACGACAAAGTGGCCCCTAGTACCATAACTTGATGGTTTGTGAGAGCCCTTATTAAGGGTGGGACAATATCTAGTCGTCTACACCCTCCAGCTCTGGGCTACATACCCGGATAGTAGCATACTACGAGCAACATTCTCCAAATTCGAAAGAAAAAAATAAGAAATGGGATTAAAAATAGAGATACCCCGGCCGCCTCAGGCAATTCCCTCCACAGGATTACTGAGGGCAAAAATTACTATCAACCTAGTGGGCGAATTGAGGGAACACCGCATCGGGCGCGGCCAGCAGCTTGCGCGCGCAGGCGATCTAGGAGATGTCGGTGTGCAGCTTGCGGGTGAAGACCGGAAAATCCGCCAGCCCGTCGATCTGGGCCACCCCCGGCCTGATCGAAGAGGTCAGGCGCATGCCGCCCCTGTCGCGCCCCACCCGGGTGTTCATCGGCTACGGCGATGGCGAGGCGCCGGAGACCATCGGCCCGATGCATGGGTTCGCCGAGGCGATCGCCGCCCCGCGCACCGGGCTCCAGGTTCGCGAGCAGGCCTTCGAGGGGCAGAACCACCTGTCGTCGTTCCTGCTGGAGGCCCCCGCGGGCCTGCCGTTCCTCCTGCCGCCGTGAGATCGCGTCGCCCAGGGCGCCGGTCAGATGTGGGCGAAGCAGGATTGGGCGGAGATCGTGTTCGGGAACGGCATGCGCGTCTGCACCTGACCGCTCGCGTGCAGAAAGCTCTTCACCGTCGCCGAGAATCCCGAGTTGGCGCCACTCGTAAACGTGATGACGCCCATGTCGAAGTAGTGATCGGCCTGAGTCAGAGACGTCGTGAAGTTGTAAGCGCTCGTCACCGTCGCGATGGTTCCGCTCACCGTGAACGAACTCTTGAGCAGCGTACACCCGGCGTCGTACACGGTATGAGAGCATGCCGACTGGTATAGATTCCGCGGCATTTGCGTCGTCAGGTACTGCAGTCCGCACGCGACTTTCAGGACGACGCTGAATCGCCCCACTGGATCGATGTCTGCGACCTGACCCTGAAACCAGCCGATGCCCTGCGGAGACGTGTCATAGACAGCGGACCCCGTGGGCCTGTTCATGAACAGCTTCGAGTAGAGTACGTGCGCGCCATCGAGGAGACCGAGGCGAGCGGCCTTCATGATGGAGTAGCCGCCGATGGTGGGCGCGCCCCCGGGGTTGTCGAACTTAGGCGCGAAAGTGATGTCCATTTCCTGGACGTCGAGCCCGACCTGCTGTGTGTTGTCTCCGCGCTTGATCGTGAAGCCCGTCACATAGGAGTTGACGGTACTGCTCGGGTACACGGACGCCTTGAGCGGAACGTCGAAGCTCGTCAGGTGATAAGAAAGTCCGTTTTGCAGCGCGATATCGAAGAGATCGGCGATCACGTAACTTCCGCCGCTGAGAATCGCTATGGCCGACGCGCTCGCATTCTTCATAGCTTCACCGACGTGAACGATATCGCCTTAGCTTTCCACCACTGATTGAGGAACTTTGAGACATCCAACTTGTCGTCATCGAAGGCGCAGCGATAGTAGAAGCTTCCATACCAGGTGAGGACGTGACCGCTCGCCGGCGCCGAGGTGAACGTCACAATTCCCGTGGCGCCGACGCTATGCGTCCCCGCGGCGCCGCCGTTGTCGAGGATCGTCGGCGTACCATTCAGGTTCTGGATCAACTCGGGATAGCTTGGGCCCCCGGAGTTGCCGTAGTTGGCGACGAGCTGAAACGTGGTCGTCGTGCCGTCGCCGACGCCGAACTGCTGGGCGTTGCCGCTCGTAAACGTGTTGAAGTCTGGATCGGTGAAGAGGAAGGTGTCATAGCGTCCCTGGCAGGAGTTGAACAAGCCGATGATGGCCTTCAGGTCGGATGTCGTGAGGTCATCGCGCAGCAGCTCGTAATCCAGCTCGAAGTGAATGACTGGGTATCCCTGCCAGCCGATAGTAGAGCGCTTCATTGACAGCGATTCGATGACGCCCGTGTTCCATATCGGCGTGCGCACGACGGATGATGTCGGCGAAACCGTCGCCATCGAAGTCACCCACGCCATAGATGCCCACCCAGGCCCCCCAGCCGTTCCCCACTCGGACGGGCTCCCCCAGCGCACCGTTTCCCTCCGCCGGGCGCATCCAGAGCTTGCCCGAGGTGTCGCGTGTGAAGACGTCAGAGCGCGTATCGCCGTCGAAGTCGCCGACTCCGACAAACAGGTCGGTCGCCGCCCAGTCCCCCGCGAGCGGAACCGGCGACAGCCACCCGGAACGACCATTGCCCGGATAGATCTGCACCTCACCACTCTTCAGGCGCACGATCACGTCGCGCTTATGGTCGGATGTCAGATCCCCGACGCCTGGCTGCTCGGCATATGGACGGCCCGCGTCGTCGCCGGGCCCCGCCACGAGAGACATGCCTCCCCAGCCCCGCCCAATCACCCCAGAGCTACGCCAGCCGCCGACCCCATTGCCCGCGTAGAGGTAGATCACACCGTTGCTCGAGAGACCGATGACATCCTTGGCGCCATCCCCGTTGAGGTCGCCGGGGCTGAAGATGCTGACGAACCTCCATCCGGTTCCGACGGTGCGTGTGCCGGCCCATCCGCCGCTGCCGCTGCCCCGGTAGAGGCGTAGCTCGCCGGAGGTCAGTCGCGCCAGCAGGTCCACGTTGCCATCGCCGTCGAAGTCGCCGATCGGGATCAGGTCGATGCCGCCCCACCCGACACCGACGCGCTCTGACGGCGCGAACCGACCGCGACCGATGCCTGCATGGAGCATGAGTTCGCCTGAGGCTTTGCGGACGAACAAGTCCTGGATGCCATCCCCGGTGAAATCGCCTGGCGCGACGAGCGTGCCGTCGGCGACCTCGACATCGAGTGCGGCAGCAGAACCAACCTGGTTGGAGCCGTCGGTGGGTACCAACCACGCCTTTCCGGCCGAATCGACCGCGACGAGATCGCGATGGCCGTCACCATCGATATCTCCGGCGCCCTGCACGTTACGGTAGCCCGACATATCAGCCGAGAGTTGAGTTCGACCACGGAAGCCGCCCCCGCCGTTGCCCTGGTAGTACCACAGCGCTCCCGCGGAATCGCGGGCGACGATTCCCGCACCGAAGTCATTGGATGAGATCGCAGGGGCGTGAGTTGATCCGAACCAATTGGTGTAGAACCGCCAGAAGTTCCGGTTGCCGTATGAGGAGCAATCCCCACCCACGCCGTTCATGTTGGCGAGCGCCGCAGCGTCGGGCGTGTACGGCGTGTAGTAGTAGAGAGCCGCAGTCGCGCGGTTGGCGATCAGTACATTCTTCGACCCGCACCCGGCGTCGGGATGGTACTGAATCGCCGACACCCGACCAATCGGGTACCACGTGAATGTGCCCGTGCTGTAACGCTGGAACTGTCGCGCGGCGTTATAAACCTGGTTGTAGAGCCCCGCGTAGTCCGGGTGACACCACCCGGGTCGGGTCGGATCATCCGGGCAGTAGTAGCCCATTGCACGCTCGAGCGTCGAAACCGAGGGAGCACGGGACGTAACAAGGCTCTGCTCCTTCTGGAGGGTGACCAGAAGCACACGGGCGGACACGCCGCATGCAGCCTGCACCTTGTACAGGATCGCCGAGACCGGTTCAGATGACGCGCCTGCGTAGGCCGAGCACTGCTCGTTGGCCGCACGGGAGGTCGTGCTGACCCTCAGCACATCGAGGCACTGGCCGTTCTGACAACCCCCGACCATCCGGGAGAGAAACGACTGAATCTCCGCCTGCGACATCGCGTTCGCCGTGACTCATTCCGAGCACGAGAGAGTGAGTTGACTACCCAGTCTCAAGCCGGTTTCTTAACCGTGCACGATCGTCACGTTTCCCCTCGACGGGGCCGACTGTGAGTAGCGCTTCTTGTTTGGGGCTAGTTTGTCTCTTCTGGAGCTCGTTCGGTGCTGCGCCGTAGTGTGTGTTGCTGGTCGCGTCGTCCGTCTAGCCGAGTCTCGTAGTCGTCCCGCGTCAAATTGGTATCAGAGCCGGTTGAGTCTAGGGTAGTCATCATGTCTGAATAAGAGTATATCGGGCTGGAACACCAGTAACCTTCCCCTTAGGGAAAACTTCTGGTATAACAACGCCACGTACTATTGTTCGGATATGTGTTAGGATTGTGTCTATTGTTTTGTCCAGGTTGAGTCTAGGGTGTAGTCGAGTTTCATTCTTTTCAAAAACAACAACAACAAAAAAAAAAGAGTGTTTTCAAAGTGTGATTAGGATCTAGTTGCATCATCTTTGCATTTGTCCTTGTGTCGTTGCATGACCACTCGGGGAGGTGCCCGTTACCATCGCCCCGACACTATGGGTGACCCTAAGGGAAGTCGTTCTATGGAGGACCTAGTTGCCGAACTCTGTGAGCGCATGGAGAGGTCCGAGCAAATCCTTAGGGAGCATACCGAGCGTATGGAGAGTCGTCTCAAAGCCATGGAGGACCGCGTCATGGCCTCTGACCAATCTTTTCAAGGTTTGGTTGGAAGGCTAGAGAGCATGGAGAGGGCCCCACGTCGGGACCTACCCGGCATCCTTCCGGTCCCTCAGGCACCTGCTGCCCAGCCCGCCCATCGGGTTGAGGAGCAACGGCCACGTGTCCACCATTTCGAGGACTACGAGTCCGAAAATGATTATGAGGGAAATGGCCGACGCCGGCGTGGTCACCGACCACAAAGGGATGACGAGGACGAGCGGATCCTCAAGTCCGTTCGGGCGGAACCTCCGACTTTTGATGGGTCCAGATCTTTGGAGCCCAAAGTCTACCTTGATTGGGAGGCCAGCATGGATCGCTATTTTGAGTGGTTCGAGATGACGGACCACCGGAGGGTTAGATATGCAAAAATGAAGTTGATGGGGCAGGCTCAAACGTACTGGAGCAACATGGAAAGTCTAGTCTTCCAACGTCATGAACCTCCAGTAGGTTCTTGGGATGAGATGAAGGAAAGGCTCAGGCGCAAGTACCTTCCTGCCAAGTATCGTCAGCGTCTCATTGACCAGTGGCAGAGTCTCACCCAGGGGGACCGACCCGTGTCCGAGTACATCGCGGAGTTTGATGAATATTTTTTGCGATGTGGTGTCACGGAAGAGAGCACGATGCCTATCTCGCGCTTCCGTCGTGGCTTGCGGCCTCATTATCAATACGAACTTTTTCGCCGCAATATCGACAAATTGGAAGATGCCTATCATGTCGCTCTCGAGTTAGAGCAGTTTGAGGCGGAGTTCGCCCCCGTCACTCCCGTCCAACGCCAGGGGATGACTTATCAGCGTGGGACTGACCCTCGTACCACGCCTACCTCCTATAGCCGGTTTCCAGGGGCCCGCCCCTTGGAACCCCCTCGGCAGGACCCCTCCACTGCTCCTAGACCCCGCACCTTCCCTCCGAGAGATCCCCCTCCTCGCCCGCAGGTGCCCGCTCCTGCCCCTCGGCCTTATCAGCCTGCCGTCCCAGCTCGGCCTTCTCTTCCTACACCCCCAGTCCGTCCTATGGACAAGGGTAAGGGGCCGATGACTAGTGGGCCCATGACGAGGCTTCAAGGAATGACAACTCTCTAGGAGGGTGATGAACCATAATGTGAGAGAGTTGTAGAGTCGGGACAGGAAGTGTCATGCTGCCCAAGGATTGTGGCGTATAAGGAGTTTTGAACAAAATGGGCATTCGCCAACTGGGTTCGAGTTTGAAAATTTGAGACAAGGGGTGCCCTGCCTGGCCCCGAGTCAAAGGCTCATGCGGCATCAATGTTTCAATTTCTCTCTTGATGAACGGTGACGGGAACTTGGCCTCTTCAACATGGATTGGCATCCGGCAAATAAACTCTTGCGGCATGGTGGTAGCCGAATCCTTCTTGTTCGGCTCTTGATCATCTTCGGCACAAATGCCAACAGAAGCATTCCCATTCCGAGTGGTAAGTGAAAGTGAAGCGGAGGGCTCCATGGGTGATGGCGTAACAGAAGGTGTTGGAAATGGAGGTTTAAACGCGTCGAGCTTCTCCCTTTGCTCGGGAGCAGCCAGGGTTGGCTCAAGTACAAAAAGGGGTGGATCCTGCTCAGGATTAGCCGCGGGTTTGGATGAGAGGTTAAATGGTGGAGTAGGTGTATCATGGGTTAAAGGTGCAATGGAGGGCCGAGGTGGCGGTGATGGGAGGTCAATTGGACAAGGCTTGGTGATGGGCTCGATGGAGGCTAATGAGGTGGAAGTTGGTGGAAGCGTGATTGGTGGAGTTTTAGGGGAAGGTTCGGCGGAAGCCGAAGTAATGGGGATTGGTGAGGTGGTAATTGGTGGAGCAACAAGGGAGGGTTTAGTGCGTTGGAAGCGCCGAGTGGTGCGAGGGGGAGTAGGGATAGGAGACTCGCGGTGTGCCGATGGGGGTGACTGAAGTGTCGGCCCAGCATCGTAGCACCACTTGGTCTCATAAATAGGGGTTGGATGAGTGGCGTAGTCTTGAGCAGGGGGGTCATCGAATGGCAGTGGGGGTAGTGGAAACCGGAGGAAACTCGGAAGGGGTGCTTGCAAAGCTTCATCTTCTTGTGCCGTCTCCAATTCTTCAATTGCGGGCTCTTCATTAGTATGCTCAAGTGGATGCCATAGTGGAGGCGTATATGTGGGTGGAGGAGTGAAATGACGTTGCGGATGATTCTGTGAAGGTAAGTGTGTATGCGTAAGCGGAGGCGGAGGGCTATATGGATGAGCGGGGTGAACAGGTGGAGGATGGACGGCGTCCACTTGAGCATCATTGGTATCTTGCTCCCTTGTATCATCAAAGCCATTGTTTTTCCTTTCCTTCCAATCATTTTCCATCTTTGTAATGTTATTCAAGATCGCATGAAGAGGGTTGACCGGAGTAGGGGGAGCAGACCGGGGACTTGTAACCCTCTTAAGTTGTTCCTCCATTGAAGCAAGTCTATCAAAAAGAGTTTGTTGGAGGGGAGTAATGTGAGGATTGGAAGGTTGGCCCAATGGCCGTGGAGAAGGAGCCCCATGAGAGGATGGCGGAGGAAGGTTAATGGGCTGCCCCATGGAAGGACCCAAATGGGTTGGGTTGCAAGGAATAACTGGGCCTTGGGGCCGTGGTGGAGGAGGAATGCAAGGAGGCGGGTTACGGCCTACCCGGGGAGGAATGTGTGTGGAAGGAAGTGAAGGGACTTCCCGGATGGGAGGATGAATGGAAGAGGGGTGCGGATGATGATGAGTCACCCGGGAAGGAATGTGTGTAGAAGGATGTGGGTGATGGGCCACCCGTGTGGGATTGGAGGGAGGATGAGAAGAAGATGGGCCCTCAATTGTTGACTCTTATACTTTAAGAGTTGTTTATAATCTGCTCACTTCCTGAACCGGTGCCTAGTCTGTTGTTTGGGAGACCCTTCATCTTCTTTCTCTTTCCCTATTATCTTCTCTACCTTTTTGCTATTGTCAAAGGGGGAGAAATGTTTGATGTTTGATGGCTTTTCGCTGATGGAAAGGGGGAGAGCTTAAGGGGAAGAGTGGGGGAGCATTTTTTAATGGTTGCATGCATGATCATCATGATTAAGTGTATTGGATTCTTGGTGTGCCATTGGGTTGCCATCATCTAGTTGCATTAAGTTGTCATCATCAAAAAGGGGGAGATTGTTGGAACACTCCTCTGTTTTGACCAGCAGCAGACCTGTGCTGATTGGTTTTGATGATTGGCAAATGGTTGAATGACTGGCAACCATGTAGGGTTCAGTTTAGTTCATACACATTTATCTGCACTCCAAAGACCATGCATGCTGCCAAGACTTCTTTCAAAAGTCCATGCATATTTGTATTAAGGTTGAGTTCTGAGTCTGTGCATACTCCGTGCAAGTGTTGCACGTCATACATTGTCAAGTCCGAACATGTTCGGTCTTCCGTGCAGGAAGTCCGCACACGTCCGTGCACAGACAAGTCCGTGCATGTTTTCTAGAAACGAAGTACTTGCACATTTGGTTAAAGTCAAGTCCGTGCATAGACAAGTCCGTGCATGCTGCTTTCTTCTGACCCAAGTCCTTACATGTTTACACACTCAAGTCCATACATGTTTGCACACTCAAGTCCATAAATGTTTGTACACTCAAGTCCATACATGTTTGTTTTCTTGTTTCCAAAGTCCATACACGTTTCTGAGTGCTCAAGTCCATGCATGTTTGTCTCTTGTTTGCAAAGTCTATACATGTTTTTGAGTGCTCAAGTCCATACATGTTTTTCTCTTATTGCAAAGTTCATACATGTTTCTGAGTGCTCATGTCACGCCCCGAGCGCGGAAGATTTCCCGGATGCGTGACGCGTCTATAAAGATCGTGTCATTAGAGTAATAAGTATGTTCGACATACACAATTTTACAGAGTGCGTAAGCTATTAACCAATAATGACCTCAATATTTCAAGCGATGATTATGGAATTGGCAAAAGAAATTACAGATAGTTCATAACAACTCCAAACTTAATTAGGCTACATGCCTTAACAAAGGTTAACTACTAATGCTGGAAATACAGGACAGACTCAATAAATTCAAAGACAGCTACATGACACTCTTCACTCAGTCCCAGTCCCGTTCGTGTCGCTATCTGAATCACCTGAAAGATTAGGAAGCAACTGTATGAGCGAATCGCTCAGTAGGAATTACATCTCAAATTCTAGCAAACTTTAAGTAGATTACAATTTGCATATTAATGACCATGCATGTATAGGTAAGAAAATTCAGTATAAGGCAACTTGTATAGGATGAATAAGTAATTTCAAAGCTGTAGAAGAAAGTAAAGTGAGGGTTCTAATAATGACTGAGTACGATATCAAGCACAGTAATAAGTATGAATACAAGTGGAATTCCGTGTATGAATAAGCAAGATTTTATGTAGAATTTTCTTTCATGTACGAGCAAGTAGAATTTCATGTAACAAGTAAATGTCAGGTTCGTATTCATAGAATTGGCTATTTCCATGCAATACAAGTCAAATACGGTTCATCTGAACCACGAAAGTCAAGTCAATTGAGTAAGAGAGAGAGAGGGGGGTGGAATGTCTCAAGTCAAGCAAGTACTTCGGTAAAGGCAAGCTGTGCTCGATTGCTAATGAGTATGTTGAAAATAAGAAGTAAAAATCACATCTTCTATACAAATGAATTCATGTGTGTGTGTGTGTGGTTGATCTGAAAGCTATGTGTCCCTAAGAATTTATCTTTAATAAAGGTTCAAATTTCTTTTTCTTTGCAAAGGCTTCTTGAAATTGAACATCTTTAGGGACAGAAATGAGAATGGTTCATGTTTTAAAAGGGCTCAGGTTTTATTCCTGTCAATGTATTCTTAGTGTTCATAGTTCTAATTCAACATCATAAGAACACTTCATCTCTTCATCATTACATGAATTGATATCCATCTATGTATGCCTGTTCATGGGAACTTGAACTGCAACATTTAAAAATCCTTGATTTGTGTCAATCTGATCCTTATCTCAGTATCTTACTAATTCCCTGTTCACGGATGAACTTTTTGGCAAGTTCCTATTGAAAATTCCTTGGTCATTTGCATCACTGCGTCGACGCATTCCCTTACAGCGTCAACGCAGCGCCCATGGCGTGAACGCACCTAGCCCATTCTTTCACGAACTTCTTGTGCGTCCGCCCTCTGCATTATTTCTTCTCTTTCCAGAACCTCCCGTTGCTTCTCTACTTCCGTCATCCTCTCTGCTGCGATGACTCCTCCGAAGGCTGCGGAGACTGGAAAGAAGACATCCGAGCAACGGTTGCGGGATCCCATTGCTTCTCGTACATCCATTGAGCCCCGCTCAAAGGCCGTCCACGACACACCTCCGGCCAGTCCTCAAGAGGTGCCGCGGACATATAAAAGAAGGATGAAAGAATCACAGCGGCGGCTCCCTCGCTCGTCAGACAAGAAGAGGAAACTGGTAGAAGCGTCTACTTCCACCGCTCCTGTGAAAACAAAGAAACCGCGGAAGGAGACCTCTTCATCCAAGCCTTCCGCCCCTTCTCAAGTCATCAATATTGAAGAGCCTCTCAAGGTTCTTATTCCCAGATATATCGTGGATGATGATGATAAGCTTCATGCGGCTTTTCCGGAACTACGCCCCACATTCGAGTTCCAGGGTTGGTGGAGGTTTGTAACTAGGCATAAGTCTTACTACCCAACCCTAGTGCGTGAGTTTTATCATAATTTGAAATATGAGCCAGACATTCCCAAAATGTCGTCCACTGTTAGGGGTGTTCAGTTTGAGGTCACCAGTGACCTTCTTTCACGCTCTTGGAAAATTCCAATCAATGGGGCTGAAATACACACTTTCGCCTTAGATGACCACGAGGCGTTTGAAGTATTGACAGGGATGCCCCGGGATCCGACTGATTTGAAGCAGACCTTGTTGTCAAGCTTGAAGGCTAATAAGTTCACACCATCCATTCGTTTGTTACATCATATTTGCACCTCCATCATAACTCCACAAAGCAGCGGTCGGGAAAGAGTAACAGAAATGCAGAGATTTTTGTTATTTTGCATGCTAAAAGAAATCAAAATCTCTTTGGTGGATGTAGTCATTCAAACTATGGGCACATGTTTGCACCATTCTAGAACACTTCCATATGCTGCCCCTCTTACTTCTGTCTTTCGTCATGTTGGTATTGACTTTGGGTCAGAAAAGAAGCAGTTTATTCCTGGCGGGAATGTGTACTCAATGTCGTACATTCAGAAGTTTATGGGTTTTACTATAGTTGATGGTAAGCCCACCAGAACTCTCCCTAGCCAGCAACAGGCTGCACACGACATAGGACAGGCATCTAGGACAGATGCTGATCAGGAACAGGACTCTTGGCTTATAGGGAGTAGATGCCCCTTGGCTGTATGCTCTAGGGTTTCGAGATAAAGAGCAGGCACCATCAGGGAAAGGGTTTCGAGATGGCGTCTTCTTCCTCTCATCCTTCAGGAGGTGCAGAGCCTAGTGTACTTTTCGAGATGAGGGGACGTCTCAACCAACTTGTGAATGATGGACAAGTGAGTTTTAAGACCTACGTGTATTGGGATGCAAGCTAAGATAGTCAAGAATAAATCTGCTCTTCTAGTCTTTTCAGGTTATTCTAGTCTTCCCGGGAGCTAGGCATGCCTGGCATTATGGCTGGTTATACGACCTCCTGGCGGTGATTATACTTGACATGAAAGTCTACATGCATCAGTGGCACCTGACACGCCTAGTCGTCTTTGCTAAAAGGTTCATCAACATGAGGTGGAACTGGGAGGCTTTAGGCATGCTGCTCGAGCTGTGGCATCCAGAGACCCACACCTTCGTGTTTCTGGAGTTCGAAGCTTCAGTGCTAGTGGAGGGGATCGACTTTCTCTTCCAGTGGGGTGACTTAGACACGGGGGACCTAATAGACCTCCCTTCCTGGGAAGAAGTCCTGGTCGAGATTGTTCGTGATAAGGGGGAGGTTCGGCGGATGACGGACCAGCGAGGGGTCTTGATTGATCACCTTGCCAGGTGCATACTGGGCTACATCAAGGACAGGTCAACTGAGGCAGACCGACTGATGCGGGGAGTAACATTATGTCTTTGTGGGGTGTTGCTCTTCCTGACATCCGGGGATGTGCTGACGTGAGAGAACGTCAGATCATTCACTCTCTTATGGGATGGGTGTTCCCTCTCTCAGGCCGTGCTCGCTCACTTGTACTGTGGGCTTACACAGATGACCTTGGCGGGAGCGCCATGGGAAGCCTCTACCTACTGCAGGTGTAGATGGAGGTCCATTTATGTTTTGATTTCGGCAACACAATGACTACTACTTCTCGGATCTTCGAGAAGAGTGCCCTCTACTCGGCTCCAAATAAATCCAGTCAGAAAAAGAGCTAAAACTGGAACGAGAGTTAGAAAGTGTGAAAATTTTAAATGATGCTCTACAGAGATAGATTATTGTCTGTGAGGAAGATTTATTAAATTCTGAATTCAAGATATCTTCCTTACAATCTGAAATCAATTCCATGTCTAAATCAGTCAAAGGGAAAGAAAAAATGAATGTCTTTGTATGTGACAAAACTCCTAATTCAGGTGAAGAGGAAAGGTGTACTTCTAAAATCTAGAAGACTGGTAGGAAGAAACTGTACACCCCTTTCATTAGCTCTAATATTGCTTGCTGCTCTGGGTCTTCTAAAAATCCTTCATCATCGATATTTTAATTTAAGGTCCAGAAAAATAAAAAATAAATAAAAATTATGAAAAATAATAAGAAAGTGAAAAAGAAAAGTCAACGGAAGAAAGGAAAAATTGTCCCTGTCCCTGCTAGAATTCTGCCAGCTTTGTGGAATCCGACAACGAAATGCATGCTAATTGTAAGTCTCCCACTCACTCGCATGCATCTGAGAAGAAGACTTCATGTTATTACTGTGGCAAGGCAGGGCATATCATGGATGACTGCAGATTACTGGTAGAAGATGAGCATGCAAATAAAATATTACATTCTAGAAATTCTTTTGATAGGAACCATGCCAATAGGAAATCAAATGCATCTTGTCATTACTGTGGAAGGCGTGGTCATCTCATGAATGCATGTTTTATTATGAAAGAAGATGATAAATCCTCTTATAAGCCTCATTCTTGTTGCTAATGTGCTTGCGAATTTCCTCATGCAACTCTCTAATGTGTTTGGCAAATGATTCGGCTGAGAAAGACACTCTAGCATGCGGTGGAAGGGGAATGAGGTCGGAGGGTTTTCTTGGCTTGTACCCATGCACAACTTCAAAAGGACTCATCCCTATGGACTTATTGACGGAGTTGCTGTAAGCAAATTCAGCTTGGGGGAGAATGAGATCCCAAATCCCTGGACGATCCTCAACAAGACACCTAAGGAGGTTCCCTAGACTCCGCTTGACAACTTCGGTTTGGCCATCAGTTTGAGGGTGGTAAGCCGTAGAGAATTTAATGAGGGGCGACCGAACTGGGCAACTTGCCCTATTTGGTGGCGAGGTCGACCGGCCTCAACCGGTCGATCGACCGAAAACGGTAGGGGCCTTGTCCGAACCCACCCTAGCGGTCCGATTCCTACGCCCACTCGATCCCAATCAAGGGGGAAAACAACGGGGACCATTCCCCGTGTCCCAAATCATAAAAATACAAGGAAATAAATGGCAAAATGTCGATCGATCCACTTAAACCGTCACACACCCTAAAATCATGATTTTAACTCCCGGCGTGAAATAAACCCACACTTGGCCTCGTCTCGGCCTATAAAATACAAGGAAATTAACCACATGGGTTAGGGAACCATCCCCCTGCCTCCACCGAAGATTTGCAACGTCAAGGACACTGTTTCCACGTGAAATCGGCTCACGAAAGCCTGCCGGCGCCCCAAACTCGCGAATGAGCTCCTCGTCGTGCCGCGCCTCGTCCCACACTCCATCTCGGACGCTCCTCGTCCCATGAGCCTCGCCACCTCGCCCGCCTCTACCTCTATCGGTCGCCCGGAGAAAAGAGGGTGAGAAAGAGAGACGTGAGAAGAGAAATGGAGGGAGAGGGAGGTGGGGGTTATTTATAGGAAATAAATTAGGATTTCGAAAATCTAGAAAATACAAAATTAGGAAAAAAATCATTCCCACGATCCTTGGAAAATGCACAACGTGCCTGCAACGTCCCAGAGCCCAACAACGCGTCGGTTCACCCTGTACAGGGTTCCAAAGGATCGACATCCAAAAACCTGATTAAATCACAAAACTCACTCCGGGACCCGCAACAGACAGCGCTCTGAAACCCACAGATCCTGATTCGAAAAAAAAAAACTGGGGTGTTACAATAATGCCCTGCGAGAATACATAGACAAGTCTAATGTTGATACTCAGATGGATTATTTGGATGTCTGCCACATCGTGGAAGACAACAAATTCTGGGGCAGAGTCTCACGATACATGAAAGTAGTCACACCCCTCGTGAAGGTCCTAAGAATGGTAAATGGCGAGAGAAGAATGATATGGGATATCTATATGAGGCCATGGACCATGCCAAATTAGAGTTGCAGGATTCCCTTCCTAAAGAATATGCAAAGTGGTGAAAAATTATTGACCATAGATGGGACAACACATTACACCACGACTTGCATGCAGTTGGTGAGTGATTAATTGTATTGATACACTATTCTTTAGGTTATTTTATATCTAACATTTAGTTAACTATATACAAATGCAAGTTATTTCCTAAACCTTCGATTTATATACAATGTCAATGCAAATGTTGATGGCGAGGTGCTTCAAGGCACTTTAAAAGTAATTGGTCGTTTATCGAGCACACCAGAAAAGAGATTTCAGGCGGAAGTAGAGGTTGACCTTTATTGATTTTATCAATAAGACGTACCAAATAATAGAAGACAAGATCAGAGGCTGGCCGTAGAGGGGGGGCCCGTATGAACAAGCTTACACTAACGAAATCCTCGCCTGAAACCACTTCGTCGGAAGAGTAGTCATAGTCTACCTTCTCGCCCGACGAAGACTTGATCAGGGCAGACTCCTCCCTTGCCAGTGAGGGATATTTCGTCTCGGAGTCAACAACCTCCTCTCCGCGCAGACTCGGTGACGGCGACTTCCCAGATTTTAGCCTCTTCCTCGAGTACGCCTGCGTCAACTGGGGGACCTTGCAAGTCTGCACCCACCCGGGGAGGGGTGCGATGGGAGCTGCCAAATGAAGGAGCATCTGGATTAGATGAAAGTCTTTGAGCCCCTAACGAATGAAAATGTTAGCCACGCCAGCGAAAATAATTACCCCGTTCGGTCCTCGCGGCCAGAGGTGGTCTGGGGATTGTCTCCTCGACGGAAAGTGCAACCCAGGTGCAACAGCCTCGCCCACGTCTGGAGTAGGAGCAGGTGTTGGCTCCTCCGCGGGGGCTGAAAGAAGAAACCCGCATAAAGGCCTTATCCCACAAGGCGAAAAGGTGTTAAGCAGCACCACCGGCCAGAGAGTCTAACCTGTGGGCTGGCTTGGCTCGGCCTGAGCGACTGCGAACGTGGCCATGAACTTCTCACCCTCTACCTTCCTCTGCTCCAATTCCTACCGGCTGACCACCTCGCCAGAGACTCTCACAGGCTTCACGCGCAATCCCGAACGCGCCTCCTCTGCACTGGCTGAAAGGAAGAAGCACGTGTGTTATGCATGCACAAAGATTTCACCTTGGGAGGTGACTAAGTCCTGAAGAATATCAGTACCCCAGGAACCTTACCTGCGAGACGGCTTGGTTCAGTCCGAGATGTGACAAATTGCGCAAAAGAAGGGACTGAAGGCAGAGGGGAGGCTGAAGCGGTCCGAATATCCTCCACCCTCCTCCGCTCTATCTCCTTCCTCCCGGCTATTTAGGCGGCCGCCAACGCCTTCTCTACCGGTGACCCCTTTCCAGGTCCTTTGGTGGCCTTGGGTGAGGGAGTTGGAGTGGATGACGGCCCCGACCTGACCCAGGCCTCTCCTACCCCGGGGGTTGGTAAGGGCATCAATTCCTCCCTAGCTGATGGACAAAAGCAGAAGCATCCAGATGTATGCAGCCTGTTCGGACATAGAAATAAACTTCACCTGAAAGACGCTTTTGACAGAGGAATCTCACCGACAAGTTGGCTTGGCTCAACTTGACCGGCCTTGAATTCCTCAAAAGATGGAACCCGAGGTGGTGGGGGAATGGTTTTGGCAGCCTTGGCGGCCTCCGTGATGTGACACAACCTCGGACCTAAGCAAGCAAGCACAATCGCAAGTTGAACGGGCCGATATCGGTCGCCAACTCACCCGGAACTCACCCAAACCCGTGGGTAACTCGGCAATGCCCAGTGGAGGATGTGAGGGCTGGTCCCTTGCTGGTAGAGGGCCAGCAAGGCCAGAGGGTCTCCCAATGGGGTATGGCGAGTCCTATCCTAGTGGCTGACCAGGTGCCGAGGGCACGGGTAACACTCACTCCCCACGGTGATCACTCGAAGTCTGGGACTTGCGAGTTCGGACTCTCTTTCTCACCGTCCAGCAGAGCTATGAGCTAATATGGAATGAAAAGTTCTGTAATAGAGTAGGGAAATGAGCACTTACTCGACCGGTTTGAAGAAATCGGTCCCGCTCGGAGACGTGGGCGCGCGGGGAAGCGTGGGCATGAGGACCCTCGGCCTCCACCAGGAGTGGGTCGAGGTGGCGGAGCCTCGCGGGATTGGCAGGAAGACCCGTGGCCAGACAAAGGCCACGGACTGGAGGATCCAATTCGCGGATCAGTACGCGGATTGGCAGCGAGGTGGTACCAGGGTGACCTCCCAGGCACCAGACAGCTTGGAGTACCGTCGCCGTTACTGGGAGGTGTACAGCGACAGGCCCCAGATAAGGGTCCTAGGGGTGAGTAAATGAAAACGTATTTCTTTTTCTTATATGATGCATGTTTATTTATGCAACTAATGATTTGATGAATGCAGGATGCACGGGACCTAATAGCCATGGATGCACAGGTTTACCTTCGCAGCTTGGAGGCCCAGCTGGCGACCACCCGAGCTGACTTGGAGACCCTGGTGAGTTGTTAAATTAAATGCATGTGAATTTCTTTTTTTATTGATGATTAGCCACTGACGATCTTTCTTTGGATGCAGTGTGCCCAGCAGGGAGCGGTAGCGAGGGACACCGGCGGTGCCTCGAGCTCGAGGGGACTGAGCACCGGGACCGGGGAGTTAGAGGAGCAGCTTGCTGGTGCAGTCGCTCGAGCGGAAGCGGCAGAGCGTGACCTAGCCACCCGGGTAAGCCCTTAAACTTAAGTTCAATTATGCCCTTATTTATTTGTGAAAGCTTATGATTTTCTTTTATGCCCTTGCCCAAACTGAGGAGCTCCAGGATGTGCTTGCCTGTGTAGCGAGGCAGCATCGCGACCGTAGTGTGCTGGTGAGTTTTATTTTGCTTTGGTGGTCCATGCATTCTTCTTTTGAATTAATGATATTATGCTATGATGCAGATGATAGAGTTGACCGAGGCTAGGAAGCAGCTAGCAGTGGCGCGCTCAGGGATCACCTCCCGTGATGAGCGGATCGCTGAGCTGGAGGGGGTGCTGAGTCAGCGGGGGACAGACCGCGACCTCGCAGCACGGGAGGTCGAGCTACAGGATGCGAGCACCCGGGCTGCCTTGGCTGGTGCAGAGCTCGCCATCCATGACCAGCGGGTCACGGAGCTAGAGGAGGAGGTGCCTCGTCTTACTGTCGCAGCGGGCCAGCGTGAGGAGCTGCCTCGGGACATCCAGGACCTCCGCATGCACCTTGAGATCAAGCGGAGAGAGCGTGCCTACGAGGAGCGTGACCGGGAGAGGACGGAGTGGGACCGCAAGAGGACGGAGCGGGACCGGGAGAGGACGGAGCTCGTGGACGTTCGGATGGAGCTCACCGTGGTCAAGGAGCGACTGCGGGCTACAAAGGAGCGACTACAGCGGGGACGCGGGAGAGCCAGAGCGGTGGGTCACTCGAGCGCCTTTGCCAGCACTACGTACGTATCGGGCTCCTCATCCCACCAGCACGCGGTGGAGGAGGTTCGGAGCTCAGCTCCAAGCGTAGCACGGGGGTCGATGCCCCCACCAGGGGCTCGCCGTAGGGGCGGCAGGGGAGGAGAGAGAGAGAGGCAGAGAGAGGAGGGTGGAGGCGAGAGTTAAAGAGAGAGAGCTTGTACTCCTCCACCCTCCACACACTTGTACTCATTTTTGACAAATATATATATATAGATATGACATTTTATTACCTGATTTTGAGCACTTGAGCACTTGTGATTTGTGTACATGTGTGTTTGTCCTTGCTTTTCTTTCTTTTCCTTTGTCCCTGCAGTTCACTTGAAATAAACAGATTAATTCATCCGTTCGGCTTGGCCCCTTGCCCGATAAGCAAGGGGTTTGTCCGAGGGGCCCACTCCTCTCTCATTCTCTTAAGGCCTTTCTTTTCTTCTCTTTCTTACTTTCATGTAATGCCTCGGGGATCTTCTCTTCCTGTCTCTTAACTATTTCCTCTTCTCTCTTCTCTGCAGGACGAGTGTTCGAGTTACTTAGTCATTGTTCGGCCCGGTTCTCTTTGTGTTGCACACAGTTCTCTTACCTCGATTGGAGCAGTTTGTCATTGTTCGTTTCATTTGTTTATTGCTCCCTTTGGTCTTTAACTTGTTATTATCCCATTTGTTTATTGCTCCCTTTTGTCTTCATCATATTATTATTTCTAACAAAAATTCGACAGCATCTCCCCTTGACCCAGGTGTTAAGGGAGATACAGAGAACGCGCCCACATGGAGTGGCAAAACCTGACAATCGGAGGTCGGCACCCAAGAGCGACAACACCTTTGATAAAACTTCAGAAAACCCAGGAGAAACGACGAGTGGGAGATGCCTCTAAGACTGGACAAGGTGCAGGGGCGAAGGACAGGGTCTGGTGTGCCGGTCAAGGGGCTCAGGGGTGCACCAGGCTGGTTTCTTGGCTGGCAAGCGTGCCGGGGAAGGCTAAAGGGGTTGAAGACACACCGGCCAGGGGACTGTGCCAGCGAAAGGGTGCACTGGGCAAGAACAAGGGCTGGGGAGGCTGACAGGTGTGCCGGGTCAGGAGGACCAAGGGTGTACCAAGCAAAGGAGGCATGGGTGTGCCGGGCATGGGTAGAAAGGGTGTACCGGCCAAGGGGCGTACCAGTGACGGGCTGGACAAAGCGTGCACCGTTGAAGGCATATGGAGTATGTACCAGGCAAGAAGCTGAGGGGGCCGTGCCGGTGAACGATTGAGCCAAGGACTGTGCCAGGGAAGGCTCTGAGGTGTTGAGGGTGCACCAACCAGGGGCTGTACCGGTGAAGGGGCCGTGTCGGGCTGGAAGCATGCCGGACAGAGGGCCAAAGGGCTGTGTGTCGGCCAAGTTAAGGGGGTTGTGGGTCGTTGTCCAAAGGGGTAGATGTGCGTTTGGCTAGGGGCAGCTCAGGGGAGTGAAGAGGCCAAGGATTGGCTGGATGAATGGGAGCTGAAGAGGAGAAGGGGTCCAGAGCTCTTGGCCCAATCAGTGCAAGGAGAGGGCTTCAGCTGGGCCAAAGGGGAGGTGAAGCAAGGGGCCTACTAGCCATAGTCAAGAGATGTGACAGTGAACCGCATGGGAAGGAAGCAGCCACCGGAGGGTGGAGGGAGAGGAACCAAACACACACATCGAGGCATAAATCAAACACAGTGGGAGGAAACCCAGGAGGGGGGGTGATTTCCATTCACAAATAGAGGTGATCATGGCAAGCCATGACCCCGGTAAAACACATTCGGGCTACAATGCATGGAGGAAGGGAGAAAATTGGGACGCAAGGGCAGAAGAAGAAAGGAAGAATAGAGGGTTGGGGGTTGAGCAAGGGCGACGGCTCCCCACTCCCCCCAACGACTCCGAGCCACACAACCTCTCTCTCTCTCTCTCCTTCAGTGGCCACCCGGGAGGTCTCCTTCCTCTCTTCTTCTTCTTCCCTTCTGGTCCGCTTGGCAGCATCGCGGGAGGCAGCTCTCTACCTCTGAAGTGGCATCTGTGTCTGTCTGTCTGGCGGAGGAACGTTATGTCAATATGGCAGTCTATCACGAATGGTACCACACAGCTCAACTGGCGTTCCCAGAATGACTGAAATACACCTTGGTTTAGAGGCACTCTGCCCTGGCTGAGCTCTCAAAAATGCAACGTTGCCATTACGGACCTTACGTCTGAATCGGCGAAAATACATCCTTTGCGTTAACATTATTTTCTTGCTAATGAATAAACTCCTTTTCGACGCAAGACTTCGTGTTCTAGCTGACTGTCATGCAATATCACCATTACGGGCCTTACGTCTGAATCGGCATGAAAATCTTTCCTTTGAGCTAGCATTGCCTTCTTGCTAATGAATAAACCCCTTTTTTTTGATGAGAGACCTCGTGTCCTAGCCGATCATTTCATGATATTGCCATTATGGGCCTTACATCTGAATCGGCGTAAAATGCATCATTTGCGTTGGCATTATCTCCCTTTGCCAATGAATAAACTAATTTTATTGGCGCAAGGCCCTGGGCCTCAGCCAATAGCTATCTACCGTCACCAGGGGTCAGACGCCACGTCTTGTCCTACCAACATTCTCTTGTCACATGTTTAAACAAAAGAAAAGAAAAGAAATGAGGCTTAAAATAGAGGTGCCCCGCCGGCCTTGTTCCTACATTAGGATGATGATAAAAATGGTTATAACCCAGCTGTGGTGAAAACCCGAAAGAGCGCTGCAGGCAAAATCGGGCACCCCGTCACATGAAAATTCGAAGGGGCTCGTAGGTAAAAGTTAGAGGGGGTCGGCTTCAATGAAAACTCGAAAGGGAGCTTGAGTCGGTAATGTGGTGATTTAAAGTTCCTCTTCATCCTCATCATAATGAAACTCTGAAAAGGATGATCATCACAAGTCCCACTGGAGATCCCTTTTCTACAAACTCATGTTCGACCCTTGTCATCATCGACGAGACCAGTCAACATTTCCCTTAACTTGGACCTTCTGTCCTTGTTAATGAATATATTTTGGCTTCGACATTTAACTAATGCCGATGAACAACTATGTTCGACCCTTGTCATCATCGGCAAGATTAGCCAGCGTTCCCTTAACTTGGACCTTTCATCCTCATTAATGAACACATTTTCTTTGCTTCGACGTTTAACTAATGTCGATGAATAAACTCAGGTTTGACCCTTGTCATCATCGACAAGATCGGTCAATATTTCCCTTAACTTGGACCTTTCATCCTCGTTAATGAACAAATTTCTTTTGCTTCGGCATTTAACCAATGTCGATGAATAAACTCAGTTTTGACCATTGTCATCATCGACAAGATCGGTCAGCATTCCCCTTAACTTGGACCTTTCGTCTTTGTTAATGAACAAACCTCCTTTGCCTCGACATTTAACCAATGTCGATGAATAAACTCAGGTTTGACCCTTGTCATCATCGGTAAGATCGGTCGGCAGTCCCTTAACTTGGACCTTTCATCCTCGTTAATGAACAAACTTTCTTTGCCTCAACATTTAACCAATGTCAATGAATAAACTGAGGTTTGACCCTTGTCATCATCGGCAAGATCAGTCAACATTTCTCTTAACTTAGACCTTTCATCCTCGTTAATGAACAAACTTCCTTTGCCTCAATATTTAACCAATGTCGATGAATAAGCTCAGGTTTGACCCTTGTCATCATTGGCAAGATCAGTCAGTGTGCCCTTAACCTTGACCTTTCATCATCGTTAATGAACAAACCTCCTTTACCTCGACATTTAACTGATGTCGATGAACAAATACCTCCTGACCCTTGTCATCATCGGCAAGACCGGTCAACATTTTCCTAACTTGGACCTTCCGTCCTTGTTAATGAATATACCTTGGCTTCGACATCTAACCAATATCAACGAACAATCCTTCATTGACCCTTCTCACCATCGACAAGACTGGTCAGCATCCCTTAGCCCAGACTTCCCGTCCGCTGCTAACGAACAAGCCTTCGTCTGTCCCGACTTTGTCTCGTGAATTAAGCGAAAAAAATATAAAATAAAAATGAGGGTTAAAATAGAGGTGCCTCGCCAGACTTACTCAAATATTTCTGAGTAAGGGCAAAAATGGCTACAACCCAGCTGCGGTGAAAACCTGGAAGGGTGTTGTAGGTAAAATCGGATACCCCTTCACGTGAAAACTCGAAAGGGCGCATGGGCAAAAGTAAGAGGGGCTAGCTTCGGCAAAAGTCTGAAAGGGCCCTTAAGTTAGTAATATGACTAAAAAAAGAAAGGAATAAATGAAAGAATGAAATGAATGGAATAATCATGGAAGTGATATGACTTTCTCAGTCATCATTCAGGTCCCACGAAAATCTCGTGTGCCTTTTGAAAAGTCAAATCCCATCGTCATAAGCCTTACGCCTATGCGGTAATACACCTTTTGCTTCGACATTCAACCTATGTCGATGAATAAGCCCTACCCTCAGTTTTCATCACCATCGGTGAAATCAACCCTTGGTCTAGACCTTCGGTCTGCGTCAACCAGCAAACCTACCCTTGACTTTCTTCATTGTTCATGGAAGTTAATGAACCTATCCCCCACTCGGGACCTCCACCCCTATCGAGGAATGAATACACTCTTGGTCTCCTGGCAACTTCGTCACCTCAGGTAATGACCTTAGTGACGACGAGACCGAACAAGATGGGCATGGGCAAGAGTGAAGAGAACCTGACATCTAGATAAACTGTCTAGTTTGGTTATCTTGTGTCTTATGTTTAAGTCTAGTCAGATATCTCATTGTAATTTCTCCTTTATTGAGTCTTTATTTTCAATGGGTCCAAATTGTAATAAACTTATATTTTGAAATAAAATTTTATTTTGATCAAATTACATTTGGTCTTGCCTATGTTCTGATCGACACGACGATTTAACTGCCACGTTCCCAGCGAACACGTTCCGCTGCTATCGGTTGGGGGCGTGACACCTTTACTGCTGGAACCTACTTTTAGAGCGACGGGTTTTGTCTTCTTTGCAGTCTTAGCAACCCACTTAAGGTTCAACTCAAAAGTCATGAGAGAGCCGACGAGTTCATCTACAGTGGTGGTAGCTAAGTTCCTAGACTCCTCCATAATAGTGGCCTTGTTGTGCCAAATTGGAGTCAGGGACCTGTGAATTTTTCTAACTAATTCATACTAACTATAAACTTTACCTAGACTCCTCAGACTATTAGTGAGAACCATCAATCAGGCATACATCTCAGAGATGGAGTCATCTAATTTCATCTTGAAGGCTTCATATTTTGAAACAAACATGTTAGCCTTAGTTTCTCTTGCCTGAGATGTACTCTCGTAGATTACCTCTAGCTTATCCCACATCTCCTTTGCATTGGAGCATGACAAAATTCTTGAAAGTTCTGTGGGATGGAGAGCACATTAGATGGCATTGACAGCACTCCAATTTAGTGTTAATCTACGAATCTGCTTTCTTGAAACCTCAAATGGTCCTTTGCTTACCACCTTCTAGATCTCATAATGTTTCGCACGAAGGAAGACCTACATGCGATTTTTCCAATATGCATAATTATTACCATCAAAGTAAGGTGGCTTACTAGTTTAGTGACCTTCTGTAGTTAATCCTCTAGCATCCATTTTGGCTAACCTCTCCGGGAAGTGAAGACCTTAGAGAGAGTTAGGCTATGATACCACGTGTTGGAACGAATGAACGCGGATCTAGAGGGGGGTTGAATAGATCTACCCTAAATTTCACATATCTATAGCAGATTAAAAACTACTGCAGAATAAAATGAACTGCTAAAAGTAGAACTGTCACAAGGAATGGATAAATGGAAATACTAAACTTCTAATGTCAAAGACACACAATGACAAGATGATCAAATGCTTTAATATGGTACTTGGCGGAGGTTGGATCAAAGATCTCCTCACGCAAGAGTCAGTGTTCCAGATAGGCATGACCTATCTTTGTCACTGAGCCTTTCGATATACCACTGAAGAGATGATTAAATTTCAGATGCACAATGAAGAAATGAAATGCATGTAGAAGATGAACATTCAGAAAATCAAACTCATAACAAGCTGTAAATAAGCCCATGCATTCATCTACTTGAAGAGAAGATAGAACATCCACTTAGACAGATCGGTCCTATGCATACATCTATCAACAGACTAAAAAAATAGCAATCATACGTGGTGCAAGGATTTTTAGGTGCTTCAGTTTTCAGCTACATCCACCCCACACTCAGACCTGAGTATGGCTTACTGCTGACTCACAACTTGAATCCGTTGATCCACAGTTTTGGGGATTAGATCCCTACAAACCGCTGAGCGTTACAACTTGCTAGACCGCTGATTCACAGCTTCAACCGCTGAGCTTCACAACTTGCTATCTGCAGATTCAACCTCGCCTACTTGTTTCGCAGGAAAGCATGGAAAGTGAGGCCCTTACCTTCTAGCCGGCTGGAAGGCGAGGAGAGGTAATCCACATTGCCCCGCATTGCTTATATTGAGCGCGATCATCTTCTTTTTCCAAGGTACACAACGCA
Organism: Amorphophallus titanum; assembly: GCA_024336825.1. Classification (NCBI taxonomy): domain Eukaryota; kingdom Viridiplantae; phylum Streptophyta; class Magnoliopsida; order Alismatales; family Araceae; genus Amorphophallus; species Amorphophallus titanum. The sequence goes on from JANBPO010002596.1 coordinate 6,930,896, forward strand.
CATAATCTTCTATCACACTCTTTGGCGTTGTCTTTCCTTGGTGGCGATCACGGTATTCTTCTACATCTTTTATCACCTTTGCCTTACTGTATGATCATGCTACTATGTTTATATAGTCACACGTTGATGATATGCACTTGATTAACAGATTATGTTATCACTTATACACATATGCTTGTTCATGTGACTTGTGATGCCACGTTCCACATTTTTACATCCACAACCCCGACCGAAGATGAGGGTGAGCGAGGAAGCGTGGGCTTACCCGCACACCGCGTTGAGGAAGGTTCAACCTGAAATTGATAAATTACATGCACTATGCCCCTCGCAGGGGGGGGTTGAACTAGGGGTGGGGGAGATCAAATTAGAACCAAACTTATCCCCCATGCAGGGAGGGACTGTAAGCCGGCCAGGCGGAGTGGGGAAATTTGGGATGACGGTGAGCTGGTCGATTGAGCCAAATTCTGCCTGGTCTGATTCTGCAGGATAGCAAGTCAGCGATCAGGGTGCCACGAACAGCTCTGGAAGTTGCTGGAGGCGGGGTTGGTGTCGGAATGTCTGAGGTTGGTCCAGGAACTATACGTACAATTTTGGTGTCGATCGGAGTCCGAGAGAGGTCGCGACAGCCCTGGGATCAGGACTGATCATACTCGGTTCTGTCTCTTCCAAAACTGTAATTGCCTGAAGAAAATGCCACCACGATCTCCTCCGGGCTCCAATGAAGGAGGGGCTAACTCCGACATACTCGGGGGAGAGTCCTCTTTCCGCAGGGCCTAACGGGGCTGCGAGAGGATGTCAGACTCAAGTGCAGAAAGTAGAACAGTGCCCGGGGGTCCGACCTAATTCTGAAGAAGTCACTCTGCGCCAGTCGGGGACAACAGCTGGAACGTGGTCCCCCAATGCTCAAACGACCTCCTTCCTTCGGGGATTGGTAGGGGACTTGCCGAAGAAGACCTCCTCTGAAGATCACGCCAGAATCCTTATAGGAATGGTCGAGGTCGCGCCTACACTTAAGCTCTGGTCTACAACCAAAGACTAAGTGCATAGTACTCAGGACCATAGGGGCCTGAGAAAACTGCTGCCACAAACTCTCCAGAGGTTTGATGGAGGCGAGGTTAGTGTCATTACGACTGTGGGCGAGTCCTCTTTGAGTAGAATCTAACGAGGCCCCCAGGGGAGGTCGGAGCAAAGGATGAGGTAGAGAGAAGTGGAGGGTGGTCCAATGCTGGCTCTACTGGACTGACCTGCGCGTTCTGGGGAGAGAGGCTGGAACGGGGAGCTCTAGAGTCCAAATGGTGCCCTTCCTCTTGGTTCTAGTAGAGGATTTGAAGGAGAAGATCTCAACCAACATTGATGTCCAAAATCACACAGGAGCGGCCGTGGTCGCTTCTTCTCTTGGGCTCAGGTTCCCTGCCAGAGTAGCTTTGCACAGTCGGAGGAGAATGGCTCTCCTGGGCAGCACAGACATCAGATGGAGGCGGGACCACCTCGCCTGTGAAGCTGCCTCAAAGAGATTTCCAGCAATTTATGGTACCCCACCATAAGATGTGTGATGAAGATGTGGCAGCCTCTGAAACTTCATAGTACTCTACTACTGCGAACTTATCCAGGATGAGGTGGTGGGTGGAGTGTTGAGGGGGCCCGAAATGAGCCCGTCTCTGTTTTTGCCTATCTGAAAGAGAGGCGAGGAGTGGCTGGGCGTCGTCAGGCGATGCGGCTGCAGAATCAATCGCACCTTGCTTGGCGCGGCGTCCTAATGCCCAGAAAGGGTTGGTTAGACACGCCTTCCAGATGGCTTGAGCTTCCTCCGGGGTAACCTGGATTCTTCTCCAGTTGGACTGTTGGTCTCCCTTGTCACTATCTCTTCGATGGGACTTGGGAGTTCAGACACCAAACTGGTGCTGGTGTCTCTGGGCCAGTGCGGGAGCGTCTGCTCTTATGAGTTCCGCCTTGTCTTCTCACATTCGATGTAGAAGGCTAAAGCGGTTGGTAGTAGGGACCGTGGAGATGATCCGCTCTGGGGGTGTGATGGGTTCACCTGCGTCTAGGCAGATCCATAGATTACCGATAAGGATGGTCTTGCCAGAGTTACTAGTGGCAGTGGTAGGTCACTTGCCTTTACAGTCACGATGATGCTTCTTCTGGGGAGCCGAAGATGACTCCGCTCTGAGGAGGTAGACCGAGAAAACTTGGCCCATGACTACCGGTGGCATAAGGCCATTGACCGGCAATATTGGATTCTTTCCCCAAGACCCAAAGTCTGTAGTGGAGGTCGACGGCTGGGTGGCTCAAGTGTAGGCCCTCGCCCGAGCTAACAACAGTGTTGCAGCTGCCCGTGATGATGCACTTATACTCGGAGTTGGCACTGCAGGGGGTGCCGGGGTGCTGACGGCCCGAGGCCTTGAGCCTAAACCGGGACTGGCGGGACCGGAAGGTGGGATACAAGGCCTTCGATCCACACCAGGGCCGCTGCGTCCCATAGAGGCAGAGCCGTACTGGGAGTCAGTGTCGTCAAGTTGTAGGGGACATCCCGCCACGATGGAGCCGAGGGATGCGGAGCCTGACGCGGATCACTCACGCCAGGCATTGCCCGCGAGAGACCCCAGGGTAGCATGCCAGGTCTGGATGTTGGGCAGCCTTGAATCGGGGATTGATGGCCTGTGTGAGGTAGTTGCACTTCAGAAATTTGGGTCGGAAGGCACGAACGAGATACTGGGGAGCCCTGTCCCCGGGTTGGGAGACCCGTGCGAGGATCTGGCTCCACCGAGTCTTGGGGTTGACGACCCGATTGGGGTGCTAAGGAGTCGGGCACCTTAGAGTGGAGACCCACACCAGATGTCGACTCAACCAAGGCCCAGGGCTGGGAGCCCGAGCGAACAGTAATGGTAGGAATCGAGACTCGGGGCGCGGAGCTCACGTCAGGAGCCGGTCGGAACTGGGCCCAGGGACTGGCATTTGCCCCGGCAGGAGCTGGTCTGGAACCCCTACAGGGGCCGACAATGGAAGACCCGAGTCTGACACTCGGTCTGGCCAAGGAGACTGGCGGCAGGCATGGCGCATTGACGGCGCCAGAAGAGATGGGAGCTGAGGGTGGCGGTGGAGCCACCACGGGGACCACACCCAAGAAGTAGGGCGATCCAACGACTGGGGTGAAGTTTTAGAAAGCAATCGGCACCGCCAAGTAGCCCACCCACGCATATGACGATGGGACCATAGGTGATGACTGCCATAGTTGTTGACGTGTTGGATGAGTAGGGGTGATGGCCGTTGACGATCGTCGAGCACGATCTGGAAACTAGAAGGTGCTGGGAAGTGCGAGCAGGTGCTCTTATTCTACCTCTCCTGCAAGGACAGGAAAATGGCACCAGGACTTCAGGGCTGGCACAGGCTTAACGAGTTGACATCCTCTAGTCAATCTTGAACTTTTCTGCTAATCGGTAAACCTTCTGATTGTGAAAGTGGCTGCCGTTGTCTGAGATGATTCAGTTAGGGGCACCAAACCGGAATATGATGTTGCAACAGACAAACATGATCACAATTTTCCCAGTCACCTCCTTCAAAGTAATAGCCTTCGCCTAGCGGGAAAAGTAATCAGTTGCCGCCAACATGTACTTGCAGCCTGCGGATGATGTAGGTAGTGGGCCAACGACGTCTATTCCCCATTGGGCGAATGGCCAGCTTGGCATTGTTGGATGCACCGGCACGGGTGGTCTTCTAGACACCGTCGCGTGCTCCTAGCATTTTTGACAAGACTTAGCATACTTACAGCAGTCGTCAAATATTGTCGTCTAGTAGTAGCCAAGCTTTTTTATCTCAATCTTCATTTTCGGTCCCACCTGGTGTGCACTAGTTGTTCTGGTGTGAACCTCCTTCATGACCCTCCAAGCCTCTTCTGTAGATGGACATCGGAGGAGTACTTTTCACTTGGCGTCCACCATGACCCGAAATAAGATCCCATTCTGGACTTCGTAAGAGTCCTTTGTTCTGATCAGCCTGATCTTCTCTTCTCTTTTCTTGGGTAATTACTGGTATTTGAACCACTGCATAAGAGGGTCCCTCCAGTCGGGTAAGCTGACAGCCTCTGCTGTGGTGGCCTCAAATTCTTCCTCTTTTGATTCTTCCATCATGCTAGGCACATGGCACTGATTTATCACCCAGATGCTGAGTGATCCATCTGGTGGCACTGCTAATGAGCTTGGCAATTTCGCCAGTATGTCGGCTTGTGCATTTTCTCCTCTGGTGACGTGGCCTATTTCAATGAGGTAGAACTGCTCCATGAGCCATTTAGCCTTAGCATGGTAAGGGAGTAGCTCAGGTTTTCAGACATCAAACTGTCCTTGGACCTGCTTGACGATCAATAGCGAATTGCCAAATACTTGTAGCATTTTGATCTCCATCTGTAAGGTGACTTAGAGGCCAATGATCAGAGCTTCATACTCTGCTTGATTATTTGTGTAGGGCTTGTTGATGGAACAGGAAGTGTGCAACACCTCTGCATTCGGAGATTTGAGGACGATGCCTGCCCCAGCCCATACTTTTGTATGCCCAGACGGGGTCATTTCTATTCTCGAAGCCCCGTCGAAGTACAGCTGCCAGACGGTCTGTTGGACTTAGTCCACCTCCAGCATTTCATCTTCAGGCAGCTCCGTGACCAGCGGGGAGTCTTCGGGCATGGGATGCACCATGAAGAAGTTTGCGACGTGTTACCCTTTAATGACCTTCGGCGGCACATAGGTGATGTCAAACTCCATTAGCAACACAGCCCACTTGCCAAGGTGTCCCTTTAGGACTGGCTGGGAGAGAATATGCTTGACAGGGTCCGCCTTGGATATTAGGCTCACTTCATGTGACAGCATGTAGTGCCTTGACTTTTTTACCCCGAAACTAAAGCGAGGCAAATTTTCTCAATTAGAGTGTACTTTGCTTCCACCCCTACTAGTCTTCAGCTGAGATAGTAGAGAGCTTGCTCCTTTCCCTCATCATTAGTTTGGATGAGCATTGCCCCCAGTGAACATTCGGTGGCAGCTATATATAGAATAAGCGAACATCCTTTGACAGGTGCCCCCAGCACAGGCGAGGTCTTCAAATAATCCTTTAACCGATCGAAGGCCCTCTGGCACTCCTGATCCCAGTTGAAAGGTGCATTCTTCATCTCTCAGAATGGCAAATGAAAGATCAGATGGACTTGGCTTCTGGTCTACTCTCTATATAGATGGGAAATGATAACTAACAGGACTCTCTCAAGACAATGATAAAACATAGGGTGAGCAACAAAAACCTCACTAGACAGAGGATTCAGATTGGGCCTAAGCAAGCATCTAGCGAAACACAATGGACAGTCAAACCACTGAACACAGAGAATTTTTAGATAGTTCAGTCTGCAGCCCACAGACCTACGTCCATCACCCACTCAAACCAGAGTGAGGCTTCCCACTGATACACAACTTAACATATTGGGTATTACAGCTTGCCTACAACCGCTGGGCCTTACAGCTTATGCCGTCCAAAGGAACCAATCCTCTGCAATGCTGAGCAACACAGCTTGCTGTCCAGAGGAACCAATCCTCTCCAACGCTGAGCAACACAGCTTGCTTCTAGTACAAGGTTTAAAATAAAACAAAAGATGGAATCAATAGCATCGGAAAGCTAAAATGAAATCAGACAGACTGTAGTTCTCGTAGGAGCAAGCTGGCTTGGATCTGATCCAGAGTCTAGAGAAATCGGTCTTCAAGCAACCTCAACCTTTTCTCCTCGAGCTCTCTATCATTCTCTATTTCTTTTCTTCTTCCTCTCTCGAAATTTTCACTATCGACCATCATCATCATCCTCTCTCTGCTAATCTTGGTGAATATATAGACAGCAGATAAAAGGGTGCGTGGAAGCAGTAATTCCCTTCCTGCTTTTTATCAAGATCTGTTCCCCACTTGATACGTGTCAACATCTAGGCTCGAAGGTTTCCACATGTCACGAGCACAGTTAATCCTTCATTCTTGGATCATGAGCCTTCCATGCATTCCACGAGCCATTCCCTTGTCAAGAATTCAGATACCTAATCAGCTTAAGGCAATAAGACAGGAATGGAAAATTTGCACAGAGTTTATATACATTATTAGAACTTAAGTGCACAGACTCAAAAGATGAATATGTATGCATGCATTTGAATGCACAGACCTTATGTGCATGGACTTCGTGTGAATACCCATAATGCTAGTTATGCACATACCTTGCATTTGCAGAATTGAAATATGCACGGACTTGTTTCCATGTGTGAGAAACGTGCATAGACTTTATGGACTTCATATAGCACATAAGAAATATGCACAGACTCTGTCGTTCAAAGGAAAAGTGCATGAACCTAATATGCAATAGTACAAAGAGTAATGCTTGGACTTCGTTTGAGGAAATGTTCATGGAGTTGGATTGAGGAAATGTGCACGGACTTGTTTGAGAAAATATGCACGGACTTAGTTTGAGAAAATGTGCACGGATTTGGATTGAGGAAATGTGCGCGGACTTGTTTGAGAAAATGTGCATGGACTTAGTTTGAGAAAATGTGCACGGATTTAGATTGAGGAAATGTGCACGGACTTGTTTGAGAAAATGTGCACGGACTTAGTTTGAGTAAATGTCCACAGAGTTGGATTGAGGAAATGTGCACGGACTTGTTTGAGAAAATGTGCACGGACTTAGTTTGAGAAAATGTCCACGGACTTAGTTTCAGGAATGTGCATGGACTTGGATTGAAGAAATGTGCAAGAACTTCGTTTACAATGGAACAAAGAATGTGCATGGACTTTGGTTTGTTCCAAAGGAAAAAGATGCACAGACTTTAGTTCGTTCCAAGGGAAAAAGATGCACGGACTATGGAATTGTAAGGATAAGAACATGCAAGGACTTCACTTGCAGGCGTGCAACCCCTCTTCAACCTGCAGTTCTCAATTCGCTGGCAGCAGAGAAGGCACAAGTTGCGGAGCCTCCCCCGGAGTCTTCGGGCATCTTCAGGTGGCATGTCATACATCACCGGAAAGCTCGTCAAGGCACTTCGCAGCTATGGTGGTCCTGCCAGCATTCGACATTTCTACTTCCCGGAGGACCCGTTCTCCCCTGACTGCGCAGATCAGGCCTGGCTAGTGACCTGAGATGAATTCTTGGAGCTCCCACGTCCACATCTCATGGCTTCTGGAGATGCCGCTTGTCTGAGAGCTTCTACCACCAGTCACCATCCATCAGAAAAAAGTGGCGTCCCATTCGGCATCTGGAGGAACATTTTTCAAATTTTCTCCCTCAGGTGCTTCGTTCTGTCAGTTCCTGGACTGAACAGACACCTGTTCACCTCTCAGACTACTCCGGACTGCTCCGACCTCCACCGATGTCCCCGCAGGCGTCGTTTCGAAGAGGACTTCAAGACGGTTCCAATGACTCCAGCCACATTTGATTCCAAGTTCAGGGGCATTCGTGGTGACCGTTCCTTCCTGCTGCTGAAGTACTCCTGCAGACTCAACCAGAAACCTGGGGCCCTGCTTGCGGCCATCCCCCGATCGGATCCGATTACAGAAGAATTTTGCAAAAAATCAGGCGACATCCTGACCCAGTTATGAAGACCCTCCCACTGGTTTTGTCTCAAGCAAAATTTAGGAGTGGCCGCAACTGCTACATCTCCGACAGCCTGTCCCCCATTCCAAAAGGTGGGCAAAACTGACATCGCTCACCGGTTTGGTTTCATTTAAGCTCTCCCCTTCCCCGCCTGGCCGGCATAGCGCCCCTCCCTGCGTGGAGGTAGTTTTGGTTATAATTCAAGTTAATCCCCACCCTGAGATCCCCCTCCTGCGTGAGGTGCAGTGAGTGTATTAGCAGGTCGTCATCCGAAGCTTCATCGACGCAGCGTGTAGGAAATACCCACGCTTCCCTGCTCGCCCCATCTCCAGCCGGGATCAGCGTCTTCATGCCGATCAGGTGAGCTCCTGATCACTTCTCTTTGCTGGTTTCCTTTGTTTAATTAGTATTGCATCTTGGTTGCCCATTGGCAGTGAGTGAGTGCCCGGTCCAAAAGGCCAATCAATCGAGTGACCACCGTAGGTGAGTTGTGAGCGAGACACTACACCCCACGCCCTCGGCATGCTGGCCACCCATGAGAGTGGGCATCCCAGGCCCTTAGGGGTCCATCTCAAGCTAGCCATACCCCTGGAATAGCAAGGTCCCACTTCGGACCCTCCCCTTCATCGCCGGTTTGCCTACGAGCACTAGTGTGCGCTACGCGAGTGAGTCCGCTTGAGTGAGATCACCCGTTCGGTTCGTGCTTGCTTCCTAGGCCCAAGGAGTGGTCTCACATCAATTTGGTATCAGAGCAAGTTCACAACTTATCTCTATCAAGTTGGTCCTAGGGCGCATTTACATTTTTGTCTCCCGGTGCATCACCCTTGTCCACCATCATGACTACCTCATAGTTGGCATATTCGCCACTCTTAGGCCCATTAGATGCCTTTGTTTTTGATGGAACCCATCCTAGTATATATCTAGAGTTGGAGAGATCCATAGATCGACACTTTGCAAGGTTCACTCTGTCAGGGCCTATGCAAGTCAACTATGCCAAGAGCTTGCTCTGGCGCCAAGCTAGGAAAGAATGGGAGAACATTGTAGATTTGAGAGAAGCAAAAAGGGAAGCACCCATTAAATCTTGCGAAATTAATCTCCACCAGTAAAAAGGCTGTTAAGTCGTATGAATATTGAGCCACGAATCTATTCCTCTCCGCATACCACCTAGCGTTTGTATTCTAAATAAATTGCTACGTCTTATAAAATTTGAAGGGACCTACAGCAACTGTCACTATGTTTTTCGGATTCCTTCAATATATGACACACACACACACAGCATTCAAGTATTCAACTGATGGAGATGGTGCAACAACTATATATATTTGCATGTGCTTTAAGGAAGTCAGAATATATCATCACTGTGTTCATGGGGAGCATGAAGCAATTGGGAGAAAAGAGGGTACACGCGAGCATGGAAGCCCTCCACCTCCAGCCACTGGAGGGTTCGATCTTACCCTGTTCTGCTCTGGGTTGAGGCGGTTCAAGCAGGTCTCGACGAGCGTGTGCCCGCAGCTATGCATCATCAGCTCGGCGACGCCGACAGAGAGCGCCTCCGTGAGCCGCTGCAGCATGCGGCCCTGCTGCCTCACCGCCACGAGTAACTTCTCCACACTCGTCCTCCTGCATGCAATACCACCGCCCCACCGCCGGAGCCGAGGGATTCATCAAATTAACCATAAACCAGTACACGAACCCATCCACGCAGGAGAAAGAGAAAGAAGACAAATGGCGGTGCTTACCCATCAAGTTGCTTCGCCGACGCCACGAGCTCCCACGGGCTCGCCGCCACCGCGCCCACGACCCTCCCCAGCTGCGCCTCGCCGCAGGCCCTCACCAGCCTCTTGAACAGGTGATGCCCAACCTCGTGGGCCATGAGCTCGAAGATGAACCACAGCACGACGTCGACGGTCCTCGCCACGCAGTCCCCATCGCCCGCCGCCAGCAGGGCCTGCCAGTGCCGGCTGGAGACCTCGCACAGTGCCGCCGAGCGTGCGGCCCCATCGGCATGCTCCCTTAGGGCCCCCGGGTTCCAGAGCACCGTGTTGACGAGGTTAACCATGCCATGGGCGTCGGACGGACCAGGGAGATGGTTTTCGGTGGGCATGGTTTTGTGGGATACGAAACCCGTTGGAAAAGGGAAGAGTGGAGCGATGTTCATGGCCATGGCGCCCAGCTGATGAGAGAGGCCGTGCGTTTCCCTCAACTCCGCCGGCCTCATCGACCACAGCGAACTCCCTGCAAAGATTGGCGGTGGGGCCGGCAACACATGCTGACCCAACGACGATGAGGAGGAGGAGGAGGAGGGGAAGCCTCCTCGCCGGCCACCCATCGGCATGATGTGGAAACCTCTCTGCAAAAAGACGACGCCTTTCCCGCTGGAGGAGGGGGCGCCATCAACAACACTGCTGCCGGACGCCGCTGTTGGGGAATTCCTATCGCCATCCCCGACGTCCCTGCCGTTTTTCTCCATGTTGGTTACGAAGAAGAAGGCGTCCTCTAGCTGGGGGTCGGGGGAGAGCTGATATATCGATGATGATAATTAGGGGCTGCTGCGTCCGCCATTGTTGCAGTCGGAGAAGGATTCCATCTCCGTGAGGTGGCGCCGTGTGTGCTCATCTTCACAGCTCTCGGGAGGGGGTCACAGTCGGAGTCGGACTTGAGCTCTGCCGCTGATCTGCGCAGGGTTGCCGGCGACGGTGTCGCCGGGGTGCGCGGTTGTTTGGTCGCTCATGGGAAGGTCTCCGGTCTGGGACGGCCCGACAAAATCGGTTCCGTTTCGCGTCGGAACCGAGTTGGGATCGTCTATTCCACTCTCTCAACGCCGCTTGTGCAGTGTACAAAATTGTGCTCTCTCCTCTCTCCCTCTCTTCTCCGGCAGCTGACGGAGGCTGACAGGGGCGAGGCGGCGAGGATCTTGGGGCGTGGAGCGGTGAGGATGGAGCGAGGATCGCGATGGTGGAGGCAGTTCGTGGGATCGCGAGCGGGTGAGGGTTTAACGGCGTTTTCTTCGTGGATCGACGTCCACGGTGTGCGAAATCTTCGGTAGAGGTAGGGGGACGGAACCTTGACTCGTGCACTTCCTTTCTTGCGAGTTTCATAGGCCGTGGTAAGCCGAGCGGGCTTATTTGGGCGTTTTGGGAAAAATCTATAATTTAGGACTTGTGTGCCGATCCGTCGTTTTGTCGCGTTTCGGACCGATTCGAGGGCATAAATGCATGCTAGGGGTGTTGGGGGAGCTTCCCCCATGTTTTCCCCCTCATCCGTGGATGATCGGGGCGTGGAACAGATTTTTGGGATTCTTCCCGCCGTCCCATTCTCAGGTGGGTGTGGCGGCCCTTCCAGAGGCTGCCACACTCACTGGCGGCCCAAAGTAGGCGCGCCAGATGCCCTGGTGGCCTAAGGTGGGTGTGCCACCTGTTACTGTTTTGTCGGCAGGGGTTTTCGTCGGTTGGCGGCCCACGATAAATCGCCAACTGCTGTAGCGGCTGTAGCTTCGGCCGCTACTTCCGATTTTGACCGTTGCGCTTCGGGGCACGTGTTTTGACCGTTGGGGTCACGTGCCCTATAGCGGCCGTAGGTACGCGCGCCAGAGGGATCTTAGCGGACCAAGGTTGGACCGCTAGAGCAACTTGGCAGCCCTATATAGGACCACCAAACCCAACATGACTCGTCTTCTAGCGGACCAAGGTTGGGCCGCTAGAGTCCTTGTGGCAGACCAGAGTTGGGCCGCTATAGACTGTGGCGGCCCAAGGTTGGACCGCCAGGTGATTCTCCGTGTTTTTGTATTTGTTGTGCGTCGTGTTGGTCCTTGGTCGACCTGGTTGTGACCCAGTGGTTGACCTTCGACCTCGTGAATGCCCCGGACACCGTGAGACCTATGTTTATGTTTTGGGGGTGTCCGGAGGTGCCGCGTTGTGTCGATTGGCGTGCTCGTGAGTTTTGGGGTCCAGATAACCCCATGCGTGTGCTCCAAGTATCCGTGCGGGCCGTGTGTATGGCCTTGGACTGCGAGTCCCATTGACCAGCCTGGGGCTGGAGATTTTTTGCGTGTCACCGTGATTTTGGACCTAGAGATTAGGCCAGATTGATGACTCAGTGCTGTCGTGTGCGATGGTCTGGACCCGAGTCTCGTGACTCAAAGACCGTTAAGTTTAGTAGGTCTAGTGGGTTGTCCAGAGTCTGGTGGCTTCGGGCTACCTGTTACTCCGCGTTTCTTGCAATGGGTGTGTGCGTGATTTTCAGTGTTCACGTTTAGTGAACTCCCACTAGTCGTAACTTCCTGCGCACGCGTGTGCGGACCCACCCAGGAGTGGTGGAGAGTGAGACCCAGTGAGAGACGATTTTTAGGTTGGTTTTCTAGGGCCCCTTGCCATTGCCACCAGAGTCCGATGAGGGGGAAAATCAGCTAGAGGATCGGACCTAGAGCAGATGGTCTGTGTGTGCACACGTAGTTGGGGGCTTAGGACACGCGCTGACGAGCGTGACCCCAGTTAGTCCTTGTTGTGGTACTTGTGCGTGTCTGAGTCTCGCACCCGGGGCGCTGTAGCTAGACACTTGTGACGCGGTGTAAGACGTCAGGGGACGCATCCGGTCGTTCTTCTAGTGGGTGCTTTGGGCAGTTCTTAGTGAAAGGGGAAGGGGCGAGGACCCCTAGCCAGTGGTTTAAACATCACTTGGATGCTGCAACTAGCAATGCCTAAATCAATCCTAAAAAAATGAATATCTTCAAAAATCCTAAAAAAATTTATATTGAATGATCCAATAAAGATTCAGGGCATTACAGCACGTGTGCTTGGGAGATGGGTGACACGTGGAGGGAAGGAGGTTTCATAGGTACGAGTGCACAGGCGACTATGGGGAGTCGTGTACTGGACGTCTTTCCCCACTGATCACAAGTAGTCGGTGTTTATTTTACATCGGGTAGAGCCCGAACACCTTTGTTTCTATTGTCGAAGGAAAGAGTCAGGGACCCTGGACGTCGCAATGTCGGGAGGGCTTAGTCCATGCAATAGCGATAGGGCAACAGCAATAGAACAGGGATAACTGGGGACAGAGAGACTAGCTCCAACGAGGCGGGAGATCCGCTCCCAGACTGGATTACATGACTTATGTGCCGTGAAAGGCATTCGTGGGGGCGTGAGAGCCCAATTACAAGTATTTGCAAGCCACGAGACAATTTCATCATTTGTGACGGTCCCCGGGTCATTGCGTTATTATGTGGGTGGTTCTGTATCCGTACATAGTGCCTGTCAGAGGACTTATGACTTAGTAGGGTGCCACCCGAGGGGCGTCACAATTTCTTCCCGTCATGAGACAGTGTCGAGGTCGGGAAAGTAGGGGTGCTGTAGGCACCATTGTGTTTGGGTAGTTGGACGTCACCACGGTCGAGGCGACCGAATGACGTAGGCACCACTTGTCGCTGGAGTGGTCGGGCGCTATTGAAACTTGAGTGGTCGAACGGGGTGAGCATCGCCATGACTGGAGTGACCAAAAGTCATTGAGCTCAGCATCATCGGGTGCCGTGGGCCCGGTGGGACTGGAGTTGTTGAGCGATCGGGCGTTGCCGATCCTGATGTGATTGGTGTAGTTGGCAGTTGGGTGCCGGGGGCACGGTTATGACAGGAGTGGGTGGCAGTCGAGTGCCGGGGGCACCGTTGTGACTAGAATGCTTGACAGTCGGGTGTCGACGACACCGTTGTGACTGCAATGCTTGACAGTCAGGTGCTGGGGGCACCGTCATGACTGAGTTGTTGACTGATCGGGTGTCGCAGGCCCCGATGTGATTGGAATGGCTGGCAGTCAGGTGTTGGGGGCACCGTTGCAATTGAGTTGTTGACTGATCAGGTGCTGTAGGCCCCAACGTGGCTGGAGTTGCTGGCAGTCGTGTGCCAGGGGCACTGTTGTTACTGAGTTGTTGAGTGATCAGGGTGCCGCGGACCGTGACGTGGCTGGAGTGGCTGGTAGTCGGGTGCTGGGGGCACCATTGTGACTGAGTTGTTGAGTAATCGGGTGCCACGGGTCCCGACATAACTGGAGTGGCTGGCAGTCGGGTGTTGGGGGCACCATTGTGACTGAGTTGTTGACTAATCAGGTGCTACAGGCCTCGATGTGGCTGGAGTGGCTGGCAGTCTGGTGCCGGGGGCACCATTGTGACTGGAGTGGCTGGCAGTCGGGTGCCTGGGGCACCGTTGCGGCAGAGCTATTGAGTAATCAGGTGCCACGGGTCCTGACGTGGCTGGAGTGGCTGGCAGTCAGGTGCCGAGGGCACCGTTGTGACTGAGTTGTTGAGTGATCGGGTGCTGCGGGCCCCGATGTGACCAGAGTGGCTGGTAGTCGGGTGCCGGGGGCACCGTTGTGACTGAGTAGATGGTTAATGAGCAGCTAGGCGGGTCGTGCCTTCCGCCAGGTCAGTTCGCCGCCGCGCCATGCAGGAACGGCTTCAGGTCTGAGATGACGGCCTGCGGCCCGCTGCCGGGATTATACCCGGTGGTGCGCCCCAATTCCTTGCCTGTCGTGTCGACGATGAGCAGCGAGGGAAAACCATGGATCTTGTATTGAGCCTTCAGTTTATCGTTCTGTTGCTGGAGCTCCGTCGGGAGTTGCTTCTGGTGCGGGAAATCGACTGTAACGCAGATAAAGTTCGACCGGGCAAACGCCCGGAACTCCGGCGTGGTGAAGACTTCCTTGTCGAGCGCCATGCAATAGCCGCACCAGTCCGAGCCGGTGAAATCGAGCAGCAGCACCTTGTTCTGGTCCTTGGCCGACTTCACGCTCGCCGCGTAGTCGGTCTGCCACTCGACGTCCTTCGGTTTGTAGTTGTACTGCTTCTGTAGATCCTGCGGCAGGTTATCGAAGGGGATCGTGGCCTGTCCGCCCTTATACCAGATCGAAATGCCGCTCTCGTCGTGGCTGACGACGGTGTACTCCTCGTAGACTTTGCCGTCGGTCGTCTTCAAGTCATCGCCGCGCGCCAGGATCAAGGTCGCGCCCAACAGCAACAGTAGCGAAATCGTTTTCATGCCGTCTCCCCGTGGAAAGCCTAGGCACGCCGCCACAGCCCTGACAACCGGTTTCCTCCGGCAGCGCGACCTTGTTAATCAGGCAAAAGACGTCTAGATTCGCCTTCCCCATAAACACCTTATGAGCAATACCTACAGAATCGCCGTGCTGGCCGGCGACGGCATCGGGCCGGAAGTCATGGCCGCCGGTGTCGACGTCCTGAACGCCGCCGCGAAGAAATTTGGCTTCAACGTCGAGGCAAAGGAATTCGCCGTCGGCGGTGCCGCCATCGACCAGTTCGGCGCAGCGCTGCCCGAGCACACCCTGCAGGGCTGCAGCGAGGCCCAGGCGATTTTCTTCGGCTCCATCGGCGGCCCGAAGTGGGAACACCTCCCGCCCAACCAGCAGCCGGAACGTGCCGCGCTCCTGCCGCTGCGCAAACATTTCGGCCTCTACGCCAACCTGCGCCCGGCGCGTTGCTATCCCAGCCTCGTCCACGCCTCGCCGCTCAAGTCGGAGCTTATTCCCGGCGGCTTCGACATCCTTGTCGTGCGCGAGCTCACCGGCGGCATCTATTTCGGCAACCCAAAGAGCACGCAGCGCATCCCGAGCGGCGAGCGCGCCATCGATACGATGGTCTATGACACGCACGAGATCGAGCGCATCGCCCATGTCGGCTTCAAGTCCGCGCAACTGCGCCGCAAGCTGATGACGGTCATCGACAAGGCCAACGTGCTGGAGACCAGCCTGCTCTGGCGCAAGACGGTGAAGTCCATCGCGCCGCAGTATCCCGACGTGAAGCTCGAGTTCCTCTACGTCGACAACGCCGCGATGCAGCTCGTGCGCCGTCCGCAGCAATTTGACGTCATGCTCTGCGAAAACATGTTTGGCGACATCATCAGCGACGAGGCCGCCGCCACCGTCGGCTCGCTCGGCCTGCTGCCCAGCGCCTCGCTCGCCGAGGGAACCTTCGGTCTCTATGAGCCAAGCGGCGGCACCGCGCCCGACATCGCGGGCAAGGGCATCGCCAATCCCATCGCGCAAATCCTCTCCGGCGCTCTCATGCTCCGCTATTCGTTCAACGAAAACGACGCCGCGGTGGCGATTGAGAAGGCGGTCGACGCGGCGCTCGCCGACGGCTTCCGCACCGCTGATCTCACCCGGCCCGGTGAAAAGTCCGTCTCGACCACCGAGATGGGCAACGCGATCCGGGAGCGGCTGTGATATTGGCCGCCGCAAGGCGGATGCTTCGGTCTGTAGCGGCGGTCTATGACCGTCGCGGGCTCTATCACGTGTTCGCGGCTTTCGCGGCGGCGGCCTGCGCTACGGCGAGCGCAGCCGACGCGCCACCGTCCGGCCTCCAGACCACGATTTTCCGCGGCGTCGTCTATTCCGTGCACGATGTCGACCCGAAGAAGGATGACCTGCAGATGTTTCTCAAATTCAGCAATGGCGTCTACATTCACGACTTCACCGGGCTGCAGACCTACCTTGATGGTCAGGGCGAAAAGCTTCTCTTCGGCGCGAATGGTGGCATGTTCCAGGCCGACTTCACGCCGTGCGGCCTGCTCGTCGAGAACGGCACCGAGGTTTCGCCGCTGAACACGAACGAAGGGCAGGGGAACTTCTACATGAAGCCCAACGGCGTTTTTCTGATTAACCAGAAGCACGAAGCGCGGGTCGTCAGTGCAGCCAATTACGCCGACGAACTGACGCCCGCCGTCTGGGCCACGCAATCCGGCCCGATGCTCGTCCTGCGCGGCGACATCAACCCCGATTTCAACGCTTCGTCGAAAAGCCTGAAAATCCGCAGCGGCGTCGGCGTGCGCAAGGACGGTGTCGCTGTCTTTGCGCTCTCGCAAAAGCCGGTCAATTTTTACGATTTTGCCACGCTCTTCACCACGCGGCTCAAGTGCCCCAATGCGCTCTTTCTCGATGGCGACATCTCAGCCTTCTACGTGCCCGGAGCGAAGTTCAACCTCACGCAGACCTTCGGACCCATGATCGGCGTCGTCTCAAAAGCGCCGTGAACTCGCGTGACAGCGCGCGGCGTTGGCCGTAAATTTTCCCTTCCCCGATTATGCTGACGCAAGAATGGAACATTCAGTCCCGCGCGCTGCAGTGCGCCAAGACAGGCAAGCCCTTTGAGAAGGGCGAAACGATTTTCTCCGCGCTATATTGGAAGGACGACCAGTACCAGAGGGTCGATCTTTGCGCTGATGCGTGGAAGGAGCGCAACGAGAACATCGAGCCGCTTTCCGCCTGGCAGACCGAGTTCGTCCCGCCGCCGCCGCCCGAGCCCGAGGCCATGAAAAAGGACGACGCCGAGAGCCTGCTGCGCCGCCTCATCGCGGAGAACGCGGCCGCCTCGCGCAATGCCCGTTATATCCTCGCGCTCATGCTCGAGCGCAAGAAGGTGCTGCGCCAGATCGAGCGCCAGAAGCAGGACGGCAACGCCGTGCTCGTCTACGAGCACATCCCGAGCGGCGAGGTCTGGCTGATCGAGGATCCGGGCCTCAAGCTCGGCGAGTTGACCGCCGTGCAGGACGAAGTCGCGCGGTTGCTTGGGCCGGTGAATGAAGCCCCGGCGGCAACGGCAGCGGAAACCGCACCGGCCCAGCCTTCGGAACCGCCGGCGAGCGTGTAAGATAAGGTGCGTCGCTTCCTGCGCGCTTCACGCGCCCGGGCAACAAGTAGCCCGGGCCACGGAATCGGATTACTGGTCCGCGCCGTTCTTCGGCGGCGGCAGCGGCAGGTAGCCGAGATAATTCAGGCTCTCGCCGTAGGTCGAAAACTTCTTCATGTCGTAGATGTGCGAGGCTGAGACCAGCCAGCTCCGCGCGTCATCCGTATTCTTGTGATAGAGGTCCCAGGCGGCGTTGCCGAAATAGTATGAAGCGTCGTCGCCCTTCTTGTTGATGGCGTCGAGCTCCTGCTTGGCGAGGTCCTCATGGCCGCCGAAGAGGTCGCAGAGGAAAACCTTGTAGATGGCGAAGTCGCCCATGTCGGAATCCTTTTGCAGCGGGAAGAAGCCGGTACGGGCCTCGTCATACTTCTTCTGCATGAACTTCAACTCGCTCAGGTTGAATTTGATGACGACGTTGTTGGGGTCAACCTTGTACGCGGCGGCGAAGTCGGCCTCCGCCGCGGGAAAGTTCTTCTTCTGTGTGTAGAGCGACCCGCGCAGCAGGTAGGCAAACGCGCTGTCGGGCTTGAGCTGGATGGCCTGGCTCAGGTTGGAGAGCGCGCCGTCCTGGTCGGGCGGGTTTTGATTCATGCACTTGACGGCGGCTTGGATTTTATCGCGCGCGGCGTCGACCGGCGAACTGATGCTGGGAGCACCCGCGTGCAGCGCGGATGGAGCCGGAGCCGGTGTTTGCGCCTGCGCGAACGGCGCGAGCGCCAAGGCGGCAAAAACGAAGGCAAGCGTACGGGAGAGAGGGGACATGATCATGGTCTTATAGGTGAAGGCTGGGCCGATAACAAGAGGCGTGGCGTTACAATCCGCCCAGCTTGCGCAACTCCGCCGCCTCTGGCGCGCCGATGGGCGACACCGAAATTCGCGAGTGGCGCACCAGCAGAATGCCCTTGAGCTTCGCGTGGGTCTTGAGTGTGGCGAGGGGGACCGGCTTCGGCAACGCCGCGCCGGCCTTCAGGTCAACACAGAGCCACTCGCCCTTTTCGCCCGGTTCCACAGTAGGATCGGCATAGGCCGTCTTGGTCACCGTGCCGGTGCCGACCACTTCCTTGCCGTCGCCGCTATGGTAGAAAAAGACCTCGTCGCCCCTGGCCATGTCGCGCAGGAAATTACGCGCCTGAAAATTGCGGATGCCGGTCCACGCGGTCGTCTTGTCCTTGCGGAACTGGTCGAACGAGTACGTTCCCGGCTCCGACTTCACGATCCAGTGATTCACGCGCGGAAATTCGTGTAGTTCAACGAAACCGGAAATTCCTTCGCCCGCAGCGCGGCGATGACTTCCTGCAAATCGTCGCGGTTCTTGCCGGTCACGCGCACCTGCTTGTCCTGGATTTGCGTGGTGACCTTCAGCTTCGTGTCCTTGATCGCCGCGACCACGGTCTTGGCGATGTCCGTCTCCAGGCCCATCTTGAGCTTCAGCTCCTTGCGGGCGTGCCCGAGCGGCGAGATGTCGGGGTCCTTGCGATCGATATTTTTAAGCGAGACGTTGCGGCGCGCCAGCTTGCCCAGGACGATTTCCTCCAGCGCGTCGATCTTGAACTGGTTGATGGCGCTGAGGTTGATCGACTCCTTCTCGAGCTTGATCTCGGCCTTGGCATCGCGGAAATCGAAGCGGTTGGCGAGCTCCTTGTTGGCCTGCTCGAGGGCGTTCTTGACTTCCATCATGTCGACTTCGGAAACCACGTCGAAGGAGGGCATAGGCGAAAAGGGTGGCCCGAATTTGCCGCCAAGGAAAAGGAAAAACCGCGCTTAGCGGGCGGCCGGGCGCGGGAACGACTTGGAGTCGAGGCGGTAAACGATGCGCGCCTTCGTCAGGTCGTGCTGCGACATCTCCATCTTCACGCGGTCGCCGGGCGTCAGGCGGATGAACCGCTTGCGCATCTTGCCCGAGATATGGGCCAGCACCACGTGCTTGCTGTTGTCCAACTCCACACGAAACATCGTGCCGGGCAGAATCGTGACGACTTTGCCTTCGACTTCAATAACGTCCGTGCTGGTGTTTTCCAATGCCATGAGAGATAGGGGAATATATGGGCTTCCGAAGAAAAAGCAATCGCTTTCGTTCCTTATTTAATCGGCGGTGGCAAATACTCGCCCCACTGAAGGCAAAAACGATTCGTCCGGATATTTAAGCGCCAGCCTGCCAGCCGTCCGCGCTTTCCGCAGCTTTCAGGATGACTCGCAGGACTTCGCGGCCTTCCTCGGGCCCGTGCGGCGGACGTTTCCCCTCGCTGATGCAATCGGCAAAACAGCCGATTTGCGCGGAGAACGTGTGGACTTCCGGCAGCGTCTTTTCCGTTGGCGTCTTTTCGCCGGCGGGCAGGTGATAGACTCGGCTGCCAGTGCCGAAGACCTCGCCCTTTTCGCCCATGATGTGAAGGTCGTGCGTGCCGTGGGGCCGCGGCATCGCCCATGACGTGAAAATTTCGCCGATGATTCCGTTGGCGAAGCGCACCTGCAAGCTCGCCGTGTCCTCACCTTCCAGTTGCATCCGAAACCGGCCCATCGAGCCGCGCACTGCTGCGACCGCACTCCCGGCCAGGAAAAGCAGGCGATAGGTGGGGTGATACCCGGTGTCGATCAACTCGCCGCCACCCTGGAGTTTCACCTGGCTGCGCCACTGGCCTTGCAGCATGTCGGCGGGCACAATGAAAGCGTCCTGCGAGCGGATCCAGTACACTTTGCCCAGTTCGCCTGTGTCGAGCATGCGTTTCATCTCCAGCAGCGCCGGCGTGAAGAGCTGGTTGTGCGCCGACATATAGATGATGCCGGCCTTCTTCACCGCTTCCACAATCCGGTCGGCCTCGTCGAGGCTGATGCACATCGGCTTCTCGCAAAGGATGTGCTTGCCTGCCGCGGCCGCGTCGAAGATAGCCGGCGCATGCAGGTGATGCGGCAGGCAAATGTCCACCGCGTCAATGCCGCTGCCCATCTCGGCCAGCATCTTCTTCCAGTCGTTGAAGCGCCGCGGTTCGCCGCCGAGCTGCCTGGAGCGCGTGTCGAGATTGGCCTCGGACACATCGCATAGGGCGACGC